>OX387232.1:2659800-3988451 GCA_947561695.1 Tyria jacobaeae | reverse complement strand
CAGCTCCAGGCAGCACACTCTTGAGTTGCAGGTGTCCATGGACTGCGGTTGTCACTTACCATCAGGTGATCCGTCTGTTCGTTGTGATTCTCTTATATATATATATATATATATATATATATATATACATATATGAGAATGAATATAGATGACCTCAGAATGGCTGTACAAAGAACAGGAGGAGTTTGGAAGTTACTGAAAGAAAGTGAATATGCGTGGCTGACTTTATTCTTCAATAAGTTGCTGCGTGAAGAGCTAATCCCTAATTAATGGGAGAAATAATTGAGGAATAAAGCTTATGTCACATAGTATGAAAGTATGTTCGAAAGATATTGAGACAAGATTGAGAAGAGAGAGTGCAAAAGCACAAAACTAGTTCGTTTCTATGCCAGGACTCGAGATAACAGATGCCATATTTTGCAATGTGCCAACTATTTGAAAAATAGAGACGCACGCGCAATAACTTGCATGTAGTATTTATTGACACAATATCTCTATTAGACTTAGACTATTTTGAAAGTCGGTTAAAACACCATTTTACAGTAGTTTAACCCTATGACTTGTGTCAGACGGAGGGCATAGATTACTCAACAGTAACTATGTAACAGCCCAACCGTCTCACTTGTGGCAGTAAGCCAAGTCATATGTTATCGGATCCCCGAGGACAACCCAGTGTCGGCACCTACGACACTGAATGATGGCCGACTGTTAGTTGAGATGTGCCTTGTAAAAAGTACGAATAAAGAAGAGAGTCAGGGTTAAAAACTTTTAAAAAAACGACGCAATAAAGAGGGTTATTGTTTTACTTGTGAAGCCGTAAAGTCTGTGTACCCTGGAATATTTTCTGAGAATTAAAATTCGACCAACCTTGAACAGAACTGCTTTTAGATTTTCACAGGTAACGAAGATATCTAGTAGCATACAAAAACCTAAAATAATAATATAATAAATAGAAAATAATAATAAGTAATAACTTGAAGTCATTAAAAAAATACGTGCTGTCTTTGGGGACTGATGATAGAAGTGAAAACTAAGTAACTTTAAAATAGTATCGTTGAGCTATTAGATTATCACGGTATACATATAGCTCATGGAAAGCATGCGATGATTATAACGCAAGTTTCACGCTTTTTGTTCCCAAAAAGTACACATAATATACACAGTATACATACATATAAGTCATGGAAAGCGTTCGGTGACGATGACGAGAGTGCCATGATTTTTGTTCACATAAAACTTCTCAACGTGCCTAAAGAAGTTTTCACTACAAAAACAAACTATATATAATATAATTTGTAATGGTAATACACTCGGGAAATACCATTTTACAAAATAAGGGAAAATATGTTAATGTGATTCTATTATTATTTTTTTCACCTCTCTGATAATTCTCCATATTAAGAGTAGGCTAAATTTTATGTTAGTTTACATCAATATTTTCCAATAGTCACACATACAATGAAAATGGTACTATAGTATATGATTTATTGGTACTTTTTCTATCCATTTACAAGATAGGTAATTGTAACATTTTCGATCGATTCAGTTTTTATTCCAAAATCAAGATTATTGAAATAAAATTAAAAGTAATGGGCTTTTATGTCTAAAATAAGTATTCACAGTAAGAAAATACAGTTTGTTATCCAGTCACAAGATATTTTTTATCAAAATAAATTATTTCTTTAGTTATAAGCAAAATAAGATTTGAGACTTACACACGATATTCAACTCAATTACCGAAATTTTAACGTTTATTACAATACGGCCTGAACGGTTTTTAATATCGCGCTGTGCGCCGATGTGAGTGGGTCAGTTTTGCTCGCGCGCAATACACCTCTGCCCCTCAGGGCAGAGGTGTATTAAACACCATTATTTTACGAGGTAGAATTTGGTCCCACTAACGCAATAGGCATTGCCGTCAATCGGGCACTGAATATTTATTTAATTATGCCTAAATATCACATTCTTGACTGGTATGGAGAACCCGAAATAAACTTTTAATGGCAACAATAAATGTGTAATTAAAAAAAGTAATACCGTATATTAAAATATATTTGAATCTAATTCACGAAAGTTTTTATTCTAAAATCATTAAGCCCAATAAAAAACTGATACGTATAAAAAATAAATATAAAATACATCAATATAATTTTCAGAAATCGAGTCAACCTAAATAACTAATTTGTCTAGCCGCTTAATACGATATATTTGGCAACACTGAACACCTAAATACAAGTTGTTAAAATTATGTTGAATATTAAAAATTATATTTCTAGTGGCCTACTTCTCTCTGCCAGGGAAGCGAATTGTAATCCGTTTTATGCGGCACCAAAGTAATTCCGGCGCCGCCTAAATATTGTCGGTGTGGTTGACAATTTTATAAAAGTAGAAAATGTTATTATATTGCCAACTGAAATAGTTAACAGTTCTATTTTGTGATTACTTTTATTTTTATTAAAAGCTGTTTGTATGCAATGTAACGTCGCCATTTTCCTTTTTAACCCGACTTTTTCTTTTTCTTATTTTTAAAATCAATTATTTCAAAAGGCAATACAAATATTAGCTGCAGCAACTGGAATTCAGCTTACTGCAAGAATATTTATTTCAAGCCGAATATGTCATTCCAAACTAGTGTATTAAACGCTGTTAAGTAAAAGGTTTTTTGGTGATATACAACTTAGTTATATCAATATAAAAATTATAACGCATAATGTATGTTTATCATGTTTTTTAGCAAATCACTATATCTATCACAATCGCTATGTCTCTTAAATGTCTTCATAATAAAACATCACCAATTTACTTACAAGACCAATATTATTCCTTTGTAAATGTATCTTCATTTGCAGGTGGCTGGATAATTTAATGAAATAGTTTATTTCATAATCTGATTGTTCGTGATGTTTGTCGTTAAAGTGTCCATCAATTTTAACTCGTTTGACACGATTAGGAAGGTAGCTTTTAAAAATGTCAATTACCATTTTAGTTAGAACAATCATACAAGACACGGATGCATCTGGGCTTACAATAAGCTCTGTATTAATGTTATAAAAACGTATGTAAATTTACCTATTGCATATGCAAACATACCACAGAATAAAGATGAAATAGTATATAAAAATATGACAGAAATGTATGTAAGTTTATATTTTTTTTTTGTTTTAATAGGGGCGTATATTGCCAAAAGCAGAGTTGCTGGTTCTATAACAAAACATACCTTCTAGCAAATAATATTATTTTATATACTCATATGTGAAATAATTATGTAATAAAAATATACCTGTTTTTTGAGTGAGCAAATACGTATAACGTTACTTTGTTATCTCTCTAAGCAGGCTACACTCGCACTTTCTCAAGAAAAGATCCTGACAAAATCTAAGAGTTATCGTTGACGGATATGATACATCATAACCACTATCATCATTATAACCATCATCATCACCATCATGACTCGTTTTATAGTAAAAATAGTTTTTAACTACCAAAATATTAAAACTATATAAATAAATTATTACTTTCACGCCTTAGAACCAATATAGATTCATAGATTTTGACACGTGAGGTGTCAGTATTTAAAAATAGGTCTCTAGATGAAGTTCTCTTTGATCAGTAATCAGTTCCCTAGTTACAGAGTTGAAATGTTACAACAAACTCACATTCGCACTTATCTGCAAGCCATTGTTTAAGAGTCAGTAACTCTTAAACAATGGCTCGCTCAAACGTGGCAAACACACATGGACAAACAATATCTCTTAGCATCATGTTCCCAAAACTTTTGCAATTTCATATTTTATTTTGCACATACTGAGACTTCGTTTCCTCTAAAAAGATTAGTTTATTTGTTGACATTATGTGCACATAGAGAGGTTAAGTCTACGTTGAAGTGAAGAATAGGACATGAAAGTAAGTTAGCTATCTAAAATTTGCACAGGTTTAATTACAATAGCATTATTTATGTATGCTTTTAACAAAATTCAAGAGAAGAGCGAGTCCCACCTAAAAGGCCGGCAACGTACTTGGGACTCTTGAATTTGCAGGTGGTGATATGCGGTGATAGTCACTTACTATCAGGTGACCGGTTTGCTCTTTTGCCTTTTGTCTTGAAAAAAGTCTATTACAAGTAAGATTATTGAAAACATTTTTTTACTATCTCGCTTGTGGGGGCAAGCGGTGTTGCGGGATTAGAATTTGGTCCCACTAACGTATTAGGGGTAATACGTTAGTGGGACCAAATTCTAATTATCAAAATGTTGATTTTTGTTTCATACACCTCTGCCTATCCCTTAGAGGATACAGTTGTGAGCGTATATATATACATTTGTATGTATACTAAAAGGTCCGTTTTAAGATACGAGATGACAGTGACAGTAGAGTTTGGGAACTCATAATAAATTTAATGGTTTTAGTTTCATAGAAAAATATTTAAATATATAATTTTAATAAGATAAATGACGTTGAAAATAATTGAAATACTATTTTTATTCATTACATTTGAGTGCAATAAAAAAATTGTAATTTAAATTTATAACAGTTCTTGTATTTTTAAAAGTATCGTCTTTTAATTGCCAACACACTTTTTGCCGATTAAAATTTAGTGCCAGTTACGGAGTATGGTGCGAGCCTATTGCTGTCATCTGGGTATTTTGGGAATTAGGTGGAAGAATGGGAATGAAAAGGATTTGAATTGTGTATAGGTATTTCCATAAGTATTGGGGAGAATAAGCAAAAGCTCAAACAAGTTAAGGTCGCTTAGCCATTACTCGAACTGGCTGGTGCCGGGAAGTCCGAGCTCTCTAACTTAATACTTAATTATATGAGAAAATTGTATATATTATCAAATTCTCTGGAAAAAAAGAAAATAACTTATATTTAATAATTTTTCACGAAGAAAATAACTTATATTTAAGAAATTTACAACGGCCTCGCATAAAACCGGTTGTGAAGCAAGGCTTACGTTGCATTAACCTGAAATTTGTGAGGTGGCCGGAGGCCCAACTCACCTTCTCGTTTTATCTCACCCTTGTCCCCCTCCCCTTTTTCCAACTCCTCATCCCCCTTTCTTCTTTCTCCACCCGTTATCCCTTATCACCCTCAAAGGCGGACAGCGCACTTACGATTTTCGAGTTGCACGTGTTCAGCGACGGCGGCTGTCACTTACCATCAGGTGACCTGTCTGTTCATCTGTCCCCCTATAATATAAAAAAAAAACTAGTTTCAACAATTTTGAAAAGTTATCTTTCAAATTGTTATAAAATATTAAGAAAATGTCAAACAAAAACATTGAACTAGTTTGTTTATTTCTTGAAATTGACGTAATTTATATATACGATATATTCGCCATTTAAGTATCGACTTGGATGATATGTTTCACTTGACTACTGTAAAACGTAATATAACGTAGAATATGGTTCAGGAGGTTTAGTGTAATTATACACTATACTACGTGTATATATGAACACTTCTTGGCTCGAGCAAGCACTCTTCGATGGCTGATGTAATCCTTAGCAATATCAACAGTGGTACAGAAGGGTGGTTTATATTTAGTAGACTCGGGTAATAACATATTATACCCGAGTGTATAAATATTAATTAATCGGAAATAATAAGCTATGAACCTTTTTTTAATATGAGTCAATAATTTTTAATATATCAGGCTAAACAAATCAAATACAAATCTAATTTTTTAACATAGTACATTATATAGAGACTCGTTTTGTTATGATACAAACTGATATAAGCGATACAAACTGCACTTAATTAGTACGTAGTATGTAAATCTAATTATGTAGGTAGTCCTACAAACTTTAATATAAAACAAACTCTCAAATTATCGTCTTCTTATTTTATGATAAAAATAAAACAAATTTATTGCTAATTTAATTCGAACAAGATCATTCAATACTTTTATAATTTTGTACATACATTGCTCGAGCTTAGGCAGCTGTAACTTTAATATTCGATTTTTTATAATATATATATATGTATATGTATATAATAAAAATATTGTCATACTGATCACGATTACCAACTTACTGCATTCTATATGTAATTATATGGATATACCTGGATAAATTTAGATCCGAAAACTAGTTAAAATATAGAACATAAACTATAAAATGGAAACTAATTTTTAACTTATAAGCCCGCACAGATACGTAATTACCTGTGTCTCTGGCGGCTTATAACTTTTAAATTAGTTTTTCCCTATATGTGTATTTATATAAAACAGATAGATTGATGGTTACTTATGATTTTATTGGTTTTGTCCTTGGCTTCACTCAAGTAAATGTAAAGTTTGTCAATCAATTCAGGTATCCCTGCGGAATAACACTTTTCTATTATTTTTTTATATATAACTTTATAATAGTATACTTTATTCTGTGATATCCAAATAATAAACCAGTATAGTAGATTTGAAGGGAATTTAATGTATGGAATTTATAATGTACCCCTGACACTATCCCACTCTCTGCAACACTACTGATAAGCCATAATAATTATGTATTTGGTTTACAGAATTATTCTGTAAACCAAATACGGTATAATGGCCTGGGACCACTCACAATTCACTATTGCGGAGTCATGACCAAGTGCTAATTTGAAGAAAAAATAAAAATTTTATTCGAATTCTGTAAATAAGCTCTTTAAAATTCAAAAAAGAAACATTCACACGATGCTGGCGTAATGCCGCAATGCGTATGAAGTCACCGTTTGCTTGGAAAACCCACCAAAATGTATTATTCGTTATCTGTCCCCAGAGCGCAGTCCATTTACGCTCGTGAACATGAAACACTATTGGTCTATTATTATATTTTAACAATTGGACCCATCATTTGATTTATATTAGGAGCTATATTAAGATTTAAAGTTTTCTGCTTCCAATGAAACATCACGCAGTAAGTTAACTATTCAGATTTTTTAACGTATATAGGAAACACAAAAGCACGCAAATGAACAGAAAGTTTTAGTTAAATATAAAGATAGTTAATTTTACAAATATGGGTTCATAGGATGAAAAATTTAAATGACTTGTAAGCCATGTTTTGCCAGAAAGCATTCAAAAGTACTTTTAAACAGAGACATTATAATATGTTAAATTACTACACAAAAACATTACACAAAAACAATAAAAAGTTACAACTATTAGAGATCAGTCTATAATTAACTTGATCTAAGTCAATTAATAAACATACTTTTTTATAAAAGAAATTTTGTGATGTCATCATAAGAACGAATTTCGCTTATGTCGAAAAGCGACTGAAGCAGTGCGCAATATAAACCAATTGAAATTATGACCTATCTGATGAACCTCATCCAAGACGACCGCCTAAAAGAGATGTAGATGAGTTAAAAAGACTCATAGAAATGGATCCCAGGTTTCCTTCACGTTGTCTGGCAGAGCAGGTTCAGTGTTCTCATACTGCAGTAGAAAAAAACTCCACGCTTTAGAAAAGACCTGAAAATATTCAGTTTGGTTTCCACATGAGTTGACGCCCTTTCAACTTCAGAAGAGAGCTAACGTGTGCATGAAACTACTTAGTTATCATCGTACCAATGAGTGGCTGAGGGATGTAATTACGGGGGATTTTTCGCGTAAGTGCCAGTGGCTTGGACCTGGAGAAGCAGGAGTACCGACGCCAAAATCTGACACGAGTGATAAAGTTATTTTAAGTGTGTGGTGGGGAATAAATGGAATTATATGCTGGGAGCTGTTGCCATCTAACACTACAATCACGGCAAATATTTATTGTGACCTACTGGATAAAGTTGCAGCGAGATTATCGAAAAATCAAAATAAAGTATACTTTTTGCACGATAATGCTCGACCACATGTAGCAAAAGCGACTGGTGAAAAATTACTTCCGCTTGGCTGGGCTGTCTTTCCTTACCCACCGTACTCTCCAGACGTTATGGAATCCGATTATCATCTATTTCGTTCTCTAGCCCACTACTTAGCAGATAAAAAATTAAAACCCAAGATCTGGTTAAAAGTGACCTTACTACCTTTTTTGATTAAAAGCCTAAAAACTTCTACTAGGAAGGCATTATGTCTCTGCGTTCGCGTTGGCGACAAGTGATAAAAAACGACGGTGCTTATATAGTTGAGAAATAATTTGAATTTTCGTATACTTAAAAAAATTATAAATTTGTGTTCAAAGATGGCGGGTTTATTAGTTGCCAACTTAATATTGTGTGTGTATATACAAGGTATAGTTAATATTTTATGCTCTTTATTGCTTTAAGTTGAAACATAGACTGTATGCATTTTTTGTGCTATCAATGTTCACTTACCCCAAAATATCACTCTGTATCGTGAGATTTAACAATACCGTAATAAGCAGTAAGGAGAGCATCAGTAATAAGAATTAGTGATAACGTACGTAGAGCAAATTTTTTTTACAAAGTATCTCTATGTGTGCCTTTTTAGTTAGTTTCTTATCTATTTCCAATCCCAAAATGTTGTGCTTTCTATTTTTCTGTCTGTTTCTTTCATTATTATTGAAGTATATATTTACTTTTCTAAGTCCGGGCATTCGTTGACTGAAAGGTACAGTTTTAGTTTTTTCTAAAGTAATGATAAAATTATTATTTTCGAGAGAGAAGAATTACATGATGATAAGTGTCTACCGCCTGCCATGGTTACCTGAAACTCAAGAGTCTCTATTACGTTGCCTGGTTTTGATAGTACCTCCCTCATGAAAGAAGGGTAAACTCGTTGAAACATAGCAACCCGTAAACCCGCAATCTGTGAGGCCGTGGTATTACATCGATGAACCGAGCCATACTTGCCTACAAACACGATTAACTAGTATTACTAGGAAGGGAAGATAAAAATATTTAGCTACCAACTGACATCACTGCATGAACCAATACATATAATTTTAAACATAACATTATATTAGAATTATTAATATTCACATTTATACAAAATACGGTATTACTCACATGTGTAGTGAGCTTCCTGTCGCGACGGTGCGTGACGCCTGATATGGTTGCGACAGGACTTTTCATTGGGACCGACAGTAGTCGGGCGTCCCCGAAATAGTCGTGTAAATAAAACCGTATGTCTACATATAATAACAATAATATTAATTTAGATACAAACATACTTACATAAGAGGTAAGCAGAGGCGTTCTTAACACAGACATTTAGTTGACCATAATTAATAAGTATAATTAATAGTAATCCCAAGAAGATGGAAAGGGCAGGATATGGAAATTTCTTATACAGATGAATTGCGGAGTATACCTACAGTAACTCGACCTGGCTGGTGCCGAGAAGCCCAAGCTCTCTTAGTAAATTAATTACAGATATTGAAGAATTTATTTTGTATATGTGTATTACGTATTTTACCTATATTCGTTTTTATTATAAAACTAGCTGTTGCCCGCGACTTTATTCAAGTGGAAATTTAAAACTTTTTAATTTACAGCACAGTAGTAGTACCAGCGTAGTATAAGTATGTGCTATTCCAGACTATAATCAATCTCTGTACGAAATTTCATACAAATTCATTCATTCTGGTGCGATTAAGTAACAAGCACCCAACTTATTCAAAACTTACGCTTACTTACTTACTTACTTATAATATTAGTAAGTTTGATCGCCGTGTTGTATAATATTCTATTAGTAATGAACTTAGTCTGCATATGGTTGAGGGTTTGGATTTCTAGGCAGTAATTAGTTACAGGTGTGTGAGGCCGACCTGCGTGAGCCATAGCTTATACTTTGTTGTCAATATCCTTTTTCTTCTATTACTTTCTTTTCTTGCTTACCTTTCTTTATTAATATTTACATATATTCATCATTTTGTTGTTTTATTTCCAAGAAATATTACTGATCATACGAGTTCGTGGCATCGTTATCACATTTAAGAAATATGTATGATTTTATTTTAATTAATAACAATGCGTTGCTTCACAAAAGTTTTCTGTGAAACCGTTGTATCGCACAGGTCGATTGTTGTATCGAAATGATTTCACACAGAGTTCAGTTCAGAAAAAAGATACGACGTAGTTACACGAAAACGGTCAAGTATGTTCCCACAGCATTAAACTTCGGAAATAACACAAACGCTGTTAGAAAAAAAAAACCTAAAATGTATCTAAAGTAAAGACTAAGTACTGGAATAGAATGCAGTTTTCACAGATGTGTTGTTGGAGGTCTTACTTAAAATATAGCCATTCCATGGTACGGTACGGAATGCGTTGCATTTCCACAAAATTAGTGAGGTTTCCCGAGGCCCAATTCCCCCTCTCTTTTCTCCTCACCCTTGTCCCCTTTAACCATATCTTCATCCCTCTCTCTTCTTTCCCTTCCCCTCATTATTCATCACCCTCAACTTACGACTCTCGAGTTGCAGCTTTCCATGGACGGCGGTTGTCACTTTCCATCAGATGACCCGTCTGTTTGCCTGTCCCCTTATAATATATATACTTGATTCTGAATTATACGAAGTAGTCAAGTTAGTATGGTATTCACAGAAAACTCGTTTGTTTGGCCTTAAGTGGATTTAAAAGCTTTTAGTCGTATATTCGATGCACATGTAGATAGTGTGAAGAGCTGTCAGTAGGGAGTAACGTAGAGAATAAACCAAATTGTTTTATCATGTACCGTAAATATTTACGTTTCGTTTTCGTGAAACTTTGGTTCGGGTTTATAATTTAGTTAACCCTAAACATATTATTATAATACAATTGGGATAACTTTTATTACGGACTCGTCTAGTCAAGTCTTGATTTTAGTAACCGATTTTAATAACTAAATTTAGAATGCTACTTAAAAATTAATGTCAAATAAAATTTCAACATAATTAAGATTTTCAATTTTGTTTTGTTAGTTATAAGTAGTGTTAACATACATACAGACATACACTCACGTCTCTCTCGAATGCCCACTTGTTGGCAGCCATAATTTATTCCCACTCATATACGTTATAGGGGACAAGCCTATCGGCGTCATCCGGGCACTTTATTACTGTGTACGGTAGTGTTAACACGTGTAACTACACACAGTCAAGTTTGAGATTTCCAACCCATGACCTCCGGCTCATCACTTCATCAGACAGGATCAATAAGCACTATAATGACAGGCCAGTCTCCTACACAACGCTCAATTCTTGTTAGCTCGTTCATCAGTAATTTTTATATGTACCTAATTATTCCCGTTGAATCGTTTCGTTAGGCACTTAGGGTTGTCGACCGTAATAAATTCACGGTCTCACAGAAAACCGGTTGTCAAACAATGCCTACGTTGTATTTATCGAGTGAGTGAGAGAAGGGAGGCGGAAAACTTCCCTTTCTTCTCAACTGAAAATTGGGAAAAGGGAGGATAAAAGAAAAGGAAACGGATATTACTTTCACAGATTAGGAAGTATGTCATATAACTCGAACTTACTAACACCGAGAGCTTAAAGCACTCTAACCACTTTTCAATCACATTTAACTGCAATGTGAAACCCACACATAAGAAAATTGGAGAATAATATATTGCGTTTTTCGAAAAACCTTTGGATGCTAAAATCAAGGAGATATATTTTACTTCAGCATATTACACTTTTTTATGACAAAGTTATTTATCTTTAAGTTATGTTATTTTATCTATCACACGCACAGTCAAAACAATTGTAATGTATAACATTTTGAGTAATTTCATCCTTTTGACTTGAAAGTCAATTACCGAAATCTTATATACATACATATATATTTACAGAAAACATCTCAAACGATTCGGAAAGAGCTGATGATCATCAAATGGCTCAGCAATTTTTTTTAAAAACATTTATTTTTTAACATTTACTTTACAAACACATATGATGGACATAATGAATACCCCGACCTGGGACTATTTGAAGATGACAAAAATTTATGTCCCTTGTGGGAATCGAACCCTAAACCACTAACAACTAGACTAACAGATCAGTAAGAAGCCAAAAATTCTCTTAACTACGATACCTAGCGACAAAACAACGCAATCTGAACCATCTGGTCCCAAACTAAGCAGTACTTGTACAATACCAGAATGCCTAAAAACATACTTATATACTTTTAAAAAAAAATGAGGATGACACAAATATTTGTCCTGAGTGGGAATCGAACCCACGACTTCTGGCTTAGCAGTTAGGGTAAAACTTATAACAACCCCCTTCGCATCGGGGGTTGAAAGTATAGTAGAAAATTACGCATATAACATAAATATCAATCGAAAAAAAAAAACTATAAAAGTAGAAGTTACTAAACTACAAAACAACGATTATACTGCTCAACGTGAAGCATCCTGTGGTACGCCACTCGCAATGAAAATATTTTATCTAAAATGGTCGCATAAATTTTCAATTTGCATAGACTCTGAACACACATGCGCCTCTCATTTATCTGCAGCGTGTATTATGAGTAATTGCATTTTAAAATGAAAATATAAACATCCACTTTTAAATAAAACTTTAGTAGGTATATTATAAACAAGGAAATTATTAAAAATCCGACTTCCATAAAATACTTAGTAAAAAGCATAATAATATTATTTGTCATTCCAAGACATTTGTATCTAAAATGAATGTAATAGCAGGTCATATATGTATGCCAAGACATATGTTATATATCTACGTAGCTATACACTTACTCTGATATACATACTAAATCACGCACATTTTATCAACAATAATTTAATTCCCACAAACCTACACCTAAAACCTTTTTCAGTGGTAGAGCCATGCTTAGGCACGAATGGGCCGGCTCGACCGGTGCGATACCACGGCCTCACAGAAAACGTGTTGTGAAGTAACGCTTGCGTTGCATTTCCCCGAATTGAGTGAGGTTTCCGGAGGCCTAATTCCCCCTCCCCCCTTTTCTCTCCCCTCATCTGCTTTCTCCTTTTTTCCATCTCCTCATCCCTCCTCTCTTCTTTCCGCTCCCTGCATCCCCCATCCCTCATCACCCTCAAAGGCGGGCAGCGCACTTGCGACTCTTGAGTTGCAAGTGTCCATGGACGGCGGTGTCACTTACCATCAGGTGACCCGTCTGTTCGTTTGTGCCCCTATAGTATAAAAAAAAAAAATAAAAAAAACCTATTGCCTCGGGTACCGGGTATCGGGTACTTTTGACAGTATATATATATATATATACATATATATATATATATATATATATGACAGAAAGCAGTCCAATCCCAAGGTCGCCCCTACGATACAAACAGATAGCGTGGAGCTATTTTACACCACTGAGAACCACACGGCTATCCACCATATATTAACTACATACATACAATTATGTCTGTAACTAAGAAAAGGTGTTGTTAGTTACAGATATAATAAATAAAAAGTCTGAAATCCCAACATTTCAAAATAGAACTATTATTACTACAAATTTGAGGACACCGCAGGCCAAAGTCACACAGTCTTATGTACATTTTGTTATGTAAAAAGATTCTCCATTTTAGTTTGTTATACAAAGTTGAAATGGAACGTGATAGTACATACTTACTGTTGAAGATATTGAATCTTGTGAAAACAGAATTAACATTTATTGTATCTACCTACCGACAAAGATTTTTAAGGATGAAATCTTTATCGTTTTGTATTTTTCCTTCGAAAATAATAACACAGCGTACAGAGTTGATACTCTGTACGCTGTGTTATTATTTTCGAAGGAAAAATAATAACACAGCGTACAGAATGTTGTTGGGATTTCAGACTTTTTATTTATTATATCTGTAACTAACAACAACTTTTCTTAGTTACATACATAATTGTATGTATATAGGTAATATATGGTGGATAGCCGTGTGGTTTTCAGTGGTGTAAAATAGCTCCACGCTATCTGTTTGTATCGTAGAGGCGACCTTGGGATTGGACTGTTATTTATCATATATATATACAGTCAAAAGTACCCAAATGAAGGCAATATGTTTGTGGGAATTAAATTATTGTTGATAAAATGTGGGTGATTTAGTATGTATATCAGTGTAAGTGTATAGGTACGTAGGTATATAACATATGTCTCGGCATACATATATGACCTGCTATTACATTTATTTTAGACACAAATATCTTAGAATGACAAATAATATTATTATGCTTTTTACTAAGTATTTTATGGAAGTCGGATTTTTAATAATTTCCTTGTTTATAATATACCTACTAAAGTTTTATTTAAAAGTGGATGTTTATATTTTCATTTTAAAATGCAATTACTCATAATACACGCTGCAGATAAATGAGAGGCGCATGTGTGTTTAGAGTCTATGCAAATTGAAAATTTATGCGACCATTTTAGATAAAATATTTTCATTGCGAGTCGCGTACCACAGGATGCTTCACGTTGAGCAGTATAATCGTTGTTTTGTAGTTTAGTAACTTCTACTTTTATAGTTTTTTTTTCGATTGATATTTATGTTATATGCGTAATTTTCTACTATACTTTCAACCCCCGATGCAAACCGGGGGTTGTTATAAGTTTTACCCTAACTGCTAAGCCAGAAGTCGTGGGTTCGATTCCCACTCAGGACAAATATTTGTGTCATCCTCATTTTTTTTTGTGTCTAGGAGTAATTTATTCATAGTATGTATGTATTTAAAAGTATATAAGTATGTTTTTAGGCATTCTGGTATTGTACAAGTACTGCTTAGTTTGGGACCAGATGGTTAAGATAGTTAAGAGAATTTTTGGCTTCTTACTGATCTGTTAGTCTAGTTATTAGTGGTGTAGGGTTCGATTCCCACAAGGGACATTAATTTTTGTCATCTTCAAATAGTCCCAGGTCGGGGTATTCATTATGTCCATCATATGTGTTTGTAAAGTAAATGTTAAAAAATAAATGTTTTTAAAAAAAATTGCTGAGCCATTTGATGATCATCAGCTCTTTCCGAATCGTTTGAGATGTTTTCTGTAAATATATATATAAGATTTCGGTAATTGACTTTCAAATCAAAAGGATGAAATTACTCAAAATGTTATACATTACAATTGTTTTGACTGTGCGTGTGATAGATAAAATAACATAACTTAAAGATAAATAACTTTGTCATAAAAAAGTGTAATATGCTGAAGTAAAATATATCTCCTTGATTTTAGCATCCAAAGGTTTTTCGAAAAACGCAATATATCATTCTCCAATTTTCTTATGTGTGGGTTCACATTGCAGTTAAATGTGATTGAAAAGTGGTTAGAGTGCTTTAAGCTCTCGGTGTAAGTAAGTTCGAGTTATATGGCATACTTCCTAATCTGTGAAAGTAATATCCGTTTCCTTTTCTTTTATCCTCCCTTTTCCCTTTTCCCAATTTTCTGTTGAGAAGAAGGGGAAGTTTGCCGCCTCCCTTCTCTCACTCACTCGATAAATACAACGTAGGCATTGTTTGACAACCGGTTTTCTGTGAGACCGTGAATTTATTCCGGTCGACAACCCTAAGTGCCTAACGAAACGATTCAACGGGAATAATTAGGTACATATAAAAATTACTGATGAACGAGCTAACAAGAAGTGAGCGTTGTGTAGGAGACTGGCCTGTTATTGATCCTGACTGATGAAGTGATGAGCCGGTCATGGGTTGGAAATCTCAAACTTGACTGTGTCTAGTTACACGTGTTAACACTACCGTACACAGTAATAAAGTGCCCGGATGACGCCGATAGGCTTGTCCCCTATAACGTATATGAGTGGGAATAAATTATGGCTGCCAACAAGTGGGCATTTGAGAGAGACGTGAGTGTATGTCTGTATGTATGTTAACACTACTTATAACTAACAAAACAAAATTGAAAATCTTAATTATGCTGAAATTTTATTTGACATTAATTTTTAAGTAGCATTCTAAATTTAGTTATTAAAATCGGTAACTAAAATCAAGACTTGACTAGACGAGTCCGTAATAAAAGTTATCCCAATTGTATTATAATTATATGTTTAGGGTTAACTAAATTATAAACCCGAACCAAAGTTTCACGAAAACGAAACGTAAATATTTACGGTACATGATAAAACAATTTGGTTTATTCTCTACGTTACTCCCTACTGACAGCTCTTCACACTATCTACATGTGCATCGAATATACAACTTCAAACTAAACTAAACTAAATCCACTTAAGGGCAAACAAACACATGGATAGTAATGTTGTTTTTTAAAATACTAACTGGACTACTTCGTACTCGTGGAATTCAGAATCAAGTATCTATATATATATTTATATTATAAGGGGACAGTCAAACAGACGGGTCACCAGATGGAAAGTGACAACCGCCGTCCATGGAAAGCTGCAACTCGAGAGTCGTAAGTTGAGGATGCTGAATAATGAGGGGAAGGCAAAGAAGAGAGAGGGATGAAGATATGGTAAAAGGGGACAAGGGTGAGGAGAAAAGAGACGGAAACCTCACTAATTTTGTGGAAATGCAACGCATTTCGTACCGTACCATGGAATGGCTATATTTTAAGTAAGACCTCCAACAATGAATCTGTGAAAACTGCATTCTATTCCAGTACTTAGTCTTTACTTTCGATACATTTTAGGTTTTTTTTTTCTAACAGCGTTTGTGTTATTTCCGAAGTTTAATGCTGTGGGAACATACTTGACCGTTTTCGTGTAACTACGTCGTATCTTTTTTCTGAACTGAACTCTGTGTGAAATCATTTCGATACAACAATTGACCTGTGCGATACAACGGTCTCACAGAAAAATTTTGTGAAGCAACGCATTGTTATTAATTAAAATAAAATCATACATATTTCTTAAATGTGATAACGATGCAACGAACTCGATGATCAGTAATATTTCTTGGAAATCAAACAACAAAATGATGAATATATGTACATATTAATAAAGAAAGGTAAGCAAGAAAAGAAAGTAATAGAAGAAAAAGGATATTGACAACAAAGTATAAGCCATGGCTCACGCAGGTCGGCCTCACACACCTGTAACTAATTACTGCCTAGAAATCCAAACCCTCAACCATATGCAGACTAAGTTCATTACTAATAGAATATTATACAACACGGCGATCAAACTTACTAATATTATAAACGCGTAAGTTTTGAATAAGTTGGGTGCTTGTTACTTAATCAGATATTGAATCTTGTGAAAACAGAATTAACATTTATTGTATCTACCTACCGACAAAGATTTTTAAGGATGAAATCTTTATCGTTTTGTATTTTTCCTTCGAAAATAATAACACAGCGTACAGAGTTGATACTCTGTACGCTGTGTTATTATTTTCGAAGGAAAAATAATAACACAGCGTACAGAGTTGATACTCTGTACGCTGTGTTATTATTTTCAGCTATTATTATTTTCAGCTGTTTTACAGCTCTTGTATCCCGCCTCAGTATTTATACATATTACACAAGTTTAATTGTTTTAACGACTTGTAATTGACAAGGGTCATTTTATTCCATTTAAATATACATGCCGCCTCGTTTGATAGTATTTAGGTTTTTTATGTGTTCTGGTCTATGCAAAAACACCCTAGTGTTGTATCCTTTCTTTGTTAGAGTTTAGGTAAGAATCTATCTTTCCTGTATATTAGTACTACATTACGATAGTATAATTGTGAATTTCTAAGTCTTGTAGTTTCCATTTCTAAACGAGGACGATATCTAAAGCACTATTCAAGTTATTCCGTAAATAACATCACTGGTGATGATTCTATTTACAAGTACTTACTATAAGGTTGTACCTATACAAACGGGTATTTTTTTAAAGTGAAGGTTCAATCAAACGTTATAAAATTTAATTTCCCCCATACGTTTACCATTAACATCCTTGGTACTAAATAATACTTACATGTAGTTAAGAATCAATTGTCAGTTTCATTATGGGATTTTTGTATTAAAATCAAGACTTTTTCTAAGACTGTTAGCGAATTACGTTATCAAAAGGTGTCAACTATACGATTTTTTTTTTCGTGTGGAAACCCCTACGGGTTATCACCTCACCGGAGCTAACGGAGGGATGATATGTCGGACTCGAACCGACTAAAACCACACGGTGTTCCGTTACAAAGGGTCTATTGCAAGGGACCCGGGAAAACCCTAACAAGGAAGCCTCCAGGAACCCCTGCAGACCTTGGCCACCTCCACAGGTGGTCAAACCGTGCAAGGGGGCCTGGCCCCCTCTTTATTTTTGAGGAGCACGCGCGGAACACATCGCGCCACCTTCTCAGGCCCGCTTCTGCTAAGGTAACGGACAGCTCCCCCGTTACCCCCGGGCCAGCGCTCATGGAGGCCGGAGATCGTTCGGCGCTCTCCGGCGCCTGGTGCGTCTTTTGCGGGACGAGACTAGAGTACTCGTACTCGTAGAGTACGAGTACTCTAGTCTCGTACTCTCCAGTACCCTTTCCGCTTTACGAATACTCGTAGAGTACTCGTACTCTCCAGTACCCTTTCCGCTGCTTCTTTAGCCAACATCACGTCCTCATAAAATGAAGCGACGGCATCTAACGCACTCTCGCTTTGCACCATGGATAGAACCATGCTCTCAAGCGAGAGGCTACTCACACCGATAGCCGCCACAGAGATCGGCACACTGCTGCATCCACGCAGAGCACTCCGTCAGAGTGTGGGGTGCGGTGTCCTCGCGCCAAACTATACGACTCTAAAATATGCCCAGAACTTTATGAAACGGCCTGTATATTGTCTCAAAATGTATTTATGCCTTACTACTTTAACTGTTCTAATTATTCAAATAAAACTTTTAAAATAAAATTAACTGTAGCAGTTGACTGTCTCTAACAGAAGTACAAACAAGGAGAAGCTAATTTCAGAAGAATAACACAATTTGTACTAATGAAAAGCGAACATCTTTAATAGTAAGGTCAATTTATTCGCTTATTAATATTAATTCCTAAATATAGAGACATCCCTGAACGCTCTAATACATGTATATTCATATCAAAACATCTCTGTAATTTAAATGCTAAACTGTAACTACACGTTAACAGCATGCCATCATGAGTTCTCTCTAGAGCATTGGTTTGGGTGACGAAATAATATAATTTATGATTTATAAGTTGTTAACAGTTGATGGCATAGGGTCAAAGACAATTTTAGATGATCCTGCATTTACATATGTCAGTACATCGGCCAGGTGGATGAAGTCTACTTGTCACTTCGTGGACTGTCATGTGTTAGTCTGTTGAGGGAATGCCGACGCAGTATCAATCACCTATCGTGTTGTTAAATTAAGTTTAATTCCGATATACATTCTTGTCATTTTTTATTTTTCACTCAAGTTCTCATGAAATAGAGAGTCAAACATAGTATGCTATACAAGGGAAACATATTCACTACTTTTACTCTTAGAACCTACATACAATACGTTACCTCAATGTAATGTCTAGTACAATCAATGTATTACAAGCGGCGGTAGCGTGATGGCTGAGGTGTCGGTCTTGCGATTTAGTGTTTGTTGGTTTAAACCCCGCCCAGTACACTACCGTCGTAAACCCACCCCCAACACAAACATTTAGCTTAGTGGGGGGGTTAACAAGAATACTAGTAATGTGTGACCCAAGTTGCTAGTATTCTTTACAATAGCTTTATTAGCACTTCACTTGCGCCGCCTATTTAGAGAACCAACAACCTCCTTTCTCTTCAACTCTTGCCCCTTCCCTTTTTTTCCTCTCCTTCCTTTCCCCTTCCTTAAAAGGTGGGCAGCACTCTTGTGACTCTTGAGTATCAAGTCTTCATGGGCAACTTAGTCACTTAATAAGTGGACGTTAATTGAAAGATCTGTTCAATGAAGCTATTCACAGCAACAAATCTTTGTCAATCACCACTAAGATGTTTGATCTGTTGACCATACAACTTAAAAGTATTTGTATGATATACTGAAGATTGATATAATTGTTTTTTTACTGATAAGTTTGTAATATTTAGATGCAGATTCTGCAATTAAAGGAGTTATGGTCCCAAAGAGTATGTTTTGGGACTGTAATGAGTTTAATAGAACATCGTGAATGATAGCAGGATATAGTGTAAGTTTTTTATAGGAGACAGAATGAGTATCCGGCAGAGCAATGGTTATCTTTAGTATAATTATAATTAATGTATATAGTCTCTTATTTTATTACTTTTACTTCAACGGTAACCATAGTTAGCACAAAGCGTATGATACCATTGATTTTCTCTGTAGGGAATATCAACATTTTATCCTAAATCTAAGCTTAAAGTATATTTCCTCATAAATATTGGATCAAAGCCTAATACTACTATATCCAATAGCGATAGTATCTTAGAGAATAGATGCTTGTAACTTCAACCATAAGTTCAAGCTACACTAAGATATATCTCCAAACAGATTCATCTCGTCGATATAGCTGCATTGCACCATCGATCCATCATTTAGCTTTGCACCAGTTCTCAAAGGAGTTTGACTTTGAATAATAATTGCAGTTATCGGCAATATACAAGCCCTTTTATGCATATTATTATGCTGTTTGACAGAACTTGCAAATAACATGAATAAAGTATGTTTTATTTATTTATTTATTTTAACAAACAGCGAACAAAAGAACACCCAGACTCGGAAAAATTGTTTATAAAACACACAAATTTTTGTCCCGTGTAGGAATCAAACTCACGACCTCCGGCTTAGTAGTCAGGGTTACTAACAACTGGCCAACAGGCCCGTCGAAACAAAGTCAAATTGCTGACAACGAATGTTTTGTGATAAAGATAAAGTCTGATGTAAATGAAGCTACAATAAATACGTAAAAACAAACTGTAATATTAATTATGTTTAAATGTACATCTATAAAAACTATAACTAAAACTATAACTAAACTATAACTATTTATAATAAAACAGTATTTATGCAAAGGAAACTTTTATTAGTTTTCTTTATCCATAATATTAGCAGACAGGTATCAAAAATCTAGATATATATTCTGTGAAAACGCTCAACACCTTCTACGCCCATGTCTGCAACATAAAATATGGTGTCACGTACACTTTATAACCCAAGCACAGTTTATTACATCAAGATAGAGCACGAAACACCTCACGCGAGTAATAAAGAGACTGCGAAGTACCAACAAGATTTCCTTCAACTTTTGTAAAAGGAACGTCCTCCTCCCATAAAAATCTCTTCAATGCAATCCCTTTTAGTAATTACGAACATTTGTCACTGAATTGTTCTAATAAGTTGTCCTAAGCTAACAAACAGGGTACAGTCCTCCAGTAAATTTCAGGACAATTAACTCGGGCCGCATTGTTTTTGATTAAGTATCTGTACTGAATGGTGTACGGCAGGGACCGGGTTTATCAAATTAAACTTGCGCGCTGACGGCAATGATTGCGCAAAGGTATGGGTCCTTCTCGCGTTTAATTTTATTTTCTATTTTATCCTTCCTTGCAATCTGAGCCATATATGAAATGTGAGATAATATTATTTAGAAACTATTAGGTCAATAGGTTAGATACAAAATAAATAATGGCTTAGACGCCATAAACTAATGGAAACGCATAACAAAGGATAGTGAATATCTGACTAAAATAATACATATTTACTGATGAAAACAAGTGTGGCAGCTATAACATAAATAGGTACTCGTAGAATTGTATTACCAAAACCATAATCATCTGAACCACTGGTAGAAAGTCTACTGACAAATACTTTGAAAAGTTTCAAGGTGTCAACATATTAAAATCTTATAAACTTACTGCTTACTTACTTAACGTGCCACTTTAAATGTTGTAAGGATTCTAACAACGACTCCAAATCTCTTTAGGTATTTACTTATCTAAAAGTATTGACACAGAAACTCCCATAATACATAATGTCTAATCATATAAATTTATTGTCATAATAGACGTGACGTGATTCGAGAATGGATTACGGATGGATGGAATTGAGTAGAGAAAATTTTCGCTCAATTATAAATTACGACTCGCGCTGTGGTCATACTCAAAAACAATGTTACGATAGATTTCCATTGGCATTTCATTACCAAGCCTCCCATCGAAACAAGATGGGAGGCTTGGTAATGAAATGCTAATGAAAATCTACTTTCTTTACTACAGTCTACTTTCTTTCTGTAGAAATACAACTGGTTTAATGAGTTTAAACGCGGTCGAAGCAAACTCAATGATGCTCGTGAAGGACGTCTTTCTACGGCGACTACTGAAGATTAATCATCTTTTCCCTTGACTTCTGTCCTTCCTCATTCTTTGGGCAGATATTCCCTTTCACAACAGTAATTCTAAAAGATAAAATAACTAATACTGCAGATTGGTAAGTCAGTGACAGTTTACCAGTTGTCATGGAAAATTTTAGACAAGAGAATATTAATCCACCACGACAACGCTGGAGCGCTCGAATGAGAGAGCGCTCAGATGGAGTATCCAATATTTATCTATAGGTGTGGAGTTAGTGAGAGAGCTGCCCTACAGTCCCGACCTAGCACCTTGTGCTTGTAGAACCAAAAATAAAAGATAAATATAGAGGAATTCGTTTTATGAACCCTGAAGATGGTGGAAGAGATCACTAAAGAAGAGCGGGTGTTCAGTCAATAGTTCCATCGCATGCGACGGTGCTTATAATGATATATACAGGCTTCTATATGATTCCGTTTTTTATTTTCTTTCTTCAGGGTGACCCTCGTACACATATCCATATAAACTTTAGTTCCCTATATACTACTATTTCTTCAATATTGCATTACAAATAAAATTATATTCAACATTTCTAAAGCCAAATAAAAGGTTTATACAGCCTTGTAAGTCAATATCTGTTTGTGGTATCATAACCCCACAGGGACGTATCCGATTTTATTTGTTCATTTTTGTTTTTGTGGTCGCGTAGTGCCGGTGAACAGAAGCGATCGTTTCTTCCCTCAGGGATATTCAAGCTTTGTACAGTTGTTACTTTTTACAAGCCCTGCCAATCGCGTCGTGTTTTGATCACAAACTGTACAAACTGGAATATTGCGACCTAGCTCACGCTTGATTCATTTTAAGGAGTTAGTTTGATATCTGCTTAAATACTAAACAGTTACTTACTTACAGATTTTAGTGCTATATTATACAACATTGTAGTTACATCTTAATAATTTAGTCTTTCAGCCATGGAAGTCCTATACTTTATATGTCTCTGTGGGACAAAAATTGGAAACTAAGTGATCCGCCACCGACCCAGATGTGGTAATAGACTAGGCGTACAGCCCTAAAAACTGATAAGCACTGTTGTTGAAGAGTTCTCGAATGGAGGGAGAACGGAAGAGGAAAATGCAGTATGGGACGCGGAAGAGTGATTATCTGCGCAAAATGTTTGGTAAAAGTTGAAGAGAAGAGCTGACGATTGAGATCAGCGGCGAAAATTAGAAGAGACTTATATCCAGAAGTGAACGATCACACACGGATGATGATGATAAATGTAATTGAAGAAGTGTAGTTACAATTATTCATATAGTTACATCAGTATTTTGTATCAGTATTAGAAGCCACGATGGATAATGAATTGGATTGGTATACAATAAATATTAATATTTCATAAAACAGTAATGAATAAAATAAAAGTTGTTGAATTATTTCACTCTGACAATTTAAAAGACCGATCTGAAGAATCCTTGTGATTTCTGAGTAAATTTTAGGGACTTTTCAATCTTTATCTTTGCAAAGTTGCATTACAAAAATATTGCTAATTTAATATATGCTGAACTTAAAGTTAATTTTATTGTTCTATAGATTTGCATTCAATTTTGATATTCAATCCTATCGCAATTCTTTGGAATTCATAGGTAGAATCAGTATTTAAAATATACATAACCTGCCTAGCGTTCAAAATGTTTGTGATCTTATGTATAAACCACATGTTTAAACAGTAGAATTTCATTTTATATGGAGCAATAATAATCATTCGACCGTTTTTAAGTACTACGTCACTGCGACGTCAGTTTGTTCTCGAATTGACAGTTGTTCGTGTCATTTGAAACGAAGGCAATGACAGATAAACCGAGATACGTGAGTTTGGAAAAATTGGATTTTTCCCATCTACATACATATATTATTCGTTGTGAATAAAATATGAATTTTCCTTACTTAATTATTCGTTTAATTATTTCAAAATTAGAATAATATGTAATTATTACTTAATTGTTTTCTTATAAATTGAAAAGGTGTAGTTTGACAGTGGTAAGCCAAGCATAGGCACGAATGGGTCGGCTTGACCGATGCGATACCACGGCCTCATAGAAAACCGGCTGTAAAGTAACGCTTGCATTGCATTTCTCCGAAACGAGTGCGGTTTCCGGAGGCCCAACTCCCCCTCTCCTCTTCTCCACCTTCTCATCTCCTCTCCTCTCTTTCTCCTCCTCGCATCCCCCTATCCCTCATCACCCTCAAAGGCGGGCAGTGCAGTTAAGGTGTCCATGGACGGCGGTTGTCACTTACCATCAGGTGACCCATCTATTCGTCTGTCCCTCTATACTATAAAAAAAGGTTTCTGGAAGATCGAATCTTGGTGATGAGACCACTGGTTGTACATCTCAGAGAAAGTATTTAAGTTTTAATTTGTCTTTCATATTGCTAGGAATATATTTTTATATTAATTGATTAAATTGGTCTAGTAGTTAGATACCCTGACTGCTGAGTCGGAGGTCGTTGGTTTGATTACCACACGTAACAAACATTTATGCGATCCTCAAATAGCTGTCATGCATCTGCGTGTTCCTTGTGTGCTTTGCTTGTATCTTTGTTAAGCCCCTACGACACAAGAATAAGACCTAGTGCCGGAGTTATCTTAGAAAAGGTGAATAAAAGAAAAAGAAATTACTTTACCAAATATGGTCATTCAAATAAGGATAAATAAAGTTAATCAAACCCAATCCAAGTTAGTGTTACTAAAAAAAACACGTTACGTGTCGCCAATCTTATATTCGTACGCCTTTCAACAAGTAAAGACTGTCATACCATAACAGTCTATGTATATATGTGAGTAGGGATTCTCCCTAGAGGGGTACAGTTAGAAATTACACACCAAGTTACCTGTAACTAATGTTATTTACTAAGATTTATCCCAAGGGATTGTAAATTTTAGGCCTGTACGTATAAGACAGCTCGACCGGAGTCATAGTACGGCCTTACAAAAAACCGGTTGTAGAACAATGCAATGAGCTTGCATTGTTTCGCCAAGTAAATGAGTTCACCTGAGGCTACTTCGTTCTGTCACTTATTTATTTTTTAGGTAATACTATCGAGAAATAGAAACCTGATATATAAAATTAGTACTGTGTAAACTATAATCCGGCACTGTATGACTCTGTATGACTGTATAAACGTATACTGTCTGAAAGATAATAGACCGATAGGAAAAATAGGAACGCTCTTATCTACTCTATCGAGCACCACCACATTGCATCATTACCATTTTGTGGGTGACCACGGGCGGAGGTAGTCGATTACCATCAAGTGATTCCCCTACTCGTTTACCCCTTATCCAATTAAAAATATGGTCAAGAGTAAAATACATACATATTTTTGTGATGTTTTTTTTTTGCCCTTTTTGCCCTGGTGTTGGCTAGAGCGTCCCTAGATTTTAAGTCTTCCTTCTTTCTTTGTGAACGCCCTTCTAAAACAAGGCCAAGGAGGCAAGTACTTTGATAAAAGACGCTTTGCAGCGTTTACAATCAAATAATAAACTCCGTAATGTAATTATTATGCCGATTGTCTCTAAGCCTGTTAGTATGTCAGTAATCAGTTCATAATTAGTTATATTAAGTACAATAAATTATGCGTCGTGCTAATTATATATACATAATTATATTTTAAATGTCAGCCACTGAATTAGGCGGATAGCTTCAATTTGCTTGCACGGAATAATAATTAGTTTTTCTTTTCCTGGCAGCGAATGGATACTGACTGCCCAGGACCATGTATTTAGTTTATTTAATACGTTTTTACTTATTTTAGTGTTTTTTTTATTTTGTTACTCCTTTTTTGTTTTTTTTTATAATATTTGTGCACCACCATTGCCTAATACTTTAAGATTTAGTCCATCAGGTTGTCTGGCAGAGATCGCAGAATGTGATAAGACCACTTTTTGTACTCACTTATAATTATTTACTTTGTTTAATACCGAACGTGTATAATAACAAAGAGCATCAATCTATCTATCTATCAAGACCGAAATAGTTGGCACTCCTTTAGGGAGGCCTTGGTAAGGCAGAGGAATAAATTTTCTTTATACCTAATTATAAGTGCTATTAGTACAATCTTGACTTGTTGATTTGTAATTTATTTATATATCTCTATATACATACGTAGTTATTGCATGGTCGTGAATAAAGTGATAACAGAATCCGATGTTATATTAAAATATTTAGAAGTCTTTAGATATTTATCTCTTTATCAAGTAACATTGCAAGCACAAAATGCTTAGAACGTTATGGAGAACCAATAAGGTCCAACTGAGGCCAATCGTTTGTTTTGATCAAAATACATGATTAATGTTTGCAAAAGGATTGGACGTAAAGTCATGTTTACTTATTAGTCAAATTAGTCAAATTAGTTAGAACGGCCAGATTAGTCTACTTCTCTCACTTTCATTGTATAATGTCGTAATGTTACTGCGGACAAAGCCTCTGATATTCGGTCTGTATTTGTGCTGCAGTAGAGCAATTTATAATTTAGGTAATCGTCATTCGCCGAAGCAGAAATTCCAAGGAAATAAACATAATGACATCGGCATGTCAGTATGTCTATGTAAACTTGATTTACTTTCATTAAAATATAGGTCAGTTTATTAAAAAAAGTGTTATACACTCTTATAACATAAGTAATCAATATAATTTTATTGTACCCACCTCCAGGCTCAAAAAACGAACAAGTCGTTTCTAGGTCAATTTGTGCAAGTTTATAATAAAATTTCTTATATGCTAACTTTACGTCTAAATAAATTTAGTCCACTGTAAAAAAATTAATGGAAGATAGATGGTTGGGGTTGAACTGTTAGAAATCCACATATTTCAAAAAACCAGTAAGTACAATGTAATGTGAGCTTATATGTTTTTCATTGTTTATCTTCTTTTATTATATTTCTTTCTTCTTCCTTGTTAACTAGTGTCTCCCTGCCTACCAGTTTCCTTATTTTAATAGCCTTATTTTTAAAGTTGTTTAGAAATAACATATGATAAAATAGTGTTTTATTGAATACTATATCTCGTACACTAGATTTTGTAATACCTATCTGTTGATTGAAAAGAGTGGCCATTCAGATTTCTTCTTATAAGGCTCAACCATTTGAAAACGGGCGGTTATAGTTCAACATAAGCAGGTATTTCATTATTTATCTTTTAAATATTAATTTTACATTTAACAAGGCAACCTATAGTTGCAGTGACGCTGTGTTGATATATAATTTTAAATATTTTTTTAATAGTGCGATTTCATATAAATGTTAATAAATTTTATGAAATAAAGAAATTTAATTTAAAATTTGAATTTGATTACTGGTAAGCTACCTTGTCACACTGGATTTAGACTTTGTTGGCTTTATCAAAGTACGCTCTCAGTTGCGCATTTTCTTAGCAACAAGTGATATTGATTTTATTTTCACCACCACTCCAACTCCAACTTAAATACCGAGTGCGTATGAACGTACGTATGTCGGCATTGCCACCTGAATCAGGAACGTACGTAATTCAGGTGGGAAGGGAACTTGGAAAGAGGAATGACAAAGCCGTTCCGCCACATTTGAGGAGAGACATTGGAGTTTAGAGAAAAATTCACTATATGTGTTAGCACATGGCGAAGATGATTTAGGATGAGAATTACCATACAACGTTTGATATGGTCGCCTTCCATGGCATCAGACTTAATAAAAAAGATTATCTTTTTGACATCACCCAGTGCAACTGGAGAAAACTAAAAAGAAGTGCAATTGAGGCTGGGTCTATAAGCCAGATGTTTTAAAGTACGACACTTTATTAGATGATGGTGATGATCAAACGGTGGAAGAGAGGTAAAAAAGCGGTTGATGTCATCTAGATCAAAGTAGTAGCAAAATTTCTATTTCCTGATTTCTCTATATTGGGCATATGGTGCCAAGAAACTTTCAGATATTTGAGGCAGAAAAACAGTTAATATTATTTAGAGGGTCTGGCAGCGTTTAGCGTCACGCACCATCTGATTACACCGATTTCGAAGATTTTTCGCAGAATCCTGCAATAAACTTTGTCTCTGCGCTTCATAGCAACTCGTATGTCGTTAGACAACCATGGAACTGGTAGACGTTTTAGGCTGTTTTTCCTTAAAGGGAAAGTGTAAAGTCGTAAAGTTTGGTCGTAAAGTTTAATAAACATGGTGTTAAATATATTTACTTTTTCATCCACTGTAAAATACTCGAACAAAGGTTTCCAGTTTAATGTAGATCTATCCCTGCCCAATCGTTCCTCGTCTATTCGACTAAAACAGCGAAATTCGAGAATTCGGGCTTGGGACTTTGAAGGTTTTAGTAGAAGAGGTATATGAGGTCATTGTGGGAACAGACAGGTGCATGATATTGGCCATGTCTGCGGACAAGGGAAGTGGATGAGGTAAGGATTAAGTTTAACCTTGTGTCAGGTTCGTCAACATTGTGGTGAGTCGCTGACTTCCGTTGGACATGCAGACTATTTGAGTCGATGGCTTGGCTTGGGGAAGTTTACGGGAACGGAGGGAATTTGAAGCTACTAGATCGGTATGTACGATTTCAATGATGATATCCATGAGTCTTTTGTCATCAGTTGTTATACTTACAGATTCAAGTCAGATAGAAGTTGAGATTAGTTTTTATTACACGTCAAGCCTTTCTATGAATGCAAAATAAACATGTTTCCTTTCTTATTTTTTATGTTTCATTCATTGGCTAAACGAAAGTAAGAGTAACATCAGAAGATATGACACAAAGTATTACAAAATAAGATATTTAAATATACTGTATTTAAATATCTTATTTTGTTATACTTTAAAACGTAGTTAAAGAGTTAACTAATATAGGTATAAAACAAAACTTGAAAAAAATATCCAAAACAAAGATATTGGCTGCATTTTGTGTCCGAACGCAATCTCTAGGCTGTGTCAACTTTACATACGTATATGTCAAATTGCAAAGTTTAAATATAGTGTAATGTGGATTGGTTATTAATTATACCGCTTATTTAACAAGGAAGTGGTTGACAACAAAATAATAACTATTCTTATTATTTTGCGCAAACCACTATTAGCGTAAATATAAACTATAGTTACTTTAAAAACAACTCAACATAAGAGGCTATGCAAAAGTAACAGTGCCTATGTAAACGTCATTATCTTCACATAACAGTAGTCAATCAGTTATTGACATGAAGAGTTACCACTTTTCTTGGTGTTATTGACTGGCACTCTTAGATATTTCTCGAACAGTGGACACAGATTCTCCATAAAAGTTACGTTTAAATGGCTGCCATCCGGTGGTCTATTGATAATTGTAGCGTCTTCCGTCCAAACTGGTCTCATACCAAAATGCTGCCGAGCCCTGCCGTGGGCCATCTGCTATTATTTTTTTTAGAAACTCCCGAAACCGCTATCTTGTTATAAACCAAGTTTGTGACCCCAGCGTCACAGTCTTCTTTTTGATCCTCAGGGACCCCCGGTAAAATTAAACTATTCCGTCAGTTTCGTGTCTCCAGACCATCAATCATACTGTGACTGTCACTAACTTGCTTACGAAAGACAGAAAGTATTTTAAAAATTGGTTTCCTGAAGTCTGATTTTACTACAGATATATGAACAGGATACACTTTGCTAGTCGAGTTACCTGTCTAACCGACTTTTGTATTAAATTCTTCGGTGTTTAGGCAATTAAAGTACGTATGTAAGTACATATAATGTAAGTATGGGGAAAAACACATTTATTTAATTGACGTTTTCGTCCCGATAACAAAGTATAAGTCTTGTCATACTATTTAATTTATTTAATAACAAATCTGAGGGCAAATAGCCCAGAGGACCCTTTAAAACGTTTATAGGATAAGGGTAGGTTTTTGTTGAACGGCTGAAAGGCTCACTTTTGTTGTATAATCCCAAGTAATAAATAAATAAATATCAAAGCATTGTCATCAAGAATATTGTTATTACAATTTTGTCTGATATAAGGTCTATAAGTAAATTCAAGGACGACGTAGTGTGAATCTGTTGAAATACAAATGAATGAAACAAGAATATGTTTTTTTTATCTGCCCGTGTATGATGAAACTCCTTATACATTAAAAAAAAATAAGAGATGATGAGAGAGAGACACATGTAATCGAATAAAAAGGCAGTTTAATTTTCTTCAAACGAAAACGATAGCCTATTGACGTTCACGCCTGGATGAAGGCCACGATGTTTTGAAGGCCAAGGAGCTCCAGCTAAAATGATCTTGGTCTCGATTATTTGCATAATTATTCTAAAATACTTTCTTACTGAACTCCAGAAATTAGCTAATGGATGTGAAAAACAAAAGACTATTTAAAGCCCTCTGAATATAAATTTAAGCACAGCTCTGTCGCTTTCAACTGTTCCTTTTAGTTTAAGTTCGTTTCAAAAAGCTAGTCTCGCTTTCTAAATAAATTGTATTTCTCGTTCTTCCTCTTTAATGATCTAAATACACTATGTTTTTCTCTCTTTGGTCATTTCGTTAAGAAATCTAAATGGAACTCAATTCTGCATCCTCTTTTAAAACCATTGACCAATGACCACACTTACACAAAATGTAAAGCTAATTATCAAGGTAATTAATGCAGTTTTAACTAATTAAAATAATTTAAAAATAAGTACGCACTATGCTGAAGACAGTGTTTTTTTTTATAATTAAAATAAATTAGCCATATTTCTAATCTTTTCTTTTTGGCAGCCGTGTCAAAATGAAACAAATTTGATAAAAGCTTATATCCAATTTACTATTTGGTTAGTTTAATGAACTATTAATACAATTATTGCTATATTCGTGTAATAAAGAGAATATTCATTGAAATTGTAGGAAATCTTAAGCAAATCTAATAAATAAATCTCCCATACATACATCTCCCGTACATTTATTCTCCCATATCCCAATACACTCGTGGTAAAATATTAGGTTTTTTTTTTTTTTTTTCAAAAGTGTGGCGGGGGACTTTACAAACATTCAAGCTACGGACACAAAGAACAGCCAGACTCAGAAAAACAATTTGAGAATTACACAAAGTGTTGTCCCGTGCGGAGATCGAACCCACAGCACTTGGCGTGGCAGCGTAGTGGCGAGGTGACCACTTAAACCGCTACGCCATCCGTACAGTCACTCTATTAAATATAAATTAATAAAATTACCACTAATGATATAAGTTTCATAAAAAGGATGTTCATTCTAATAAAATATTTATAAGTGTACCAGCAGTTGTTGTTAGGTGACACAAACTCATTAATAAATTCATCGCGTTGCGTTAGAGTCGAGACGGGACCCTCGCCGTACATTAACAATGTGATTGTTGTTACTCAGGATAACATTTGGAGATGTTACGTAAATAAACACGAGAAGCTGTATAGAATTGCTAAAGAATTTGTTCAAGCACTGTCAGATACAACTTAAATGACACTTCATTTAATGTACTCGAATATACACTTTGTTTAAAATTGCGATTCGATGTAGTTGCTGTTATCTTATTTTTTTCGCTTCTCTAGATTTTTTTTACCTCAAACAATCAATAAAACCTAAGGAACGAATTGTCGCCTTCTTTATGTCCGAACCGATACGACCTTCAAACCTATAAGATACTTGCAACCCATGAGTTCCAGGTGTCTGTGGTTGGTGGTAGTCACCATCAACCACAGACGTGACCCGTCTCCTTATTTGCTTCCAATAATATAAAAAAAGTCAAATTTTATGACTTAGTTAGATATAGCTAAAATCCTCAACTTCAATGACTCTATTTGTTAGTTAGCAACTATATGCCCTTTTTAAAATGAACTTTTGAAAAAACGTACTGTTTACTTGAGGGCGATGAGAGAGATAGGGGAGCAATGAGGAAAGGTGAAAGAGGAGAGGTGGGTTTTGGTGTCCACTACTCTCAACCGTTGTTGTATTCACCGAGTGACAAGCGGTTTTCTGATGTGTTATTCTCCAGTGGAGCAGGCACATTCTTGCCAAACCATGACTCTCTCTCGATAGTTGTTATAAAATAATTAGCCGTGTGGTTCTTGATAGAGTAGAATAGGGCAGTAAACGAGTTTATACAGTCATGCAGTGCCCGTATGATGACAATAGGTTTGCTTGCCCCTATTACGTAAGTGGGGTTAAATTATAGTTAGCAAAAGTTGGCTTTTTAAGACAGCTACCCTTACCAACCTTTTCGGGGATAACGCCGGGAGAGTATGTTTATTTTAAAGAGTTATATATGTAGAATTAACATTTAAAGTCATCCTTGAAGTAACTTTCAAAAACTAATGTGTAAATAAAAAGAAATTTGCAAAAAGAATATGAAAATTAAATGGCAGTGACTATACATTTTTGTAATTTCAACGAATTCTGTGTCAATATTATGAAGTAAATTAATTATATTTATTTAAATAAACGGTTTTACTAACGTGTATATTTCGAGGATGCCCGACTAGCTTCAATCTCGACAGGAGGCCTTTTTCAAGGAGCAAGTCGTCCGTACCGGACGATAGACTCAGTAAAACCGTATATTTAAATAAATATGAATCTTATCCACGAAAGTTTTTATTCTAATAGTTTAATAATTAGTTTAGTTTTCGAAGAAATACGTATCTTTCTGCATATGTTCATTCTACATGCAACTAGTCATATTGTTCCTAATACAATAAATTCAAAAGTCTGTTCGTCAGTTTGCTACGCAATAGCGGAATAACTTATCAAGGTCATTTTTATGGTGACGTTAGTTTATTAGCCAAGGAGTGACTGGCAATTTTTATACCCAAAACATGCTTGTTTTCTAATAAAAAAATATTTATTTTTCCTTACACACACACACTGTATTAAAAACGAACGAAGACGATGCTATACAAAATATACTTTTTCATAAGCAACAACCTACCATTTCAGCAACTTTAATAAATGTAATTTATTTTCAACAAAAGAACATAATTCACACAAAACGGAATGTGTATAATACTGATTATAATACGAGTATATCACTGTATATATTAATTTCGTTGATACTATCTATGCGTGCATTTATATGCAATATGTTACCATAGCAAGTTCGTTCTGCGATTGGGTCCTATGTCCGGTCTCAGTAGTAACTTATAAAGAAAATCACTAGAATAATACTGGCCATTTAGTCTAGTAGCTAGTGATTCTGACTGCTAAGCCAGAGGTTGTAGCTTTGATATAATATGCCACACGAGACTAAAAATTTGTGTGATCCATAAGTAATTCTCCTGAATCTACGTGTTCTTTGAGTCCGATGTTGGTATGTTTGTAAAGTCCTTTGCGCGACAGGTGTAAACTCCTAGTTTGGGATTTGTTTAACAAAACAGGAAGCCTCAATTTGACCTGTTCTTATCGTATCGTCCTTCCGTTAAATATCATTTACTACTCCTACACATGAAACTCAAAGATATATTTACTTTTACTATGCTGAATACAAACCAATACATTTAAACGTCTTTAAACGACCCATTCCACTTTAAAAATGTTGCCAATATAGAACAACCATCTCCTTGAAATTGAATCAAAGTATCGCTTTTATTTTGTACTGTTGTCCTCCTGTTTACAGCATTTACATATTAAAATATTACCTACTACACCTACTGCTAACTCGAGCTGAGACATTTTATTTACCTATTCAAGGACACGAAAACAAGGCAGTAGTAATAGAGACTATCCAACAAGTCTGTTCAACATTAAAGACATACCCATACATATTTCGTACCAAGTTAGCCGTTGCAGTTGATTTTACTACAACTCTAAGGAAGGATCAATCAATTTTATGTAAAAATCTTACAATAAAGACGAACATAAAAAAAAAGAAGGAGCTCCAGGTAAACTCGGAGTTCAATAAACCTCCGGTTGCCCCTTGTACACTATACACGTCGGAGGTTTTAACTCTCTAAGCTAGATATTTCTTTTATATGGCGCGCTCAAACGCCAAGACTAAAAAGCTTCTCGCGGCATTGTCCTCATATAAGAAGGTATACGAATTTTAAGAAAAAAGTAGATTCAGCACGACCTTGTATTGAGAAAGAGAGCACAAGATTTAAGTACTCGTAATTACTTAGTTTCAAAATGTTAATATTTAAAATCAAGTTATTTCATTTAGTAGTTTATCTACACAAGTAAATCTCACGAAAAGCTTGATAGTAAAAGTTTTAAAGTAAAAGTATTTTTTTTCTTTTTAACGCATTTAAATGAAAGCGTATTTTTTCATCTCATTCAACGCATCATTGTTGTGAGGTCGATTGCCGGTTAATTTCGAACAGTCTAGCTATTCCATAAAGAAACCTTCTAATGATTTTACCCTCCTTAAGGTCACGTATAACAACAACAAGTATACAACGTCGTATTGTTAAAGCCCAACATAATATATTTGGCAGCATTCTTCATTCTGCAGTGCCGTGACTATATTTTGCAGTCTTGGTTTGACTGAGGAGAATACCGTCTTTAGTGAAGTCTATGTCTAGTATGTCAGTCTCATACATTTGAGCTCTCCGGAAGCAGAGCCATATTATTTCTGTAATATGTCCAATTGCACTATTCACCAGACCTTTGGACAAATCTACATTGTAACGCTATCACCTTGGCCCCAACGAATATTTATTGTTTCTGACTCTTTAATATTTCCAACTCTTTAGGTTTAGGTAGTTAGAAATATTCTGTTTTTATGTCGTTTCATATAATATTATTGAAATCTACGGAGCTTACGTTCTGCATCTTTCATCATCATTTTTTAAAACTCGCATTCGTATTCTCAGTAAGTCCTCTCATTTGATACCCATATTACAGGAATGCATTAAAAATAATTAGTCCAATCTGAACTTGTATACAAAATTGAGTTACAAGATGCTACGAGAACAAACATACATATATACATTGCAAGTTAAATAAAAGCTTGTAAAAGTAAGCGGGATTATATAGCAAACTGATTGTTCGACTTCTCTCCTGTCAAGTAACAGTCCTGAAAAGGATTTAAACAATGTTAACCACTTCTATTCAAACCTGCCAGAAATATTTCTAACTCTGAATCTTCTACACCTCCACGAACCCATAATTATCATTCCGTAGTCCAGTTCATTTTCCCCGCCAATAAACATAAATCCTACCCTTTTAAAGGAATCAAAGGCCTTAAGGATAATTGTGCCGTAGAAATTGATCAAATCACTTCTATAATTATAAAAAGGTATGCAAACATCTTTGCCTCTTCCATGACACATGATCTTGTCGACCTCTACAGATATTTTCCAAGCAGCTTTCAAAACAGCAGTTATCAAACCTATACATAAGGCAGGCGAGAGAGACTGTCAGTAACTACCGTCCGATCTTCATACTTTAAACTTTTTACTTTACTGTTACCAGCACTGTCTAAAGTCTTGGAACGCCTAATAAATCAGTAACTCATAAAATTTCTCGAAGGTTATAATCTCCTTCTCCCCACTCAATATGGCTTTCAAACAAGTCGATGTACTAGTAATGCAGTTCATAAACTATATATTTATCCTTTTCTTTGCAGACTAAGGTACTACTCATTTAAAAAAGATTAATTGAAATTGATCCTTCTAAGTATCGTAGACAAAAACAATTTACTAAATGCTATTCAATAAAAATAATGAACTCAAAATATCCCAAAAAATTAAACTAGGATCTTGGACTTGAAACCTTGTTTAACAAACCGGTAATTATGTATCTGTTCTTTTAGAAATTGAACATAGTTATGTTTACGTTAAGTATAACCAAAATGAAACGGTTCAGATCAATTTCTCTCAAAGACGTAAGTACTTAGACTAACGTACTGCGTCATCTGTAATCCCATTACAGACATGAAATAAGTCCATGATTTATTTTGCTGGTTATAACACCTTATTGGTGGGTATATTAGAGGTAGATTTAGACCTTGCTATGCCATATGCCACAACATGTTTATATGTATATACGCGTACATACGCGTCAACCTGGTGAGGTTTCATTGAAAGTAACTTAGGTAGAATGAGCTTTTAGTATTTGCTTGAAGTGACAGCTCAAGACCGTTTGTTCTTTTGCAGTTGAAGTCCGTTTGAGTCTGAATGATAAATAACAGAAGCATAAAAGAAGAAGAAATAAAAGGTTTCATATTCTTCACGTTACACATAGGAAACAGAAATTACAAATTATACACAAGAAGGGAAATAGTATGTAGAAAGGCGAGCTTAACCCATAGTTGAGTTTTCTTCCAGCAAACCTTGGGTATGAAGAGAAGTCAGTAATAAAAAGTCAAATTGTGTATGTAATAAATATATATACATATAAATCTAAATACCTAAAGTAAGAAACTATAAATTATATCTACATATACATAACATACAAGGGCATACTCCAAATAAACACATTCATATTTTTTAAGAGCCAAGTGAAGTAATCTCGTAAATAATTCCTACAGTTTGTTTTATTAATCATAACGGCCTCGCTACGCGGTGTGAAATTACGCTTTGTAGACCATTTTCAATGTTGTTAAAAAAAAAAAGTTTCCCACAAAAGGAAGGATTAAAATATTCATTGCATTGTAATTGGCTGTCAACGCTATTAAAGTTCGCAATTCGAGAGTAAAATCCATGTACGTATGTCAGTATAACACGAAGATACAACAAAAGGTTATTTTTATATAACAATTCATACATACTAATGTAGACCAAGACTATTCTATACTGATAAATAATCTTAAAATAATAACTATGATTAATGTCGAGTTTGTCTAGTCGCAGAACACTGTATACGCCAAATACAGGTAACTAGGCGAATTTGACCTTCAACACCCATTTTGAATAGGCACCAAAAATAAAAATAAATGAAGGAACTTAGGTAGATATGTCTTTTAAAATCGTATCGTTAACGATACGTGATGGTAATAAACTTGCCGCACCACGTACCCCTCCGGGGATATTGACTGTATGCATGTATGTCTATAATTAAGTAAATACAAATATTTTTTAACCCATCTCTATATTGAAATCTACAAAGTCCAATTTCTTCGTAGAAAAGTAACACTGATAAATGTAGAATGCACAATAAAACTGTTACAAAATCTTTATGATATAAAGTATATACTCTGTCATATCGTAACTTCTCTTTTAGAAATGTCTCCTTTTACCCTTTAATCAGCATTTTGAAGTAATTAAAAGCTTCTTCAGTGCTTTAACAGGTTCAACTTTTATAGCATTATCAGGGAGAGTGCTTCGTATACTTTAATAATGAAACAGGTGGCAACTTAGTTGAGCAAGTATGATAAGAAACGATTCTGCAAACTTGTAAAGTAAGATACATTAATATGAATAATTGTTTAAATCATTCAATTTTGTTGTACCTGTTTAGTTAGTAATGAAATTGGATTATAGCAAGTAGCTACCATAAATATCACTGCGTTTTGTCGACTTTGCCTTAACAACACAAGGATCTGGTCTGATCGTTGTTTAAATTATGCAATACATAGATAATTTGCTGATTATATTCTTCGTAATAAAATCATTACATTATAATCTTAAGTGAAAATCGCCCGGAGAGCAAAATAAGTTTTCATCTGTAGATTTAACACTTTTCTAGCTAACACAGTGACTTGAGCAATGCAAATATGGGAAACTTGAGGCAGGTCACCTGATAGTAAATTGATACCTGCCCATAGATACCTGCACCTATAGAGTCGCAAGTGAATTGCCAGTGTTTTATCTGGGCCTCCAAGAACCTCACTTACTCAAAATTGCATACCCTCGGCCTTCGGCCCTTCGACGTAAAATAATATTGAAGAACAGTTTCAAACAAGCAGTAAAAGTCGTTATAACAAGTTATCAAAGTAAACGTTCTGAATAATCCTTTTAAGAGAAATAACGAACCGATTTTCACAACATTTTCAATTACTAAACCATCAAATTTATTTTATAGAACTCGTAATATAATAAAAGCCTACAAATAACAGATTTTATCTTGGCTTTTTCATATTTATAATCTGACCTAATAATCAGGCATTTCAGTAAACCTATTAGGGTCACCGCATATTAGAACCACTAACAGTGGCGACAGTTTCACCTTTCATCGCCTATATATATGACACGCACATTGAGCTATATTCACACTATAGTAAAGATAAGTAGACAGTTACAGAGGCCCTATCTTGTACTTTCGACCAAGTGCAATGCAACTCACTTCAGAAACAACTAAATTCTTAAAAAATATAAAACCTGACTGCATAATTAACTAACATTTTTTTTTTCTCACGTTATACCGAAATTTTATACCGCATGACACTCGCAATATTCAGACACATACATTCACATTCTGCCTGATAGACAAATAGTCCAATCCCTTAGACTATTTGTCCACTGATAGATGAAAATCTCCACAAAGGTGCCAGCTATCCTGGTCTTGGGCAGCCTGAAAGCATATGAATCACACTTCACTAAGCCAGAAGAAAATTTCCAGAAACTTTTACCGAGATCCTAGTGGTTATTATATCACAGTTTGTTTGTGGTAACATCTCATTACGCTGATGTGCAATTGAATACTATAAGTTATAACTATATTCGTAAAGGTATGTTATAGAAGGAAAATTAATAACTGTAGTACGAAATAATATTATTAGTGACTTTAAATGTTTAACAAAGTGAATTCAAATGGAAAAGGAATCATTACATTTACATCAATAGAAAACCAGTTTTGAGAAAATGATACCTTTAAATTAGTATTATTTTTTTGACAGACAACACCTAGCTCCTAGACTTTTTATGAATCACACATGTTTCTTATCCACTGTGGCAATCGGAAACCCCACCCATCCCGCACTTTCTGCAATCCTCAACTTCTTGTCCCATGCGGAGATTGAACCCACAAAAATTGACGCGGCAGCGTGGTGTCGAGATTACCACTTGAACTGCTACGCAATTCGTGCAGTCGAATCCATCACTATTTAGCTATCAGTGATAATCTTGGGGACTAGTTAATTTGTAAAAATTGATAATTTATCTCAATATTGAAACTGATGAAGTCTAAGTATCTGTCTATTTAGACGTGTTACTATCAGTAAGTATTTATAATGTAAAAAAAAAACTAACTTCATTCATCGCAATATCTTATAAACTTAAACATATGTTATTACTGCTATTATCCTTATTCTTATTATCCTTTTTATCCGGTTATTAACTAAATACACAATAAAATATAAACACACTGTATAAATAAAGGTAAGAAATAAAATAAAAGTCCTCTAAGTCTTCCAAAAGACAACAGCTTATAAAAGCCAACTTGATCATAAGAATAGTTTTTTGTAATGCGAAAGGCCTAAAAAACATTCTAATAATAAACACAAATAACGCCTAGTCTCGGGAAAACATTTTATGAATCATACATGTTTCTTGTCCACTGTGGAAATCGAACCCACTACCAAGAGATCAAGTCAGAGCTCAGCAGTCAAGATCACCTACTACGAAGCCAACAAGCCAGTCTTGTAGCCAGAACACGTGGGTCACACTGAAAGTGCTTAGAATAAGCCAGTAAGAAAAGCAGCCGATGAAAAAATATTTGAATTTTGAATTAGGAACTCTTTGGGAATCTGTAGATGTGTAGTGAATTCATATGTCATTTGTTTTTACAAGTTGGCGGAAATTTAAAAAGTGTCAGTCGTCATAAATTTATGTTAAGAATGTATGATATGTACGTGTATATTATTATGATGATAAATTTCAAAGACAGACAGACAGCTATCGTCACAAACGCAAATATTACACAAAAAGAAAAACTTCTGTCTAGACTCTGAAATTAGTCCTAATAATTTTATTAACAACATTTTACAATGTTGAAATTATTAAACGATGTTTCTTTTTTATTACTATACCCCCTACATACAATAACTAAAATATAATTAATCTGAATAAAAAACTTGTAGATATTCTTAAATTTCTTAACATAAAAGGATTATCCCAAGGGCGAGACGTTGACTCCACAAATTCTGTAAAAGCTTCTAGAATACAAATAGGATTACTGTGAACACTTAAACTAGCTTAGAACGCGATGTGGTCTTTGTTCTTTTTACATTTATTTATGCACATTTATAATGTAAATAAGGCGTAACTGTAAGGCAAGCGATTATCCATACTCCGTTGCGCCTTTCCTGGGGTAAATTTCTTTCACTTCTAGGCTTAAGATAATTTCGTAGTTTTCATAACTAAGGATCTATTTAAATTATATTTTTAATACCTGTGAGCATGTGCCTAAAATTTAGCTAAGTCTTCTACCAAAGTCGTAATAAAAAATCTTTTCACCAACTTTATTTTTAAGTACACGCATAGCGAGACGGTCTATGTCCAGCAGTGGACTGCAGTAGGCTAATTAATTGATTGGTTGCGAGACGGAACGTGTAATATTGACATATATCAACCAGTTTTCAGTCTCCAGGCTACTCTTCAGAAGATTTCAATAAAAAACCTTCTAACAAAGTACAAAATCGGGTATTGAACCCTTCACAAACCGATTTCGATGGCAATCGTGGCACCTGATTTTAAAACAGAAAAAAAAATATATTTTGAATAAACCAACATTCTACCTCATTTTCGTATCATAAACATTGTAACAACATTAATATACATACATCATGTACAGTTAGAATTCAGTCAACGTAAGTCCATTTCTACAAGCGGATTAGCAGGCGCTCTGCCAAATACTCAGTAATTTATATCTCAGACAAAACACAAAAGTACACAAAAACTACAGCCATATGCCATAATTGTAAGTAGGTAGTATATACAACGAGCTAATTTTAGTTAGAAATGTTTTGTGATTATTTCCTTTTTTAAACTTAATTAGATACATATTAATAATATTTTTTAATATATCTAGATATGAAAAACATAATATATTGATAAATATAAAAGTAGCAGATCACCGATATCGGGTATAGAGACCAAAACACATGTGTCAAAAGAAATTCTCCCCCCAATACGGGCTTTTTGCATCGGTGACATCTTGATCCAGTCATATAACAAGATCGTTTTAAGGCGTTGATCGTGATCGTGGGTCTTGTCCGCCATTCCATGAGCAGATATAACTATCGAAATAATTTGATATTCAAAATATACATATGTATGTCGACCGTACCGTCTATCAGGATATATGTTACGAACGATCCAATGCTGAAGACAAAGGAGGCACATCCAAGAAAAATTCATGCATTCTAAACACGAAAGTTCCCAGATTAAGGCTCTTTGAAAAATTGATAATTATATACATTTAATATAACTAATGAAGCATTAAACTCCATTGACAGATTTTAAAGGATAGTTTTTAAGCATATGTATGATTTCAAATTCAAATTCAGTGTCTTTAAATTGCGACGCCACGCTTACGTCACCGCGCAGACGAACAATGCATAGAAGTTTTTCGAAGAAAAACTGACAAGACATGGTAACTAAGCGGTAGTGGCTACGACAGCGAGTCGAACGCCGTAATTTGAAGCCCTGGCGGTCTCTGCGGGTTTTTATTTTGGGACATAGAAAATTCCAGAAAGTGCAGATGTTTCTTTAGAAAATTCGAATACAATGGAAAGTACTAGATCAAGCAAAATGAATAAATAAATAAAGTTGTAGAAGACTATCGAAAATAATAACGAAATGACAGTCGAAATACAACAAATTACAATCGAAATTAGGGGTATATAACTAGCTCCAGGCGAGCCTACAGGACAGTTCAGTGGAAAGGGATCTCAAGTGAAGACGAATTAAAAAGTAGTAAAGTGAACAGCAAAAGTGAAAAGTAGTGCAGTACTCCCGTGGCCGCGTGTAGTCCGCAGGTACAGTGTTGCACTATGCTACGCGGTTCGGTGCAGTGCTACGCGTTCGGTGCTGTGTTACGCGTACAGACTGTGAAACGCTAATGAATTGCTACTCTCGTGAGAGACATTGGTTTCCTTCCAATCCCTGTACCCACTTCCATAACAATATATTAAAACTGATCAACAATTATTAAAAATCGTAATGTCTCAAAAATATTTAAAATTATAGATCAATACAAACAGCGTCACTGCTGTAGGTCGCTTATTGTAATTCATAAAATACATATACGAATACATGTACTTTTTTATGTTAGCTACAATAGTAGATAGCAATTAATAATATTATAATTTATCACGTAGCATGACTTCACTGACTTAAATTTTTGAAAATATAATGCTGGTAACGCAATTTTTCTTTGTATAAAATTAAAATACAAGATACATAACATGAACCCCAATTGATTGATGGATGGATAAAAATTTATTAAAATTTCATTTTAAAACACTGCAAACTTTATTTTAATAGAAATACCTTACAACTTAATATTATAGAAAAACTAACTTACCAACTTGTAAATAATCATAAGTTTCAAATATGTATTCCTACGTATTATATGTACTTGTTATGAATTTTGCTGTATAAAAGTAAGTTTATTCCAAGAGTTTTATTCAAACAGGTATGCGATATCTACTCTATTTAGTAGTTTCAGTTGTCAGCTAGTTCATAAGAATACATACATATATACAATATATACAAGGCATAAGATACACAAACAAACTTACGAATATAAACTAATGTATTTAAGAATAAAAATATTTTATTTAGCTACAATTCAACACACGACATTTGACAGTCTTTATAACTTTCTTTTTTTCTGCTAAAATATTTCTATATTGCTTTCAGCCTTTACTTGTAACTTAATTTTAAAATTAAATCAACTCAAACTAATGAATACAAGATTAAAAACCTAATTTGCAGCTTAAAGAATTGACAAGTCTCAAAACTGTGTTGGTAATTTGAGTTTATAATGAAGCTTTTGTTAAGAACAAAATAGTTATGTTTTGATTAAATTTATCAGACAAAGCCTAACAATTTAATGAATTTCTTTGTTGATGTCAAAAAAAAAGAAAATTAAAGGTCTCAGGTCTAAAAAAATATCTAATTAATTAAAAATCCCAATTAAATGGATTAGCGAGGTACACAAATTGCAGTTCACTTAAATAAGCTTGAATACTTAGTAAAACAGTTTGCAACATATCAAGAATTTATTATGATATATCTTTTAGTTTGTGTATTTAAAACGCTACTCACTAAATACCCATAATTACCATCATAGTTTTTTTATTTAAAAAACAGAAACGCTCGCGACAAAAAATACTTGCTTGAATTTACTGCCAAACTCCGTGTTTGCCCGCGAGTAGTCATCGCGGGAAATACGAAGTTCCGGGTGATCTTAGTCGGATCTATTAAAAAATAACCACTGGCAGAAGTCGCAGTGTTAAGATCGGTGATATAATAAGTAGGCTTCTCAATATAAACTTGTGGCATTCCGCAGGGCAGCATCGAGTATGATGGGAGAGGAGTTGGGACAAAGTTTTGAATGTACTAAAAAGGTTTTAACAAAATCTACAAATGGCTTCATAATAAACTTACAGGTAGTAGAGCCACGCTGATTTATTCAGCAGGAATAGGCCGGCTCGACCGGGGCAGTACTACCCTCTCACAGAAAACCAGCCTAAAGTGACAACATTCGTGGTGTCGCCTTTCGCTGGTGAGTGAGAGACCGGAGGCCCATCGATGCAAGGGTGACAGTTATCGTGGTATGTGTGTGAGCAGTGGAGTGCTGTAGAGTCATTGCGAGGGTGGCGTGGATCGAACCGTCGGCCAGGGAGACCCGTAGAAACGGTGGTGCCGCTGGCCGCCCGCGGCATAGAGAGGGGCCCAACCACGGCTAACCACCCTGGGAGGCTACCCCGTCAGGTCGCGCATAATCCACGGAGTGGCTCGTCGTGCCGGTTGGTGACCGGATGGTGGGACCCGGTGACCGCTTCCGGGAGGGTACGGGGGCCCTTCCGTCCGGGGGTTCGGTCACCGTCATGCTTCACCGATACATGATGACACAGCATTTTTAGTCTCAGTTTACATTGCCACGATGACTCTCATGCCTTTTACGCCCCCTTCCTCTTCTATCATGGCAGCACAAAAAAATAAAAGTGGTCTTACAGCGGCATCCTCCTCTCCCACCAACCCGCTTTTTGAGGTGGAGTTCACTAACATACGTGGACTCCATGCAAACCTCAGCGCCGTACACCAACACCTCGAGACGGCTCGGCCGGCCATGCTCTTTCTTACGGAGACACAAATACGCCGCCCTGCCGACACGGCATATCTCCACTATCCCGGCTACGTGCTCGAGGAGTGCTTCCTCGCAAGGGCTGGAGTGTGCCTTTTCGTCAGGGCGGATGTTTGTTGTCGCCGTCTGCACTGCCTAGAAGACACATCCTTCTCCATCCTTTGGCTCCACGTGGATTTTGGCTCTACGAGCCGGATTTACGTGTGCCTCTATCGCTCCCATTCCGGAGACTCCGAGACAACTCGACTCTTTGGCCACCTGAGTCAAGCAGCGGATAAAGCGCAGGAGCAGTTTCCGACCGCCGAACTGGTGTTTTTGGGAGATTTTAACGCCCACCATGAGTCCTGGCTGGGATCTTCCAAAACTGACCACGCTGGTCGAACTGCCCACGCATTTGCTCTCACGCATGACCTTACCCAACTGGTACTCCAGCCCACCAGGATACCAGACATAACGGGTCAAGCGCCCTCTTTGCTGGACCTACTGCTGACGAATCACCCAGCGCAGTACAGCGTATCGGTTCTCGCCCCTCTGGGATTCTCCGATCACTGCCAGGTGTCGACCTCAGTGCCTCTTGTTACGCCTCCACGACCTGTGGTAACAAGGCGGCGGTTATGGCACTACTCGTCAGCAGACTGGGATGGAATGCGGGAATATTTTGCATCCATCCCGTGGGCTCAACGCTGCTTTAAAGATAGGGATCTGTCGCAAAGTGTGCCTGCCGTGACTGACGAAATCACTGTCGGTATGGAGTATTATATCCCCTACAGTGAGGTCGCCAGCACGAAGACCCGTCCCTGGTTCAATCGCGAGTTCATCTGGGTCGTTGCTCAAAAGCAGTCGGCCTACCGCGCATGGATCAGGGCCCGCGCACATTGTGACCCAGACATTGATCGCCTAAAAGCAGCACTAAACAGAGCCACTAGGGAATGCAAGAGGGCTTACATCAGAGCAGATGCCCAGCGCATTGCACGGTTTGGTCAAGAACTCGTCGCGTACTCTACGGGTAGCCGTAAGTTTTGGCGATTGGCCAAAGCCGTGCAGTCCAACTATTGCCAACCTTCGCTGCCGCCGTTGAAGTACCCTGACGGATCACTGGCCCACGAGCCGCAAGAGAAAGCGAATCTACTAGCTGACCTCTTTGCGGCTAACTCCCGAATCGATGACCGTTGCGCGCACACGCCCACTATTGCGTCCTGCGACTCCGCAATGCGGGATATTCGCATCCGGCAGAGGGATGTCCGTGCGGAGCTTCGGTCACTCGATGTCCGGAAAGCCAGTGGACCCGATGGTATTCCGGCGGTGGTTGTATCGTCTCGCGCTTGTATCGCCTGTCCTATTCCTCAGGAATTGTTTCGGAGGCCTAGAGAGAAGCGAATGTTCAACCCATTCCCAAAAAAGGCGACCGCTCCGATCCAGCCAATTACCGACCTATAGCCGTCACTTCCATACTCTGTAAGGTGTTCGAGCGGATCATCAACACCCAACTAATCCGCGACCTAGAGGATCACTCCTTGTTAAATGATCGGCAATATGGTTTTCGGCCGAACCGATCCACGGGTGATCTTCTAGCGTACGTCACACACCTTTGGGGTGAGGCTATGGATAGGCATGGGGAGTCCTTGGCCATCAGCCTCGACATTGCCAAGGCCTTCGATAGGGTGTGGCACCTCTCTGGCTTCTCTCCAAACTTCCTGCATTTGGTCTGCCACCTAAACTCTGCAACTGGGTTGCTGCCTTCCTCGAAAAGCGCCGCATTAGGGTTCTCTGCGACGGCGCGGCCTCAGACTTCCACGAGGTAAGCGCTGGTGTACCTCAGGGCTCCGTCCTATCGCCTACGCTGTTTCTTCTGCATATCAATGACATGTTAACCCTTGGCAATATACATTGTTATGCAGACGACAGTACAGTGCACGGGCGATATTTCGGGCATCCTACTGCCAAGCTGGCAGACGTTGAGGAAAAACGACAGGAGCTTGTCGCTGAGCTCGACCGGGTCTTGAGCCGCATCTCTCAATGGGGTTGTGAGAATCTGGTCGAGTTCAGCGCCAAGAAAACACAGGCGTGCGCGTTTTCAAACAAAAAGTCTCCATTCCTTCCCCTTCCTACTCTTCAGAGCACTCAACTGCCACTGCAGGATAGGCTTAGTATTCTGGGTATGGATATTTGCCGGGATCTCAATCCGCGCGATTACATCGAGAGTGTCACTAAGGCGGCCTCGCGTAAGCTCGGCGTTTTGAACAAGGTGAGACGGTTCTTCTCGCCCGAGCAACTGTGTCTTTTGTACAAGACCCAGGTTCGCTCCTGCGTGGAGTACTGCTCTCATCTCTGGGACGGCTATGCGCAGTATTTGCTTGACGCTCTCGATCGGTTGCAGCGGCGCGCAGTCCGCATTATCGACTGTCCTGAGATCACCCAGTCTCTTGAGCCTCTGCAGTTGCGAAGAGATGTCGCCTCTATGGCAGTCCTCTATCGCCTACATCACGGGGAGTGTTCTGATGAGCTCTTCCAATTGGTCCCACCTTCTCCCTTCCTCTACAGGACTACACGTGCTGGCCTGAGGAGTCACCGTTTGTGCGTCGAAAATATACGTACCCGAACTAAACGGTTTGGCTCTTCTTTCTTGTGCCGATCGGTAAAAGCCTGGAATTCTCTACCAGCGCACGTGTTTCCTTCCCACTATGATCCCGGGTCTTTTAAGCGGGGCGTGAAAAAGCATCTCACCAGGCCGCCATAGTGTGGGTCACCATTGCATTGACTACACATGCAATGAGGATGGTGACCACCACTCTTTGACTCCACCTATTGCTTTCCATCAGGCAAAGTGGAGTCACTATGGTAGGCTAATATAAAAAAAAAAAAAAAAACTACTAAGTTTTAATGCAGGCAAAACTAATTATATGCTATTTTCAATACATAATAGTAGCCAGGTGCCAAATAGTACATTTTAAATTAAGGCTCATACATGTACCCCGTCTATCAACGTCACCTGTACATGTTCATATTCAAGTTGGCAAAGTTTCTCACATTATTTTAGATCCTAATAGATGAACCAGAACCCGATAAAATATATTCAGTATCTTACACACAAAACCATGTTACTGTTTAAGTAGTTATTCTACATCAATTATTTAAAACACATGTTAATTATTTAGAGTCGAAAGACCTTTACGACATAAAGTAGCTGGCCGCCCTTACAAAAAACAAACAAATTACCATCATCATCATCCTCCGAACCTTCTCCCAAGAAAAAATTCAAAATAAAACAAGTAACAATTTCAACTACAAAATAACACAAATATCAATTTTTTCAAAGCAAATATTGCAAACAGCAAAGGCGCGAAATCCTGTTTTAAAAAAAAATGATCCTATATTTGATCTTATAATATATATAATAAAATCTTAATAGTTGATGTCATACACAATTCACAATTTCGAATACAAAATTATAAGGACGATAATCCTGTTTTAAAAATTAGGATTTTTTGTATCGGCCAAATCAAAGCACCTAATTAGACCGAGGCAGACCTTTCATTTCTCGTCTTTGACTCCACCGACATTTTTCATGGACCTAACCGTTCATGATCCACATATGAGTGAAATAATGTGTAAAATGGTGTTGGAAGTCGAACCTTTTTAGATTGTATTTATTTGGTTCTAAAAGAGCCTTTCTTAACTACTATATTTCGTTCATATTTTGTAAAATCGTCTCATTCAAATACGAATTTTAAATTAAATAACTTTATTTCATAAAATTACTCACTTCACAATAATTACACACACTTCACAATAATTATTCGAAATCATCTTATTTAAAAAACGCGTGTTTTTATAGATCAATATATATTCTTATTTTTTTTTTAAATAAGCCTACCATAATGTTGTCATTCTGCCTGATGGAAAACAACAAGTGGAGTCTAAAAGTGGTCACCGCAACTATAGGTTGCCTTGTCAAATGTCAAATTAATATTAAAAAGGTAAAATAATTAAATAACTGCCCGTTTCCAAATGGCTGAGCCTTATGAGGAAAAATCGGGCAAACGAAGTCATGGCTTTTCTATTAAAATACCAGGTAGATATTATAATAATTCGTGTACAACATATACAAAAACACTATTTTATTATGTCGCTAAAAGTAAATAAACTAAAAATAGGCTATTAAAGTAATGTACCTAGTTAGGCAGGGAAAAGAAGCTAAAAAGGAAGAACAAAAAAATACAATAAAAAAGATAGAAATTCAGCTCACTTAACATTATACTGATTGTGATATTCTATTTGGATCTTAAAAGAATATAACAAGCTATTTGCCAGCTTGTATAGAAGAGGTCAAGGTTATAAAATGTGTTAGAGTAATGACAGATTTATCATTTGAGCCACATATTAAAAGTATTAATTTCTCGGCTGCGTAAATTAATAGCCATATTAAAAAAAATAAGGCATATTGCGGAATCTACAATAATGAACACCTACTGTACCGCTATCTGTCATAACCTACTGTATCGGTTCTTGGGCGCTGGGCCTTTGTCGTCTCTATACATATCCCACTAAAACGTTATATCATGATTGTGATGTATTAACTGTCAATAAATTATTAATTTCTACACACCTTTTAATATACCACGGCGGAGTTGAATTATGTATTCTGCGTTACTCAAATACAACTGGACTGCATGGACGGTGCAGTGGTTTAAGTGGTCAACTCACCACCACGCTCCCGCAACGAGTGTTGTGGGTTCGATCCCCGCACGGGACAACACTTTATGTAATCCTCAAATTGTTGTTCTGAGTCTGGCTGTTCTTTGTGTCAGTTATTTGAATATTTGTAAACTCTCCTGCAAAACAGGAATTCATCTTAGTGCAGGAGTTGTTTTTGTTTTTTAAAAAACAAAAACCTGTTAAACATCTTAATGTTAACCTATTGAATAACACCAATAGCTAAAACATAATATGTGTGAGTACTGAATTGGATGATGTTTTATATTACATTAATAAAATAACATAAAAGTATAATAAGTTACTTTACACTAAATAACCGTATAATAGTCGCCAATGAATTATAAATATTATACACATACTTCTAGGCCTATATACACAGTGTTTTTTTTATACTAGAGGGGGACAAACGAACAGACGGGTCACCTGGTGGTAAGTGACAACCGCCGTCCAAGGACACCTGCAACTCAAAAGTCATATGTGCGTTGCCGCCTTTGAGAGTGATGAGTGATGGGATGGGATGGGATGCAGCGAGGGGAAAGAAGAGAGGGGGGATGAGGAGATAGTAAAGAGGAGGAGAGTATAGGGGGAAAGGAGGAGTTAAGCCTCCGGAAACCTCACTCATTTCGGGGAAATGCAACACAAACGTTACTTCACAACCGGTTTTCTGTAAGGCCCTGGTATCGCACAGGTCGAGCCGGCCCGATCGTGCCTAAACATGGCTCTACAACTACACAGTAGGCAGAGGTGTCTTAAACGCCATCTAATTAACGCCAACCATAATTTCTCTTCCTATTACGGACCAAGGACGGCCTCATTCCACTTCACAAAGAACTACGTGTCTAGTAAGCTAATGTAAAATCCACGTATGCAATAAATTATATACATGATAAAAGTAAAATATAATCTCAGCGATTTTTGCAGTTCTCAGCAATAAAATATTACCCTGAATATAAAAAAAATACCCTTCCGCAGACTTTAACTTCTGTTTAGTAACTGCGAAATTATTCATGGTAGGTCTGTACCGTGATTTGTGGCTCTTGAAGCAGAGAGGCGTAAGTACGTGACCCAACGTTCGTGTTTTGTTTTTTAATCACATACATCTTAAGTCCTTTTCGAAGTAAATGCAAAACAAGCTTTCTGGAAATTTTATTGGAGCATATGGAATATTATCATTATTGAGTGACTTCTTGGAATAGGTATTCAAACTCAATAGTTTTCAACTCAAGAGTTAACTCACAGACTTTCGCTATATCTATTCTGTTCTACATTACTCGTCGTATAGATCTCAAAAACAATACACATATGCTCACAGTCGTGAGCACATATTATGTTATCCCTAAGGTGGTAAGCAGAGGTGTGTCAAACACTCAATTTTTTTATTTGCCAATTAGAATTTGGTCTCAGTAAAATAACAGAAGGCAATATGGCGTTATATGACTGCACGGATGGTGTAGCGGTTTATATGGTCCCCTCGCCACTACGCTGCCGCGCCGAGTGGTATGGGTTCGATCCCCGCACGGGACAACACTTAGTGTAATCTTCAAATTGTTGTTCGGAGTCTGGGTGTTCTTTGTGTCCGTTGTTTGATTGTGTGTAAAGTCCCCCGCGACACAAGAATTAATCCTAGTGTTTGAGTGGTCTTAAAAAAAGGAAAAGAAAAAAAATATTTACTGACTGATAGATTACAGTCCGATCACTTAGTCGCCTTTCGCGACATCCACGGAAGGAATGGGATTGGCAGTATTCCACTAGCACTACTCCACCAAAAACCAAAAGGCTTAAAAAAATTACCTACATTTTTTTATGCTTCTAATAACTACACTTTTCTTTATTTCTTAAAAAGATTCTGAAGTTTGTTTTGATTGATGACTTTCACTTGATCTTGGATTTAATAAAACTCATGAAATACGAAACTCTAGTTTGTGATGACTGAGCGTAATATGAACTTTTCAAAGTTTAATATTAATGTCAAAAAGCAATAACGATTTGTTAGCTGAAACTTTAGCACTTATAAATACAAGTTTAGATGTGATTTGAAGTTATCTTGATTCCTTCGAGATGAAATAGCTAATGTAGTTGTGATGTAGACTCATTCATCCGTTTTATGTTAGAGTGTAATGATGAATATACGTATATTGAAGTTTTACAGAGACTATGAGATTTAACGGATGATAACAGGATGACGAAAAAAATTATGAACAGATATTTGGTTTGGTTGTAAACAAACACTTTTAACAGTGGTAAAGCCATGCTTAGGCACGAATGGGGCGGCTCGACCGGTGCGATACCACGGCCTCACAGAATACCGGTTGTGAAGTAACGCTCGCGTAGCATTTCGCCGAAATGAGTGAGGTTTCCAGAGGACCAACTCCTCCTCTACCCTTTCCACTCCTCTCATCCCTCTCTACACTTTCCCATCTCCTCTACCTCCCACTCTTCTTTACCATCCCCGCATCCCCCCATCCCTCATCAGCCTCAAAGGTGGGCAGCCCACCTACGGTTCTTGAGTTGCAGGTGTCCATGGACGGCGGTTATCTCTTACCATCAGGTGACCCGTCAGTTCGTCTTTCCCCTATAGTATAAAAAAAAAAGAATAACACTTAAATTTTATTAAAATACCTATGCTCACTTTATGTAAAACTCCAGATGCCTCAAATTATTTTTATTTTAACATTTTTGAACAAAAGAATATTATATTATGGCGGCCTTAATGCTATAGGCATTTTCTACCTGTCTACTTTAGGGTAATGTAGAGATCAGTGAATATAGACATATTAAATAAACTGTAAACAATCGCATGGGCATTCATACATACCTGTATACAAATATATAATATACATATTGTATACTCGTATAACGAATTGTAGTTGTGATGGTTCTTTTGACTTAAGCACAATGTGAGCTTGTACTTTCGCCTCAAGGAAAGGCGACTAGGTGCTATTCTGATTTCAGGAGGTAGAGTGTGCCTAAAATGGACAGATTGAATTTGGAAGGTAGAGTGAACACCAGAGGATGTTTGAGAAAGGCATGACAGAAGAAGATTGTTTGTAGAGCGAGGGGTTCTGCTATGATTGAACAAAAAGGAACTAAAAAAAAGAAAACTATAAGTAGGAGAAGTAAATAAGTTGAGAATAGAATAAAGAGGAATGAAGACGCTGACGAATTAGGAGCCAATTTATCAGTAAGCGTTCAATGAAATTACAACTAATAAAATTTAAAGCAAATGCTTATTAGAGGATTAGAGAACAAGGGCTTTACAAGATTAAAGGTAGTATAGTACCTTTCATTGTTGTAGGAGCTCAATATGCTTTTACAATTTTTAGATAGTGTAGTCATGTATCTGTTTACATTTTCAAATTATAGGTGAAACCACTACCTATCCAGGTAGAACTGTTCAAGCGATACATGCACTGACGTGCATGAGTGCACGAATGGCGTATCGGTTTAAGTGGTCACATCGTCACTACGCTACCGCGCCGAGTGTTGTGGGTTTTATGCCCGCACGGGACAACGCTTTGTGTATTCCTCAAGTTGTTGTTCTGAGTCTGGGTGCTCTTTGTGTCCGTTGTTTGAATGTCTGTAAAGTCCCCCGCGATACAGGAATTAATCCTAATGAGGGAGTTGTCTTTTTTAAAGTGATAATAATAATAAATAGCTGTCTCGTACAATAAAATATATATAAGACTAAAATGCGCATTGTGATAAATTTTATTATTCATTCTTATGTCTATCGTTAGAAACAGATATTTTAACAAAAAAAAATAGTATAAATTCGATTGTAAAACAAATCAATGCTTTACGTACAAATCTTGTTACGTTATAAGCTTGTACGGGGCTTGTAGGCTTTTAAAAGGGTTTGATGTTTATTAAAATAATATGTAGGTACTTATTTACAATAAAAGTTTGTGATTATGTTTATCCGCAGTCTAGAGCTTAACTGAAAGCTATGGCTTAATTTTAACATAGCGGTGCGGAGTATAAATTTGTTACAACCGCCAGGTATAAATTTGTTAACGCGGTATAAGAGTACCATTAGCTCATATTAAGGACTTTTAAGAATTATATTCTTAAAAGCGCACATGGTTCACCCGCTTCTGTGCCATCTTGCATTATTTTGATCAAAAAGCTTGGCAAAAAGTTGTATTTTCCCCGGGTTACGTGTCTGAAATGCTGGTTAAAACTGTCAGTCTCACTAGCCCTCTATTTTTCACCAATCATTTATTTATTTATCATATATAACACAAAAAATCATTCCCTATCTGACAAACTCTCATTTTATGGTATCTGCGAGACGGTGTCCAAATACCTTTGGACAAGAAAGATTGCGGTCCGACAGCACTAACTCACCGAAACACAATGCAAGAATTGCTTAAGAATCGGTTTCCTATAAGGCGGTGGTATGGCTCCGGTCAAACCAGTCCATACGTGCTTAAGAATGGCTCGCCATCGTTAAAACTGCGTCTTGTCGTTCTTAAAGACTATATTGTGAATCCTAAAATGAACTCAAGTAGAAATTAAAGAAATAATTTTCAATACATACTATCTAGTCCAAAAGTTCTAATTACTTTTTTCTTAAATACATCAATCTTAAGCATTGCCAGATAATATTTTCTAAGCATTACTTTTGTTCTCCACTGTTAAGAAATACAATTAAATATATCTCAAGGGCCTCGTAAAAACAATTAGGGGATTACATCGGTAAGCCTCTATATTTACACACTTTATTTAACTCTTAATATAATCGATGTCATTATATTAGACTAGACTGTCGGATTAGGTACGTATTTTGAGGATAGGAATGATTACGTAAACTAACACAGTTATTCACTGTACCAAACCTAATTTAAAATGTATTGAATTTTCAACCTAAAACTTAATTACTTACAATTTAAATTACTTCTAAATCTTATAAAGTCAGTTATTCTTTTACTATTTAGTCTTGCCGTCGGAAAGCCACGTGTAGGCACGAATGAGCCGCATCGTCTTGAGTAATACCAGGGGCTCACAGATCGCCGTTTTCTCAAAGAATGCTTTCGTTGTATTTATCGAGTGAGTGAGGGTAACGAAGACGTAAACCCACCCGCTTCTCTTCCTCCTCCCTGCATAGCCCCTACCCCTCATCACCTCCAAAGGCGAGTGGCGCATTTGCGACTATTGAGGTGGAGGTGTCCATGGGCGCTGGCTTAACATCAGGAGACCCGGTTTGCCCCCTTAAATAAATATTTTACAATTGATACTTATCAAGCAGTTCCTATTAAAAAAAAAAACAGAATGCACTGCGTTTTATGGAAAATGGTTTAAAGATTAAGTCCATGACGAGTAAGAAACAACACATAAAAACAAGGAAACCCCCCGAAACTTACGCAAATCTTAAATTTATTATCTTCATACATTAGGTTTAATCTAAACACAAATAATATAATTATGTATACTTAATTATGTTGTGCGGTACAGACTTTTCGATTTAAATTTTTCATAGCTAAATCTTTTTTATTTTTCGGCTTTAATTTTTGATTAGATATTAATGGTGAATCGATCGATTAAAATATTTTAAAAAATATTTAAAATATCAATTTACATTACAAACCATTTGTTAAAATAAAATCAAAAACAAAAAAGGCACGGCCGTTTCGACATCACAGGATATCAAAACAAATACAGCTAAAGGTTTAAATTGTTACTCAATTGATAATACCCGTTAAAAAGGTAAAAATCATAGATAAAGAGTTTTAAAGGATAAAGAAAATATAATGATAGCCCTTTAGATGATCCTTTGAGGCGGCACCCCTTTGTACCAAAGAGATCAACAATGCTTGATAAACGCTTAAAGAAGAGTTTCTTCTGTGGGATCAAGTCGCCTTTCAACTGTTAATATAATAAAAAAAGGTACTTACAATCGAACGTAGCTCTTCCTTTATTGAAGTAGGTTAATGATGCAATGATTTTAGCGATAAACCATATATGATGTTATTATACAGTAAATGCTATCAACGTAGCGCTATGGCGCATCGGTAGTACAAACAAATGCAGGATCAGAAAAACAGCTCGTGAATTCGATAACACCTCAATCCATGCATAAAATGTAGTGCTTTTTTACATCGGCCTTGATATTTGATGTATAAGTAACTGAATAGGGCCACTCATCACTGCTCGTGGGGATTGAACTGTTACCTAACCGATAGGTTTCGATCAGATTGTCTCCGACAGTTTCTACAGTGCCCGGTTGATACGAGAGACAATCTGCCTTATTACGTAAGGGGGATCAAATGATACGTGGCAAAATATAGGTGTTTGATACACCTCTACCTACAGGACTCACGCTCGACGGCCCCTTCAGGGCTATCCCTGAACGGGTGGGCGACCGTGAGTTTTACCCGCGATAAATTTGTCGGCCTGATTTGTTGACATTTATGATTAATGCTCGCTTCCTTGTTTAGCATGATGATATATGTATAACATCTAGAATTCCATAAGGAATCGGCAATATATATACGGTCTATCTAATGCAAAAAGAGTTTTTCTAATCTTATTAGTCGTCCCTTAGATTAGCGTATGAAACACATGAGCAATTAAACTCTATTTTGTTGATGTATATGTGGTAAGTTATATAACAAAGTTATTTAAGTATGTTCTAGGGCCGTATTTTGGATCAAGATGTTGTTGTTTATGTCCCCGAGTATTCTTTTTTTATTTATTTATCAACCACATTAATTTATCATAGACAAGATTTTCCTGTTCTGGAAGCCTCTATAGTCACAGGAAATACAATAGAATAGGGTACACGACCTGGTTTCGGTAAGCTGCTACAGGATCAGTCCCGTTTCCTCATTTGATAGTTGTGGTATCCCTTATCTAGGTTCTCATCCCTACCCATTATTCTTCAACAAAGCTTTCTTTCTACCTACTCACAGTTAACAGTTTACAGTCTATAGAAAAGTGAACACTGAGCACAGAGTGGGAAAAAGCAAGGAAATAGAAAATTACAATTAAAGTTATACTATTACGCGGATATACTTAAAAGCGGGCGTTTAGCGAGCAAGCGTAGGTGTGCCTCGAGTGTACGCGAACAATTAGCCCACTTGCTGGTGGGAGTAGAGTCAAAACGAAGCGGCGCCCGCGCTCCCGAACGGCTTCGATGATTGCCGACCGCTGTCCCATATTATTCCGGTACATTACTAACACTATTATTTCATATTACTTACTACTCTGCTACTCCCAATAAATTTGGGAAAACTTTAGGGAGATGTTGATAAGAGTGTTTGTCATTTGTATAAATCGTTAATCACATACATCAAATATCTATTCCCAATACAAAGTGTATAAATAAATACTGAAAACACAAGGTAGATTGTATTTGCCGCAGTTTGTAGCAATGCGTACATCTTTAGAAATTGTAGCTAAAACAAGTCTTGTTATCACAGAAGTTATGAACGTCATTCTTTAGGATTATCCAAGCGTGTGTTAATTAAGGTTAAAGTCGCGAAATTAATGTTTCATTTATAATCCTGTTTTATTCATATAGGCTATGCTACGTAATGAGTTGATAGGAGAGAAAAAGACAATTAAGTAAATGTGAATTTCTAAGAAATTGAGTAAATAATAATAATGTTCGTGACAGAGAAATTTGGAATATGTGTTTTTAATCTAAAAATGTGTCACACATGGACAAACACGTACTTGTTGATTTTTTTTTACATTTTATAACGGCTATGTATACGCTTTATCGATTTAAGAAAAAATCTGCGAACAACAACAACCAGCTCTGTCCATATAAACCCATAAATAAGGTCCTTTAAGAGGAGAACCGCTAGGACACAGGAAGACACCACTAAGTTATGTAGTCGATCATTTGATGTTAAACCAAGACTGTAAACGGAGGTGGTCCTCAACTCCTGTGAACTGTTTATGTTGATTTGGCTATAATTATCGTACTTTACCAGCTACTTAATTTCGAAAAACCTTAAACATGTAAAAAGCTGAAATACATTAAAAATCGAGGAACACATAAGAATTATATATATTATATATTAGACGATTTTAAAAACCCATTTATCGTTTAATATAAATATTATCAACCTATGGGGTATAACCACCTCACATAAAAAAAAAATATTTTGTGTGGAAACCGTCCATGGGTCGTCACTACACCCAGGCTAATGGGAAGGTGGTATGTCGACTTCAAACCAATTAAAACCACACAGTCCATTACAGGGCCGTGTAAGCGAGGCCTCAGGTTTACCCTAGAAAAATAATCGTGGTCATCTAATATTTTGAAGAGATTCCAAACTGCAACTAAAATGTATCTAAAAATATTTCAATATTAAAAAAATATTGTATTGTATATTTGTATGCCTTTGGTAGAAATTGAAGACAAAACAAAGTTTATTATAAGAGCTGTTGTAACATTTGACGCAAATAAATACATTTTTAAAAGTGAATTTTAAAGATTTGAATTTGTTTACAATAAAGAGTATTTCAATGTATTTAGCTTTATGATTACATACAATCATCTGTCTCTTAACGGTCTAAACGAAATTGCAGTATAATGATATTAGCATCATCTACTTTGTGCTCGAAGATATATAGAACATTCTACACAATTAGCGTTTGGCTTGTCGCCAAGTGTATAAACTCACCCAGCATTAATCTTAATTGAAAACCTTTACTTATCTCACGAAATGCTGAAATTGGGAACTGAACTGTTGAAAGAACTGTCTGATAATACAATTTAGAGTTAAGAATTCAAGGAATTCCTTCATTTATTGTTTTTTTTTTTAAGATATTTCAAAATATCCAAAGTATTTTGGCTTAAAACATAAAAATGCCTGAAGCTTATTTATTTTATTGTATATTAGATAAAAAAATATAATTTTTATTCCGTATACCATATCAAACTGCTGCAGTAGTTAAAGCTCTTACTGTCAGTGGTTTCAGTGAGGTCATTAGTATATAATAAGTATAGCAGTATAATAATAGAGCTCACTCGATACACGGAAGAGTATTCTTTAGTGGAAATAATTTAAATTTGAAGAAAATATTCATCCCTAATTTGCAAAATTAAGGTATGTAGAATACAGCTTCTAACGCTTGAAGTCGGCTATCGACTATTTTAGAAAGGCAATAATTATAAACGAAAATGGAAAGAGCAGACTACGAGTACAATAGCGTAAACAGATACTTGCTCTTAACACACACAAAATATTTTATAAGCAAGTTAAATAGGAGGAATTTTCTGTAAACAGTATTAGATGTTATATGATCACACGTCTTAAGCTAACACAAAGGAGCTAAGAGAATGTAGGTCACCTTGTCTAAGTCCCTAGCAGGACTTATAGTAGTCTCACAAACAAAAACTCACTTCTAAATGAATATCTTAGACAATTACCTACTATTAGACAGACAACATTTGGGGAAAATAAGTTATAATGAGACTTAATGTTTCTCTTACAATAGACCTTTTATGACATCATGATTTAAGGAACAAAGAGAGGCTCAGCCTAGCAGCATAGAAAGTTTATTTTTTCTTTTATATAATAAACATATATAGACTTAAACTCATTCAAGAGTCTCAATCTTCTACTGTTTGCCGACCATAACTTAGTGCCACTTAGGTAATGGTGAGCAAGCATATCGCCGTCATACATTCCTGTACATATGTCTGTCTATAATATATACTGTGTTATACATTACAGTCCGATTTATTAGTCATCTTTACAACCACGGGTAGAGATGGGTCGGCTGTATTCTGAACTACACTGTTACTATTTTTTCTTTATCATTTCTTCTTTGCGATTCTCTGAAGGTATTATATTATGTGATATGGTTAATTAATTTTCAAAACAGTGTCCCCGAAATCACTATCATCAGAAATTTTAGTAAGTTGTATTCTTATCCCATTATTTTTCATCCTTAGCGGTCAAATATTTACTTCAAATAGAAAAAGGGAATCTATCTTAAGCATCTTGAATATCTATTGTATTTTTTTTTTTTATATTAGCCTACCATATTGACTCCACTTTGCCTGATGGAAAGCAATAGGTGGAGTCAAAGAGTGGTGGTCACCATCATTATTGCATGTCTAGTCAAAGCAGCATGGTGACCCACACTATGGCGGACTGATGAGATGCTTCTTCACGCCCCGTTTAAAAGACCCGGGATCAAAGTGGAAAGGAAACACGTGCGCTGGTAGAGAATTCCAGGCTTTTACCGATCACACACACAGGGAAGAAGAGCCAAACCGTTTAGTTCGGGTACGTATATTTTCGACGCTCAAACAGTGACTCCTCAGGCACGCACGTGTAGTCCTGTAGAGGAAGGGAGAAGGTGGGACCAATTGGAAGAGCTCATCAGAACACTCCCCGTGATGTATGCGATAGAGGACTGCCATAGAGGCGACATCTCTTCGCAACTGCAGAGGCTCAAGAGACTGGGTGATCTCAGGACAGTCGATAATGCGGACTGCACGCCGTTGCAACCGATCGAGAGCGTCAAGCAAATAATGCGCATAGCCGAATTACAAGACTGGTCTGTTTGTGACTGCTGAGCCGGAGGTTGTGCATTCGATTTCCACATGGGACAACAATTTGTGTAATCTACAAATAGTTTTCCGATTCTGGGTGTTGTTTATGTTTGTTGAGAAAAGGGGGGAGGGGGAATTGGGCTTCCGGAAACCTCACTCAATTCGGGGAAATGCAACGCAAGCGTTACTTCACAACCAGTTTTCTGTGAGGTCGTGGTATCGCACCGGTCGAGCCGGCCCATTCGTGCCTAAGCATGGCTCTACCACTGAAAAAAAAAACATACGTACATGTACGCCTATATCTCCAAAGGGGTAGGCAGACCCGCTTTATGTGCCCACTTTTAACAACCATAATTTAGTCACACTTACATAAGGAGGGGCAAGCTTATTCCTGTCATCCTTGCACTGTATGATTTTTTTTTTTATCATAACTGGAGAAAAAGATGAGGAAGCAATATTCTACTTCAACAAGAGCCACTAGTATAAAGGTAGGTAGGAAAGCCTAAAAAAAAACTATTAATTTCACTGAAGTCTGAGTCTGAGTCTGAGATGAAAATCAAACATCAACCTCAATTTTTTATCCTGGTCTACATCAAATTTTTTACGTTTTACTTTTATATTGATAAGAAACAGATAAACCTCAAAGTTCCTAAAATATCGCCTGTCAAATAAATTCTACGAAGAGCCTAAAAATCCCTTCAAATTGAAACCTTTGTTGTTTAGTAGTAGGTGTTATAGTCAGATACTCATATTCCACTATTATCTGTCTGGCGTTTGATTGTCATAAAATTTTAATATGATAAAAAAATAGGTTTATTTAAATTTCATCAAAGAAAGTCATTTTGATAGCTTTAGTGTTATATTATATTGTTGAGTTGGATTGAAACCGTTAAGATGCTTATTCGAAAATAAATTATGTTTATATATACCTTGTTTTCTAACAAGCATTTAGTCCTTCTGTTTTCCTCTAGACGTCGACGACCAAAAAAGACGTACGAAAGAGTATTTACATCACTAGAGCAAACACAAAAGAACTATAGCAGGTGACAAGATTACATATCTCATAATTATGTCTAAGTAAACCATGTGTGCCTGTAAAAGAAGGACTGCCCGTTATAAAAGGTACTTACTGTAATTATTTACTTTCATCGTTTTATAACTATAAACGACTGAGACCAGACCACTGAAAGCTCAGTAGGTAGTATGGCATGAGCCACCGAGAGTGCAGATGTGTCTGTAGTGAGTGTTAGAGCTAGTGTAGTGTTCATATATATGCATGGTATAGTTTATAACCCTGCAATCATCATTAATTAAGATGGTTAAACCATCTTGATTTTCATCTTCACTTTCCATCAGGTGAGTTGGAGGACAAACGCCTACTCAAACAACAAAAAAAAAGGTCCAATCTTACACAGACATAGATTTACCTCAATGACTTCCAAGATGACAGTTTGAAAGCAACTCAAACAAGAAGATAAACGATAACATCATGTAACACTTGTTAAAAAACAGGTACTAATACGTAATTACTAAACAACAAATCTTGAACCCTTGGGCAATTATCAAACGGTTTATTTTAATAAATATGAATGTAACTGACGAAAGTTTTGATAATGCCTTCTGATATTACAGGGCTTGTTTCTTCGATCTTAGCCAGTTTGAGGTATTTCGTATGTGACCCTGATCAGCTTTTGAGCTATTGCTTACATTCCCAAATCCATTATAAGTAATACCCCTTCCCTTCCCTGTCTACCTTCCACTTCCCTTTCAATGTAAGTAATCACGCTTTTTTTACCAATTAATTCGGAGGACGGTAATAGGCTTGATGCCTATTACGTCATAAGAACTAAATTATAATCTCTAAAATGACGGCCCTCCAAACGCCTGTGGAAAAAACAAACGAATTCGTCGAGGCTGAAAAAAAAATACAAATAGGGTAGAATAAAAAGCGGGTGTGAAATATATTTTGGGTTGTGTTTCTCTGAGTGAGCGAGGTAACCGAAGAATCTAAGTTCCCTGATGATGCTCTCAACGGCTAGCTACGCACTTGTGTCTCTTGAGTTGAAGGTGCCGCAGTTACTTACTATCATATGACCCGTTTGATGATGTGCCACATATATCCGATCCGATTCCGACCTACAGTTCCATCGCAAATCCCAGTGGGATGAAAGCACTAGGAAGTTAACAAAGTTAAAAAAATGAAAAAAGAGTGAACCATGCAGGTGAGTTACAAACTTTTTAACAATTTTCTTTTTTATTCGACTCGCTTTCTGTAATATGATTTTGTAAGACACCCACTTAATTAGTGAAGGCTGTTTTTGTTTCTTGAAATCAAATGAAATCAGATGTGTTCTGTTTGTTAGGTTTTGTGGTGTTAGGATAGCAGGGCTCGGACCTCCCTCCCGGCAACACTTAGATCGAGTTACAAGTATACCACTCCGATGTGACTTGAGGTACTGTTTGAAGTGTAAACAGTAACTCAAGGATGTCGGAGTCGCATACCTGTAATAAATATTTCATCCGTATAAGATATCTTATTCCAATCTTTAATTACCAAAATATCCGGTTGACGGTGACGGGCATGCAAACGGGCGGCAAAAAAATGTAAACACACTTCTGCCTACCCCACAGATCACGGAAACGGTCGTGAGTGTGTTTGTACGTCTCAATATATAGCAAATGTGTTAAACGGACATGCCCCTTTTGTAAACTCGTTTAAATATAGATAATTAAAATCTTTATTTCAACAAAATATCTTATTTATTATATTGTATATGATTATTCATAACAAATAGTTTTCAGAAGAAGTTTGTCAGAATAAAGTATGAAATGACCTTTTTTATTCTGCTCTGGTTTTAAATTGCCTCTTATTTTCAAAGCCTTTTGAAGCTTCAAATAAATTTTCCCTTTAAACCCTTGGATGACAAGATATGAAGGAAATTTGCAGCTACAGGCCGTCGAAACTCTGTGTTTAATTACGTATAACGTACGTAACGAATTTTTATTTTATGCGCTGTTTATGGTTTTGAGCTAATTTTCTATGAATAATATAAAGGTATGTAAGAAGAAAGCAGAGTAATTATTGTATAGTGTTATATAATTTGATTGTTGACTATTTTGTTTATTTATTTACTTATAACCATACACGGTCTTTACAGTATGTTTTAAATCTAATACAATAGTCAGGTAACTTATTTCTAGCCCTGAGTAACTTAAGCTTTTTTTATATATTTTAGGGGGACAGACGAACAGACGGGTCATCTGATGCTAAGTGACAACCCTGTCCATGGACACCTGCAACTCAAGAGTCGTAAGTGCGCTGCCCGCCTTAGAGGTTGATGAGAAAGAAGAGAGGGGGATGAGGAGATAAGAAAGAGGAGTAGTGGATGGGGGAGAGGGGGAGTTGGGCCTCCGGAAACCCCACTCACATTTCGGGGAAATGAAACAAGCGTTACTTCACAACCGGTTTTCTGTGAGGCCGTGGTATCGCACCGTTTGAGCCGGCCCATTCGTGCCTGAGCATGGCTCTATACTGTATAAGTGCATGTATTATTTAATATCATACATTGAATATATTACTGAACACTAATTTACAAAACAAATATATTTACCTGTTTATCTGATATTGTATTACGAGTGGTATTATATTTATATATTATACTGTATCTAAATAACTTACATCTAATAATGTTACTTTTGCGAGTTTACTCAATAGACATGAGAATATGTTAACCGCTCATTGACCTGGTTCACTGTACGGATAGCCCTAGTTAGAGGTGTCTTAGGGAGCAGTTTAGTTCTAGCAACGGGAACGCCTTCGACAGACATAACGGTCCTGGCATACGAAGTTTCAGGTGGCACAGCACCCCCTTGTTATGTACTACACCACGCAGTAGTTTTACTAGGTATCCTGATAGCGCAAAGTCCCGTCGTACTCTGAGCTCGTTATACCCGACCATTCCGATTACAAACAGTGTATGGGTAAATTAGTGGATAAAACGGATATACCCCATAAATCTTATAATACAAGTGCCTGGTTAATTTGTTTTGAACACGCTATAGCATAACCATTGGTATAGTATAATGATCTTGACTGTTAAGCCAAAGGTCTTGGGCTCCATTTCCACCCAGGGCAAATAATTATGTGATGAATACGATATTTTTTCTATGTCTGGGTTTAATTTATCTATAATTAATACGTTTATCAGCAGTCCGGTATGGTAACCTGGGAGTACGACCTTTGCTTAGTTTGGGACCAGACCACCATGTGTTAGTTAGGAAGATTAGAGATGGTTATTATAAATGTAAAATAATATATCGACTTTACATAATTCTTAATCTTATTGACTCCTATTCTTTCTTTATTACTTCTTGGAATTGTTGAATGATTTCTGAATTTGCATAATATCATCTAGTTTTTTTATTAAAATGACAAGACGTTCACCGCTGTTGCGCTTATACTCACTACTCTGCTAATAAGGGTCGTAGCGTGAAGTTTTATAGCCGTAATTATTTTTCAATAAATACTCCATCAAATACAGAAAGCTTTTTAGTAAAAAAGAAACCTCTTCATTACAATAATACTTATGGATTAAACAAACATTAGAAGTATTGAATACAGCTATTGTTTAACAGAACCAACATAAAAGTGGCGAGTTCACAAACCACTGTGGCATAACTTAGCGTTTGTGTGAATACTTAGGTGACATAGTGTATTCTATTCCGGGTCAAGCAAACTTTTATTTGTTCCTTTTTCTAGTCTGAGTTAGTATTTATTAGTCAGAAGGACATATTATTAAAACCATGGCGTTTGAAAACGCGCTCAATAGGAGGATCTAGGTTCTTTGCCTGCTACGTAGCATCAAAATGTGAATTGTGAGAATACTTTGTTAATTCTTTTATCTTCTCTTTCTCTCTCTTTTCTTTGAATGATTTAAAATTAGAAATAACCTAAAGATTTATAGAAAAAGTCTCAATTGAATACACATTATTTACTTTTGGTCGTTTATATCCTGTACATTCAACATTCATACGACAAAATTATGTGGTACAAACAGCCAATAGATTAAATACTGATACCCTTTGTTGTCCGCTGACTTTTACATTTAAAAGGCACTCCAATCTTATTTTATACCTGAAAGAGGTCATTCCTTTCAAAAAGTCTACTTAAATTAAGTACACTGAATAATAGCTATTTATTATTCTTGTCTAATGGTGGCTGCTGACTGTGTCTATTTGAGAGCTATGTATTTTTATAGGGTTTTTAAATAAAATATGTATCACATAAAATGACATTACAGAAAGAGAGACGAATAAATAAATGGTTAAAAAGTATATAACTTGCCTGCTAATGACGCTGAAGAATTACTTACCCTTTGGCACTCTTTATTAAGACGATTTAAGTGATACCTCACATTTCGAAATTATTCAAGTCCAGTAGCTTGTAGAGCTAGCTAGCTAGGAGTAAGCCGCGACAGTCGTGCATCGTCCGGTACCGTCGCGGCTGGACGACTTTTTTTTATGTATTTATTAGCCTACCATAGTGACTCCACTTTGCCTGATGGAAAGCAATAAGTGAAGTCAAAGAGTGGTGGTCCTCCTTGAAAAAGGCCTCCTGTCGAGACCGAAACTAGTCGGGCATCCCCGAAATAAACACGTGAGGTAAACCCTATATTTAAATAAAAAATATAATGCTCACCCTATATCGCTACCTTCATGTATCCAAGCTAAAATGATTACGGCAGATAACATTATCATTTCTCATCATATATACAAAAGAACCAACCTATCCTCAAATCTATTGTATCCTTCTACCCGCTGTAATTGCACGAAAATGATTAAAATTTTGTCAGACCTAATTATAACTTGGCAGTGAAAGGCATAATTGTTCATGTGATAATGTAACAGGGGCATAAATGATGTTACGTAGGTATGGTAATATGGGCGCGTTGTCACAATTATAATGAAAAGTGGAATGATAAAGAAGTATAAAGAGGTGAACATTATGCCTACTTTTTCAGCTTTTTTTAATGAGGGATGAAAATAATGAAGATTGTTATTGTAGTAAAGTATTGTACGGCGCACGTTGGAAGAGTCCTATGGCCAGTAGACTCTTGAATGATAATGATGATACTATACAAATAAAGATGTTACTCACTCGGGTTCGTGGCCTATTGGTCTAGTGGTCAGTGGCCACACGGGACAAAAATTATATGACTCACAAATAATTGTTCCGGGTCTGGGTATTCTTTGTGTCCATTTTTTCTGTGTTTGTAAAGTCCCCGGCGAGAGGAGTCAAGCATAATGCGGGAGTTGTATATGAAAAAAAAAGATCGTAATGAAACTTCACAGCCAGCATCGGCGAGATGATGACACTACGGGATTTCAATTCATCATCTTCTTCTATTCCATATGAAATCCTTTTTAGTTGGAACATTTAGTAATAATTAATAAATTCTGAGGTGTCGTACGCAGCCTGGATCTAACAAACTGAGGATTAATTAATCCACAGCTAATCGACAGTTTTTACTATGGCGGTAATATGTAACCATATACTAGAAAACGGAAAAATAACTTATTTTACAAAATTGTTACTGAAGGGGCATAGATATTATAAATATATTAACTAAATGAATGTAATAGAGAAATTTAGGCGTGCAAGTATTTGGTTCTGAACGTGAATCGAACTCGTGCCTGTCTACAGCCATCACCACCACTCCTCTGCCGTCAATACAAGAAAGTAATATCGTAATGTTATTATTCTGAAACACTACCTATTCCATAGGTATTGTCTCTTAAGTTTTCTTTAGGAAAAATCGCCCATGAGCTAGCAGATGCTGAATGAGCTAGAGCTTAAAGCATCTCTTTGAAGAAACTTTATAGCGAAAGCTTTGCACCAGTTTCTGTAATTATTAAAGTCTTTCAATATAATTTGAAGTAATCGCTATATATATATATTATTCACTTGAAGTGTTACGTTAGTCTTCTTTTGTATATGTACATGGCGTGTATTTATATATTAGTATATTCTGATACGTTGAACATCTGAAGTGTTAAACAATATATTAATTTTAAGAAAATTAACAGTCTCCTTTTCTATAAATTGTGTTACAGGTGTCACAAAATGTTTCACTCCCGTCAAGTACATGTAATAATACTCCGCCTCTTTGCTGACAGCTGCCCCCTCCCCCAACATCAGCAATTCAAAATTAATGCTCCTGAGGGATACACATACCTATATAACGTCAGCCAGCTGAGCTGCGGTTCGTAAATAAAGAAGTCTAAATAAGGAATAAGCTAACTGACAACTGCAAATCTTATGACTTAAAATTTCAGATACGTTAAAAAAAAAACAGTTTTCTAGGATTCCAAGTTCACAGTTCAGTAGATTACGTTAAATATGTCAAGGCTCATGAAAGACCTTACCAGGGTTATAATACTGGGTCAGGAAATCCTTACCAGAACGTTGAAACTGCTCAGACAACGGCAACATCCTCAAATACTATTACACAGAACCTAAGTAAACGCTACCTAGAAATGTGACTGTTTGTGTACCTATTCTACCCTTGAGCGGTTACATTCCCAGTTTCTATAAGTTATGTAATAACATTCACAACATGTCCTAAACAAATTAGACTCGACTAAAGTAAAATGTTAAAAAAGCATTTGATTTTATCGTTAGAGGTCACAAGAGTTGGTAGCATGTAAATAATTTGAAGGTGAACGAGTTTGAAGATAAAGTGCAATTTTGACGACCCATAATTTGGTGTAGTGGTATAAATTCGAATGCTGCATAAGGGGTGACCCTTTATGTAGCTGTAGCTTCGATAGTAAACAGGTACTAAAGCGTGGAAGTACGTAGGTACTTTCATACGTGTGAGAGGCATACTTAAGCATGGATTTGCCAGCTCTACTAGAGTCGAATACGTTCTGACAGAATAAATTGTAAAAATGAGTTCAATTTTACAATTTTGGTAGTAAACATTTTGGTAATGTCAAAATAGATTAAAAAAGACGCATTGGTAAAATTAAGTTACGTTAGTTACAATTATTAAGTCAAAATAATAAATTTAATTTGTCTGAAATATGTAAATTTGCTATTTCTATGTCAATTACAGAATAACAAGATTTTTCCAATTTTACTCTTTTCTTTAATAAATGAGTCGTGTAAATAAATGTCTTTCTTTAACTCTGGCGGTAGGCAATTGAATAGGTAGGTAATATATTCATAATATAGTACCTGCGAATATTCATAATTCGCTTATATTTACCAAAGAATATTTACATCGATCCATAACTTTTTAGATTTATTAATGACATATACATATGTAGTAATAATTGATCACAAAAGTATAGAGCTTTGAGCATAAACTCGGGTATTGTGCTTGTTAAAATAATACTCAATAATAAAAAAAAACTCGTTAGTATTTTTTTTGTGACGTCACTTTGCGTACCTCTTAAGAAGTTATTTTTGTTTTATCACACTATTCATTTTTAAATCAGCAGTTAAATAATGAACATTGTGTCTCTAATAGGATGCAAGTCTTACGCCGTCTTTTAAAACAAGCGAATAGTTCTAAGTGCTACATTAATTTCCCGAGAAAAATATTTTGCTTTTGGACCGGATTTGTTAGAATTCTTTCATACTCTGCTTTTATCGGTCGTACGAATACTACGTGGACGGCGATATCTTTTTCTGTCACAAACAGAGGAGGCTTCATTGTACCTATCAATAGCCCAGTACACAAACGTTCGACTAATACTTAGTGGATGAAGAGCTCCATACATACTTTGTGTAATGCTATCCACAGCTATTCTGTTCTCTTTATCACCCCACTTTATCACAAAAATATTGCTACAAAACCAATTGGCGAGAAAATGAGAAAACACAATGGGTATTCTTAAGATAATTACAGATTCGAAATTCAAATGTAATATTGTTTTTTATTTGACTGAATCCTTCTCTTGGCAATTCAAAAATACCTGTAATTAGTTTAATTGAAATAAATTCCCTTATACATATTTCGGTTAATGTTTTACAGCAACGAAATAAATAGATAACAGACATTCGAAAAGTATAAAGACAATATTTACATTCCTTTCTTTTAAGCAAAAAATTATAAGTAATAAATGTCATACATTACATTGTTAGCACATTTACAAAGACGACGTCGTATGAATACATAATATAATTACCATTATCTTATAATTACTCTATCTCATGCAAAGTGTAAGTGCTTGAGTTAATTAAAATGTAGATTTTAATTAAATTTTACTGAATTATAATGAAGAATACATGACTTCCTATGAAAGGGTTGAGAATTTTGAGCTTTGAGAACTTGACTATTAAACTTGTGCACATTTTATAAGTTTTAACACTTCACAACGACGGTTTAAAAAAGGGATTTTAGTTTTTATTACGGTTTATGTATGTAAGTGAGTTTCATTATTTCACTGTAGCTTCTTCCTGCCTTACACTGGCTGTTTTTAAATACAATTTGGTTATTAAAACTAATTTGAATGATTGAACGAATGGTTAAATAAATGAATGAATGAATAAATGAAAAGATAAATGTATAAATTAATTATTTACTACCAGAAGCATGGGTATACTATGTTTTTACATTAATTATTGTCCTTGCTACATTTAACGTTTAGCAACACACAGGTTCTTATTACATACTACATGTATAAAATTACTCAATATTAATAATAATATATTCTTTATTGTACACCAAACAAATACACAGAAACAGTATAATATAAAAGAACAAGAAATGCACAATGGGGGGACTTATCGCTAAGAAGCAATATCTTCCAGGCCCATTCCATTCCATTTTTTTGAATGATGCTAAAGTTCGCGCTTGTCTAATAGATAGTGGTAGTGCATTCCCAAGGCGTGCGGCTTCAACAGTAAAGGATTTGTCCGTGAACTTTGTAGAATGCACTGGAATTTGCAGTTGCAAATTTTCAGATGATCTCAAGAACCTTGAATGTGTGTCACAGAGGAACCTAAAACGTTCTTTGAGGTAAAAGGGAGAGAGGGGATTGAATAGTATATTATAAAGTAGAGACAGGATGTGAGTATTCTGCCGAAGGCAAATCGGGAGCCACTTGAGCGAATTGCGATATTCTGAAATATGATCATTTTTGCGTAAACCAAATATGAACCTTATGCAAAAGTTTTGAAGCCGTTCGAGCTTATTGAGTTGCTCCTCTGTGAGATCGAGATAACTGGCAGCAGCAGAGTCTAGTATTGGAAGTAAGAGTGACTGTGCAAGCGAAATCTTGACCATCACCATGATGACCTGAGTTTTAACAGGGTTCATCTGGAGACCATAGTTAACACTCCATTCACAAATACGTTCCAAATCACAGTTTACAACAGAAAAGGCTTCGTGTATTCTATTAATTGGAGCGTGAGTATAAATTTGAAGATCGCCTGCGTAGAGGTAGTAGGATGAAACTATTCTTTTGGATATTGTGTTAATAAATATAGCGACAGGTAAAGGAGATAAAACGCCACCCTGCGGTACACCGACCGAGATATCACACCAAGAAGAAACCGAATTTTCAGTGCGAATCCGTTGTCGGCGACCAGACAGGTAACTTTAAAACCAATCAATCACTGTTAGAGACATGTTAATCGAGCGTAGTATACCAAGTAGGATATGGGAATCAACTGTATTGAAAGCATTGCTAAAATCCATGAGTGTAAGTAAGGTCAGATTACCATTTTCCATGGCCATCCTAATGTCATCGGTGATCTTGATTAGAGCCGTCACAGTGCTATGCCCGTGTCGGAAACCAGATTGAAAGGAATTTAAATGGAGTTTATAGAGAGAAAGAGTTAAGTTGAAAATACACTATACGTTCTAAAACTATTGACAAAAACGGTAAAATAGAAATAGGACGGTATTGGGTGAAAGATGAAGGCCTAGGCTTCTTAGGGAGAGGTATTATTTGAGCTTCTTTCCATATAGATAGAAATTTGGAGCTAGACAAGGAATGGTTTAGGATGTCACATATGACTGGTAGAATTAGGTCGAGAATGGGAAGGATCATTTTCCGACTAATACAGTCATTACCAACAGCATTAGAAGAGATGGTCAATATACTCTTTTTAACATCACAATCAGTGACTTGATTAAATACAAAAGGTGGATGGTGGGGAGCTGGAAGCTGTGAAAGATAAATTTAATATTAATAAAATATAATATTATAGCAACAGCCAGATTAAATCAAATTACACAAATCATAAAATTAAGTCATATAATCATCAAATAGCGTCAGGTAACAGAATTTTCAGATTATCACAATAGTGTTTGTGAGGGACATGTTTGTAGTAATATTATACCTATCTTTAATTTTTTAGTATTTATGCTTATTACATGCAATATGAGATTATTGAGATGCCCTTTCTTGAACATACCAACATTACGTATATTACTACAGTATATTTATATTGTTATAGTAACTGTTTGTTAAGTAGTATATTAATATATTGTTACAGTAACTTATCATAAATAATTGAGGCGTTGCAGAATATGCTATCATGCTTTAAGGTGGATTTACTAGTGACTGTACACAGCTTGTCATCATGGCGAAACCTTTATCTTTCTTTAAAAAGCTCAATATTCTGCTTCGTAAACATAGCACATTTTAGGATGTACATACAATAGAGGATCAATATGTTTTTTTTTTTTTTAAGAAATCAAATGCAAGAATCTCTTTGTTTTACATCAAATATTGCTTTTATGCATTGCTTTTAAGCTTTGAATGCACTATGTGACGTAATGTTGACATTCAATAATGTTGGAATTGATCTCGTATTCTACGACGACACGAGACCATGATAGGCTATTATTATCGTAGATAGATTTACTGTGTTTTTTTAGTTATGCAAATCGACTTTATTTATTGCAAACTGGTTCTTCATCTTCCCATTTCTTTTGCTGTCAATATTGAGACCTATGAATTAATAAACTTCAAGTTCCTCTATTTTCTGTCCCATGTAATTAATATTTAAGCTTGTTATCTGCTTCTTTATTTTTAATTGATTATTTTGGTTTTATTTCAATTAATTTATTGTTAACTATTGTACAATCAAATCAAAGAATTACTAATGTCAAATTCTGCAAATAAAGTCATTTTATATAAAGTAACATTTGGCAGGTCATTTACATATCTATACAAATAAATAAAATTGGAGTGTCTGTTTGTAATATTGAGATAACCCTTTTTACTAATTGCAATGGATGTATACACGGTATATATACCAAAACAACAAATTTTACAATTTTTGTCTGTCTGTCTATCTGTTTGTTCCGGCTAATCCCTGAAATGGCTGGACCGATTTTTGCGGGACTTTCACTGACAGATAGCTGATGTAACAAGGAGTAACTTAGGCTACTTTTAATTTAGAAAAAAAATTAGGAATATTCGATTAAAAGAAGAATTTCTTTTAAATTAGTATAGGTATTTCTTAAATACAGAATTAATAAGTTCACACATCAATAGAGTATTCTAAACAATTTTAAACATATTACATCAATGTGGTATTCTAAACAATTTAAATTAACACCCAACAAGTCGGTTTTCCTATCCATATTTTTTAATTATTTTTTTTGAGAATACAGTTTGAAGTCTTATTTAAATTAATAATAATAAAATCGTTTAAATTTATCTTTTTCAGTAAGTCATATTTAAGATTTAAATTACTATCTAAGAGAAATACATGTCCAGTTGTTAATAAATCTAAATATAATAAATTGTTAAATGTCTTCTATAAATGTAAAGTAATAAATGTAAATAAAGGCTAACAACGAGGCTCGTGTCAAAATGAATTTTAAATGTTGGTATACGTATAATTATATTTGTTTTTATCGCTTGTACGTTAGCTTGAAAACATCTTCTCTAACAAAAAAACATACAGAAGTTTTCCGTTGTGAAATTTCGTAGCCAATCCATTTAGAACTTGTTCTGTTCTACCGTATGGTCGCAAAAGGCGGGCAGCGCACTTACAACTATCGAGTTGCAGGTGTCCATGGACGACGGTTGTCCCGGCGGACCCGTCGACCCATCTGTTCGTCTGTGCCCTATAGTATATAAAAAAATAGTGACAAAGAATAAAATTATTAGTTAATGTATGTATGTAGCTATTAATAGTACGTCGTCCTTTTTACTGGTTATCTTGACATGTATCTATTATATATTTCTGTTGCTGGCAACATTTCACTTTTATGTTTCTCTACGGAATCCTCTTTATTGTATACTCGTGTAAGGGCATTTCAAGTAAATTGTATACTCGTATATCGTGACTTTTTGTGGGTCGTTTTTTTTACCCGATGTTGACGTGTTTGATGTGCCAACTTTTTATAAATGCTTATTATATCTTTGCATTTCTTTAATTCTTATTTTAGATTAGTATTTTCATAATTCACACAACTGCATTACACTGCAACAATACAGCAATGAATCATTTGATAAGAGTTCAACATAATTTCTCTATGGCAACAACCGTCATACTAACCTGGCAAGGACACTCAGCGACAATATCAAAGTTTAACCGGATAAACCACGTTATCTCCAACATCAGACCTCTGGGAGAAGCGTCACACACGCAACATGGCGATTAATCAACCAAAGTCACTATGAAAATGTCTATTATATAATTTTTAATAAACTAGTATAAAAAGTATACCTAACGATCGAGGAATTTATAATAATGACGAGCCTGTTAATATATAGTTAATGACTATCAGAATTAAAAATTGGTGTATATTTAGCAATCGTTAAAAATACAAATCAATTTTAAGATTACAAGTCATGACTACACCAAATTCGTTAACTGCCGTCATGATGCAGCTGACCGAGTAGAAAATATTTAATAATGCAAAGACACCCGGAATGTTGTGTCGGCGCCTCGTGTCTTCGCCGATAACGTCCATAGTTATTGCTGAAATAGCGAGTTCACTTCCTTGCCATCATTGTCCGGGTTAATTTATGTGGATCGCTTATTAAATAGAATATTAAAAAAAAAAGATTACAGTTTCTAGATTTAACACTTTTGAAATTGTCGGTTAACCAGCAAAAGTACTTCACAAAATTTCCCAAACAAATATTTTAAGGTCTATACAGCACGTTTGTGAAATGAAATTATAAAAAAAAACTATGTTTTTGTAAAAAATGCGCTAACTCCTTATCACCATATCAAAAAATAGAAATCGAATAGAAATGATACTCTATTGTAACATTTCTATTCGATATTCGATGACAAATGTATTATAATTAAAATTTTACACAGTATCGTTAAATATTATCATATTCACATTAAACTTAAACAGCGTAAAACAGCAAATACGAACCCTGTCCTTTATAATGGTCACCTGGAATCAGTACTGACATACGGGCTTGTACCCTTGGATTAACTCCACGGATTTTCATGAAGCGTTTATTGCCAAAAAACATGTGAGATCTATCGATTATCAAGCCAGTATTTACCAGGCTAAAACTGCTGAAGCTTCCATTCTGCACATAAATGAATAAATTCGTTCGTACCATTAATCAATTACTTGACTATTTAACTGTGACATACAACACAGTTAAATCGTTTTATGTTCCAAGAAACAATAATATTTTGTATACTTAATAATAATCATAACAATATATCTCTTTATTGCACATCAGTAAGATTGTAATGGAAAAGTTTAATAAATAACAATGAGTGTTTATACAATAGGCGGCCCTGAATATTTTTATTATTACATATAGGTGAGACGAACAGACGGGTCACGTCCTCTGTCTACGGACACCCGTAACTCAAGAGTCATAAGTGCGCTGCCTGCCTTTGAAAGGGATGGGGGATGCGCTGAGAGGAAAAAGGACAGGGAAGGATGAGAAGACGGGACCGAGGCGAGGAGGAATGAGGGGAGGGGAAAGAGGAGAGGGGTAGTTGGGCCTCCTTAAACCTCACTAATTTCGGGTAAATGCAATGTAAGCGTTGTTTGATAACCGGTTTTCTGTGAGGCCGTGGTATCGCACCTGTTCAGCAGGCCCATTCGTGCCTAAGCATGGCTCTACCATGTAAAACGTACATTATAAGTGTCAACTTTCTTGGAAATTTGAATTTAAAAGATTTTTCTTTTTCATACACTTTCACACACAACTTCTTTGTTTTTGTCCTCTATGCAAAACAGGTCACCCCGAGCGCACAATAAAGCTGCAAGTGACGCGTATTTAAAAACCAATCTAGTATTTAATAACTTTACTTTCACCTGTAACGCACTTCTATCAAAGTTATAAATTACGAGTAAAATTTTATAACAATGTATGTATTTTCAAAGTATACATTTTGCTTTTAATTTGTTTTATACATTAATGAAGCATAAAAATTAACGTACATATGACTTACATCAATACTTTTATAATCTAAATCTTGACTGATATACAATCAGACAGTACAAATAATAGCCTACTCTCCTTATACGAAAGGTAAGTAGACACAAACTACCAAACAACTAATATTAATTACGACAAGTAGACATACCACACGTAGCACTCATTGCGATATAAACTTACCTGTGAAAGGAAATATTGTTTTGTTAATTATTTATTTATATAGTAAATGCATATTTTTATACTAGCTCTTAAAGAAACGTAACCATCATGTCAAGTATTTAGCAAATGGCGTAATGCTTGACGCTGAAAATTACTGTATAGTCACATTTATTTAAATAAGTAATGACATACTTTGGCATATTATTTCAAAAACATAAATATGCAATAAAACAAGCATGTTTAAGAAGGATTTTACGGGTAATACATACTTTTTCTCGTTGGAAATCCCTACGGGCCATTACCTCACCAGATTTAGTGGTAAAGTAGTATGTCCATCAAAGCGACTAACACAAATGGGTCTATTGCACGGGATTCGGGAATACCCTAAAAAGGAAGCCTCCGGAACCACAGGTAATATCTATATGAATAAAGTGGAAGAAAGTTTTTGTAATGGAGCTAATCTCTAGGATTACCAGTCAGAATTAAACAAAGTTTTTGTTTTGGGTAGAGCATTTACAGAGAAATAATATGGGCACAAAATATCAAGCTTCGACCCCAAAGACCAGAGCAGTAACCATAAACAAGGTATAAACTCTGTTAAATTTATAGTCAAAAATAAAAGTTCTAAATATAAATGCATTTAAGTCAAAGAAACTACTTTTGAAACGACATATACCTTCGACTTTTGATGTATTGAAGCAACGGAAATAATAGAGATCTCTTTAAGGGCCTAGTTGAGGATCTAGAAATATCTAGAGTATTATAAAGAGTTAAATTTAAATAGATACATACATATACCCTAAAGCAGGGGTGCTCAAACGGTCGATCGCGATTGACCAGTCGATCGCGAGTGCTTTTTGAGTAGATCTTGAGAAGAAAAATTTTTTTAATAAGTAGGTAACTAAACTACAAAAATTTATTACGTAATAACACTGCTTGCGGCAAAAGGCGGCTTTATCAAAGGAACGCGCGGTACTTGTCAAAGAAAAGCCGCGTTGTTTCTAGACTAGACTGTACTAGACCATTTCGGACGGCGCGTTTGACGGGAACATTAGAGACTTTCGTTCACGCCGATATAAATGTTGCGCCTGCAGGAATTGGAGTCATTCTGAATTGTAACTTGAAGGCGATACTACGTCGATACAAAGTTTATTATTAAATAGTGCGAAATGAGTGCAGTGAAGAAATCTAAAACGTATTATTTTAATAACGATTGGGAGGAAGAATTTTTCTTTTGTATGGTGAAGGATAAGTGCATTTGTGTTATTTGTCGTGCGTCAGTTGCAATACCTAAGCGTGGTAACTTAGAGAGGCATCATAAAACGGTTCATAAAAATTATGAAAAGGATTTTCCGCCACAGAGTGAATTAAGAAAACGAAAAGTAAGTAATTTGATATCTTGTTTGAAAAAAGAACAAACCATGTTCACAAGACCAGCCAAACAATCAAAAGCTGCTACGATCGCGTCATTTAAAATATCTCATATATTGGCGAAACACAAGAAACCATTCGAAGATGGATCGGTTGTGAAGGAAGCATTTATTGAAGCGGGTGAGACTTTATTTGGAGATTTTAAAAATAAAACAGAAATCATGTCTGCTATTAGAGAACTTCAGTTATCTCGTCCGACTGTCACAAGGCGTATTGAAGTCATGAGTCAGGACATCGCAGATAAACTAAAACATGATATCATGGAATGTACATACTTTTCTTTACAGTTTAACGAATCCACCGATATGACAGACACTGCCCAGCTGTGTATTTTTATTCGGATGGTATTCAATGACATGTTGGCTAAGGAAGAATTTTTGACAATCATTCCTCTGAAGGGGAAGACCCGTGGTGAAGATATATATGACGTTTTCATCAATTTTGTAAGAAACTACAAGCTACCAATATATAAATTAGTGTGCATTACAACCGATGGAGCACTAGCAATGACTGGAAACAAGAAAGGTTTTGTGGCATTGTGTCGAGCTAATGAAGAATTCCCTTCATTTTTCATTCCATTGCATTATACATCAACAAGTTTTGTGTTCAAAAGTTTTAAACACGGAGGAAATTATGGGCATTGCAACAAAAATTGTGAATTCCATCCGTGCACGTAGCTTGCAACGGCGGCTCTTTAAGTTGCAGTTGGAAGATAGGGAGTCAGCTGAACACACTGATTTAGTTCTTCACACGGACGTCAGGTGGTTGAGTCGCGGAAAAATCCTAGAAAGGTTTCAAGAATTATTGCCCGAAATAACAGCTTTTCTAGACGAAAGAGGTGATGACACTGAGATGTTGAAAAACGAAAAATGGCTGACTGATTTGGCATTTTTGACTGACATCACAATGCACTTAAACACCATTAACTTGGAGCTTCAAGGTAAAGGAAAAACTATTATTGAGATGATTAGCGCAGTAAACGCATTCAAAAGTAAATTGCAACTTATGATAGATCAACTGAAAAGAAAGGATCTGAAACATTTTCTTACGATATACTTATACTTACGATCGACTTGAGAGGCTGCAAGTATGTGCATCACACATACTTGCAGCCTCTCAAGTCGATCGTAAGTAGTCTAAAAATATTGAGGTAGATCGCCAGCAGTTCAAGTTTGAGCACCCCTGCCCTAAAGGATAAGGCAGAGGCGTCTAGAATGACCACTTTTTACCAACCATTAGGGCACTGTATGACAGTATATCTACTGTCTGATAGAGAGCCTGCTCTCTTAGTCACCTTTTACAATACCCACACCCACGGGAAGTGTTGTGATGAAGTGGACCGCGCTCAAACGTCCGCACACCGAACTCCTCTGCCTAGCCTCTGCGTTACGTCGATAAGTAGCGCTTATTGTCCTGTCCGATATTTTTTTTTATTTTAAACATCCATACTGCGACGAATATAATTATTAGAGTGGTCTTAATCTGTTTTTAACAGACGGCACAAAAAGGCATGTTCGAAAATAGGTACATATGTATATGTGCGTGAGTATGATGGTTTAAATCACGACCAAGAACCAGTACTATTTGATGGAATTCTATATATGAGGTATTATTTGGATCATATTAATAGTGGCAGAGGCATAGGGCATATAACAAACCAAAATATTGTCAAAAAACTAGAAAGGAAGTTAATGCAGTCGGGTATTAAGTTTTTTTTCATAACTGAACACTTTTTCTCACTTCCCTTCTAATTCAGAACTCCAACATGCAATAAAGCAGTTCTCTGTTTAAACCTGAAAATCCTTTTTACTTTATATTGTCCCTAATGTTTGTAAATGTCCATTTAGCTTTAATATCATACTCGTCATCAACGTGAACTATCTCGGCTACGTAATAAACATATGAAAACTTAAAGAGGACTGGGATTTGGGATTTACACATAGTTTATACCTACCAGCACCTTAATTAAAAAGGGGTTGAGGGATCAGATACTTAGATAGATTTATCAACTATTGAAAAAATAATACCTTCTTTAAATAAATCATACACAGATACAATTGTCTCGTAGCTGCAGTTTATTCTTCTTAGTTTTACATTAAAAAATACTACCTACTATATATCGCCCAGACATTGCAAGTGTTTTTCCGTGATAAATACCTTCCTACCCAAAAATGTATTCTATGCTTGTAGTTAAGTTTGATAACTGGTATGCATATAAAATGTAATAATTTAAAATAATAGCTGCAATTTTATTAAAATAATATTATGTGAAAAGGTTTGCTACTTAATAAATATTACTACTATTAAATTCTTATTTATATGAAAATACGCTCGCTTCCATATTTTTATTTGAAAGTATTTTACAAATTGTTTTGATACTTATCAACATACCAAAAACACTCAGATTATGGTTTGGGCTCACTGTCCTATAAGTGATGCAGTTCATAGGTGATCCCAGTTATCTCAATCAGTCTATTGCCGTCTACTGCTGGTAGAAGTTCTTGTTTATGTGCTCTATTAACTTCGAGAAATGTCCAACAAATAATGGTACTAGCCGTCATCAACATTAAGTATTATTAATTAAGAGTTATGTTACGGGGTAACTCAACTGACGCTAGAAGAACATTTCTTCCACATAAAAAAGTGTATAAGAGCGATTGCTGGTATACCAGCGTGGAAGTAATGCAAAACCACTGTTCAAGGAGCTTAAGATACTTACATTGCCGTGCATGTACATTCTGGAAGCAGCCTATTGTGTTAAAACGCATAATTATTTATTTAAAACGGCAAGGGATAGTTTTCTTAGAAACACTCGAAATCCAAATGTAGTTTTTTTTTTACCAAAGATACCAAACACACTTATGTCACGATAAAAAGTTTAGATGAATGCCGGAAAAAAGTGCACATCTCGTTATAAAAAGATTAATAATTCTATGTATACTAGTATTGTATATATTAACTGACGAGACATTAAATCAAGCAATTAAATGCACGGTGTGACACTACAGTACAAATATTTTCCATCTCCATATTATGAGCTGAATGGACAATACCAGGTCACTTGGTGACTTGTCTATATTGTCTATCTAGCCTATATATTGTATAGTGGTTCAATTGTGCTTGAACTAGTTCTAGCAGAACTACGTCAACTAAGATTGAAACTTATGAAGTTGGTCGTAAATACAGGAGCTGAAGCTTGAATTAGAGCGGTATAGTTCCGCATTATTGATTGTTTCGTTGGTTTAGTTACATAACTGGGATATCTGTAAATGAAGTGCGCTGTACTAGACTATGAAACTATTAGTAAATGTGTGTTGTTAGTTCGCAATGATATATAAATCGCTAGGGTTTTAAGTGTTACTATAAAAACAGACATGCCAATGCAAAACACACAAAACAGGCAGTTTTTGCATATCGGTGTGTTAGGCCGGGTACGCGTGCGTAAGAAAAAACATGAGGCCTACATCCAGCAGTAGACAGTTTTAAGCTGTTGAAGAAAACCTGATACGACCATATGCTTTAAATTTGTAAAAGAAAGCATATTAATCACCGAGAAAGGCAGTTGAGATTCACTGCATGCGAGGTTTGTATTTTGGGAGAGGCTGATGTTCAGCTGTGCACTTCTGAATGATGGTGAGGGTGCTGTGAATTACACATCTAATAAAGTGGGCATGGGACAGATAGATTTTGATATCGAATACACGGGTTTTCGTTACAAAGGTACAAAGGTACTCAATGACGAAAATAGACGAGAAAGATGTGTGTCTGTATCACATTAAATAAAATGATGCAATACACCAGCCAGTTCTCCACAACAGGTCACAACTTACAATAAAATCTATGGTGATCTCTATTCCCAACTGTTTACAACTTGCAAAGGAGATGTTTCATTTCTTGCCATTAAATGTAAACCAGCGAAAAAAAATTTTACCTTCAAAAAAATATATGATTCCGCTTATAGGAGCCCGTTCCTTTGTGCCGGTTTACAAATGCTTTTATGAATATTACCATATTAAATTTGGTTGGATTCTAAATGGAGGACAGTTTTGTAACGTTTCCTGGGATTTGTTGTTAGTAAAATTGAGGACGCTACGTTTGTATTAACATTTTATTCCGACATCAGACTTGATTAGTTGTAGGACATATCTTGAATTAAAAATTCGTCGTATGGATAGAAATGTCAGGTCATGAATAAATTATTTATGTATTAAAATGTAGAGTCTGCAGCACGGATTTGAGGGTTTCACACGAGTTTTTATAAGCTCCACTTATTCATATATTAATATTCTTTGTTTATTTTATTTATTTGACTTTATGCACATGTTGTACAAAGTGGACTTAATGCCACAGGCATTCTCTCCCAGTCAACCTTAGGGTGTGGCAGAAATAAATGGTAGTAGGTGCAAATTTGTGAAGTTATACATAGTCAGTTAATAATTAAACTAAGATCTAATTACATATATATATATTATATCTATTATATACTAATATATACATATATACATAAATAATGTATGTGTGTAGTAATAATACAAGTCTGGTAACTATGTACTTTATCGTACAGGGAAAACAGAAATTATATATTATACACAGGAAAGAAATTATTATGTATAAAGGAAAGCTTAACATATGTGAAGAGATGATAGTAATGAAAAGTTAGAGTCAATAGACATATAGATATAAACATAAATACCTCAACTAATTAAATATAAGATATACTAGATGAAAAAATGCACACTTTATATCAATAATAAAATAGAAGCTATATTAAATATGCTGATAGTGTGAGGCGGGAATTTTACTACCGTACCGCAGAAACAGTTGCGTGAAAGGTTTATCTTAGCTACACGCTAAGATAAATCTTTAATGTAGAACTATTAGAAGAATAATGGAGCAAAAACAGAAGATAAAGAGCGACAAGGTTTTCTCCCTGGAACAAGATAGTCAAAGCGCTCACGCAGATAAAGAGGATAATTGGGATTATGAAGAACACTTGTCAGAAGTCAATTGTATCTAAATATGTTAACAAATCTTGGATGTTAATTTAACTTACTTACTTGTATCGAAATTAACCTTTTTTTTTTTTCTTTGTATAAATAGTCTGGATGACAATACTATAATTTGCTACTATAGTGAATTATGGACAAGGAGTTCGACAGTTGAACTCTGTGGTGCACATTTTTCCGACTACAATTTACGTAATATTGGGCATAGGGCCGCCGTCACTTTCAAAACTAAATGAGAAAATTGGAATTATATTAAAAGGAAAGGGAAGACAGAAGGAAATAAATTGGATATTGCTTTTACGGATAGATTGGGAAGTGAAAGAAATCGTTTAATAAGATCAGGGTCTCATATCATGTAACTTGAACTAGCTGATGCCAGGAATTTCAAGCTATTGGATATATTATTCCTGGAGTTTTTAGACTATTACAATATTTAAACTGTTATATTTATTTAGTTACAACTGTCATATATTAACCTGTAAAATCTAAAAAGATGAACTATCTTTCAACAACGAATGTCAAACATACAAAATGGTTCTTTTGACCTCAAATATACATATAAATGTGTAACACTAAAAGTAATACATGAACTTATTTGGTACTTACAGTACGTTTTATAGCCTAAAACCCTTAGAAAAATAAATGCCTAAACCATTTTGGTAAGGTGCGATTTAGGGCCTCGATCACAAAAAATAATAGAACTACTTTCTTTAAGTTACTTTCTTACTTTCTGTTTTTATATGTTGAATAGTTTATAAACATAAATATACATTGTACCACAAACGTTAGAGTAACACTAGGATGATATTATTATTTTCGATTTATGTCTATGATGTTGTATTTGGCGCTGTACGTCAGTACGTTCAGGCGTACAGAACGTATAATGATGATGCTAGTCTATTGGACCACGCGTGCGTACGAAGTAAAATTCTTAACTGTCACCATCGTGATTATCATTAAAACTAAGTTTTATCAGTATGTAATGTTACTCTAATCTTTTAAGTACAGTAGTACACAAACGGATAACATAGTTTTCAAACACTTACATTGGGGTGTTCAGATGATAATCTAATTCACCAAAACTGAAATTTAATGTTCAGTCTATGATATATATTTTATGATTGTATACTTTCTGTGGAACTACGTGTTGTCAATTTCAACTAAAGTGAATTTGCATGAGAAAACACCTGTTTGGTTCTGAACTACATTTTATTCCCAGTAGGTCAATATTAACTAAGGTATTGACCGGTTTGAGTAATTGCGTGTTTTTGTGACCGCTGGAAGGTTATGGTATTTGGGTATTGGGTGTAAATCGATACGCTAGTTAAGCAGTTTAGAAAGAACCTTGCGTGTGTTATGAATTATAACAAACTTGAAAACTATTACAGGAAGGTGTTTAAAAGTTTTATTTTGTAACTAAGGCGGGCAACATGTGAGCAAGTTAATTTGTATAACTCACAGACAAAATTGTTTATGCTCTTTTTTGCACGAGATGATAGATCCCCACCGTAGTCGTCAGAATTGAACCGACTAAAAGGGATTGCCTGCCTGCACCTAAAACATAAAAAATCTGGGAACAGCTTTATTAAGACATCCTGATCCCTCTTGGCTTCTTCCGATAACCTCTCAATTAGGCGGTGTCCAAGCACACGAATAAGCTGCCATCTCGCTACTGACCACTACAGCAAGTGAATAGCGGCAACATGAATTAATCATTTGTCCTCATCTAACCCAATCCATCAAATCAAGGTCGCTAGCTCCTAAAGCATCAATAAAGTTTTTTATATATGTATGTTGTTTTTATATATCTATGTAACTAAATATAAAATACTAGCATGCGTAGGATGCTAGCGGCTTAGCCTACGTGAGACTAAAAATACCCTAAGTAATAATAGGGGTCATGATTTTTTTTTTTTATACCGTAGGGGGACAGACTAACCGACGAGTCACCTGATGGTAAGTGACACCGCCGTCCATGGACACTTGCAACTCAAGTGTGCTGCCCGCCTTTGAGGGTGATGAGGGATGGGGGTTGCAGGGAGCGGAAAGAAGAGAGGAGGGATCAGGAGATGGAAAAAAGGAGAGAGGAGATGAGGGGAGAGAAAAGGGGGGAGGGGGAATTGGGCCTCCGGAAACCTCACTCAATTCGGGGAAATGCAACGCAAGCGTTACTTCACAAGCGGTTTTCTGTGAGGCCGTGGTATCGCACCGGTCGAGCCGGCCCATTCGTGCCTAAGCATGGTTCTACCACTGTTCGATTTTAACCAACGCAGTTCATTTGTCAAAGTCAAAACTCGTCAAAATGAAAACTGTTTAATGAGTGGTTCATACTATTAATGAAATTCTTTTAATGAAATGTGTTTCGAGTTTTATATGAGTTTGTAATAATTATATGTAATAATTATAGAAACGAGAAACTTTAATAACCAGTAAACTGCAACTCAACAACTATTTGAAACTGTCTTGCTTTTTTTTTCCAAATTATTAAAAATTATAGATCAAAACAGACAATGTTACCGCAATAGTATCCTTGCCTAAAGTACAAATTAAAAAATAATCTGAATCTCTTTACCATTCCATTCCAACGGTTGTCGGAAAGAGATAGCAAATTGTACCGTCGCGGGCACCGCAATAAACTATATTAATAGAAACTTTTTTTGAGAAATAATTATGTTCAATTAAAAACGAATAAAGGATATACAACACGTAGTTATTTTCGTCCTTAAAGTCTCAGTAAACAGTAAAAACAAACGAGGTTAAAGGTCCATAATTACACATTTGTTCAAACATAATTGACTCACAATTAAGAATAATTTCAAAGGAAAATGAGGACGGTAATTGCATGTTTGTTTATTTTGTATTTGAAAGGGGTTGTAATTTAAGCGGTCAATTTTGACCAGTATGCTCCTAAACAAACATTGTTTGAACATTAAGGGATCATGTCTTCTGACTCACTTTCACTATAACAGTTGAATAAAGTCAAGTAAATCAAAATCTTTTTTTTTTTTAAACGACTAATAGATAGATAGATAGCTAATACTTTATTTGTACACCACTTTACAATTTCACTGTACATGTGTCAGAAAGATCATGTACAAAGGGCGGTCTTATTGCTAAGAGCAATACCTACCATGCAAAATGTTAATACTAAAGACCTTAGGTTTGACCAAAATAATGGACATTGTTAGTTAAAGGTGCACTTCAAAGTTAGTCAAACTAATACATAACGTACATAAAATTATGTACTTCTGCTCAAAAAAAACAGTGTAATGGTTTAAGGGTTCGTGTACATACGTATGTATGTATGTTTGTACATATAGTCTATATATGTATATATACATTTAATATGTATTGAGAGTTACAAGTTTCTTTATTCCACTCCAACTTCTTAACACCTAAATAGAAGTTCAGGTGGGGGGTATCGTGAGATTCAGCTGAAAAGAACAGATACTATACTTTGATCTTAGCCAAAAGGCCGAGCTTCCCCCCTTCAAAACCAGACGTGGTCCGTTCCCGACGATCACCTACTAGAAGAAGAACGTCGTGTTCCCGGTCGGCAGCAGGTGCGAAAAAGGAACATCGTGGTGGTTTTATCCGGTCAAGTCCGGCACACCCCTCCGCTGATGACCCCGCCGAGGATAATCCATGAGGATTTCCGCACGTAAAGAAGGGGGTATCGTGAGAATCTTTATTCAACCTCAGCGGTAGATACTATAAATTGTTTATAAAACTTTCAATATGTCAGGTGAGGCTATTAATTCTGTAGTTGTGTTCTCTTGTATGGTATTTGTATATTTACTTTTCATGCAGCATGTATGGCTAAATGTGTCAGATGCTCATAATTCATTTGTCATCCTTTACATTTTAAGCAAATAAAAGATATTATTATAAGATATTATTTAAAATGTATTAAATCAGTAAATATCTTTTATATATTCTTATAAATAAAACATTTCACTTACTGAAAATAATTACAATTAAATAAATTTTAAATCAATGTAACAACAAAACACGGTATATTGCAAAAACAATAAGACAAAGAGCAATTTTTTCAGGTAGTAGAGCCACGCTGATTTATTCAGCAGGAATGGGCCGGCTCGACCGGGGCAGTACTACCCTCTCACAGAAAACCAGCCTAAAGTGACAACATTCGTGGTGTCGCCTTTCGCTGGTGAGTGAGAGACCGGAGGCCCACATCGATGCAGGGGTGACAGTTATCGTGGTATGTGTGTGAGCAGTGGAGTGCTGTAGAGTCATTGTGAGGGTGGCGTGGATCGAACCGTCGGCCAGGGAGACCCGTAGAAACGGTGGTGCCGCTGGCCGCCCGCGGCATAGAGAGGGGCCCAACCACGGCTAACCACCCTGGGAGGCTGCCCCGTCAGGTCGCGCATAATCCACGGAGTGGCTCGTCGTGCCGGTTGGTGACCGGATGGTGGGACCCGGCGACCACTTCCGGGAGGGTACGGGGGCCCTTCCGTCCGGCGGTTCGGTCACCGTCATGCTTCACCGATACATGATGACACAGCATTTTTAGTCTCAGTTTACATTGCCACGATGACTGTCATGCCTTTTACGCCCCCTTCCTCTTCTATCATGGCAGCTCAAAAAAAGAAAAGTGGTCCTACAGCGGCATCCTCCTCTCCCACCAACCCGCTTTTTGAGGTGGAGTTCACTAACATACGTGGACTCCATGCAAACCTCAGCGCCGTACACCAACACCTCGAGACGGCTCGGCCGGCCATGCTCTTTCTCACGGAGACACAAATACGCCGCCCTGCCGACACGGCATATCTCCACTATCCCGGCTACGTGCTTGAGGAGTGCTTCCTCGCAAGGGCCGGAGTGTGCCTTTTCATCAGGGCGGATGTTTGTTGTCGCCGTCTGCACTGCCTAGAAGACACATCCTTCTCCATCCTTTGGCTCCACGTGGATTTTGGCTCTACGAGCCGGATTTACGTGTGCCTCTATCGCTCCCATTCCGGAGACTCCGAGACAACTCGACTCTTTGACCACCTGAGTCAAGCAGCGGATAAAGCGCAGGAGCAGTTTCCGACCGCCGAACTGGTGTTTTTGGGAGATTTTAACGCCCACCATGAGTCCTGGCTGGGATCTTCCAAAACTGACCACGCTGGTCGAACTGCCCACGCATTTGCTCTCACGCATGACCTTACCCAACTGGTACTCCAGCCCACCAGGATACCAGACATAACGGGTCAAGCGCCCTCTTTGCTGGACCTACTGCTGACGAATCACCCAGCGCAGTACAGCGTATCGGTTCTCGCCCCTCTGGGATCCTCCGACCACTGCCTGGTGTCGACCTCAGTGCCTCTAGTTACGCCTCCACGACCTGTGGTAACAAGGCGGCGGTTATGGCACTACTCGTCAGCAGACTGGGATGGAATGCGGGAATATTTTGCATCCATCCCGTGGGCTCAACGCTGCTTTAAAGATAGGGATCTGTCGCAAAGTGTGTCTGCCGTGACTGACGAAATCACTGTCGGTATGGAGTATTATATCCCCTACAGTGAAGTCGCCAGCACGAAGACCCGTCCCTGGTTCAATCGCGAGTGCATCCGGACCGTTGCTCAAAAGCAGTCGGCCTACCGCGCATGGATCAGGGCCCGCGCACATTGTGACCCAGACATTGATCGCCTAAAAGCAGCACTAAACAGAGCCACTAGGGAATGCAAGAGGGCTTACATCAGAGCAGATGCCCAGCGCATTGCACGGTTTGGTCAAGAACTCGTCGCGTACCCTACGGGTAGCCGTAAGTTTTGGCGATTGGCCAAAGCCGTGCAGTCCAACTATTGCCAACCTTCGCTGCCGCCGTTGAACTACCCTGACGGATCACTGGCCCACGAGCCGCAAGAGAAAGCGAATCTACTAGCTGACCTCTTTGCGGCTAACTCCCGAATCGATGACCGTTGCGCGCACACGCCCACCATTGCGTCCTGCGACTCCGCAATGCGGGATATTCGTATCCGGCAGAGGGATGTCCGTGCGGAGCTTCGGTCACTCGATGTCCGGAAAGCCAGTGGACCCGATGGTATTCCGGCGGTGGTTCTTAAGAACTGTGCACCTGAGTTGTCTCCCGTACTAACGCGCTTGTATCGCCTGTCCTATTCCTCAGGAATTGTTCCGGAGGCCTGGAGAGAAGCGAATGTTCAACCCATTCCCAAAAAAGGCGACCGCTCCGATCCAGCCAATTACCGACCTATAGCCGTCACTTCCATACTCTGTAAGGTGTTCGAGCGGATCATCAACTCCCAACTAATCCGCCACCTAGAGGATCACTCCTTGTTAAATGATCGGCAATATGGTTTTAGGCCGAACCGATCCACGGGTGATCTTCTAGCGTACGTCACACACCTTTGGGGTGAGGCTATGGATAGGCATGGGGAGTCCTTGGCCATCAGCCTCGACATTGCCAAGGCCTTCGATAGGGTGTGGCACCGCTCGCTTCTCTCCAAACTTCCTGCATTTGGTCTGCCACCTAAACTCTGCAACTGGGTTGCTGCCTTCCTCGAAAAGCGCCGCATTAGGGTTCTCTGCGACGGCGCGGCCTCAGACTTCCACGAGGTAAGCGCTGGTGTACCTCAGGGCTCCGTCCTATCGCCTACGCTGTTTCTTCTGCATATCAATGACATGTTGGCCCTTGGCAATATACATTGTTATGCAGACGACAGTACAGTGCACGGGCGATATTTCGGGCATCCTACTGCCAAGCTGGCAGACGTTGAGGAAAAACGACAGGAGCTTGTCGCTGAGCTCGACCGGGTCTTGAGCCGCATTTCCCAATGGGGCTGTGAGAATCTGGTCGAGTTCAGCGCCAAGAAAACACAAGCGTGTGTGTTCTCTAACAAAAAGTCTCCATTCCTTCCCCTTCCTACTCTTCAGAGCACTCAACTGCCACTGCAGGATAGGCTTAGTATTCTGGGTATGGATATTTGCCGGGATCTCAATCCGCGCGATTACATCGAGAGTGTCACTAAGGCGGCCTCGCGTAAGCTCGGCGTTTTGAACAAGGTGAGACGGTTCTTCTCGCCCGAGCAACTGTGTCTTTTGTACAAGACCCAGGTTCGCTCCTGCGTGGAGTACTGCTCTCATCTCTGGGACGGCTATGCGCAGTATTTGCTTGACGCTCTCGATCGGTTGCAGCGGCGCGCAGTCCGCATTATCGACTGTCCTGAGATCACCCAGTCTCTTGAGCCTCTGCAGTTGCGAAGAGATGTCGCCTCTATGGCAGTCCTCTATCGCCTACATCACGGGGAGTGTTCTGATGAGCTCTTCCAATTGGTCCCACCTTCTCCCTTTCTCTACAGGACTACACGTGCTGGCCTGAGGAGTCACCGTTTGTGCGTCGAAAATATACGTACCCGAACTAAACGGTTTGGCTCTTCTTTCTTGTGCCGATCGGTAAAAGCCTGGAATTCTCTACCAGCGCACGTGTTTCCTTCCCACTATGATCCCGGGTCTTTTAAGCGGGGCGTGAAAAAGCATCTCACCAGGCCGCCATAGTGTGGGTCACCATGCTGCATTGACTACACATGCAATGAGGATGGTGACCACCACTCTTTGACTCCACCTATTGCTTTCCATCAGGCAAAGTGGAGTCACTATGGTAGGCTAATATAAAAAAAAAAAAAAAAAAAAAAAAAAATGTTGCTTCCTCGAAGTCGGGTAGAACAATCCGCGCATCTAGTTTTTTTTTTTTTTTTTTTTTTTTTTTTTTTTTTTTTTTTTTTTTTTTTTTTTTTTGTGTGATGTATGGCTGTTGGCCGCAGATGGCCTCGACAACCTTGCACGGGCTTACGGTGAGCGCTGAGGGCTCTCAACCGGTCTTTTTTTTAAGCGACGTTGCCCAAGGGCACCCCCTGTGGAGTACGCACCTCGGCTTGGGGCATCGCTGGCAAACTAGGGCGACCAAGACCCACATTTAAATGATTAACGCGACGCGTATTCCGGCCCCGGCGGCGGGGGCGAAATCGCGGACGATTTGTGATAGCTTCGCGAGCTGTGTGCGCTCTACGTTGAGCGAGTGTGATGTTATCGTCTAGCTCTCCGAGAGCATGTTTAGGTCTACGTATTCGTGATATATTGCTGGGTGTGTAATTTACAGCCGCAACCACTAAAGGGTTGGGGTGAGTCGGAGCAGAGTCAAAGTAGCTAAGGGAGCACTGCTTTATGAATTGCCTGATGGTCGGCAGCTCTAGGTCGATGTGAAGATCGACATTACGCACATACCACGGTGCTCCCGTAGCTTGGCGCATGAACTTATTTTGTAGTGTTTGTAGCCTATGGATCCTGTGTTCCCTAGTGTGTGCGAAAACTACACTACCATAGGTCATGATGGGTCTAATGCAAGCTGTGTAAAGTCTAACTTTACTCCTAAGCGACAGCTTTGAACGAGAGTTCACTAAGCTATGAAGTCGACCTAACACAAAGGCGGCCCTGTTACGAACCGCCTTAATGTGAGGTCCGAAGGATAGACGATCGTCAAGGATTATACCTAGATATTTGGCCTGCCTAGCCCAAGGGATAGGCGTGCCAAACATCCTTATTTGTGGGATCTCCTCCAAGGGATACAGGCTGAGCTGTCTTCTGTGAATCAGTACCGCCTGGCTCTTCTCGGGATTGACCTCTATTCTCCATTTCCGAAACCACGCGCCTAGGGCGTTAGCTGCAGATTGGAGGTTCCTAACGACTGATGACGGGTTCATACCTGAGTAGTATATCGCTGTGTCGTCTGCAAAAAGTGCTGTTTGCACAGACCGGTGTAACGGGATATCGCTGGTGTATAGCGTGTAAAGGAGGGGGGAGAGCACGGATCCTTGCGGTACTCCGGCGAGAATAGGGTGGGGGGTGGATAGAGATCCCTCCACGCGGTAGCGGAAGCTACGATTCGACAAGTAGTCTCGTATGATGAGTACGAGTCTGTGGGGCACTCCCATTGTGAAAAGCTTGTAGATCAAGCCGTTGTGCCACACTTTGTCGAAAGCCTTCGCTACGTCGAAGAAAAGTATCCCCGTAAATAGGTTTCTTTGGAGCCGCACGCTGGTGTATTCAACGATGCGGTGGACTTGTTGGACACACGAGTGTTTGGTTCGAAAACCAAATTGCTCGTGGGGGATGAGTAGGTTGTCATCGGCATATGCTTTCAGCCTACTGTAAACTAGACGCTCATAGATTTTACCTAAACCTTTAAGCAGACTTATCGGTCTATAACTGGTTGGGTCGGACTTAGGTTTGCCGGGTTTGGGTATTCCAATAACCACGGCTTCTTTCCACTGTTGGGGAACCGCGCATCTACTCCGCTCGCTTCCTTTTATATGCATGGGCGCACTGTAGATATCTAGGTAGTGTTGATATCTAACACGGCCTCTCCTGACATGGCAGCGTCCTTGCGACCCTCGTCAGTCCTCGATGATGAATCAGCACCGTCGTCTCAGTGGTTGGACATGACGTCTTGATCTTCATCACAACCAGGCTTGATTCTCATCCTTACAGTTCAGTTCAAAACAGTTCTCCCAAAACCGTTCTGTTATCCCTAGTCTAATTATATTCCATAAAGCTTCAAATTCTTTGAAATATACAGCACTTTTAAGAACGATTTATAAACGCATTCTGTTTTAAAAACATTCACCATGTGCGGCCGAACCTGCGCCTTATAAAGTTGCAGGCGGTGGGCCGGAGTAAAATACTGTCTCGATCTGTTTAGCACACCAAGCTTCTTCGAGGCTAATATGGCCTTACTCTCTAAGTGACCGCGAAACTGGACTTCGCTTGATATATCGACGCTAAGGATTCCGATACTGGCTGATGCAGTTAGGGAAGTGCTCTCAAACTGAGGTGATACGACCAATGGCATCTTTTTAGCGGTGAACGCGCAAACCTGTGTCTTCGTGGGGTTAAACTAGACTAGGTTAAGTCGACCCCAATCTGAAACTTTTGATAAAGAAGTTTCGATTTCAGACACAAGTTTGGATCGGCTATCGATGACGTTTACCCAAGAAATGTTCGGACGCATAGGCCAATCAAGTGGAAGAGAGATAGATGCGGTGCAAGCGTACAGCGTAACGAGACAATGAGTCATCCTTTTTCGTGCGTGCAGTCGACGTTCATCGATTTATTACACGATGTCACGTCAAAAGACTCTACAAATTAATGTATATTGTTAGATGTCAACACTACCTAGATATCTACAGTGCGGCCACGCATACAAAAGGAAGCGAGTGGAGTAGATGCGCAGATTGTTTTACCCGACTTCGAGGAAGCAACATTGCTCTCTGCCTTATTCTTTTTGCAATATACAGTGTTTTGTTGTTACATTGATTTAAAATTTATTTAATTGTAATTATTTTCAGTAAGTTATTCAGTTTTTTTTTATTGTTGTTAATGTTTTATTTATAAGATCAGAAGTGGGATTCGAAGGCCTTATCCGCCTGAAAACCGATTGATTTTATAATTTTGCCAAAGTAGGTAGTTCTCATTACTATTTAGTGTTTTATTTTCTGTCGGAGAATTGCATTTTGAGGTAAAGTTGGGCAGAGACGTAATGCCTTCCAATACTAGAGGAAAAAGCAGACGTCGTGCAAGGACTTTCTCACCTCCTAATACGTTGACCGAGATTTTAAAGAGACTACAAGATCTGGAAGAACTGACACGTGGGAACGAGCTTCAGTCGGCATTCTCGGAGTCCTGCAGAGCTCTGCACATGCTAAGCACGTCGCCGCCTGTGGAGCCCGCTACAGCACATGCCTGCGTACGCCAAGCTTCCAGCGTTTCTGCGCCAAACATCGCTGCAACACCGACGCCATCAACGAACTATGCCAAAAGCGTTGCTGAACGCTCACAGGGTCATCCAATTCCTGGTGAGATCTAACCAGTATTTTTGTTTCAAATTTTATTCTCAATGTAACTACACAATATTATAACTCGAATGTATTCAAGCCCTGTACTCGAATGTGTTTGTTAAATGAGTGAAAACTCAAAAAAAAAAATAAAACTAAAAAAAAAACTCACGGTCCTCTTGTTGAAACCATATAAGACCCATGGACAGGGTAACCAGCCCCAAACTCACGGTTTTCTTGTTGAAACCATATAAGACCCATGGACAGGGTAACCAGCCCAAAACTCACGGTCTTATTGTTGAAACCATATAAGACCCTTGGACAGGGTAACCAGACCCAAACTCGTGATCTTCTTGAGTTATAAGTAGACCTTTTGTGTAACGTCTACTCTTCTGGAGGCAGGTTTGCTTCTCGCCGGATGATCCCAATGTCGTTGCTGACTCTGTCGCGGATGTTGTGCTTCAGGGTATGGAACTTTTCATTCCCTTCTCCCTGATTCCCACAGGTGGCAAGTCCCAGCCCTGGTTTGGTCGAACCTGTAAAGCGGCGTCCCGCCGAAAACAGGAATGTTACCAAGCATGGGCTACTGCAGCGACAGCACGGGATGTAAAGACCAGCACATTAAAGAAGCAATTTAACTTTTGCCTCCAGGTCCCTCAAAAGAGTAATTGCTGGGGCGAAGTCGGCTCACATCGACAGAATTGGCGAGAGACTAGTGAGTCTCCCTTCCGGAACTCGTGCATTCTGGTCTCTTGCCAAAGCTGTCCAGGGGAACTTTTGTAAGCCATCCCTTCCACCTCTGCACATAAGAGATAATTCGTTGGCCCACGACGCTAAAGAAAAAGCCGATCTTCTGGGCAAACTCTTTGCGTCCAACTCGACCGTGGACGATGGGGGAAACGCATCGCCGACCATACCGCAGTGCGAGAGCCGCATGCCGGAAATCCGGTTTACACAAAGGGCAGTGCGTAAAGCGCTTCTTTCCCTCGACGTTCTTAAGTCGAGTGGGCCCGATTAAATCTCTCCTATCGTGCTGAAGACGTGTGCTCCAGAGTTGGCACCGGTTTTATCGCGCCTTTATCGGCTTTTCTACTCTCTTGGCGTAGTCCCGAACTCATGGAAGACAGCTCTAGTACACCCAATCCCTAAAAAAGGAGATCGCTCCAACTACAGACCCATAGCCATCAATCATCTCCTTGTTCTCCAAGATAATGGAATCCATTATTAACTGCCAGCTCCTCCGGTACTTAGAAGACCACCAGCTCCTCAATGATCGACAATACGGCTTCCGTCGGGGTCGTTCAGCTGGTGATCTTCTTGTTTACTTGACTCCCCGGTGGGCCCCGGCGATCGAAACCAAGGGGGAAGCGTTGGCTGTTAGTTTGGACGTGGCAAAAGCCTTCGATCGGGTCTGGCTCTCCTTGCGAAACTTCCATCCTATGGGCTTCCCGAGAAACTGTGCAATTAGCTCACTAGTTTTCTTACAGACAGAAGCATCAAGGTCGTTGTTGACGGTGCATGCTCCGGCTCCAAGTCTGTTAATTCTGGTGTCCCACAAGGCTGTGTGCTATCACCCACGCTGTTTCTTCTGCATATCAATGACATGCTGCAGATTAGCAGCATCCATTGCTATGCAGACGATAGCACGACTGATGCCCTTTACACCGGCCGCGCTAACATTTCTCGGATAAACGTCATCGAAAGCCAATCCAAACTTGTGTCTGAAATCGAAACTTCTTTATCAAAAGCTTCAGATTGGGGTCGACTTAACCTAGTCTAGTTTAACCCCACGAAGACACATATTTGCGCGTTCACCGCTAAAAAGATGCCATTGGTCGTATCACCTCAATTTGAGAGCACTTCTATAACTGCATCAGCCAGTATCGGAATCCTTGGCGTCGATATATCAAGAGAAGTCCAGTTTCGTGGTCACTTAGAGACCATATTAGCCTCGAAGAAGCTTGGTGTGCTGAACAGATCGAGTCAGTATTTTACCCCGGCCCACCGCCTGCAACTTTGTAAGGCGCAGGTTCGGCCGCACATAACTGCGAATAAATAAATAAATGAATACTGTCCTCATCTCTATGCAGGTGCACCCCAGTACCAACTTCTCCCTCTTGACCGCATTCAACGGAGAGCGACTCGCATCATCGACTGCCAAGATATTTCTCATCGACTTGACACCTTGGCGTTGCGTAGAGATGTAGCTTCCCTCTGCATCCTCTTTCTCTTGTATCATGGGGAGTGTTCAGAAGAATTGTTCGGACTTATACCGGCTGCTGGTTTCCGCCATCGTCCTACGCGACAAAATATCTATCCCCATCACCTGGACGATGTGCACTCCACCACTGTGCGCTTCTCTAGAAGCTTTTCGCCTAACAACCAGCTTATGGAATAAATTGTCACCTGCCGTATTTCCGAACCGATGCGACTTTCAAGAAAAGAGCGTACTCCTACCTAAAAGGCTGGCAACGCACTTGTGACCCTTGAGTTGCGGGTGTCCATGGGCGGCGGTAGTCACTTACCATCAGGTGACCCGTCTGCTCGTTTGTATCGTATCGCATAAAAAGAAGAAATAAAAAAAAATATTTCATCAATGTTTTGTTATGACGTTGTCAGGTTAAAGTATCATCAGTAAACCGACTTTAGAGACAATTTTTTTTTTTTATATTTTACATCTTTTTAAACTAAAAACAAATTATAATATAAATATATATATTACAACTTCACGAACTTGTGCTCATCAAAAAATCAACGACGAAAGTAATTTGACTGATTACATCTTGAGTTACTAAAGAAATTATTTTTATTCTCTGACCGCAATTCCTGTTAAACTCCCATCAAAGTGACGTAAAAGTTCATAATATTCTCGATAGATTTGTTCTTTGAGTTGTTTTAGACTGGAGCGAACGTAACAGATAATTCAATAATGAAATTATTTTCTCCACAGTAAAGATTATTTAGGTATATCTTAAAAACGCAAGGGCGTCATTATATTCGAGGTAGAAACTGGTCTTTTAACGATAGAACTAAAATGAAGATCCAGAGAGGCTTACACTAATTTTAAGTAATTGTTATGTTTATATTCATAGGTTTTACGCTTTCAAGTGTCGATTAGTCTACTACTTCTTATATTCACCAGGGTATAGATAAAGAAAGGTAAGATTGAGTGAAGTTTTTGTACAAAGACAATATGGAATAAACAGCCGCATTGACCACATTCTGATAAAATCTGAATTTCAACTTAAAGGCTAGAATATGAATTAAAGCTGACATGTTTCATAAGCTGACATCAATTTAATCAACTTTCTTTGAACATCAAAAATATAATGTAGAATCACCTTTATCGAAGTTCAAACCAGAATTTTTAGCCATTCGTTCCGAATAGAGAACAGCTTAGAATCGGAATAAAAGATATCGATGCCCTCTTCAATCGAGCTTCATTGTGACGAAATGCATTTTTTCCCGTCCTCACCGAGAATTCAATGAAGTTGGTGAATGTGAGATTGCTGTCCTGGATTCACTTGGGTTCTTTGTTAAAATGCATTAAATTATAAAATTCAACTACGTGCTTTTCGTTACTGGAAATTGATATGTTTTTTCCTTAACATTCTGCAGAATTAATACTATTAATAAAAGTGATAAGGCATAGAATAATTATATCGAATGTATGCTATACAAGATTTGTTCCGTAAATTAATTTAATGGGTTTTACGTGAGCTCTTCTCCTGCTTTCTGGGCGCGAACGGCCTCCCAAGCATCTCAAATGATCATTTCTCCCAGCGTTTCGGTTTCCGTGCCTGATTAGTTCGATGACGACTCCATAATACCGCATTTAATAAATATATTGGACATTTGCCTTTGATACTACAATTTTTTAAAGATGCAGTTTTACTCTCATGTGTAGATATGTTTTACATTCTCTTCTTCCATATTAAAATTTCACTACCAATAAAAATATAATGCTTGTTTGCCTTTCTAAGCGTATGTTTGTAAAAAAAAAATGTAAAAGTATTTAATATCAAACTTAACTCTGAATTTATTTAGTTTTAAAATATTTATTTGTTCCGTGGAAAAAGCACGTCGAGTACCAGCTGGTTTCTCGTACAGAAAGGAGGACGTGAATCATGAATGTGTCACTTTATATTTATAGGCTAGGTAACATTCATGATCAGTGACGTACTTATATACGAGTAGCTGATACTCGTATCATTTCGAGAATTTATAATGTATTTTACTTTTTCATAAATGTTTATTTATACTAATATAATATCTATCAGACAGTATTTTTACAGTCATACAATACCCGGACGACGGCAATGGGGCTGCTTAATACGTTCGTGGGGCTGAATGACGGCAAAGGGTGTGCGATCGGGGCGCAGAGGCCAACCCCTTCGGGGATGATGGTCTGAGTGTGTATGTATGTACGTACTAATATAGTAAAGATGAAAGGTTTATGTTATAACTGTCAGTCAGATTTTAATAATTCTTTTTGTATTAGGTAGAGTATTTTTTGACAAATACTATAAACTATAAAACATCACCCTATGACACTTAAGAGCACAGAAGTAAAAATAGACGAAGGTGAACCAAAGGGGAATTGTTACGATTTGGTGTTTATGTTATCGCGTTTCTGTATTTGAATTTTTAAAGCTATCTACTTACCAGTATTCTTCTTAACTTATAGTGGTAAGCTAAATACTTAAGTTAAGAGTGGCTTCATGTCAGGACTGATAGCTGGTGTCCTAGTCGAGTCCGAATCTAACCATTTGATTACAAAGCCGCACCGCGATAGATTTACGCTTCCTCTAGAAAGAGACTGAGAATATACCAATTCATATAAACCTGACTATTTTTAAAATGGTGTCGCTGTGATAGTGGCATCACAAGAGCTATACGTGATTTGTCGAAATAATGTCATGTATTTTTTTATTACAAGTATCTTTAATAATAAATAAAAATAGAGTTTTTAGTTAACCAACGTTACTAAATATTAACAAAGCTCGTTTTAAGTAAGTTTATTGAAATACAAATAAAACGAATATAAAACTCATTCCACATGATACGCGATCGTAAACCAAGACTTCTACATTTCCCTATACTAACAAATAAACTGAGCGGTGTCGACGCCCCTTTAATATAATTTATACAAGAAATCAACTGCTCCCTAAAATCCCCAATAAACGGGATTTTATCTCAGATATAAAACTTGTTTATGTCCTTCAAGATAGACCGTATGACGGCTGTAATTCAGGATAAAAATGTATTTGTCTCTGTCAGCCTGGCACCTTGAATAATGGACTGGCAAGAAAGAAAAAGTGACGGCTATTAAAAAGAAAAAACAATCAATTTAAGTGTTATATCAAATTAGAAATTAAATTCTCTTTTTAGAGACCCTCAGTACATTAAAAATAGTCAAAAACAACTTTTGTCTCTAATGTTGTTTTTTTAGCTTGTTTATCTGTTCTTTTACACTAGTGATGCTTTTAAGGTTTATGTATATTTGCTATGCCGTAGGCATGCTAGGCTGAATAATGATACCTATTATCTACGTATGTGAGTTTCTTAATTCCGTCAAGACTTCTATATGCCACATCACGTCGATCGCTCGGCGCGGACGTTGACAACCAACGGGTATTAAGATTCTCCAGAAAGAAAATGATATAAACAAAAGCTTCAAACTCGCCTAGTTCTTACGGACCTAAGCAGAAGCCTCAAGTTCGCCTTATAACGAAATAGTATTTCATTTGCGTCCCGCTGCCGTTGAACACTACAGGAACATCAAGAATAGTGAACCTGAACTTCACCACCATCCCGGAACCTATAGGTACAGGGCATGAGCGGCTCGATCCTGACAACAAAAGTCTGACACGTTTCATATCACAGAAAGTCAAATACACGTCTACTTGTTTCTGTTAACACAAGTTCTCAAAGTCCCGAGCCCGCCTGTCCAGTATATTTAGTTTTTTTTACACGGTAAGTTGTTCTATTTAGTAGTCTTAAGAGTACCTCTACTTTCAAATTAAACAGCCTTGTTTGAGCTGTCTGAAAAAAATCAGATCAGATCGATTTAAACAAATATATGTTTTATTTTTGTATTACATGTACATATTTGGAAAGTTTCAAATCTGTACCACAGTTACTTTATTTTATTTTATTTGGGAAGCCTACGACTTAAACAGTATTACATTGAAATATATAGTAGTATATGCCAATTACAAGCTTACACATTTAAAATCAAAATGCTTAAACTACTCGTCTAAAGTATACACAATATAGATAGATATGCCCAGTTTGAAATCGCTCAACTGTTCATGAAGTCTCTAGTGAGTGCACTCTTAGTGGCCCTTATACTACCTGCGAATAGGCCAAAGCGGTTGTCCAAATTAAGGTTATTAAATCTATAGCAACAGCGCGGGAAGAAACAATTTTTTTTATATTGAGTGTGGCTGTGTGGGATGTGAAGAAGTGTCGGTTTCCTTAGCCTTCGTGTGGGAGTTGTAAGAGTAACCCTGCGCGATCCTCATCAAAAAGCTAACATCGGAAATATCCCGTCTAAGATGCAGTGGCAATAAATGAAATTTTTTGCAACGCTGTGTAGTCTAGACATGGTAATTTATATTTAAACGTTAAGAAGCGGGTAAATTTCCTTTGAATTTTTTCAATACATTCCGTGTAGACACTATAACATGGGTTCCATACCTGAGACGCGTATTTTAGGTGGTCTACAACAAGGCTAAACCGCTTTCAAGATTAGTTCAAGTTAGTTACAGGTGATGCTAATTAAAATGTATTAAGAAGGTTCTGTGTGGTACGGTTGTTGCTTCAGGTACATTTTTACAAGGAACCTAACAAAGTAAATATTTAACTACAAAATATTTTGATACAATTTTCTGTGGGAAATATCTGAAGGTTAAAACATGCCTGAAGGTTGGAATATTCTCACGATATTTTTCTTTTTTGCTTGAATCTAACTAACAAGAAATTGTAGTAAGCTGATCATAATAAATATAATATAATAATATCGCTTCACGGACAAAATAAATGTCTGTACTCATATTTTAAGCACGTTTTATTAGTAAGTGAAAAATGGTCATTTTCATTGCTAATAGTGACCGGTTACTGGGACAGGTTCACTTTTCGCCGTTTGTGCTATACATCGGCATTTTTTGAGATACCTGTTTTTATCTTATTTATATCTTTTTCTGCTGGGAAGCAACATGCCTGACGTAAACATTGTTTTAATATCTATATTATACAAAACATTGACAATTACATTTCTAATTTAAATAAAATACTGGTTACGGATTCAGTACATTTATAATAACTTCAAAGTGATCTCATACGGTGGTCTGATCTCCAACTAAGCAGTGCTCGAACAGACCCACGACATTTTGCCCAGCATTCTGGATTACTAACCACTAAACCAGCCACAGTTCCAAAATAAGATGGGTTTTTTAGTAGTGTACTGAACCTGCTTTAAAAACATAAATAAAACTCAATTGGAGCGGTTACATTTAAGCAACTTACTCTAATAGCAGTCTGTCATAAAAAAAACATTAATAAATAAGACGGCCTCATAGAAAACCGGCACCTAACAAATTGCATTATACTTCACCGAGTGAGAAAGGTCATCGGAAGATCAACCCCTTTCCCCTCCCCACTTGCAATCCCCTCTTACTTACATACTCTTTCCCCTACCATCAAAGGAGGACAGCGCACTTGCTACTATAAAGTTCCAGGACCTCACTAGACAGCGGTAGTCACTTACCATCAGGTCTATTCCTTTGGCCTCCAATACTATATAAAAAAAAAAAAACAAGAAAATATTTAAGTGCTCTTAAATATCCAGTTTCCAGTAACAAGAACAAAACGAACATTTGAAAGTCAATAAGTCAACCTTTTCCTACTACCGAAATAAAAACTAAATAATACAACAACAAAAACAGAAAAATACATTTGTAGGTACACTAAACTCCAAGTACTTAGCAACACAATGCTCCTTTTTATTGAAATACAACGCTGACAAAGTCACGCACGCTGAGCAATGAACAATAAAACATTCGGAAGGGAACCCTCAGAGAATCTTTTGAACAATTTCGAGACTCACATTTCTAATTTCAGACTGTTACAAATATTTTTCTCTTACACAAAAATTCCAATACTTTTCCCGACCAAGGATTCCGACCTCCGAATACTTTCGGCATACCATTCGAAACCTAAAAAATTGAAATATTCCGTTTTGTGGCATTCCCAAGGGGGATTGATACTAAGACTACAGATACTTCAGGACTAAAATAAACTAGTATATACATAAATAGCAAATATTACATTTTAACTCAAATCTTTTTTATGTATAAGTAAGATTCATCAGTCAGTAAACGACAACCTGGCTGTCGAAGCCAGCGACATAATAACATTGTTTAACTAGATGAATAAATGGATATTTATTTTACACAAAAAGTAACATAAAATATGATACTTATATTCAAATTCTAACACCTTATCGTGATGAAAATGACCTTATTGCAGTTTGCGATCTCCTCCAGGTAGCCATTGGATGGAGAGAGAAACTATAGAAGCTAAATAATATGTATTCAGTATTGTAGTTTGAATTCAGCACACCACCTCACCGTTAGTTCCATGATTGAGGAAATAACTGTGAAATTAATTTCCTCAGTTATTTTCACTTCTAATAAATCTGGTATATAGTGTCACTTACACAGCACATTATTCATTAAGATAACCAGTCAATCAAAATAATTTATTTTACTCAACCAGTCATGGGTATATTTTGAGTTGTCAAAAGAAGATGTCAACCAGACTAAGTCAGTCGAGAATCTAGTTAACTGTTTCAATACGCAAATCATATATAGAAGAACAGGCGAGAAACACCAAGGACACTCGTTTTTTTTTAATATTTATTATATTTATAGTCTCATTTTCTTGTCATTTTATGAGTGCAAATAAAATACAAGGAAATTATTCTAAAATAAAAAAAATCGCTCAATGTTGACGTACGCGCCATCACGAGCCGAATGACTCGACACACACACCATTGGCAGGCTTGGCTTCTAAGCAAGTTTGACATACTCAAAACTACTCCGCAACAGTGAAAAAAATAACTTCAATAGATCTAGAAGACATTCTGATTATTTCTCTCTAATTACGTTTAGACTCTTGCTACATAATACAGAAACCGAAAATTAAATTACCGATACATTTTATTAAAAGACAAGTTAAAGGTCACTAAATTGCTTGAGGCTCCTTTTATGGTCTATTCACTTGTATTACTTTAAATTTATCTAAAATAAATTATTCAAAAGAAATAATTATAAGGGTCATAAAGAAACCGATCCATTAAAAAATTAACACTAGTTAACGAACACAATGGTTTGAATTCATCTCAATTATTTACTAATTAGAATAAAGTCACGGCCTTTGATTCAAATGGAAATGGTTATTGTCTTGAGGATAAAGCTTCACAAGCCTAGAAACGTGAGAAATTTACTGAACTAGAAATTGCAATTATTTGAATCATCATCATCATCATCATTAGCCAGTCATCAGTCCACTGCTGGACATAGGCCTCTCCCATTGCACGCCACTTCGATCTATTTTCGGCTTCTCGCATTCAGCTCCTGCAAGCCATTTTTTAATCAAACATCTTAGTTATTAGTTTTTAAATTATCCCAGAATTTCCAGGTAATAGCCGGTCGATCGCGTCGATCTGTGTTTTTATACTATAGGGGAACAGACAAACAGACGGGTCAGTTAAGTGACAACCTCCGTCCATGGACACCTGCAACTCAAGAGTCGCAAGTGCACAGCCCACCTTTGAAGGTGCTGAGGGATGGGGTTATAGGTATGGTATCCTGACTTGCCTGAGCTATTGCTTATACTCCCTGATACATCTGTATAAGCAATATACCTTTCCTAACTTTTCTGTCCTCCTTTTCCTGCCAATATACTCAAAGCTTTCCCATATAATTCCCAAAATTGCCTGGATAATAGCAATAGGCTTTTCACATATTACGTAAATGTAAATGATCGGCAAAATGTGTTAATAATTACTTATCTGTCTATTCCTTTGATTATACTAGCGTGAATATATGTATGTATTATTTTAGTTTAAACAAAAACTTATTCTTTTTTCTTTAAATAAATTATATAACTAATAGTATTTAAATCTATACGGTGTGGTGTTAATGGTTTTCTTGTGTATTTGTATGTCTAGCTTGCCTTCCAAACTTTAAGGCGGCGGTAGCGTTATGGCTGAGGCGTCTGACTTGCGATTAAGTGGTCGTAAACCCACCCCTAACACAAGCATTTAGCTTAGCTGGGGGGGTTAATTAAGGGGGTAATCTCTATTAAAAAAAAAAAACTGGTAAAACAAACATAAATAAGCTCACGGCTTTTTCCCATTGGGCTAGACAGAGACAACACATCGCCACTATTGCTTCTATACAATTTATTTTTTCTCTCTTCTGTATTATTCTAGTTTAGTGCTAAAACAATTTTCAATAATTATTATTTATTTTATTTATTTATACTTTATGCACAATATGTGTCAAAGGTATAAGGTCCTTAAATACTATTGGCACATTTAAATATAGACTGTGGCAGTATCTTATAGAAGCACAGCGGAGACTAAATATGGCAACTGTTAACACATCGCTTATATAGCGTTAAGCGATGCATGGTGTGGTGAATGCTGTCGGGCATTTTCAGAGTGAAAGGGTGTGTGTGCAAACTGTGTTGTTATTGTTTTATATTATTGTGTATGTTGGAGTGATGAGCTTTTCTGTTTTGTATTGTTATTTATTGTCTAGTTAGTATGTATGTACCTATACGCCTGTGATGGTATGGTCTGCAACGGCCCAATTGAAAACCAGCGTCAGACTTTCGTCTGACACAACGCTGAAATGGGTCCGTTTTTGGCACTGACGGTGAGTCTTTCTGTAAAACTGTTCACGTACCTGTGTTTTTTGTGTGCCAAAAAACATTTTTTTTCTCTTTTTTTTTCTTTGAAAGCCTGGAATTCACTACCAGCGCACGTGTTTCCTTCCCACTTTGATCCCGGGTCGGTGAAAAAACATCTCACCATGCCGCCATACTGTGGGTCACTATGCTACTTTGACTAGACATGCAATGAGGATGGTGACCACCACTCTTGGACTCCACTTATTGCTTTCATTCAGGCAAAGTGTAGTCACTATGGTAGGCTTATACATAAAAAAAGAGAAAACAATACACATTAGAGTGTATATTAAATAGATTTCGGTATTGAAAATTCAGTTCCCAGTAGGTGGTTAGCCACTTTAAAAAAAATATGTGTGTAGCACCAGCGTGAAGGAAGGTTGGAATTAAATGGGCTGGTTAATTAAACGATTAATTAAGAAATCTCCTATTACATTACTCGAAGCTTTGGCAGCCGTTATTCGTCCACTGGGTTTGACAACTTTTGTTTTTATTTTATTAGCTTAATGTCTGTAAAATATGAATGTTCAAATTTAATTTGTGTAATTTTTCTGAAACCGTGATTGTGATCTACTGCCAATATAAAACAGTCTGTCAGTATGATCGATTATTTCCCCCCATTATTATGTGTATTTTTAACGGACCTCAAACAGGATGAGGTTCTATGTTCGACTCGCCAATTGTCAAGCTTTATATTATGTATGTAAATATATGTATATATATATAAATATATATATATCCTATTTATGATATACGTAGACGTATAGACGTGTAACCTGATGGTAAGTGGCAACCGCCGCCCATGGACACCTTACACCTCAAGAGTAGTAAGTGCTCTGGCCGCCTTTGAGGAAGATGAGGGGTGAGGAGAGGATAAAGAGTAGAAAGGGGTTTTGCAAACATCGCTGAAGGTCGAGTCGGCCTATTCATGCCTAAGCATGGCTCCCCACAGTAAATATGTAATCTTAATTTTTCTTCATTGTTATGACTTAAGATGTCATCGTAAAATTATTTCTATCCTTCATTCTAGATGCTTAAGTAACATAATATATACGAAGTTACAGTTAGATGCATACAGTAGTTACAATTTAGCAGAATGAGTTGCAGAAACTATTTTAATCATCGAACGAACATATGTACATAACATACATGTTTCCAGTCGACGCTCTGGCGCGGGGATGGAATAATTACTATAACTACTTAGTAAGAAGAACATTGCAGCAAGAAATTAATTATTATTATTACAAAAGTGAATTTGTTTGTGTGTTTACAACATTGCCATTGAATAAAAAATATAACTTACTATAGATTATTATAAACTGCAACTTAAATATTTAAGTTGTATTTTTTAAACGACTTTACATAATTCGGCTGAACGAATTTTCTTGTATGTTTAACGCTAATTGTCGATCAATTTTTTTTTTTTACAAAGTTACTCTGTCCTTTTAAGCATTAAAAAAATCAAGCTTCTAAATCATAGCAATCATAAGATACGGTTATAAACGACTTCAATTTCAACAATTTTTAAATATGTCGTTGGTAAACCAAAACCTAAAGGGCACCATCCAATTGCCATGAATCATGAAATTTAGCTATTACTAAAAGGGTTCTCTATAAGAATGATTTTTGTGGATCATCGATAGTTAATAGAATAACTATAACAGATGACTATTTTATTTGTTATCTTCACCACTCATAAACCGATTTCTTAATTATTTTTAATGAATTGAATATACTTAACGGTGGTGATCAATTTATTTATTTATTTATTTTTTTTTATAGGGGGACAGACGAACGTCCATGGACACTTGCAACTCAAGAGACGCAAGTGCGCTGCCCGCCTTCAGGGTGATGAGGGATGGGGGATGCAGGGAGCTTGTTTCTTAAACAAGCACCGATCACGATTTTTAATGTTGATTATGTAAAAAGAAACGTAGATGACCTACTTAAACTATATATGTATATACAAGAGAATCATAACGCAGTTAGTTCAAGGGAGCGAGAATATACTGAATGTACTTATAATAAACTAAAGCTGTTTGCTTATTTCTGTGGTTGTAACCGTAAACACTAATATTTGAACATAAATATATTATACGATAAAACGAGTATATAAAGATAATTCTGTACTGACAACAATTTTTTAACAACCGAGTCAAAACTTGAACCCGCTTCCAGGTGCAGATGCGCTGCAGTTTTACATACACCTTCAGTGAAGATCATCATTATTTAATAAGCATGATCTGACTGATTCTAAAAACTTGTTTTAAAAAATGTTTTGAATTTAATTTGATAAAAATGGCCACATTAAGAATCACATGTGTAGTATATATAGTTGACCTACCCATCAATGTGAGTTAATGTTAAACGAAGTAAAGCAAACGATATAAAAATTAACATGGTTAAATACATAATGGTAGAAATGCGACCACAAAAAGATCTCTACCACTAATTTTAAAACAGATATTTTGAGTTGCAAGCAAGCTGTTACCAAACGCTAGCCGTATATCACTAACCACTATTTGTTAACTCAAGAAACACTGAAATCATAAACTGAAATAATTATATGAAGTAGAGCAATTTGTTTTTGTCGTGAAGCCATTGGTTGTGAACTTTAAACTCTAACTAGTAAGGTCGCTTTTCGTTTACTTAAAACTGTAGGACACGAAACAAAAGCCGTAATCGTTAAGCATTCTACAACAAAAGGTGCAACTGGTTCAAGGTCACATCTCTTCAAGCGCTGAATGCAACTGTAGCAGAAAACTGACAGGTTTATTACACTGCACTAGACTTGTTGCGGAATAAGAGGCTAATATTTAACATTAAGGAAAGATCATCTGTCTGAACTAACAGTGGTAGAGCCATACTTAGGCACGAATGGGCCGGCTCGACCGGTGCGATAACACGGCCCCACAGAAAACCGGTTGTGAAGTAACGCTTACGTTGCATTTCCCCGAAATGAGTGAGGTTTCCGGAGGCCCAACTCCCCTTTCCCCCTCTCCTATTTCCTATCTCCTCATCCCCAATATTCACCTCATCACCATCAAGGGCAGCGCACTTACAACTCTTGAGTTGCAGGTGTCCATGGACGGCGGTTGTCACTTACCATCAGGTGACCCGTCTGTTCGTCTGTCCCCCTTAAAAAAAATATTTGTACTTTATAATAATAATAAGATTATAATATATACCCCTTTTCCTTCTTTTCTATCCTGAAGAAGGAAATTTCTAAAGTCGAAGAAATCGTGTGTCCAACTGCAGAAAACAGATAATTTTACCATTTTCCCAACAAGTTTACAACATATGTATCTGAAACCGGCTCAGGTGAACATATCATACATATTTTACGATCTAATCAACGGCATCATCATTTCAGACACTCACTCACCAAACCTCTGCAAAGTTACATAAGATATTAACAAAATTGAATGAGTTTATGATACTAGAAGAAACCTTGGGGATCGTCTCGTTACGAGTAAATGACGTATGAGATGTCAGAGATATCTCCTAAAGTAAGAACTTAGCTACAAAATTAAGAGTTGTGTACTGCTTTGGATGATTCAGGCCCTACACAGGAATTGATCTATACTGAAAACATCATGGCTACCCGTCGTTCAGATAACAAGAAAAGTCCAAAGGAATGTTTTATCCTTTTTGCCTCCGCAGTTGTCGCTTTTGAGCGATAGTTATCGCCTTTATTTTTTAAAGACCTTAAGACGATACTTATCGTATCAGCATGAAACGAAAAAACGAATATATATTCGGCATGAAACGAAAAAAACGAATATTTGAGGACTTCAATGTTACAGGAAAGGTATCAAGCTGAATAATATTGAGAGATTATTTGCTTAAGCACCTTTGGATATCGCAGAACAAGTAAGTTCAGAAGAGCTTATGTTGATGTATAAGAGTTATTAATCCCACCTCTCTGAATTTTAAGCTAAAATGTAGGTACATGATAAATTTGACGGCGCACACATTTATTTAGTGGGTAGTTTTTGAACTAGCAATTGACGGTTGACATACGATATAACACTGAGCGCTGGGGAGGCGGCCATTATAATTTGAGTGTCGAGAGAGCGCGCACGCACCCACGTGTTCTGGTGGAATATCTTAAATATTCTTTATAATTAAGAGTGTAGAAGATTAATTTGGTGATTAATTAAACGAGTGTCGATTATATTTCAAAGTGTTTTAGTGATTAACACTTCCTGGTCTCCTCGCCCAACTACCCACATTTATATTATGGCTGACAAATCAAAGAGTGACAATGTGCTACCACCCGACGCGCCTTTATCAGAAGTGGGATTACGAGGGCCTAACGTGGAGGGGACCAGCGACGAAACCGCTGGCCAATCAAACAGGAGCGGCGAGAGTGCAAGTCTTCTGACCAGCATGGAAGCGCCTACCTATCTCGCCTACTTGCAGCGACGCAAAGTGTTTCAACTAGTTCTTCACCGCCTCATCTCGTTAAGTTTGACCCAGACGAATCTGATTCGGATATAGAAGGTTGGTGCAAAATAACCGATGTAGATAGTCGAAAATTGACCGGACCCGAACTGCTTCTTTCACTTACTCATGCATTAAGAGGTCGTTCTGCTAAATGTTTGACTAAAATCAGCAGCTCAGAGATAACGTGGCCTCACATAAAAGAAATGTTACTTGCCAAGTTTGGGCGTCCTATGTGGATGCAAGATTACTTCGATAATATAATGAAATTTCAAATAGAAAGTAGGGAAACCGCTTGTGAAGCAGCTGTGCGACTTAGGAATCTCATTGAACGCATACCCAAGGTTGAGATGGGCGAAGATGTTATCACGGGATTCGCGATTTCTGTGCTGTCACAAAAAGACTCCTTGATACGCAGAGAGCTGAATTCTCACCTTATTACTACAAGAGCCCAGCTATGCAGAATACTCAGTAGCATTTCTATCAAAAGACGTTAAGATGAACATGAAACTGCTGCTGCTGCGCTTAACGACTCGCGATTCCCTGGAACTTGTCACTTTTGTGGAAATGGCGGACACAAGATCGAAGAGTGCCGCAAACGTCGAAAGAGCATGAAGTCGAGGCCAATGGAGAATAAAGAGAAGAATGTAACCTGCTACGTGTGCGGCAAGCCCAGACACATCACTACCAGCTGTCCAGAGAAAAACTCAGGCAATAATCCAGCGGCACGTAAAGAAGTCCAGATCTGCGAGCGACGTGCAACCAAAGGTACACTGTCGACATCTGGTGAGGTCATTTCATTTCTATTTGATAGTGGTTCGGCCTGCTCTCTAGTAAAAACTAGTTTTTTTGAAAAGTTACCTGGCCCTAAACGCAATGAAGTGGTATATTTAACCGGCATTGGTGGGGAAGATGTTAAATGTACATCTCAAGTTATTAGCTCCATCACAATACAGTAGATTCCTTTATCTATATTGTTTCATGTCGTATCTGATAACGCCATATCAGAAGCAATCATCATAGCAAGGGATGTACTCGAACAAGGCATTCATGTTGAAATTAATAGTGATAGACTGATTTTCTCTGTACGTTAAGTAATCAATATGTGCCAAGAAGCAAATGGGGTTGATTTTAGCAATATCGATACCGATATTGCAGGTACCGATAAGCTGGCACTCTTAGAAATTCTTAAGAAATATAGTGCTTTCTTTATAGATGGTATTCCAAACCGTCGCGTTTCAACAGGTACCCTGAAGATTGATTTAATAGACCCACACAAGGTAGTGCAGCGTCGCCCATATAGGTTATCACTCGCCGAAAAGGAAATAGTTAACGAAAAAGTACAGTCTCTTCTACACGCAGGCGTTATTCGCGAAAGTTCCTCACCATTCGCCAGCCGCAATCCTTTTAGTTAAGAAAAAGGATGGTTCTGATAGGATGTGTATGGATTATAGGGAGCTTAATACCAACACTCGTCCCGAACACTATCCCCTCCCGAGAATTGATGAACAGGTAGACCGGTTAAGTGGATCCTATTACTTTTCTTGACTAGATATGGCATCTGGCTACCATCAGATCGTGGTCGAGCCTACCTCAATTGAGAGAACCGCCTTCGTAACGCCGGATGGACAATACGAATACCTTGCAATGCCATTCGGTTTGCGAAATGCGGCTTCTGTGTATCAACGCTGCATTAATAGAGCACTAAAATCACTCCGGGACACAGTTGCGTTGGCCTACGTTGACGACGTGCTCTGCTTCTCATCAAAGATTTCAGATGGACTCCTTCTTTTGGATGCAGTTCTCGGATCTCTCTCTGAGGCTGGTTTCTCTTTTAACATTCGAAAATGCAAATTTATGAAGAATGAGATCGACCATCTGGGTTATGTTATTCGCTCCGGGGAAGTAAGGCCTAACCCGCGAAAAATCCAAGCTCTAATTGAAGCACCATCTCCAACCACAGCCACACAAGTCAGGCAGTTTCTAGAACTTGCTTCCTATTTTCGAAAGTTCATCCCCAATTTCGCTACACTTGCCGGACCGCTGTATCCACTTACTAAGCTTAAGGGAACCATTACGTGGATTGACAGACACCGCGACGTACACGCGAAAATCGTTAAAATCTTAACCTCCGAACCGGTTCTAACCATCTTCAATCCTAAAATCCCAATAGAATTACATACAGATGCAAGTAGTGATGGCTATGGAGCTATTTTAATCCAGAGAATTGGAAATACACCACATGTTATTGCGTACTTTAGCCGCCGCACTGCTGACGCAGAATCCAGATATCATTCATACGAACTTGAGACGTTGGCGGTAGTGCGTGCTATTGAAAATTTCCGTCATATCTATACGGTCAGCACTTAACAGTATTTACAGACTGCAACTCCTTGAAATCGTCTAAAGCCAAAGTTGACCTTTCGCCACGCGTCCATCGCTGGTGGGCTTATCTACAAGCTTATGACTTTGATATAGTCTACAAGGAAGGTCACAGGATGGAACACGCCGACTATTTGTCGAGAAACCCAGTTCCTTTTTCTCCTTCCCCGGCCGCATCCAGGCATCTAGAATTGAAATCTCATAAGCAGCCAATTATCTCGCGTAAAATTGTCAACTTTGTTGAGCTTCATGAAAGCTGGCTACTCAGCAGCTCAGCAGGTACGACTACACTATATTCCCAAGGTGTCAGTTCCATGGCATACCGTACATGTCGACCTCACGGGTAAGCTCAGTGGCAAAAGCGACCGAAAAGAATGTGTCAGTACTAATTGATAGTTTTACAAAATACGTCCTCTTAGAATATACCCAGTCACTCGATGCTACATGTGCAGTAAGAACCATAAAAAGAGCAGTGTCATTGTTTGCAGCCCCCAAAAGAATTATAGCTGATCAAGGTAGATGTTACATTAGCTCTAACTTTAAAAAACTCTGTACCGACCATAACATTGAAATACACTTGATAGCGACAGGTTCATCAAGGGCTAATGGGCAAGTAGAACGTATTATGCGTACCTTAAAAAGTCTTCTCACCATCATAGAGAACGATCCAAACAAAATATGGCGCGAAGAGCTTGATGATGTTCAGCTAGCACTAAATAGTACTAGATCACGAGTTACGGGTTACAGTCCAATAGAGTTGATGCTTGGCATTCGCGCCCAATCGTTAGGCCTCTCAAAAGTATCATCTAATATAAATTCACTCCATCGCCTCGACCTCGAGATGATACGAAACGAGGCGTCCACTAGCATTCAGAAAGCATCTGAATCTGAACGGTTCAATCGCGGTCGAGCGCAAGTAAAGCCTTTTTTGCAAGGTGATTACGTGTTCATTAAATGTTGTGAACGAAACCATACCAAGTTATACAGAAAATTTCGCGGTCCCTTTGTTATCGCCCAAGTCCTTAGTAACGATCGGTATGAACTCAAACCTATTACGGGTGGCAACCGTATCTACAAATACTCACACGAAAACTTGCGCTTAGTGCCAAGGGGTTTTGAAGGGTTAGTTGAAGTCGCTAACAATATGACTAATGACGAGGTGGCCGAGACGGCGGTCGATGGGGAACAAACTGACCATGTAATCCATGTTGATGGCGACAGCACCTGCTGGCTCCGATACTCTTTCAGTAACACTTATAATGGCTGGTTGAAAAGGCCCCGAACGCCTGAATCACGCCTGAATGAATGGTCAAAACGGGCCTAGTATGCCCGGTCCAGGGCTCGAGGTTGGCTTGTCGGCAAGGGCCTAATGCGCCCGGTCAACGCCCCTAGGTAGTTTTAGGCTGGTCGGCAAGGGCCTCGTATGCCCGGTCCACGCCCCTCAGTAGTTGTAGGCTGGTCGCAAGGGCCTTACGCGCCCGGTCCACGCCATAGGGAATTGATTGGAGGTCGAAAGGGTCACATGCACCCGGTCCTAACAGTGCGTGTAGTGAAAGCTGGTCGAAGGGGCCTGATGCGCCCGGTCCATACCACAGAGAAGTGTTTTGTTGGTAAAAAGGTATTCATCAAAAGCAAGCTTCGTGTCAGCATGGACGAGCGGACATTAATACGTTGTTGTAGCTTTTCAGATGATTCTGCACGAGACTACTAATCGCACGAGGACGTGCGATAGTCAGGGTTGGCCGTGACGGCGCACACATTTATTTAGTGGGTAGTTTTTGAACTAGCAATTGACGGTTGACATACGATATAACACTGAGCGCTGGGGAGGCGGCCATTATAATTTGAGTGTCGAGAGAGCGCGCACGCACCCACGTGTTCTGGTGGAATATCTTAAATATTCTTTATAATTAAGAGTGTAGAAGATTAATTTGGTGATTAATTAAACGAGTGTCGATTATATTTCAAAGTGTTTTAGTGATTAACACTTCCTGGTCTCCTCGCCCAACTACCCACATTTATATTATGGCTGACAAATCAAAGAGTGACAATGTGCTACCACCCGACGCGCCTTTAAATTCAATAAACTGCGAAGCTTACTTCTACAAGTTTGGTTTGCTCATAAACAAAACTATTTATATATAGGGTGAATCCTCTATAAACCTTTTTGTTATAATATGATATATTTCAGAATATAAATAAACATATGTATATCTGAAAAAAGTCTATATATAAAATATAGTAAATATATATTGTTACAAATTACTTCTACCCCCAACGCCGAACCAATCGGCACAGTATAAATACGAGCGATAAAGCAGGCTCGAGCACACTTAGCTGGCAGCGCTCACAGTCGACGGACGTTACTAGACTGATTACACTAAATATTTGATTACTGTTACTTAGTTACGCATCAGTGTACAATAAATAATTGTTAAGTTATCAGTGCTGTTCTTTTTATTTTATACTCAAACCTCTTCTGATTTCTAACATCAGAAGTGGGATTGAACTTGCAATGCTCACCTATTTTCGCTCGATTACAAAATCGCTATTTTTATCCAAATAAGTAAAATCGCCCTTTATTATTTGAACTTTGATTGTTATTTAAAATTGTATTGCGTGTTTGCCTCATATCGATATAACATGTCGGGACGTTCTTCTAGTATAAAAAAACGAAAACGACGGTCTCACGTCACATTACTCCACCGCCACGTGACAATAGGAGACGAAAGGATGACGAAAGGATCATCAAGGCACCGTGACGTCTCGTGTTCTTCCCGTAGACGTCGTGACAGTTCGTATGGATATCGTCATAGTTTACGTGATGTTGCGGTGAATCAAAATCTTGATCGCAAGCAGACAGCGGGATCCCTGACTGACACGACCGATACGTCGCGGTTGAACAAGACCACCGCTTCGTGCGCAGCGCGGGTATTGGACGTAGTGGACAGGATTATTGGAGCATTACCTAATATAATTCAAGTAAGATCGCAACAATTTTACGTATCATCATTTGATCCTAGTGTGCATGATTTTGACCTGGTGCGCAGAGGCTGATCGCGCTCAGCAATTAAATAATTGCGAGGTGCCGCAAAATCTTGGTTGAACGACTGGGTCACGCATGACCGTACGTGGAACAACTTTCTGATCGAATTCAGATCGCTGTGTCCTCGCAGCGTCGATAGTGCCACGGTGCTATTTGAAGTCATGTCCACAGGTTCAAATAAATACTCAACATACGCAGTATACGCTCGTAAATCTATATTGTGTCTTAATATTGTTAAGGGCCTATCCGAAGAGTTGAAGGTTACCATTATCCTGCGGGGCATTACCGATCCCCAGATTAAAGCTGCGACTTCCAATGCTAAGCTACAGTTAACAGACATGGTGGATTTCTTGTCGGTTTACGTCAAACCAAAAGTCGATTCTCGTAACTCCAATAATGCTGTCCGTCCATCTATCCATGTATTATCTAACCCGCGTAAACGTGAGGCACCCAGGTCATGTGATGCTCTATGTGCCAACTGCGGCAAAACTTACCACAATAAATGGTACTGCCCAAAAAAAAAAAAAAATACAGAACAGAGGCACCAACACCCCGTCAGGACTCTGTTGCACCAACATCTAACTCTGTACCCTCAGCTAGGTGTAAGGCGGCTAAATTCTGTACTTTATGCAAACGTAATGGTTATGTTATCGATACTTGTTTCCAAAGACTACGATCTCAGGGCCCAAATGACAAAAACTTCGATAGTGTACATTTTTGCTCAGAATTGAGTCCGAACACAAAAACGTAATGGTGGCGGTAATTCAAAAAGTACCTTTTGATATTTTGGTCGATAGTGGGTCCGACGTTACACTGATTTCGGAGTCACGCTTGAAACATTTTAATTTTAATCGCATTCCTACTTATCGACTAATGCGGGGAGTAGGAAGTCGGGACTTTGAGTCTACCTCGTAAGTAACTACAATTTTAGAATTACCAGTAGAACCTAGGAAAGCTTATTGGTCATGGTCAGGTGCGGCCGAGCACTGGTAAAATTGAGGCTTTTATTTTTATACCCACAAAAGTCAAAGGGCCCAAAAGGCTATTTTCGTAGGTATGTCTCGGGGTATGTGTCCAAAACATTTCCTATTACTAAATTACTCAGAAAATGCGAACCATTTGTGAGGTACAGGGCAGAACGCGGCTCGTGAATATATTATTCATTGTCTGCCTAATAAGCCTGTATTAGCGATATTCGATCCTAAGTTACCCACCGAACTTCATACTGATGCTAGTTCGGTCGGTTTTGGTGCAATCTTGTTGCAGGAGCACCCCGGTAGGATGAAAAGAGTCATTGCTTATTTTAGTAAATCCACCCAGGGCGCTGAGTCTCGTTATCATAGCTACGAGCTCGAGACTTTAGCTATAGTACGCTCATTGCAGCATTTCCGCCACTATTTAATTGGTATTAACTTTAGAATAGTGACGGATTGCAATTCTCTGAAACTCACTGAGCGGAAAAAGGATTTGCACCCTCGAGTTGCGCGTTGGTGGGTTTATCTACAAGACTTCACATTCACTCTGGAATATAGAAAAGGGTCTCTAATGCAACATGCCGATTTTCTTAGCCGAAATCCCCCTACGCACGTTTCTCACATACGTAATCCGAATAGCTGGGCAAAAATCGCGCAAACAGCTGATGTGGAAACGCTAGATCTTATGTCTAAGTTAAGAGATGGTCAGTTAGATACGACTAGATATTCGATCAAAAATGACTTATTGTATTACCAGTACACGCCGACTGGGGAGGAATCGCGTTTACTCTGTTTCATTCCAAAGGGTCATAGACTTAGTTTATTAAGAATATTCCACGATGATCATGAGCATATTGGCATTGATAGAACTACTGATCTCATACTGCGCCATTTTTGGTTTCCGGGCCTTCGACAGTTCATTCAAAAATATATAAGCCACTGTTTAACTTGCCTAGCACATAAAAAGGTACCTAGGGCTCCTTTGTTACCTATAGAGTCCTAGACTAAGCTGGCAATTCCATTTCATATAACGCGCACCGATGTTCTTGGGCCTCTCCCTGATTCCAATGGATTTAAACACATTCTATTTCTCTAAATACTGCCTATTGTACGGCAAGGTGTACGGCACGTTGTACCGGCAAGATACAGATGAGCTTAAGAGAGTTTTCTCAAACGCTGTTTTTATTGAACACTCCAGCCACAATTGTCTGCGACCGCGGCAGGATGTTCGAGCGCGCTGCATTTCAAAACTGGGTAAATGAGTTGGGTAGCACACTGAGTAAATGAGTTCGGTACACTGCACTTCATTACACCAGGCATGTATCGTGAAAACGATCAAGCAGAAAGGTGCTGCCAAACTGTGCTAAATATGCTGCGCATCGAGGTGGAAAACAAGGATATACAATGGTCCGATGTCCTGTGGAAAGTGCAGCCTACTCTTAATATTACTAAACAAGCCACCACTTAACACTCACTGCTTCAGTTGCTTTTAGGCATAGATTCAGCGACTCCTATCGTCAAGTTCTTGTTATGAGAACGTTGCCCCGCGGAGCAAAAACATGAACCGAGAGCCTCTGATGACTTTCCGGAGACAGCAAGCGTCGGCCCTGCTCGACGCGAACCAGCAACGCCAAGACGCCTATGTCAACGATGGTCGTCGGCAACCATGGTCGTCGGCAACCACGAACCTTCACCGTCGGTGACTTTGTTTTCGTGGATAAGTCGTCGCAGTCTACGGGAAAACTGGACTCCGGCATGCGAGGGCCTCACAAGGTCATGCGCGTGCTGCCACACCACCGCTACAGCCTACAACTTCTGGGCAGGTCTTATGGCAAGACAATTCAAGCAGCTGCCGAACACATGGTGCTTTGGCGCGGCGAATGAACGCCGGATGCTTGTGCTGCTTTTTTCGCGAGTGGGGAGCCATTTCACGAGAACATCTGTTCCATCTACGCGATGACTCAACGATAACTGCACTTTGTGTAGTGTCGTTTGCAATGTATGACGTTTTCATACAGTTGCCTTTTTGCAATGTGTGACCTTTACGCACAGTTGCCTTCTTCCTTTTGCAATATGTGACTCCACATAGTTGCCTTTTTGCAATATGTGACTCCACATAGTTGCCTTTTTGCAATGTGTGACCTTTTCGCACAGTTGCCTTCTTCCTTTTGCAATATGTGACTCCACATAGTTGCCTTTTTGCAATGTGTGACCTTTTCGCACAGTTGCCTTCTTCCTTTTGCAATGTGTGACATGGTTTGTGAGTGCTATGTCATACAGTTGCCGTTTTCTATTACAATGTGTGACGAGTTTTAGAAGTCCGGAATTCTATGATTCGTGATATATTTCTTTTATAACTCTGAAGTAAAGTGATGAACCGATGCTTACTTTTACGTCTATTTATAAAATTACTTTTGATGAAAAGTATTTTGTTGGAACAGTGTTGGTTGTACTTGAGTGCACGCTTGTGCTTCTAACACAGTTCTTTAGCTGCCTTTTTATTTCTAAATTTGCTCAGAAGTAATTTACTTTTATACAAAAATTGCTTTAAGTTGAGAAATGATAAAAAAAAAGGGGTTCAGGATCATTACTTTACTTGTACAACAGGTCCTCAGATCATGCATGATTGTGTTATAGAAGGAGACACAACGGGCGCAGTTGATGAAATTGCACCGGTTGAAAATGATGCAGTGGTCGAGGACGACACGCAAGCAGGAACGGCCGTGTTACAAATTACTTCTACCCCCAACGCCGAACCAATCGGCACAGTATAAATACGAGCGATAAAGCAGGCTCGAGCACACTTAGCTGGCAGCGCTCAGAGTCGACGGACGTTACTAGACTGATTACACTAAATATTTGATTACTGTTACTTAGTTACGCATCAGTGTACAATAAATAATTGTTAGGTTATCAGTGCTGTTCTTTTTATTTTATACTCAAACCTCTTCTGATTTCTAACAATATTGTATCTTTGTTCTGTTTCTTTCAGAATTTTATTACAATGTGAACGCAATGATTTCATTTATTTCTGAATTTACTTATATGTGAACGTAAATGCCCCACTCTAATATAAATTATAACTTTTTAACCGTCTTTAAAAAATGAGGAGGATCTATGTTAACGATTTCTCCGCCAATTGTCTATCGATTTTCCATAATATAATTTTTTATTCGATAGAGTATACTTCTGCGGTAGTCCTATTGTAGCCAAATCAGGATTTGACATCAGGACCATGGAATCCCAGAGAAATGGAAGGAAACCCTCGAATTATATAGGCACTAATATATGTTTACCTATACTTTTTAAACAACTTCTTCACGGTTAGGAGTTGAGAATAATTATTTAATTTCCTTTACGTTTCGAACGAGTCCTTAACTAAAACGTTTTTACGATTTATGAATTGGAAAGGCGTTTTAAAAACTATTATAGATCTTCTTTTAAGAAAAGTTAATTATTCGAGTGGACTAGTCACTATTTCATCTATTACGGTTTACTAGCATTTTTTCTTTTTTTAAACACAACTCCGCCATTAAGCATAACTCCTGTACCGCGAGGATCTTTATAACCAATTAATCCATGGAGACAAGTAACACCCAAACTCGGGACAACAATTTGTGGATAACACAAATTTTTGTCCCGTGTGGGAATCGGACCCACGACCTTCGGTTGAGCAGTCAGCTAGACCAACAGGACCTACAATTAACTAACTAATTTCAAATCAAAACTCAAATGTACTTGATCCCTAAATATTTTTGATATATATATTAGTCTTTACCTATGACGACCCATTACCACCATAAAGATGGTTACGCAAAAAGTTAAAGATCTTAGAAAAATATTATCTTCACTCTTCTGTTAATTAAAGTATGCAAACATGCTATATATGCCTCTGCCAGCACAGTGGTAATTTTTAAATTGCCTTCTTGAATATGTCATGTATGATGTATGTATAAAAAGAAAATAATGGAAAGGATTTAGACTTTATTAGTGTTAAAATGTAGCCAGCGATCATTGTAAAACTCAAGATGCTTTAGTTACATAATTGAAAATTGAAACACTAGTTACAATTTAGTCGAATGAGTTACAGAAACTATTTTAATCAACAAACGAACGTACGGTTTAAGTAATATATTTTCAGTCGACGCTCTGGCGCGGGGACTGAATAATTACTAAAACTACTTAGTAACAAGAAATTTGTAGCAAAAACTATACGCTAGTGTTGTAAGAAACTGATATAATAAATACAAAAGTGCGTTTGTGTGTTAGTTTATGATGTTTTGCATAGACGTTGCCAGGAGTACAGAAAAGGACCTTTCATCTCAATAAAGAACACTTATTGTTCCTAAGGAATATAAAAAATAACTTACTATAGTTAATTATAAACTGAAACTTATATATTAAAATTGTACTTTTTGACTTACATTGAAAAAGGCGTTCTATGACGTATTTTCGTTATATTTTCAACGCCAATCGTCGACCGATTGTAATTAACATTTTTCGAATACTTTATGAAGCTATTGGGATATTGCTTTTGGTAGATAGTACTTATTCTCAATGGTTAGTTATGGGATAATTTGTTTAAATTACATATCGTTACAAAGGAGCCCAAATGACACGTTTTCACGATTTCTCACTATCGGCGCATTGAAGGCGTCTATCTACGTTTATTAATATTTAATCAATCATTTCATGTTTATTCAGTATAAAAAAATATGCACATGACCTAATTACACTATACAAATACTGTTCCCTTATTTTTTCAAGTGTAGCCGTGAACACTTATATTCGAATATAAAGAGAAGAAAGAATTCTGTGCCCATAGAATTTTTTTAAAAAGCATTTATTTAAGTTGCAATGTATGTAGTTCGAATCGAAACTTGAACGTTAAATTTGACCCGCTTCCCGGTAGCCGATTGAGCTGAAATTTTGCATACACCTATTTAAAAAATATGGTTAAAATGGTCAGATAATAATGGTCGGAATTCGACCACAAAAAGAATTCTTCTATAGACCGGCAACGTCGTGCGTGACCGCCCAGCGGAGTGAGAGGCGGTGGCGGGGACGAGGTAGCACGTCATTCTAGCACATGACTACACACGGGAAGAAGTGTGCCTGGATAAATCACGTGATAAATCGTAATTATTTATGAAGTAATGTAAGAGTAAAAAAGATTAATTTATAACTAAGATTAATTTATATTAGAATGAGTGTGACGTCCGGTGCCGTCGCGGCTAGACAACCTTCTCCTTGAGAAAGGTCTCCTGTCGAGACCGAAACTAGTCGGGCATCCCCAAAATACACACGTGAGTAAAACCGTATATTTAAATAAATATTCATTTATATTGTTGGTAGTCGAGGACAAAGTAATAGGCAAGGAGGAGTATTTTAATATTACTCTATTTCCATACCACTTTCATGTTTTTTTTTATGCGATATGCGATATTTTATGCAGACGGGTCACCTGATGGTAAGTGACTACTGCCTCACATGGGGATGAACACCCGCAGCTCACGAATTGCGTTGCCGGGCTTTTAGGTAGAAATACGCTCTTTTTTGAAAGTTCGGTCGTATCGGTCCGGAAATTACGGCAGGCGACAATTTGTTTCACAGGCTGATTGTGCGAGGCAAAAAACTTCTAGGGATGCGCACAGTGGTATAGTGCCAATCATCCAGGCGTAGGGGATGGATATTTTGTCGCGTAGGACGATGGCGGAAACCTGCGCCCGGTGTAAGTCCGAACAATTCCTCTGAACACTCCCCATGATAGAAGCGATAGATAAATTTTGTACTGCAATGTTTACTGTCTGATTGAACTTCTTCATCATCGTCGTCATCGTCATTTTCATTCAGTTTTATTATAAATCTAATAATAATAAATACCAGTGTAATAAACTATAATTTTACAATAGGTATGTTTAATTAATATTAGCTCAATGTAGATGACCCTAGCAGATCGGGCCACTGATGAAGCGTCACGTCTGCCCTGTCAACACACCAATAATCAATAAATTATGAAATAAAGAAACAATAATGTACCTGTCCAATACATCGTCAAATACTTTATCTGATTTTTAATATTACTTAATTTTTTATGATATGGTCGTCACAAGTGCTCCATTTCAGCTGAATAATTGGAGAAAAGCAACTCTAAATCTCTTATCTTTTTATCAAAGTTAGAATCAATCGAAGAACTTGCGAGCTCGATTTATTATATTCAATAGGATTTAAATCCGGATGGTGTAGAGGTAGGCGAAGCACGATATGTCCATTTTTCTTACAATATCTCAGCAATTTTCTATTGTTTCTCCGTGTTTTGCTCATCAATTATTTTCAATAGATCTCATTTGTACATAACACCTCGAGGTACTGTGTACTTAACACCTCAAGGTTCTAAAGTTCTGCATTTGACTTTTCAGAGAACTCATTGAAGATTTCTTATTGATTTGAGTTCTATGGTAAGCTGCATTGTCCATAACAATAACACAATTCGGAGAAATGTTTGGTAATATTTTTTGATCGATCCACTTTCGAAAATTTGTGGCATTCATGTCGCCATGATAATCACCGGTCTTCGAGTGAGATTTCAATATCTTCAAAGCTTTATTTACAAAGCCATTGCGGCTGCGTGTGTGTACAATTATTATACAATATTTATCAAAGCACCACGTTCTATATTAAACTGCCAGCATTTTTGTGTCACGTGGTATTGTTTCACGTAAGACTTATCTAGGGAAGTTATTGACGTACCGACCTGGCAGTATTTTTTAATATCTCTGATGGAATGCATTCGTAGGCGCATTGTATCGAGACGTTCAATAAATAGTTTTCTCTTGACAGGTACGTTAAATATTTGAAACTACGAATTGTCTGTATCAAGATAATATTCTGCCGCTCACGCGAGAGCAAATAACAATATTGTTACGGAAGTGGGTTCAGGGGTGACGTCTTCCTCAATCTTCTTGACGTAATCTTCAATGAAGGAGAGGCGGTCTTCATGTTTTTGCACGATTGTCTCTATAGCCTCAACCCTCCGCGTGCTTTCGGTGATAGCCGTCAGAAGATTTTTCTGCATAGCGCACAGCAGTTCCTCCTGTCGGCGGGATTGGTCCTCGTGCAAGGCAGTTTGCTCTTCCTGTCGGCGGGCTTGCTCTTCCTGCATAGCGCGCAGTTGTTCGAGTAAGGCGCCGAGATCCGGCACCTGGGTTTTCGACGACGACGCTACGTCGGAAGTTGCCACCCCGGAGTTGTCTTGACGTTCAGGAATCTCTTCCGCAGAAGCTTCGGCTCCAGAGCCACGTGGTTGCTGTGCGGCTGTTTTAGCGCGAGTACTCACACCTTCCCTCGGTGTAATAGGCATTTTACCTTCCAATCCCACTTCTGACACCAAATGTTACGGAAGTGGGTTCAGGGATTGGAAGGAAACGAATATATCACTGCCGAGAGTAACGATTTATTTGCGTTTCACAATATTCCGAACGCGTAACACTCACAGCACAGAACGAGTTGTACTGCACGAACCGCGTAGCACTGTTCCACACTGTCCCCGCGGACTACACTTAACTCAGTCCAACGGTAGTACTGCACCACTCACTAATCACTTTCACTTCACTTCACTGTACTTCACTGTACTACTTTTTCACTTCTTCTTCTTATTCTTCACTTGAGAGCACTTTCCACTGAACTGCCCTGTAGGCACGTCTGGAGCTCTTTATATACCCCTAATTTCGATCGTAATTTGTTGAATTTCGACCGTCATTTCGTTATTCTTTTCGATTGTCTTCTACAACTTAATTTATTTATTCATTTTGCTTGATCTAGTACTTTCCATTATATTCGAATTTTGTAAAGAATCATCTCCATTTACTAGAATTTTCTATAAAACACCGAAATCACAAACAAAAACCCGTAGAGTCCGCCGGGGCTTGAACTCACGGCATTCGACTCGCAGCCGTAGCCACTACCGCTCGGCCACCGTGACTTGTCAATCCTCATTTGAAAAACTTCTATGCATTGTTTGTCTGTGCGGTGACGTAGGCATGGCGTCACATTATCCCCTCCTTAGACGTGCTCGTCCCGAGCATCGTTAGAGCCGTGGTACCGTGCCAACCTATCCACATGAACGACTTTAGCTGTACTTCTTGGCGTTTTCCGAATTCTGTAAGTGACATCATTGATCTTCGTAATTACTTCATAAGGGCCTTCCCAACTTGGTTGTAGTTTTGGAGATTTCCTTTTTCGTCGAACAGGATTGTGAAGCCAAACCGCAGAACCTTCTTCAAAGGACTTGGAGTTAATGCTTCTGTCGTATCGCGTTTTCATTCGCTCACTAGCTTGCAGATTCTCTTCTCTCATGTGCCCGTGAACCTCCTCCATCTTTCTTCTTAATTCTTCTGCGTATTCCGAAATACAGCTGGGCGTATCCGGAGGACAACCTGCGAGTAGATCTGCTGGAAGTCGAAGTTCTCTACCAAAGTTCGCTCGAGCCGGAGTGGTAGAGGTACTTTCATGAACTGCCGTCCTATATGACAGAAGAAATAGAGGAATGTACTCGTCCCAATTGTCCTGATGGCTATCCACAACTTTCGCCAAATGTCGTTCCAAAGTTTGATTAAATCTTTCTACCATTCCACCAGATTGCGGATGATACGGCGTAGTCCGAGTTTTGTGTATCCCCATAATTTTGCAGGTTTCCTGGAAGACTTGAGACTCGAAATTCCTGCCTTGGTCACTATGGATTTCAAGAGGTAATCCAAATCGGCAGAAAACTTCATTCACAAGTTTATTGGCGACAGTGATAGCTTCTTGATTTGGTAGTGCGAACGCTTCTGGTCACTTCGTAAAGTAGTCCATTACTACTAGAATGTAACGATTTCCACTATTTGTCATTGGAAACGGTCCGGCCACATCCAAAGCTATTCGTTCCCAAGGGGCACCCACATTGTATAGCTTCAATGCTCCACGACTTCTTGTTTGTGTTCCTTTGACAGAAGAACAGCTTGTATATTTCCTCAATACCTGTTCTTCATTACTTAACTTTGATACAGGTACCACTGTTTCTGTAGATGTTTTGACCACTGTGCGTGCTGGCTTACTTTGTTTATGGAGATTTACTGGAACTAGCATTTGTGATCTCGGCAGTAATTTTGTATTCCTAATGCAATACACCTTGCCTTCACCACCGCCTCTTATTGGTATTTCATCATCACCGCACTTCAGGATACCGCAGTTAATGTCAAGTTTGCACCAATGGTCCTTCAAGAAGTCAAGACCAATAATACAATCATCCACAATGTCAGCAATGATTGCTTGTTGCCAGTAAAGTTTATCACCAATCTTAATGGCCACTTTCTGGTTGCCTGTTACTGGTATTCGCTGGCCGGTAGCCGTTGTCAGCTGGTAAGCTCCCTTCCGAACGTTCATCTTCCCGTTTCTTCTTATCAGCTGTGTCCCAATTACCGTACGTGACGCACCAGTATCCAAAGTCAATGGGCATGGAATTCCATTTACTGATCCATTAACGATTAAGCTGTTTCCATCCGTGCTCTGATGAATCTTAATTTTCGGGGCTTCATGTCTATCGGCCAGCGCCCACCCCTCAGCCCTGTCCTTAATTAGTTTTCCTGGTTCTTCCGACGCTTGTACACAAGCATCGGTCCCTCGTCTCTCTGCAATCCGATTCGGGCAGCCGCTTCTTAGATGTCCCCGTTCCCAGCAGTTGTAGCATCTAGGGACGAAAGCTCTACGTTAGTTTCGTCGCTCCAGTTCCGTTGAATTATTCTCCCTCAGGCGTCCACTCCTCGGGTCTCGTCGGACAGCTTCTACCTCAAGAGCATGCGCAACGGCTTCCTTGATCTGACCGTGATGACCCAGGCGCACGGCAGCCCTTACTTCCGCGTCGAAAATACCGTCGACAAACGACTGCAAAAGTATGCTGTCAATGACTGATGGTGGTGACGATTGGTACGCCTTCCGGACCAACTTTTCCACTTCTAGAGCCCACTGTTGTAAGGATTCATTGGCTCGTTGGCATCGATCACGGAGTTGAGCGCGGAAGACATGCTCCAGATGCGAGTCTCCATAGCGCGATTCCAAGGCTTCTAGCAACTGCTCATAGGTAGCTTCACTTCCTAAAGCCTCCAATACAGTCAAAGCTTTGTCTCGTAGTCCCAAAGTAAGAGCGGTTTTGGCTTGGCTGTTGGTCCACCTATTAAAGTCTCTCACCGCTTCAAATTGTAATTTATAGGCCGCCCAGGAAGAGGTCCCATCAAAGGGCGGTACTTTAAAATTTCCACCTGAAGAAGATGCACTTGCGATGGTCGCTGATGCCGGAACTCCATTTATTTTTATCTTCTTGACGTCTTCCTCAATCTTCTTGACGTAATCTTCAATGAAGGAGAGGCGGTCTTCATGTTTTTGCACGATTGTCTCTATAGCCTCAACCCTCCGCGTGCTTTCGGTGATAGCCGTCAGAAGATTTTTCTGCATAGCGCACAGCAGTTCCTCCTGTCGGCGGGATTGGTCCTCGTGCAAGGCAGTTTGCTCTTCCTGTCGGCGGGCTTGCTCTTCCTGCATAGCGCGCAGTTGTTCGAGTAAGGCGCCGAGATCCGGCACCTGGGTTTTCGACGACGACGCTACGTCGGAAGTTGCCACCCCGGAGTTGTCTTGACGTTCAGGAATCTCTTCCGCAGAAGCTTCGGCTCCAGAGCCACGTGGTTGCTGTGCGGCTGTTTTAGCGCGAGTACTCACACCTTCCCTCGGTGTAATAGGCATTTTACCTTCCAATCCCACTTCTGACACCAAATGTTACGGAAGTGGGTTCAGGGATTGGAAGGAAACGAATATATCACTGCCGAGAGTAACGATTTATTTGCGTTTCACAATATTCCGAACGCGTAACACTCACAGTACAGAACGAGTTGTACTGCACGAACCGCGTAGCACTGTTCCACACTGTCCCCGCGGACTACACTTAACTCAGTCCAACGGTAGTTACTGCACCACTCACTAATCACTTTCACTTCACTTCACTGTACTTCACTGTACTACTTTTTCACTTCTTCTTCTTATTCTTCACTTGAGAGCACTTTCCACTGAACTGCCCTGTAGGCGCGTCTGGAGCTCTTTATATACCCCTAATTTCGATAGTAATTTGTTGAATTTCGACCGTCATTTCGTTATTCTTTTCGATTGTCTTCTACAACTTAATTTATTTATTCATTTTGCTTGATCTAGTACTTTCCATTATATTCGAATTTTGTAAAGAATCATATCCATTTACTAGAATTTTCTATAAAACACCGAAATCACAAACAAAAACCCATAGAGTCCGCCAGGGCTTGAACTCACGGCATTCGACTCGCAGCCGTAGCCACTACCGCTCGGCCACCGTGACTTGTCAATCTTCATTTGAAAAACTTCTATGCATTGTTTGTCTGTGCGGTGACGTAGGCATGGCGTCACAATATTATCTTGTTTCAATTCCGCATTTAGGTTTTTGAACGACGACATACACCTTTTGTCATAAAACCACACAAACACGTGTGATCTCTCTTTGCATAACCGTCTCCGTAAAACTATCAATTTCAAAACTTTTATAGGAAAAATATTTTTCAGTGGTGATTTGAAAGTAAAGACAGTATTACTTGGTTGCCCTGTGGTTCCATGGATCTAGCTTCTATTGATATTTTTATGTTTGCTTCCGAGAAAAACGTCGCTTCAGAAACAGTTTTCGCCAAATTAATATCGTTTCTATAAATAACATCGACAAAGTACCGGTCGTCGTTCGAATTTATATTTTTATTTAAGACTTTTAAAAAAAAATATTCACGTTATATACAACATCCTTAGTCAGTCGTGTAATCACCTTAATCATCCTGAGATCGTTATCTCGTGTGCGTCGAACCCAAAGTATAATAGATTTTACAACGTTGCCCTTCTCCGCTACACCATCAGCATCTTGCTTGGCATCTTGAGTACCTCATTCCCGCCACAGTGCGTTACCCCGCAAGACGGTTACGAACGACGTTGCCGGACTACAATCATTTATGAACAAAAATGCTCTGTTTTAATTATAATAAAATAAAACTCATAGAAGCTGTATCCAAGCACTAGCCGTCTATCACTAACCAGGGTTTGAGTACTCAAGAAACACTGAAATCATAAATCTTTTATATGAAATACAGCATATTTATTTGTTCTACTCGTGAAGCCATTAGAATCTGAAGTTTATATTTTTACAAACAAGGTCGATTTTTATTTACATAAACCTGTTGAAAACGAGACAAAAGCCGTAATCGTTAAGCACTCTACAACAAAAGGTGCAACTGGTTCAAGGTCACATCTCTTCAAGCGCCGTATGCAACTGTAGCAGAAAACTGACAGGTTTATTTCATTGCACTAGACTTGTTGCGAAATAAATAGCAAATGTTTCACACATTGGAAGGATCATCTGTCGAGTGCATTTTTGAGTAATTTGGCATTAGTCTTTTAAAATAAAGAGCAGCATACTTCGGTTAGAGGGCTTGGTTTATCCGGCATTAGGCAGTTTGAGTTACATGGTATGCATCCCCGACCTTCTTGAGTCATTGCTTATTCTCTATAATCTATCCGTATAGGCAATACCCCTTTCCTTCCCTACTGCCGTTCCCTTTTCATGTATATACTTTTAATTTTCAATTTAAAAAAATGTATGTCAAGCTCCAGGAAACAGATAATTTTATATAATATAAATATGTTTCTAATTTTGTATTCTTTAAATTAGTTAGGGCTTTATATGAAAAGATTTCGTTTTGAAAATCACTGTGTTGCAAAATATCCTGGTCAGCATTTACCTAGGATTACTCACAGGTAGGCCTGAACTAACTTAAACTTCCATTTTCCCAACAAGTTTACAACTTATATGGCTGAAACCGACTCAGGTCAGGTTAGTTATCATCCATATTTTATGATCTAATTCCCAACATTTCAGACACTCTCTCACTAAACCTGTGCAAAATTGGAAAATATATCTACATAAGTGAAGTAGAACAGTTAGGATCGTCTTGTTTAATGGCACATTAGTTGCCAGAGATGGTACTGTCTCCAAAAGTTAAAACTTACAAACTAAATTTAGAGTTGCGTATTGCTTTGAAAAAGACAGACCCAATACAGGAATTGATCTCTACTAAAAGCGTCAAGGTTACCCGTTGTTTACGGTGAGGCCACCTGCTAACTTACAGGAGTTTTGTTTCATAGACTTCAACAAAGGTCTTGAAAGGTCTTAAATTTTTTATCCTAAGTTTTCCTGGACATGTGACGACATAAATAGCTATAGAGCTTTTATTTTTAACTACCTTAAGACGGTACGTTACACAGGTAGGAAACCAGAAAACGAATAGTTCAGGATTTATACATTGTGGAAAAAGTATCAAACGTAAATATAGTAACACCTTTGAATAACGCCGAGCAAGTCCTTTAAGAAGAGCAAATGTTAATGTGTATGAGTTATTAATCTCAGCTTTCTGAAGTGTAAGATAAAATTTATGTATGTACGTCCTCAGTAAAACTTGTACAGACGATTGCGTACCTTACTTATGCTACAAGTTTTGTGTGCTCATAAACAAAACCATTTATATATGGGGTGATTGACCTTCCTCTATAAACCTTTCTGTTATTAATGTGCCTTTTAGCTATACTTAATGCTAACGAAAATCCCCTTCTCTAAATATAAATTAAATATTTTTAACCGACTTCAAAAAAGAAGGAAGATCTATGTTAAACGATTACTCTGACAATTTCATAGTCTATACATTTTCGATATTACATTTTTTTTTCAATAGAGTATACTCTTACAGTAGTAGGATTTTAACCACATCAGGATTTGATGTTGGGATCCAGGCAAAATGGAGGAAATCATGTCTCATATTGCTGAGCTGATGATGGTCAAAGATACAACTACTTAATGGTTAGGAGGTAGAAAAAAATTGCTTGCTTGTATACTACAGCAAGATAGACTAACAAACGGGTCACTGATGGTAAGTGACAGTCACCGTCGCCAAGCGGTGAGGACATACGGGTAGGGCAAAAAGAGGAGAGGGGGATGAGGAGAGGGTATGTGAGGGGGATGTGGGTGGGGGAGTCGATTCTAATAAAATGTAACGCAACTGTTATCTATAAGGCCGTGGTATCACACTGGTCAAACCGGCCCGTTCCTTCCTTAGCATGACTTTCCCATAATATCCTAAATAGTGCTTAAAATCCTGTAATTTTTGAATGGGTCTTTAACTTACACGGTTTTACGATTTAGGAATTAGAATGGCGCTTAGAAGACAGTTATCTATTTCTTTAAATAGTCAATTATTGGAGTGGACTAGTCACTATTTCACTAGAACATCTGTCTCAGTTTACTAACTAATTTCAAAATGGAATAAGTTCTTAATTCAGCTGCTTCTTTTTACCACTTCTAGTGGTTAGAGTATCCAGATGGTACATATTCATTACTATTAATTGTACTAATTTACGGGTTTTACAAAACGTGTCACACATAAATAATTAAAATATTAGATAAATGAAAATCCCTAAAATATTGAAGGAACACAAAGAAGAAAATTTCATCAACACAAATTATTGTTAAGTCCGTTAATTTATGTGCAATTTATACCTAATTTTGAAATAAATTCTTGATGTTCGTCTGAGCACGTGGTAATCTTTCCAAACTTGATTGAAATTTACAGTCTTATTAATTTTAATGGGCTAATGATTAATCTGAATCTTAGTTGGTTAATAGCCAATTTAAATTTGAAATAACGTTATGAATATGAATTGCTTTTGTTACATGAAAATTAAATCTAGAGCCTAAAAGGCCGGCAACGCACTTGTGACTCTTGAGTTGCGGGTGTCCCGTTTGCCCTCTAGCGCATAAAAAAAAAACAGTTACTTTGGAGAAATATAAGGGTTCTTTTTATACAAAGCACATTCATAGCTATAAAATTATATGTTTCTATGGATAGTTAATACCTTATTATATTATTACTGCTTAAGAAGTTGTTTTGATTTTACCCTTATCTTTAAATTATCAGTTTAATAATCACCAGTGCGTAGTTTATAGGCTGCAAGTCCTAAGCCACCTTTTAAAATGGTTCCAGGTGCTACATTCATTTCCCGAGATATAATCTTTTCCTTCCTGTCAAGATTTCTTCAAATTCTTTCCTTCACTACTTTGATCGCCTTTACGAACTACGAATACTAGTGGATTGCCGGATCGCTCTCTGTCGCAAACAGAGGTGGTTGCATTATACCTACCAATAGCCCGGTACACAAAAATTCAACAAATTCAACAAGTGGATTGAGAGCTTATAAAATTGCATTTGGCTCCATACCTAATTTGTGTAATGCTATCACAGTCATTCGGTTCTCTTTAGATTCCAAATTAAAATGTAAAAAAATGTAAGGCAACGAGGAGGCTGATCGTTTGTCAAAACTTGCAGCTGACAGGGGTAATAAAATGTCAATTACGCCAGATTATTGGGAATATACAAGGAAATTTACATTACTTTGTATCGAAAAATGGAAAACTTATTATAATGATATTTTTATAGATAAAGGTATTTGGTATAAAGTAATTCAGGATGAGCCTACTGATGAGGTTTGATGATGTTCAAATTAGTAGGAATTATGTCAAGTTAGCATTAAGACTTCGTTCTGGGCACTATCCGTCAGCAAAGTTTGCTTTTCTGATGCGTAAGGTACCATCACCTAACTGTGATATGTGTGGCAAAATTGAAGATGTGCAGCATTTGTTGATGGGTTGTGTCAGGAACAGGAATGAGAGGGAATTGTACAATAGACAATTTAAATTAAATGTTTTGGTTTGTTGGTTTTTTGAATGTTGGGCATATTCAAAGTATTTTGGCGAATCCGAATTTTAAAATTTCAATGCGGTTGTCTGCTTTGGTTGAAGTCTGCCACACCAATAATCCATAATTAATTTTTCAAATAAGAAATTGTCTTATTTGAAAAATACTCGTAATAAGTAATGTTGTGTTGTGTATGATAGGTTACGATGGGGTTGGCGTATCCTTGTGGATAAAAACCACTTATTAAGATAAAAAAAGAAATGTTACACTGTCTTTTTTCATTGTAACAGTATTTATGGCCATACTAATTCCAGGCCCAATTTTAAAAAATGTAAAGATACTTATGAATGAGTCGTTTGATTCCATAAAAATAAACCATTTCAATTAAATACATTCAATAAGACATATTGTAGTTCCAAATACCAAATCGATACGTCAAGACCCTTAAACTACTATTTCATATTGACGGTGTTGGGCTTTCATCTATAGTGTTCAATCAAATTGTCAATCAAACGCATTTACCACAAATAGAGAAAGCGAAATATTCAGTAATTCAATACAAAACAGAGGCATATAACCCATGTGACCTGTCAGCGTCTGACCTATCGGATCAAAATGTCCTCGGGTAAGACATACTTGGTAGAAATACTGAACTCAATTAAATCGAGTTAATACTTTACTACAACCTTTCCAAAATATATTAAGCGGTACAGGTAGTACAGTTAACAGTGGCATATTGAAATTATTCTCATATGCTATATATTATAAAATTGGCAGTCTTATAATATGTGAAATCCATTGAAATTATGACATGTTAGGCTTGTTGACATACATCTTGATTAACCACCCACCACCGAGACACAAAGAATACCCAAACTGAGGACTGCGGATTACACAAATTTTTGTCCCGTGTGGGATCGAACCCACGTCCTCCGGTTCAGCAGTCAGTCACTACCTCCTAGACCAACAGGCCAGGCAGATCATTATCCATTATACTAACAATATGAGACTTAATGATTGCTTTCATATATGTTATAATCATATGTCAGAATCATTTTCATATATGTTTTGGTGCTTTTTAAAATACTGTGCTTCTAAGATATGCTCATACGTGCAAGTTGTTTATGTTTGAACTTGGAAGATGTCTAGACATATGCTCACGAAAATAGCAAGTGGATTAGATAAATCCCTACTAATCCAATGGGGTCACAATGCCACCTTTTGCCTTCTAATATACAGGATCAATTTTCAGTTTCAAAGTAGGATTTCTGTATTAAAAATCAGATTTTTTACTGAAATTGTAAACAATTTACGTTATTTACGTTGTTTACTAATTGACCCCTAAATAGGACTAACTTTTTCTGAAACATCCTGTAATGTAAACCCTCAATGGTAATGTAAACCATCAAACCAAAAAATGGTAACCATCAAATAGTATTTTTTTACATTACGCCTTCGCAAAACTCCCGGTAGGCAGGCAGCAATGAAGCTCACCAACATTTGTGTCTCAAGGAATCAAGATGTTATCGTGTTGAGGAGGGCGTAGAGGAAATGAATGAATTCGTCTTTATATATAACTTTTTGGGGACCACAAGAATGCGGCGGCAATATTAATGGCTATTATATCCTTTTGTTATACGTCTTGTGCTATACAGGCTCACTTTTAAGTGCAGCATCTTTCTTAAACGATTTAATTTCTTAAGAGTTAAATCGATAAAAGAATTGAATATTTTTTGCATTTCTTCAAACATAACATCGAGTCTACCATAGTGTCTGAATTTTTATAATCTTAGATTGGTTGCTCTTGGTTTTTATTATAATCTTAAATAAATGATTTGTTAATTTTCGTAGGGCGTGTAAATAGCCCTACCGGGAGTGTGATTGCTCAACCAAAATTATCTAAATGTATATAAGAGATTTCCACCGATATATTGACTCATCACGATATCTCTGGAACCACAAGGAGTAGAGACTTGAAATTTGGTAGGAATATTTCTTTCGCCGAGTAGAGGTCCGCTAAGAACGGATTTTACGAAATTCCACCCACAAGGGTTGTCGGGGGTGTCGACAGGTGTGCTAGTAGCGTATAAGGGAGTGAAATAAATCGCTTCTACTGTTCAAAAACCAAACCGACCGACCAAGTCCCGTTTCCTCCAGAAGGCAGAAGCGGCTATCTTGCACTATCTCGTGATAAAAGGTATAGGTCGCGAACGGCTGGTCACTATTAAACAGCCAAAGCACTTCACAAATACCTTGTAAACAGTATATTATTGCGTGTCCAGCACTACACGGCTAGTGGACTGACGAAAGTCGGCTTCTTTCAAGGGGAATATAACTGACTTCGGTAGCGGAGAAATTATTTATCCTTAGCACACGGCGGTGTACTAATATCAATCGAACGACGCATTCAACTGCCCCGCGACCAATCAGATTCAACCTGTATTCGTCATTTGAATACTGCTAGCGCCATCTCTTAGGTCGAGTACAGTAGCGAAATTACAAGTAGTACCAGCAATGCCCTTGTCAAATAGAAAGCGGTTTATTGTAAAAGATAAGATAAATTAATTCATTATAACTATATATATATATATATATATATATATATGTATATATCATGGTGCAATTATGTATGGATTAATAGATATCCATACATAATCATGCTAAATTTGGTGAAGCGCCTAGCTCCACCAAATTTTGTGTATTTAAAAGTTAACTCAAATATTTGCAATATCCATAACAACTATATCGTCGTAATGACTTAACATAAATTAGTAATGATTTAAAATATATAACGTCATTGCACCAACAGTATGTAGAAGCAATTACTACGTACTTACAACAAAACACTCGACTTTAGTCATGAAGTATACGCTAAAAAAATTTACTAAAGGATAAAAGAAGGCATGTAGCCTTTTTTGCTCCCAAAATGATTATTCTTTTCATACTATCATTCTTTAAGATACATCCATCAAAAGCCGTCATCAATCTAAATAAAATATTATATGATACCTAATTGCTTTTTTCTCAAATTCTGTTTATTTACTTTCAAACGAATTAAAAAATAGAGGAGGTTCTATGTTCGACTGTATTATTTTTTTTATTCACAAGCAGTGGTGCCAATGTTATCAAATTATGACTTGATCATAGGATTCCAGGGAAGCCGCAATCGAAATCCACAATGTCTGTTATGTTATATATATATAGGCTCTATAAAGGTTTTCTCTACTAACATTAAGAATGCGACTGTGATAACGGAGAAATTCTGAATAAGTTTTTAAATTTTATTTATTCCGGTTTTATACTTAGTTACTAATTCGTTGATTATAAATGTGTAAAAATACTATGTGATTTTCGATATAAAGTTAATTTAAATGCCGTTTTTATAGGGTTAAAGTTCAATAGAAGATATACGAGTGGAGCTTGAAATCCTGTGCGAATATATTCCTCCCGCTTTAGCTCATTCAGTATTTGAGCTGAAATGTTTTGAATTTTCAGAACACATTGTGTATTTTGTACATTTAAACAGTATTGTGCATTGTATACATTGAAACAGTAACCTAATAAGTAAAATCAATGTTAATTTTTTAATTAAATATGCGATTTTACTCACGTGTATAATTCGGTTTCGTTCGGCGGTTTAATTTCGGCCCACTAGTTTCGGTCCCTATAGGAGACCTTTCTCAAGGAGTACGTCGTCCAACCGCGACGGTACAAGACCGATGAAACCGAAACTAGTCGGGCATCCCCGAAATACACACGTGAGTAAAACCGTATATTTAAATAAATATGAATGTAACTCACGAAGGTTTTTATTCTTATTTTTAATTTATTAGGTAACTTATTAAAAGTAAAAAACTTCAGGCTACTAAGTATAGTGACAACTATAGGATTAAGTGTTTGCCAACATTGTCGTTCAAGTCCAAAGTAAGAGTAGAGTATTACAAGCATATATACATTTATAGTGGTACAGCCATGCTTCAGAAGGAATGAGCAGGCTCGACCGGTGCGATACCACTTTTCTCTCCCTTTTCCCATCCCTTTCACCCCCCCCCCTCCTATTTCCCCTACTCGCATCCCCTCATCCCTTATCACCCTCAAAGGCGAGCAACGCATTTACGATTCTTAGGTTGCAGGTGTCCACAGACAGCGGTTGTCATTTCCCATCAGGTGCCCCGTCTGTTCGTCTATCACACAATATAAAAAATATTATAGCCTCTTCAGTTATGCGTCTATATGTTAGGTATGAAACCAATGAAGCAATAGTTCTCATTCAATAACAATATTCAAATCTTCTCTTTTACTTATGGCAAGATTCCCAAGAAGCCCGTTATATAATGCGTTAATACAGATAAAATCATGACTTATTTTATCCTTAATGTCTAACCCAAAGTCACTCTCGTTTCCGCCCCTCTGTTGCTTATTTCCTCTTCACAAGTCGCGACATTACGTCCACGTCTTATCTTAATGACCATATCTGACAGCAAATATAAGTGCTTAGATCGATTTAAGATATTTTCTGCCTAATGACTTTTGTTTCGATAAGAAAAAAGTGGTGGCAATTTCGGCTATTCATTTGATGGTTTGTCTAGTGATTATGTTGGGGATAAGGATATGTTCCTTGATGAATGTTATTTTTAAACGGTTTTATTTAGCTCACCCCGTTTGTTTTATTTATTATTCTTGGGTCAAATTTAGTAATTCAAATTTCACCCTCTTCCTGTCAACCGATTAATCTGAAATTTTGTATACACTTTGGATTTTGGTGACAATACAATTATTTTTATTAATTATTATTATAAATTCAAGATGGCCGCCGCTACAAAATGGCGGATAATTTATGTTTTATTAATCCCATCAATATGGGTATCAAATGAAAGGGCTCAACAAGCAGAATACAATATACTATAAAAAATTGAAATCCAAGATGGCGGCCGCTACAAAATGGCGGATAACGTAGGTTTTATCGATCCCATCAATATGGGTATCAAATGAAAGTGCTCAACCAGTATAATACAATGTACTATATAACCCACGGTTTTATTTTAGTCTAGTCTATGCATATGTTTATAATTCCCACGACTGTATTTATTTTATTGTTTTTTGGTTTTTAGTACATTTATCTTAAACATTGCAATGTATGTTTAACATAAAACCGTTTAACTTAAAAAGTTTTTTTACCTATTTTTATTTACTTATGAGCTTTTGTTTCTTTAGAGGGGAAGTTTAGTAAGAATTTGTAGTTAGCAATTGTTTATCATATAAGGGCTATTTTAATTAACAAGAAAGCAGAGGTTCTGATTTGATTTTTTAATTTATAGAATCATTTACACACAAACAGAATCACACCTTAAGAATCATTATTTTTTTAAATTTTAATTTGGTCCCACGCACCTATTGATGTCGAACTTTTGGGAATAAAATATAAAAAGATTTTTCTTAAAACATTTTTTTTTTTATAAATATATATTTTTTTATACTATGGCAGGTAAGTGGGGTAGGCAATGAAAGGAAATTCCTATTACCTTTACATCTGTAAAGGTAATAGGAATCTATTACCTTTACATCTGTAAAGGTAATAGGAATCTCATATATGTGTATCTACATAGGACCTTCCGTGGGAGTTCCATGCTTAGGTACGACAAGGACGGACGACCGGTGTATTACGATGGCCTCACAGAAAACTATCGTGTTGCATTTAGCCAAAATTAGTGATGTTTCCAGAGGCTCAACTCCCCAACTCCTCTTTCCCCTCCCATCATATCCCCTCTCCTCTATCCTTGAGTGAGGTACCGGAGGTCAAAACCCCCAATCTCTTCTTGCCAGGTGGTAAGCCCCTAACTCTAGTCAGTTGGCTCATATTACAACAGAAATCTTTTACTCAACAATAAAATATCCACTATATTTTATTTATTAATTGTATTCCTTACTTGCTGAGATACATTACTAAAATATAAATAACTTTGTGATAATTTAAAAGTAACAAATAAAACTTTTAAAAGCAAAAACTTTTAAGTGTTTCCTATTTTATAAATTACTTTTTCTTGTAGACAGCAGAAAGTATTTGCATTGAATATTTTCGTAATGGTTTTCTTACTTTCCTGGAGTCGACCTCGAGTTTATTTATTGGATGCTTTCAATATCACATTACATCGGTATATTTTGATGCAAAATTTATTCTTTTTTTTTCTATTTCTTTCATTATAATTCCTAAGACTTGTGAATGGCTCACCTAGCCTATGCTCCTATGTTGTTCTGGTAACTAGCTCACCATATGAGAAAACAGCACGCTTCTACGTCAGGCATTCTCTCTCAAAGTTCTCTGTTATTTCATTAAAATATCCATTAGCGAAGTAAAATTTTAAATGAAATATTTTGGTAAGAGTATTTCGAGAAAAAAAATTAGTGCTAGCATCTTTGGCGCGATACTAAGAAGTTTGTAAAAGTTTGAAATCTAAAATATCAGTACCTTTAGTAGTAAGTATAGTAAGCCTGTGTCGATTCTGACTACATAATTTTATACCTAAATTAAAGTCAATAGCCAAAACTAATTGTAATCCACAAATAGTTATCTTGAATCTGAGTGTTTTTTGAGTCCGTTGATTGAATTATTGTAAAGATTCTTATTCTTCTCTCGACACAGGAATTGTTTTATTAAATAGTATAACGCTGTACACGAAATATTGTAGTTTCTATTTGGTAATTTAAATAGTGACCATGGGTGTGTTTGCCCGATCCCTTCTCATAAGTCTCAACCGTTTGGAAACCGGCGGTTACAGATCAATACATTTAGTATTAATTTCACATTTATCAGGACAAACTATATTGCGGTGACGCTGTGATCTATAAATTTAAAGTTTTTTAAAAGAAAGGATTTCAAATATTTTTTGAGCAATTTAATGAAATAAAGATATTTAATTTCAATTTAATTTTAATTTGAAATACAAGCATGAGTTTATAATTGCGCCAGTCCTATTGTCTAAACTGAAAAGATCTCTATGATGCAATTTGACAGGACACAGAGTTCTTGGCCGCGACATCCTCCTGACTCATTCTTATATTATTATCTGTACAATAAATCGGATGGCTGGTACAATAACTCGCGAACTTGGCCCTGTTCCAAACCGGTACACAGCGATTGCTCGTTCATTTTACTGCTATGAAGCTCAATAACATTGGAGTTAGGATCGTTGGCTGGATACTGATAGTTCCTACTTCTAGTTTATTTTATAAAGGTAGTAGTGGAGAGATCTTTATCAGAAACTACAGAGAACTGTAGAAAGTAATAGTTTTGTTTTATTACCATTTTCCAGAAAGGTTATTTAGAGAAACGGTAATACAATGGAACAAACTTGGCTAGCCTCCGTTCGAGAGGTGACAATTTGTCATTAAATGCGTTTCACGTATATTAAATGTCTTACTAACTTAAAATACTTTTGCCTGCAACAAAATGTAAGCAACAGTATAAATTATTAATTTAAATTAAAATTTTTAATTTAGAACCGTTAAAACTCATTAAAACTACTTGACTCTGATTCTCCTGGTTGTCTAGTGGTTAGTGACCCTGACTGCTAAGCCACAGGGCACGGATTCGATTCTTCCACGGTACAAAATTTTATGTGATCCGCAAATAATTGTTCCGAGCTCAAAGATGGGGACTGGCGCGGGGGCAACACAAGAATAATTCTTAGAGCGATGTCTTTTAAAAAAGAAATAATGATAGGAGCGATAAACGCCTTTGAGAAGAAACAATTAGGTTTAATTTAAAGGAATATTAGCCATGTAATCCGAGGGTAATCCTTTCCTACTCCACGCCACATACAATACCGTGGGTTTCATAAAAACGACTCAGGAACTGGACTGAGGAGGAGATAGGAAAGGTGAGGGGAGATAAAAAGAGGGGAGAAGAAGAGTTGAGCCTTTTTTTTTATACTATAGGGGGACAGACGAACAGACGGGTCACCTGATGGTAAGTGACAACCGCCGTCCGCTTCTCAAGAGTCGCAAGCGGCTGCTCGCCTTTGAGGGTGATGAGGGATGGGGGATGCAGGGAGCGGAAAGAAGAGAGGGGAGATGAGGAGAAAGGAGATGAGTAGAGAGGAAAGGGGAGAGAGGGATTTGGGTCTCCGGAAACCTCACTCATTTCGGAAAAATGCAACGCAAGCGTTACTTCACAACCGATTTTCTGTGAGGCCGTAGTATCGCACCGGTCGAGCCGGCCTATTCGTGCCTAAACATGGCTCTACCACTGTTGAGAACCTCTACTAGACAGTAAACCAGTGCCCGGTTAATGGCAATACGCTTACCTCTATTACATTAGTGGTTCTACATTTTGGGTTGACAAAAGGAAGATGTTTGAATCGTCTCCACCTATGCACAGGCATCAGTGTATATATATATAATATATATATACAATAGAAACATGCCATGTGGTTCACGGTGTAGTAGAGTAGAGCCACCCCATCTCTCTTTCCAGAATCCTTCCTGGAACTTCCCACAATCGGCTGAATGAGGGTGTTTAATACACCTCTGCTTACCCCTGAGGAGATAAAGACATTAACATACAGTAACGTACAGGTCGTGCCAAAAAAAGTTAACCTACATAAACAAGTCCCTTAAGTAAATTTTCTTACATGTTGATGCAATGTTCCAGTCCGCTCCGTTAATGTTACGAAGAACTTTTATTTTCATTATTTGTATCAACACAAACTGTTGATTGCAAACTCGCTAACAAGATCTGCTGGTTTCTAAACTATTGAACGAAACCCAATAAAGCTATCTACAAGATCGACTTTGATTACCCCCAACTACACAACTAAGTCACTAAAAGTCTATCCGAGTAGAACATTGCTGCTGTATAATCTTCTTAGGAAATTCCTAGACAAACGTCTCTAAAATATAATCATAAGTAGATGGTAAAGATATATGAAGAGCCGTAAACCACTTTCAATATATATAATATATATAAATTTTAATTTTATTCTTCGATTATGAAAATAGATCTATCGCAAATATTTTATTCGAAAAACCAATACTAATCATAATCTTCTTGATTATTGATTATAGTAGATTACTATATAGGATCTTATGTAGGTTTTTATAAGTATACTAGTAGGTACCGTTCATAATTATTATACTATATTTTACTGTATACTATATTATACTGTAGATGTAGATGTTTAGTTAGAGAGCTTGGACTTACCGACACCAGCCAGTTCGAATTATAGGTAGGTGAGCCGGACTTGCTTGAGCTATTGCTTAAAATCCAGTAACCAATCCATCTGTATAATTATATATAAAATATAAATATAATCTAATATATATGTATAAACAATACAGACTGTACGGATGGCGTAGCGGTTTAAGTGGTCACCTCGCCACTACGCTGCGGCGCCGAGTGTTGTAGGTTCGACCCCCGCACGGGACAATACTTTGTGTAATCCTCAAATGGTTGTTCTGAGTTTGGGTGTTCTTCGTGTCCGTTGCTTGAATATTTGTTAAATCCCCCACGACACAGGAATTAATCCTAGTGCGGATTTGTCTTTTTTAAAGAAAAATAAAAAATAAAAAAAAACACCGGGAGTGCCGACAGAAGTGAAAACTTATTTTGGCGCGTTAGACATTTATTAGGGTTATTGGGTAATGTGTAATAGCATTTTATTTATGAATTGTATTTTATTAATTATTAGAAACTTTAAAATACATTTAATATTCTTTTATGAATCATCGTTAACAATTTCGACAACTCTTGTATCATCATCATTATCATTAAAATTATCACAATCTAAGATAGAAACTATCGGTTTATGGTAACTAAAATAGGAAATAAACAATTTTGATTCGAAGTTATTTAAATATCTCATGAATACCGCATCAATTGTACTTTTATATCTCGTTGTGCTAATATTGCGTTGATTGGACATATGCGTCTCGTAACGGTGTCGCGAGTCCATAGATTGTATGTCATCTAAAAATATGCGTACCGCGCTAAAAGAAGTTTTCACTTCATAAATATCAATTACATTTCTATCCTCAATTTTGTGCCAATATACCGCCCGGATGACGGCAGTATGCTTGCCCCCTATTACGTAAATGGGACTTAATTATAATCCACAAAATGTGTTGACCCATAAAGAGGTCCTGTTAACAATATTATTTTATTTTATGTTATGCGGCGCATACAATCAATGAATAGGCTAAGAGCTTGTAGGTTGCGCAGTGTAAGCAAAAGCGTTGCTCGTGGTGCACGAAATCTTGGATGAAATTCCACGTTTATCCATAAACAGAATATGAGTAAGTAGTTTGTCTATAAATTATCGGAAGATGTTTATAACTATGTGAGCTGAGACTAAGGATAAAGTCGCGTACGTGACCGAATATGCTCCACTTCTAAAGCGCTCTATGTCAAGAAAATGAATAGCAGTGACCTAATTATTTAATGCACTTACATATAGGTAAGGTTAGCTTTTGATATTATTACAAAAGTTTACGCCAAGTAAAATATAAAATAGTTTTAACTACTTAACTGACTATAAAATCTCTTATAATAAATTTTAATCAACCTGCTATTTCAAAACCAAGCTTTAAATAGATAGATAGATAGACTCTTTATTTTCCAAATAAAAGACATTACCATATTGTAATTACATATTCTTAAATCAGTATTTGTACAAATAATATAGATACTATTGCTACTACATAGACTAAATATTATACTAAATAAACTTTAGTCCAAATCGCACCAAATCAAATAAATAAATAATAAGTGAATATAAAAAAAGTGAGTCAAGCATTTAGTTTCTTTCTCTTCTCTTCTTCCTTAAAATAAAAATATTTTAATTTTAATAAAAATAAAAATATTTTCAAAAATATTATAAATCTGGGTTGTCAGAGGCGTAATTGTCGCCCACATTTTGCCCATTATGATGCCATTGCCAGCATCCGGACATTATTAGGAATTGGATGGTAAAATTTAGAGTATATTGACAGGAAATGGAAGATAAAATGAGAAGGAAATGGACTTTGCTTATACAGATGAATTTAGGAGTATAAGAAATAGCTCAAGCAAGTCAGGGTCAGGTCTATAACTCGAACTGGCTGGTGCCGGTAAGTCCGAGTCCTCCAACTCTAAAATTTATTTAATTTCTTATACATGTAATGAGTAATGATGGTAAGTGACAACCGCCGTCCATGGACACCTGCAACTGGGGAGTCCTAAGTGCGCTCCAAGCCTTTGAGGGTGAAGTGGGGTGAGCGTATGCGGGGAGGGGAAAGAGACGGGGATAACGAGATGGGAAAAGGGGTGGAGGGTCAGGGGAGAGGAATAAGGAGAGGGAAGTTGGGCCTCCGGAAACCTCACTAATTTTGGGTTTTTTTTTTTAATAAAGGAATACTAGCGACGTGGGTCATACTTTTTTCTAGTATTCTTGTTGACTCCCCCAGCTAAGCTAAATGCTTGTGTTAGGGGTGAGTTAATGACGGTAGTGTACTGGGTGGGGTTTGAACCCGCAACCACTTGATCGCAAGTACGACACACCTCAGCCATTACGTTACCGCAGCCTTAAATGTAACGCAAGTGTTGCTTCACAACCGGTTTTCTGTGAGGCCGTGGTATCGCACTGGTCGAGCCGGCCCATTCGTACCTTAGCATGCCTCTACCACACGGGGTTAACTGTAATAAAAATAAATATTGCTTTGTGTATATTAATCATTATCACAATAATTCACATTCCCACAAATTTAATCCAACAATACAAACAACAAGGATTCTTAACTTATTTTTTTACATTGATATTCTAAATTATACAAGTTGTGATTGGGTGAGCAAAAATAAATTGGATATTTTTTAAAAGAAGAGACACAAACATAAAATAAATGGGATAATGTTTAAAAGATAATAGTTTACTGCAAAATGTTTTCTTTCTCGATACGACTGCGCCGATGGCGAAGTGGGTTAAGTGGTTACTTCACCACTAAGCTGTGTTGTTGGTTAGATCCCTACTCGGGATCACTTTGTGTAATCCATAAAAAATATTGTTCTGAGACTGGGTGTTCTTTGTGATCGTTATTTGATTGTTTTTAAAGCTATATATTGATTGATTGATTGTTTTTAAAGCGATACAGGTATTAATCCTAGTGTGGGAGTAGATTTTTTAAAAAAGGAGACAACAAAATAACAGAAATTGCATTGCAGTGTAGCTTATCGGGCTCTGCTGGAATGTGTTAGATCTGTCGGCTGTACCATTGCGTGGTTGTAAAAGCAAATTTGTTGGCTTGACATGAAAGTAATGAGGGTAAAATTTGTGTTAAATATATTTAGATTCAAAACATTTAAGTTTGTTGCCAATTTTAACTTGCTGTATTATAATTGAAGCACGTGTATTGATAAATTTTATAATTACTATTTGTATTTATTGTAATGTTTTATAAACTTACACTCATAAACTCATTTGTTTATGAGTGTAAGCTTCGTACCATCAGTTGCCGTAAAAATTAACCATATCGCATGTACGCTTTATATGTAAAGGAGCCGATGTTACCAAACTTCTTTTCCTTGGTTTTATTATTCTGTGGATTCCTATCCAACAAAATGGAGTAATATTTTATTTACCATTGGATTCGATTTACTTTTTTTTTGTGTTATTGACTATATGTAAAGATATTATTATTTAGGTTCATCTGAGACCGTCTACTTCAAACTTATCATCTCCTTCTTCCATCACTTCTATCGTATTATTCCCGTCACCTCTCCTCCTCCCCCTGTCATCACCCTAAAAGGTGGGCAGCACACTTACGACTATTGAGTTGCAGGTGCCGGCACTTGTCACTTACGTTCGGTTGCCTTTTACTTTTAATTATATATATATATTTTTTTTTTTATGCCATCAGGGGCAAACGAGCAGACGGGTCACCTGATGGTAAATGATTACCGCCGCCCATGGACACCCGCAACTCAAAAGTCACAAGTCACAATATACAAGTTAGCTTTGTTCGTGAATACATTTATGTCCTAAAAAGAACGATGTGACGTCATGCTGTTACGTCACATTAACAGCCCATTATTGTCAACTGTTGAATATGGGCCTGACCAAACGAGGTCGTAACCATACCCACAGAACAGTTTACAGACCATTTGAGTTTTATTATATTGAGATAAACGGAACGGTTCCTAAATATTTCTCTGATATTTTATTACTTTTCTAAAGATATTTAAAACTAATAATAGCCGTTTGGTTCGCCGTTGAGTAGAATAGGGCCACCCCAACTCTTACCACGTGGGTGTCACAAAACAACAAAAGTTACCTATCAGACAGTCTATTTATATATATATGTATATGTATATAGTCAAACCGTTCCCTGATAATGGTAGGCTGACCCGCTATTATCTATTTAATACTAGATTATGTTTGCAAAATGTGGGCGTTTAAAACGTTTCTGACTACCCCGGTCAGTCATTATTGATTCATACTTATGTAATAAGGGCAATACTTACACATAGATATAACCATCCCAAATCTCTTGGTTTGGGCTGGTTATAGTCTCATTTTACGAATCCCACGGAAAGAGTCCAGGGTGGTTCTATTCTACGGGTACTCCACAGAGAACCACACGGAAATCTACTCTTAAATTATTTGAAGGATTTTCCCAATATCTTGCAAACGTTGTAGTCAAAATTTTGGAGCATTATGTAAAGCCGACAAATAGTTGATGTAGCTTGAACATACATGGATCAAAAAAAAGCGGAAAATTATTTTCCTGGTGTAGAAACACAACTTTAAACAGCATAATGATACTATGAACTTTTCTACCAATTTAAAAGGATTACATTTTTAATGAACATTGACCCCAACTTTCTCGAAAGAGTTAATTGGTGTCAGCTACATATACTCGTAGATAAATTTTACAATTAAATTGTGAGTTTAAAATAGGATTTCTGTATTAATCATTGACTTTTACAATAATAGATAATCGGCTTCAACTCACTTCACCAGTTCTTTTAAAAAAACATGCAATTTAAAAACTAATTTCGTAATTTACTTGATATCCCATGATCAAATCTGAATCTAACATATGATTAGATAACAATGGGACCAACACAGGAGTAAACCCTTCAAATGACGTAAATAGTTTCAAAATAGGTCTTCAATTGGCAGAAAAATCGCTTAACATACATAAAGAAATAAATACCACAAGTCATGGTTTGTCATATACTTAAAATATATAGATTTATAAATATATAACCTATAATGGTAATGAGGGATAGGAGAGGCGGATTTAGGCCCGCCGAGCCGCCTCATTCGTGGATAAACATGACTCTCCCAGAGTATATATAGATTTTATTTTATTACAAATAGGTTGATGGCTTTAGGGTAAGCTAGAGGTATTATTACATAGATTATAACTGTAGTGCTAAGAGCGAAGTTAGTTCCTTTTTTAAACAATATTATAAATTAAATTAACATAAGTTAAATAAGATCGTTGCAAGAATATAACTATCCCGCCTCTTCTCGTGGGCGTCACATTTTTATAATATAAAGCTATCAATGACAACTTTGAACTATAGAAAAACTGTTTTGGTTTAAATATAATATAATTTAAATGTAATTTGAATTCTACGGCTTCACTTTCATTTGCGTTAAGCTTGGATTAAATGCTAATCCTCTAGCTTACTCCATTCGTACGAAACTCATAATTCTTTGACAAAAGCATAATAAAGGTTCTATTTATACGTGGGAGAGCCAGGCTGTGGCACGTATGGTCTGTCTTGACCGGAGTATTACCACGGCCTCACACAAAACCAGCTTAAACAACGCTTTCAAACCTCAGTCACTCGATAACACAATGTTACCGAGTGACTGAGGTTACCTGAGGCCCAACCACCTTTCCCCTTTCCCTTCCCCTATTTCCCTTCCTCATTTTCCCATCTCCTCTTTCCATAAAAAAAATTGTTTATTAAGGGGTAGTGAGAATGTGGGTCACATGTTATTAATATACTTGTAAGCCCCTCCAACTAAGATAAATGCTTGTGAGGAGTTGATCCATAGTTAAGTTATTGAAGCAAGTAATAATAAGCTTGCCAAAGGTTTATTTATCTCATACAAATAGAATGAAACAAAACTGAAGAATGCTTGAAGCACAGTCAATAGTAATAAAATACTATACTGTGATTGGTTTTCCTTTTCCTACAAAATAGTAAGGAAGCCGATAGGTGAGTAACGTATCAAATGAGTTGGATCACGCTCGAGAATGGGTGAAGAAGAAAGTTAAGAATCTGGGCCTTGATAATGTCGTATTATTTAATAATACATTTTATAAGTCGATTTGAATAATATATAGGCCAAAGCTTAATATTACAGTTAACAAATGAGTTCAGTTTACTTCCGAGACCTCCCTTGCGTATAGAAATACTTTTTTTTGTATTTTCTTTATGTTATATGGGGCAAGCGAGAAGACGAGTCAGTATTATGTCATGTTTCATGCCCTTAAAACGTTTGTGTAATAATATTATTAACTCATATACTCATTTATACAAAATTAGACTGAATAAGAAGTTAATTTAAGTGAACTGTTTTGTCATATTAACATTATTAAGTAAGCATAATGGAAACAGTTCTTTAGAACAATATAAACATACACACACTCACGCCTGTTCTCCCGAGTGTTGCAGTGACTTGACTGCATAATTAGCGTAATAGAAGAAAAACGCGAAATGTATATTTTGAAATATACATTTCGCTTTTTTATATTTGAAATTTACAGTGAAATAGGACGGTGAAAAGGCTTTATCGCCAAATCTTTTGCAGAAATGTGGTCATCAAATGATCTCATCATCATTTGATGACCACATTTCTGCAAAAGATTTTTTTTCTGAAGAGCTAAAGGTAGCGATAATTGAAATTCGAGTAGATTTATCATGAAATTAGCCACCACCACAGTTATTTAAGAACCGATTGCGGCATTAAATGGAATGACTTTCTTTATTCCGATTCACCACTATCACATAAAGGCAACTATGGCAGACCCAAAGCTGAAGACATTGTTTTGAATGTCCTAGCACCGAACTCAATAGAGTTAACAATACAAGACCTAAAAAGGTCTCAATCTGGAAATGGGGTTCACTTTTCTTTTCTATCGACGCCTCAAATAACATATCGCCGCAAATGTATCTTCTAGTCATTAGATACTTTGACCAAGAAATGGATGTTCAGGATAAATTAATGGATTTTTATAACTAGATATGCATTAAAATTACAACGTGTATTGAATCCCTGGAAGTATCATGAAATAGGAACTACCTCTTCGTTAAAATTGTTAAAAAAATAAAAAAATAAAACTGGTTAAAATGAAAGCCAGTTCGAGTTATAGGTATACGACCCTGACTTCCTCGAGCTATATTTCTCAATCCATATGTATAACCAATATCCCTTTTTTTCTCTTTCTATCCTCCATTACCTTTCAACAGATTTCAAATTTTTCGAATTCCCAAAAGTGCCCGGATGACGTCAATAGCCCTGCCCTCTATTAATATATACTCCTTCGGGGATAAAGGAGTGTATGTCTGTAAAAATATATAAATAAAAATAAAAATTCTTAGTAGTACCAACAGGAAAGTCAAATATAATCCTGATTCTAATATATATCAGGAAACTGCTAAACGGAGAAAATTCCATTCTTGTCGGCATACGACAAGCAGCAGTAGATTTTATTAACATTTTCCAAATAAATCCCGATTCTGTGAGATATAAGAAGCTTAAGTATAAGCTGGGGTTGCCATGCAGACGATTGGAGGGAAAAGTCAAACTTTTTATAAACAATGGAATAAAACGTTTTTTTATTAAAAAAATAATTTTATTATGAAACTGCGATATTGATAAAATATTTTATGGTTTTATGAAAGTAAATTAGGCTCGTTAGGTATATATACAAAAAAAAAACAGTGTTTTTGTTCTGACTGATGACTACTAGAATCAACAGTAAGATTTGGATGGCGATATTATGCAAGTAAGAACGACCCGAAGAGACCCTTTGCAACATGTCTATTTAATAGCATAACAACAAAACGAAGCTAAATCCAATTTACAAATATTCGAGGTCACACTGAAAGTTTTTAGAAAATAAATAAATAACGACGCTTTTATAGAAAATCAAACTAAAAATTTAAAAATAAATTTTAACAAAATTGAATTAAGAAGAGTGAAGAACTTTTAATAAATACAAATTAAGAATAGCGTCAATATGAAAAATTTTATTGTAAAAAAACACTGCACAACATACATTATTTAAACCGCAGCCTTTTTATAAAAAACTAATGACATGAATTTAATACATATCTAAAGATTCCCAAAGTTATCTAATTCGAAATTCATTTTTTTTTTTATTGGTTGCTTTTTTTATTGGCTTACTTTAAAAACATTCAGTGTGACCCACATACAAGACACAACAGACGTCGTTTTCTTAAACAAACGTCTCTTGTTATTTTAATATAACAATGTTTGCACAAGCCCTAAGGCCTTAACGCCTGGATGATACGTTCAGATGCCATATCATTAATACAAATAACTTCACAGGGTTTTTAAAAAGGTGCAAATAACTCTACGATAGGATTGTAGTAATAATGTCGTTATCGTTTCGGGGTAGAAACGTTCAAACGTTTGCGTCAAGTCTTTGTACTGAGACAAATCAATTCGGTTGACTCGTACCAAACGAGTACATACTAGAGATATAGAACCATCTGGCTGTTCCTACTTTCTCACACCTCATTCAAGTAATTCGACAAGCACATTTGAAATAAAATACTTTTCCAAGTCGGTACAGAGCTCGGACCTCCTAACTACAGCTAGTTCAAGTTACAGGTATGCGACCGAGACCTGCTCCAGCTATTGTGTACACTTTCTAATCCACATTTAATCTTATTATAATACTTTCCATCAGGCAGAGTGGAGTCATTGTGGTAGGCTTATATGTATGTGTTAAAGAACTACCTAGGCATATCCCTTTGCTTCCACTGTCTTCACTGGTTGCCACCTTTCCCTATTTTTTTTATATTATAGTGGAACAGACGAACAGACGGGTCACCTGATGGTAATTGACAACCTCCATCCATAGACACCTGCAACTCGAGAGCCGCAAGCGCGCCCGCCTTTGAGGATGATGAGGGATGATGGTATGCGGGGAGGGGAAAGAGAGGGGGATGTGGAAATAGGAAAAGGGGCGGGGGTCAGGTGCGAGAAAAAAGGGCGTTGGGCCTCCGGAAACCTCACTAAAAGGAAATGCAACGCAAATGTTGCTTCACAACCGGTTTTCTGTGAGGCCGTGGTCTCGCACCGGTCGAGCCGGCCCATTCGTGCTTAAGCGTGGCTCTACCACGTATAGATATTATAATACGTATATTTACAATTTTCCCACCTTTAATTCCCAAAGTTCCCGGTTGACGGCATTAGTGGGATGAAACTCTATTTTGGAAAATATTGGTGTTTGATAGGCTCGGTGCAGGCGTGATGTATGTATGAATGTCCTTTAAAATTATTACTTGCATTTTGTATAAAATACTTTTCCTTTTGTCAGTAAGCTTAACGTACAATACAGTTTAACAGTGGTAGTCATGCTTAGGCACGAATGGGCCGGCTCGACTGGTGCGATACCACGGCCTCACAGAAAATCGGTTGTGAAGTAACGATTGCGTCTTCACAACCGATCTTCTCTTTCCCCTCTCCGCATCCCCCCTCCCCCTTCACCCTTAAAGGCGGGCAGCGCACTTACGACGAGAGTTACAAGTGTCCATAGTCGGCGGTTATCACTTACCATCAGGTGACCCGTGTGTACGTCTGTCCGCCTATAGTATAAAAAAAAACTTTGTTCATCGAGACGAAGCTCCCTAAGCCTCGAGGCGTAGCTAAGGACTTAACCTCGTAAGCTTTTCCAATCAGGCACTAATTATATGGATTGAGTACGTCAGTAACAATAGTAAACGCATATATAAAGTCACGCCCGTATCCACGAAGGAGTAGACAGATAAACATTTAATTCCAGTTACGTAACAGTGGGAAACTTCATTGCTATCATCCGGGCACCTTTCGGAATTAAATAGGAAAATTTTGGAATATGTTAAAACGAAAGGGAAGATAGATAAGGAAGCATATTTATAACTTAACTGGCTGGTGACGGGAAGTCCAGACATCTAACTAAAAGCAAACAACACAAGAATAGTGTGAATAATTGTCATTCAACGTTTGTGTGACGATAGTAATATATGTAAACATATGAACTAACCTGTATCCTTTCCATGTAATGTCTGTGTCCACCACCACCTGTGTCTTCAAGTGATTATTATTTATTTTTCAAAGTGCTACTAATCATTCTCAGAAACAAGCGCCTCCTAAACTTTACAACGGTGCTTTGATGATGCTTTGTCAAAACTCTGTCTGGCTGTATTTTTTTAAAAGATTGCAGAATCTGTTCGGTTACCTACTGACTTTTAAAAAAAGAACCCTTTCAGTTTCAGGAGTATTTGCTACACCGTGACATATTATTATTGTTTTCCTACTCTCATTTTCGGACTATTTTATATCAGACAGTATACATCAGTTCCCACATGACCACAACAAGCGTGCATTATATATTACGCAAGTGGGACAAAGTCACAAGTACAGATAGATATAGTATACACGTGAAAGTAGTTGTATTAGTCCGTCTTGTACCTTTTAGTAATATTTTATGTCGTTCATGATAAAACTTTAAGAAAGTGGTGAAGAATCTCAGAGCTTACGTATAGTGAGTATGCTATAAATTGTCAGCTCTCTAACTGCCACCACTACCTTTAAATGTTATGGTTCCCGTGACATCTCATAAAATAAATCACTAGCCGTTAACAGCTGAAGCTGCTGTTAACGGCTACGTTTACGCTCACGGCCAGCTCCTAAGGTTTTATTATTTCTCAATGAAAACTCTATCAAATACAAACAGAATCATTCAAATCCCACTTACAGATTCTGAGATTAACGCGTTTAACGAGCAAGCAAATAGCCAATACGAGAGAGATCATCGTAATAAAAGAAAATGGCAGAACAGTTATAAAATTGCTTAATAGCACTCAAATTTATTTTGCATCATGCGGAGTCCAAGAAATAAATTTAAAAACAAACTTGTGATATCAACAATGTGACCAAAATTAAACACGCCACAAAAATATACCACACAGCCACAGTTACGGTCCATTGTCACCAAATTGACGGCCTTAAGCTCGTTACTGCGTCCCTATTGAAGTCATTGTATCCTTCGACAACGAAAGTCTACATTGGAATCTCGAAAAATAATGTTCATACGAATTTTAGTTGTGTTGAAGGACATGCGTGTATATATTTCATTCACAATAACTTTCTTAGAATTTTGGCTTCAATATTTATTTTGAACTAACTTTTTTACTTACAGAGATAGATACGTAGGCATATATACACGTGAAGAGATAGATAAAGATTATACCTTGGCTTCCTAGTATATTTTTTTATATTTCATTTATACTTTTCTTTGTCCCACTGCTGCATTTACCTATCGATCTAATAAACCCATGATATATATGTGTACGTATGTATATATATGCTTATATAGTTATATATAATTGAATGTAAGTATATAATATATAATATATATATATATATAATATATTGTATTATATATAACATATAATATAATATATTATATACATAATTCATCATCAATCATATGTATATATATATATATACATATATATACATATATGAATTAAATCCTTTAATTTAAATTTGATCTTTTCTTAATAAAGTGCTTTTTTCTTCTTTCTACACCTATACATCCCGTATGTTCTTTTGTATCTTGTCTTTTTCTGTCCATCCTAAGGTTGCCTGGCAGAAATTGCATTAAGCGATAAGGCCGCCCATTGTACATTTCTTTTTTGTATAAATATTGTAAATTTTTGTGTCAAGGTGTACGTATATTCTATTCTAGATAATAGTTTATTTGTGCAATAAGGTTTTACATAAAAAGACCCAAAATAAGCCTAAGCCACAATTAGGCACGAATGGGCCGGCTCGACCGGTGCGATATACGGCCTCATAAAAAATCGGTTGTGAAGCAATGCTTCATTCATTTCATTTCCCCGTAATCAGTGAGGTTTCTAAAGGCCAACTCCCCCCTCTATTCTTTCTCTTTACCTCATTCCCTATTCCTCATCACCCTCAATGGCGGGCTGCGCCGTCGTGGTTATCTGACCTTAGGATTGACTAAAATTAATTTGAAATATATACATATGCAAAATATATAACATGTTTTCTGTATGTATGTATATGTATAAAAGTTGTACAAAAAAGAATTCAATAAATTAATAAATAAATATATATGCATACATTTATACAATTTCCAGTATCCATAACATTGTTTTGCACATGTTACAATACAATTAAAAGTATATTTATAACAAAATGTAATAGGGGAAATGGTTTTGGTTGTATTCCTTTGGATCATTTGGCCTTCACAATTACACTCAAAATATCTCGACTCTACTCGACTCGGATCGACTTTTGTAATATGACCAACGAGAGTACAGGTTTTTAATAGATCAGAGAAATATGATTCCAAATTCATGACGATCGGAAATTGGATTGATATTTTGAATATGTTAGACTGTCTGTAGGTTTTAATGAACATAGAAAGTTGGGAGACACCTATAAAATCTACAGTTATTTTTTATTGGGAAAAAAAAGGATATGAGTGTGTATAATAATAAGATACTGATTAAAGGAGATTTCTATTAAATTTGGTATTTCGGTACTTTGAAAACACAGATATATCACGTCGGTGAAGCCGACGGCGAAAACTAGTATTGAGAGAAATTATTATCTATACGTGTCTTCATATGGTTATAACAAGAAATATTTGATCAGCACTATTCAAGAGTGACATTACCAACAGACCATGGGGACATGCGAACTGTAGAAGTTGGACGCAAATCAAATGTACTTCCCGCCAGAAATAAAAACAAAAGAGCATAAAACATCAAAACAAATATATCATTTATTATTATGCCAAGCTTACCCATTGTGACCGGATGAAATAATAGTGACAAATCTGACAAGTTGTATTCCTGAATAAATATTTGCCTGATCCTTAGATGTTTGCTTGATATCTTTCAACGTCCGTAAATGTGTGTTTGTCAAATACTCCCGAGGTACGGATAATATAATATTATTTCCCTTAAAATTTTAGCAAATCTGGTGGCTAGTAGAGTATTAATTACATAAGAGGCAAGCTTAAGAAAATAATGAAGAAACAGAAAGAAAAATAAAGAAGAGACTCTCAATATTACTTGTGATAGTTAATATGTGCTGATATACATATTTAGCTGTATGGTTATCAGTGGAGTAAAATATTGCCAACCCATCTCCTCCCGTGAGCGTCGTTAAATACGACTTAAGGATCAGGCTGTTGTCTATCAGGCAGTATGGTGTATATACAGTTATACAGAACCCGGATGACGGCAAAACGCTTGCTCCCCATATCAATGATCGCCATAGCACCCGGCGTCGCCGTCGTACGTGTTGCCTTTCGGCCGTCTTACCTTTATTTCACCGATTTGCGGTCTCCACTCTAGGACTCGAAGAAGCCAATAAATATAATAGGCCAGGAAGATTAATGAGATTTTTCATTTTTCACCCACAAGTCAATCATATCGAACTTTAAGAAGATTATTATAATATTATCTCTACAAATACATTTCTACAAATTATTATTTCTACAAACTAATAATATTACATACCTTGCGATGGAGCTGGATATACTAGCGCTCTCGCGCTTTTACGTCTGCTATGAACTTTTCACCTCAACCTGCAAGAAAATCATAATGAATATTTAATCATTGTTTCACAGATACATACATACGTTTAGGAATACGATATAGCTTATACGGATGGATTGGGGAATATAAGCAAGAGTTCAAGCACGAACTGGCTGGTGGCACAGTATAGAAAATGATCAACTTAGTCTTTGTTTTTCTTTGATGTTCTTTTACATATTCTAAATACAAGTCAGTATCTAACAAGAAGAGATGTGTGGACTTTGCATTGAATATCGAATAAAAAACAAATGTTGTGTGTTGGCTTGTGGTTTAAGTGGTCACCTCGCCACCACGATACCAAGCCGAGTGTTGTGGTTTCGATCCCTGCACGGAACACCACTTTGTGTATTCCTCCAATTGTTGTTCTGAGTCTGGGTGGGTCACAATACTAATACTCGTTCATTAAGATAAATTGTATAGTTATGTATATATTCACGGTTATATCTCCGAAGTAATTAGAGGTGTATTAAACACCCATATTTTGATAATTGTAATTTGTTCACAGTCACGTAATATGGAAGTCTATTCTCGTGAACCGGGCAAGCAATTAAAGGCAACTACAGAGCGAACGAGTGGCATTTTTTTTTATTTAGATTCACTTACAATATGATTACAGGAAAACTTCCAAGGCAATATGGCAAGCTTATAACTAGTTATATATAATGATTATATATATTTAACAATGAATAATAATAACAATTTTGAATATAAATTAATTGTATGTCAGAACTCAGAAATAATGCAATTTTGCGCTAGTTCTGGAATTTTTGGGAGGTAGCCTCCCAAAGTTTTAAATATTTATGTATGTAGCTAGCACGCAGGCATGCCACATGCATGACCACAGTTAAGACCACTAAAGATTATCTCAGGTCAAATATTTTATAATCAAACGATCCAATAACAGAACTAACACGGAGATCTAGGAATTGGGTAATTGAACGCTCTATATAAATTTGTTCCTGCTAACGATGTATTGAGGGAAATGAATTTTATATTCAATGCTTTTATTATAAGAGCTCCATAGAGGTTTATAGGTACTAAAGAACATTTAAAAACTCATTGATTAATCCTTCAATAATGTGTATGCAAAATAAAATATATAGTAAAGATAAAAAAGGAAATCGCATTATTATCAAAAGTAGCAATAAAATGCGCCTTCCTGATTTCTTTGTGCAATACTTTAAATAGTAAAAACGTGAAATTTAAAAATTTATTACTAATTTTCTTAGTTCCCTATGATTAAATTCTGCATACAATAGGACCAGTTCAGAAATATACAGTTTATTGATGGCGAAATCGCTTGTGTAAATAAAAAAAAGACACATACAATCGAACATAGAACCTCAATATTTTTTGTAAATGATGATGAATGTTAATGGCACCTCACCCATGAGAATCCATTAAGCCGTGTAGACCATAGTTCATGACAAAAAAATCACACACTTGAAAGCATAACCCTCTTTCTGGCGCAGTCGGGTAATAAATAATGAAATAGCCTTTATCTTTTGTAATGTCATTGGCGTAAGAGACTTCTAACGATAGTGACATGTACTACATATTAATGTACTCGTAATATGTAGAATTTAATAGGGGCGCGGGCGCGGGCACCAAAGTTCCCACTCCTTATAAAACGACTACCGGCCATGACACGGACACTCACTTTACCGACTCAATCGGGATCACCGCTTTATACAGTTGTGCCTACTTGCAACAATATATACCAGCGTTCATTACAGTCTGATTTTTATTTGGTCACCAACATCAAGACCTTAACAGTATCGATGGCAAGTATACACTAATGTTACGTTTCACATTCTCTGGAGTCTATGGATATTTGATGTTCGCAACATGAACACGTTATTATACCTAACAATGAAACTATATCTCCTAACCATAATGTATCTGTTTATATTGTGATTTCTTTTTTGGGTCCGTTCAAAAGGAAAATATAATCTTTATAAGATCATTTTCTCCGGAACGCGTGAAGGTATCAATATGAAATTAACATCAAAAACGTATGTCTGCTGTCCCTTGAAGCTGTAAAAATGAAGCTTTTAAGTCAACGCAATCAAAAGATGCGCTCATTCAAGACTTGATTTTCTATTTTAAAGGTTGTCTATGGTCTTCAAATTTAAACTAAATTGACCTTGACTACATCCAATTCCATAAAAATAATAATTATTTAAATCGGTTCTCTAATGGCGATGTAAGTATTTTTCATTCCTTATTTACGACCTGAGATTGTCTTCAAATTTCAATTCCAATAACCTTGAGTGAACTATTATTTTTTTATTAAATCCCAAGGGGCCAAGATATCGACTAAATATTTGATTAAGCTGGAAAAATTCAAAAATTTGTTGAGTATACCTTATTAAACAACATACTACGAATTTTCTTGTATTTTTTTTTTGTACACATTTTATACAAAATCCATGTATTCCCCCAACATCCTTGTTATGAAATACCTATCATCTACAGCTTCATTTATGTCATGCCACTCTCTTACAACTTATTAGTTTTGCATATATTTTTTTTAGGATTAATTTTCAATATCAAAGTAGGATTTCTGTATTAAAAATCACGACTGTTTCTAAAACTGTCTGATAGATAGCAGTCCGATGAATTAGTTACCTTATACGACGCCCGCGGTAATTAAAAGGGGTGATCTTGTCGCAACTTTATTATAGTACTATTTTCTAGGAGTTTTTACATCGATATATCAACATATTCGATCACCTATCACGGTCTCAACGGACTGCGTTTGCAAACAGATTGACATCGCTCTCAATCGACAAAAAAGAAATATATTTTCTGTGGTTGCACCAGAATTGACATATTAAATAAACTTGATTATTAAAGAAACTTGGGTCGTCATGTCGGTTTTCGACCAACATGGCGATCATATTTTTATAGACTGTTTTTTTCACTAGAAATACTTGACATTGGCAGAATCTCTGCGTTGAATATTCACGCGAGAAAGAGTCCATAAATAAATAATAATAATAAAAACTTGACATTGGCAAAATTGTGGTGACATCTCTACAAAGGCCAAAAAATAAGAAGAAGAAGAAAGAAACTTGGAGTTCAATACGCATGATAACTCAAGAATGAATCAATTTTTATTAATGTTTCTTATAAATAATAAAACAGAGCTAAAGATATCACTGTATCAGATTTCGTATATCTGTCTGTTACCTTTGCGATAACACTTCGAAATTTTGTACGGTGACACTTCGAGCCCTGGGAAGGGACATAGACTTATTTTTTTTTTTTTTTCATATAACACGAGGGGGAAGCAACGGAAGTACTCGTAAGTCATAAGTAAAATTATAAACTGTACGCTTAGTTTGAGTCTAAATTACGCTTTAAAATAATATTTATAAACCCGTCTAAAGAATAAGGCAGTTTTGAAAAACTATATCATGCAGTTACTATAGGAATAAAACAGAGATCACAAACAACCAATTAAAATCTCTTACTTTATATACAATGTTTTGCTAAGCTGGGTTTTGAGCTAATATTTATTCTAACTTCGAAGGATACAAACCCTTTGAACTTACCAATGTAAAATAGATACTACTTTGATCTTCTAAGATCTTCTCTCTTAGAAATCCTATTTTATATTTTTTTGTTCATTCTAATGTATTATGCCATGTGGTTCTCGGAGGAATATAATTGTGCTACCCCATCTCTTCCCATGGGTGTCATAAAAGGACTATACATCAGACAGTTTATTACATACAGTGTCCAGCAAACGGCAAAATACAAACTTCGTATTACTAAAGGAGGACTACGAGGCTACAGGCGTGAGTGTATGTGATATAAATATATTAGAGTAATTTTTCTAGCACGTTTCATATCCTATAGTTATGTTTATTTGTTCTCCTTAATCTATTGGAGAGGTTGCTCCTTCTGATCAGGGAAAATGTATTAAAAGACAAGCTTTTAATGTTTAATCAATTTTTACTCTACTTCAAAAAAAACTTGGATGAAGCATGTTAGACTGCATTTTTTTATGTATGCTAAGAGATTTCTATGAATTGAAGATTGATGTCAATTGAAGACCGAGATTGATTTAAAGACCGATTTTGTTTTTTTTTTATTATTTTTTCTTATATTATACGGTGACAAGTCTGTTCGTCGGTCCCTTTATAGTAGTAGTAAGTTACAATCGCCGTCCATGGACCCCTGCAACGCGAGAGTCATAAGTGCGCTGCCCGCCTTTGAGGGTGATGAAGGATGAAGGTATACGGGAAGGGTCATGCTTCGGCATGTATGGGCCGGCTTGACCGGAGTATTACCAACGCCTCACAGAAAACTGGCTTTTAAGAAATGTTTGCATTGTATGACCGAGTGAGTGAGGTTACCGGAGGCTCAAACCCCTTTCCCTTCCCCTACCGCAATCAATCACAGTCTACTGCGCACTGCCAGTCCCGCCATGGCCCATGATACACCACGCCACACCATTATACAACACGCCTCGCCACGCCGCGATACGGTACACCACGCCACGCCATTATACAATACGTTACGCCCCGCTACCATTAGAATTAAATAACACGATAGGCCTATAATGCCACTTTTGATGTATTAGCTAGCAAAAATAATACATCTGCCAATATTCGATGTAGGATGTATCGATGTAGGCACGTAATCTGTATATCTCTATGCAGGTGCACCCCAGTACCAACTTCTGCCTCTTGACCGCATTCAACGGAGAGCGACTCGCATCATCGACTGCCAAGATATTTCTGATCGAGTTGACACCTTGGCGTTGCGTAGAGATGTAGCTTCACTCTGCATCCTCTATCGCTTGTATCATGGGGAGTGTTCAGAGGAATTGTTCGGACTTATACCGGCTGCTGGTTTCCGCCATCGTCCTACGCGACAAAATATCCATCCCCATCACCTGGACGATTGGCACTCCACCACTGTGCGCTTCTCGAGAAGCTTTTTGCCTCGCACAACCAGCTTATGGAACAAATTGTCGCCTGCCGTATTTCCGAACCGATACGACCTTCAAACCTTCAAGAAGAGAGCGTACCTCTACCTAAAAGGCCGGCAACGCACTTGTGACTCTTGAGTTGCGGGTGTCCATGGGCGGCGGTAGTCACTTACCATCAGGTGACCCGTCTGCTCGTTTGCCCCCTATCGCATAAAAAAAAAAAAAATATATATGTTGAGACAACTTTAATATCTTCATCATACTCGTATTTCACACAACATATTTTCTGCCCACGTACTACGAGTATGTCAACACACAAATCAGTCGTATTGACTTTACGACCCTACAATCTGTAGTCTCTCAATAAACACGTACGTGTGCACAAAGCTTTATTTGTGTATATCTGTTTCATAACTTATCTGATTCGCGTCTGTTTAAAGCCAGGAACAGACTGGTGTCTATTTAATCTTATTGCTTTACTCATTGTTCTTATGTAGTCAGCACTAAAAGAAAGTAGTTTTCAAGAACTGTAGCATAGAATGAAATTTAAAAAAAAAAATTATAACACTTCACAGCACCTGGGAATGGATTACTTTTTTATGGTATAGTGACATAGGAGTAGACAGATTCCCTGAAGGTACCGCTGCTCACCTGGGCACCTGCAACTCAAAGGTACCAGTACGTGGTACCGGCCTTAGAGAATCAGTGGGAGGGGGCTTGAGCCTCTTGTAACGTCACACACCCGGCGAAGCACAAGGCAAGCATTGTTTCACAACCGGTTTCTCTGTGAGGCCGTCGTATGCTTCCCATACTTGCCTAAGTAGGGCTCTCAAACGTCAATATGTTGGATTCGGGTTGTAATGATAGCTTTCTGTTTTTTCACTTATCAATATAGGCCCTTTATCAATCAGTTAGCTTATTGTGGTGCACCGAATATTCTTTTCCGTTTTACAAATCAGTAAAACGGACACACAATCACAATTACAATCAGTATAATCTAAACCTGATTTTTCAAATAAACTTTAAAAAAATAAAGCTGCCTGGTATAACGGCTACATTTTGGTCCACAGTATTAACCGAATCAAGCTGGTTTTGGCCGCCAGCGGCCTTCAATATCTAGCCAATACGGGTTATTTGAGCACGTTTCATTTGACAACCAACTTTCAACCTTTTTACCTGTTACCATTGGGGCGATGTATCATCCCCTTATATTGTTTTAAAGAGTCGTGACCGTTGTGGGCTTGATAAATGTATTTGACTAAATGCTTGTTTCACTCAAAAAACGAAGTCAAATTAAGATACATACTTACTACTACTACTACTACTACTACTACTTTCAGCTGGCTACTTTCTGCCGTTTCTTCATATTGACCTGTTATTTTGTTATAATCACAAAACGTTTTGTGTGGATAGAGACTATGTTATTTATTACGCAACTCGATAGGGCATTATAAATACATACTTATTATTTAAAATTTTAACTGCCCTACAGCGTAGTTGACTCGTGTGTCGTGTTTGTCGACGCTAATTAAACGAACTCTAATTAAAAAATATTGTGTAGTGACATTTACGCTTTATCGCGCGACGCTTTGCCGTGCTGTGGACTTCTTTCCGCTTCACATCTCACAGCGCACGGTCTTATATAAATCCCGGAGGACCTAGCGTAGACCCCTTTCCTTTCCCCCGGCTGTAGTGCAGAAGTTAAGTGTCTCAACCACCGAATCAAAGCCTCTCGAAGCCCTGCCCTGAGAATAACAATCTTTTCCATTTAAGTATTAGTTACCTAATCTGTAGCATATTTCTCTTTAACACAAAAACTGTGTAATTTGTGTAATGATAATTAGCTTTTTTAGCCAACCACGTTTCTAGAACAAGGCGGCCAAACTACCATGTTACAGCGTTCATTCTGTCATCTGTTCCTTTCATAACACTATTCAAAATACAATATTGATGGTCAAGTTGTCAGCTATCCTGACTGCTGAGCCAGAGGTCATGGGTTCGACTCCTATATGAAAAATAGAAAAATTGTGATCTACAAATTGAAGTCTCGTGTCTAAGCATTCTTCGTGTCCGTTTTTTGTATGTGTATTAAGTTGCCGCCACGCAGGAACCATAATCATTCATAGTGCCGAGGTTGTTGCCTAACATGCGTTTTCTAAATAAAATTTTATAAAATAATGTGTTTATTATACTAAAGTATTATAGACATACATATATACGAGTATATAGAACATTACCACCTGGACCCACATATCCTATACACTCTTTACATAAACTAATAATTCATCAAATGGCAAGATACGAAATTCAATATTTGTAGATATATGTACAAGAATGTTTATTGGATAGATAACCGACTCGGATAAACACATAACCAGTATAGTCTATGTAATTACGAAACTTGGCTTTTTGATATTTGTCTTGTGAAATAGTATTTGGATATAATTTCATCCATGTTTACATTGTTGGTATTAAATACCTTTAGTTCTAACCATGACAGCCTTCTCCCTCACAAAATATTAGCTTTGTAAGTAAATTTTAGGAATTAATTATCAGTTTCAAGTAACAAACATTTTTTATAAAACTGGTAGCGCTGTACGTTATGTACGGGTCCACTATACGATCCTAAAATATGACCACACCATTGTGAAGCAATCTGTATAATGGTGTAATAAAGACTTCTTCATGTCAATGATGATTTATTCAATTTATATTATATTTATAAATACGCTCATGCCTCTCTAGCATGGGGGTAGGCAGAGACAAGAGACCACCACTGTAATAATATAATATAAGTATATTATTCAATATACTGTTAAAGTAAGTTAAGTTTAGAATGTAACATAAATATTTTTTGTTACTTTCTAAAAAAAATACCGACTAAGACCTGCCTCGTGGTCTCGTGGTTAGTGATCCTGACTGCTAAAGGTTCGTAGGTGGACTTAAATGCCCAGAATAAATAATTGTGTGATGAGTAATTGTTCTTTTCTGGGTCTGGGTTCAATTTATTAATATATAAGTATGTTTATCAGTAGCGTGATTATCATAGTACTAGCTTTGCTTATAGACAGACAGCCGTGTATGAAGTATCTTAAGTTATTATTATTATTATTATAGGTACTTTACTTTACTTCAAAAGAAAAACTATATTTAAATACCATTAAAAAAATGTAAAAGTACCGAAGTTTTATTAAGTATGTGTCCAATATTAAGAGAAGAACTTTATTCCATAAAGAAAGAAGGAAAGAAAAGAAAGAAAGAACGACCCTTTAGTTAAGATCTAAGTGCTCTTTATTGTAGTTATTCACGAAACTAAATTTTGTTTCACAACCAGCATTATCCGCCAGACAATCTTCATATCTTTACCAATATTATAAAGAGGCAGAATTTGTTCGTTTGTTTGTACGCACGTCTTAGAGACTCACACTCTAATGTAGAAAAACTTTTTTGAATTAAATATACCATTTATTGAGGCATACCATAGGCTATAAAGCATCACGCTCTGGCCCTTAGGAGCAGTTCAGTAAGCATAAACCCAGTGCAACGTGAAACTGAGAGTATACTTTAAAAAGAATATATTAACGAATTCAATGGTTCTGGAGTCAAAAATAAAATAAATATTTAAGTAATCCAAAAAGCATAAATGATTTAATTGAAGCCAGGTATGAAACATTTTATATAAAAAAGTTTTTCACAAACTGTTTTACATTTAAGCAGTGGAATCTTTAACATTTATACTCAAACGAACGAATAACATAGCTAGCACACATCTTACAAATTGAGAAAATACTCCGTTTGAAAGATGGTTATACAAAAGATAATTAAAATCTTGAATACGCAACCCTTTGATGCGTGAAATTCAAGCAATAATTCATACAGAAGTTACAAATCCAGAGGTAAGATAAAGAATTTAAGCACCTTTGAAAATATATGTTAGCCAACGCAAATAGCAAGAATTGTTATCTTTTAGGTACATACAATACTTTTATGAGATACTGAGCACTAATATTCTCTTTTCTGTCTTATTGTATACTAAAGATTTCGTTTGTACGAAATAATGCATTCACTCACGCCTGTATGCTCGAACGGTTAGGTAAAGCGTTTAACCACCTCATTTTGTCAATCATAATTTTGTCCCGCTTACGTAATAGAGAGCAAGGCTATTTCCATCATCCATCCAGGCGCTGTGTAACTATATATACTGTCTGATAAATAACAGTAACACCTTTTACGACACCCACGGAAAGCGATGAGATGGTACTCTACTCCACTTTAATTTTGCATCGAGGCATGTAGTTCTATTTGTGTGGGTGTAATACTCCGGAAAATCGGGGAAATGTGGGAAAAATATTTTATTTTTCAAATGTTATTTTTCAAAAATATTTAAAAAAAAACTTATTAAAATTTTGACAACAACTTAGCGTCGCATAAGTAAGTTTGCCAAGCTATCGATAAAGTAACGGATACAAAGTCCTCGTTTGTTTAATTATTAAAAAAAACAATAACGTTATTCAAAACCAGCAAAAAGGAAAAAAAATAGGTAAGTACTATAACTGGCCAAAATTTTGGTAAAAGTTGATTTATTTATTTTAAACTGAACAGTGTTAAAAGAACGTAAATATTAAATGCTTCGGGGGCAGTCCACTAAAAAGATAAATAAAATCACTGCATACCTCCGAGTAGCCACACTGTACAGTACAGTACGAATAACTACCAAACATCCTATCTTTAAGTGTCATAAAATATCTACGGGTCAATGTTACCCTCGTAAAATATACTGAAGACAAATCACACCACAAACTATAAAATGCTAGTGATTTTATTTCTTTTCGAGAAGTGACCATAGAGTTATTAATAAATAGATGAGCTAATTACACAGTAAGGCGGCTATTTTATGGTAAGAATACCTCAGTTAAACAGAACTACACACAAGCAAAGTTGTTGTGATTTAGGTTATACGTATTAACATTTGAAGAGATAAAGCCGATACGCCCGACTGACACAATGAGCTAGGAATCGGGAAATCTTATTTATTATATCCTGACATTTTTCATAAAGATAATGGTTTATAAAAACGTATTTACGAATGGGGCGCTCGACCGATGCGATACCACGGCCTAACAGAAACCGGTTGTAAAGCCCCGCTTGTGGTGCATTTCGCGGAAATTAATAAATGTTCCTTAGGACCAACTCCCCCTCTTTTCTTTCCCCTTCCCTCATCATGACTCTTGAATTGCAACTGTCCATGAACGGCGGTTGTCACTTACCATCAAGGTAAAAAAAACAGATTATTCGTCTTTTGTGTTAAGACTCAGACTCATTCTAGAATATTGTAAAATTATGTTAAATTGTCTGCTTGAACTTCTATTCCAGGTTTTTCAAATTTAATATATGAGCAAATTATTGCTATTAAATGTATACATGCTTTAAACACCTTAAGTCATTTTTAACTGACTTAAAAAAGAAGGACGTGAAAACATATTCGGTTGTACTTTTTGTTTGGATTTTCTGTTTGATTTGTTATATCCTTTAACGATATAAATTGCTTGAGATTATTACACGATACATTTTGTTTTAGCGCGGCTAAAAATAGGATTACCTCTCTCATATTTCATTTCTTAACATGCAATTTGCGCATAAAAAAATTAATGCCACCCCAAGCAAAGGTGGGAGAGGGAATTTCAAATAAGACAAGCAAGTTACAATAGGTCAGAGTAAAAAACTTTTGTGTACGCTTATAAAAACATAATACAATGACGATGGACACCGTTGTAGCAGAACGCTGCGTAATAAAGGCTTCGAGACTTGTTGCCCATCCTCGAAATACACACGTGAACAAAAGAGCATATATTTAATTACTGCCCCGCTTCTCTGTTGAACAAATTGGCGTCTGTGGTATTCCTGGACCGATAAGAACTTAAGACCTTCAAGAAAAGAGCGTACTCCTACCTCAAAGGCCGCCACCACCACTTTGACTCCAGACTAACATGTATCTATAGGCGCCGGTAGTCACTTACCATCAGGTGACCCGTCTCTTCGTGTGCCCCTATAACATAAAAAAAGAAATATAAAGACGTGTTCAGTGAATGATAATTAAACTTTAGTTGTAGCTCAAGCTTTTTAACATACTTCGGCAGTTTCTTGAGAACCATACTATGTAATGTAAACTTAAAAAAAATGAAAAATAAAAAAAAAATATACGATACGATCAAAGTAAGCCAGTATCTAAACACATATTTATACTAAGCAGTAATTGAACCACAACTCCGAAAGTGGTCTTCAACTGTACTTCAGTCGCGCCAGAACATGAATTTATAACTAAGTACGACTAAAGTAACAAAATTTCACGGTGCCTGGAAGTTTAGTTTTCTGGGCAGGTCACGTGGAACTATAGCTAACTAGCTGTTCCACATGAACTTGTTTTTGGCTTCTACACGAGGGCTCTTCTTCTACTAAAATTTTGTTGTCAACTAAATTCATTAGGAACTAAATTTTCCTTATACAATTTTCGTGATACCTTTCAAGTTTCCAAATTTAATATTTGCTTACACGCATGCTAAGCGGAAACAATATTCGAATTTAAAACACAGATATTTTAGTAATGAAGTTTAGTATTCATTGAAACACAATTAATTCGTGACGTCAACACTACCACAAAACTTTTGGTAATTTCTACAGTACACAGTAGAAGTCAAAACATCGACTTAATTAAACAATCTCCCTGCGACAAAACTTTATTAAAGCACAACTTAATACCAGAACTGTTCATTGTTAAACCAAAACCAGAAACTGAATTTAGTTGGGCAACTGTTATCGTTTAAAGTAACCCTAATAAATGACTTAGAAGGAAGTGGGTCACGCAGATTTCAGTCCTCACAGTTGCTGCCCTTGAGTGGTTCGTGTGTGCCTCAAAGCAATGCATTTTTTTTAATATATGTACTCGAACAGGTTTTAGGAATGTATGAAACAGGCAGACAGACTGTTTGCTTGTCAGCCGTACAAAAAATACACACGCATACACACCACCACAAATTTTAGGGTCGTATTCCTTCGCCCTAAGGATGACGTAAGGCTTTTACAAATTTAGGAAAATTCATGGTCATTAATGCAGAATACTTTTTTTTTCAAAATGGAAAATTGAATTTCAAAATTGACTGATAAAGCTTATAATAAAAAGCTTGTAGCTTTTACTTAATTTGCAATGTACGTATGTAAAATGAGCGATATATTGCACGTTAAATTGGATTGATCTGAAATTTTGCTAACAATGACAACGAATTTTTATCATCATGATTTGACTCTGATATTAAAAGCTTGCTTTATAAATATTTTTTTAAGTTTATTTCGAGATTAATTAGAGAAAGAGAGAGAGCGCCGACTTCAATGTGTTAATAGGTATTAATAACAAGGATGGTCGGTCCGAATCTGTATTCAAAAATATCCACGTACACTTAAAATATAAACACAATACAAAGACTCAAAAACCAATTTATATTATTAGTTTTTGACATTTTTATTTTTATTTCTTTTGCTATTTTTAATTCATATTACTTACATAATTATACTGACCTTTGTATATATATTACTGTTATAAATTGTTTGATGTTATCGAATGATTTTATTTGGTTATTAATGGTTTAAATGATGATAATTTTTATATCATCTTAATGTTTGCATGCCTAATTAGGGTAGATTGTACAACGATCAGAAAATAGTTAACAACGCTATTTCATGCACCTACATCTAATATATCACCTGCACCTAATCAAGGCAAATAAAATATATTCAGCATACAATAAAAATACATCTTCCTCAATTCAACAGTCTTTCTGATATAAATAACCACCAAAGAAAATCATTACACACATCTCTAACTCCTTGAATATACATACAATGTACATACGAGTATATTATATACCTACAATAGTCAGATCTTGTAAACAACATCTACAAATGTGTGTTAAAACTTAAAATGTGGTTACGTAAATTTAAACCAAACTTTATAAATGTACCTTTAAACCGATTTATATCTTACCCAAAGTTGTATATGGTGGCCACAAGTTGGCCCTAACCCAATGAAAAACTCTCTAACATGGCCCGCCGAAGATACGGAATATAAGTTTTGTAATCCAATAGTTTTTAACCTTCGTAGTTCAGGGTTTATGGGAAGCAAAGTTAGATCAAAACTATTTCTTTGTTGTAACGTCTTCGGTACCCGAATATCCCAAAAGTTACCTTCAGAAGTCATTGTGTGTCAGTCTACATATATAATGTTTGATAAAATGTAGGACATATAAATTACTGCTTTTATATGTATTTAACATTTCTTCTCAAATTTATCGGTGCTTTGCTCCTTGATAAAGGGCCATAGTACAGGACTAAAAATTGGGCCTTGATCATGTAACTCGTATTCCAATATCAGCACTGATCTATCAAATTAAAAAAGGTGATATTTAAATCATTTTTAAGATTTTATTAATAATAAACGCAAATCAGCGATCACTAGAAGAGATTGCATATAGCAATAAGGCCGCCATTTGTTCATTATATAGTTGACACTTGTACTGTATGTATTGTATTTAACTGTAAGAATGGTGTACAAATAAAGAGTATTCTATCTATTCTATCAATCACAAAAGCGGTTGATGGTCAAAACTCATTCTAAATTTACAAAACTGACCTTGACAAAAAGTTATGTATGTGCAACAAGTAGACAGATTCAGTACTTGACCATTAGACTCACTAAAGCTGTGGCTTACAGCTCTAGTTAGGTACCCTTACTGCTGAGTCAGAGTGTTACCAAAATTAGAATTATTTACATGAAGTAGTCTAGGTGTTCTTTGTATCGGTTTTTGGTATGTATGTTTGTAGATTTATGAATATCGAGTAAAATAGCGACACAATAATAATTTATATTGTGGTAGCTATCTTTTTCTAAATAAACAGCAACACGCTCCAATTATATCACTAAAACATGTATAAAATAATATGACTAAAATATGAGCCCTTCGCACGAATCCATTAAATAGTAGAAATATATATTATTTCCTCATGTGTAGATTCATTTGATTTCCCTACAGACCAACTTTACAAAATTAGCTAATAATACAAATGGTACAATGTCCAATTCATTTGGAAATTCGATTAGAATTGATATTTTATTAATGGTACATGTTGAATAGTCACAAACATGTGTAAAAGTATATACTTGTGGTCAAAATGTGGGTTACCGCATGTCATACAGCACGTACAGTTATGATATGTCGCAGATGTCATCTGCAATGTTCACATTTAGCCTACTATATTTTATTCCTACTAACGTTATAAGGGGTAAAACGTGGCATGCTGAAATATTATGATCTAACTAATTTGCAATTAATTGCAAGGATCCGAGAGACGTTTACGTGTCTGAATGAGAGAGACTTTTATACCAATATATTATTATCTACCTATCTATTTCCATATCATTGCTTACAGGGCTGTAAATACAGTTACTTATTCAAAAGGTAATATTAGACTTAAAAGAAGAAGCTTTGAAAACTGACGACAAACATACACTCCTCGACAAAACTTTAGCACAATACACATTTTTTTATAATAAAAATGTTTTTTTAGCGTTTCGATTCTACGATTGAAGGTTAGTCAAGGCATTCATACCAATGTTCGAAAGAGGCAGTCATTGTTTTCTTATAGGTTCCGCATCAGATCCTGCCGCTTGAACGACGCGACAAAACTATAGCACAGTTAGGGAAAAAAAAACAATAAAAGAAAAAAAAAATTGATGGAAGTTTTTAATATTAATTTTAGTAGTGAGTACATCCTCCTCTATTTTTCACAACTTCAATCAGTCTCTTCAAAGCCTATCAAATACAAGAACATTTTTTTTAATAATTTAACAAATTTATATAATTAATAAATATTGGTGTAGTGATTAGTGATCCTGAGTGCTGAGCCAGAAGTTCGACTTTCATAACGTTCATTTGTTCTGTGCCGGAGTGTAATTTATGCATAACTTGTGTATATATTAGGCAAGCGTAGTGTAGGGCGTCCTGCGGAACGATGGACCGACGATTTAATGAAAGTGGCTAGTAAAGAATGAATGCGGACTGCCCAAGATCGGGATAATAAGCGCTCCTTCGGGGAGGCTTTCATCCAGCATTGGACGGCGTTAGAATGATGTTGATGATATATTAGAAATGTATACGAATATTTTTCAGCAGTTTAGTTACCATAGTTCAAACTCTGCTTAGTTTAGAAACAGAGAACTATATGTAAGATTTGCAAAAAAAAATTACAAAATAGGTATTCTGTTTGTTAAGTTCCATCTGCTAGATTTCATACAAATCCCTCCTACAGTTGGGGCGTGAAAGCTAGATTACTATGAGATAAGGATTATTGAGGGGACGTCTTCAGTTTATCGGTTCCACCTGTCCGACATTCGATGTCATCTGCCAACTGCCAACATGTACTTTGGATTTCTCGGGACATAAGAATACAGATGATCTATAGTATAAGCAGCTTCCTATTTAAAACTTTGACAAAAAGCTGTTATATAATGCTAGTTAGAAATACTTTATAAAAATATTACATTAATTATCAAATAATAGACAACAACACTGATAAAAACATTAAAATAACACTTGACTAATGTAAATCATTAGATTATCGGAATGCTACCATAACTGGATTTTTGGCCTAGTAGTCAGTGATCCTGACAGCTGAGACAGAGGTCGTGGGTGTGTGGTCGGCCACATGGTACATCTATTTGTGTGATAGTTAGAACGGCCCGCCGGTGTAACTGAGTCAAAACGTCGATCAATAACCCAATAATCATAATATATTTATACCTTTAATGTATACGCGATTAAGACCCCTATTATATATTAACTATAGTCGGACTTTTGCAAGCAGCAAACAATTATAGGTAACAATAGTAAAAAAGATACTTCCATATTATTCGTATTTAAAAAATGTGTTTATTCCTTTTTACGGAAACAAAATCTCAAATGTTAGAACTTCTTAACATTGAAGATATTCAATAGATGTTTTGACTATACTGTGAGGTAAACTATAAAGCTAGAAATATTACAAATTTACTTACTACAGAGTATATCTGCAGCGCTACCATTCAGTCAGACACCCCTTCTATTACGCCATAAGGATAATATATGAACCTGCATATCCCGCAATCCAAGATTCTTATATAAAATCAAATAACTTTAGTAGCTTACTACCCTCTAACGTCATAATTTTAAAGCGTACGAAGGGATCTCGACTAAGCTGGATTCAAGAATATATCTGCACTTAAATATTCACCATTCCCAAGGCATTTTCACAATTCCCCAAGGAAATACTATCGTTATATTCGTTGAAATATTTAAAATGTTATACAGTGCGGAGGTTTAGTGAATGAATGCGGTGAACGTTTTATTCCACATCCACATTTGGTGGAAAAATATCTGAAAATTTCATCTGTCGGGTAAATTTCAAAGATGTAAAGTAGACTGTTTGATTGTAGAGTCAAAGTAAGCACAGCTACTAGCGACTATACAGAACATACTTTCTAAAAAAAGTGGTGATGATCTGAAGAAATTACTAGTCAGAATTATCCGAAACCGGTCTTGATTAAAAGGTTTGATGATAGTAGAGGCAGCCCATGAGAATTGAAAGTTAGAAGCAGCTTGCAGGCTTTTGTCTCTGACCCGAAGGTTTATTTTGTTAATAGGTACATATCTTTGTTAATACATAGTCTTTGTACATTGTCTTTGGTAGATGTAGCCAGCCCATTGCTGATTCAGCGTGCTTATTCTGTGAGCAAAATCGGTAGCTTTGATTTTTCTTTATATTATCTTTATTACTGCATTATAAAGTAAGAACATTCAAATTGTTCTCTCCAAACTACTCAGAACCAAAAAATATTGCTTATGCAACAACGAAATGAACCTGAAGCCGTTTTGGGCCGATTTAAAGATCTTTTAATTTATTGAAAGGATGTGTTTTATTGATGTCGTATTTAACTTGAAGAAAATATACCGCCCTGAGGGTGAAAAAAAAGGAGAGGGAGTTGGCCTACCACTGTTCATCGATTATGCCTTAAATACTTTTTGATAACTAATCATCGATCTTTTGCACTTTAGCTACTTTTTGCACCAGAGACACATATTTTCCGACTGATGCATACATTTTGCGATATGGGGACGTTTAGCGACTATCTACGTTCAATATTTTTCTTATGATCCAATGATATAGTGAGCCAGAGAACATTTATTATGCGATAATAACAAAAGAGCTTAAAGATAAGTTTGTATCACACAAATGCAAATACTCTACGTGTTTGACAACTTGAAATGTCCTACGATACAAAGAAAATTGTTTGTAATTTTTATATTTATTTATTAAGCTTTTATTTACACAAATTCGATTTTACTAGCTACTACTTAGCTGTTTATTTTATGATATATACGCACATTTGTAATAAAACATCATCAATCAGCTTATCTGAAATCTCCTATAAAAATTACCACGTGTACAAAAGCCGAACTGACAAAGCCCTTTTTAGTCTACAAACTGTTCGCTGGACCGCACAATGCCATTATTCACTTCAACACTCAGGCTTTTTAATCGATATCATTTATGATTCAGATGATGCATTGCCAAGTTTCAAGAAAGGTAAGCCACTGTGGTCCAATCATGTGGAAACCATGAATGAAAAGCGATTAGCTAAAAGGATTTATCGAGAGAACGTTCAAATGTCATTGAGAACACCTTAGGATAAATAAATAGAAATATTAAATTAATGTATATTTGTACATTTATCAAGAATTTTGCGGTATCAGAGAACTTTTGGCTGGATGTCAAACCTTAGGGGTATATTCAAAGCTTATGGAAAGACAGAAAGGGAAGAAAGAGGAATTGGGAGCACGAGGAAAGTTATTTTACGAAACAGCACTGACATTTCGCATTTATCTGTTATGTAGTTACAACATGAAAACGTAACAAACATACAAAATTACTTAGACTTTTTCGAATTTCAAATATTGGCACCACACAAATACTCATAAAGATTTTGTTTTTATTATCTTAAAGCAAACTGCATAGCTGTAACGTAAGCAGCACTAATGACCATTAGGTCAATAGCATTCTGATATGGGAATTGAGTATTCGGTTTTGCCCTAATAGAATTAATGCAAGCAGCAAGCGTTCAGTGTCGGATATTGTCCAAATGATCACACATAAATGCAGCGGCAATTGCAGTTAAAGGTTAATTTGCATAATGGATGATTATTATAGAGTGGATAGCTAACAACGTTTTCCCAGCCATGAAAATGTTACAACTGATTTGATAGTTTGAGTGTTTGAATTACTAAGAGTTACGTGATAACACGATGTTAAATCTATAAATCTCAGTGGTAGAGACGTGCTTAGGCACGAATGTGCGGCTCGACAAGTACGGCTTGCGTTACATTTGCAGAGATTTTTTACATTTGCAGAAATTAGTGAGGTTTTTCTATCAAATCTCTCATCCTCCCTCTAATCCTCTATATACCCCACTAATCATCCACCTCACAAGCGGGCAGCGCACCTACGACTCTTGAGTTGTCCATGGGCGAATCTATCCATATAAAATCTATCTGAATTATATATTCCAAAGCAATGAATCCGGCTCACATAAAGGCAAATCTACCAATAAATAATGATAGCTTAATAAAATAAATATTATTTGTCATGTATAAATTATTTTATTGATTATATACCGTTGACGGTAATAGGCTGGCTATTACGTTATTGGAACCAAATTTTAATCGGCAATGTGGGTGTTTAACACACCTCTGCATACTGGGAATAAAATAATGATAGTATGAACAAATGTATGTACATATGTATACATATATTGTATCTGCATAACCAGGACTTTGCAAAAGACTACCGCTTAACATTTTTTTTTGCGTATGGAAACCCATTTGGATCGTCATTCCTCCGGAGTTTTCAGTGGAATGGTTTGTCGAAATCGAACAAACTATCACCACACGTTGTGCCATACTTCGCTTAGAATAGGAAGAATCCGTGAGCAGTCTTATTAAGAGATCCGGACCCCTCTTATAACCTACCACGACCGGGCTTACTTCTTCCCGTCTAGAGTGCAATAGATTTAAAAGAGTTGATGAAATATATACTATCTATCTTACACTGAGCCATAAAACGTATAGACACGTGCCTTTAATCGTGCATTGTTACCAAACAAGTTGCATGTTAAATTTGTGTTTTATGATAAGTACCTGATGATTTTTTCTTTTTTATGTGTAAGCCTACCATAATGACTCCACTTTGCCTGCTGGTAAGCAACAAATGGAGTCCGAGAGTGGTGGTCACCATCCTCATTGCATGTCTAGTCAATGTAGTATGGTGACCCACACTATGGCGGCTTGGTGAGATGCTTTTCACGCCCCGCTTAAAAGACCCAGGATCAAAGTGGGAAGGAAAAACGTGCGCTGGTAGTGAATTCCAATCTTTCACCGATCGGCACAGGAAAGAAGAGCCAAACCGTTTCGTTCGGGATCATGCGATCACGAACGAAACGGTTGCGGCCCGAGGAGTCACTCAGGAGGAGGACTCCTCCGGCCAGCACGTGTAGTCCTGTAGAGGAAGGAACGGTGGGACCAATTGGAAGAGCTCGCTCGAGAGATAGAAAACTGCCATAGAGGCGACATCTGCAGGGGCTCAAGAGTCTGGGTGACCTCAGGACAGTCTATAATACGGACTGCGCATAGCCACCCCAAAGATGAGAGCAGTACTTAGCGCAGGAGCGAACCTAGGTCTTGTATAAAAGACACAGATGCTCGGGCGAGAAGAACCATCTCACCTTGTTCAATACACCGAGCTTCCGCGAGGCCGCCTTAGTGACGCTCTCGATGTAATCACGCGGATTGAGATCCCGACAGATGTCCATACCCAGTATACTAAGCCTATCCTGTAGTGGCAGTTGAGTGTTCTGAAGAGTAGGAAGGGGAAGGAATGGAGACTTTTTGTTTCAAAACGCGCACGCCTGTGTTTTCTTGGCGCTGAACTCGACCAGATTCTCACAACCCCATTGAGAGATGCGGCTCAAGACCCGGTCGAGCTCAGCGACAAGCTCCTGTCGTTTTCCCTCAACGTCTGCCAGCTTGGCAGCAGGATGTCCAAAATATCACCCGTATACTGGTGCTGTCGTCTGCATAACAATGTATGTTGCCAAGAGCGTGGGCGATAGGACAGAGCCCTGAGGTACACCAGCGCTAACCTCCTGGAAGTCAGAGGCCGCGCCGTCACAGAGAACCCTAATGCGGTGCTTGTGGAGGAAAGCAGCAACCCAGTTGCATAACTTGGATGGCACACCATATGCAGGAAGTTTGGAGAGAAGCGCGCGATGCCAGACCCTATCGAAGACCTTTGCAATGTCGAGGCTGATGGCCAAGGACTCCCCATGCCTATCCATAGCTTCACCCCAAAGGTGTGTGACGTACGCTAGAAAACCATATTGCCGATCATTTAACAAGGAGTGATCCTCTAGGTGGCGGATTAATTGTGTGTTGATTATCCGCTCGAGCACCTTACAGAGTATGGAGGTGACGGCTATAGGACGGTAATTAGCTGGATCGGACCGGTCGCCTTTTTTGGGGATGGGTTGGACGTTCGCCTCTCTCCAGGCCTCCGGAACAATTTCCGAGGAATAGTCAGGCGATACAAGCGCGTCAGTACAGGAGACAACTCTGGTGCATAATTTTTCAGAACCACCGCCGGAAAACCTTCGGGTCCACTGGCTTTCCGGACATCGAGTGACCGAAGCTCCGCACGGACATCTCTCTGACGGATTCGAATATCCCGCATTACGGATTCGCAAGTCACAATGGTGGGCGGGTGAGCGCCAAAGAGGTCAGCAAGTAGTTTCGCTTTCTCTTGCGGCTCGTGGGCCAGTGATCCGTCAGGGTACTTCAGCGGTGGCAGCGAGGGCTGGCAGTAGTTGGACTGCACGGCCTTGGTTTTGCCTTTGGCTTCTGATGTTCCCATTAAAAATCATGTCGATTGACGTCAACCTGACTGGCATGTTTAACCCTGCCCTATTCAATAGAGTTTTGGTGGCGGCTTTATTATTATTTATTTATTTCACACAAGCTTTATACCCGTGGGTTTGAATGGCCAGTGGATCGCATTGAATCCCTTAAATATAGATGGCGTTGAAGTTGCTACATTTTTTTTTACCATCCATAAAAATGTTGTTTTTTAATAAAAAGTATCCTTTGTCCTTCCTAATACCTTTGAGAATATGTGTACAAAGTTTCACATTTATAATATTATAATAGGGATCACCTCTATACTTGGATAAAAGAGGTTTAGATACACGCCCGCAAAATTAAAGAAAAGAGGCTTGAAATAAGAGGTTTGAGTGTTCGGTGCTGAATAACTTACGAGCCGTTTGGATAAAATTAAAAAAAAACTGGATTATCTCTTTATTGACACATTTAATCTAAGGGTCATACAGAAGTAAAAGTCAAAGAGAATCTTTGAAATCAAATCTTATTCAAGCCACACGTCACCTTCATCATAAACTTGATTCTTTTACCAAATTATATTACAAATAATATTTACAAATGTTTATGTATAAGTAAATTAACACATCAAACGCCTGATTTTCTCGTTATCATGGCAGCGAGTTGATAACTTGTTTGTAATGTAGTTAGTCGATCTTATCTCCAATTATATTATACGCAATGTTTCATGATAACTTTGTGATGAGTACTTATTAGAACTTTGTGAGTTACGAAGAATCATACACTGGAGAGTTTCCTTCACTTTATATATATGATAATCATGTTATTAACTGAATACTTACCTACACTAGACAGTCCACGGATTAAATAATAAACCACAGCTATTTCTGACTGTAGGGTATGCTGCAAATAATGTTGGTTAACTCGATAGTTCGAAAGTGATTACAGTACCAATATCAATGCAGATTTTATCAATTATAAAACTTAGGTGTTTAATAGCAGGTAGGTAACCTATTTGAATACTAAACATTTAAAAGTAAATAAGCACCACTTTTTTTTTAAAGAGGAAATTTGCTTCCCTTGCGAACTTTTTTGTCGGACAAGTTACTTGAAAGTTACTAGATGTATACAGCTATAAATAACAGATTAAAATAATATTTTTTCTCAACCAAGACAATTAAAATCTAATATTTCTTAATATCTTACAATTCCGTCATTAGCGAAATGAAATCGTTATCGAATACACGCAAAACCTGAGTATTCAACGAATATTTTAGGTGTACTGTGCATAAATATCAACGGACAAAACTAATTAAGAGCACGTGCCAATAGTTGCCAAAACCTGACCTGCCACCAGACCCCCTATGACCACGATCAGTGCAAAACACGCATCGGGTAAACAAAATTGTATCATAACTTGTATAATCGCGATCAAGTCTCAATTTGGCAAAGGACAAGTTTATTTTATTTAAATATATCGATTTATAGTAGGTACCGGTGAAACAGTACGACGTCCGGTTCCGTCGCGGCTGGATGACTTACTCCTTGAGAGAGGTCTCCTGTCGGGACGGAAACTACCCGGGCATCCCCGAAATACACACGTGAGTAAAACAGTACATTTAAATAAATGTGAATGTAACTCACGAAAGTTTTCATTCTAATAAAAGACAAGCTGTCTGTGTACTGATAAGTATACAAAAAGGAAGGCAAGCCATTTTGAGCTCTCCCACAAAATATAAGCTTGTCATCAAGTTAACTAAGTAGGTAACTTGTTTACTTATTTAAAGTTTCATGATAAATATTTTCTAAAACTTGACTGCCGAATGTTAATAGATTTATTTATTCTACTGGTTGTTTCAAATTTCAAATGCTTTTTATCAACGAAAATTAAAAAAAAAAAAATATTAACCATTGCCATCCAGCCATAATGATGTTTCTTTTTTTAAATAATTTACGTCGGGATGTTGTATGGATTTGTGGTTATTGTGGGTATTTAAATGTGGGTATTAAATACATGTCTGCCTACCCCTACAAGTGTGAGGTGTATATATGTATGTATGTACGTGGTGTTAAAAACAAACTTTGACTTTATTGCATTACATATATGTAATATAAGTGCCATTATCCATGAGTATAATTTAGTTTGTGTAACAAATTGTTTCCTTGTGTAGTCTCTTTTCATTTTTTAAATTGAATATCGAGACATACGAATAGACGGGTCATCTGATGGTAAATGACAGCCGCCGTCTATGAACACTTGCAACCTACCTAAATCGACTAGATTATAGTCAGCTAAATGTGGACGTTTATTTTATATTTCCGAACCGATACGACCTTCAAACCTTCAAGAAGAGAGCGTACCTCTACCTAAAAGGCCGGCAACGCACTTGTGACTCTTGAGTTGCGGGTGTCCATGGGCGGCGGTAGTCACTTACCATCAGGTGACCCGTCTGCTCGTTTGCCCCCTATCGCATAAAAAAAAAAAAAAAAAAAACGTTTAACACACACAATAACACACCTTTAAAAAGAATGCTTATCCTGATATAGGAACAAATTATTTAATGTATTTTATTTAACTGTAAACCAAATACTCTAAGTCTGTTTAAATAGTTTTCCACCATCTATTGTACCAAATTTACTTGTAACAGTGATATATATTTAAAAAAAAAAATATATTTAAATGAGAATAAAACACTAATAACCATCCTACCAAACACCAAAAAGTTTTTATATCAAAGTTTCGTTATACTGAAGGTAGGAAGGAATCGTGTCGCCGTGTTTACAGTAAAGTACCTATTTTAATAGCTGACCTGGTAACAATACCAAAGCCACTAAAGTAATTTTACTAAAGGAAGCAAGGAGTTTCCATAACTATTTAAATTAAGAACGAACGCTTCGAGTTTCATACAATAGAAAAAGTAGTTTTAAAAAGAAGCTTACATAAGCTTATTTGTTATTTTTTTATTTAACAAAAATAGTTTGACAGTATAAATATTAAAAAGTATCATTTCATGTTATTCTTAAGCTAAGGGTTTATACCGGCACGGACAGAATATTCTACTAAATACTCTATGTAATTAGGACTTACAGCAAGTCATACATACATATATACAGTGAAATTAGTCTCGAGAATTTTTTGCATATGTTGTGGAAACGCGCTCTAAGATCTGATACACACGTATCAGATCTTAGAGCGCGTTTCCACTATATCGTTCTGGCCTATACAAAAATGTTTCGATATCCTAACATTACTATTTAATTTAATACTTATCCCTAGCAACACTCTGATTTTTGTTTTCAATAAAAACACGTTTTTATTTTAAAGAAAAAGGTTTTGACTTTATAAAAAAAAAGGTGTGTGTGCGATTCACACACGATAGAAGTGAAACTTTAAAGAGGAGAGACCGATATATATATTTTTTTTTTTTCCTTTCATCTAGGTTTTTAAAACCGTAACGTAACGTAACGTAACGTAATTTCCTTGGTAGTTGTTATAATTCAGTCGACTTTAATCCAATATCTCAATAGTGTATAAAGATATGAAGATCATAAGTTCGGAAAACATGCAATATTACTTGTTGGAGCCATGCTTAGGCACGTAACGGGCGGTTCGACCGCAGTAATGCCACGGCCGGCCCGTTGTCAAGTTGAAATTACCATAGACGCAACCCCCCCTCTCTTCCTCTCGCCCCTCTTTCCTTTCCTCTCTCCCCGTTAGCACCCTCAAAGGCACTCGTAACTCTTGAACTGCAAATGCCGTGAGCGGTGGTAGTCACTTACTATCTATATGGGTTATTCGCCTGCTCGTTTATTCCTCTACCATAAATAAATCTTACACTTAGTAGATTGCAAATAAGGTGGTTTTAAGTTACTTCTATCGCTATAAAATAAAGATCCTACCATGGATTTCTGTAGCTTAAAGTTTGGCCAGCCTTATTTTAAATAGAATTGATACAAAACGAGTATTTACAAAGAAATATACCTTGAAAAAAAGTAGTCGAAAATTTCCTTAATGGCTTCGAGAAAATGGTGGTATGTTTTACTTGGCTTACCGTGCTAGGGGCACTACCTTACCCACGATTAAAACATTCCTGGTAATAATATTACAAATAAGATGATTAAACAATGCTATTAATTATAAGAATCAAATTATAAAGACGGTCTTCATATAGTTACTGTCAAACATGGCCATAAAAAAACATTAATTTTACGTGACCCGAAGTGATCTCCTAAAAAAAGAAAGTGTTTTTATTTACATAGCTTAGTTGAAGCCCGTGCAACGGAGATCACTTCAGCAATACGAAGCTTTACGACCAACCATTACGCTTCAAGATAATCCACTCGAGTTGATCTTTGGATCAATTATTTTGTTGTGTTTTGACATCTCTTTATTTTATTCCATAAAACTAAGAAAAATATAAAACCTGACTGCGTTATAAACTTATAAAAAAAAAATATAATCAAACAATAGAGAGAAAGTTAATAATGAAATCGGTTTTAAATTTAAATTATTTAAAATAATTTTATTTCTCTTTCTGCTCTATTTTATAAATATTATCTTAATCATTTATCACTTTCAAACTAACGATATATATTTTAATTTTTCCAATCCACTTATACACTCATTCATTACAGAAACAAAGTGCGGTTAAGCAATTTCCAATAAATCTGTTCGCATATACTCGTATTTGTAGAAATGGAACGCTTCGATTTGTGGCTATCTGTCGATTACGCGCTTTAATTAAAGCTTACAGACCTCATAATTCATAACTTTAACAATGCAACATATATATATATATATATATATATATATATATATATATATAACACTTTTTATTTAAATAAACGCTTTCTATTCAGGGTTGCCCGATTAGTTTCGGGGACGAATGTTGGACTTTCTCCAAGAGTAAGTCATCCAGCCGCGACGGTACCGGATGTCACTCAAGAAGTTAATACTTTCAGATAATAATATACACATACATACTTTCATGCCAGAATTCCTGAAGCCATGTATGTATTAAACACCCACATGTTGCCGAATTCAGTCCCACTAACGTAAAAGGGGAAGCCAATTGCCGTAAACCGCGCACTTTAAGAATTAAAGATTTGAAAATACGAAGTATATTGAAAGTTACAAGCAAAAACAAGCGAAGTCAATTGAAAGAAAGGGATATTACTTATGTACTGGAAGTGTAAGCAATAACTAGGGGACGTCGGGGTCTTTTTTTATAATACAGGGGGACAGACAACCGTGACAGATGTCCATGGACACCTGCAACTCTAGAGTCGTAAATGCGTTCCCTGCCTTTGAGGGTAATGCAGGAGGGGGAGATGCGGCATTCGGAAAGTGGAGAGTTGAAGTTGGCGCTTCAGAAACCTCACTATTTCGGGGAAATGAAACCACCGGTTTTCTGTCAGGCCGTGATAGCGCACCGGTCGAGCCGTTCATTCACATACAGTGCAGTATAGTTTGCAACAGAATTGTATAATATAAACGGGAACACGGTTTTTTTATTCTAGAAAAGAACGCCTAGTAATCAAATCTAGGCGATACATCATTACGATCTTTTATTTTAATATTCAGCATAAATTGAACTATTACTAATATTATGACTGTTCGTTCAGCAACAAAAAAAAACTTCCTAAACTGCTTTTATCTATATACTGAAAGTATACTTTCCATATTTTTTGTTCCTTCAATGTTGGGAGCAAACTAAAGCGTGATTTAGGCAGAGAACAACGCCCTCGACGACTTTAGCAACATTCATACAACGGACACAAATAACACCCAGACCCGGGACAACTATTTGTGAATGTGTCATTCAAACATTATTTTTTTCCGATAATGGAATCAAACCCACGACCCCAGGTTCAGCAGTCAGTACCATTAACCATAAGACTAACAGACCAGTAAAACTTCTGTCACATTTATTTACATGACATCGGTGATGACACGGGACGTTAAAAACTACTTCGTAATGTAGTTTCAAAGATTGTCTTTAAAATTTTGGCTCTAATACATTTAATTCCTCTTTCCATTGCATCACGATTACCATCTAAAAATTCCTTAATATGACAGTTTCGCGACATTTTCATCTATAAATTTAAGTGCACATTGAAAATGCAAAATTATTTATCGGAACACTTATCTCTCAGCAAAATGAAGATAACTCAAAGCGTGATACTGACAAATTAGGTTCAAGAGTATTTCGACATCCACAACGAGATTTGAAAGAAATTTGAAGACAATAGAAAATAAACTTTAAGTTTTTTTTTTTGGGGGCTGAAATCCCTACCATCGAGACATATCGAACTTGATGCGACGAAGTTTGTGGATTTTAATTTTAGAAATTTAAGTAATACAGGACACAAAAGCATGAAATGCGTCGATACTATTAGTTTCTATGTATGGGCACATGCTCCCTTAGAGGAATCGAACTTTAGGAAATTATCATACGAGCTAAAGGTTCAAATTTGAAATCTAATCTAGTCGGATGCAAATTAGGATCACCTTCAAATTTTCTTTCCTTACCAGGCAAAAATCAAACTGTGGTTTTAAAAGGCACTAGGTATTCTACTGGTGAAAATAATTATAGCAAAAATATGTTACCACTAATATCTACTGAAGTAATAAATCCCAAAAAGTTAAATAATTAATAAATATATATAAAACTTCACCCTATTTAAGTTGACTAAAAAGAAAATAAAGATCTTTATTTCATTCTGATAAATGATATGAGCTCGATAACTGAGAGTGTTTGTATGTGGTTTCATAAGTCTCTTGGAAACGTAATTATCTCGGCAGAGAAACCACTTATCTACACGATAATGAAAAATTTAAATCTATCCTTTACTTAGATATCACTTTTGCTTTATTTACCACTTTTTATTACTATCAAATTTACCCTTTTTAAAGTGTTCGGTAAGTAGGTGTGTTTTGAATTTTGGAAGCTTATTGACAAATGCTTGGAGGGCCAAATTCTTGTGGGGATTATTTTTGCACTATTCTACTTAATATTGACATTTTAAGGTTCATTTTGGTTTAAAGAATGAGGGTAAGCACATGGTGATGGCTGAATAGACGTGACGGTAGAAAATTAAAATATATTATAGATAAATAGATAGATGTTACAGAGGTAATACAATTTTTACAAATACTAACGTTTAAGTCTAAAAACAACAACCTGGTAAAACAAATGTTGATCAATTCTTTCTTTCTTTTTTTATAAAATGACAACTCGCGCATTAGGAATAATTTCTATGTCGCGGGGGCTTTAGAAACATTCAATCAACGGACACAAAGAACAACCAGACTCTGAGCAACTATTTGTACTTTTTGTCCCGTGTGAGAACCGAACCCACGACCGCCGCACTATGGGCCCAAACATTATTTGCCATCTCATAAATGGTTTTGACAAAAGTCGTAAATCCATAGATCCTTTTATAGTTTTATACCCTCAAAGGATGCAACTTTCGAATTAATTTCAAAAAAAATTAAATAATTTAGCTTCATGTTTATAAAGTGAACCTCAAACATTGAGCATAAATATTTTCATGCCAATTAAATTACCGTTAAGGAAGTTCAACACAAAATTATTCGGATGTTTTCCATGGAAACATATTAGTGTAATACATCATTAGATAGATCAGAATATACACTTTGTATCCACGTTCAGTTTTGTAAAAAAAAATAATGATATATATTTTTTTTTATTTTTTTTAGTAAAGTAAAGAAAATTTCGAATTTGTTTATTTCAATTGGACTTTTCTATGTTGCCGAAAGCTGCCGGTGTCAAGTTAATCACTCTATTTGAGACCTTACCTATTCAGTAATACGAGGATCAAAAAAAAAATTGCGCGTTTTTTGCGCGAATGGTGATTTCAAGGCAACATGTCAATCGGGGGCAAAAAAAAATCTCGAAACTTATGTTCGGTTCTTCTTTTTTACTGTGATATATTATATTTGATGTCTAACTTGTCTTTTTTTTATTCATTTCTATGATAGAAGCATACATTAACAAATAAATAGACTACAAGAATATTCACTTGGTACTTTCGATAGCGGTAATAAACCACAAGTATGATAAACTGTATTGTTGCGGAAGTTCTATTTATCTGTTGCGGTAATTTATTACAACCAGTATCTACTGATTACACTATTTCGATGACAACTATCACAATCAATTACCCTGCGGTTTTTGCACAAGGCACCAAAATATTGGTCCTTTATATACGCGTGTTTTCAGCATACTATTCATCAAAGTATTCAGATACTTCTTTTCGATAACAATTAACAGAAAAAAACATGAGTGAATTCGTTTGTGTTCGACGCGATCTTTGTGATCAAATAATAAGAGGGAAGAGTACTTCAGACCTTAGACAATATTTGTTGAACAACTTTCAACTGTCGGAAACTGTCGTTATCACTGTAATAGAAAGTATTCAAAAAAATTTAACATCAAGTTGCAACCAGAAATGGACGAAAGCTCAAAGAAAGCCAGACAGGTTCGAGAGTCTATACTCAAATTGGTTAAACGGTGAATTTAAAGTACCATTGAATTCCTGCAGTACCTCAACCTCTGAAATATCTGGCTTGAATACTTCTGGTGATCGTGGTAGACCAACAAAACCATACGACGAGTGTTCGGAAAACACAAAAAAACTAAAAAATATGGAACTGCTCCAGGAGTATTTAATGGGACATGTCCGTAACGCTTATTTGCAAGGTTTACGATCTATGGGTGAAAATGACGAAGCGTCAATTGTGTCTATTATCAGAAACAAGGAAAAAGACGAGAAGAAAACAATTCTACAAACCATAATCAGTCCAGATAGTGCACTTTCTTTTACAAAAGAAGAGGCATTGAGCATGTGTATTGAAACGGATCTAACGAAAGCCCAATATGGGTACCTAAGAAAAAGGCTCGTTGATAAAAATTTAAGTTCTGTTTTACCTTCGTATCAAATACTAAGTGAAGCAAAAAAGGCTTGCTATCCGCCTGCATCTAGCATAACGGTGACAAATATAAGCGCAAAAATTAATCTGCAAGATCTCTTAGACCATACAGTCTGCCGTATTATAAAGATAAAGTCAGATTCGACAAACCACAATCGTCTCAAGCTGTTCACTAAATGGGGGTGTGATGGATCTTCCGGGCAAAGTGAGTATAAACAAATTCTACCGGAAGAAAACGAACAAATATCGGATGCTAATTTGTTTATAGTGTCCCTTGTACCACAGCGACTAGTAGACGAAGAAACGTCTACAGTTATATGGCAGAATCCTACTTGCTCATCTGTTAGATATTGCAGACCAATTTCATTAGAATTTGCAAAAGAAACACCCGAAAAAACTACAGCGGTTGTCAGTGAAATTGAAGCCAAAATTAATCAATTGATTTCAACTCTTGTGTCTATAGACGACAAAGTCATCGAGGTTAAACATGAACTGTTTATGACAATGATTGATGGGAAAGTTGCTCAAGTGTTAACGAACACATCATCCAGTGCTACCTGCACTGTTTGTGGAGCAACTCCCAGACAAATGAACGATCTTTTAAAAGTTACATCAAGAGTTGGAAATGAAGATGCATTTAAATACGGATTGTCGACACTACATGCATGGATAAGATTTATGGAGACGATCCTCCATATTTCTTATAATTTGGGTTTTGAGAAGTGGTCAGCAACAACTCCAGAAAACAAGCAACTTAAAGAAGACAAGAAAAAATATGTCCAAAAACGTTTCCGAGAAGTGCTTGGTTTGCACATTGATAAACCACGACAAGGTTCCGGTAATAGCAATGACGGAAATACAGCAAGGCGATTTTTCCAAAATTACGAATGCTCTGCAGGGATAACTGGAATTGATGGAGAATTAATTAAGAGATTTTATGTAATTCTTCAAACCATGTCATCGGGATTTCCTATAAACGCAGAAAAATTTGGGCAGTATACATTGATAACCGCGCAATTATACGTAAGCAAATATAACTGGTATTACATGCCATCTTCGGTCCATAAAGTACTTATACATGGTGCTAAAATAATAGAGCATTATGCAGTTCTGCCTATAGGACAATTATCCGAAGATGTTCAGGAAGCCAGGAATAAAGATTACAAAAAATATAGGTTACATCACGCTAGGAAGTGTTCCAGATCAGCAACAAACGAGGACGTTCTGCATATTTTGTTATATACATCTGATCCTTATATATCTAGTTTAAATGAACCCAGTTTTGTAATATCCAAAGAATTGTTTGACGAAGCTAAAGAATTATTGGAAATAGGAGGTTATGAATAGGATCGCATTTTTTTTTATGGTGTCATTTTTTAGCATGTTTGTTTGATAATAATAATAATAATTAAGTCTTAAACTTATTTTAAGTAAAAGTGTTACTTTTATTGTCATTTTATTATAACTGTATAATTTTTTGTATGTAATTTCGTATATCGTTATCTTTGTCATTTTTTATGAAAATTATATAACTTTTAAAATAATGATGTTTAATTTATTTTATTGCCTATATATTCATTAATACATAAAAAAAAATTCAAGGGGAAACATCACAAAACAACAAAGTTATCGATTTTTGAGATGAAATATACCGATCGGTCCCACAGTGCGCCGGTTCAGCAGTCAGGATCACTAACCACTAGACCAACAGACCCGTCGATTGGCGGCTTTATCGATATGTGCGATCTCTTCGGGGTAACCGGTGGAGAGGAAAATTTAACGATTCATAAAACATATTTATAACGAATAGTTTAAAATATTACAATATAACGTACTACATTTGAAACGCACTGACTATTGCATGATCGAACGCAGATTAATAATTGCTTCTTATACAAGGAGGTTTATGTATGATGTATCTTTGTCACTTTCCAGAGCCAGACAGTTTGATGGATTTCGACATGAGTCATCACTTAATAATGGAATGACATAAGGTATTAAATTTCGGGATAACGTCAGGAGACTCACTTTTTGTGATATAAAATATTGCAGTCGGATTTTTTATGTCTTAATAACAAATAGTTTAACCAACTTATCTTTACAAAAACTTGTGATCACTAAAAGTGACAATAGCCATAAAATATTTCCTAGAATGGTATATTCAACGTTTGTGTAGTCAGTTCTATAGTGTTTTTGTAGAAACATGTATTGTAAAAGGTATATTTTAATTTATATGGATCTGAGACTCTGGGAGACAGTAGTGGTTTTTTTTTTTATCAAAAGCCTAAAAAGTTCTACGAGGAAGGCGTTATGTCTCTGCCAGCGCGTTGGCGACAGGTGACAGAAAACGATGGTGCTTATATAGTTGAGAAATAATTTGATTTTGTATACTTAAAAAATTAAATAAATTTGTCTACAAAGATGGCGGGTTTATTAGTAGCCAACCTAATATAAAATGAATAATGAATTATTTACTTATATTTAGTTATTAGTATTTCATTTAAAATAAAGAAATATAGGTACTTAAATATAAACCCACGGCATCAAGAGCTTTTACTCCTCAACCGATCTTGGTGAAATTACCTATTATCTTACATAGTACTTTTTGTCAAAAAATAAGTACTATTTCTGACTGACAACTTCACAGTAGAAGGGACTCATCCTAATTACTACATTACATATTAATATTATTGTATATCGTCATGACAGTAAATAGCGTCATTGAAACAAAGGAACCCATTGTTCTTGGATTGAGGCTACAGTCTACGGATAATAAGATATCTAAGATGACGAAGGATTTTTAGAAAAACAAAGGAATTACGAATACGAGTATGTTAATGAAGTTTGTCTAAAATTATATTCTCTCACACAGAATGTGTTACAAAAATGACTTATAGTCCATGTATACATATGAAAATAGTCATAATCTATGTGAGAGATTAGCTTCTGTACTAGGCAGGGCTTGTATGACAGATAACCAGCCTCTCCTATCTCTAGATAAGTAGGTGCTAGTGTACGTGTAATTCGTTACGTGTAATTGTTTAGTTTGAGCTGAGCGCATATTGGGGGAAAGGACTGCAGTATGCTAATTGATTGATATTTATCTTTGCAGGTTTTGTTAATAGTATAGGGGGACAAACGAGCAGACGGGTCACCTGTTAGTAAATGACTTCCGCCGCCCATGAACAATTGCAACTCAAGAATCACAAGATTGCTGTCCTCCTTTTAGGGTAGGGGAATGAGAGGAGGAGAAAGAGGTAAGGGAAGGAGGGGAAAGAGGGGAAGAGGTGAAGTTACCGGAGGCCAGACCCCTTTTGGTTTTGCCTCCGGTAACGTCACTCACTCGATCAAACAATGCAAGCACTGTTTAATAGCCGGCTTTCGTGAGGCTGTTTTAATACTGCGATTTTAGATAATTGTGACAGTTTACTATACATAGATTAGTAACAGAATGTGTTACTAATCTATGTATAGTAAAAAAATAAATATGTGCTAATGTTCTACATCAATTTCAGAACGTCAAGAAAACTGTATAACATAACAAATATCCCCCTCACCTCGTTTCACTAATATGTGTGTAGGTGTAGGTAAATATGAATCAATCATATTTGATCGACCTGCTCCTAATTCACCACAACCGGCATTTTCCTGGCACAAATACTTACGAGTAATGAAATTCGAAGAAAATCGAAGGCTATACGTTAAGCGTGTGCTTACCCCACATTACCCCACAGTCAAACCGAAAATACGGTTTTGTAGGGAAAGATGTAAACAAAATTGTATTTTTCCGTTAAATAAAAAAAATATGTGGTGTCGTGGGACACCAGATAGGAACGAAGTTTCTTATTATAAAAATATTAATTTCAAGTTCTATTCGAGGTATAAAGAGAATAATTATTCGGGTATACATTTTTAATTATGATTTTTTACAAAATTACAAAATTACTTACTTTACAAAATTATCTTAACACGTTTATTTTATTTACAATGATTTATAAAAATATATAATAAAAACGATCGCAATGAAAATATATAGGTATGTCATTTTCTTTTAGCCTATCTTATTTTCAACCAAACATATCATTCAGTTTAAATCCTACTTAATAATCAACTATAACAACGCAATGTCCGCAATACAATGCTGTCTCTAAAGGAGCTTGTGCTTATTGGAAGGTAACGCTGATTTTCAATGTACTAGCAACAACAAGACTTTCCATATAAAATAAAAATCTTACGCTTTATTTAACGTTACTACGTTACTAGGGTACCCCTCCGCAACGCTCCATAAGGAACATCGTTTCAAAAAAAAACCGTTCTTTGTAATTGTTCTGGGTGGAGTAGAATAGAGCCACCCCATCATATATCTTGGGTATCCAAAAAGGTGACTAAGGGATTGGACTGTTATCTATCAGACAGTATATATACAGTCATAAAGTGCTAAAGTGCTCTTCGGTTAGCCATGTGGTTCTCAGTGGAGGAGAATAGGGCCACCTCAGTTATTCCCGTGGATGTGGTAAAGGGCAATCGAGGGTTGAATGGCTTTACTGATTTTGATGTGTAAGATGTTATTTGAATAGCCTTAATAGTAGGAGCATAGTGAATAACATTTTGAGGTACCGTCAGCAAAAAAGGTTATGACGTAGTAATTTTTTTTTTAACATATGTACTTATTTGTTTATTTCTCTTTCCCGTGAGATTCTTGGTGGCTAGTGTGTACTGGGCCATCCAAGGCACTAAATAAGAGGAGATGCACACGTTTTAATAGAATTTTACTTGATTTAGTTAAAAACACTTAAGAACGCAGTCAAATCATGAGAGCAAGAGAGCCTGGATATATTGTTGACAGATTATCATAACTTTGACAAATTGTACGTTCATCATCATCAATCATAAAATATTGCATATCCGTTGTCATTGACACAGAAAATAACACAGCGGGTATTTCATCCCAAAAATTAACCTTCTCGAATGAGATCTGTATTGATTGACAAATATCTGCATTACTACGAGAGAAGCCGCAAGCAATAATAAATAATGAATTGAAAAGTAATTTGCTGGTAAGGGCTACATTAAGAAACCCGCTGTGTGACTACAACGAACCTACACCATTATAGAATACGTCAAGTTCAAAAGTAAATTTAATCTCCTAGATGAGGATTATCGGATTACGTAGTCTTTTATCATCGTAGTTATTCAAAATACTACCATTTAATAAGATTAAATATCGTCTCTTACGATAGTGATATAATTATACTTACGAATCGATTCTATGTGAAAGGATCCCGCTTTTTATTGTATTACAATGTTTAAAGGCGACCCCTAATCTTGTTATGAGTGAGTGTATACGGGTCCTTTTGTTATTCTAATTTTAAATTTATGTTTCTAATATGAATTATTCTGATAACAGAACAAAGTGACTTGTATTGTAACGTATGCAGTGATAATCGTGTTTGTAGAAACATTGAATTGAAAGTGCCAAGATCGAAGTAATATTCCAACACAAGGAGAGGCGATATCTTTTTTTTTTTTTTCTTTTTCTTAAAGACAACTAAAGCACTACTAATAATTCCTGTGTCAAGGCTAATTTACAAACATTCAGAAAACGGACACAAAGAACACCCAGACTCAGAACAACAACTTGAGGATTCCACAAAGTGTTGCCCCGTGCAGGGATCGAACCCACAACACTCGGCCTGCCGCGCCGTGTTGACAGGTGACCACTTAAACCGCTACGCCTTCCGTGCAGTCTGTTATTTATTGTGTACATGTATCTGTTACCTATTTTGTCGTAAGTATTAACATTATTAAAAAAAACCTGACTGTATTGGTCCGGTGAAGTCGGCCTATACGTGCATAATCATAATTACACAGAAATATCCAAAAATATAAACTTACCCGCGTTGTTACAATAAAATACACACAAATACTCACGCCTATATTCTGAAAGGTTTAGGCAGCGGCGTCTCGAACGTTCGCTTTTTGCCAACAATTTCTTAGTGACTAGGACTTCATAATTATATACTGTCTGATAGAAAACTTCTTCTAACGGTAATAGGCTTGCCCCTTTTCGTTAATGGGACAAAATAATATTCGATAAAATGTGGATGTTAATTACGACTCGCCTACCTGAGCTCTGTTTTTAATATCATAACAAAGCTAGAAAGTAAGACACAGAACACTACCTAACTTTAAGTTATGAATTCATTTTATTTTTTATCTTAATTTTAAATTTGAATTCGACAGAAGAAAGAAAAAGAAATTAAATAAAATTCGGTAAAAAAGGTTTGCGCCGGACCTGTCCGGCTAAAACCGCTGCGGTGTTCGATCCTCGCACCTGCTGCCGAGGGCCGCGGTAACACGACATTCTTCCGTGACAACAACTTCTACCTACACACTACTACCTATACCACATCTGTGTAAGTAATATCTATGGATATTCCTTATTCTTTTAAACTCTTTTTAAATTTCAATATACGCTCAATTTTCATATTTAATTCTCCAAGTGCTCTGTTCACGACAATAGACTTGCAACCGATTACGTAAGTGGAACTAATAATTTTATCAAAATGTGAGTTTCAATACACCTTTGCTTATCCCTTCGGAATACAGGCATGAATATATTTATGAAAGAAGAACTACTTGATGTTTGTAGCGTAAGTGTAGGTACGTACGTATGTTTGTATCGTTTTGTTTCCCGAAGGGTCAGACAATAACGTATGACACCCTTCTTGTGACTTCCTTCTTATGACAGTGGCCCAAGTTATGTGAAACCCTATAAACCAACTTATTGATCTAAGGCAAATGTAAGACTTTATTTAGCCTGAGTTTTATTTTTAGTTTTACTCGTACATATACAAGTCCCAGATGATGGCAAAAACCTTGCTCCTTATTACGTAACTTGAAGTAAATTATGTTTTTTTTTTATGATATAGTCGCACAGGCGAACAGACGGGTCACCTGATGGTAAGTGACAACCCCTCTCAATGACACCTGCAACTTGTAAGTGCGCTGCCCGCCTTTGGGAGTGATAGTGTAGCAAAAGAGGATGTTAGTCAAAAATTTGGTGTTTGACACGACTCTGCCTACGCCTTCAAGAAATATAGTCATGACTTTATGTTTGTACATAGAGGGTAAATTCCCTATGAGCAGACGAAATGAGATATTAATCAGATATGCTTAACTTTATTTAATCTACTTCGTAATATAATAAAATAATCGTTTTATCTCTATGAAGGTACATTTTATGTTAATGCCTACTACTTAAGATAATAGCGGTAATAGCGTTCATTTATTTGTACTATATGTTTATTTTATTACTTCATTTATATTAAAGCTCTTTTGTCGGTATTTCGTTTACTACTGAATATTGTTTACTCTTTTATTCGATTTCAAAAAAGGTTATATCTTCGACTTTATGATTGTCTTTGTTTATATATGATTAGCGAATTCTCCGCTAATTGTCGACTGTTTTTCAAGGGTTTTGTATTTGAAAGAGTTATACTAATGCAGTGTTCCCATTGTAACAAATCTGGTTTGATCATGAGAAACTAAGGAATGCGATTAATTTAGTTTTGTGGAACCTTATTTTAAAGGCGGATTGAAGGCGGTTATCTACTTTTTTAAACTATCAGTCCATCTTTCTCGAATCATTAGTTTAGCAATCAATTTTGATTTATTTTATTTGTTTGTATTGTATATCATTTGTGTATTAAAAATCACGAATCTTCCTTCAATTGTGAGCGCTAAATATATATATCTATGCAACTGAGGGTAATAAAATATTTCAGAAATGAATTTAAAAAATATAGTTTGATACAGAATATTGACAAATATTATTAAACAATATTTTTTGTAGTGCACTGGGTGGGGATCGAACCTACAATGACATGATCGCAAGTCCGACGCCTTGGCCGTTACGCTACCGCCGCTTCAAAAATGCCCAGAAATCTTCGTATATTTAGTTTCATTTAAAATAATTGACAGTATCTGTAGTGACAGTAGTCAATAAATGCAAAATGGAACAGCAGACATATGGATGTATAAAATAAAATAACAATCTATGTTAAAATTATGTAATAATAAATAATCCGGTATCTAGAGCCCTAACCGCCGGTAACTTGGTCCCTGTACCCGACGCCTGTGGGAGAGTTTTTTTTTTATATTTTTAAATATATTTTGTTATATATATATATATATATAATTGTGTAATTTATGTTGGTTAAGTCAATTCAACATTTTAGATGTATGAGTTAGTTTAAGTCTCTCAAACTAATAGTAAAATTTTCTTTATTTCATTACACAAATAGTTTAATATTTTTTTACAATATAAACTACTAATTAATTAAAGTAAAAATAATATATATAAATAAATACTTAAAGTTTTCATTATTTCGAAATAAAGATAATTCTTTATAAATACGTTTAACTTTTGGATTAGGCTAAAATAGGTGACAAAGCTAGTCACTAATTCAAGTTTAAAGTTGAAGAACAAGTTTACGCAAAAAACACTTTAAAAGTTATTGAAACAAATCAACTTACCACTCAACACATAATCCGAAACAGATATACCTTTAAAATTCTAATAAACTTAAAAACGAACTTTTATAAACCACAAGAAAATCACTTGAATAAATTCATACAAGTTTTAAAAAAATCGCTTCGAATTACCTTCTTTTTAAATCACTAAAACCACTTATCCCACTGTCTGTTTCGCACGTCACTATTTCAAAATCACACTAAATCAGAACGTCGTAGACGGCAACACGCGCGCTACGTCGCCGCGTCGTCCTGCTACGAGAGCGTGACTATGACTGTGCTACGCCAGAACGCCCCCTCTCGGCTATTTACAGAACTTACCATAAGCGGTTGCCGTAGCGATTTATAGAATAAGTTTGGTTTTTGGTAAGAAATCTTCTTTTTTACTTTATTGATTCATCAACCCCTGTGAGCAGGGTAAAATTGAGGGAGACCAAATAGGGCTTGAGTCTCGGCCAGTTCGGGCATCTGGCGAATGATGTAGGCGGGGTTTTGGCTTGTTACGTACATATGTCATGTGTAACGTAAGGCTACATGTTATATTTCTCGGATATTTTTGGGAAAAATATTTTTAGATATTTTCTGGCTCATTTTTACGATGAAAAAGAACATTAATGGGTACATTGCGTGCCGTATATAGTTAAGATAAACTACTTCATGATTGCAGCTTATCAGTGGATACAATATCCTTTTTTGGTAAATGTCTTATGTTTAACGCCTGAAGAATACTTTTAGGCGTAGAGGTTAAAGTAATCATCTGGGCAAGGGCAGTTGTGACCTGATGCCCGTGTAGTTTATATATTAACTAGCTGTTGTCCGCGACTTCGTCCGCGTGGTATTTAACAAAAAAAAGGTATTGCTTAGTTCGCAGTTTTCAAATTGGTTTTAATATTTTTTTTTTGTGAGGTTCTATTTTTTTTTTATACTATAGGGGGACAGACGAACAGACGGGTCACTTGATGGTAAGCGACAACCGCCGTCAATGGACACCTGCAACTCAAGAGTCGTAAGTACGCTGCCCGCCTCTGAGGATAATGAGGGATAGAGGAATGCAGGGAGGGGAAAGAAGAGAGGGGGGATGAGGAGAGGGGGAAATAGGAGAGGGGAGTTGGGCCTCTGGAAACCTCACTCATTTCGGGGAAATGCAACGCAAGCGTTATTTCACAAACCTGTTTTCTGTGAGGCCGCGGTATCGCACCGGTCGAGCCGGCCCATTCATGCCTAAGCATGGCTCTACCATTGCTGAAAAAAAACTAAAATAAAAGTAGCCTAAGTTACTCCTTGTTACATCAGCTATCTGCCAGTGAAAATCCGGTCAAAATCGGTCCAGCCTTTTTAGAGATTGTAGAGGATGTAACAAGGAGTAACTTAGGCTACTTTTATTTTAGAAAAAAATAGGACCTCACAAATAAAAATTAAAACCAACTAACCAATTGAAAACTGAACTGAACAATAACTTATTTGTTAAATACCACGCGGAAGAAGTCGCGGGCAACAGCTAGTAGTATATAAACGTATTAACGTTTATTACGGAATATGCAGTTTTTTTTTAATACAGTGGGGCAGACGAACCGACGGGTCACATGATTTTAAGTGACAACCGCTATCCATGAACACCTGCAACTCAAGAGTCGTAACTGAGGATAAGCTGGGGGGAGATAGGAAATAGGTGAGGGGGGATGGGGGGAGGGGAGTGGGCCTCCGGAAACCTCACTCGTTTCGGGAAAATGCAACACAAGCGTTACTTCGCAACCGGTTTTCTGTGAGGCCGTGGTATCGCACCGGTCGAGCCGGCCATTCGTGCCTAAGCATGGCTCGACTACTGTTAAAAATGAACTTTCTATATGTATATATTTATCACTGTCCTTTTTAGATAGACCTTTTGAAGCTGTCATCAAATAACCCACTACTGATACTTCCAAATTCAAATAGAGAAACATAGCATTAAAATGTCGAATATAAACAACCCTTTGGGTCTGTGAGTGCCAATCCTAGGATTAGATAAGCAGGACGTCGAGATACGACACTATATGAATTATTTATTTAATGCTATAGACTTTAGGCCCGTTACACACTGTAGTATGTTTTTTTTCAAGACGGATAACTGACAATGACCATCATGCTAGTTAAAGACTGGTCTGTTGGCCCAGTTGTGTGTGACTCTGACTGCTGAGCTGGGGAGTTCGATACCTACATGGTACAAAATTTGTGTGGTCCACAAATAATTGCTCCGAGTCTGGATGTTATATAATAACCCTAGTGCGTGAGTTGTCTTTAAAAATAAAACAAATAAAAACTGTATAAATACGAGCGACAGTTCGAGCGCAAAGCATTCTCGCTCGAGCTACACAGTCTTTTGATACGAAAAACATTACGATTCGTACACAATAGGCGAAGAGATTGTAAAACATCATTTATTACAGAATCTTCGTATGTAAACTGCTGGCTGCTGACTATCTGTAGGGCTAAAGGTACCGCTAGAGACTTGACTACTCTCACGTTAAGAAGTTTACACACTAACCGGTAAGAAATCGGACGGCCTCAATTATTATAATGATATAGAAAACTTAAATACTTAGGGGATGGTTGCATCATGCAGTAGGAGCATATACTGTAGTGTACCGAACTTATCTGTACGTAAATATAACAATCTTCGTATTCGGGTAACAAACTGGCTGATGGTAAGGGAACTAAGTCTTTTAGCTTAGCCGCCTGAATTGAAATTGAACTTGAATTAAAATAGAATCAAACTATTATTTCAATGATATGTTTTGTGTTTTAATACACAAATCTGCTGTACAAAGCTTTAACACAACAAGATTATATTGTTATAAATTTGATATCTAAAGCTGTTGCAATAGACCCACTTGTGATTATATTTTTAATGTCTGTTTAGACTTTAAATAATACACATTACGTTCACGAAACATAAACTATGCAACAAACACCTTAGACACCTCATGCCTAGTAAAACTACCTTACAATAATAAAAGTAATTAGTTTAATACATAAAAAAGTAAACAAAACAAATAACAAACAAGGAAACTTAACACCAAAAAAAATGTTACCAATGAACAATATAAATAAAACAGGTACAGTATTTCGAACTCAAGTTTTTGTACACAGATCTTTATGATATTTCATATTAGTTATTACGAAAGAAAAGAAAAAAAAAAAGCCGGTGCTCAGCAGTATTTTTTTTTTTTATGCGATAGGGGGCAAACGAGCAGACGGGTCACCTGATGGTAAATGACTACCGCCGCCCATCGACACCCGCAACTCAAGAGTCACAAGTGCGTTGCCGGCCTTTTAGGTTCTTTTCTTGAAGGTTTGAAGGTCGTATCGGTTCGGAAATACGGCAGGCGACAATTTGTTCCATAAGCTGGTTTTGCGAGGCAAAAAGCTTCTGGAGAAGCGCACAGTGGTGGAATGCCAATCGTCCAGGTGATGGGGATGAATATTTTGTCGCGTAGGGCGATGGCGGAAACCAGCAGCCGGTATAAGTCCGAACACTTCCTCTGAACACTCCCCATGATACAAGCGATAGAGGATATAGAGTGAAGCTACATCTCTACGCAACGCCAAGGTGTCAAGTCGATTAGAAATATCTTGGCAGTCGATGATGCGAGTCGCTCTCTGTTGAATGCGGTCAAGAGGCAGAAGTTGGTACTGGGGTGCACCTGCATAGAGATGAGAACAGTATTCCATGTGCGGCCGAACCTGCGCCTTATAAAGTTGCAGGCGGTGGGCCGGAGTAAAATACTGTCTCTGCTTAGCACACCAAGCTTCTTCGAGGCTAATATGGCCTTACTCTCTAAGTGACCGCGAAACTGGACATCGCTTGATATATCGACGCCAAGGATTCCGATACTGGCTGATGCAGTTAGGGAAGTGCTCTCAAATTGAGATGATACGACCAATGGCATCTTTTTAGCGGTGAACGCGCAAACCTGTGTCTTCGTGGGCAGGTTGCTTATTAATACATATTGCATACATATTTCCTAGACAACAGATCAGTTCTTCTGAGGAGTTTATTATTGTAATATAAATCATATCTCACTGTAACCATCAATAACTTTACATACACACACACACACACACACACACACACAACTAGCTTAAGGTGATTTGGCACCTGAAACTATCCTTCTGAGAGGTGGGCGAATTGGAATACCTAGTGTTCAATTAAGTCTTATACTCTACTTGCTAAGCGCCCAATCCCTTAAATGTGTCTTACATTAGTAATTTTTTAAACATCTTCCAGTTCGTTCCAGTCGTTACCCCCAGGCCAGCGCTCATGGAGGTCGGAGGTAATGTTTGCTCTCTGACGTCTGGTGCGTCTTCTGTATAATGGGAGAGTGCTTGTCCTCTCCTTTCCTGTTCCACCGCCTCTTTGGCCACCATCACCTCCTCAGGAAACGAGAAGGCAGAACTGCGGCGCCCACTGAAAACCCCGGTGTGATGACGAACCGAGGAGGCTTCCGACCAAAAAATGAAGTCCTATTCTGGTTAGAAAAATTCCAACTCTTAATTTTACATTTCTGATTGTATTATTTTAGAGATTGTAGTAAAAGTTAGAAGTAATGGAATTAAATCTAAAATATCTATTTAATTTAATTACTTCTAACTTTTACTAACACTAGATATACTACTATAAAAATACTAACAATATTTGAAATGTACAATTAAGAGTTTGAATCGATGGAAAAATACTTTACTTAAAGCCATATATTTTTCATTGAAATAATATTTAGTGCAAGACTAGGTATAAAAATAAAAGCTCAGGCATAGGTACAATAATTAAGAGTATAAAATATGGGTCACTCTAACAAGATATTTTAATAAACCACACATTCGCTGCACATGTATAACGTTTAAACTTGATCGGCCGCCAACACGCTGCTACAAGTTATATGCTCCTAAATGCAGCCCGTGCAGATTAAGCCGTGTCTAATCCTTACTCCCCAATGTTATTTCAGACTTATGGTTCTCAGCCAAACATAATATTATGTAATGATGGATGAGCGTCTACAGCTTTGTGCTTATTAGCTCACACGTTTGTAGCAATAATTAGAGGATACTCAATCACACATGAACATTACTTATATAAAACTTATGTTATACAGAATCAAATTTACTACCCGAAGACTCAGCAACGCTTTCAGAATCTAATTGAATTAAACTAGACTGACTCAATTTTACTTTTGCTGGGTGTCGAGACATCTATACATTTTTCCCAGTCTCAAAGAATTATAAAGGGATATTCTTAATACCACTTCTGAGTTATCAGAGGGGATGAAGGGAGGGGAAAGAGGAGAGTGGGAGTTTTGAGAGGTCATAATTTCTACAAATTCACCTTTTTTTTTTTGTTTGTATAAGCCAAATGAGCAGACGGGTCACCTGATGGTAAGTGACTTCCGCCGCCCATAAACACTTGCAACTCGAGTTAGTATGCTTCGAGTGCTCTCCGCCTTTTAAGGTAGGGGAAACGAAGGAAAAGGAGAGGATGCTGCAAATGGGGAGGGGAAAAAGGTTAAGGGAAAAGGGGTTGGGTCGCTTGTACCTCACTCATTCGGTCACACAATGCAAGAATCTAACGTAAAGAAGTACACCCACCAAAGGCCAATAACACCGTAATAATCCTTTGTACAATTTTTATTTCCTTTGTTAAAATTGGAATATCCTTAATAAAATAATATATTAATTCGCAATCAACGGCTATTTTCACAATACTTGTTCAATTTTCTGTCGAAGGCTTTTAGGATGAGATTGTACTCGAATTTATTGAATGGAAGTGAAGTATCATTTATTTAAAATCGTCTTAGTAGTCAGAACTCTCTATATACATTTTTTCCGTCAAGGGATAAACTCACACAACAATTTATCTTGTAAACATGTAAAGCTATTAATATTAACAGCCTTAGCAAACACTAAGCACCTGTATGTACAAACAACGCGCCCGTTTAGATAGTGATCGGATACCAGTGCGTGTGAAAATGATCGATTGAGTGTGAAACTGTTTTCACGTACAACGGGGTAAATATTGTCCTTTGACAGAGAGTCTCTGATATTCAATAATTAATTAATTATTTACTTTTAAGATAAGACAACCCTCCCAATAAAAAAGCATTAGGAATAATTTCTGTGTCGCGGGGAGCTTTACAAACATTCAACCAACGGACACAAAGAACACCCAGGCTCAGGACAATTGTTTGTGGATCACACAAATGTTTGTCCGCTGCGGGAATTGTCCGTGAGCAGTCAGGGTCAGAAACCACTAGACCAGCCTTTCACAAGGTGGGCGATAACGCCCCCTTGTGGGTGCTGCAGACCTAAAGGGGGGCGGTAAGAGACCCAGAAAAAAATGAGGGCGTTGTGTAGAGGCTTAGTGCACGATTTGTATTTTCGTCTAGGCGGACTCTTAGACGCCGACTGAGCTCTCGACTCTCGATTACAGCTTGTGAACATAAACTAGTATGAATTAAAAGATTGCTCAAACTAACTCTGTTCGATATTTCTCTCCATGTAGTTCATATATCTGTCCTGTTTTATTGAATAAATAAAATAAAAATCATGTCAATCGGTCGCTCCGTCTCGAAACGAAAGTAGACACAAACAAACAAATAAAAAGGCAACAGACCCACTTTCGCATTTTAACAGTTATTACTATTCCTAGATAGGTAATTTTTGGAGATAAGAGACCGCAGGCAATCATGTTTTAGCAAGTTTTTGTTAAATAACCCGATTTGTGCATTGCTTGTTCTTACTTGTTGAGAACGATTGAGCGTCGAATAAGATAAACGAGTTTATGCATGTTTGTCTTATTCCTGTCGGCGCGTGCTGTAAGCAATCCTATATAACCAAGGTTATATTTATTTTATTTTCAACTGCGGTTTGTTCAACACATATTTACGTATTTCTCAAAACAAAACAATATCGGAAGTCAAAAGAAGAGACGGCAATACTGTGCGGAATATAATACATTCCGATTCATTGAAAATCCATCATATGTCTAAAAAAAAAACATTTTCGAATTTAGAATATTTTCAAGACCTAGAGAAGAAGCATAATACTCAGCCAGGTGTAGCAAAACACTTTTCGGCGGCTACTAAGCAAGATGACAACGGACTTCGAGCTTCGTACAATATCTCTTTGTTAACTGCTCAAAAAGAGCGTACTCCTACCTAAAAGGCCGGCAACGCACTTGTGACTCTTGAGTTGCGGGTGTCCATGGGCGGCTGTAGTCATTTACCATCAGGTGACCCGTCTGCTCGTTTGCCCCTATCTCAAAAAAAAAAAGGTAAACCACACAACATCGGGAAAGAGTTAATTTTGCCAGCAATAAAGGAAGTAATAACTACTGTTCTTCATAAACCGGCCGCAGATATTATCCGAAAAAAAATCCTTTGAGTGATAATTCTGTGCAAAGACGAATTGATGAAATGGCTAAAAACATTGAAGAATCATTGTGCAATCATCTGAGGACTTGTCAATTTTCAATTCAGCTCAATGAGTCCACTTTACCAACTAATGAAGCATTGTTGATGTCTTACGTGAGGTTTATTAAAGATAAGAAAATATGTGAGAACTATTGTTTGCCAGAAATTTAGAGACCGATACAAAAGGCAAAACCATATTCAATACATTGGAAAAATTTTGTGATGAGAAAGAAATTCCCTTGAGAAATATTATATCAGTTTGCTACGGAGCGGGCTCCAGCTATTACAGGATACCAAAAAAGCTTAAAAAATAAAATTCCAGATGTCTTTGCTGTACATTGCCTTATTCATAGACAACATTAGGTTACTAGCAATTTAAGTGAAAGACTATTTCAATCACTGCATTATATCATCAAAGCAGTCAATAAAATCCCTAACAGCTCTTTGAGTGATAGATTATTTCATTGACTTTGAGTTACTAATGACGAAGATTTCAACCGTTTGTTGTTTCATACTGAAGTTTATTGGCTATCAAGAGGCAATTTTGTGACTCTTATTTTACAACCTTTTTGACTCTGTCATAGGGTTCTTGGAAACTAAAGATACAGAATTGCGTAACAAGCTCATTACATCAAAAAATGATATAGCTTACATTACACACCTGCATTAATTGTACAACGACTTGAATCTCCAACTGCAAGGCGATGAACTAAATTTTATTAAAACAAAAAATATCTTTGCTACTTTCGCAGCCAAACTGCTTCTACACAAAGAATATGGGCAGACGTGAGTTTGGAAACCTCAACATTGACTTCACCGATCGATACTAGGACATTTTGAACTTGGAAATGCCAGACTGGGTGTTGGATCGGTTTTCAATGTCAACACAGCAAGAAGAAGAACATACAGAGTTGACAACGAACGAGGAAATGAAAAGCAAGTACAAAAATGGCTACCAAGAATTTTAGCTACAAAAACCGATCCCGCAATTGTAACCCGGATTGTGGTCAGTCGTTCAACGGTTCTTGATAGCATTCCCATCATCATATTTGTGTGAACGTGGATTTTGTGCAACGCTGCTTACTAAAAGGAGAAATCGTTTGACTGAAACCGAACGTGGTAACTTGCGGCTGTTCTTGAGTAAATTGGAACAAACAAGCATATCAACAAATTTTTGTTTTATTTTGAATAAAAGACTGTCTGAATACTATAAAGTTGCGTTTCAATAATCTCGTTAGCAAAAATCTCGTTTAGAATTATTGTTAAATATCCGCTAATTATTAATTACTAATATATGTTGGTAGTAGTACCAGTAGGTGAAAAAATGGGGGTGCTAAAAATAATTTATTCTCAAAGTGGGCCGTAGATAAATTAAGTTTGGGAATAGACCAACAAGCCCGTCTAAAAATATTTAAATATATATTCTTTATTATATTTTTTTAAACTTTTTTAATGTCGTAGTAACACACCCATGTATCTTTTTTCTCTGTTAAACGCTTAAAATTTTCTAAATACTTGTACAATATTTTTTTAACCATTCAGGCTTACCATATTGTAGAAACAGGCAACTGGTAAATCCTGTTGAAGGCCTCTCTTATGACTAAATCAAATTCAAATTCAAAGCCATTTACTTCAATTAAACTAATCATAGGTATTTTTGTATTGTCAAAGAGAAGAACTCGGTCACGACTAAGTCAGTCGTGAAGCTAGCTGCCAGTTCCAATACGTAAAACCTATGGAGAAGAACAGGCAAGAAACTCCAAACATACTCTTTATCAAATATTTTCTTGTTACAGTTCAAAGGTGTATAATAAAATATGAAGATAATGCAATACATCATTCTGAAATATACACTCTAATAGTTACTACCTTGTATATTTTAAGTAATAGCAGTCCGGAGATGACAGGCCCCCATCAATGGCACTCGTTCACGACGATGACGCATACCAGTGGACTTCTATACGTGATTTTTTAGTACAAAACGACAATTTCATGTTTTAACATCTCGTATTAACATTCTAAGTGTCTTTGTTTATATTTGATACCCTTATAGCAATAATAATAATTATCTCACTCAACTTACGCTCTAAAGATTGCAATAAATGAAACATCAAAGTAATCAGAGAACCTCGTATCTATCGCAAAGTTCAGAATACGCATAAAGATTGCAGAGTTACAAATTTGTTTAAGTTAGAACATAGCGTAAGAGGCAGTCAGACTGTACCTGTGTTAGTAAGTATATCTTTCATTTTTAACCCCACTTAGGAGAAGGACAAGGTTCTATGTTCGACTGTATGTATCTTTTTTTTATGTTCGTCTATTTCGCCACCAATCAACCGATTTTCTAATTTATATTTTTTTGTTTGGAAGAGTATATAGGTTCTCCGGTGGTCTCTTTATAATCAATCTGATGGTGGAAAGTACAACTCTTCAACGGTTAGAAGTTAGGATATAATTATTAAAATTACATTAGGAATGAGTCTGTAATTGCACCTTTTTTGAAAAGTTAATCATTTACAGGTGTTTTTGACACTAAGTTCTTATTTATAAATAGATGAGCCAAGAAAAGAAGTAATGTTTTTAGAACTCATATATATACATACATACACTGAAGCTTTTATCCCTGCAGCGTCGGCGGCGGCGTATTAAGTGCTGACATTTTGACAACCATAATTTTGTCCCAGATGCGGATGATCATAAATACATACACCGTATTTATGAATGTAAATGTCATCATGTATGTGAGTTTTTTTATTACTAAACTACCTAATACCAAATACTTTGGATTAATGAGATAGATATCGTTATATAATCCCAAGTTATACTTTCTATAATTAAAAAAATAAAATAAGTATAGCTACTTTTTTATTGTGGGGCAATTATGTAATTTACTATTTAAATTAGTCACTTGTTTTTGAGGGTTGTTTCTTCTCTGCATTCATAGATTTGGAGTAGTAGTATTACAAAAAGAGTTGATCATATTTTAAGGTCACATGGTAGACCCCGCGACCCCTAGTGACAAAAGTTTTTAAAAAATCGTGATTTTATAATACAGAAATTAATAAATTAACCTTAAAATTGATTGATAAATCTAATCTAAATTGTTGCAATTCCCTTGAAAATTTATTATATATTGTTTCGTGCAAATGTATATCCACTAAAAAGATAAAAATATTACAGAACGTCAACAGCTCCCCGACTATTTTATTATTAGGATTACAGCATAGTAATGGACTATTAAATAGTTAGTTCACGTAGGTTGTGTTCACGTACTGTTCCTTAATGACAGATTTGAAACTTACAGTAGCACATTAATGGTACTTAAAACATTTACCTTGAAAGCAGGTGCAGACAGTGCACTTGTATCTTACACACAGCATTATGGCTCTCCCACGTATCCTATGGTGTTAGCATTTGCTGATGATTTAAACTTTTTGAAAAATTCGATTTAACCATCTAATAATCTAGTTTTTTACTGCGATATGTCGTAGAACAATATAGGTCGTAATACGAGACTACGAGTCATTTAACAGTCAATAGCATCTGTATCAATGTAATAGTCGATTGTACTCGTAGTCGAATTCCGTTCGCTGCACTAAATAACAGATTGTAATGTAGAACGCATTGTTCGTTAGTATATCATCGGAAACATGAACATTGGTACTAGTACTAATTTATTTTGACTAAAGATTGATAGTGTATTAATGTGAGTAATTGTGAAACTATAATTCTTGTAGAGACTTATGTAATAAATGCAAATATGAGTCAATCCCCCACTAACTACTGTCGGTTCAGTAGTTATGCTGAAATTGTGCATACACGTTGCCAGAGGTAGGTACAGAAAAAGACATGGGGTACCCTCACACATTTGAATTTATTGAAAAACAACACCAAATAGCGAACCCGCTGCCTAAATCATCTATTTTGTCTATATAGTTAAACTCTGTTTAGAATGATTCGGTGGCTGGTTGTCGATTACAAAAATAAAAATACGAAATACAAACAAAACAATACAATAACTAGGTGCAAGTTGTTAACGCGTCTATAATGTATTTCTAAAGGATAATATCCCGATGTATTAGGTTAAGGATGATAGGAAACAATATCTCTCGGACTCTCGCTAAACATACCGGCTGTCTCGTTAATATTTAGTAGCGCGTTTAATAGTCTACAAATAGTGAACGTACGGTCATACAGAGTAAACACTTTAAAAAAAGTTTGGTTACCTTTAACTATATCATTCAATATATACACTATATTCATTACTAATAGTTCATTTATATATGTTTTTAAGTTGGATGTTTATTTAGACTTCAGGATATATGGTAAAGTATATAGATATATGGTAAAGTATGTAGTTTATAGAAACCAGTTACCTCTTACTATCAAATAGCCGAGTACATGTTTGCCAAAAAGCTTTTACTCATACGCTTGAATGCAATGTTGATAGGTATCGAGAAAGAGATTACACGTTAGTCGATTTCGAGCCCGTAGTCGATTATTGCCAACATTCACATCCACCGCAGCGAGAGCAATTAAACTGTGAAACCGTTGAACGTTGCAAACAATAAACTATTACAGTTCACAAATTTCTCATGTGGTAGCACTTCATTCAAATAATGATCCGTTGAATAAATGTTTTCAATTATGCCAGTGTGCCCACACTGCAGATTTTTGTAGATAAGTGATTTAATCAACTCACGGTTTATCTCATTCCACCCAATCCATGCTAGCATTTTAAGTGGCAGTTTTGTTTTCGATACACGACTGCCCAGAAAAGAAATGTAATGTTCTTTTTTTTTGTATTATTGGGCCAAACAAGCAGACGGGTCATCTGATGGTATGTGACCCCCGTCGCCCATGAACACTTATAACTCAAGAGTCACAAGAGTGCTGTCCGCCTTTTAGAGTAGCGGAAATGGAGGAGGAAAAGGGGAATACAAAGGGAGGAGGAGAAAGAAGGTTGTGGCCTTCTGTAACCTAACTCACTCGGTCATAAAAGCATTGTTTAACAGCCGGTTTTCTGTAAGTCAAGCCCATACGTGCAGAAGCCCACGTTAAAAAAGTGTTTTTAAGGTTTATGTATGTATGTAAGTTTTTTTTAGTCAATATACCTTAAGTATACTGACTAAAAAAAACTTACATACATACATACATACTTAAGTGCCTGAACAGATTCGGTTGAATCGGATATCGTTATAATCCTTGCAGCGTTCCAAGCGACACTGGCATTATTTTAAATAAGTGATAGTTTCAAGTAAAAATATTTCTAATCGCCCAGAGGATTTTTCAAAACAAATTTAAGCGGGTTGGTTGCAATACTGTTGCAACCAACTAACTCCACTTAAGATAAAAAAATATATATGGAGATATTAAGTTCAAATTCAATATTAAAGTCAATAGTGAAACTAGTTGCCTGTTCAAATAAATACGTAGATACTACAGAGAATATCATACACGAAGCTTTATAGATTCCTTTTTAACCATTATTCTATTTTTCAATTGCTATTTGACTAAAAATATTTTTGTATTATATCACACTACGACTACGAAAAATAAAAACTAATAATTGACTATGGATTTTAATATACCTTCTTTGATTGGAACAATTCTTAACATGCTTTTAATGCACTAGTAAATTATACTTGTACTGAACTATAATCCTCAAACTATCTAAAAGAGAATGATTCTCTTGTCACTTCCACACAGGTGAGTTGGTAGACAAACGCCCATTTCAATAAACAATAAAAACAAAACAGACCCACTCGGTAACCTCTTCAGTGGTTACTAGTAAACCCCTCGAGGTTGGACTCATATGATTACTTTTGACGAGTGAAACGAATTGGGCTTGGTGAATATAGGCCATATTTAAAATATAAAAGCAAAACTTGTAGTGGTAGAGCCATGCTTGCTTAAGCACGAATGGGCCGGCTCGACCGGTGCGATACCAGGGCCTCACAGAAAACCGGTTGTGAAGTAACGCTTGCGTTGCATTTCCCCGAAATGAGTGAGGTCTCCGGAGGCCCAAAATCCCCCACCCACCCATCCCCCTAATGATAGCGCTGTTAATGAAAGGGATACTCCAGGGGGGTACCAGCGCTAGCGTTGGAGAATCCCCCCCTGGACGTCCACCCTCAGTACGGATTATGCCTGAGCGTGGACGCCCAGGCTGCCCCTCGTACTCTGGGGGAGGGGCTCAACTGCGCTCTCAAAATCTGCTCGGGGCAAGAGAAGGCATACCATGGCACCCCCTGTCACGTTTACCGTGGATTTTTGTAACATCAGGGGCTTACATTCGAACCTCGACACTGTCCACTACCACCTTGAGACAGCAAAGCCGGCCTTGCTCTTTTTCACCGAGACGCAGATATCATCTCCAGCGGACACATCCTACCTCTGCTACCCTGGGTACGGATTGGAACACTCCTTTGTTCCTAAGGCTGGTGTTTGCGTGTACGTTAGAGATGATATCACTTCTCGCCGCCTCGGCAATCTTGAAGGTAGGGACCTCTCCATCTTATGGCTACGTGTAGACTGCGACGACCATCCCCGCATCTACCTATGCCTCTACAGGTCCCATAGCGGTGATGCCGAAACGGACCGACTCATCGACCACGTCCAAATGGCTACAGACTCAGTGCTCCAGCAGGTCCCATCCGCAGAGATCGTGATTCTTGGCGACTTTAACGCCCATCACGCCGAATGGCTTGGTTCGCGCAAAACCGATCATGCGGGAAGATCTGTTCACGATTTCGCCTTGGCATATGGCTTGACGCAGCTGGTAGCAACGCCTACGCGAATCCCAGATGCAGATAGCCACGTGCCTTCACTGTTGGATCTTCTGCTGACCTCACATCCTGACGGCTACAAAGTATCCGTTGAGGCCCCTCTTGGCTCTTCGGACCATTGCCTGATTAGGAGTATAGTGCCACTCGTTCACTCGCTGCGGCCGCGAGTTACAGGCAGTCGCCGCGTATGGCACTATAGGTCAGCAGACTGGGATGGAATGCGAACATTCTTTGCATCCTACCCATGGAGGCAGGTTTGCTTCTCGCCGGATGATCCCAATGTCGTTGCTGACTCTGTCGCGGATGTTGTGCTTCAGGGTATGGAACTTTTCATTCCATTCTCCCTGATTCCCACAGGTGGCAAGTCCCAGCCTTGGTTTGGTCGAACCTGCAAAGCGGCGTCCCGCCGAAAACAGGAATGTTACCAAGCATGGGCTAATGCAGCGACAGCACGGGATGTAAAGACCAGCGCATTAAAGAAGCAATTTAACTTTGCCTCCAGGTCCCTCAAAAGAGAAATTGCTGGGGCGAAGTCGGCTCACATCGGCAGAATTGGCGAGAGACTAGTTAGTCTCCCCTCCGGAACTCGTGCATTCTGGTCTCTTGCCAAAGCTGTCCAGGGGAACTTTTGTAAGCCATCATTTCCACCTCTGCGCATAGGAGATAATTCGTTGGCCCACGACGCTAAAGAAAATGCCGATCTTCTGGGCAAACTCTTTGCGTCCAACTCGACCCTGGACGACGGGGGAAACGCACCGCCGACCATACCGCAGTGCGAGACCCGCATGCCGGAAGTCCGGTTTACACAAAGGGCAGTGCGTAAAGCGCTTCTTTCCCTCGACGTTCATAAGTCGAGTGGGCCCGATAGAATCTCTCCTATCGTGCTGAAGACGTGTGCTCCAGAGTTAGCACCGGTTTTAACGCGCCTTTATCGGCTTTCCTACTCTCTTGGCGTAGTCCCGAACTCATGGAAGACAGCTCTAGTGCACCCAATCCCTAAAAAAGGAGATCGCTCGGATCCGTCCAAATACAGACCCATAGCCATCACCTCCTTGTTCTCCAAGATAATGGAATCCATTGTTAACTGCCAGCTCCTCCGGTACTTAGAAGACCACCAGCTCCTCAATGATCGACAATACGGCTTCCGTCAGGGTCGTTCAGCTGGTGATCTTCTCGTATACTTGACTCACCGGTGGGCACAGGCGATCGAGACCAAGGGGGAAGCGTTGGCCGTTAGTTTGGACGTGGCGAAGGCCTTCGATCGGGTCTGGCACAAAGCGCTCCTTGCGAAGCTTCCTTCCTATGGGCTTCCCGAGAAACTGTGCAATTGGCTCACCAGTTTTATTACAGACAGAAGCATCAAGGTCGTTGTTGACGGTGCATGCTCCGACTCGAAGTCTGTTAATTCTGGTGTCCCAGAAGGCTGTGTGCTATCACCCACGCTGTTTCTTCTGCATATCAACGACATGCTGCAGATTAGCAGCATCCATTGCTATGCAGACGATAGCACGAGTGATGCCCTTTACACCGGCCGCGCCTTATGGAATACTGTTCTCATCTCTATGCAGATGCACCCCAGTACCAACTTCTGCCTCTTGACCGCATTCAACGGAGAGCGACTCGCATCATCGACTGCTAAGATATTTCTGATCGACTTGACACCTTGGCGTTGCGTAGAGATGTAGCTTCACTCTGCATCCTCTATCGCTTGTATCATGGGGAGTGTTCAGAGGAATTGTTCGGACTTATACCGGCTGCTGGTTTCCGCCATCGTCCTACGCGACAAAATATCCATCCCCATCACCTGGACGATTGGCACTCCCCCACTGTGCGCTTCTCCAGAAGCTTTTTGCCTCGCACAACCAGCTTATGGAACAAATTGTCGCCTGCCATATTTCCGAACCTATACGACCTTCAAACCTTCAAGAAAAGAGCGTACCTCTACCTAAAAGGCCGGCAACGCACTTGTGACTCTTGAGTTGCGGGTGGTGCGGGGAAACCAATGTTTATATATCTTCTGTAGCGAATTAATGATAACAAAGTGGACTGTATAAAAATATAATTTGTAGTTAAAAACAATACAAGTTGGAGAACTTCAATGCGCACGCGTCGATGTCCGTTCGGTCGTGGAGTGTCGGTCGGCAGCCCGCGCGCTGTCGATGCCGGTTACACCCTCCGCGCGCCTCTCCGCGAGGGGCACGATTCGAGTGCTGTGCGCTTGAACATACTCCCCGGGTTGAAGAATTTAATCTAAAGGAAGTGGACAGATATTACTAAAGGACCGCAGTAGCGTCCCCTTCTTCGTCTTCAACTCCACCACGCGTATAGTCCCGTCACCTCCCGGAAAGACCTTGGTGACACGTCCCAGTGGCCACAGCAACGGCGGTTGTCCTCGCTCTCTCACGAGAACCAAAGTTCCCTCTGACAGTTGTCCTGTTGATGTAGTCAATCAATTACAGGTCATCAATTAAAAGGTCAATCTTTAACAGTCAACCACTTAATTCAGGGCTCTTTTAGTTTTAGTTTTAGTGACGAAGTGCTTTTTAGATTTTAAAACTATTATTATTTTAAGAAACTATGATCCATTTCATGTCTACAATCTAACTCATCTAAAAGTTGACTACTCTGCCTCTGCATTATACATTAAAATATAATAAAATAAGATAGGGATTAAAACAAAGCCTCTTTATATTCACCCTTATTTAATACTGATTAGTAAAATATTTTCTCTCAGGTAATAAAAAACAGCCAATCGAGGACGCATTTTCTCCAACGACTCATTAAATTCAAAAAGTCCTTTGATATGGTTGCGCATGGCTTCATTCTGTAGCCGCTCGCAACTTTATTATTTTTATTCAAAAAACCTACCTATGTACAGCGTTTGATGTTGATAAATCGTCACACCGCTTCGCCGTGCAGTTTTCGACTAAATAGAATAGGACCCAACCCATCTCTGTTCATGGATGTCGTACATGGAGGCTAAAGGATTAGACGTGTCTAGTGCCCAGTGGACGGCAATAGCCTTGCCCCTATTAAGTACTCAATAAAGATTTGTGAAATGTAGGAGTTTGATACAATGCTCCCTACCCTTTTCGGTGCTATTATCATGATTGTACGTATACGTACATAAATTTTGAATTTAATAAAGCGACTTCTTTTTGGAGATTTTAGACATTTCATCTATTCGGGGACCGTGTGATATGTTAGATATACCTACAGTGCTTTTTGTCCCCAACTAAGCATAGCTTCTACATATCGTCAAGAATACGGATAAAGCGTGAATACGAAAAAAGAAACAAAAATATAATATTTGTATTAAGCGTTAATCGTACACGCGAACTTAGACGTCGAATGTCCTACCGCTGCACAATATAATCTTCAAGGTACTCGTATGAAAAACTTCGTAATCTACCTATTTGTACCAGTTAGTTTATACGACATCAGGTCTTTTGACTAAAAAGTATGTACAAACCATAAACTTAACCATAAAGTTTCCAAGCGTAATAGACAAGTACAAACCTTCTCGAAAAGCGCAATCTTTACTAAAAGAGCAGCAGCCTTTGCGTTAATTCGAAAGAATTTTTAACTACATCACCCTCAAAGGCCGACAGCGTACAGCGTTGTCACTTACTATCAGGTGACCCATCTGCTCGTTTTCACCCTATGACTAAAAAAAAATAATGTAAAATAGGAAATTACAAATTATTCTATAATAATAAGTCGTTTTATGTCGATCTATTAATAAGGCTGAAATTAATTATCTTAGTTTGTATAAAAACTTTTTTCAAATGAAACCTTACTTCAGTAAACTATAACGAAAACTAATAAATTATGCGTCAGGGAGGTAAGCCTTGATATCCCTTTAGCAATTCGTATTACTTTATCTAACAAGATAAGCAGTGATATAGGGAAACTGGCTCACAGGTAACGCAACTCGCAAATACAGCCCCTTTAGATTTTTTCGACCGGAAAAAAGCAGTTTTTGTATATTCTATCCCTGTTTTTGTCTGATACAATTTGCATGGAAGGCTCAGCATTAAATGTGCATGATCCGAAAGGATCATTGCTTCCATGCGAATTTAATCTTAAATATAAAGAGTAAGTAATGCGTTTTTTTATTTTTTTTATTTATCCTGTAGTCAACGTCAATGAAATACTTTTTTCTTTCGCTGCGTAATATTTACCTGGGAAGGACTGGACGTGGAATGCGGGTGCTACTCGTATAGTGCTCATTAGGAGAAGCCTTTGCAACAGTGGACTTTAGCAGGCTAATTGCAAGTATAAGTAATACCGCGGCTACGTACTTGATGAGTGGTTAGGAAAATAGCATGGGAAGTGGTCCATGCCTTTGTCCTTTTTTTTTATATAAGAGGACAGACGAACAGACGGGTCACCTGATGGTAAGTGACAACGTCCATAGACACACGCACCTCGCGAGATGTAAGTGCGCTGTCCGCCTGTGATGAGGGTGATGAGGGACGAGGGTATGCGGGGAGGGGAAAGCGAGCAGGAGATGGGAATAGGGGCAGGGGGTCAAGCGAGAAGAAAAAGAGAGGGGGAGTAGGGCCTCCGGAAACCTCACTAATGTCGGGGAAATGCAACGTTACTTCACAATCAGTTTTCTGTGAGGACGTGGTATTGCCGGTCAAGATACACGTACATACATACACGCGGAACGCAGAGGCGTAATTAACGCCTACGTTTTGACGGTTATAATTAAGTCCTATTTAAGTAATACCCTTCCTGTCAACACACTGTAAATTTTCCCTTCTAATTCCCGAAAGTGCCCAGTATGACGGCAGTAGGCTTGCTCCTATTACGTCGGTTGGACTAAATTATTGTAGGCAAAGAAGTGTCAAAATTATATTCATCCTACGAGGAAGTGCTCTTAGATTGTAAAGAACCAAAGTATGTTCCAAACTTACTTCTGTAATATAAGTATTATAATTATGAAGATATGACTCGGCTTAAAGATTTGAAGCGATAATATAGTCAAGAGATAATACTTTTATATTTTGAAGACAAAGACAAAACTTATCACCGAAATCATGAAAAAGAGGCCTAGATAATACACCTAATGTAATAAAAGGACTCAATTTTATAACAAAATATATACTAATATATATACGTAATTAATACGTGTAATTAATTTTATACTATTATTATTCATATATATATATATATATATATATATGTATGTGCGTATGTATTATTGTATATACTATATGTGTATTCGCATTCATTCGAATATGTATATTTATTTAGTTATATAAAATTTACAATATTGTACACCTCAGCTACCCACTCTCTCTTGACACTAAATTCATCCTAAGGTTGTCTGGTAGAGATCGCTTTTAGGGATAAGACCGCCCAGTGTACGTTAATGTTTAACTAAGATCTATTGTAATTCCTGTAGTGTACAATAAAGAATATTCTAATCTAATCTAATCTTATCTATGTACACTCCATCGCCTACCACGAGGTGTCTCGAACAGCCACTTTGCAAACCATAACTTAGACAAATAAAGTAGCCAATCAAAATTAGATGTATATACTTTAATCGAATTCAGAACAAGCAGCACATTTTCATCCCCATTTAAAATACTTTTAATGTACAGAGCAATTCAATTCGAATCTATTTAAATATTAAAACAATTTATTAATCGTAAAGCGAGTCCAGTTAATCTTAATGATTTGTTGCGTTCCACTCGCTCAGATTAAAGTCACCAGATAAAATCCATTGATGCTTTTATTTATGCGACTTTAATTTATTTATTTCGAGCCAGCGTCAACAATATAGGTAATTTGAATTGACAAAAAAAAAGTGTATTAATGTATTTTATTTTTATTTACAATCATTAGATCCACCACGCACTTGACACAGGGGAATTTTTAAACTGTTTTTTTTCTTGTAAGGAGTTTTACAAGTGTTTGAGCTAACCATGCAGTTGACACTGAGGATATAATGAACCTCCTACAAACTATAGTTCGGTCACAATCGTCGGGTAGCACTTTCGACTCTTGAGTTAAAGGTGTCCATAGGCGTCGGTAGTAACTTATCATCAGGTGATCCATCTGCTATACAATGAAAAAATAGACCCTTAGAAAGTAAGACTTGATTCCTTAACATGATGTTAATAGTGGTCTTGTCAACAATATAGTGGGTATTGTAACTATCAGTTTACATGCTAACTTTAAAAACAAGTTGACAAAATAGCAAGGAAACAAATAAAGACCTACTATGATATTTTATTTTGTTTGATGTTTTTAACAGCTTTATCAAATAAGGGTCAGTGATATGATTTGTTTATATCAAGCTTCACATTGTATTGTGCAATCTTTGTACTATTTAATCACTAAATGGCAAAGCTCAAGGCTAAAATAAATACCTACTAGCACAGAATTAATTTAAAAGCAAGTTTTTCGATATTAATAACAGCAATTCAATGTTTTACTAATATAGGTACGTAATTAGTCAAGTAAAAATACGCTTTAATACGGGCGGAAAAAGTTACATTGGCCTATATGCTAGTATAGCTGTTTAACCCAACTATGCAAGAAGGAGGGTTATGCTTTTATGTGTGTATGTATGTAAATATTATGCCTTTGTCTCGACTTAGAGCGTAGCCATGTTAACGAATTTCGACGCGTGAGGGGAAATGTGCATAGTCTTAATACTGGAAGTGACATATAATTATAACATTTCAAGAAAACGTAAGCGTAAACAATTGAGAAGAATAATAATGCAGCAGAATTTATATTCCTTGAAGTAATTGCACTTATTATAAGTTTACGAGCTACTAAACATCCTATCCTATCATCATCACTATAGGGGGGACAGACGAACAGACGGGTCACCTGATGGTAAGTGACACCGCCGTCCATGGACACTTGCAACTCAAGAGTCGCAAGTGCGCTGCCCGCCTTTGAGGGTGATGAGGGATGGGGGATGCAGGGAGCGGAAAGAAGAGAGGAGGGATGAGGAGATGGAAAAAAGGAGAAAGAAGATGACTGGAGATAAAAGGGGGGAGGGGGAATTGGGCCTCCGGAAACCTCACTTAATTCGGTGAAATGCAACGCAAGCGTTACTTCACAACCGGTTTTCTGTAAGGCCGTGGTATTGCACCGGTCGAGCCGGCCCATTCGTGCCTAAGCATGGCTCTACCACTGAAAAGTCTTTTGTTATCTATATGTCAAATGTTGTAATACTTAGTTATGTTAAACGTATACTTAATGTAAAGTTAATTATTTGTTATTAAAAAACTTAAACAAATGGATAGGTGCTACACTATACTGACCACCACACAGAGGAAATACATATATGATGCACACTAGATATATGGAAAAACGAATGTCTTAATTTTTTTTTCCAAATAGTGCAAATAGAACTTCTCCTTAAATTAATTACAATATTTATTAATTGATGATATTATGTGAATGAACGCAGTTTTTCATCTCAATAACAGTCGTATCAAAGACATTGACTTATTTAAACGTGTTAGATACATAAAATAATGAAGTTCCTATTTTTAGGACTTAGTTTTGTTTTCGGATATATTTCTTGTTATGATTTGTATCAAGGAGAGGACTTTGGTGCGCGTATGTCCTACAAAGAAGTGAAAAAACATGGGCTATTATTCTGGAAAAGACAGGAAACAGTGGTTTTTGGTTATCCTATGGGAACCAATATTACTGGTATTGCGTGTATAGACCTTGACCCCGATAAGAAGGGGATAGCTACGATACTGGCCGGGGGTGTAAACTACAATTTTGTGCAGATAAATTTAGAAAGTGAAAGAAGCGTTGGACTGCGATACATTATTGAAATATATTCATCTAAATTTAAAAAACATTTTTATACTTCTAATCAAAATACCGTCAAGTAATATTGCAAATAAAAAAACTAATTAAGTTTTAGGTGCTTCGGCAAAAGTGGGTAAAGTCCTCATAATTAAAATTAAAATATATAATAAAGTAACCAATTTTTTTTTTAAACTTAAGATAATTGCACGCGCATCTGAAGCATTTTTACATTTTTTTTTTTAAAGACATCTCCCGCACTAGGATTAATTCCGACGAATTTTAGACTTTGCCTCTAAAAATAAAAAGCAACAATGAACGCATCTATGCCTGTCAACGTATCACCCATTCACAGAAGACCAGCGGGGAGCCATTTTCCATCATCTGTCAGTAACAAATGTCAAACAAAGCAGAAACAATCAGGTTATTTAATTTTACTAACAAGAAGTGAAAAATATCTTTTAAATTAGATTTTAAAATGTCGGAAAATGGGCACCATGCGTAAGAAAACTCAAGTGTCGTTCGTAATTCGAGACGAGGAGGAACGGAGACATAAAAATGGTATTAGTTCATTGCAACTGGATCCAATACAAGGACGATTATATTCAGCCGGTCGGGATGGAATTATACGAGTGTGGCATACAGGAAATGGTGTTCAAGATCGGTATATCCAAAGTATGGAACACCACACCGACTGGGTTAACGATATCGTGCTCTGTTGCGGCGGGAAAAACTTAATCAGTGCTTCTTCAGATACAACTGTCAAAGTATGGAACGCCCCGAAAGGGTTTTGTATGTCGACTTTACGAACTCACAAAGACTATGTACGTACACTAGCGTACGCTAAAGACAAGGAACAGGTTGCTAGTGCCGGCTTAGACCGCGCTATCTTCTTATGGGACGTGAACACATTGACTGCATTGACTGCAAGTAATAACACTGTAACTACATCTAGTCTTGTCGGTAACAAGGAATCAATATACAGTTTAGCTATGAATCCACCTGGTACCATATTAGTCAGTGGGTCAACTGAAAAAGTGCTTAGGGTTTGGGACCCAAGGAATTGTTCTCGGCTTATGAAACTCAAAGGACATGCCGATAATGTTAAAGCATTAGTTGTAAGCAGAGATGGCACACAGTGTGTATCAGGCAGCTCAGATGGTACTATAAAACTATGGTCTTTATCACAGCAGAGATGTGTATCTACAATAAGAGTACATTCTGAAGCAGTGTGGGCAGTATTAGCTACAGAAAACTTCAGCCACATTATTTCTGGTGGAAGGGACCGACTAGTCATTATAACAGAATTAAGGAATCCAGATAACTTTATGATAGTATGTGAAGAAACTGCCCCAATATTAAAGTTATGTTTTACGGCAGACCAAACTGGCATTTGGGTGTCTACTTCTGAATCTGACATCCGTTGTTGGAAACTACCACCGTTAAATTCTTTAGACATGTATAATCAAAATAATTACAACACAAATAATGTTTTTCAAACACAGCCTTTACATCACATTCCCGGTGGACCTGCTATTAAGCACTATACGGTACTAAATGACAAAAGACACGTATTGACTAAAGACACAGCAAATAATGTAGCACTATATGATGTTCTTAAAGCTTCTAAGCTGGAAGATTTGGGGGAAGTAGACTACGATGAAGAGGTTAAGAAAAGATTCAAAATGGTGTATGTACCAAATTGGTTTAATGTAGATTTAAAGACAGGAATGTTGACAATACACTTGGGACAAGATGAAACAGATTGTTTAAGTGCTTGGGTCAGTGCTAAAGAAGCTGGATTGACAACAGAAACTGATCAGAAGGTTAACTTTGGGGCATTGTTATTACAAGCTCTTTTGGATCATTGGAATCACCCTAATAGAGTGAATGAGACGGGAGTAAGAGTGATCGGAAATAGTTACTTCAATGTCCCGCTTCATACTCCTCTTATATTCAGTGAAGTTGGTGGCAGAACACTATACAGGCTACAAGTAAGTATAGTATTTTTTTCAAGTCTATTAAAAAAAAAAGATGTTTATTTTTAAAGGAGTTCTTCATATATATGTAATATATGAAGAACATGTCATATTTTTATATAAACTAATGGCCAGTTGTGAAGTAACACTTGTGTTGCATATCTCTCCACCACTCAACTCGCCCCTTCCCTCCACTCATTCCTCCCCCATGAGCCACAAAGGTGGGCAGAGCAATTATAAAAACAAAATATATATATAAGTATAGGTATTAAAATAAAACTATAATTCTATTGCCAAATTGACTTGATTTTCCATACTAGTTTCTTTTTTTGTTTTAAATTTCTTACTATTTTATTGTGCCAAGAATACTATAATGACTACAATTTAAAATATATAATTAAACACAATAATTTAAAAAGGAGAAAGTTATAAAAATGATGATATAGAGAGATAAACATGTTACCTTTTTAACTTTATATGTACATACAGGTTGTTATCAGCTCATAAAGATGTGCAAGATTGTTGTTACAGCATTTATATGACTTGTTCAGATAATATTTGTACATGAGACACTGGATTAATATTATCTTTTTTTGAGATAAAATCATAAAGAATAATTTGTAAATCAAAATGATAATAAACTTAGTATAAGATGGTCTCTGTTTTTATTTACATTCCAGCAGATTTTTTATTTATCTATAAGTCGTAATTACATTTTATGTTACATAATCATGTAAGGACTTATCATTTACAGAGCTGTAATAAATAGGGAACCATAGTTTGGATCATTTAGAATTTTAGGGCTGAAAAATTTACTGTCTGAACAACAACTACATATCTTGATGTTGTTGATACCTTCAGTTATTAAATAAAATAGATTTGCAAATTATTTACTATATTAAATATATATACTAAAGATACTTCATATATAGAAGTATCAACAGAGACTATATATGTATGTATATTATATTACATATATTTATAAATATAATTCATTAAAAGACCAAAAATTCAAATTCTGTCCTTAATTTAATAATTGACTGGCCTGGTCTAGGTTTAGGTTAGGTTATAAAAAATATAATAATAATAGTAATTTACTATCTATTCTTTCTCAACTTACAGGTGGGTGACGCTGGTGGTGAGACTGAAGGTAATCTACTTGTGGAAACAGTGCCTTCATGGGTGGTAGATGTGGCAATAGAAATGACAGCACCTAAGCTAAATAAACTACCCTTTTATCTCTTGCCACACTCCAGCTGTCAAAGTAAACAGGACAGGCAGAAGAAGGTACAACTTGATGCATTCTCATACAGTATAACCCCTATTAACCGGGGGGGTCGGGACCTAGAGGTCCACAGATAACTGAAACTGCTGTTAATCCAAACGAATTTATATTTGGACCAGTACATAGTAAATTCAAATTTAATCCCATGAAGATAATGAATCCTACATACTAATCTATAAAGCTCTCTGGTTTTTGTCAATATTGCGTTAATACTTTAGTTTTGTTTTTGTTAATAATTGGTCAATTTAGTTTGTTTTTAGCTTCTCCTTTGGTTCTCTTCCATTGTATGACTCATTTTTCTTAGATGTAAGTAGTCGATAAAACTGCTGCCTGCTTGCTGTTCAAAATAGTCGAGTAAGATTCCAATCGCTGCTCCAGCTTCAATGTGAGTTATCGGTCTGACGGGTACCGCGTTTTCATCACACGCGGAATCATCAGGGCGCAGGGACGCATCGTTAATCCGTTCCCTGAGTAACCCGACTCTGGTTAATCGGGGTTATACTGTATTTAGCATAGGTGGGCACAGTTAGTTCAAAAGTTAATTTCGGTAATCGTTAACTCGTTAGTTAAAAAGTTAACTTCGATAATCGGTAAAGCGTTATATTCTCGAAAATTTAAAATTTACGGTTAAAAGATAAAAAATTTAAATAAACAGATTTTGGGCTGAGAGAAATAGGTAAATAAAAACAAGTAGAAGAAATTAAACACATTTATTTATTTCAATAAGTACGTAGGTACGTACGGCTGTTATTATTTTTCATTAGATAATTCAGGGTTTTCAGGTGCATGTTCCCATTTAAGTTGACATCCGACAGCGATAATAAATACTCGTCGTCGACTCTTAAAATATCATTGCCCGTAGAAAAAAGATGTTCTACTGCAGCACTAGATGGGATAGCAGTGTAAAATATTTAATAAAAAGATTTACTAACACTCATCTAGAAAGGCAGCATCCAAAAGATTCTTTTGACTTTGTGTTTAGCCAAGTTCTTATCAAATTCAGAGCTTTGTTTTTCAGAGATTCGTGGCCTCCAGACCGATTTCCTTCAGATTCAGTTACAGCGCTGTAAAACTCATCCTCGTCTTGTTTATTATTGCTGCTTCTGCTAATACTAGTAATATCCTTTTCGTTGGCTTCCCTTTCTTATTTCTTCTGTTCTCCGCATTTTGATTGCAAAACAAAGTGATCAATTAAGTGTTGCCAAGAATTTGATTTTATTTCAGTACTACTGTCCATAATGTAAGTAAAATGAATATGGAATTTAATAATTTCTGAATGTGAACGACTATTTGATCAGTTTCACACCTGACACCTCTAACCATCCAGCCAACACAAACGAAAAAAATACACTATTATTAGTTTAGTTAGGTATATCTAGGTCGTATTCACTGTCAGTGGCACTGAATGAGCAGACTTCTTACACTCACGCCATAGCATAAGTTATATATGCATCTCACTCGCACGCGTTCTTCGCATATATCATCTCGCCGACAATCGTCGAACATACGAGCGTGGCATGGCGCGTAATTCGAATAAACAAAATGAAAATGACAGCGTGTCAACAAACGACTAATGTAACGGACTAAAGTTAACAAAAGCGTTAACTTATTTTTAAGTTAACTAAAAAGTTAATCCGTTCAGCAGATTTTTAACTTCGTTAATTAACGATTAACGGATTAACGAGTTAATTCCCACCTTTGGTATTTAGTAATTAACGCTGTTTCTCCAGTTTTAGATACCAATAGATATAGTTTTGCTGTAGCAGATATATTAACAAAAATATTTCTCATTTCTCAGCACTGTTAAGGACTCGAGTATTTTAGCAAGGCATGTGGTTCTTGGTTGAGTAGGGCACCTTTTCTCTATCTGGGCATGTTGTAAAGGGACTAAGACATTTGACTGTTGTCTATCAAACAGTCTATACATGTATATACGCAGTGCCCAGTTGACAGCAAGTCCCTATTACGTAAATGGGTGTTTATAGTTGTAAGTACTGTCATAGGTATAGGCGTTAGTATATATATATATGTGTGTATTTTTGGAATCCTGTATTAACAGGTAGTTACAATATTAAACCCAAAGGGTATGGTAGGGCTGGCATGTTACTTGTATTTATTTGGCTGGTGATATCATCAACCTTTACAGTTTTAATTATCAGATGTTTAAAACTTTGCGTTCAAAAGTTATGTTAGTTTTTTGTTTTACATATAGCCAGTACTGAAGTTATTCCCATGACAGCTGGCTGTCACAAATGAGTTGTCATACTTTAGTTATTGCACTTTTTGAGAAGAATTTATATACTTTTAGCAAAATTCTAAAAATATGATAATTACATGAAAATAGTTAAAATGATTCACTTTATAAACAGTACAAATCTCATATTATATATTACTAGGTGTACGCGATCTGAAGTTCTTTTTTAAATACTATTGTTTCAGGATCGCCTAGTCGCCAACGACTTTATCCAATGCCGTAAGGTTGCCGAGCATGTTGTGGAGAAGATAGTAGGAGGTGGAGATGTAAACGGAGCCAGCGCTGGCAGCGGTCGCGGCAGCGCCAACGAGGACAGTGGGAATGACGCACCTGAAGAAAGAGTGGAGTTGTTATGTTGTGATCAGGTCAGTAACTATCTACAAAAAAAGGGAGAATAATGAAAAAAGATTCTCTGATCAGGCTAGGTGATCAAGCATAGCGGACCACCAAGGGTTTATGGTGGGAAGTTGTATACATTCTATTCGTCATGGCAACTTTTTAAACGCGATTGGATACATGTCTCTCATATCTTTGTACATCCAGTTCTTTTAATTATACCTATGTATTTTTATATATAGTACACCAACTGCTACCACATACTACTATTACTGAATCCATTCTAAGGTTGTCTGGTAGAGATCACTTTTAGTGACAAGACCACCCATTGTGCAATACATTGATTAGAAGATTGATTGTAATTTTAGATAAATATGATGTACAGTATAGAATATTCTAATCCAATCAAATAATTCAATTCTAATCTACCTTTCTAGTCAATTTTAAGGGTTTTGGTAAGAAGTTTTAGTTATAATTGCTTGCATTTTTGCAGAATCTAGTTTTTTTTTTCAATGACTTAAAAAAATAATTTCAGGTCTTGGATCCCAATATGGACCTTCGAACTGTCCGCCACTTCATTTGGAAATCAAACGTGGAGTTTACACTACATTACCGAGTGTTGAAGCAATGAAACATACCATCATTATACCAGTTGAGGAAGTACTGCACTTTCCATTGCATTTTTAAGTTGTGAAGAACATTATGTGGTGCAAGACCTCTATGATATCAGTCAAACTGGCAATATTGGAATGAATTTGGAATCAAACTACTCTTACGAAGTATAAATAATTATACTTCGTATTCGTATTCGTATATATTATAAATAATTACCTTTACTATATACAAAGAATTACCAAAATATAGTACCCTTCTAATCATAAACAATGGAACTATCATGTTATAAGGCTTTTTTAATTTGCTGCAATCAATTTAGAAACAGTAAAAAATTAAAACATTCTCAAATCTTAGTCTATTGGTACTATGTTGCTGAGCATATTATCATATGATACCAAAACTTTCAAAATACTTAAACACCAAGATATGACAAGGAGGGTGGTATATTTTTAGGACTCATCTTTATTTATCAGCCATATGCAGCTATCATATTGTTTAAAATAATTAGTGCATAAATAAAGAGATTTTCTCATCATCATCAAAAAAAAAAGATATGTTAAAATAAGCCTGTCACAATGTTTTTTGGTCATTTAGATTTTATCCTAGTTGAATTAATTATATAAACAATTGTCTATAACTAACGTCAACTCGCAGCTTAAATGAAAAATGCTCTATTTTAATTTCGACCTGTTATAAAAATGTTATCATATTCTTTATGGTCTATATGAATGGATTTTATATATCATCATTATTGTCTTCGCATCAAATCATAATGTTGGACCAGTTTTTAATAATATTAATTTATTTCAAGCCTGATATATGAGAGAGACTTGTATAAAATGAAAGTTGCTATTATTAAGTTTTCTCCTTGTTTGGTTGTTGATAGTGTTCAATAATAATAAAATGTAGAAAAAAAAGTTTTTAGAAGGTTTTGCTACCGTAGACAGATACTAAAATGACAAGAAAACATCAAAGAAATCTGCCTTTACATACCTAGTTATTTAGTAGTTTAATAATCAATATTTAGGAATTCCTTATGCAATGTAATATGATGTTACTGAAGGTTCAGTGTTCATTTTATATCCACTTAATAGGTGTAACAACTTGTATTGGTTCTTGTTCTTTACGTTGAAAGACATCTATACCTATATTTATGAGAATAGACAAACATAATATTTGTAGTGTGATTGTTTGTATTCGCTAGCAAGTATAATTCTTTCGGAATGTAAAACGAAAATTCAGATAAATAACTGCTTAAAGCTATGAAATCTCCTTTTTTTCCCAATAAAACGAAGCATCGTTCTGTCGTCCATGAAAATAGATGTTCTTAACTTAATTATAATAATTAATGCATAGCAACAAAGTCTATCATATAATATTTCATAATGAAACCAGTGACGTATCAATGCAGTTTTTAAATGAATATGTATTGTGTAAACTGACTCACTACATACATACATAGTGTAAGCGAGGAGGGAATAGATAAAACGAAGTGTTTTTGTTTTGTAGAAGTGATTCCATTGCCCTAATAAAAATTATACATTACAGTAGTAATATGTTAGATATTTTTAAATATAGAACAGTAGTTCTATATATTTTAAAAAATATCTAACATTAAAAAAAAATTCAGACGTTTTTAAGGACTAAGACAGGCCTTTTGGTTAATATTAAAAAAAAAAAGATTCAAGACGAACTTGTCTTGGTGGAATAATTTAAATATTAAGTATAATGTCTCAAATACCAATAGAAGCAAAATATGTCTACTAAACATGGTGCAACAATTTATAACTTGTTTGCCATCATCATAATTAAAAAAAAATGTTATAAGTTAATGTTATCCTTTATATGTATCGTCTTTAAAAAAAAGGTGTCTGTGATTTCCATTCTTTTTATTTGTTTGACTATCTTTTAGTATTAAGCTCCAAAAATGCTGAATACAATATTTAAACAAAATCTTGCCCGTTTTCTATTACAAACGCTATTACGTTATGTTACTATGCAGGCAGTTGACATTCATTTAAAAATTACAATAAAATTAAATGCCTTTTCTGTGTGTACTTTTATAAAGGTGTTAATGAAATGTGTGTTCATATTTTGGTTTTATGCGATAGGGGGCAAACGAGCAGACGGGTCACCTGATGGTAAATGACTACCGCCGCCCATGGACACCCGCAACTCAAGAGTCACAAGTGCGTTGCCGGCCTTTTAGGTAGGAGTAAGCTCTTTTCTTGAAGGTTTGAAGGTCGTATCGGTTCGGAAATACGCCAGGCGACAATTTGTACCATAAGCTGATTGTGCGAGGCAAAAAGCTTCTGGAGAAGCGCAAGTGGTGGAGTGCCAATTGTCCAGGTGATGGGGATGGATATTTGATATGGCGGAAACCAGCAGCCGGTATAAGTCCGAACAATTCCTCTGAACACTCCCCATGATACAAGCGATAGAGGATGCAGAGTGAAGCTACATCTCTACGCAACGCCAAGGTGTCAAGTCGATCAGAAATATCTTGGCAGTCGATGATGCGAGTCGCTCTCCGTTGAATGCGGTCAAGAGGGAGAAGTTGGTACTGGGGCGCACCTGCATAAAGATGAGAACAGTATTCCATGTGCGGCCGAACCTGCGCCTTGTGAGATAAGTCCGCCAATTGTATAATTTGTCTGCAGTTTTAAGTTCTTTATTGTATTTAATGACTGATGTTCTCAAAGAGTATTATTTAAGACTACATTTTGTTGATTACAGTCTAATCGGGAAACCTACTGCCCTCATCTAGGTAATAAATAAAATTGGATGTAACAATGACAGTTACGTTGACATGAAAGAGAGGATAGAAGGGAATATAGCTTATACAAATGGCCAAGGCTAGTGTAACAATGAAAATATATGAAAAAAAAGATATTTCATAATTTGTTTAACCAGCCTAAGAATTTTAAGAAAAAAAAAAATTTAAATATATATTTTTAAAGTCAACTATTTATCGGCCACTCAAAACGCTCAAATACACAACAGTCACATTTCTTTTCTGAAATTTCCATTTTTCAACCGTCTTCAAAAAGAAGGGGGTTCTTAATTCGACTGTATTTTTTTTTATGTTTGTTACCTCAGAAATTTCGAGTGAATTCGAATTTTATTGGAAAGGATACATCCTTTCAAAGGTAATTAGATGTTTGGTTAGAGTTTGGTTAGGTTCTGACAATGGCATCCGTGAGAAAACCATATGTCTTAAATTTTATAATAGACGCATTGAAGTCGGTTATCTACTTTTTTAAAGTGAATTATATTGTAGCACCATCCATTGTACTTTTTCATTTTCATGGTTAAAGATTTCAATCATCTAAAGTTATATCATATGATTTCATCATATATGTATATCTTTCCCTCTTTTACATTGCCTGAATGTGATATCTGACTCGGAAATACATCTGTAAGATTTAAACTATAAGAAATAATAAAACCTGGCCTGCGTAGAGATATAGCTTCTCTATCGCTTGTATCATGGGGAGTGTTTATATATGTATATATATATTACCTGCAACGCAGTTACGTTGCCAAAACAGCTTAAGGTTTTATTTAATTTACAGGTAGTAGAGCCACGCTGATTTATTCAGCAGGAATGGGCCGGCTCGACCGGGGCAGTACTACCCTCTCACAGAAAACCAGCCTAAAGTGACAACATTCGTGGTGTCGCCTTTCGCTGGTGAGTGAGAGACCGGAGGCCCATCGATGCAGGGGTGACAGTTATCGTGGTATGTGTGTGAGCAGTGGAATGCTGTAGAGTCATTGTGAGGGTGGCGTGGATCGAACCGTCGGCCAGGGAGACCCGTAGAAACGGTGGTGCCGCTGGCCGCCCGCGGCATAGAGAGGGGCCCAACCACGGCTAACCACCCTGGGAGGCTGCCCCGTCAGGTCGCGCATAATCCACGGAGTGGCTCGTCGTGCCGGTTGGTGACCGGATGGTGGGACCCGGCGACCACTTCCGGGAGGGTACGGGGGCCCTTCCGTCCGGCGGTTCGGTCACCGTCATGCTTCACCGATACATGATGACACAGCATTTTTAGTCTCAGTTTACATTGCCACGATGACTGTCATGCCTTTTACGCCCCCTTCCTCTTCTATCATGGCAGCACAAAAAAAGAAAAGTGGTCTTACAGCGGCATCCTCCTCTCCCACCAACCCGCTTTTTGAGGTGGAGTTCACTAACATACGTGGACTCCATGCAAACCTCAGCGCCGTACACCAACACCTCGAGACGGCTCGGCCGGCCATGCTCTTTCTTACGGAGACACAAATACGCCGCCCTACCGACACGGCATATCTCCACTATCCCGGCTACGTGCTCGAGGAGTGCTTCCTCGCAAGGGCTGGAGTGTGCCTTTTCATCAGGGCGGATGTTTGTTGTCGCCGTCTGCACTGCCTAGAAGACACATCCTTCTCCATCCTTTGGCTCCACGTGGATTTTGGCTCTACGAGCCGGATTTACGTGTGCCTCTATCGCTCCCATTCCGGAGACTCCGAGACAACTCGACTCTTTGACCACCTGAGTCGAGCAGCGGATAAAGCGCAGGAGCAGTTTCCGACCGCCGAACTGGTGTTTTTGGGAGATTTTAACGCCCACCATGAGTCCTGGCTGGGATCTTCCAAAACTGACCACGCTGGTCGAACTGCTCACGCATTTGCTCTCACGCATGACCTTACCCAACTGGTACTCCAGCCCACCAGGACAAGACAAGCGCCCTCTTTGCTGGACCTACTGCTGACGAATCACCCAGCGCAGTACAGCGTATCGGTTCTCGCCCCTCTGGGATCCTCCGACCACTGCCTGGTGTCGACCTCAGTGCCTCTTGTTACGCCTCCACGACCTGTGGTAACAAGGCGGCGGTTATGGCACTACTCGTCAGCAGACTGGGATGGAATGCGGGAATATTTTGCATCCATCCCGTGGGCTCAACGCTGCTTCAAAGATATGGATCTGTCGCAAAGTGTGTCTGCCGTGACTGACGAAATCACTGTCGGTATGGAGTATTATATCCCCTACAGTGAAGTCGCCAGCACGAAGACCCGTCCCTGGTTCAATCGCGAGTGCATCCGGGCCGTTGCTCAAAAGCAGTCTGCCTACCGCGCATGGATCAGGGCCCGCGCACATTTTGACCCAGACATTGATCGCCTAAAAGCAGCACTAAACAGAGCCACTAGGGAATGCAAGAGGGCTTACATCAGAGCAGATGCCCAGCGCATTGCACGGTTTGGTCAAGAACTCGTCGCGTACCCTAAGTTTTGGCGATGGGCCAAAGCCGTGCAGTCCAACTATTGCCAACCTTCGCTGCCGCCGTTAAACTACCCTGACGGATCACTGGCCCACGAGCCGCAAGAGAAAGCGAATCTACTAGCTGACCTCTTTGCGGCTAACTCCCGAATCGATGACCGTTGCGCGCACACGCCCACCATTGCGTCCTGCGACTCCGCAATGCGGGATATTCGCATCCGGCAGAGGGATGTCCGTGCGGAGCTTCGGTCACTCGATGTCCGGAAAGCCAGTGGACCCGATGGTATTCCGGCGGTGGTTCTTAAGAACTGTGCACCTGAGTTGTCTCCCGTACTAACGCGCTTGTATCGCCTGTCCTATTCCTCAGGAATTGTTCCGGAGGCCTGGAGAGAAGCGAATGTTCAACCCATTCCCAAAAAAGGCGACCGCTCCGATCCAGCCAATTACCGACCTATAGCCGTCACTTCCATACTCTGTAAGGTGTTCGAGCGGATCATCAACACCCAACTAATCCGCCACCTAGAGGATCACTCCTTGTTAAATGATCGGCAATATGGTTTTCGGCCGAACCGATCCACGGGTGATCTTCTAGCGTACGTCACACACCTTTGGGGTGAGGCTATGGATAGGCATGGGGAGTCCTTGGCCATCAGCCTCGACATTGCCAAGGCCTTCGATAGGGTGTGGCACCGCTCGCTTCTCTCCAAACTTCCTGCATTTGGTCTGCCACCTAAACTCTGCAACTGGGTTGCTGCCTTCCTCGAAAAGCGCCGCATTAGGGTTCTCTGCGACGGCGCGGCCTCAGACTTCCACGAGGTAAGCGCTGGTGTACCTCAGGGCTCCGTCCTATCGCCTACGCTGTTTCTTCTGCATATCAATGACATGTTAACCCTTGGCAATATACATTGTTATGCAGACGACAGTACAGTGCACGGGCGATATTTCGGGCATCCTACTGCCAAGCTGGCAGACGTTGAGGAAAAACGACAGGAGCTTGTCGCTGAGCTCGACCGGGTCTTGAGCCGCATTTCCCAATGGGGCTGTGAGAATCTGGTCGAGTTCAGCGCCAAGAAAACACAAGCGTGTGTGTTCTCTAACAAAAAGTCTCCATTCCTTCCCCTTCCTACTCTTCAGAGCACTCAACTGCCACTGCAGGATAGGCTTAGTATTCTGGGTATGGATATTTGCCGGGATCTCAATCCGCGCGATTACATCGAGAGTGTCACTAAGGCGGCCTCGCGTAAGCTCGGCGTTTTGAACAAGGTGAGACGGTTCTTCTCGCCCGAGCAACTGTGTCTTTTGTACAAGACCCAGGTTCGCTCCTGCGTGGAGTACTGCTCTCATCTCTGGGACGGCTATGCGCAGTGTCTGCTTGACGCTCTCGATCGGTTGCAGCGGCGCGCAGTCCGCATTATCGACTGTCCTGAGATCACCCAGTCTCTTGAGCCTCTGCAGTTGCGAAGAGATGTCGCCTCTATGGCAGTCCTCTACCGAATACATCACGGGGAGTGTTCTGATGAGCTCTTCCAATTGGTCCCACCTTCTCCCTTCCTCTACAGGACTACACGTGCTGGCCTGAGGAGTCACCGTTTGTGCGTCGAAAATATACGTACCCGAACTAAACGGTTTGGCTCTTCTTTCTTGTGCCGATCGGTAAAAGCCTGGAATTCTCTACCAGCGCACGTGTTTCCTTCCCACTATGATCCCGGGTCTTTTAAGCGGGGCGTGAAAAAGCATCTCACCAGGCCGCCATAGTGTGGGTCACCATGCTGCATTGACTAGACATGCAATGAGGATGGTGACCACCACTCTTTGACTCCACCTATTGCTTTTCATCAGGCAAAGTGGAGTCACTATGGTAGGCTAATATAAGAAAAAAAAAATAATAATAATAATAAATGGCTTTATCAAACACTTCTAAAATATGTATAATTATCAATAAATATAGAAAAATACATTGAAAATGTTTAAGAAGTATAGGGGAATGTTGTCTTTGTCCATTGAAAATCTATAAGGCCTAATATGTCGGGCGACGCCGAAGTAACTAAATACCTAAATATAGTAAATTTTATTTAAAAGAATACATAGTAAATTTTACTTTCAATCCAATGAAAAAAGTAAACGTGAATTTATTTTATTTTTTTGTAAAATGTTAGTTATATAAAATTATAATCTTAGTCAGGATGTAACAATAACAATTGTTATAGACTAACTCATACGTTAAAAAAAATCGAAAACGCTTTGTACCCTCCTTTTAGTGTAATTTTAGATATGTATATATGTATGTATAAGGCTTCTTCCTCCCACGCCCTTGTGCTCTTAAACGGCTTCGGATTCCGAAATGTGAGTGAAGTATCATTTAACTCACCTTAATAGTGACATAGTGTAGGAGATTTCAAGTTAATATGAGAAATATAAATAGAAGATAAATAACGCAGTCGGGGAAATACGCACGTGGCGCTGCCGTTTCGTGCATCATACATAATTGTAACTTATGATTATTTATGTGAAATATTTGTAGGTTAATGTTTGGATTACACTATTTACATATTTCAGTAGCAGTAGACTCTTTGAAAGAAGACTTAATGACAGACAGACCGTCTACAAACACTATCGTCTCGAATTACTTTGTTTGTAAACGACCAGAAAACTCGCAATGATTATCAGCTGTGACACCTGTCAGTTTCAGTGAAACCTAAAATTCACAAATAGTAAATGAAAAATAGAAAATATTTACATTAACATGAGTGGAAGACTCATATTTCAATCTTTATATTGTACATTTACGGCAAAAGTTCATTTAAAACATAATTTTTTGTCAAAAAATAGGTTATATATTAACGTATATCGAGTTTCATGCAATCTTTTTAGCACAAAAGCAGATGTGCAAATTGAGGAGAAAAAGCATTGTAATGTAGGAACTATAGGACATGTAGACCATGGAAAGACTACGCTAACTGCAGCAATCACAAAAGTCTTAGCAAAAGATGGGTTAGCGAAATATGTTTCATATGATGAGATTGACAGAGCCCCGGAGGAAAAGGCCAGAGGTTCGTGTTTGTAGTTGACTCACTTTACATAACCACAGGAACAATTTACAATGTTTCTTATGTTATGCACTAGAGCGATTTTAGCCGAGGTTGTGGTACTTAGAAAAATGTTCAATGCATGTTCATGTTTGCTTCTAAGTAAGAGAGGCCTAATAACTTTGTCGAATTTTGTAGAAAAACTAAAATATAAGAACATTAATTTCTGTACATTAATTTTGACACATATTCATACACCTTTAATGTCATATCTGTTCTAAAAGACAACCGAAGTGTTTACAACAATGTTGAAAGTATTGTTAGCAGAAGTAGTAAACTCTGTTCTATAAAGTTTTTTTTCTCATATTTACGTAACCAAACAAAAACATAAAATGAAAATGGTCTTATTTTTTACAGGAATTACTATAAATGCAGCTCACATTGGTTATTGCACAAAACTTCGTCACTATGCACACACTGACTGTCCAGGTCATGCGGATTATGTAAGAAACATGATATCAGGAGCTTCACAAATGGATGCTGCAGTGTTAGTAGTGGCAGCCAATGATGGCCCTATGCCACAGACAAGGGAACATCTATTATTGGCTAAGCAAGTTGGCATACAGCATATACTGGTGTTTATAAATAAAGCGGATTTAGTCGATAATGAGGTATTTTTTTTTTAAATAATGGCTTGTTATTTCATATCATAGATTCACTTTTATATTAGTGTTATTACTTAAATTCCTTCAGATTTATTACTTGATTGACTTTAGTGTATGACTCTGTTTGAACCAATCGAACCCCTCCATTCCTTTATCGGACTACTAGGTGTGGGCGAAGGTTTCATCCTTTTTTATCCAAAGTAGTAATGCTTTGGCAGCACCATTTTAGCTTGAAATGATCTGCCTAATTATATTTTTCCTGAAAACTATAATCTTCTAGAGTAGAATAGGTATCTCTTGGATAGGCTGTCACCATCTTCATCTACATTGTCACTCTTCATTAGGTGAGTTGGAAGATGAATGATATTACAATGACCAATAAAAATTGCAATAGAATTTATTTAGTTAGTATATTTTAACATTACATTTTTTCTTGCTAGAGTATGTCGGCCCTTAGCATTCACATCAATGTTTCATTCTTAGGCCTCCATTACACTCATGCCAAAGGTGATGATGACTTATCTTAGAAAAAACTTTATTATACAGCTGTCAATCACTGCATTAGAGGATAGGTTATCCATCCGTGTGGTAAAAGTGATAGCTAAACCTACCATGTAATGTAAAACCTACTATGTTAAACCTATTTTTCCAGTTATTAGAACTTGTTGAGATTGAAATGAGAGAATTGCTATCAGACTTTGGATATGATGGCAACACTGTTCCCATGATTTGTGGATCTGCACTAAAAGCACTAAATGGGGACGAATCAGAATTTGGTGAGTAAAATAACACATTTAAACTAAAAAGTGATTAAACCAGCAAGGACATAACAACACTCTACTTGTGCTGACTCTTATGATCCTCCTAGTGTTAGGTATGTAGAAGTGTACTACTATTAACTGTTACATTCATTCTATCCTGCCCTTGTTTCTAAGATATTTATATTTATTCCCCATACTTGTTACTTTGTTAAAACTAAGTTAGGATGGCAGTCCTAGCTAACCGAAATGCCAGTAGGCAGTATCTAGTATCTGAATTTTTTTAGTGTACTTATATTTAATAACTCAATATATTTATAATAATACTCAATATATTTAATATAATATAATAAAGTAGTAAAATCTCTCATTCATATGGTATTTGTTAGCCCGTACTTGTACCCTAAACTGAATTAGAGGTGAAAAAAATTTAAGTCAAAATAAATTTCTTAACATCTAAAATATCTTTATAAATAAGTAACCTACAAACATACCTTATTATGTTTCAGGTGCTCCATCAATACGAAAGCTTCTAACCACCATGGATGAATATGTCCCTCCTATAGTACGAGATCTCAAATCCCCATTTTTAATGCCCATTGATAATGCCTTCACAGTGCCCGGTAGAGGTACGGTAGTTATAGGCACCATAAAACGTGGCATTATGAAAAGGAATGATGAAGCAGACCTGTTAGGATTTGGATACAATATTAAAACAACAATTTCTGATGTGCAGATATTTAAAAAGAGTGTGTCTGAGGTTAATGATTTTTTTACAATTTATTTTTGCCTTGAAATTACCTCTAATCCATAGAAAATCTCAGGTAAAACCCAATATTTGTATACTGGTATTAGCCATTCATTTGCGACAGTTTCTTTTGACGACTATTGACCAGCTTTCTTCCATGTTCCAGGGCAAATAAAGCATTCCACAGCATTTATATTTAATTGCTTACTACCTTGCTGCTAACTATTTTATGAAATGTATTTTTTTTAATGCGATAGGGTGCGAACTACCGCCGCCGCCCAATAAAAGCTATAAATCTAGAGCTCTGAAGATATTCCTTTGACTGGAGCGGTCTTATTGAGGTCTTCTCTACTAGAGACGCGGAAAGTTACACTCGCTTAGTGTTCATAGCACTCCATACTACCCTAATCGATTTTGTATTTAAAATGTTGCTCATTCGCTTGCTGGTTTATCAAATACGATGACATGGTATAGTCTTCCAGTTGTTACGCAAACACGTACCGTTTTGACGCCTAGAAAACTGGCTAGACTTGACAGTCACCTACCCTCTTATTGGAATAAAAAATTAATGGTTTTCATTCCCTCTTCCAGGCTTTAGCTGGTGACAACGTAGGCGTTCTATTACGAGGTATGAAGATCAAATCAGTAGAAACGGGAATGCTTCTAACAGCAGCGAAGTCTTGTCAAATGAGTAATCACTATAAAGCAAAGATATATTTCTTAACACGTAGCGAAGGCGGGCGGAAGAAACCGGTATTCTCGAAGTACTCACAGCAAATGTTCAGTGGCACTTGGAACATTGCTTGCAGAATTGATTTAGGTAATTTAAGTAAATAGTAAAAAGCTGAGAGCCACATACTTGTGATCGGATTTCTAAGACAATGAAATTAAAGAATAGCTTTGATTGGCCTTATGGTCTAGTGGCTAGTGACCCTGGAGGTAACGGGTTGATTTCAACAGAGGAAAAAATAAGCGTGTGATCCATAAATAGCTCGCTGTCCGGGGCTCGGGGTTTTTTTAAAAAATTAGAAAAATGACCAACCGAGAGTTGTCTTCAGAAACAAACATTGCAATCGAATCGAATAAAACCACACAGTATCACTGCAGTATAATTTTCCATTTCTCTGGAACAGTACTATTTGTCAAGACGAAAGGTTTCCTATGTCCTGACAATGGTTATTCAAAATTTCGTGATATGTTTAAATAAATAACTTATAAATATTATATATTTTATAAATATATAATATTTATAAGTTTTCCTCCTAATGTTGAGAAAATATAAAAAATGATTCCTAAAGTTAGTTTGTGATAATCTTATCTCAAAATAATTTTTCTTCCAGATCCGTCTATGAATATGATGATGCCAGGAGATCACGGGGAGGTATACCTAACTCTCCTTGAAGACATGGTGATGATGCAAGGCCAACCTTTCACGATACGAGAGAACAACGTGACCGTAGCTACAGGCATTGTGACTGAGACCTTACAATCTATTGATGTGCCTAAAGGAAAATTGGGTAAAGTTGTTATGAAGTACAAAGAATAGTATCTTGAATAGTATTTACATGTAGATATTGTTAATAAATTATTGTGTACATAATTACTGTTTTATTATGACACTATCTCACAAGCCAGGCTTGTGGAGGCAATGTGGTGGAGTCAATATAACCACCATTTTTTCCAATGGGTGACGTAAAAGGTGACTAGGGGATTGGACTGTTTTCTATCAGACAGTATATATATATATACAAATAAACATATGTACAACTATTTAGTGGTAGGAGGAAATGTTGACTATTTAGCATTACTTTAACAAGCAGAATAACCGAGTTTATGCTCAAAGCTTTTTTTTTTTACGCGATTGGGGGCAAACGAGCAGACGGGTCACCTGATGGTAAGTGACTACCGCCGCCCATGGACACCCGTAACTCAAGAGTCACAAGTGCGTTGCCGGCTTTTTAGGTAGAGGTACGCTCTCTTCTTGAAGAGAAGCTCTATTGAGGCTTCCCAATCAGTCCGCAGAGTATAATGTGCGCATTATTCGACTTCAGTTTTCAGTCAGTCATTCCAACGGCTTGTTGCGGTGTTAGCAATCGTGGAGTGACTGAGCTATTTTTTTGTAAAAAAGGTGTCAGTCAAAACGTCGTCACAAGTATCAAGATACGATCCTTGAGAAGGCTGTTAAGTCTCTTAACATGTATGAATGTATCTCACACAATTACTGTTGCTGCTGTGATTTGTATGCTAGGCAAATAATTCATATTTAATTGACTTGACCATCAGAACATCGAATATAACACTGCTAGGAATAAACTTCCAAGATTTTGAACCGTAGAAAAAAAACAACGGGACTAAGAAAAGCAGGAGACCCAAAAAATTGCTGCCCTAAAGAATGTTGGTAGTAAATGAAAGTTTTTAGCCGACTTCAAAAAAGGACGAAATTCTGTGTTCTAATATTCAACTTGGGTAGATGACTGTGCTTAAATTATTTCACTAAGTCGGATTTAGATTACTGAAAATATTTTAAAATTGTCGTTCTGTTTTGACAATACATACCTGTGATGTGACGACTATGTATTTTGACGACAACTAGGAATAATCTAAGTTGCATGTTTTTACATTTATTAAGATGTTTGATAAATGTAAAAACATTGAATTATGTTTAGAAATATGTACCCACACTAGGAATAAAAAAAATCAATATTTTTTTTTCAAGATCGTAAATCAACAATTTGTCGGTTGCACATAACGCTTCTAAAATTTGACCTCACCATTCTAAATCACCCCTATATCATATGACTAAAAAGATAGTTAGTGGGGAAGTTGATAATGACATGGATGAGTAAAAGGGCTAAATTAAAAGGAAGAGGGGTGCATAGGTTATAATCGTGGCTGTGGTCAAATAGATAAGACGAAATTATATGAATTGATTTTAGTCACTGCAATCCTAGAATAGTATCAAGGTTGTGGACCAAACAAATAGCATGTTGAGCTCAAAAATAAAACTGCACGAAACATTTTATTAATTATATATTTTTGTCAGAAGGTAATTAATACAGTGCCAAAACAGTAACAAAACATTAGTAAGAAAAATCAAGACTGCATCTAGCATCAACTACTCAATATTCAGATAAATAATTTGCTATACGGTTTATAAGGACAACATTTAACACTTATATTTTCACAACATTTGAACAGACAGTTGGCATAGTAGACTATTTTATAATATATAAATTGTGAACTAGATTCATAACACCGATACGCCTAATGGATATTTTATCTTCTACATTATTACTCGGAGGGTAGTTATATGCAAGGAGATATATACTAATATTCTTGTAATTTAAATCGTTTTCATTTTGAGCCAGTTCTGTTAAATAAAATTCGATTAATCAATTCAGAAGTGTTCATCTCATTGTCATGCATTTGAAATCACAAATCGGCTCCTAGAGTAGCTTTCATTCAACGATTTTCGTAAACACTGCCTTATCTTTAACCACTCATTTATTCTGAACCAAAGCATATCTGTGATTATGAACATTACAGATATGCTTTGGTTAACAAACACTACAATCAATAGTGAACATCGATTAGAGAACCAACTCTATAACTAGTTTCAATTCCTATTCACACAGCTCTTTAGCTGTTAGTTTATCAAATTCTAATAAATAATGCACATAACTAACCCTCTCTATAATACTGCGCGAGAGCAGACCCTTCCGCTGAAACCTGCTCTAAATCAGTCTGTCGCTTGTCACCATGCCGCGTAATTCTAACAATCACAAAATTACTGTGTACACGGAACTAACATGAAGAAAGAGACACCTTCAAAATATTATTTTTAAAACCATCTATGTAAAATGCTATACCGCCAGCGTGATGTGAGCTACTTCTTATTATATCCTTGGTCCATGCGAGCTAACTTGGCATCTTATGAAATACAATAGCTTCGTTACAAACTCTTTTTGAAAAAATTAGTGATGCGCTTTCGATAATGCGCGTCTCGACTACTCTAAAGCGATCGTTTTGTACAAAAATAACATTTTTATATTAATTTTTTTTAAACAATGTTTACGGAAATTAGTACAAAACAAGACAATTCCAAAATAGTTTTTTTTTTTTTTGAATTCTAAGGACATTTCATAGTAATTACGTTTTGGACATTACATTATACATATCTACCTTAGCATGGTAACGTGATTTGAAATTACCATGGGAATTATCTAACTGCCATCAATACTGCTCAACACATAAACACAAGCTTACCACACTTTTAATGTTCCCATGATAAATTCTTACAATAAATCAATATTACATAGTCCATCTATAAAACAAAGCTGTATCTAGACAAGGATATACTATCTTTTAAATCCTAAATCTACAATAAGTTACAAAATGAGCTTACAACAGGTCTCACCAAATTTACCACGAGATTATGAAGATACATAAAATGACTCCGGAATTTATACTGGATTGTTATATTGTCGGGTTCTCTGATAAACTTAAATTTTTTGCTCATTTTAAACGGTCAATATTTCTTGTCAAGCAATATTATTCTTACAGCTAGAAGTGCCTGTGTGGTCATGAATAGTAACTTGTTTTTAAAGGAAAAACTGCAGGTATTCTATATGCAGTTGGTCTACAAAAGAGCTTAACAAACTATTTTGACAGTCTAAAAGAGACAAAGTGACGTCACAAAACAGAGACGTGCATTATCAAAGTATACATTATTAGCACACCGCAACGATATTCGTCGCAAATACCGATAACCACGGAATTAAGTTTTAATAAGCTCATAAAATTCGATATTCACCACAGACAGTATTATTTTGTATTTATTATAATATATACTCATTAAGTATCTTAAAACACCTATATTTTTTTTTATTACACGGACAGATCCAAAGTTATACATGAGATAAGGACTAGCGATCATCAAACTATTAATTCTTTATATATTATTATATTATAATAGTGTTTGCGCCTACAAAGCTTTGCTAAAAACAACAAAAAATATAACAAGAAACAATGATAATAAAAACAGAATGCAGTTTATAATGGACAATTTCAACAGTGGCAGTGTTTAGAGAGACGCTAAAATAATAATTATAACATAGTTCATATTGTAATATTTCAAAGCCGTGTCTCGTATACTCTGTTTTAGCATACAAACATTCAGTACGAGATGTTATTATATTTAAAAGGTGAATCTTTTGTTATATTTAGTACAAGTCGCTATGGCAAATTATTTAAAAACTGTAATACATTGTTGTGGACTAAATGTAGTGAGATTTCAAACACTGAACAAATATACTTAATACAAATATCCCATTACATTTGTCTTGTTTAACCGAATAAAACACTGTCACTTAAAACTTAAATTATAATATAATATACTTATTGGTGTCGACAAGTAGTGTTTAGCACCACATTAATATAAACTATTGTTACGTAAGCACTAACAAATCCGAGTGGCGCAATTCCTGAACCGAGAAAAAAGGAAAGAAAAAATAAACATTTTTTTTTCCCGTGCTCAAAAACATGTTATAATACTTGTGTACGCACACCAGTTACCTAAAATATGTAAAAAATTAATTCACCAACACTTACCAACTAGAAAAATATTTTAGAAATTCTCACTTACATTAAAGAGGAACTGGCAAAATAAATCCTGTATTTCCCACGTCTAATATTTTTTTTTTTTTTATTTATTCAACTCACAATTGAATACAAAAAAAAACCAGATTTGGTCCTCAAGTATAAAATTCATGATGCCATTCCTATAAATTGGACAGAACTATTCACGGTACGCGTATTGACGAGTAGCAAAAATATTAGTAGACTATGCAACACTAAACAATGGCTCAAAATATCAAATCCACTAAATACCCAATAGAAAAAAAACAAACTGCCTACGTGTTACGGCAAAACCTCGTAGAAGCAATGTTAAACTTAAGAACCTAATAGAGTAAGATTAAAATGGTGGTTGACCGTGTCGCCCCGGGGCGACTGGCTCGAACATATCACAATAGACTATCTAATAGGACTAACCACCCTTATTGTCCACACTCATTCAACTATAAATACTATCTTTGCAACTAATATTTAAAAAGAAAGAAACAACCATAGCGTTAACCCCACGGAACTACGAATCCACAGTATCAAAAAGTGATTAAAATTCCATTTATATAGATTAAGAGTATTTTGTGCATATTATACGCATTGGCGCTAACAAGGGACACCGGACACGAAGAGGGGCGACACACGCCTAACAAACTATCCGTCACCTAAGAGAGGACTGACACATCGATTATTATGCTAAATAGTCACATTTCTTCTAAACGAGGATTCTTTACACGGTTATTTTAAAAACATGTAACTATTAGATTCGTACTATATAAGTATAAGCTTTAGGACCGTAGTATTCACCTATAACTATCTTCACCTAGTGGCAAACGCTCATATCTATATCGTTCACTACACAACTAGCATCGTTTAAAATAGATAAAAAACCAACTACATTACACAATTTTGCAGGAATAACTATCAAAACAGTGAGTTTATGTATTTCTCTAGTTTTTTTTTCTTGTTCAGTTATTATTTTTTTATAAATATTCATCCGTAAATTATTATCAAATTCGATAAAGCTCTAAGATTGATCCACATTCACATAAAATAACTCGGCAGTTTCCGAGATACACTGAAGCATATTTGAACGCCCATGCAGATCTTGAACGCGGACCCAATAAATACGCTTAGCATCGCATATTTGAACGCCCATGCAGATCTTGAACGCGGACCCAATAAATACGCTTAGCATCGCCTATATTCTCGAACTTGGCGTTCAAACAAGGAACATTATGTTAAAACTAAATACAAAATTCGGGAATTATTTTAAAGTAACCGGCAGCGGTCGAGACTCGCGAAAGCTAAAGTTTAAATATGAGAACCATTAGCCAGTCTTGGTAATGGTGTAATACACAACTACATATTCCTAACAAAATAAAAACAACATCTAGCTGAATTCACTAGCGTGGTGCTTTACACACTTTTGTACCTTCAGGATTTAGGAACAAAACCATACGTTTGGGGGTTTTATTTCTTCTAGACTATGAGACAATTAGCTTGGGTACATTCGAGAAATAATATCCTACAAAGTTTCTGGCATAGTTTACAGAAAAATTATACAGAAAGATTTAGGCCGCATTGCAGAATATAATTAGAAAACCTTGCGAGGGATTTAGTAATAGTTTGGTAGAATTTGAGCAAATTTTAATAAAATACCGAGCTACTGTTATGAGTTTACAACATAATGCCTACAAACACTAATCAGATGTAAAGCCTTTACACGAAGATCTTTAATCACCCCCTCGTTTGTCTTGCTTAGTAACGCATTTTAGGCATTTACTACACATCATACAAAACAATTTCGTACGAACTTATACATTGGCTCCACATTGTCTAACCATAACCAACCACGTACGAAAATATTTTGCAAGTGTCTATGTAATAAAATCTCAACTCACCTAAACATTGACTAATAATAAACAAAATAAAATAACAACCGCTATTATGATTTATATTCATGCACTTTTACTATCTATAAAATTCTAGCGTTCGTAAGTTCTCTTAGGTTTAAATGATGCACATAATTGACTCCAGGCCGTGGACTGGTGAATTTACAGAAATTGGCCTTGACGTCAGTCTAAAAATTTGGGATCCTCGCACATGTCAAATATCCTACGCTCTATCCGAAACTATTTGTAAGGTTGATCAATGTCTTATATTTATTAAAAATGCCAACTTTAAAACACTTTTTCCAGCTCATGAAATGTTGACTTTGAAAATTGAAAATAAATTCCAAAATGCTATTCGCACTTTATTTATTGGGACATGACTAGGCAAGGGCGATTTGACACCTCATGTTACGTGGTCGACTAAATATGATTTAGTCATGAGAGTACGTAAATTAAGGCCAACTGATTTTCAAACCACGACCTGTAGTACAATACTCGACTTGTAATTACGTATAGTTAAAAATATTTGAAGCTATAGTTTATAAGTGCTTATAAACTACGAAGCAACCCGCTATATTAAGTTAAATTTGTCGAGCACCTTTAGGTAGACTCCATAGATAATGGACTTGGCGTTATGTAAAAATGAACTATGCTCAATAATTTACAAAATGCAGTAAAATACATATTCAAATCGAATTAAAGGTTAAATGTTTTGGCCTCGGTTCTTTCTTATATAACACAGTCCAAATATATAGCTAGCGGATCACAAGTCAAAGAGCAGCAAGGACGAATTACTGATAAAATTTAGGTTTTATCTTTCTTTAGAATCACTCTCACTTATCATAACTCCATATAAGCGTTCATTATTGGCTTTAAATTAAGTACTGAATAGTTTTGGTATTTTTTTTTTTATTTTTGACGTATTAAGGACTAAGGACATTATTATTTTTAATTTATAATTAGGTTATATCACACAATATTCTTAGAGATATGCTGTTATAAGCGTTGGTCATTGAAATTCAGAAATCATATATTATATGTATTTTTTATAATTAATTAGCGTACAACATTTATCCTTAACCGAAAACTAATTTAGGAAAAATAAGATTGTAAAGCCTTTTTATGAAAATGAATAAAAATGCAGAAGGGAAGCTTATGCTATGAAAATTCCAATATTGAATGGACGGAAGGAAACTGTTATTGAGCTAAATGAAATGGGTTTTTTTGTTCTTTCAGCCGGACGCTTCGTTGGGGCATTGTTGGATACTTCACAGCCATCAAACATTAAAGCTGATATACGAATATATCTGTTTGCAGTAGGCCTCATTATTCAATCTAAAGCTAGTAAAGTAGGGCACAGATTAAACCGATATGAACAAGGCATATAAGAGTCAATTTTAATAGTGTGTTTTCAACCATTTATATGTATTTCGTGTTTAATTCATATCATTTATTGAGAACAATGACAATATACACACAAGTACGTAAGTAAATTTACTACTTTCACTAATGTAATGATTATGTTCAAAATCAATCAGTTAATCTACCTCAGCAGAAACTATATTTTTATATATATATTGGACCATATATATGTAGGTATATAACATTGTATTTTAATTTACAAATCTTTCAAATAAATACTAGTATGATGTTTAACATTTATAATGTATTCAAAGTGATTTTAACAAACTGATATCTTAATCACTTCAATCAATTTTTTTAAATTTGTGTACAAACAAATATCATCATATTTGTTTGTACACAAATTAAAAAATCCTTAATTTCTTTAGAATGAGTCAGTTCATTGGCATTGGCAAAATGTTAACTGATTGCTAGCTCTTTATTAAAGAACAAGTGGCGGCATTACTTTCCTTAAATTCTTTCGACCTTTTCTATTTTAAATTAAACAATCACTAAAGTGAGCTGAAACTGTCACATGACATTGGTGAAACCTCATGGTATATTTTATATGGAGGCAAATAATGGCACTCGAACCTACGTTAATATATTTTTTGCTTATAAGCGATAGTATTACATAGATATCTTTGATTCACTTACGTATACAAATGTCAATATGTTGTTCACTATTCAAACTAATAAAGACAATGCCCCGAACGAAACGTAGAATTTTAAAAGAAGCTAGTTGTGGCACATTAAGATACACATTCAACAGAATATTCTAGAAGGGCAAATCATATTTATATAAGTTATTTCTAAATAAATGTATCCGAGTCGAATGAAATTAAATAAATTGTGTTGGCTACAATGAATTTATGAAAGAAACTAATGTTTATTTGCATATTATAATTTTATAACCATATTTGTAAACAAATTACTACAACGAATGGTATACGGTTTTTAGTACGTATTTACTGAGAGCGTTTCGTTCTATGCAATGCAATAAGATGCCACGCGGTTGCAAATATAACAGCTTTCGTATTTCAGTGTAGCCAAGACCTAAGAAATCCGTATAACAAATAATAAACTTTTATAACAGTAAAATGTCAAAGTGCTTTTTTAAATCGCGCTTAAAAACAAAAAAAAACTAGTACTTTTTCTACTTGCAAGACAGTGATTTGAGGTAAATAGTTACTATGTATATGGCAATGTCGGAAAACAGTGAAGTTTTTTTTATTTAATAATAAATATAAAGTCAGTTTTCGATAGGACGAAAAATAATTAACTACCTACTAATTAGCTAAAAAACTAAACATTTTTTAATATAATATTGTGCTAAATATTTTTTTCTTTAAGAACAATAATATCTTTTGACTAAATGCTATAAATACGCTAAGTGCGAATCGATTGTACTAATATACATTCAATATATCAAACTTTGGAAGCATTTATGTATGGGGTTGGGGGGACTATATTTACTTATCAAATCAACATCGAACAACACCGACCTATTTTATTTATTATAACATTAACACGTAAAGTCACTAATCACAAATTACATTGAGATAGTGATTTTGATTTTTTTGCGATGTCTATTAATTAATTAATTGAGACAATCCATCCATCCCGTTAATATTTATAAGGTGTGATGTTTCTGTTTATAGGACGCTAGTGTATGACTTGATTGTTAACTGTTATTACGATTTTGATGCGATTTTGTATCGCAAATGATGCAAACATTTACAACTTAAGTTATGCAAAAGATGCATAACTTAAGTTGTAAATGAATACGGTAAAATCTTATATTTACACGGACATCGAAGGCATGCGGAATGCGGAGATGACTGGGTTCTAATTATTTAGCCACAATGAGCTCGCTTCACTGGAATAATAACATACTGTGTTACCAGTAATGCTTATCTGTACATTTCGACTACATTTCTCCAGCCAACCCCATAAGTTACATTCAGCACTACAAGTGCACGGATTTAAAAAAAAAGCTTATTGCACACGGAAATGCATCACGAGTAAGGTATAACTAACAAAAAACCTATGAAAAAAATAACCGACTTCAAACATTTCTGCATGTTTGTACATAACATTACGGCATTAAAATGCATGCACATTTTATAGAAAGGCACTAAATTCAACGAATACTAATAGAAAACTATAGCAGTTTGTATTTGATTAAATTAATACGTGTTACTAACGGCTTACAGTGTCAAAATTCATTATCTGATTATAATCACTGTCGAAGAATTTACTAAATGTAAACATTATTTACTAAATGTAAACAAGTTTACAGCGGGTAAACGAAACTTTTTTGTATACAAGCCGGCAGTAGACCCATTTAAACAAATAAAAATGAAAAAATAATTAAATAACTAATATTTGTTCTTATACACTAACAAACTAAAGATGGAAGATATCATTTAACCCTATCGTTTTGGTTATACTCTGCCGTTGGCAGTTTTGTGCTCTGTATGAGAAAAATTAAAGCATCTCGTGTTATTCGAACCTTATAACGAAAATATTAGAGGTTACAATTCCTTGGCGATTTTCTGAACATACATGCATTGACTAATGAAAATACAGAACTGACTATCTCAGTGTCTATTTTGATTTAGCCGTACTCATAGAACACAAGTGTATATCAATATATTTTTTTCTAATTCATCCCATGCACCGCAGCAGTGAGTACATAGGGTAGAAACATTACAGTACAAATAATTTTTATTTTAGAGAATTGACGAAAACTAGCCCACCGTTAAGCATTCAACTTCACTGGCTGGGTGACAACACCAATTACTGGCAACAAAATAAAAAATGTATCCTTCACATTGTTAAGCAATTAAATATACGAAGCTGTGAAGGGTAATTATTTTCATTCCATAATTGTTATATCACCCTAAACACATTACATTAACATCGTCCAAATAAGCACTAACTATCAACTATAAAAATTCATTCGAATTTAAATTCATTGTTTTTTATATTTTTCTCAATTAAATAAATAAAAAGTGGTACACTTATACACTAATAGTTCATAACTTCATTTCATATACTTTTTAGTTATCGCAGGAAACGTGAATATATTAAAATAGTGTCAACTAGTTATAACATAGAAAAATCACATTTTTCAAGGGTTCTTTTGTGTTGGTGTGAGCGAGAACATCCACTTTCAAACAGTCATATAAATACTTTGTTAATTTGTGTGACTAGATATTGATTTAAGTGTATCGTTGTTGAGATTAGAAGGAAACGTTAGTCAGGATAAACTTGCACTACTCAAGTTCTTAGGAATTGATGGAAAATTCTTGGCCAAAGATTTTAGCAAAAAATTTGCAAGTTGGTCGGTTTTGGAGTTCGCTTGAAAACTAACCAGAACTTCAGAGGATTAAACACACAATATTATCTAAGTGTACTTTGTAAATTTAAAGCACTTACGGGTTCCGTAAACAGCAGGAATATCTGTATTTAAAACTGAATGGCTTACTTTTACTACAGAATTTGGTATACGAAAGTTAGTAGAGTTCCAAAAAGAAACCGTCTCATGTTTGTATCTATATAAATAAAAATTAACGGTCGAAATATATGAAGGCGCATAACTTCTGAACGCCTGCGCGAAATATGGTAATTCTTTATTTGTTGTATTCGTTATTTTCAGGATAAAATATAACCTTAAGGAAATTTTCAAATCTCTTATTTAAAGGTGCGGTTCGGGAAAGATAATCAGTTAAAAAAAAAACAAATTGGCAAGAATATTGCATCAAGTGACATATCCTTCTATCTCGTTATATGCTCATAACCTCTTAATAAACCGTGAAAGTTTAACACACGAGCTACTGCTAAAACATTCAAATATTAAAATTGCACTTCCTAAAACATTTATATTTAATTCACAAGTTTCGCTCACACCAAATGAATTTGGCAACAATAGCCAATAATACGTTCCCTTAATACTTTACTAAACATTAAAAACCAGCTAGCTAAGCACGATGAATAAATAACGAAACTTCGATACTGGCTAACCTACACACAGAGTAATATGTATTTATTATAATCATATTATTATTTATACCATGGTCTCTATTATACCTGTGTTAGTCTTTGTCAAGAGGGCTCTTTTTATGTCTGAGTGCACTTGAAATGTTTAACATAAGATTATATGTAGAAAGATCGTTTCGTAGTTCCAACCAATAGATACAACTAACAGCGAATAATATTTTATTTCAGATAATATATAAAGCTTTGTGACGTCATTTTCTTTGTAAAAAAAAAATATGAGAAAAAGTTTGTTTGTTCCTTTTACATGTTTCTTATAGATGTTTTAATAAGGGAACGACTTGAATCCGGGAACCGTGACTCACATAGTGTTTCAATAGGGAAAGTGTGTTTCAAGACGAGTTTACAAACTTTGGATTGATTGCATTTCTATGAAAAAACTAATTTGGCATTTCTTACACCAGGATATGTAACTGTTTACTCTGTAAACGTCCTTTTTGTATCCAATAGCTCTTGGCTATCCAGAAAAAAAAATGAAAAAAAGCGCCATTTTAGTTGACGAAACGATATCTCAGTACAATATAGCCCACTAACATCTCAGTACACTTAAATGCATATATAGTTTATATCAGACATAAAAAGTGCATCTCCAGATATATGTATTTCCCTACAATATTTGTATGTTGATATGATATCATTTTGATTGCAACAATCCCTTTGCATAACGATACGCTTCACGTACAGTTTAAGAAAAGTATGAAATACGGTACTTGTTATTTTCTTTTATTAAGTTATAAAAAACTTCGTCTTTGGAAATTGTCTGACAACTTAGCATTCATTAAATTACCGCTCAGAGACTACATGTAGTTACAATATATTTATTTAAAAAGGTTTTATACGGAAAATTATTTATATATTTTTATATTTGAATGTCGGATAAAGACAGTCGACCTACATCGGTCTGTCTGTCGTAGGTGTAACTATAAATTTAAATAAAAATACCGTTTTTATAAGAGAAGTTATTTTGAAATTTTTATTTTGTATTGCAATATGACATACTTTTTGATCTGAGAACGTATAATACGGTAATTGTTAAATTGACACGATAATTCGTTTATGGTTAAACTGAAATTAATATTTAAAAAACCATTAAATTTTATTTATAATTTTCTTTTCCGATTCCCGTATTTCATACAAACAAACACAAGCGTATAAAATTTTCTCATGTCTTTATATATTCATGATAAACGCTAGCTAAAGCGATTATTTGTTATAGTGTCGAGTTAAAATGGTGCGTTTTAAACCTTAATTCATACTGTATAGAAAACATTTTCGCTTTTTTTTTTAGTTTCACTGTAATCGGGCGATACTTGAACAAAACATGATTGAAAATTGTGCTTAGTATAAAAAGAGACAGTATTAAATGCGTTAAAAGTTATTTAGTACTTAATATTTCAGATAAAAATACAAAATATGTAAGAAAGTTTTGAGAAAATAGTTTATAGTTTTTTTCGTTGGCAGGATTTAAAGAAATATATTTAAAGCTCAATTCAACATGCTTTGCTCAATACTTGTAAGGAACATATAAATAAGGCTGACAAAAGTTCAGCACACGACATTGAACCTTATATGTATTGTAAATAAGTTTATTACTGAATCATAACCAACTATTCATAGATATGTACTTAAACTTTCTTTTGCCTCAAATTACGAAATAAGAATATCGATTTCTCTAATCAGAGTTATTACAGAGATTCAGATATGAGGCGGAAAAATAACACAATGTTGACACTCTTCTATAGAGTAATTAAAGTTATAAGTAACACTAACTTGTCAAACAAGCTGAAAGTAATCCTAATCCACTATTGTTGATGATGCCATCAACTACAGTAGATTATTATTTTTTTCTGGACAAGAAACAATTCTATACCTGAACTAAAACTCCTATTTCAAATTCAAACTTTTAAATTTAAGAAAGATTTCAAAATTTCAAATTTAGGCTGTTTTTTTTTAATTTGCTCATGGTGTTTTTTATAATACAAATAAGGTTCAATAAGTACATAACCCGCATTAGTTAATAGGCCCTGTAGCCAGATAGTGGTATGGGTGTCGATTATGCATGAATCTGTTGTCATACCTTTGATTCTTCTGATAAAAATCGTTTCGTTGAACTTTCCTGTAGTTTTGTGTTCGACGCTGTTGGTTCTTGTCTTGGGGCTTGTCTGTCGATTTGTTTGAAGACTTTGTTTCATTCTTTGTGTCGGGTTTTGGAGCTTCGGTTGGCTTTTCCTGTAATAAGTAAAAGGTAAACTTTATGGTCAGAAGGTGTTCCTGTCCTAATGGCCTCTGTCCCTGACCCTGACTTCTGTGAACTATTGCAGTCTAAGTCCTGTCTCCTTGAGGTTATTCTTACCCCACGCCGGTCCCAACCGTATTTGCCGTCTACAAGTCTCACTTTCTTTCCTTCTCATCATTAAAGAACTTCTTATCCAAGTAGGGTTAGCATCAGACAGGCGGTTCAATCAATCAATTACCCTACTGGTGGACATAGGCTCTACCAATGTACACTATAACACCCGGTCAGGCCTTCAGGCGGTTTCCTAAGTGGAAGACATTCATAGATTGATGATTGTGTTGCTCAACGGTTATGTGTATATCTTTTAGCTTTACCTCTTTAGTATTGTTATTAGGTTTCGCTTGTGACGGGCTTGTATTACTCGCAGCATTCTGTTGTGGTGACTGCACCTTCGGACTCGTCGACTGCGTTGCACTTTGTGAGGTAGACTCGTTCTGCAAATAATTAAATTCATAATATGTATGAATTTAATATCTACATATTTTTCTGTAGTAAGAAGGTACGGATCCAAAGTTGCAATCGCAACATAAAGGTTTAAAAACAGGTATTTTAATTTTGAGTTTCCTCAGAAAAATAAGCAAATGGTCTACTCCTTATACACTACCTGTTTAATAGAAGTGTCTACATGACAATTCAAATTGGCGTAATGGAGAATATTAGCAATTTTAGATTTTTACGAAAGATACTATTACAAACAAAAAACATGTAATACTATTTCTTGGTACGTAATATACCTTCGGTGATTTTTTTTTTGTAAGAACTGCAATGCCCGATACTATGACGTCACCTTACAATTGTCGTCGTCGTTGTAAGAACTTTTAGTTAAAACTGGTTTTAAATATTAATATAAAAGTTGGAAACGTTGTTTTGACTAAACAAGGAATATTCGTTATCAATAAATTAGTAAAACATTACTTTGTATTATTGTGGTGTAAAAAGTCAAAATATAAAATTATCATAATATCTCAACTACTCGCTCGCTGCAATATCGATAGGTCGTCGATTCGAATCTGGCTCGAAGGACCAAAAACAACAAATTATGCGAAAATGCATTAATTTGATATTTGTTAAGGATCGCTATATGGGCATCGTCACCACATGTAAAAATTCTTTAAATCACATTATTTATAATTATCTTTTTTTCACAGCTTCACAGTGTGAAAGATTTTTTATATTCCTGTGGGAAAGTAAATTTTTGTGGTGGTTTTTGAGTGACTGGAAGAGAATGCCTAAGGCTAATGCCTTCCGCCTTGTACAATATGTGCATAAAGTTAAATAAATAAATAAATTTGTATATTTGTATGTTAGTGATGTAACCGACCATCATAAACCTTCCTGTAATAGTTTGTTTTGTATATCATCAATTGACTTATAAGTGCAGGCGGGTGTGTGGTACATACCGTGGTCAGCTTTGTTACAGTGGCAGTGGTGGTGGGTGGGGGTGGGATGTGGTGGTGGGGCGCGAGAGCGACGGTGAGCGTGAGGTCGCACCACATGGCACAGCGCGCGCGTCGCGCCATCACACTGAGCTGCTTCACCGCCTCCGCCAGCTGCAGGATCGCTGTACACATAGATACTTACTTTAACATCGCTGTTCTGTAAATTATGTAATTTATATCTTTATATGTATATATATATATATATATATATGTATACATTAAAATATTTATCGGCCAGATATAATAAAAGGCAGTTTGTTTAGTTTTCACTTCGAGAAAATATTTAATTTTCCGCGTGCGGTCAGGTCACCCGCAAGTGTTTAGGGGTATGCACGTAAGATCAGGTCGCAGGTGCGTTTGGGGGGGGGTATGTACGTACGATCAGGTCGCAGGTGTCGGTGCGCGTGGTGCGGCGCCAGCTCGCGGCGGCGCGCGGCCTGCACGGCGCCTACAGCGCTGCGCCACGCTAACATCGCGCTCTCCACCTCGCTGTGAGGGGCGCTGTAATAATACCACGATAATATACACAATCAGCACAATAAAAATAAACAGTCCTGTTGCTCTAGTGGTTAGTGACCCTGACTGCTGAGCCGGAGCCGGCCCACACGAGACAAAAATTGTTGTGCGCCACAAATAGCCATCCCGAATCACCCATTCTTAATGTCCGTTGATTGAATGTTTATAAAGCCACCCGCGACACAAGAATGGTACCTAATTCGGAAGTTATCTTTCAAACTATTACTTTAGTGACTAGTGGAATCAAAATTACTTCTCAAAAAAACTTACTTTCAAAGTGTTACTCTACAATATCTAAAAAATTAAATATTCAAATAACTCACATCTCGGCCAAATTTTTAACGTCCTCTCGCCACGTGCTGGGGTCAAAAGTAGCAGGATCTACGCCCTGCTCTTGTCCTTTCTCTTTCTCGTTCACATCCTGACCTCTTTTTAATACGGTTATCTTTGACTCTTCGGCCTTGTGTGGTTTCTTATTTTGTGCGACACACACACTTGCTCGTAAAGTCTCCATTTTGCCCATTAGGGTTAACACCTGCAAACAAATCACCAGCATTAATAATGTTAGCGAAACATGTATTTTCAAATCAGTTGGACTGGCCTTGCCTTTGCTCATGCATAAATATTTAGATAGTTTTTTAGTAACCACAGGTCACCAAACTTAAATCTCATAGACCACTCGGTGCTGGGTACCCCCTGCCTAGCTTAATAGTGTCGTTTTTTCTTCATTAATAAGGAAAGATATAAATGAAACATATAGCTATTTTAATTTAAATAGCAAACAATTTTAATGTTTACTGCTAATTCTAAAGTTCTAATAAATTATAAGTAAAAAGCTAAAAGCTCCTACTTCCGTCTTTTTTTTTTCTAGATATCAATTGAACTCATGAAAGGAGGTAAACTATCCAGTAGTAAAGCAGTAATTGTGTCTGAAATCTATCTATTTATAGAATGAATTATTTTAACATTTATCTAAAATATATGCATTAATAATAGATGCCCCCTAGTGGAGATGTTGCCACACAATTTCATGTACTTTTAATATTACCTTGGTATGTTCCCGTAGCATATCAACAGTAAGCCTGTCTACCCTTGTAGGACAGGGAGGTAATCTCGGCACGGGTATAGAGTTGCTGGAAGACACGGCCCTCCCTGGATAAGCGAGTGCCAGCCTCGCTTCTGTACGTTTACGTTCACGTTCTAATTGCCGCCATTGTTCGTAGCACGCGTCGAGGCGAGCGTGAAGGATTCCTGACGATGTTGCTGCGCTTCTAGTAAAAGTAAGAAATATATTCATAATCTATGTAATGTAATATAAATGAAATCTTACACTGTGATGTGTTTCTGACAACCTATTGACAAAATTTTATGAAAAAGTAAATAAGAAACACTTTAGATATTGTAATATTATTTAACGACCCTAACTTACGACCCGACTTACAAACTACTTAAATAGGCTTTTTTTTTTCGTTGGAAACCCCCACGGGTCATCACCTCACTGGAGCCAACAGTGAAGTGGTATGTCGGACTCAAACCGACTAAAACCACACGGTGTTCCGTCCGTCTATTGCAGAGGACCCGGGTTTACCCTAAGAAGGAAGCTTCCGAGAACTTAAATGGGCTTATGATAAATTGTAATTAGCTGTTAAATAGCGGTGGACAGTTAAGGGTTAAACCCTTAATTTTCCATCTTAGAGGTAGTATTTTCTTCCAATTAAATTTGAACAGACCTTTACTAGTACCCTTAAATAAAATAAAAACGGTTTACAAAAAGCACATACAAAAAATTTGAAGTCGGTTAAAATGGGGTATTTTCTTGCCGGAAAGAAAAAAAATCTTATTGTAGTGTGCAATATACGTAAATAACTGTACCTATATAATATGCTCATTCCAATAATAGATAGATATTATTGTGTGGTTCATGGTGGTGTAGACCAATCCAGGAAGGTTGGTCCCACCCACCATGGGGCAGAGGTGTATTAAACATCACTCTACAGGAGTGTGCCTATGCATGTATGAATGAGATATTTAAATTATCTGTTACATAATAATCTTTTACAGGCAACTAACTTTTGTATAGACTTTACAGTAAGGTAACAGGTAATTTGTGGTACACACTTGAAAGAACAAAGAAAGAAAAAAAGATAAATTTTTCACACAAAAGGGCAGACTTTAATTAGAATAGAATAAGAAAATAACAAAATAATTTTATTTCTCCAACACCCAAAGGTTGACTGGCAGAGAATGCCTAAGGCATTAAGTCCGCCTTGTACAATATATGCACTAGGTTAAATAAAATAATATTATAAATTAGAAAGATAATGACAATAACATAATCGGGAGTTACATCATTTCCACTTGCCTTATTAATACTAGAATATTTAATTAAAGGGATAGAAAAAACAGGAATATACATTCGGCAGTGCAATAAATATTATCTTTTTTTGGTAAGTGAAAACTTCCGTCCATGGACACCTGCAACTCAAGAATCGCAAGTGTGCCGCCCACCTTTGAGGGTGATGAAGGGGGGATGCGAGGGATTGGGATTGGTGGAGGGGAAATAGGAGCGAGGAGTTATGCCTCCGAAAACCGGTAACTCCGGTGTCGGCGATATGCAACGCAAGCGTTGCTTCACAACCGGTTTTCGGTGAGGCCGTGGCCGTATCGCACCGATCGAGCCGGCCTATTCGTGCCTAAGCATGGCCTGTTCTATCATCATTAAAGATGTCCCAACACGCATTTTCACTAATTTTAATAAATTTGGTTTTTCTACTATTTTTTCTAAAACAATTTTGTGTGAATTAATTTTCCTTTCAAATCATCTCTTTAGCTAATAAACGTAAAGCGTCTTACCTCATATTCCTCATAGCATAGAAGGGAGCAAGCAGAGGTAGATCTAACATGGGTGATTGCAACACAGGCGGTGGGCCAGGTGGACTTGGGCCCAGTAATGCACCTAGACCTGGAAATTAAGAAATAAAAATATTAACTGTAGGACACAGAAATAAAACAATATGACAAATTATTTAACATAATTTATAATCTACTAGCCTCTTAATGTATGTTGATAAAAAGTAGCCCATGGCCCTTTTTTTGACATGATATCAAAATTAAACAAAATTGGTTCATTCGCTTTTGGTAGATGACTGATCAATAGATGGCATCACTTTCGCGTAATAATATTAGTATAGAAGTACAGATACTAATGTAACAAAGCTTAAGAATTTTTTCTTTGTTTGTTTAATCGTCATCATAGTCATTGACTGGACTGTTGGTCTAGTGTTTAGTGACCTTGACTGCTAAGCCAGATGTCATAGGTTCGATTCCTACCCAGGTCAAATATTTGTTTGATGAGCATGAAGCATGAGATCCTACTCTAAAAAATCTTATGTATTGGTTAGTTAGAGTATTTATTGAGGTATAATATAGTTTACAAAACATCACGATACGACATTTAGATGATGGTTTTAAAGGTAAACGACACTGATGGCCACCGATAGTAATTTAGACATATATAACGAAATCAGTAAGCTCGGGTTACACGTAGATTAAATCCAAGCAATATCTCATTCCTTTTTTTTATACAAAAGAATACTAGCAACTTGGGTCATACATTACTAGTATTCTTGTAAACCCCCTCAGCTAAGCTAAATGATTGTTTAAGGGGTGGGTCTACGACGGTAGTGTACTGGGCGGGGTTTGAACCCGCAACCACTTGATCGCAAGTCCGACGCCTCAGTCATCACGCTACAACCGCTTTATTCGTTTTCGTTCGCGTTTTCATTCTTCCACTCCCTTGATTATCCTCAAAATGTGCACTTTCTGTATTAGGAGATTACGCATGTCGTATAGAGAGGATACAGGCGCGATTATACAGGTGTCCAAGAAATCAACGTCAAGTCGAAAATGGGTGACAAGGCAAGTACTGATTGTTACCAGAAAAATATTTTCAAAAATCCAGGTCCGGTACTTTTGAAACTATAGTTACTCAAAAAAAAATACGGGCTGTCTTTGGGGACTGCCGATAGAAGTGAAAACTTAAGTAACTTGTGAATTGTATCGTCGAGCTATTAGATTATACACGGTATACATACATATAGCTCATGGGAAGCGTGCGGTGACGATGAACCGAGTTTCACGCTTTTTGTTAACCCAAAAAGTGCCCAACGAGCCTCAAGAAGTTTTCACTTCAAAAATGTATTCATTGAATTTCATGTTATGTTGCCAACACATTGGTTGGTACTATTCCAACATATGTTAAATATTATAAGAATGCTTCTACATAACACATAAACACTAATTTTATACACACTTCAATAAAAAGAAAAGTTTAAAAATCGCTACCCGATAACACCGTCACCTTAAAAATACCGGTGACCGGTAAACATCAAAAAAAGGTTCGTGCAGCCGTTCTCACTAAATTTGAATACTAAATGCGTAGTCAACTTACTGTGGTTAATGCAAGACGTTCGCGCATTGCAACTTTAGTTCCCAAAACCCAATTTTCCTAATTTTTCATACAAATTTTAAATACAGTAATACCCCGACTTACACTACCCCGTTTAAGTCGGAGATACGCGCTTTTTGATCACCGCGCACATCGGCATGTTTGGTTTACGACAAGTTCGAACGTGTTCCGTGTGGAAATGTTTTATCTTGCCCAGTTGAATCCAAAAATCAAATGACGTTTTCAAACTTAACAGTATGCCTAGGTACAGTTGAATTGGTAATTGAAAATTGGTTACAAATTTTAGAAAAAAAATAGATTCCAATGAAGAGAGCGTTTCTGCTACAAAACGGGAAATAAAAAAGTTACCGGCATGCTACGAGGAAATTTTAAGACAGAAGAAGATAAACTTAACTCGTAGGGCGACATTGCTCGATTAAATGAAGCCTTGGACACCGAAATAACTTCGGTTAAGTTGTTTTATTCATATTAATGTAAATTGTTATTACTATCAAACATGTTTGTTCTAAATTATTGTTTTCTTTACACTCTGGTTGTCCGATTACACAAACTTTATACGTATTTATATGCAAAGTTAAACCCCGACTTGCGCGAATTCGACTTACACGGCTATTGCTTGGTCCCACCTATCACTAAGTCCGGGGTATTACTATACAGTAATAGAAGTATAGTAGAACAGTATACAGTATAAGTCTAAATGTTTGTGATCCCATTTTCGGGTTGACGTTTGATTCCTGGGACAACTGTATATATTATGTATTTTACAGATTATGACATCTGTGTAAGGTGATAAAAGATATAGATATGTAATTTAATAGACAATAAATATAGTACGACAGGTACATACATACATCTCACGCCTATATCCCAAAAGGGGAAGGCAGAGGTGTATTAAAGACCTACATTTTTCGCATTACAAATTGGTCCCACTAACGTAATAGGGCCCATTGCCTCGCCTTGGCATTTTAGCATTAAAGATGGGAAAAATGGGAGTATGTTGAAAGAGAAAGGAACAAGGGAAGGAAAGGGATACAGTTTTATACGATCATTAAGTTTTACTTAGAAATAAAGATTTTTACTCACTTCACTACAAGTAGTCATTGATTTATTTTTAATACGAACAATGTTCAGAAAGCCCTCAGACTAAATAGTAAATAAGACAATGTGCCCTTGACACTGACCGATTTAATTTTATTTTTTTCAATAAAACTCGATCGATTATGTATGAGTTTGGATAACCCTTAACAATGAGTGGCCATACTCACATGTTTGCCGATTTCATGTCATAAGGCTCAAACATTTAGAAGCGGGTAGTTACAGGACAATTTTAAATAACTGTTAAGCAGTTTTATAAAATAAGGAAATTTAATTTGAATGGCAAATGGGTAGGATAGTCATAACATCTTCTGGGATTTCCTTAATATCAGCGATAGTTTGTGGTTTTCAACAAACGAATATACAGTTCCGCATTGTGCTTTTAGAACGAAAGCTAATTTTCCTAAACGTATACAAATTATTACATGTCTGCAAATTTTAAATATATAATTACGATAAAAGTAACTTACCCAAGTTGAAAGGATTATTTTCATGCAGAAACGACACATCTACGTTGAGCTGGTTAGGTGGTGGCCCGCTTCTCATTAATATACTCATTTGCCGCGCCAACTCTTGATTTTGACGCATCATAGCTGCCTGCTGCATATTATCCCTACCAAGATTATCAAAGTTCCTCTCACTGATAGTTCCATTCCCTTGGAAATTCTCTCGTGGTATCATTTGACTAATATCACGCCTTGTCATAAAGTCATTTTGGTTGTATCCATTTGGTTTGTAGTTCATGGAATTAGCGGCAGACACGGGCGTTTGATTAGCATAATCGAAATTCTGATTCATAGGACTCCTATCGTTGACCTGTGACATCATATCATAAAAATTATTCTCTCCAAAGTTTTTATTTGGTGGCATTTGCTGGAAATTCCTGTTATAGAACATTTTATTTCTATCATCTTGCATTTTGTTGAATTCTTCATTAGGATAGTGTCCATTTAAATCCATTGGCATCTTAAAATCTATATTATTAATTGCATTTTCGTCGCGATTCCTATCCCCAGATATATTTAATTGGTTCAAATATGCCAAGATTTCAGTTTCCTGATTATTTTCTTTCACGTACCCATCAAATTTGTTTGGGAACCGCTGAGCGTTATTAAAAGGCGCATCAAAATTGGAATTATAGTTCATGTCTAAGTTCAAACTGTTTGGCCTATTGAAGTTATTCACTGAGAACATATTTGTTTCTGGCAGTGAGTTTCTTTGGCTCGGTTCAAAGAAGTTGTAGAACTTCTCATCGTATTTGTTCGGTGTTGTGAACTGTGCACCGCCGATTTCTTGAGCGGCGAGCCTTAGTAGATTGAGTTGTTCAGGTGTAACTGTGTCGGTGGAAGTGTCTGGCACGGGATCTATCCCTAGTAAAGCAGTGACATCATTATCTGGATAATTGACGAAACCATTAGTGTTGGGAAATCCATTCTGCATGTTGAAATTGAAGCCATTTTGGTCGTTATGGTTGAAATTGTACATTGAGTTATTCTGATAATTATATAACGGTGGTATGAAGGAATTTCCAGCATCATTTTTTGGATACTGATTTGTTTGTATACTGCTTAGAGTTTTTTCCGGTGGTTGTATAGAGCTGGAAAGAAGAACAGTTTTAAACGGAATACCCTGACATAAAGTACATCTACAAGTACGAGAGCAAGGCAGGACATACAAATGTGTCCAGGGACACAATGGGTCTGTTTGCACAGTAGAGCTAAGTATAGGTACATAACTAGCAACAAACATAATTTTAACAAAAAAGAATATTTAAAAAGAAATTATGATTAATTGAACAGTTATCTAACTATTCAAAGTTTCTGAATTTTTGAGAAATAATATTATCTACGCTCAAAATCTGAAAGTTGTCAGACATTATATCTGAAGAAAATCCAATAAAATGATGTAACAGATCAAGGATTATTGCTATTGCCAGTTTGAATATGTATGCCACGACTTTGACTTAGATTTTAATGAAACATTTGAGCCCTAGGCTCCATAGAGCCAAGAGTTCCGTAGCTAGTCACATATAAACAAACTGGAGAATTAGCAGTCTATTGTTTTCTTAGAGTGAAGGTGAATTGCCAGTTATGCGTCGATTGTTGCATTATATTGCCGTTAATGTACAGTATAACTTATGTTCTATTTACACCGATACTATCGATTCCAAGCAGTATTCAAAAATTAAGTACTGGCTTCGGGCATGACGTTTAGAACATTTTTAAGATGTTAATATACTAACCTGCTCCCTTCTGTAGGCCCGGTCTCATCAAGAATTTTTGTGATGAGATCACGGACGATTGAGTTTTCTTCCATAATGCGTTCCGACTGCAAACAAAAGTCAAATTAAACATGGTTGCTGCATCTATTTCATAAACCTTAAGATAGCGAAACGTCCAGACATATTAATTGTGTGTACATATATTATTTCACAAAACGTAAGGTGTTAAGCTCCTCTTTTTCGTAAGTGTAGGCGATGGATGGATCATTGGTACATTTATATGAATTTAGAAATAAAAACCAGCTGCAGAAACTACAAGTTGAGCATTTTTGTTAATTTTTAAATATTTTTATCAAATTCAAATTAATTTATTTCCATTACACCCATTACAGGTATTTTTAAATTTTCAGAATTATGGGTAAGTCATGAAGTTCTAGTTGCCTGTTTCAATACATAGATCCTATAAAAAACTGAAAATAATCTCTGTGGACACTCTTTTTAAACATTTTTTTTAATTACTGGTCATATTGTTTATAATTAAAAAAAATGAAGTGTGAAGATAACATACCATTAATTTTAAATATAACAGACATGCAAATTATTACGACATTAAAGTACAAAATAGTTGTCAGGAAATGATCAGCGAGTAATAATACCAACCCACTAAAATTCATGAATTATTTCAAACAGATGTGAAATAAAAAAAAAACATTTTAACTTTATTATTTGTTGGCAACCAAATAATAAAGTTAAAATGATTTTTTTTTATTTAATATATTTAATATTATATTTAACTGTATATATCGCGAACCCCCATCAGAAGAGATGGAGTATTTCTATTCTACTGTAACTAGAACCACTTGGTTATCTCATCATTTTGAATTTTCATTATAATGTGTAGAACTAAAATGAATCCTTTGATCTTGTAGATTTTTTACATTTACAATAGTATTGGAAAATACTATTGTAAATGTAATGTATTCTGTTGCTTGCAGGTGATTGAAAAGGAAGTGAAATTATAGTGGTGACTCTGATGGTGGAACCCAAATAATCTTAAACAGGTACTAAACATTATCTCATAAGCATTTCACAATCAAAAAGTCAAAAAGTGTCATGTAAAACATGTTGTTGCAATTGCAAAAACTAAAAATAGTGATAGTTGACTAGTGACCTCATAAACTGCAGAGTCATACATTCAGTTAATTATATCACACAAACAAATTACACTTTAAATTGAGTTTTACTGTGTGACTCAACACTTGGTATTTTAGTAAACAGTAATTCAGTCTATCCAATAAATTCTAAATTTGTTATGATTGATAAGAATTCTACAATTTAATGTTGAAAAAAAAAAAACATTTTTGTTATCATAAATAAGTTGCTCTGTAGCAAATTGGTTGGCCTGATGGCAAATGATACCAGTTACAATTTACACCTGAAATATGAATGGTTATTAACTTAATATACTCTTACATGGAGTTCTTAACTGGTTATGCTGCTATCTTACACATTGTTAACTATATTTAACTATTGAATTTAATTTAATAATTATGATATATGATATATAAAGACTATGTTTTAAATGTTAACACAGCCATTTATATTAACACAACAAAATAACACCTAACCTAGTTTTAAACCTTATGGACAGTAACAGTAGTAGAGAAAGAATGTAAATTAACATTGAATCTGAGTTCAAATATTCTCCAAGATGAATGGCTGCTATACATTTATATCTGCATGTAAATTTATATGCTGGCTCGTTTTTTTTCCACTCAAAACACTCCATTGAATCTGGAATCTGTTTGTTGAATCGAGTCCATAAACAACTAACAATAAAAATTCATAATCAAAAACTCGAACATATTGATAATGATGATGAGATGTGTGATGATGGGAGATGTTAATACTTTTCGAAACTTAGTATATAGACACCTAGCTCTTAAGTTATTCCTACTAACTCGAAATAGTTTGATGTATTTTTTTTTGCTGTTATGTTTGTTTCTTGTACCAATATTAATTTAGGTTTATGTATTTCAGTTTATTCTACCGACTACATGCTTTAGTCTTATGGTAACCCCTGGACATTTTTAACATGCCCTCATAATGTATAATATAATAAGATTCTAATTTGTTTTACCTAAATATATCTATTATATGTACACTTACTTTCATTTTCAAATAGGCCCATCCCCAATGAGAATAAAGAAAGAACTGTAGTCTAAGATAAAGATAATCATGTATGCTCTGTAACTGTAGTAGCCACAAGATACTGTGTTACATATTTAGTACAAAATATTAGCTCTAAAGTTCTAGTAGTAGCATCAGGTATTTAAAAAATCTGTCACCTCAAAATTAGCATTTATTGTTATTTCTGGAATTATGTATCTATATATATATATCTTATAAGACCTCCCTTAGGTCTTAAAAGATAAATACAATCTTTTCTCCATGACATATTTATATAATAACTCAATTATCTGTTTTATGCTAGATTACTCACTATTATAATAGTTTATTATTAATGACTGATTTATTGAGTGACAATTCTATTAGTAAATGCTCAGTATAAAAACCATCATGTCCTTTGAGTTTATTTGTCATTAACATCCATTTTTACTTGGAGTTCCAGTAAGGATATGAGCACTGGAAGTTTTTACAAAATAAGAAAAAAGATATAGAAAAAGAAATGTTTTTCATAATTAAAAAATTGGTTCATGATTGACCAAATTCAGCTGATTGGCCCTGTTTGAGAGCTTAGCTCATATATACCTCTATATATTAATTTCATTCTAATCTATAACATAACTAGATGATACTCTACAGAAAAATATTAAGTTGTATTAATGGAAGATAATGCCTGTCTAAGTACATACAAAAATTAATCTCTATATGTATACACAAAAAATGTTTATCTGCAAATTTATATTATTTATTTTTGAATAGAATCACTCTGCTGCGATTTCTTGTATTTTTATCATTACCAGAAAATAGATAAAAGAAGTTTTTCTGTAATCCATTTTTGTATGTTGGTACAACAATAAATATTTAATGACACTAAAATGTTCACTCAAGGACATTCTAATTGTTTTCTTACAAGAATATCAGGGTCACAATAATATTGTTTATATATGTACCTTTGCATTCGTTTATAAAGTTAATGAACAATAAACACTTGATGAAAGTTATAAACAATTGCGTTGTTGTTTGCTTTTAACCCAAAGGCTATAGAAAGTGGGTAGGTGGAAGCATATTGTCCCTTATATGAACCAACACATATTGACAAGATTTCATAACATTTTGATGTCGTCATGCACCTTAAAAATAGTATATTTATATTGTGTTACCTTGTTATTCCGTCCTCTAACGAACAAACTACATAATTCTAAAAATATTATTGCATTCCCCGATGTCATTACCTACACTTGAAGAAAAAATATATCGAAACACGGTCACACAAATTATCACAACAAATGTTCACTAAACTCATGTTTAACACTTTGTTCTGTCCATATGTGTAGAATAACGCACTTTTAACTTTTATTTAGTGTAATATCATAGGATTTTAGGTCAGATTGACAGTCCACGACATTTACACCACCCATTGAAAAATGGCACTTTACGAAAACACTGACTTACCTGATCTGTTTCATTTTCGACGGTTTTGTACGCATTACCTATGTGACATATATCACTGAAGGCCATTTAAATAATAAAATTATTTCTTGCCACGATACATACGAGCTTACTTCGGTCCTAAGCCATTTTTTCCATTGACCTACATGTGTATAAATTTATACGTTCTTACTCGCTACGGTGTTGCTGTCACGATGCGAGTTTTTAGACTGGGAAAAAACAAGTTACTTGCTACAAAATATTCTTTTATTTTAAACTTACATGATAAATCGTCAGTTCTCAATAAAATTATAATCATTAGCGTCACAAATACTTTATTTTGTAAATTTCCCGCCCTTTCAAATGATTTTTCATATTTTTTTATTCATCAACCAGATTTATTTTGTCGTCACTAAATAGGCAAAGGCACTATTTCCCGATTAGTACCACCTTCTACAAAATTATAACATTTATAGAACTCTAGCAATGTGTTTTCGAAAATTTATAGGAAAATAATTTTCTTTATTACAGCTCTTGTTTATGTTTCTTAGTAGGATATTTTTATAGTAGAAATACTAGAATGCACTAGGGCACATAAGATTTTATATAAACTGTGTAGTAAATAAGTTAAGTTTATTTGTAGCTCAAAATATATCTTGTTTATTTTTTTCTCTTGTAATAAATTATTAATCAAGTAGGAAGTTGGTGAATTTTTTTAAACATTTTTTATCTATATCAGTGACATCTATGGTTCATCATGGAAATAGCAGCACTACAGTTAAAGTTAACCGCCTGATAGTTGTATATGTAGGTTCAGATGTCACTACCTATTCCTTTTTTATTTTCTATCAATACATAAAAATACGATATTACACTTTAAACTGTAGAAAATATCTATCGATAGATGGCGCGCTATGCACTGTAGGATACATAAACGGTGTTTCCAAATTCAAAACGATGAGGTGGATGGTAGAAATATTTAGAGGCTTATTAGTAAACACCTCGTCTTTTTATCATTATTATTTTTTAATAGAGTAGTATACATTATATATGTGTATATCAAATTTGGTGTTTTTTTAGTAAGATGGTTATTTTTTTCAACATTTTCAGTCGCTGGCACCACAGCTAGTATCACCTAAAGGGACATACTATGGAGGGTAGAGACAAGGAGAACTGTCTTGTATGGGGGACAAACTGAAAAAGTGTCCAGCTGTAAGCTTTAAATAACAGTTCAACAATCGTCCAGAATGGCGCTAGTGCATATTCAGAGTAGGTGTGAATGTAGCAATCGTAGACGAATTGAAGTGAGCCGAGTTATAAAATTTAATATTTTCCGTGACAAATGCCAAATTACTATCTTAAATAAATGACTCGTGGTTTTAAAAAATTTGCATATTTTATTTATTATTAATAATGGTCATGTTAATTCGTATATTTCATTGTTGTAAATTGATATACGTTTATTGTGTGTGAATCTCGTTTTATGACTGATACATTTAAATTAGCGAACTTTTAAGTTTAATTATTTTTTTAAGCCAATAACAATATTTTTAAATGACAATTTTTTTATGCTTTTTATGATTTATTCAAAAAAAAATTTTAATCTAAAAACTAACACTTAAGTTAACTTATTTTTTTTTTCATTTTTGTTTTCATGAACTTTTGTTCTCTAATTGTAAACATGCAATTTTTTCATCTTACTTATATATTTATTTTTTTAGTATTTACTAATTAAACGTTGAAAAATGATACGTAAAAAAAAGATTACATATTGTTTCCTATTTTATGCGTATTTTAAAAAGTGGCTATAACAAAGCGGAAGTTTTTCTTTCCTTGTTCATTTCTCTATCCTACTCTAATAACTTTTGGCGCTTCCTTTAAAATTTACTCTGATGCTACTGTGGCGCCGCCCTAATTTATAGCATTCAGACGGACGCTTTTCATACACAGAGACGGTTCTCCTTATCTCTACCCTCCATACAACATACTAATAAAAGCATCGTAACGTCATGTAGAATGTTAGCAATTTTCGATTTTTACTAGAAGGTATGCTCTATTAAAAACCAAAAAATAGTGTAAAATAGTGTAAAAAGTTTTTTGAAGCATAATACACTTCAGAGATATTATTATATTTTAGTTATAGCGCGCACTCACTCCTGACTTCGGTGTATGAAGTTTTGGTCAGAAATGGGTTAAAATGTTGATGCTACTAACTAAAAACGTTATTGCGATTAAACATAGGGAATATTCGTTAGCAATGAATGAGTGAAACTTTACACTGAAAGTGACGTCACACGTGGAATTTATATTTAAAATTAATATTATTATAATATCCTAAGTACTTGCTCGATTTGCATGAAACAAAAACAGATATATTTCTATACAATTAGACTGGCTGGTTAGTTAAGGGTTGTACTTACTAGTAGTAGCTAGTTTTAACAGATTAAACGAATATGTTCACAGTCTCCATTCACTTTTAAGAAAGGAGCAATTTAGTTTTGCTCAATTCGTTAAACGCATTAAAATTTAAAAACCGAATATCAAAGGGCCAAATCCTGATTTCTGATCCTGACACGGATGAGTACCTACTCTTTTGAATAAAATAATAATAATGTTAATCTGTTGGCAATTGGACTAAAAATCGCTTAACATACCTGATGATTTAGCCTATCCTTTTGGGGAGGCCTATACAAAAAAGCAAGGAAAATATGTGCAGCTGGACGTAAATACTCCTTCTCTTCACTATTATCCTTGGCGACTTTAACACCTGTCTAATCAAGAACGACGCGAGAAGTAGAATATTGCGATCTCTTGTTTCCTGACAATAAATAATATGCATCCTATTATTCTTCCTCTAAACGCACACACGCTCCTCATCGTGGTCCTTCTCTATTAGATCTTATATTTGTCTATGACTCTAACAAAGTTGCTGCTAATGGTCAACTTACCACTATCTAATCTTTCTCTCCTGCAAAATTCTATCTCTTAAACCTCAGTCTAAGTCCTTACTTCTCCGTAATTTTAAGATTATCAATATAGAGGATTTGAAGATGGACGTAGAAAGAATTGATCGGTCTATTGTATAATTACAATTGATGTGGATACATTTAATAAAAATCTGCTGGGTCTTTACGTAAAACACGCTCCTCTGAAAAAAGTAAAGGTTAAAGTATCAAGCAAGTTAAGCTATGGCAATAAAGTACAACGTAATCCGTCCGAATAAAACTACTAAACAACAAATGATGGTACAAGTAATGATGGTATTCAATTGCAAATGCTGCAATCTATTGTAAATATACGATTTTAATGACGTGTGTATTTCGGAGATGCCCGACTAGTTTCGGTCCCGATGGGAGATCTATCTCAATGAGTAAGTCGTGCAGCTGCGATGGTTCCGTTCCGTTGCGTTGCTGTTAAGTTATATAATATGTCAATGTTCCATATGCCTAGAAAAGAGCTCAAAAATTCCTGAACTTCAAACTCTGTTCTATCTAAATGTATTCTGTAATCACTGGATTAAATTCTAGGTTCGAGGTAGCTCACAGATCGTACGCCCTAAAGAAGCCTCCTCTGACTGGTGTGACCTCATTGCGGGTGTTCCCCGGGGTGGCATTCTGTCTCGTCTACTCTTCTCAATTTTTAATAATTGATATCACCAAAGTTATATCTTCTCACTATCATCTCTATGCAGACGATTTGGAGTTGTATCTACCATCTTTTTAGTCTTGACGAACTTACGGAAGCTGCCGTCAATAATGATCTCATGAATATCAACAAATGGACGAAATAATTCGGACTTCTCGCCATTCCCTTTAAATCTCAAGCTCTAATTATTGGTGGCACGGTTTAAAACAGTATTTTACAACGATACAGTTTTTCCATACACACACGTCTCATTTAAATAATCTGGGAGTTTTCATTGATTGCAATTTGACCCGGTCCATACATTACTGAGGTGAGCAAGAAGGTTTTTGCAAGACATCATTCACTTAAGCGTTTTTTACAATTTTCTCCCTTCACAGACAAAGATCTGTCTCTCTTAATCCCTTCCAATTCTTGACCATACTGATATTTCCTTCGTCGACGCTAACAAAGGCCTTTGGAATAAACTGAAACTCTTGTAAAATCTCTGTATCTGTTTAATTTTCGGTTTTAGTAAATAAGATCATATTTCTGAATTCCGAAAGCAGCTAAAATGGGTTTCCATTTTGCGGCACCGGGACGTCCATATACTTTCTTTACTCTATTCCGTTCTCTACAATCTTAATTATCCTCTTTATCTGCGTGAATTCCCCGACTCACACTATCCGTGATCTTTCTCTTCACGTTTTTATGAGAAGAACTAACTAAGAATATATAAGATATATATACATAAATAAAAGAAGATAGAAGATAGAAGAGAATCTTATGAGCAATATCTTAAACATATACAGAATACCTACAGAAATCCATACATTAATTAATATATTATATGTCTGAGTATTGACATATAATATATTATATGTCTGAGTATTGACATATAATATATTATATGTCTGAGTATTGCTGAGTGAAAAAGTCCTTAGTCTGAAATGTATGGATTTTTCTTTTATTTATGTAGATGTATCTTATATGTTCTTAGTTTAGGTATTTAGGTATATATCCATGTTTATTGCATTCTACTATGTACACAATTTTAATTTTTATTGCTGTCCTCTTTTCACACCCATGGTTTGATGGAAAAAAGTTAACTATGGGTTAAGCTCGCCTTTGTACATACTATTTTTCTTCTGTGTACCTGTGTATCATTTGTGATTTCTGTTTTCTGTGTACAATAAAGAATATGAATATGAATAAAAACCCTATAGTAATTTTTTCATGTCCAGAGGATTTCGAAAACTTGTAACTAATATTTTACAACAAAATATTAAAAAAAACAAAAAAAAAAAAACAAAATATTTAACAGTGGCAGAGCCGACCCATTCGTGCCTAAGCATGCACGAATGGGTCGGCTCGACCGGTGCGATGCCACGGCCTCACAGAAAACCGGTTGTGAAGCAAGCTTGTGTTGCATTTCCCCGAAATGACTGAGGTTTCCGGAGGCTCAAGTCCCCCTCTCCCCCTCCCTCTCCCCTCTCTTCTTTCCTCTCCCCTCATCACTCTCACAGGTGGGCAGCGCACTCACGACTCTTGAGTTGCAGGTGTCCATGGACGAAGGTTGTCACTTACCATCAGGTGACCCGTCTGTTCGTCTGGGACAGACGAACAGACGGGACGGTATATAGCATAAAAAAAAAATATGTCTAATGCCAACCGATATACATATATATTTAACATCTTTATTCGAAAAAAGAGACAAAGTCAGCACAGTCTAGTCTAGTTTTATTTTATTATGTAGGCGGACTGACGAACACCTGCAACTTAAGAGTCGTGAGTTTACTGCCCGCATTTGAGCGTGATGAGTTGGAAATTAAAGAGGAGTGGGGAAGGCGGATCCTATTCCATAGATTAGCGGTTTTAATGGAATAGGTAACGAGTTGTTAAAATAGTCTGCAAAAATATCTTTAAACCTAAATTATAAGAATAAATGTACACCTATCACAAACTCGTACAAAACAAATAAGCTCAACCTAGCTTTATTGAAAATTTTTTATAACACCCTAAAAGTAATCAATCGAATGATCCCGGTAATTTCATTCATGCAAGTTGTAACCACATTGAAGTGGAGTGTATGATTCCCTTTGTGATTAGTATCTGTCTGTACAGTGCAATTGTATCAGTTCATTTGTCCGTTCTGTAGTCTATGAGCGATGGTCAACTCTGTGTAATGCACTTTGTCGTTGGTTTGAGTAGGTACACACTGGCTGGAAATTTGGCTGGCGGTTCGGTTGAGCGGCAACTGTTATGGACCTAGATATAGATTAAATATTATTATATGTACTTTATTGGTTTGTTTATTTGTTTTTTTTTACGTACTGAACTAATTGTGAAGCTAGTTCACAACTGACTTAATCTGATTAAATTATTTTCTTAACAATTTAAAAATGTTTATGATGGTTACTATATTATATATACTAATTTGTTAATCAAACTGTGTTCCTAGGAATCACGCTCGCACGGGGACCTCATATTACATCTCTTGCGGGGCGGCTAAGCTCGGCCGCTTATGCTGTCAGAAAGATCAGACAGTTAACAGATAGATGTAGAAACCACGCGTTTGGTCCATTTTATCAACTTCCACAGCATTATGTCTTATGGCGATTTACTGTGGGGCTGCGCTGCTGACATCGAATCCATCTTTATCTTGCAAAAGAGAGCTGTCAGAGCCATTTATAATCTACGTCGCCGCGAATCTCTTAGGGAACTATTTAAAAGGATTAATATTATGACGGTGTTTTGCCAATTCATTTATGAAAATATCATGTATGTAAGAAACAATTTACTTCTTTTTAAGAAAATAAATGATAGACATCATTTTAATACTAGAAGCAAAGACAAATTAGATCAAGAATTTTCAGATTAGCTACATACATACATCTTTTATGGGAACTGTGTTAATATATATAACATTGATGTGCCATCCACAACTCAAGAGTCGTAAGTGCGCTGCCCGCCTTTGAGGGGGATGGGGGATGCGGGAAGGGGAAAGAAGAGGCGGAAGTTGGGCCTCCGGAAACCTCACTAAATTCGGGGGAATGCAACTCAAGTGTTGCTCCACAACCGGTTTTCTGTGAGGCCGTGGTATCGCACCAGTCGAGCAGGCCCATTCGTGCCTAAGCATGGCTCTACCTGTGGTAGAGCTGTGCCAAATTTCATCCAGATAAGTACGTTAATTCTAGCGCGATTGAATAACAAAGATCCAACCAAATGTTGGCATTCATTAAAGTAGTAATGTTGTTATTAATTCCAGTATCAATATTTTTGATTCGATGCCGTGTCTCTAGTTATATACTTATTATGAAAATAATATCATAATTAATTATTAAAAAAATATTAAAAATTATTAAAAATTATTAAATTATTAAAAATTATTAATTATGATATTATTTTCTGATGTTTTACAATTTTATATGTGATATAAAATTCTTAAAATTAAAGTTAAAAAAATATTTATTAAATTTAAAGTTAAAAAAATATATTTGCGCGCATGCGTACGTACATGCATACCTATTACTACAAGTGAAATAGTATTATCAGGAAGTAAAAACATATTATAACAGGAACTTAATTAACCAAGCGTGGTATTTTTAACCCCCCCCCCCCATGAACGGGTCACGTAGTTTGGGTACGTTCCCTTACCTAATATTCCTAAAGAAACTAACAAAAATCTAAAGACGCTTACGGCTTAACAAATTAATTGCCTCAATATTTCCTCAGCCATCCACTTACCTCTGAACAAAAAAACAATAAAGTCATTGCCTTTACCATAAACGTCAAACGCACTGTTTATTTTAATCATCGCAATTTGAACGAACAAATTGAATAATGAGCACGACGGGAGACCGCTGCGGGAGTGTCAACAGCAGGTTAGACTGATCTTGCTGTGTCTCGACTTGTGTTTTGGTAAACCAATTATTTAATAAATGTACATATTTAACACTATAGAATAACTTAGAGAGAAAAAGGGACTCACTAATTGATGGACTAATGTGATAGACAGAGATCGACCATTAAGACTAAAAGTATACGGCTATATCCCCAAAGGGGTAAGCAGAGACACCCCAATTTAATTTTTTACCAACTATATTTTGCTCCCACTTACGTAATAATGTGTGTCCGCGCTCTGTTAGGCTGTGTGACTATATATACTGTCTGATAGATAACAATCCGATCCCTTTGTCACCTTTTACCACACCCACGGGAACTCCACTGGGAACCACACGGCTGCAGCAGTATATTACACAATTTTTTTTTTTTTTTTTTGCTGACAATGCTTGATATCTTACAGTTGTCAGTACATTATTCTGGTTTAGGTATTTTAGTGTCTAGTAAGAGGACGGACTTCTCCGCACCAGCCTGTCTGACTTATAGGTATGCAACCCTGACTTGCCTTAGCTAATGCTTATACTCTATAATCCATCTGTTTAAGCAATATGCCTTTATGTAAAGTTCCAGGACGAAGGCCATAGATTTGCCCCCTATTATGTAAATAGGACTAAAGTAAAATCGGCAAAATGTGGGCGTAAATTACAACTCTGCCAATCCCTTCGGGGATATAAGCGCGAGTTTATATATACATCTTTCCCACACACTACAAACGTCTTGTCGTAAAACATATGAAATATACGATGGCAAATTGAAAATATAATTTCCAGATTGCTAGTATTAAAAGAAAACAAAAACATATATGGTCACTAAGATTCATAGTTTCTCTTCCTGTAGGATAATATACCCAATAGGTATTATCCTTGCAAGAAAAAGGTTGAATGCATAAAACCTTTTACTTTTTATTCAAACGAAAAGAACAAGCAGTTAATATTAACAGAGACATGCCCTTTCAACGAAGTGAAAAACAAAAGAAAATTTCTATAAAGAATTCAATCGAAATCGAATCAAGAATCTGTCTACCGTGAGTTAGAGCAGGACGGTGATATGGGATATTTATTCAGTTAGAAGAGAACGACCATCGCGTTAATCCTATTGGCTTATACCGGGCGACGTTTGCCGCGATTGGTCGCTGTGCCTTATTGAACTGTCACTGAAGACCGCGGTTTAGGGGGCGACCGGTAATTCGGGGGCAAATGGGGTGGTTAGGGTGGAAGGGTAGTGTGGGTGGAAACTCGCAGTTTGGCAATTGACTTGTGGGTAGTTTTCGGGGTTCCTTTGGCAGGGATTTCAAGTGAACTGAATGTTCAAATATTATACCTTTAAGTTAGAGGTTTCCCATAGGGTGTTGATTCGTTTTTTTTCTGTTTTCAATCGAAATGTCTATTGCTTAGTAGAAGTAAGCATCATTTTAATGCCAGTAGAATTGTTAAAAAAAATAATAGTTTTTATGGTTAAAATGTTAAAAGTACAACTGAAGTGAGTAGTGAAGTAAAAATACAGTAATATAACAGAAATGTTTATGTGTAGTTATTATTAATATGCAGTTTTATAATATTTTTTTTTATAAGTACACCCAAGGGAGACTTTACTTAAAATTTAATAAAGAACATTTATTAAAATTTAAAAAAGTATTTTTTTTATTTGCTTTACATTAGCCATTAGAAAGAATAAAAAACGCACTATTAGATAAATTTATATAAAAGAAATATTGCGTCAAGTCATTGAAAGGTTGACACTTAATCCACTGCCAAATTCCATATTGCAAGCTCTTTTCTAAATTTAAATCGATTTTGTTATTGATAAATTCAGAAAAAAAAAAGTATTTTTGTATATTGCGAATGTTAAGAAAGTGGTGATGAAGTCAAATCCATACTGTTTCATCATCATAGTATTTTAAATAATCTATTATTTAACAGAATTTTGGACGTTGACTTCAACGTTATTTATTACACAAGAAGATAGATAGTACGACAGATCAAATTAATAAATTGATATCTAAACAAAAAAAGTTTATATCAGTGTCAAAATTTCCCGCCCATTTCCAACTGTTGACTTTTCGTCTATGACGTTTGTTTTCCGCAGGCACACGCAACGCCACGCCCTGCCAAGTGTGCGAATTCTTATTGGGCGACATCAAATGTCATTATATGTTGTATACCTAAGATATTTACTGTCTTTAGGATTATATGCCACCTCATTGAGTAGGTATATTTTACAAGAAATTTTGCACCCACCTGCAGTTCCGATGACAATGCATCTTTATGAGAAGCTAAAAGTTGTCATGTTTTAATTATTTTTAGTTTATTGTACAGTTAAGAGACTTTTTCTATTTTATAGGAAGTTAGAGGTATCGGACTTCCCGGCACCAGCCAGATCGAGTTATAGGTATGCAGCCCTGACTTACTTGAGCTAATGCTTGTAATCCCCAATCCATCTGTATAAGTAACATTGCTTTCCTTATCTTGCCTGCGGATATTGATGAGGGCAATAAGCTTGCCCCTATACGTACGTGGCACAAATAACAATCGGCAAAATGCCTCTGCTTACCTCTTCGGATATACAGGTGTGAGTGTATGTATATATTTTGTTATATAAGTACTTATCTACAAAATGTACCACTTTTATATTTTATCTTATTTATTTTACCTTTCTAACTTTAGCTCATAAGACTTATAGCAATGTGTACAAACTGTTTTATTATTATGTTTTTTTTTTGTTTGTTGTACAATAAAGAGTTCTGTTTGTTTTGTTTGTTGTACAATAAAATATCTATCTAGCTATCGTTATTTTTAAGGCAATTACCTAATAAAATAATAGGAGTTATGTAAGAGTTGTAGTTTATCATCTACATGCCAGTAGTGATGCAACTTTAGTACTTACTTTTTTACTTAATATAACATAATATGTTTTTGGCTAGTTGGCTTTTAAATCTTATAAAATTATATTCAAAATTGGACACTTTTTACTTACGATTATATTTATTTGTGTTTGGAATGAAAAAATAATTTACCAACATTTACACAGTTAAGAAGGTCTTATTGGGCTGGTTGTTTTTCTAATAAAATATCCGGATAAAGCCACAACAGAACGATTGAAGCATAAACGAACCGCACCTAATTGTTTCCATATCAATTTGAACAGGCATTCTGCGTTGTAATTGGAAAACGGAACGTTCAATCCAAGCTAAAATGTACGACGTCATTATTCTAAACGGCGCGGGGCCAACGCAACAGCGGCGTAATGCCACAAATTAAAGCTTAAAACGGACGGTTAACAGCTGACCCAAAATCGAAGTGTCCCCCCGTTCGTGTCTGGGGGACAGCGTCAGACGCGAAAAGCAACGGGGCGGGGCCTCGCCACGCCTTCAAGCTCACAAGCAATATCGCGTCAAAAGTTTCCCGGACGTGGCATAACGTGCGCGCCTTTGCCCGTCCGCTCGCAGAAAAAAAAATAAACGTCAAAAGTAAAACGTCACGTGACTTTTTTTTGGATCGAAAAACAGTTGGGTATTTGTAGTGAATCGTTTGCGTTTACATGTTTTATGATGTTTTAATTTGTCTATAATTTAGATAATAAAATTCGAATACCTACCTAGGTATTAACAATCAACAACATCTAAGACAATCATCTTCTGTTAGATGTGTATCTACATTCTTTAGATTATATAAGAGCATGAAGAGTACATTTTATCTTTTTATTGTCTATGAAGTGCTTTAATATCTTTTTTCACAAACGCATAAAATTTATAATAATTAAGTATATAATTATTTTCAATGTTATAAATCTACATATATATATATATCTATTTGGTTTAAAGATTATACGTAAGTATAATAAATCGAATATGATATAATAAATCGAATCGAACCGCAACATACGAAAGCTCCAAGAACTGACGGTTAACAGGCTATCAGTCTTTATCAAAATGATTTTTTTTGTTGTTATATACGTACCGAAATACCGAATACTGATACAATTTATTATAGAAAAATAGAGTGCAGTAACTCATGTTTTTAGATAATAAGAAGTTCTATGTGGAAATATTTTAAAACATTTTAACAAAATCTGGATTTTGTGATATTTAATTTACAAAAAATTACTTTCTTATTTTATTATTTTTTTATGTTTCAATAGGTATTTAAGTAATTTTTAATTTCAACTTCAATATATTAAATCAATAAAAGTTTTTTAGTAATAATAGAAACAGCAATATTCATATTTTTTCAAATTCTGAGTGAGATTCAAGTGTTTTTACTCTGTTAACGTCAATGTCAAGAGTCAAAAAGTCTCACAAAAGTCAAAGGTTTCATAAAATAAAAACAATAATTGAAGGAATAAAAAAAGAAAAATAAAGTTTTGTTTTTATATAGTCACGTGATCAAAGTGATATTTGAACATTACCGTGACCTTTTATATTGAATAATACAAAGTGATAACACGTAAACATCTGAATAAACAATTATAAACATTTTTTATTTATGAATTCCAATAAAATGAAATCGTAGGTAGATAAATGATTTATTTGATGTTGATTCTTAATGTTAAATAGGTATTGTGTACCCGTTATAATATAGATATACTGTTTGAACTTAACATACATACATATATTTATATATTCCCGAAAGGGATTATTTGTATTATAACCATAATTTTGGGGCATTGACGTAATGGTCGGCAAGCCTACTGCCGTCAAGCGGGCACTGTATATACTGCCTGATAGAAAATAATCTAGTGATTTGAGTAATGTGACCTTAATAGTGTTAAAAATTTATGGCCATAGACCACAGAAACTTGTCAATTTACACACCTACAAACATAAATTCAAGCAGTAATGACTGTACAGCAAACTCGCTGAGATAACAAATACAACGAATGAGCAGAGATAACCAGATCTCTATTTTAAGAGTCTGGATGGTAACAACAAGGAACCGTGGTTTTTTTGGAAGTTTGCTGGTGATATCGGGAAGGATGTTTGTTAGGGGAATCAGCATAAAGTAGCTCATCTAAGGTAACTGGTTTCTACGAATAGATAGCCTCGTGGTTCGCTCGGTATATACGGATCCCGCAGGTTTTAGAAATTTGTGCAGTAGTGTTGAGTTTAATTTCCTTAAAAAAAATCTAAAGACAATATTAGTGGCATTGTCGCAAACTATTTACAAAGCAACATTAAATTACATCGTCTTAAACAAAATGAATTAAAATATATTATTATAAAGATGCAGTAAGCATCTTTATAATGTTATATTTTAATTATTTAGTCTAAATAGTTACCTGTGCTTACTAACAAATACTTAACAGATCCAAACGATAAATAAACAGATAAATTATGAACAAAAGTTATAAGTAAATAAATAGAACATTCAGTGACACAGTAAACGCAAGAACTCACAAAATGGAGGTAGCTCAAACACCACTACAATTGACGCAAGATCACTCGGATGGCAGAATGACAGGTAAGAATTTGTTTTCTTTTAGACTGTACTTTCTTTAGTTAGAATGGAATCAATTTTTTAAAGATATATTTCGTCACAACATGTCACGGCACGTCACGAGCTCACAGCTCACAATCCGCTTTAAAGGGACTTAAAATGTATGGGATTCTATAAACGCGTTTTAACATTTTTCAACCGACGAAAACTGGAGGAGGTTCTCAAGTCTATATTTTTTAAGTTTGACAACCCATAAGTGTTTTATATGGTAGTCTAATTTAATACTTTTTTGTTGGAGAGGGCATACCTACATCAAAGCTGGTCCTATTTTCTATTGTATAAAGTATTTTTTTCTTGTTGTTGTTTGGGTTGTTTTAGGCAGTTTTAAACATGCACCGTTGAGTTATGCAAAAGCTTTACCATGTCGTACTGTAACGTGTGTGACGTTTCGTCACGTCACAATCTGAATATGTGACTTAGATATTGGCACACTGATACAAATTATGCATACTTACATACATATATTATTAAAATATAAAGAAAATGGATGATGACATGATATAAAAGTTTGCTTGGCAATTCATAAAGGATAATATTTTAATAATAATATTGGAAGTGTAAATCTTTCATTACAGTTGTCCATTATCGCTAACTGTAACTGTATGCTAGTTTGCTAATTATCTCATAAAAACAGACATCGGTCATACCACATCTCCATGTGTCCATAATGGGGCCCTTATGCTTGTATATATATTATTGGTATACATATATTTATTTCTTGTTTATGTTAAGAAGGTTAAAAAAATAAATAATACTTAATATTGGTCCGATGGACCCATTCTATTCGAAAAAAAATATTCAACCTCTAAGATGGAAAATTAGGCGATTGAAAATACAGTATACCTATATATACATACGTACACTCACGCCTGTGTCCCCGAAGAGGAAGCCAGAGGCTTAATGAACGCTTACATTTTGCCGACTACAATCTAGTCGCATTTACATATAGGGAGCTGTTCATAACGAAACAAATGAGAAATTGCGTATTTGGTTTATTGCAGCTACAATGCGGTATATATATATTTTTTATAATATTGATAAGGAAGTGGAAGTGAACCTTTTCAATTAGTTCATTCGTACCTTAGTTTTTTGAGAAAGCTTTGATACATTTGCAAACATAAGTTAGTGTTACTTTAACACATTGAATATTTCGAAAAAAGTAATAGAATAATAATGCCGATTTGAGTCGGCGTAAACAGGGGCAATACGGCAATAAGCTTCCTTAATGGGAATTTAGTATTGAAAGGTAAATATAGTATAAAAAGAGAAGGGCTGACATATAGCTCATACTGATGGATTAGGGAGTATAAGCAATAGCTCACGAAAGTCAGAGTCGTATACCTATAATTCGAACTAGCTGGCGCCGCCGGGAGGTTCAAGCCCTCTAACAAACATAACAAAAATACAGTATATTAACATATATATATATATACATAATACCATTTTTTGTATGCATGGGAGCAGGGTTACAATATATATAATGGTATCACTCATACTTTTTCTTTTTACCTGTTATCTTTAAAAAAAAAGGCTGTACAAACATTCAATCAACGGACACAAAGAACACCCACATGGACCACTATTTCTGAATCAGGAAACTTTTGTCGCGTGTGGAAATCGAACCCACGATCTCCGGTTCAGCAGTCACAAACCCCTAGACCAACAGGCTCGTCATACTCTAGCTATCGAGGGTACAAGTATGTGTATTATTACTGTGATATAATTTCCCTATTACAAGATAATGGCAGTTGTGCCACTACTACAGGTAATTATTTTTTATTGGTTCTTGAAATATGCGTTTTTCTTCCAACTTACCTGATGGAAAGTGGCGATGAAGAGTAAGATTTTGCCCGACTACCTAAGAGAAACTTTTACTCTTGAAGGTTCTAGGATTATTGTATTCTGGAAAAATATACTGCCAACTCGAACCAAGGTTCAACTTTTAAGTGTTTCGATGACAGAAGGACGGAATGGAATGGCCCAGGTCTAGTAGTCTGATGAAGGAATGGCAATGGCCGGCTCGACCGGTGCGATATCACGGCTTCAAAGAAAACAGGTTTTGAAATAACGCTTGTGTTGTGTTTTCCCGAAATAAGTGAGGACCCCCGACACTCCTACCCATTTACTCTTTTCCCCACCCCCACCCCTCATGACTCCCCTTACATCTCACTAATATTATAAACGGGCAAGTGTGTGAGGTTAGATGGATGGATGTTTAACATTTCACTCAAAACAGGGCTGAGCCGATTTGAATGAAATTTACATGAAAACACAGTAGTAACAAGTGTAAAATGTATAAACAAAAAAAAAAAACAGGCAAACGAGGTTGCGTATATCAGCTGGTTTACAATTTACATCACACTGCACAAAATCTTCAAATTCTTATTACTATCTTATATTATTAATTTGAAAATTGAGTAATGCTGACGAAAAGTGGAAACAGAAAACAAAGAAGTTTTCTCTTTTCACTTTTCTTTTTCGTTTTCTTATGTTGGTACTTTTATTCATCTCATTTTCTTAAGTAAGTTTATTACAATAAAAAAATATAGGTACATATATGCATACTATACATAGGTACATGCTACATGCTTCAAACACTTTATTGAACTGATAAATTGCGATAACTATGTCATAATACAATAGCGCGGATCCTTTTTATTTAATTTTGTTTTCCGTTATTTCTACCAAATCATTTCTTAGCTATTGACTTTACAATAACGTTTACTTTAAGAATACTTTCAACGTTTGTTTTAGCTGCCGACGCATACTAAAGAAAACCTTGCCCTGAACAAACATGTGCCCATTTGGCATAGCTCATATTATAAAATATTAAACTGTTAATTTGTAACATTTGTGTTTCTTCACTTAATATACACTTTATATATATATACAATGACACTTAGTTTGTTTTGGACCTTTAGTCCGGATTTATGTATGACAAATAAGTTCCATTTGAAGCTTTTTCAAATACCTAAATAAAATTACAAAAATAATATTAAAAATATATAAAATTCATTTCACACCCAGCGGAGATAATTTTCATTTTTACGCCATTTCCCGCGCGGCAGCCATGCTTCTAGTGTTTTTTTTTTTTCACAAGCAAAAGCGGCATTAGTATTCAGGCCCATACAGCCAGTAACTCGGGGGTCTATTTGACTGATTTTCAGCCTCTCCATGATTTGCCACTTTACCCGGTCAGAGTGCACGCTGAATACAAAATAACCAATGGAACAGGGGATTTGAAATTTCATTTTCACATAATGGCAGCCCGTTTTGAATATTGAGATTTTATTAACTACGTAGCTGTATTTACAGGGTAATTTGTTGTTTGAAGATAATAGATTTAGAGATTTGTTTGAGCTTTTATTGTGTGTAAAAAATAATTGGTTTCAATGATTATGGACATGTTATATTCATACACACATTCGCCACATCTGTACTTATTGCTAAATATTCTTACACAAAGCATTAGTGATATTGTAGTTTGTGTGTGTTCATGTCACGTTTCAAAGGCGGGTAGTGTCAGTAGATGTTGAATAGAATATAATTGAATATTCTTTATTATAGACCATGTAAACAGTGGATCTTAAAAATTATAATTAATAAAGCTATGTTCAATGGGTGGTCTTATTGCTAAAAGCGATCTATACTTCCGAGCAGAGCAGTAGTCTTTTTTTTCTCTTTCTTTTTATATATAGGCCTACCATAACGACTCCACTCTGCCTGATGGAAAGCAATAAGTGGAATCCAAGTGTTACTATCACCCTCATTTTATTTTTTAAATAAGATAGCGAGTTGGAAGTAACTGGATAGGTGTGTACCATCTTCGTTCATCTCTACCCAACAGGCGAGTACGAAGACAAACGCCAAAAAATAATTGAAAAGGAGTCAGAGCCAGTAAAAAAGGGTGTGTTTGTTTAAAAAGTTTACCATAAAACCTTATTAACTACACATACATATAAAACGCCTATTTCTCACGCTCACGCCTTTTTCTCTTCGAGGTACGCGGAGACAACAACCCACCAACATATTCCACCACCACTTACTTTTATCCTTACACACCTGACGAGATTCTGATTCTCTATTCTAGACTTTAGTACTGCCATTAAATCATTTGACTGCACAGATGGTGTAGCGGTTTAAGTGGTCACCTCGCCACCACGCTGCCACGCCGAGTGTTGTGGGTTCGACCCCCGAACAGGAAAAAAGCTTGTGCAGTCTGGATGTGCTTTGGGTCCTTTGTTTGAATGTTTGTAGAGTCCCCCGCGACACAGGAATTACTCCTAATGCGGGAGTTGTCATATAAAAAAATTAAATAAAATAAAAACATTTTGCTCCTGCAGGTTTCTTACAACTATTAATATTATTAGTCATCTGAATAACTTGAATGAATTTTAATATACTACAAACTTATATACTATTTCTATGTACTTACTACTTAAGTAAGGATAAAATCGAAAGTCTGTCTGTTGAATTGTCACGAGTAGGATTTTAAACGGATCGGGATCTAAAACGGGCGGGGGAGAAATTAATCAGAGGGCTTAGGGGCCGCCGCGTCAAAAGAAAACCAAATAAAACGGCAAGCGACAAAGTTTCCAGTTGAGATCGCACAGCGAAATGAATGGAAACGCTCTGTCTTATTCATTTCTGAGTTCATAATATCAAAATAATTTTATTTCATATACATATACATGAAAGCTGAGACAGAGCGAAGAAAGAAAAAAGAAAATAAAATTTTAAGAATATAAAACTGTATGGAATGTGATTATTTGAATATAAAACTGTAGTTATTGAGTAACATTATACCATAGCTCAGAGGATTAACATCGGATTTGATAATAGTACCAAATTTAAGTAAATATATAAAGGCAACAAAATATTATTTAATCAGTGGTAGAGCATGCTTAGGCACGAATGGGCCAGCTCGACCGGTGCGATACCACGGCCTTACAGAAAACCGGTTGTAAAGCAACGCTTGAGTTGCTTTTCCAGGAAATTAGTGAGGTTTCCGGAGGCCCAAATCCCCTTCTCTTTTCTCCTCATCCTGGTAACCTCTTTCCTTTTCCCATATCCTCATACCGCTCTCTTCTTTACCCTCTTCTCATAGCGCACTTACGACTCTCGAGTTGCAGGTGTCGATGGACGCGGTTATCACTTACCATCAGGTGACCCGTCTGTTCGTCTGTCCCCCTATAATATAACAAAAAGAAAAAAAAAGTTATAATTATACTAAAATTCAATTTCAAATGATTTAGTTTAAGTAAAAGGAAATTCGATAAAATTACGTTTTACTTTCATAGGTTTTAGTTAAAGCGGAGTTAGGTGAGTCTTCAACTCCAAGGGCACGCCGCCAGAGCAGCGGTAAGACCCGTTCTACGAGAGTGGCTGGAGGAATGTAATTGTGATTCTCCTCCTCCCGATTATCGGTAAGCAGAGTAAAACCGGGGTGGTTTTTAGTCGGTAAAATCCGACTCCTTAAATCTATTTTCTGAACCCATCTCCACAGTTTTCCATGTCCGCGTGTAAGTGCCGCTCTACACAAACAAACATTGATTTATCCTGATACCCAGGATTTAGGCGCTCCAGCCCGCTGACTTCCAATTTCGGGAGCCGAACTTTTTATGTGTCTTATAAAATTTTCTTTTATGCCATCTCGTTTCGTGTTCCGAGAATGTATTGTGACATAAATCGGTATTATTTGGACGATGAATGGGAGGGGGGCGGGAAAGGCTCCAGAACGTATACTGGTATGTGATTGGAGGATGTGAAAGTTTATTTGTAGGCTTTGTACTGATATTATTTAGTTAACAATATCTTTACTATCATGATATATTCATAACTTATAATGATAACTTGCCTCTTTTTAAAATAAAACATTGTTTATTAATAACAATAAATATTAACACTAACAAAAACATAGTCTGATGTAGGAAGACATCTTTTCTCCATCCACCCATTTAACTAATAATCTTGAAGAGATTTTTTGATGTATTTCTTCTACTGAGGGAGAGCAATGCTTAGGCAAGAATGGGCTGTCTCGAGCGGCGTATTACAATCGACTGCCAAATAATGCTTGCATTGTTTTGTCGAGTGAGTGATTGTACCCCACATGTACATCCCCATAACTCAAGGCGGGCAGCGCACTTACGACTTTTGAGTTGCTGGTGTACTTCGATAGCGGTTGTCAGTAACCATCAGGTGATCCGTATGTTCGTCTGATAATCTATTTCTTTAAAAAAAAAACCGCCAATTCGCGATGGATTTTCAAACCAATTGTTCCTTGTTCGAATGGGAATAGTCCTGCGGTGGTCCCAATTTCACCAAGTCAAGATTTAATGATGGGTGCCTAGGAAATCGAGGGAAAACATATTCCTACTTTAGCTCATCTCTCATGTGGGTGAAATCAGCTCAGCAGATCAGTCCAGATCATAGAATTAGCCTGTTTATGATGTGGTCAAACATTTTATGAAATGGTTTTATTTTACGGAATGGTCAGTTTGAATTACAATTAAAATTTTATTTCATAAAATTGCTCAACAATTATTAGAAATCATCTTATTTTAAAAATATTTAAAGTTGTAGATTAATACACACAGCTTCACCGCAACTATAGGTTGCCTTGTCAAATGTGAAATTAATATTAAAAAGATAAAATAATGAAATACCTGAATATGTTGATCTATAACCGCCCGTTTCCAAATGGCTGAGCCTTCTGAGAAGAAGTCATGGCAAACACATTCATCACTCACTCTTTTAAATTACCAGATAGATATTACAATATTTCGTCTACAACATATACTATTTAATAAAACACTATTTTATCGTGTGCTGTTGCTAATGTTGCTAAAACTAAAGTAAATAAACTAAAATTAGGCTATTTAAGTAATGTAGTTAGGTAGGGAAAAAATAAGTTAGAAGGAAGAACAAAGCAGTATAATAAAAGAAGACAGAAAATGAGAAACATATTAGCTCACATTACATTGTACTACTTATTTGAAATAGCCGGTGAATCTCTAACAGTTCAATCTCAAGCGCTTCTATCTTCCATGTAATCCACCGAATAATTATAAGAGTATGCATCACTTTTTTTAATAAACTGACCTTTATTTTTATGAAAGTACATTAAGTTTTCATAGATATACAAACATGCCACTGTCTATATGTTTATTTCTTTGAATTTCTGCTTCAGCGAATAACGATTATCTAAATTATATATTACTCGGTTGGACCTCTTCTGTAGCACAAAGACAGACTGAATATCAGAGGTATTGAACCACAGTAAAATACCATACGATATTATACTATGAAAATAAGAAAAGTTCACTAATCTGGCTGTTTCAATATCAGTCAAAGTTAAAACCATGTGTTGATGTGTGATATGTCAATTAACGTTTGGCGATATCATTAATAATAGGTTCTCCACGATATTCATGTCTAAATTGCCTATATAAGTCGCTGCACTTTTATTTGCTGTTAAAACAAGAAAACTATCAGCCGCCATGATGCATCACAAAAATAAAACGACATCAGCGCCTCTAACAGTATATAATGTAACTACATATTTCATGTATGATCACTAAATTTTGACCGTTTAGCTGTTTAGTTTAGTCATGCGTTTAACTATTCATATCCAAGATTTGAGTCTGACCACATCATGATGTGATCGACGATTTTATGATATCAAATATATAATCGATTTGAATGCCACGACAGATATATGACACCTTACTAAGTAGTGCTTGGCTCACGAATGTCCCGTACAAAAGCGATACTTGAAAATAAGGATATCGAACTCAACCCTTTTGTCAAATACAGTAGGTACAAAACTACACATACAAATAACTTCACTTCATATAAATAATTCTCAAGAGCTACTAAAATACTACTTTATTTGATCCCAAACAGATCTTCAATTCAACAAACCCTTTACTTTTCAAAATAGACTGAACACAATCCGATCTAAACACTTCTATTTGATACCATGTGAAGGTCCCGTTCATCCCCAAATCATAATATCAGTAAACCGTTTTAACCCCTAATATCTGGTCCCAGATGTGGTCGCACCCGGGGGACCAATCTCGCCGTATATTGATTTTATATTGCTTACATATTGTTGGGGTTTCGGTGTGACTGCCGGCGAAATATTGTATTTAGCTAGTCTGTATGAATGTACAGCGGTCTAATTTGTTTTTGAAATGGATGTACTTAGTGCAAAATATAACTCTTTAAAAAGTATACTAACCGTTTTTTTTTATTCAAATAGAATAATATCTTTATGTCATAAACCAAAAAATTGTCAGGATTAGAACAAGATAAGATAAAATAGTTTTATTGCAACAGTCTACCCATTCGCATATGCAACAGAAATAGGTAAATAATAATCAAAAAGCTATAAAAGAATTATTTAACGAGATTTCAATATTTTTATAACCTAAAAAAAATAAGAACAGCCATCGTGCCAAAAAAAAAGAATTTTCAGATATGTAATATGGTTAAAGGAAGAAATTCACGTCCATTCATACATGAACCCTAAAAAGATTACACTCCATTTTTGAGAAAACGCAAAAAAAAAAGTATTTTTGTTAGTAGGGTAGGATTTTATCCAGAGATAAGCGCGTTGAAACAAACAGACTTAAAAACTCTTTAGTATTATATTACTATACCGACATACTACTACGGGAACAGTGCATTGTCCTGGGATAAAAATAAATCAATCCCTTTTAAATGAAATATTGGTGTGTATAAAATACATAATGTATTATATGTATATACGTTTACCTATCAGCCGTGTTATTTGCAAAAAAGTGAAGTACAAAAACATGGTACCATTCACCTTAAATATAGAATAAAAAAAACTGTCAAAATTAATATAATTTATTTCAATTCAATTCAAATCTTCGTTGTGGCCTTTGTAGATATGCAACCACAATGTCGCTAATGTCAAAGTGAAGTTGTACGGTGTGGTCACACTAAGTCAGTCGTGAAGGTAATAACCTGTTCCAATTAAACATTTAATTTATTCATTTAACTATTGGACGTAGATAAAGGCCTATTAAACGCAACCATTTTGACAACTTTAATACAGTCCTACTTACGTAATAGGTTGCAAGTCTTTTGCCATTACCTTGGCACTTTAGGAATGATATATTAAAAATTGGGGGATAGTCAAAGGGACAGTGACGATAGAAATTGTATGAAAAGTACATTGCACAAATAATTCAACCACCTAAAAGTGGTAGTCTGCATTTTCTTTCTATTTTTTTTTGTATACGAGTATATAACACGAATAAAACCATATTAAGTTTGTATAAGTTTTCTAAGAAACGCTTAAAGGAACGCAGAGGAGTGCTAACGATTAAATGAAATTACTTTTGCACTCAGCTAGTGGTACCAAATGTAGTTACTGGGTATGCGAGTGACATGGCCCCACGAATTATCTTGTTTGCCATAGAGCTATGAACATCACGGGCCGGGGAGAACAAATTATATAAAGACATCTTTTACGAAATTAACTTGTAAATCTATTAACTGTTACTTACAGAATAAATAGTTGAACAAGGTAGGTTAGAAGACTTTTTCCAACTTCATAAGCGCTCAAGTATAGAATTGACGTTTTTCTAAGTCTTTGGAAACATATACTTTTTATAAAAGAAGAATTATCATCACTAATTATCTTTCTTTCTTGTGACTTTCTTGAGCGGCACCGGTTAAAACTTGTCTTATAAGTCGGAGGAAAAACACGCTGCGAAGAGGTCATGTTGGTATGAGGCGGTGGAGAGGATACGAGAGAGGACAAATACCCTCCCGTCGCGCAGAAGACGCACCACCTTACCCTAACAGAAGCAGGCCTGAGATGGTGGTGTTCCATGATGGTGGTGCCTCTCGCAAAAGAGGCGGCCAAGGTCTGTAGGGTTCATGAAAGCATCCATCCCTTGCAATAGACCCATTTGTGACGGCACACCGTGTGGATTTAGTTACCATTTCACCATTAGCTCCGGTGATGTAATGACCAGTGAGGGTGGCCACACAAAAAAAAAGGGAAAAAACACGCTGATGAAGTGGATGCAAAGACAAGCCTGACATTTCTAACATCTATCACTATGACCGAAGCCAGTGCAACCTGGTCGAAACAACAAACTATTAGAAAGTATGTTATATGAATTATGTGATTACAATAGATTATTACCATTAAATTATGGTATTTAAAACTAGCACTAGTTTATGTGATAGTAGTATGTCCAGTTTGAATTTAAATAACGATGTAATATGTCACTAATAATTATTTCATTTATTTTAACTGAACAACACTGCCACGTCTATAAAATACTATATGCTATAACAATCTACGTGTTGTGACTGCTCCGGACACTTAATATAGGTAGGTAAAATAGAGTATGTCGACAATTGTAATTCACCAATTAATTGTCTCTACATGTGAATAGAGTCGTTGTGTCTGATTAGTAATTGAATTTGTCTAGTGAGGGTACAGATGCTGTTTTGACAATAGACTCGCAGAGCAGAAATAGGATAATATACTGAGTGTTGCCATTATATTCTTGCTGTTTCTATATGTCGTGTTGCTTATCCTTTATATTCTTATTTTGATATTCTTTAATTTAATTTTATTGTTGAACGATTTTCAGAAGTAGAAAAAAATACGTGATATTTCATAGCGACGTATCGTTTTTAAATGACTTCAAAAAGGAGTAGGTTCTATATTTGACTGCGTGATTTTTTTTTATGTATGTTAAGCGATTTCTCTGCCAATTGTCAACCGATATTTATTTTATTTTATTTTATTTATAATAGCATATACTCCCATTAGTAATAAAACAAGATTTGATCATGGGATACCAGGGAAACTACGAGTAAGTTTTTAAATTACACGTTTTTATGATTTGAAGTATTGCGCAAACTAATTGGGGAAGGTCTAAACAATATAGGTACAATTAACTAATTGGTAAAATTTAATTAAACAATACTCTGTCTGTATATATTATTTCATATTTACATTTAATATTTATATTTTTACACCTTTAACTACAATTATATTTGTACTAATAATACGAACACCTTTACGTTAGTCAGGCACGGAGACCGCAGGCAAAAAAAAAAAGGCATAAACAAAATGCCTAAAAAATCGTTATCATATTATAAGTGTTTGACATTAAAGTCGTAGAATTTGTCGTTTTTATAAATACAAAGCGGCAGATAAAGCTATCTCTCTCTCTCTAAATATTTTTTAAACTTGTAAAAAAATATGATTTGAAAACAGCTTATTTTACATACATACACCTGTCCCTAAAGAGTAAGGGTATAAACACATTTGGTCCCATTAATAGGCCAAATGTGTTAAGTACTTTCTAATGTCGTGTAAGACAGGAGATCGCCTATATTTTAAGAATAACTTAAATTTTAACCAGTAATCATAACCTTATTCATTATTTACACTGCAATAATAAATACACATTATCACCGTCCAAATTAAAACTAATTCCTTCCTACCCTCTACACTCGATTTGTGCGTCTGCTCTTCAATCACTTAATTGATTCGATACATTTTGCCTTAATCTATTCATCACTACACTCACTAACCTTAACCCTAGCGTCATAAGGTTCAAAACCTTTTATCTATAAGGGGTTTCACCCCATACGGAAAGTGGAAATCTATTAAAATGAAAGGGTGTGATTTGCAATGGTTATTTTATTAGCTTTATCGAGATTAAATATTTTGAGGGTAGTTTGATACTATTACTACCATACTACATACCCTTACATGGTATGATGGAATTAGAATTGAGTTAGTAAAATAGAGTTAATGAGGGATATGGATAATGAGGCCTGGGCCAACTTTCATATCGTAGTCGTACTTGATGATTCAATCACGAACACATTTTGCAATTTTTTATACACCTTATGCAATTTCATCCATCTAAGTTCAAGCAAGGCTTAAGATTTATATTACAAACAGATCCAGTGTATATGTTGGCCTGTCATAGTACTCGTAGGTACGGAAAGTTACAGTTTAACTTTCACTTTAAATGAATCTATCTGAAAGACGACGAATATATCGCATCGTAACATTCAGTCAACTTGAGAACTTCCTCCTCTATGAAGTCCGTTTTATTAAATAGGTACTCTCAATGGGCACAAAATTCGATCAAATTGGTGATGTTCTAAAGAAAGGACAGGTCAGGAGTACTCAAAACTGACGGGATGTATGAAAGGTTTAATTGCAAAAGTGGTTACTCGTGATATATGTATGGATAGAAGCAAGTGGCGAGCTGTTGTCTCTGTATATACCAATAGGAGGAAGGCGTGAGCTTATCTAAGTATGTGTGAATCAATGGGCTAGATACGTAGTTGAAGACTTTATCAATAAATAAATTTAAAAATATTTTTTGACTAAACTCTTATAATCAGATTCAGGTCATGCTTATCATTAAGCTGCATTGTCATCGTAACTGAAGGTGTAAGCAATATTTCAACTCAATCGGCAAGTAAACAACGTGCAAGATTTGACTCAAACAAACATACAGTTAAAATTTGTTAAAAGTTAAAATAAAACTTTTAATTTCTTTTTTTATAACAGATGGTAACACTTCACCCCTGCGCTGGTCACCGCCATCTTCCGCGGCTTTAGTTGCTGCTGCGCTTGCTCCGCCCGCGCTCAGACCCTGGCTACCAGATCCACCAACTAAGAAGTCCAACCACTTGGGTAAGACAGGTATCAGATCTCTTTACATCTTTATTGCTAATAAGATTTATAAATAACAACTGTCATTTACAGACATATCAACATAAATATACTATGGTTGAAATATTTATTATCTTCTATCTTCTATATTTATAAAACGAAAGATTTTTTGGCTGTTCGTTTGTTCAAAAGCTGTTTCTCAGACTGGTTATTCTATAGATTAGGCTCTAGAATTACCAGTCTGATTCCAATTGTTTATTTTGTTAGATTTTATATAGGAACAGCTAATTATAATCTATATTCATGTCATATAATGACAAAATTATAACATAATGAATTTTGGTCGAAAACCGTCTAATAATCGATCTCTGAAATTAATAATAAAATAAATGGTTTTTCTACTACTATTCATTATATTTTAAATTTTTTTGAAGATGTGTCTAATATAAATAAAAACTCTAAGTTACTAACAAATATGATTGTTTTGAATAGTACGATATCAATTTTCGAGTTTTATATACACTTGCGTAGAGATGTAGCTTCACGCTGCATCCTCTATCGCTTGTATCATGGGGAGTGTTCAGAGGAACTTTTCGGACTTATACCGGCTGCTGGTTTCCGCCATCGTCCTACGCGACAAAATATCCATCACCATCACCTGGACGATTGGCACTCCACCACTGTGCGCTTCTACAGAAGCTTTTTGCCTCGCACAACCAGCTTATGGAACAAATTGTCGCCTGCCGTATTTCCGAACCGATACGACCTTCCAACCTTCAAGAAGAGAGCGTACTCCTACCTAAAAGGCCGGCAACGCACTTGTGACCCTTGAGTTGCGGGTGTCCATGGGCGGCGGTAGTCACTTACCATCAGGTGACCCGTCTGCTCGTTTGCCCCCTATCGCATAAAAAAAAATGTTTTTAGCCATCATTATTTTTCTTTCTTAGGTTTAATCTGCGTAGTCTGCGGTGATACGAGCTCGGGGAAACACTATGGCATACTCGCATGCAATGGCTGCAGTGGATTCTTCAAACGATCTGTCAGGAGGAAACTTATATATAGGTTAGTGTCTCTCACACTTTCTAGTTTAGAATACTAACAGTCACATTATAGTAGAACTTAGTAAAAACTGGGTAACAGAAGACTTACAAAGGAGTTACAAAGGTAGAGGAACAAAGGAGAAAGAAAAATGTCTTTATTTAAGACAGGCATATGACAAACAATTTTACAAAAAATAAACAAAACATTTACAATTTTAAAGTGCTTCACTTTTTGATGACACCTAAAGAGAAGTCTAAACTATTTGCACAGAAGGCGATCTCTATATTGACAAAGAAGCTATCCCTAAGAAACTGAATATTTTTTCTAAATGAAATGTATTTTGTTTTTTTCCGTTAACGAGAAACCGTGACGACTTTATGTTAATAAACAATGTTATGATGTATATGATGAACTGCCGAGTATTTTTCTTATTTAGTCTAATTGCAGGAATTGCAGGAGTCTAATGGCGGCGGTAACCGTCTGCTAGTTTGCCCCTATTTCATAAACTAAAAAGAAATAGTGAAAAAATACTCACGTTCTTATATATTTCTAAAACTAAGTTAATTGAAATAATTATTAATAGACACATAGTTACAAGTATGGTCTGTATACCTTTTACGGCACTTGTTTAAGTATATTTTTCATAAGACGCCATCTTTATTAACTAACCGACTTCTAAAAACTAGGAGCTTCTATATTCAACCGCATGTAACATTTTTTAAGTATGTTTGTGTTGTTTAAGTGTTTTTGTCAATTGTGTACAGATTTTGAAATATTTATTCGAAACAGTATACATTTGCCGTGGTTCCATTGTACCCAATTCAGGTATTAATCATGAGATACTGAGGCAATTACAAATAAGTTTTTCAATTGCACGTATTTACGATTTGAAAGTATTGCGTGATCTAATTGAAAGGGCGCATTGAAAGTGATTATTTTTATGACCGATTTAGACCATAGCTATATCGCTATGTACTTATTCATACCTCACAATATTTCATCAATGACATTCACGCTCATCCTTTGTCATATGGTCCAAATTTCCATTCAGGTTAGTCAACCAACACCTGACTCACTTATCCATTTATCCGTAATACACCGACGGCAAACATTGAAGTATGTTGTTTTAGGTGCTTTACATCCGCACTCATATCTGTGTCACTAATGCTACTAGCAACCTTATGATGTTAGGCGACTTTCTCTTTTGGTGGTCATTGTTTTCATATTAACTAATAAAACTTAATAGTGGTAGAGTCATCCTTAAGCACGAATGCAGGGGTATACTCTTCCAAATAATACAAAACAAAATAAAAACGGTCAATTATATAGACAATTAATAAATAGGTAAATAAAAAATATCGTAAATATGAAATGCTAAAGTAAAAGCGTAATATTTCAAAATATCTAGTTGGTCCGCAGTCAAAGGATCGAACTCTACAGTCGATTACACTCAGTGTCAGTGTCGTCATACCCTATTTACGTACATACACCTTAACTACACTCATTCCTTTATCCCCGAAGTTGTTGGTAGAAGCGTATTTAACCTCCACCTTTTACCGATTATAAATGACTCCTATTAATATAATAGATGCAGCCTATTGCTATATACCGGGCATTTTGGGAAATTAGGTGCGAAATTTTGAAGTATTTTGAGATGAAAGGGGGGATAAAGGGAAGAAAAGGACATTGTTTAGAAGTTTTTTGCCTCGCACAACCAACATGTAGAACAAATTTTCGCCTGCCGTATTTCCAGACCGATACGACCTTCAAACCTTCAAGAGAAGAGCGTACTCCCATCTAAAAGACCGGCAAAGCATTTGTAATTTTTGACTTGCGGGTGTCCATGGTAAGCGTTAGTCACTTACCATCAGGTGACTCGTCTGCTCGTAGCAATAGTTCAAGCAGCAATGAAGCGGCCCACAGCGTCAATATTAGGCGCCTCGTCCCATTACAAAAATTTGTTGGCTACCGTTGTTATTCTTCTATAGTTAACATTTTTATCATCAATTCTTTTGAAAAACCAAGTTCTTGAAATTTCGAAATAATCTATGACTGTAGTACCATTAAATATGTTTAAAAGAATCAAAAAGTTGAGCAATCAACCTACTCCAAATATCCAGTTCACACAACTGCTCATGAAACATAAAATATAACATAAACAGATGACGAAATCGAAGTTTCACTTGTAAATGCTGCATTTCGGCTAACTAACCCAGACAACTGTTCAAACATCACTAATATTTGAATGATCTAATTTTGTACCCGCCACACTTTGCACATGTATAAACTATTTGATCAAGAGGTTAGTCAAGGAGCGGTAGTAAAATAAATGCAGCTGATGCTTCGTAAAATATATGTACATGATGATAAACGATGTCGGTTTTCGACCAACATGGCGATCATATTTTTATAGACTGTTTTTTTCTCTAGAAATACTTGACATTGGCAGAATCTCTGCGTTGAATATTCACGCGAGAAAGAGTCCATAAATAAATAATAATAATAAAAACTTGACATTGGCAAAATTGTGGTGACATCTCCACAAAGGCCACAAAAAAAAAATGATGATAAACGTGAAATTTACATCAAAACTAAAATGTACTACGAAAACAAGTTTCCATATAATCTTTTATATCTGTACTCCTTATCGTTTAATACAACTTTGTCATCGTCGTTATGTATGTAGAATTTAATTATATTGCTTTTTTAATTTTTACTTTTAAACGAAAAATCGTACATACGTACACTCATGCGTATACCCCCGAGGGCAAGTAGTGGCGTCACAAACGCTCACTCTTTTCCAATCCAGTAGTCCAATTAATTTAGACAATAGAATTTACACTAACCTACGCAATGGGAGGCAAGCTAACAATCGGGCACTGCCTGTATGTACATATATAATATAACATATATATATATATATATATATATATATATGAATATATATTTAGAGTAATTTAGTGCTCGGTTGACGGCTAAAGGCTTGTACCTTATTTCGTTAGTTTGACCAAATTCTAATTAAAAAAAAAAGGGGGTTTGCTATCTCACCTCTGCCTACCCCTTCGGGGATGTCGGCGTCAGCGTATGTATATGTATATGTATAACAGTTAACAGCCCAATAAATAAAGCGATGGGTGGTTCAGTTCTTTTATAATGAAAACAATCTGATCTGAACTTCTTCTGAACGTTTCTTGTAACATAATTGCCTACACGGATGGCGTAGCGGTTTAAGTGGTCACCTCGCAACTACGCTCGGGACAACACTTTGTGTATTAGTCAAATTGTTGTTCTGAGTCTGGGTGTTCTTTGTGTCCGTTTTTTGCATGTTTGTAAAGTCCCTCGTGACACAGGAGTTAATCCTAGTGTGGGAGTTGCCTTTAAAAAGATTAAAAAAATGAAAAACTAATCACGACTTTATTAAAACTAATTATTTCTAAATAATTCCCTGTATTTTTTTAACTTCTATACAAAATAAAAGCAAACGAACATGATCCATTAATCCGAGGCAAAAATTGCAACATGTAGGCATCATCTGGCGAACTGTTCTCATGACAATACAATGGGCAGGGATGAACACTTGAATCCATTTAATCCTCTACACTTGTGCTCTTTTTGTTACATAAGTACTACGAAATGTACACCTTATGCCTGCTTTTTGTATAGTTAAAAGACATAAATATGTTATTTTTAATCTTATATTTTTAAATGAGCAAATCTTGTATATATATATATAATTGGAATCTCGGAATCGGCTCCAACGATTTTCATGAAATTTAGTATATAGGGGGTTTCGGGGGCGATAAATCGATCTAGCTAGGTTTCAGTTTTAGAAAACGTCGTTTTATCCGTGTTTTCAGGCAATGAAAAACTGCTACAATATCATTAGTATACGAAGGTAAATTTCGCCACCATCTATAAGGTTATAATAGGTCAGATGGGAAATAAGGCGGTCCCGTAACCAGATTACCCCGGTTCAAGTCCTGATGATTATTTTATTTAACTTTTTTTTTCGTTGTTTTACACGATTTACCAAAAATACCGAGCAAAGCTCGGTTATCCAGGTACTATGATTAAATTGTACAATTTACCGTGGGAGAGGGCAAGGCATACTGGCCCCATTATGGTCACTATAGTAAAGTCGTCAGTCGGTCGTCGATGGTGTCCTTTTTTTAGCTTACTAACTAACAATAATGAAATCAATAGCAAGCAGAAATCTAAATGCTAAGTCTGTTCTTGCCAAATCATCATCAAATGTTACATTCAAAGAGCAAAAATACATCGTTGCCTAAAATGACATTAGAGAAATAAGGGAGCAACGGATACTTGAATCCACTTAATCCAACGCAGTAGAAAGCGCGACTGTAATTTTTGGTACATCTGTGGCCGCGGGTAAGGTTGAAATACGGTAGAAGAGCGAGCGATTTGAAATTACTAACGTATTTAATAAAAAAATATTGTCTTGCCAACATTATAACCGAATACGCTAAAACGAAGCTTATGTTTTTTGAGTGCATATATTTATGTAAGTATGTTTGTACGTATAATGTTTCTTTGTCACGGCTTAGAGTGTAGGTTGGTATATAATAATTTTGATATGACGTCAGCAAAAACAAAATGAGTGAAAGTTAAATAATGCAGTCTTGATTTTTCAGTAATCATTTTACTTAATATACACATCGCTTATAAATACATGTAACAAACTACATGCATCATGTTCATGCTGATACACTCAAGTACAACGAAGAGAACCAGAATTATATGAATTATATATAGTACATAACATTCTAAGGTACATATAATATATTGAATAAATAATAACTCCACACACCTCACATACGATGGTCTGATCCAAAACTAACTAACTAAAAACTAACAGAGATTTTATACCAGATTGCTGATAAATCGAGTTTATCAGACAAATATTTCTCTTGGGTGGGGATCGAGAACGTCGGCTTAGCAGTCAGTATTGCTTACCACAAGCTAGACCAACAGCTCATTCTTATTAGTCCTTATTAAACTCCCGCCGATTAAAAAGTTATGTCTACTTACTGCACCCGCTAACTCTCCTTTAACATGTTCTCGTCCTAAGTTCGTCAATCGGGGGGCATTTGAATACAATGTAAATTTATTTTGAGTTTTTTATCCAAACTGAATCTCATTTCAATTATGTTGTATTACAATTTTGATTTATAAATATTTTGTAGTCTCGCTTTAACTGTTATTGCTTATTTTTTGTTTTCTTTTATTGCATTTTTATTAATAGTATTTACTTAATGTTCAGTATTTGTATCTTTATCAGTATTTGCGTTTCTATTATTATGATGTACTTCTATATTCGTACACAGTCTATACAGACATTGTTTCTTTGTTTGTTTTTTTTTTTTTACTTAAAGATAACTGTTATGTATGTATATGTCTATATTATTATATACACAACTGTTTAAGTATTTAGTCAATTTAATAATGCTATTTACTTTATCTGATAAATATAATATCATTTATATTCATGATTCACGGTGTAATAAAACCATCGGTATACTTAAAGGATTGTCAGTGATTTTAGGCACAAGTAACCATGATGCAGGGCCGCACTGCTGTTTTCACGCGTTTTATTTTAATGACGGTAGCAGTCCGGTATGTTTGTAATCTTCAATCCATTTGGAATATTTCTAAAACCCCGTAAAAAAGCTCACACATAACATTAAATCTGTTTAACATTTGGCCCGCTCCCTAAGTGGCGTTTCAATTAATTCGCCACCCGTCCTAATGTTATTAATATTGTGTACGCACCCCTGTGATAGATGGTCAAGTGCGACATGTGTACCGGCTTTATGATTCGCTAATTGATTTGATGAAACTTTTTTTGTCAAAGTATTTGCTGTTTAGAGCTCAAGTAAAAAAAAAAGTTTGTCTATTATTCTCACTGGTTTCCTAAAATATTTACCAAAGATGCTTAAATTTAAAATGAAATGACTATTCAGAAAAAAGTAGATAAATCGGTTTTAAATTCTAACTTCATTAATTGCCTCGATACAAGATTTTATTTATATTATTAGTCTCGTATTTATTTGCCAAATTAAATCAAGTATTGAATTCTAGTCTATGTATCGAACTATATTAATTATTACTCGAACTATATATTGATGAGAAGAGTACTTCTAATGATTAAAATTTGTACTCATCATATATCAAGAACCCTATTATGCCACCATTCAAAAGCTTAAGAAGCGTGAAACAGGGTGGCCCGCAGGGCGCTATTCTGGGTCCACTTCTCTATTATATAGAAATGCAACAAATGTCAACGTAGCCTAAGCCTATTACGGAAGGGATTATCAGTAATGAAATATCTTTAATCTGTATTAGTTTCTGTGGTAGCAGATTTTTGTACACCGTTAAGGCGATGGGGTAGTCAAAGATGTGAGGCGATCAATCAAACCTGTGTAGTGTTTGAGTTACATTCGATAAGAAAAGCTTTACAAGGTTCTTTTATTTTAAATTGTCTAGTATAGATTATCTATTCGACTACCACTTAATAATATTCCCTTATTTAATATTCCCTTATTATTATAAACCTTTATTGTAAGAATATATCTATTTATGCTTGATAATATTTGCACCTAGTGGAGATCGAGTCCACTTTAAACAAAATTAATCTTGACTTTTTTTATATAATAGAGTGACAGACGAACAGACGGGTTTCCTGATGGTAAGTGACAACCGCCGTCCATGGACACCTGCAAACCTGAGAGTCGTAAGTGCGCTGCCCGCATTTGAAGGTGGTGAGGGAAGAGGGTATGCTAGGAGGGGAAAGAAAGAGGAATGAGGAGACCTCCAGAAACCTCACTAATTTCTGGGACATGCAACGCAAGTGTTGTTTCATAACCGGTTTTCTGTGAGGCCGTGGTATCGCACCGGTCGAGCCGGCCCATTCATGCCTAAGCATGGCTCTACCACGTAAAAACACACAGGCCCATAAACATAAATAGTTAAAGTTACAATAATTAATACGAATACCTTGAAACTTTAAGCTATATATATATATGTATATATATATTATGTATATAAACGCAGGTCCTCCCCTCCTCCCCCTATTAGTTATGTAAGTGGAGCTAAATTATCTTTGAAAAAATGTGGACGCCTCTGCCAAACAATTCAGGAAACAAACATTAGTGTAGGTATGTATGTTAGAAGAAATAGTATGGTTTTAAAATATGTATGTAGTTTTATAGCTTACAGTGTAATGAAACCTAAACCTACAATTTAATCAAACAGTTTCTTCTGTTGGTATGTAGATTAAGTTCATTCGTGTTTGTGCTGCTTTTATTGTTATACCGATTAAGGAGAGTCCAAAATTTTAAGATTTTTTCCCTTAAACGTGACCGTCAGAGATCAATAATCATTACGGTCGGGTTCTGCTAAAACTGCATACCACTGTTAAGCATTATACTGTACCTAATGTCATCGTCTCTATCAACCATATATAATTTAATCTGTATTATCATTATACATTTACATTAAATTCTTAAATCGATTCTCAAAAGAGATCCTTGGAAAAATAATTTTACAGTATCCTTCTCATATGCATTTGGCAATCCACAAAAGTTGCTTTCACCACAGTTGATTCAATTAATTGGTGATTAATACGGTGATATAACTAGAGAGATGGGTGAGGTACCTACATAATACGTATTTTATTGTTGACAGATGCCAAGCAGGTACTGGCCGTTGTGTGGTGGACAAGGCTCACAGAAACCAGTGTCAAGCCTGCCGACTGAAAAAATGTCTTACCATGGGAATGAACAAAGATGGTGAGTTTATGAAGCTTTATTACCTTTTTTTTTTAATGTTAAGGGTCTCCAACTGACCGGCAACAGCCAGTTCGAATTAACGATTATATAAGACCTTCTCGAGGTATTGATTACACTGCAGAATTAAACTATATAAGTAATATCTCGTTAAGGAGTTAATAAAACATTTCCTCTTCTTCTTACATCCATTCCCTTACCATGTTTTCTCAATTTTCCCCATTTTTAAGACCAAAAGTGTCCGGTCGAAGGCAGATGATAATTGCATAATGTATTTAATACATCTACCCACACCTTCGAGAGAATACATACCTTAGCTGAAGCGGGCCTGAGATGGTGGCACGATGTGTCCCACGCGTTTCGTGTGACGTCACCACGTCCCACTTTGTGACCACCTGTTGAGGTGGCCAAGGTCTGCAGGGGTTCCTGGAGGCTTCCTTGTTAGGGTATTCCCGGGTCCCTTGCAATAGACCCTTTGTGTCGGAACACCGTATGGTTTTAGTCGGTTCGAGTCCGACATACCACCTCTCCGTTATCTCCAGTGAGGTGATAACCCGTGGGGGTTTCCACACGAAAAAAAAGGGTAGTTCCTTTAGGTGTATAAAACACCCACGTTTTTCCAATAAGAACTTTATGATTGTATACGTACAATCTGATAAGTAACAGAATCTTAATTAAAAAACTGACATATTTGTGCCATAAAGATATTTCCAAAGAGAGAGGGCTAACACCAATGAAACTATATGTATGTACAGTTGATGTTAATAATATGTTGAAATTAGCTACAGCTATGAAGGACACCTCTAAAATCGTCTCTGAAAATCTTCCAGATGGTAGCGTATACTTTACGAACGAAACATCAGCCCGCAAAGTTGTTTCTATCCATAAGAATCTTGGCATAGCAGCCCGCCGGACACGATCACTTTGGACCTGCCCTTTCTGCAAAACATCAGAAATTCGTGAAAAATCGTAGCAGAGCCCTGCTTAGATTCGTATGGGCGTGGCGATACCACGTCCTTTCAGAAAACCGGTTGTGAAGCAACGCTTGTGTTGCATTTCTCTGAAATTAGTGAGATTTCCAGAGGCTCTATTCCCCCTCTCCTTTTTTGCCTTGCCCTCATCCTCCCTCTCCTCTTTCCCCTCCCCGCATACTCCCATCCCCTGAAAAGCGGGCAGAGCACTTACGACTCATGAGTTGTAGGCGTGCATGGACGGCGGTTGTTACTGACCATCAGGTAACCAGTCTATTCGTCTCGATCAATATATTATAAAAAAAAAAATTGATCATTCGTTCCTCACTAATTCTTCCTTGGTATTCCTTAAGGGGTAGTAACCTAACACACTCTTTTCTATTTCGTCACTACATCATATTTCTAACAACCGCACACCTTTACTTTAACCTGTATTTTTTTAGAAGAAAGAGAAAAAGAAATTTCATATATAACATATATGAAATATATTTTAGAGACATTCTTAAAATAATCATGTTTCAATAAGTTTTTTAACCCAAAATTTGTTATACTAATTTTTATATTTAGGTTGCGTGTTTGAAATAGATTCGCATTTATCAAAAGTCTTACTAATGTTTACGTAGGTTGTATACTGTACGTCTGATCAGTGTTCTATATTTATGCGTGCCCACTTTACTTGATTTAATCCATGGACGCACTTTACTTTTTAAATGTTTAATTTAAATAGTACAGTGCGTCCATAAGGTTGTGATGAAGAAAAAACGAAAGTAGCTAGTTTTAGTAAATAAAACCATGAACACTAAAAACTACTTGTAGCCATGCTTATACATTCAATGCTTTAGGCTTTAATTGGAAGCAATTGCCAAAGGATAATAAAATAAAAAGACTCATCGAATCTATGCCGACAAGTTCTATACAATAGAGGAGGCACACACACACACGCTTTGTATTAACTAATCTAATCCTATTATAATATATTAATTTTGTTTTATAAAGAAATGTTGCTTAGCTACCTTAATATGATATAATACACACATCATAAGTGTCCAGGGATCAAGGATATTTTAAGTTGTAAATAATTATACATTTAATATTTACCAAATCCTGCCTCTTAGACCGGCTTCTTACTTCCTATGTTTCAGTTAAAAAAATATAGGTATATATATTTTGCAAATTATGTAAAATTAACCAAGTTAATGTTGCCAATTAGATGGAAAAAGAAAAAAGAAAAATGCTTTTTTTTAATTTTATTTTAAAGTTAAAAAATATCGACGAAACCGATATCCAAATGAGATCAGTTCTTCCACCGATCCAAAAACCGGTCCAACCATTAATGTTCCCCTACCATGTGAATTAACTTCCTGACAAAATTTCAAACGTTCTTGAAACTCGCGTACGTCTTGTATCCAGCCTCACACTGAAACGAGATTCATCGGAAAAGCAAACACAATGCCAGTCTTCTCAATTTCGGTGCTAGCTAGCAAATTATTTAAATTATATAATACAAACATTTTAATTACTAACACAATTTTAAAACTCACATTAGTACACGGTGCTTAGACTTTTTGACATGTGTATTTACGTTTTTTGAACGTGACCTTAATTCCTTTTCTGAATGTGTGTGTCTTGTGGCTGAAGTAGCTAATATTTATACCTGTATTGTAACGGTGTTGTTTGACCGGGTGGACTGTCGGATAGCTTCTGTCGGAGATTAATCAGAAAGCACAGACAGACAGATAAAAAATATGTTTGTTTAGTAGTAGTAAGTTAGTAAAAGCAGTCACTTATATTGTATTAATATATAAAGTTTAGTATTTGACATTTTATACTATCACTGTATATATTCATAGACTATTGCTTTAATCCCCGTAATAGAACAATAATAGTAAAAGTCCCGATACCAGCCAGTTTGAGTTATGGAACGCGACCCTGATATCTTGAGCTTTTGCTTATACTCCTCAATACATCTGTACAAGCAATATCACTTTTCTTCCCTTCATGACGATAATATGGATGACGCCCGGATGATGACTATGAGCTTCATTTACGTACACGGCACTAAATTACCCCTTTGGGGATTAAGGCGTGAGTGCATATATGTAATTAGGTATGTATTTAATAATTTATTTAAAATAACAAAGATACGGTGTACTTTATTGCCGTGCTATCGCACCGGTCGAGTCGGTCCATTCGTACCTAAGCATGGCGATACCAATGTTAAAGAACTAAGGCTTACTCGGGCGGCCCGCTTTTGAAGGTGATGAGGAAAGGGGGATGGCGGGGAGGAGAAAGAAGTGAGGGGCGATAGGAAAGAGGAAGGGAGGAGGGATGAGGAAAAAAGAGAGGTAGAGTTGGGCCTCTGGAAACCTTACTAATCTCGGGGAAATTAAACGCAAGCGTTACTTCACAACCAGTTTACTGTGAGGCAGTGGTATGGCACCGGTCGAGCCGGCCCAGTCGTGCCTAAGCATGGCTCTAGCTAATCTATCTTCTATGCTACTTAGCATGGATGAAAGTTATTTGGAGAGATGTTGGTAGTTGGAAATGCATTTCAAAGGAAATCTAGAATTACCTAATAAATATATGTAGAAATATACAGTACAATAATAATATTATTCTGTATATTATATTAGATATATTAGATCTTATAACAATGTAGGTACAAAACATACTTATTTTTATTCTCTCTAGTTCCACCAGCTTTGGTTCCATGGAACTAGTGAAAATATTTTATTATCAGTAGTTCCATGAGGCTTAGCAATGCTATTGGTGTGAACAAATCTTTTCTGGTAGTATGTTGAAATGAAAAATGAGGATGTGAGTACTACAGCAAGAACGACTTGGAAGCCTCTTGAGCTTTTGACAAAATTCAGAAACGTGATCATATTTTCTCAGTCCAATTGTTATACAATAATTTTAAAGTCACTCAATCTTATCTAGCTGCGTTAAGTGAGATTCAGATAGCTGACTTCGGCATAGTCGAGAATTGGTGAAAGAAGACTTCTTGCAGCTTTGGCACCCAGTTTTTAACACTTGCGCTAATCTGTAATGTGGTACAGTAATGTTAGATACGTATTTTGCTATTGTTTAGACTTTTAGTGCCAGATTTTAAATACTATAAGTAAACAAAAGAGCTTCCCACAGACCCTCAAATCATAAAACAGTATTTACTGATTACACAGCGTTCCCACGTTAAACAAACATGTCAAAACATTTCATGCAGTGGTTATAGCATTACTGTTGTCTGTCGCACGCATGATACAAGTCAATTAGGCGAGAAGATATTAATATGGACAGGATTGGGCAGGACCCCTTCGTTTTACGTATTATAGGGAAAATCGACTCTATGAAAGTCGTGCGAAGGTCATATTTCGACCTGGCTTGTTGCTAGTAGAAGATATGATATAGTAAGAATTGACATCTTAAGATAATTTTATCATCTCGTTTATACGAAAATGGTACAACTTTACACCAGACGCGCGCATTATATATTTTTCGGGACAGAAATGTTACTGTTAAATTTAGTAATCGAGAATACTACGCAGCTGGAAAGTAAAAAGAAAACTTCTTGATATTCTTGAAAAGATAGGTACCTACTTTTATTTAGACCATTTAAACAACGTTACACTTACAGCCATGAACAGAGACAATGAATCAATGTTGCCATTCAACAGTTACTAAATTATTTAAAACGACTTTTCTACAGCTTTTGAAGTATAGCTTCGTCATTATTTCTAAATAAGTTTCGAAGCTACTGAAATCCATTATATCTAATCTATGATTCATTTACTGGCTATCCTGAGCTCTTAACACTGCATCGTTTTATATTTGAAGAACAGACATTAAAATAAAATAAAAATCTTTTCCTACACAATATTTTTTAACATTAGACCACGGAAGGGTTACTCCATTATAGAAACAACTGACTACTCTTGGCCACGCGTCGACACGTGCCTTCCCCGCCCAATATACAAATGACGGCTTAGATAAAACATAAAAAGTTTAAATCTTTATTTTTCAAACAAGTCATGCATACGTTTGTTAGTTAAGCACTAGATTGGGTACAGTAGAATGCGTTTGGTGTAATAATTTAAATGGTAGATCGTGTGCCGTGGTTGAGAAAACCGATTTGAGCAATTAGTTGTAAGTGTTTAAAGAGTAATATGATATTTAAACGTCCAATATGACATAAATATAATATGTCAAATCTATACACTTATTAACCATGCTCATAAATTTAAATACATTATTAATTTAAAATCTTTAAAGAGATTGCTTCAAATATGATTTCCCCTAATTAAATGTACCCATCAGGCTGGTGGCGTTTCTCCGTTGTATGTAATGTATGTAAATGTTTTGAGTCAAATATTAATCCGAATGTAGGCCCTGTCCTCTACTTTGTAGTCCCAAAATCGGCCACGTCTCTTTTGGCCTCAGAGCCCTACGGCCCCGCCGTCTCCACGGTACAAAATCGCGATACGTTTTTTTTTTTTTTTTATGCGATAGGGGGCAAACGAGCAGACGGGTCACCCGATGGTAAGTGACTACCGCCGCCCATGGACACCCGCAACTCAAGAGTCACAAGTGCGTTGCCAGCCTTTTAGGTAGGAGTACGCTCTTTTCTTGAAGGTCTGAGGTTCTATCTAAGTATTTCTCCTTAACAGTGGTAGTGGTAGAGCCATGCTTAGGCACGAATGGGCCGGCTCAACCGGTGCGATACCACGGCCTCACAGAAAACCGGTTGTGAAGTAACGCTTGCGTTGCATTTCCCCGAATTGAGTGAGGTTTCCGGAGGCCCAATTCCCCCTCCCCCCTTTTCTCTCCCCTCATCTCTTTCATCCTTTTTTCCATCTCCTCATCCCTCCTCTCTTCTTTCCGCTCCCTGCATCCCCCATCCCTCATCACCCTCAAAGGCGGGCAGCGCACTTGCGACTCTTGAGTTGCAAGTCTCCATGGACGGCGATGTCACTTACCATTAGGTGACCCGTCTGATCGTCTGTCCCCCTATAGTATAAAAAAAAAAAAAAAAAAACAGAAAAAAAAAAAGAAAAATAGGAATATTTAAACTTTTCCTGTTTTAGCAAAGTTACAAACCCGTCTAATTTCAAACATTATTCCAACCCGTGGCCTAGAGGCGGATCTCCTAATTGTTACAATACACTGGATCGTCAATGGAGTTAGGTTAGTTCAGTCTGTTATAGCGAATGGCGTCGATTCTCTTATTTAGTACAATATGTATTCCACTTCTTACAACTAAGATGATTGAAGGTTGGTTTTATATTGTTGTAGAATCGTAACGAATTTAGATTTATTAAAATTTAAATAGACATTCTTACAAGTTACTACGGACTTGATGATTACTGATTTAACGATTGTTTTAGCTTCAAGTTGTGTATTTAAAAACTAGTTAAATAAACGAGTTTTGATTAGAAGAAAATATATGTAGTCCTACTTTTTTCGTATAACACGCTGATTTAACTTAAACTAGACATAAGCTATATAAATAATTTCTCAAAAGTTATATTTGAGATGAGAGAGATGAGAAAAATATTTAAACATTGTTGTTTTGGACTGACTAAGCCTTAATAATAACTTATTGCCTACCGTATTTAAATAATAAAACAATAAGTTGTTTTGCTTTTCCATTGTAAAGTCAATATCGATCCTGCAGACGCTTCTTTTAAGCTATACAATTTAGATTCCTAATATTTAATCCAACAAAGAGAGTATAGTTTCTGATTTTTTTCAAAACGCAGTTTCACACGAACAAATCAAATTAACAACCCAAAATATTTCAAACAATGTAAATAATAAACCGCAAAACCGTTCACAGATCACGTAATGCCCTAAAGCTGAATCTAATAGACCACACCCACATTATAATGAGCGGTAGGTACATTGTATAAGAGATAATTGAGCAAAAACTACAAAGCGATCGCCCTCAGGCATTCACACTTACTGGTACATTCAAATGAGCACCCTTCGTAATAAAGTGGGATGTTTAACCGCGTGAAATCCAGATTCAATAATAATTAGGACGTGCGTTTCATTTCAACGGTATAAAATATTTTAATGATATTTATCTCTTCCGATTCAATTTGTGGCAGAGATATTATTTATTATACTCAAGTATGTTCCTTAATATTTAAATGTTACTAAACCTAAAAGAAAAACAATAAAATAAAAAAAGAGACTATTCACCACCATGTATCGTAAAATTCCCAGCGTAGCGTTTCCAGGAGGCTGTCATTATTACCACGTTGAACGGCAATGCTTATCCGCTCTGCAAGGCAAAGGACAGGCTTCTGGTCACGAGAAGTCTCAAACAGTCATTTAGCTAGTTCCTTATAAATGGAACTAGCACTCAGACGCCATGACTAGAACCTTGAGATTCAAGTTTCCACACCAAACGACCCAAAAAAATAATTACCCATAAAATTACTGTACTTAGACCATTTGAGGCTTTCTGTGGGCGCAACAGCATACCCAGTTGTAATTAGAAGATTTTATGGCGCAAGGGTGTCAACGCAAGTTGAGTTCCACACCAAAGGTCTACCCATCTTCCATGGCAGTAATGACATATTTTTAATAACCTACCTTTGACTTCAGATATGACACAACCGGGCGTCTGAAAAGAAAATCAATCTTATCTATTAAACTTAAACAAACACTGAGGAATTGATATACTACAGGTATTCTTTTCTTTTATTCTCAGATCATCATGGACTCTACTCGAGATACAGTTCGTATATTTACAATAATTAATACCCATCTTCTTTAATAACATTGCGCTAAACGTAATTCCTAGTAGAAATCTGAGTGTATTAACTTTAAGCACTTCTCAGCAAATAAAACATGAAATTTAAACCAACACTCATTAATTCAATCAAGCTGTGGTACCTTCTGAGGCTTTTGACAAGGTGAACCTAGCACACCATCCGAAAATAATTAGATTGTCGCGCCGACATCTCAAAGCGTAACAAAATTACGCTTTCCTTTTCATACCAGGGGTCCCAAAGACCAAAATAATTCAAAGCTTAAAGTGATAAAGGCGTTCCCGTCTGGCGTGCCGCAGGGCACAACGCAGGGCCTCGTTACCTTTATCTTTTTGACACTTTCTTTTCCCGCGCAAATTGAATCCCATTTTCATTGTTCGTTGTTCATGCGTTATGGTAATTTGTGTAATGGATGTTTCTGGTTTATATTAAGTTGGTCGTGCGATTGCTTATTTTGTTGATTTTGTATTCGACTTTTATAGAATTCGAAAAGTAAGATCTTTTTACTTTAACTGCAAATAAACAATGAAAATTCACGATCTTTTTTTTGTTTGTATAATAAAAACTTATTCTCGGATTCGACAATTGGGTTTTTTAAAAATAAAATCAAAAACCTTATTAAGCAAGCATGTGATGTGATTTCTATAAAAAGACATTACATAATATTAGTATTAAACAACGCATTAGGATAAAAAACAATATTAACTTTTTTTGTATAAATAAGCGACAACCTACATCCATGAACACCTGTAAGTGAGGGTGGATGAGGAGATGGGAAAGAGGAGTGAGGGGGGTTAAGGGGAGAGGAAAGAGGAGAGGGAAATATGACCTCCAGAAACCTCACTAATTTCGTGGAAACGCCCCGTAAGCGTTGCTTCACAACCGGTTTCTGATCGAGCCAGCCAATTCGTACCTAAGCATGACTCTACCACTGTTTCTGTTGCTTACTGTTACCAAATGTTTTAAAACTTCAAGAAAAGAGCGTGTCACGAACTCACAGGCCGTTAGCACACTTGTGACTCTAGAGTTACACGTGGGCGGAAGTTATTTACCATCAGGTATACAGATGCGAATAGTTGCCTCAAGTCTGGGTGTTTTTGTGTTCGTTGTTTGAATATGTATGAAATCCCCAGCGATACAGGAATCATGCCTAAAGCGGACGTTGTCTTTTTAAATATAAATGAGAAAGATGATAGAAAAGATGTAATAAATTCGAATGAGACTTTGTTAGATAGTTTTTTTACAGTCGTCAAAGATTTTTTCTTACTTGTGTTCAGGGGTACTGAAAATATCATTTAGAGAAATTGGCCAGAAATATAACTGACTGACTAGATCGTCATTTGGCTTGACAAAATCTACAGTAACGCGAACAGCAATATTTAAAAGAAATATTTAGCTTAAAGTTACAACTAAAAACATTTTTAAAATTTAAATCATTAAGAACTATGAAAAACGATAGTACTTAATTAACATTTATCCAAAATTCAGAGGTTAATAACAGATATAATATCTTTGGGAGAAGTCCTAACTTATTTTATACATCTAAGGCATAAAATAAATACACTATATTTTAGCAACTATTAGCAATCATTTTGGGATTAAGATTAACCAACCATTTTGAATATCTACTGAGATAGATAGGTAGAAGATAAAATACAGACTAATCTCAGTTTTTCGAAGAAAGAATTCCGCTTATGGTTTCAATTTAATTTTCTTCTGAAAACAATTGTAAAAAACAAGAATACCAATATAATGAACAATATTTCATTTTCTTTTAAAATACGTACGTTGAATACTCGCACTTACGACTCTTGAGTTGCGAATGTCCATCGGCGGTAGTTATCATTTACCATCAGGTGACCCGTCTGTAAAAAACATCAAAATAAAATATTAAAATGTGACTTAAATAAAGCAGAAAAGAGTAGAAAGCAGAGAATTAAAGATTCATTTGTAAAATTAAATGGTAATGGCGGTGATTTTGCGTTTTAATCCCCGACTGTACCTACTCGGAACAATTGTAAGCTCGGACTTACGGTGTAAAGTCGCTGTCATAAGTACTTTGGAATTAATGCAGAAACGTGAAATTTATTTCAGTTATACACACTTCCTATGACATTTTTTTTATGCAATAATGTCCCTGACGAGCTACCAGTTTATACAGGGCTCGGATTTCTTGGCACAAGCCAGTTCGAGTGACTTGACTTGCTTGTGCTATTATTTATACTCCTCAATCCATCTGTATTGTTAGATATAAACCAAACAGTTTAGATAGTCATTGTGTTTTGTATCAATCTGCCGCTAGGTGGCGCCTCTCCTTCAACTTCTTACTTGGTCGTGCACTACTCTTATGTCTGCCTGTGTTTTCATATCGGAGTAATAAATCCACTGTTCTTTATTCAATCCTGGTTTAATTTACTCATAATCCATAATGTATTAACAATATCCCTTTTATTCCCTTTCCATCCACTCTTTCCTGTCAATGTTATCCTGAAATATGACTGCACGAATGGCATAGCGGTTTAAGTGGCCACCTCGCCGTTGTGGGTTCACACTTGGTGTAATCCTCAAATTGTTGTTCTGAGTTTGGGTGTTCTTTGTGTCCATTGCTTGAATGTTTGTAAAGTCCCTCACGACACAGGAATTAATCCTAGTGCGGGAGTTGCCTTTAAAAAAAAATATATAATCCAAATTTTCCATCCAATTCAAAAAAGGATGCTGGTGACGGAAAAAGTCTTGCCCTTATTACGTAAATTGGACTAAATTATAAATGTAGGCGTTAATTACAACTCTGCTTACCCCTTTGTGAATGTGTCTTGAGGTTTTTTATAAACTCTTCAGGATTAACAAAACAAAGGATAGTTTCAGGCAGTTTACAGTTTAAGACAATTCTGGCTCCTCCTTCCAAGCGACGCGTCTTCTAGTCTTTTTCATTCATTACAAGACGCGTTTCTAGGTTCCATACGATTACCTAGCATTAGTGAGCCTTTAAGCTTTAGTACAGATTTTGTTCTGTGGTAGCTGTTGTACGGTGAAGAACATACACTGCTGGTATATATTGGTTTGTACATACATACATACATACACTCAAATTAAAATTACATCTCTTTGTTTCGTTAGATTGCTCAACAATTATTTGAAACCGTCTCAATTAAAAAATATTTCAAATTATAGATCAATACACACAATGTCACCGCAACCGTAGGTTGCCTCGTCAAATATGAAAGTAATATTAAAAAGATAAAATAATAAAATATCTGCCTGTGTTGATCTATAACTACCCACTAACACCTTTATCCAAGAAAGGGGTTGGCAGAGGCGGAATTTGAGCCCACATTTTGCGCTTTAACAGTAGTAATAAGCTGTAGTCTCATAAACGTTATGGGGAGCGGGCCTATTTCCGTCATCCGGACACTTTAGGGTCACATACCTATAAATCGAATTGCCTGGTGCCGCGAAGTCTGTGTTCCGAAATATTTTTTGAGTGTATTTGTATAATTCAGCACTTCTACGCCCGTAGTTCACGTTAATAGCAGTTATATTTATCTAACTACTATGTACAATACATTTCACCATTGTTAATACCACAGTAAATGTGTATAGCTATATAGATTTCTGACTACTACGAGTGCATGTATCTATGTAGGTCAAATAAAATTAGTAGGTGTATCCAAAAACATTTCTGTGTGCAACTGTACTCGGAATCCAACATCGTACCCTAACACTTAACTGTTTATACCGTGAGTTAAATCTGCAGTAACAGACACTGATTAATGCGATTTTAATCCACGCCTAAAACCCCCAAAATCCAACCCTGTATTAATATTCAGACAGATTTAAGAGGTCACAAGTCCTATATTTTCTACGAACAAAATTTAATCTTATCTACTTATAGCATAGAGGAGACAATGTAATAATTCACGGTTATCAAACGTTTGGTTCGAATTTCTAACTTTTAAAGCACGAGTGCAAATTCAAAAGGCTCAAGAGGGGCCTTGAAGCAAGCGGTGTACGTTAAGGCCAGGTTTCACTGTAAGAGATCTTATAAATCTCAGGTATATATGTAATAACAATCACGTAATATAATATATACGTATTGGTGTGCAGAATATGTTTTAACTGAAAACTTAATCGAATCGAAGACGGAATTATATTCATCAGTTTAGTCAGCAGGAAAAGCAACTCCACTCACGTTAATCAAGATTAATATAATCTATGTATTTTTATATTTGCTCTAAATATGTTTAGCATCACACAACTTTTTACATTTATAGTATAGATATACAGTTTTAGTAGTTTTTACCTCTGGCTTAGCCTTCGCGTCGTGGCGTTACTGCAAAATACAAATTCAGTGGTTACGAAATGATTGAGTTTTTTATTTATATTTTTATACTGGTTATGTCTCTCGGTTGAATCCTTGCTTCGCGTATATGTGTCAATCGCAGATGATATAATCTACAAGTAAGAATTTTCGAATCCGTAGCATTAAGTACTAAATAAACATACTAAATTACACACAAATGCATTGTTTCTAATATACATAATATAATATATAGCTGTATTGTAACATCCTATGAATAAAATCATGAAATCATGCTATGCTTCAAAGAACCATTTTCAGTTATTTACAACAACAACGACACATAAAAAAAACACATTTTGATAAATAATATGCTACAAAGAACAATGACAGAAAAATATTTACCTAAAACTTAAGCGTTTAACTAATTGACTCACAGTTAACTTAATAAATATTTTTTCTATGTCCCATGCATATGTTGTATAAGTCTTAGAAGAGATAGGAAATATTTGAAGCCTAAGGACGCAATATTTGACATATACGCCAACACGTATAATTTACTACAAATGTGTGATGACATTATTATAAATATCGAGCGTCTATCGATAATAGATTTTTAAAGATGTAGTCGTACTTCTACCTACGGGTTCATTCGTATAATGAAGTGACAAAATAAACATAAGTAGAAATAACTTAGAATATTTTTGTTTCTTTTTTTTTAATATTGGGCTTTTGGCGAAAAAATAATTTCCTGCACAAAACGAAGAGAAAAGACATAATTGAAGATAACGGCACATAATTAGACAGATATCGATATCGTCGTAATATATCACGGTGACGTCGTCGTTTTGATTCTGCCGAGTTCCCCACTCACCAATTGTCATTAGTCACACTCGGTTCGGTGACCATTTCTTCTGCCTTGTGTATTGAAGTATGATCAGGTTTTGTGCATTTATCCGACCTGGATTACATCTTTACTGGACTTTAATATTTTCTTTCCTGACTTGAATGTTCACAAGGACTCTTTAACTGTGTATTTGGATTAAGATTGTGTTAAATGTTTGGCTTTGTTTTGCACTATAGGCTGTTGCTGTAATTTCATGACAATTGTTTGGTATTTAGGATTGGCCAGACAAGAACATAATATATCTGCACCTGTAGCATTTAGCCATATAGTTTTTATAAGCAATAACGATATGGGCGAATAAATAAAAATCCGAACGTAGAGTTTCATTTGTTTCCAAATGTAATAAAGTTAATCAACCAGTATTAGCAACTCTTGCAAAGGTAAAGAGGAATTTAGTCGACTAGTAACTACACTAGCCAGACAGGTTGTTGGTGTATATGTTGTAGTTTTTAATTATTTTCTCTCGCACTGATTATGTCTGCATTTGTTTGGATCCTGATTTTATTTTCAACATCTGAATAGGGTTGCTTACATACATATGTCATTGGCTATTTTAGTACCGTATCTCGAAATTGCGCAACCATTTCACATCAAATAAAATTATATTCGAGGATCTCCTATTATTCTTTAAACTGATACTACACATACAGACATACATCCACTTAGGCCTCAGGGGTAGGCAGAAGTATATAAAACATCCACATATTGGCAATAAGAACTTGGTCTCACTAACGTAAGAGGGGCAAGTCTATTGCCGTCGATCTGGTACTTTATGTACACATAGTGTCTAATACAAAACACTCCGATCCTTTAGTTACCTATTACGACACCCACACGGGTAGAAAGGGGGTGGCTTCGTTATACTTCACCGAGAACCACACGTTAAAATAAAATACCAATCATTCGTATATATTTTTATATGGTAGAGCCATGCTTAGGCATGAATGGGCCGGCTCGACTGGTGTGATACCACGGCCTCACAGAAAACCAGTTGTGTAGCAACACTTGCGTTGCATTTCCTCGAAATTAGTGAGGTTTCCGGAGGCCCAACTCCCTTCTCTTTATTCATGTCCCCTTACCTCCCGCCCCTGTACCCATCTCCGCATCCCTGTCTCTTCCCCCCCCCATCCCCTCATCCCTCTTCACCCTCAAAGGCGGGCAGCGCACTTACGACTCTCCAGTTGCAGGTGCCCATTGTCACTTACCATCAGGTGACCCGTCTGTTCGTCTGCCCCCTATAAAATAAAAAAAATTAACATTGCTAGAGTTCAAAAACATTTAAAATCTATCACGTTAAACATCGCTTTATATAAGACCAAAGCCGTACAATTTAAAGTTCAGTAGCTTATACAAAAATTATTCATACTAAAATATACCTTACTTGAATACAAATACAGTTCGATTCCTCTTGACATGAAATCGAAATCAATAACCATTAAGTCGCAGGTTTGACAGAAGTCGTTTATAAATGAAGCGGCGATATCTGATATTGTGGAGGAGTAAGTGAGATGGACATGTTTTTATTAGTTCTTTTCGAGTAAGGGTTGTGTCGCACCTGATCCTTACGATTTTATTTTCCAATTATGATTGTTCTGTTCAAATGTGTACTGGATGCGTGTTGTTTTTATTTTATGAGTATTTTAGGGTCATAAATCATAAAAGCACAGATGCTTAATAGGGCACAAAATGTAAGCGTCAAGTAAGCTTTCTCTTCTTGTGCTATTTGTTCATAACCCTTCTTGTTGATAGCGAAATTTTATGTTTTGCTTTTAAACATATTCATATTTATGATTATTTTCAGCCGCTGTACCTTGGTTATCAGTTCTTATTCGGCAATTTACGTTAAACGTTTTCAATTTTCTTTACTTATTTTATGTTGTTCGGGTGTATGTTTATCAGCAGTCTGGTTACCATAATACAAGCTCTGCTTAGTTTGGAATGTCTGATCACAAACTAAGCAGAGCTTGTTGGCCTTGTGTGAGATGTGTGGAGTTATTATGGGGTTCTTTCAATAATTTCAAAAATCGATATTAATATCCGAGAAGGGGTAGGCAGCGGCGTCTCAAACGCCTACATTATGCCAACCATAAGGTGGTCCCGCTTATTTAATACTTTTGTAATTCAGCTATTTATATCTAATAAACGTCTGTGGACATATACATAGGCGAATTTATAATGCGCGATAATGCTAAGCACCAGCATTAATTCATAGGTACATTTATTTTCATATATTTGTAAACAAGTATATTATTATAAATACTTATATAAAACCCGACTGTATATACTTAAACTATTATTTATAATAAATATATAATTATTCCTTCTTTTTGTGCTGACGTTATTTTGAAATGTTATATATCCTTTGTCATTCACTATTAACACGATTCAAATGATACCGAAATGTCGAAATTTATGAAGAATTATTTCATACATACATATTGTATATATATATATATATACAGTCGTGGTCAACTAATTAGGGACACTCTCTAGTTAATCCAAATTGTGAATTTATTTTTTATTTTCCAACGAGTCTAAACAATATTCCACATCTTTTACATGTAAGTATAATTAGTCATTTATGTGCCTAATTATACAAACAATAACAACTTCTTAAACATTAAACCTCTTTACAGTATAGCTGATAGATGATCACAGTGCTATTTGTTCAAAGAATGCTGGCTGGCCATTTAATTAGGGACACTGAGATATTGCGTTCTAGTTTCAAAATCTGAATCTCAATTATTATTTTCTTTCTTCTCCTATTCTTTGTGGTAGTTTTGGCGGCAATCTAGATTTGTAATTTCAAGTTTTGAGAGTTATTTTGAAGAACAATGGGCAAAAATAAAAGTTGCGATGCAACACTACGAAAAATTATCATGAAGTTTGTCGAGCGTGGTTGGTCATACCGAAGGATAGCAGGATATTTAAATTGTTCAAAAACTATGGTATGCAATGCAGTGCAACATTTCAGGCGCAATAACACAACTTTAAATGTGCCCAGAAAAAAAAGATCGAGAAAAACAACTCCGCAAGAAGATAGAATGATAACCAGGTTAGCTAAGAAAGATCCGTTTCTAGGCTCTATTTTAATTAAACATGAAGTGTTTGGGGCAGACGAAAGAGTCAGTGTATCAGCGAGGACAGTTCGACGACGTCTGGTAGAAGCAGGGTTGTTCGGAAGAGTGGCTCGCAAAGTACCGTTGTTAAAGAAAGAGCATAGAAATGCACGTTTGGCGTTTGCACGTAAATATGGACATTGGACCTACGACCAATGGCAACATGTATTATTCTCTGACGAGACCAAGGTTAATTTGATTTCTTCAGATGGAAGGCAATACGTACGGCGTCCTGTAAAAGCGGAAATGAATCCAAGATTCACAAAAAAGCAGGTGAAAAATGGCGGAGGAAACATTAAAATGTGGGGATCATTTTCTGGACGTGGAGTGGGACCTGTAAGGAAAGTTCAGGGTAACTTAGACCAACATCAATACAAGGCAATATTAGAAGAAACTATGCTTCCCTATGCTGAGGAACATCTTCCTATTATATGGACTTTTCAGCATGATAACGACCCAAAACATACAGCCCGTTCAGTCAAGTCGTTTCTTAACAGACAGTCGGTATCAGTGCTAGATTGGCCAGCAAATAGCCCCGACCTCAACCCAATCGAGCACCTTTGGCACGAAATTAAGAAAAAAGTTGCCATTTATCGTACCACAACTTTAGATGAACTTAATGAAGCTTTTTGTGAGGCATGGGCAAACATTCCTGTTGAAATATGTCAGAAACTGATAATGTCTATGCCACATCGGTGTCAAGCGGTAATTACTAACAAAGGTTTTGCTACTGGGTACTGATTTTACCCGTAATAAAATGAAGTTGTTAAAGAAATTAAAATACTGCAGATTATTAGTTCTGTTTAACTCTATTTTTCATTTTACTTTACTGTTCTTAATTAAATGTCCAGCTACAGAATTGTACCTTAAATTGAAAACATGGTTAACCTTTGATATTAAACACTTTTTTATATTTATTTAATCTTTTATTTACAGCCATTTATAGTATAATAATCGCATCAAATTATGCAAATAATAGTTACTGAGAAATCAACAGGGTTTTATATTTATATGTACATAGCCGGTTATTGCTGTCCACTATCTTGAATGTCCTTAATTAGTTGACCACGACTGTATATACACTGGAAAAACATAACCCTCCGTCTTGCACAATCGTTTAAAAAGAGATGTACATCTCTTTTTAAGAGTTTAGAGTTAAGAGTTGCTTTGAAAATAAAATTAAATACAAAAAATCTGTACTCCATATAAGTATTTTTCTACTTTATTCCAGAATGTTTTCTACGGTTATTTAAAACCAATCCAATCAACCAATAGAATCAAAATTTAAACCTAAATTCGAAAATAAATCAAAAATCACAAATAACCACCCACCTCTTTCACTCTTATAAAACTATACTATCTCTGTCTTGCTTACTCCTGACACCGGAAATGAGATCTCAAAGATGGCTGCGGCCGGATGTGGGAGGGGCGATTTGATTTATAGTGTAGGTGTAGTAGGGGGAACTAGTGAGTATTTATGTGTGTGTGTGTGTGCACATTAATTCGTGCTCAAGTTTCAGTTTGTCAGATGGGTGGTCGGGATTAAATTATATCTTCACGACTTACTTGATATGGGAATAGGGATATGTCAACATTATAAAGCTTTACTAAGTTTAATGACGAAACTTAATTTTCTTTATTAACTGAAATGCTTATCGTGTATAGTGTACATTACAATAATTTTGTATATTTCTTAAGGAATCTTAAGGACTGGTAATTGTATTATGTTGAAAAAAAACACAAATACTTTCTATCCGGTTACTATTAATTAAAATAAAATTGACTAGGCATTACAAATTGACTAGGCATTACAAATTGACTAGGCATTACAAATTGACTAGGCATTACAAATTGACTTGGCATTACAAATTTACCATTTAAGTCACCCAATATAAGTTTAGTAGTAGAAATCCCTTTAATACTTTTCTATTCGCATAATATTAATACCAAAAAAAAGCAAATTTATATTATTATTTTCGAATTCGAATTGATGTTACATGATCACATACCAGGGCATTCGGAAGCCTATTCAATCACCTATATGAACCCTTTTCGTTGGACCCTAAAATCATGACAGGCTTCCTTTTCCTATGTATTACATTTCAGTCCTATTGAATCTTAAAGAGACTATACTTTTTTATAATCTGCTACAAATTTCATATATTCCTATAATCAGTCCAGAAATGGTCATGTTACAGGCATCAGGTCAGAGAGCAATATACCAATATTAATTACCAATAAACAATTGATAATGAATATATAAGGAAGCAATACAAGCAATTTTTTTATTTTGTATTATACAAATGTAATAGAAATTAATAAATATTTTTAAATCACAAGTTTATGGTCATGTCTATTTTTTTTTCTACCTTTAATTTTTTATTTTAAAATTCGATTCTAATTATTTTTTTTAACATATTAGGAAGGAAATAATTTGAACATTTAAAAATGGAACAGGCGAATCCACTCTCTGCCAGTAGTGCACATCTGTAGATGAAGTTTTCCTGTAAGAGGTGAGGGTGGCAATAAACTCAAACGACCCACCCACGACGAGGAGAATACGGCATGTGACATTTTTATTGGAGTCGCTCTCCATTCTTTTTTCTTTCGCGATTCATTCGGTTATTGGTGGCATGTTTCACGTACAAGTTTTAAATTACTTTGACTTTTAAAAGCTTGAAGTTCATTGGAGGTGTATTTTTGTTGTACTTGTACGCCTTCGGAGATATGGCCCACAGCGAAACTCGCCCATAATCGCTCTTATAATTTTATGAAGATGCAAATTATTGCTTACTATTGCTCGAGATGGATTTTAGGATATTATAATTTTTTTCCAGGATAAAAGTAAATGATATCTCTCCCATTGTGTTTATGTTATTATGTTTCTAGTTTTGTTATTAATTTCTTTTACTATGTTTTTTTCTGTGATAATTTAAATGTGCCTATTTGTGCGCCATACAAGTCTTTTTTCATTCTATGATTTTTTCTTTCTTTAAACAAACTAAATAAAACTCTTTAACTTTATTACTTTAGTAACGATTTTAAGTATCAATTCCTATGATTTTCTGTAATATAACATGTTACAGAACAAAACTTTCCATGAAACGAGTTTGAATTCAGTATTTCCTTCCCACTTTCACTACATACAGCGGTGGACATCACCAATGACTACAATAAAAAAAAATATATTAAGTCATAGATCAAACTAACAAATTAATATACTTATTTCAAATAGGACAACTGCTTTTGATGGTGTGTTTAATTTCAAGTACGTAAAATAATCGCGCTGCAATCGCGCTTTAGATACAAAACCATTCCTTGATCCGCTAATATTTCACAGATCCAAGTGATCGTTATCGAACTAGCTCTAAAAAAATATCGATTAATCGTCAAATATATCGACATCGTATATCAACTTTCTTTCCATGTCACTTACCTTATTCTTGTAGTATAAAAAGTGCCTATAGGTAGGTATACCTTCTACATCCTTCGTCGTGTCCGGTTCTCAATCAGATTATCTCTCACTCACATTTGATTGAGTGGGACGTTAATATAGTACCCCTGAAGGCAGGTTTTTGGGGTATGGATGCTTCATAAAATATGTCATTTTTTTCTACAAAAACATACTATATTGGTTTTTTCTTCTTTAGTTATAGAAAACGGATGATGGATGGAAGGAAATTTAAGCAGTTTTTACCCGCCCGTCTAAGAAGGAGGTTGTGTGGTGTTCTTTTTATGACATGGGAAAAGAAAGAGGAGAGGGTGGTTGGGCTTCCGCTACCTTCAATCACTCGGCAATACAATGCGAGTATTGTTTGTCTACCGGTTTCTTGTAAGGCCGTGGTATTACTCCGTTCGAACCGGCCTATTCATGCCTAGGTGTGGCTCTCTGTTTCTTTGTCACGACCTACAGCCTAAACGAGACTTCGACGTTTGAGGTGTATTTAAATGTGTATTTAAATGGTGTATTTAAATCGTCTTAACAGAATAGAATAGCCTATGAACAAAAATGTACAATATTCATACAAAAAAGAAATGTACAATGGACGGCCTTATCACTAAATGCGATTTCTAACAGACAACCATAGGATGGACAGAAAAGACAGGATGCAAGAGAACATGTGGGTCGTTCAGGTGTAGAAGGAAAATAGAAAAAAAAACATTTTATTTAGGAAGGATCATATTTAAGACTAGGTCCGTCATACCTATAAATACATCTTAGATATCTAAACAATGCAAATCAAGTGTATATCATCAAATAACCTATATATACATATATACAAATAAACATACCTACATATAATTGTATATAACTGTATAAACATACATATACGTACACATATATACCATGGGATTATTAGATCGATATACGTTAAATAACAAAGGGTATACATGTCGAGTTAACATCAGCAAAAAAAACAGGGAGCCAATTCAATAATGCAGTCGGGTCCTGTATTTTTTAAAAGGCCATCTTCTCTTTAGTTTTTTCCTCTTTATAATATTGGTGTAGATGAGGTAGTCTACTCTAACTTCCCTTAACTTTAAAAGAGTTATAATTGTTCTAGAACTGCTGAATTAAATCGTTCAAACGCCTGTCAAATATTAGGTAGCAACGTTTTGTCTGATGTAATTATAATAAACACGAACAAAGCATTATGACAGGAACAAAAAATTGTAGTGCAATTACATCAAGAGAACTAATAGCAAGCTTAACAAGATACTATAATGGAAAATAATAAAAAGACAATTATCAATCTGCCATCTTCCATAAAAAAAATTAAGCTCGCAATTCACGTTATTGATTCTTCTTCTTACAAAAAAAAATAGTGTAGAACAAAAAAGCTACAAATGATGTAAAGATGCATGCATATACGAGTACATCTACTAAGATAATAAGAGGTTATAGTGGAATAAAGGAACTCACATAAATATACATACATATATGTATATAAGCCCTGAAAACATTACACCCCGTTTAAGGGGAGTTGTGATAAATACACTTTGGCCTTGTCTCTCTCACGAAGACAGAGACATCAGTCGTCTATCTTTTACTATTCCTTTGTTTGTGTATTTGTTTAAAAAAAAACACGACGCTTCTATCTTTAAAAGATCAAAACCACAAAGCATTTATTTATTTAAACCTTAGGTTTACCTTAACTTAAAAAGTTTTTTTTAACATTTTACGCGTGACCGCCTGATCCTAAGCAGAGCTTGTACCATGGTAACCATACTGTTGATAGAAATACTTATTTCTATTTAAATACATATATCTGATACCCAGACATAAAACAAAAGATCGTGCTAGTCCACAATATTTTTCCCTGAGTGGGAATCGAAGCCACCATCTCAGGCTTAGAAGTCAGGAACACTAACTACTGGACTAACAAGCCAATCTTCGATGCCTAATTGTTTGAAATTATAAAACTTTCAACGTCATATTATGACATCTTCTAGACATACATATAGCCCAATGATTTCCATACGTAACTAAAATAATAGTTTTTTTTCAACAGCTGTCCAAAATGAACGCCAACCGCGGAACACAGCCACGATTAGACCCGAAGCTTTGAGAGATATGGATCAAGAAAGAGCTCTCAGGGAAGCAGCCGTTGCTGTTGGTGTTTTTGGGTAAGTAGAATAATAAATACACAATTGGGTTCAATTACATTATCTGCTAAGGACCCAAGATAAGTATTTTATAAATTTCTACTAGCGGACCCGACAGACGTTGTCCTGCATGATATTTCAAGCGATTAGGATCAATATAGATAAATAACCTAGATACCGACTGCAGCGCCATCTACCGGGCTGATTTGTAAATCTAAACCATTCCCAGATCCCCTTGAACACACACAAAAAAAATCATCAAAATCGGTCCAGTCGTTTGAGAGTAGTTCAGTGACATACACACTCACAGAAGAATTATATATATAAAGATTAGATTAGAGTTTGCACACGTCATCATCAACTTCTTTACCATTCAATTTTGTTTAGGGTCGGTGCAATGTGTTCTTTTCTTCATTTCTTCTATTCTGATTCTATTCAGTTTGTGCATGTAAACTGTCGATTTATAATTGTCCTTCTTTTAATTTATTGAAAAATAAAACAACTCATTACAAACATACAAATTCAACAGTACGCAAACTCGGAACAAGTATTTGTAAATTATTTTCTTTCGTCCCGTATCGGAATCGAACCCCTCTGGCTCGGTAGTCAGGGTCACTAGCCGGTACACCAACAGGCCATTTTGGGTTCTGAATTTGAAATCAAAACCGAATATATAAAATCGGGGCGTCTAATATGAGTTTAAATTTACAGCTTAATAATTTTTCGATAGATTTAAATTCATTTGTAATTTGAAAGTCTAAAATTACTAATCAACGTCTGGCTTATTTAGATGTAATAATAATAAAAGATTAATAACAGTAGAATACCCATAAGCTACTGTTTAAGTGAGTTTAGAGAAAGACATATTTTTTTTATTTTAATATAAACTTCAGAAAAAACAACGACAATTTCATAGTAGGTTTGTTATCCAGTGTCCTTTGTGGTATATTTTAAATGAGTACACTCAAATACAAAAAAAAAACTGTAGACAACAACACACTCTCAACGACAAAGCATAATATTGTTCATGGTTTGACAAAGAAACTTCACACATATCGCACAGAGAGTTTCCAGCAGACAAGTCAAAGACTTAGCGTGGTATTCAACAGCTCGTGCTGCAAAATCAACGAGTAATGAAATAAGTATATCTGCATATTTAGCACTGCTTGGCTTTATATGCCTTTAAATATACATACCCTATAAAATAAGTACTCCTGCTACCGTAACCTATTATTATTTTAAATAAGTATTCACGTACTTGATCGGTGGCGTTAAAATAATGGCTAAGGATTTACTAAAATAGAACAGTGGTAGAGCCATGCTTAGGCACGATTGGGCCGGCTCGACCGGTGCAATATTACGGCCTCACAAACCGGTTGTGAAGCAACGCTTGCTTTGCATTTCCCCAAAATGAGTGAGGTTTCCGGAGGCCCAATTCCTCCTTTCCTCTCCCCTCATCCCCCTTTCCTCTTTCCCATCTTCTCATCCCTCCTCTCTTTTTCCCCTCCCTGCAATCCCATCCCTCATCATCTTCAAAAGCGAGCAGCGCACTTGCGGTGTCCATGGACTTTGGTCTTCACTTACCATTAGGTGACTCGTTTGTTCGTCTGTCAAGTCGTTTGTTCGTCTGTTAATTCAAGTTTATAGTGTTATTTTATGACTAGTGGTGCGGTTCACGGCAGAGTATAATAGAGCCCCTCTCTCTACATGTGGGTGTCGTAATAGGCGACCAAGAGATCTGACTGCTTTCTATTAGACAGTATGTATACAGTATATACACACAGTGCCCGGTGGACGGTAATAGGCTTGTTAAGTTAGTTGCACCAAATTGTAATTAGCAAAATGTGGGTGTTTTAATACACTTCTGCCTACCCCTTAGGCTGTAATATAAAATGTGTATATATATATATAGACGTCAGTGTAAGTGTAGAAATAAAGTGACGTAAAGAAATATCTATGTCTGAATAATTATACATTCGAAAGTAACTCCGTCTGTTTGGTAGATGAGTTTGGTTTGAATAGCACTATTAAGTAGTAATAAATAGTAGATAATGTAATGATAATTAAATATTGATTGGACATAATAAACATTGTTTAATATAGTATACATATATAGAATATATTTTCTGGTTTTATCGGTTAAATACAGTTTTGTTCTAGCAATTGTTTTTATCGTTGACTATTTCACATTTGATATTCTTAATTCGGTTTTAATTTAATTTTTTACTGTTCTATTTATTTCATTAATTTTTATTATTTTGTATAGATATTGTTAACGAAAAATGTTGTATGCAGAGAATCTGCGAAACATGTTGAAAATTACAAACAACATCTTGCAAAAACCGTGTTTCAGGCAATAAATGATGTATTATTATTATTATAGATTTTTAGAAGTATACGGCTAATGGCAAAGAACAAAGTCCAGATCTTTATATATAATATATAATAAGATGTCTATTTTTCTACATAAATGTGTGTGTTATGTACATCAGGACCCGGGCCGACTTTGTCTACGAAATAATCTTAATATATTCGTGTTAATATAATTTACCGAGAAAATTATAGAATTCGAGAGAGTGTGAGAGTTAGAGAGTGTTCTGAAGAGCTCTTCTTTCTATATCGGTCTCACCGTCTCCCTTTCTCTACACAACAACACGTGCTGGCCTGAGGAGTCACCGTTAGAGAGTGGAAAATCTATGATCCCGAACTAAAACAGTTCGGCTCTTGTTTCCTGTGCCGATCCGTGAAAGCCTGGAATTCACCACCACTTTGATCCCGGGTCTTTAAAGTGGGGCGTGAAAAACTCACTTCAAATGAGGATGGTGACCACCACTCTTAGACTCCACTTATTGCTTTCCATCAGGAAAATTGAAGTCATCATGGTAGGCTTATATATAAAAAAAAGTTATTTTATTTATCCCCGGGAATAGTAATGATTAGTTATGTAGATAACACCCGGGTGACAGCACAACAAACCAACGTTCTCGTATTACATATATTCATACACTAACGCCTGTATCCGTGAAAGGGTAGGCAGAGGCGTTAGAAACGCCCACCTTTTGCTAACTATGATTGAGTCCGACTCACGTGATAGCGAGTAAGCTAACCGTCACCCGGATATTGTATGACTGTATTTATATTTAACAGTCCCATCCTTTAGTAACCTTCTTACGACACCCACGGGAAGAAATGTGGTGACCCTGTTCATCTCTACTGAGAACAAATTCGTCAAATTCTCTGAAGATTTTCAACTCCTAGGAGCATCTCACTTATTCCATATACTCCTGTTTAAATAGAATTGAGTTATCTTACTACGCTATAAGCCACCTTATAACCTACACGACAGCTAAATTTATACTCCAGCAATAATTTATTAAATGGCAATTTTAAATAGATATCACATCTATATTAACATCGAATTATTCTAATAATATCGACTGACGTCAGTCCATCGAGCCGTGACAATCAAGCCTCACGTATGATCAAAGGTTGTTCTGCGGCGTTTGGTCAAGCTGCCTGATGTTCAGTTCAGGGTGAATGGGTTTGAACGGACGCTGTTGTGAGACTACTTGAGCGTGGGTTTATAGTCGAATGAATACGGCAAGATAGGTGATTACTTTGTAAATACTGGCGTGAGCTCTTGTATGCTCAATTATAATCCTAAACTAGCCTTAAAATTATAATTTGAAAACCGGTAGACAAATAATGCTTGCATTGTATTGACGAGTGAGGGCTTTCCTCTCCTTTCATAACTCCTTCTCCTCTTTCCCCCTCATCCGCTCTCTCTTCTTCCCACTCCCTCATCACCATCAAAGGCGAGCAGTGCACTTACGACTCTGGTGTTGCAGGTGTCCATGGGTGGAATTACGCGTGGAATTTAGAATCAATTTCTGCAATAAAATTGAGCCTACATTTTAAGTTGGATCTGTAAAAAAATAATACAAATGTGAACATTCAATTAAATTCTATGCAATAGTTTTGTTTGTTTTGGCTTCTATTGCTCTAATGAAAACCTCCCATATTTTTTTTACAATATCTAAAATGTACAGAAATCCGCCTGCTACAATTGTACTATACTCGTATGTATTAAAGCGCAACTTTGTTACGATTATCAAAAGCTTTATTTACCAAACACACAAACAATAAATAGCATAACATTAACTATCCTCGTATACTGTACCTACAAAAGTGCAATTGACAGGCCCGTTGGTGTAGTGGTCAGTGACCGTGACTGCTGGTGTGATCTACAAATAGTTCTCCCGAGTCTGGGTGTTCTTCGTGTTCGTTGAGTGAATGTTTGTTAAGTCCCCCGTGACACAGTTAAAAGAAAATATGTCATGTTTCTCACCTTTGACGCTTTAACTACCCAACCAATTAGTATGCGTACATTATATTTACTTATATGTTATCTATACAAATTAAAGAAGGAAAGAAGAAGAAGAAGAAGAATTAAAGAAAAAGGGAAGGGAAAAAGAAGAAGAAGGAAGAACTTTTTGTTGGCTTTCTTTAAAAGAGCATATCTCTAGAAGTACTAGTCGAATTGGAAAAGCTCTATTTGTAATGGTGTTTATTGTAAAATAATATAGGCTCTATCGACCGTAGAGTTTATATTATATTAATAAAGCAGGTGAACTGCGGATTAGGCCATTTAAGGGAAAACTAAAAGTTTTAAAAATTAATTGTCCCAAAGGAGTATTACTTAAAACTAATAAAAAAAAGTTTTAAGAACAGCCCAAGCCAAACGCTAGTATTTTTAGGTTGGTGTACATATATGTACATACATATGCTCACGCTTTATTGCAGTCGAGGGTAGGCAGAGACGGTTGTATGCTATTTACGATCCTGACGCAACTTTCGCGTCTATCCTCTTCTTTTATTAGGTCTGTTATTAATTTGGCCCTTCTTTAGTATACTGCCGATCAGGTCAGTATACTTCTTTCGGGGCCTATCCACACCGACTCGGAAAGTGATTACATATTTTTGAAATAATAGTTCACGTTAAGAAAAAAAAAACTCCTTATTATAAAAATATTAATTTCAACTTATATATTTTTTTACGTTACGGACGTTTTTGCCGGCTACGGTACCCCTCCGCACCGTCCCATAAGGAACTTCGTTCCAAAAGTAGACAACCAACTTCATTGCGTCTATCATAAAATTGAAGACTTATATGGTTTTCTCATGGATGCCATTATCAGAACTGGACTAAATTGAAATAGGACTACACGGGAAGCACCAGATATCATCAAAATCGGTTCACCCAGTCGAAAGTTCTGATGTAACAAACATAAAAAAAAAACAGTCGAATTGAGAACCTCCTCCTTTTATAAGTCGGTTGAAAACTAAGGTGTGTCAAATATTTGAATTGAATTCAAATGGCATCTTAAACGTCTCGACATTTTGTAAGTGGACATGAATTGTTGCAACATTCTGTTAGATTTAAAATATAGTCGAATTGAGAACCTCCTCTTTCTTGAAGTCGCTTGAAAATACAGTTAGATGGCTCTAAATTCCCGGCACCATAGATATGTGACTCTGACTTGCTGGAGCTATTGCATATACTCCCCAATCCATCTGTAAAAGCAATCCTTTCCCTTCCTTTTCTATCCTCCCTTTCCTATTCCACCACATCCACTTCAAATATTCCTATCCAATTTCCAAAAGTGCCTGGATGACGGCAACAGGCTTCTCCCCTATTACATAAATGGGACTAAATTATGATCAGCTATATGTAGGCGATAATTACGACTCTGCCTTTCCCCTCGGGAATACAGGCGTGCATGTATTTATGCACGTATGTAAAACATATATATTTCTAAATAGTCCAAACTATACACAAGTAACAAGAATTATGTTTTTAACTCCGACGTTAAAGCAAAATAACTGATATAAAACCACTCAATTTAATTTCAAAACCAATTTCCATAACCCAACTATTTCTAAGTCACCTTCATTCCCCTTGAATATAAAAAGTTCTATGAATATTACATCAATACCATAACATCGACCGGTACAGAGGAGTGCACTAAACGTGATTGCCTTCTAAATTCCAATTGCCATAATACCGGCAATGAATATGAAGTTACGGGGTAGAATAAGTGATAAATATTAAGTGTTGTGTTATGATTTCATTTTATAGCGTTATATTTATAAGTATTAGCAAATATAGTTCTCACATACTTTTTATTTATGATTTCGGTAGAGTTGAATAGGGCCCATATATATCTTCCCGTGCGAGGCCTCTGTACAGAGCTACTAGGGGATCGGATCGTTATCTATGCGATAGTATTTTTAGTTTACGCAGTGTCCGGTGGACGGCAACTACGTAAGTGAAATTAAATATGATCTAATAATATTCGTATAAAGGTTGTCTGTTAGAAATCACGGTGAGTGATAAGACCGCCAATTGTTTTGCCGAAATGTACATATGTTATTATTTCTGTATTGAACAATACAGACATGATTAATAAATAAATTATGTTGTGGATGGCAAAATGTGGCAGGAATGTAGGCGTTTGTGTATATATGTGTACATATATACGGTACATTCTATGTATAGAAGAAAGTATTTCTATAAAACCTTTCCGAGATCTTAGAATATAAGAAATAAAAAGTTTCATTTTTTTATTTATATTCTTATTATATTTATTTATGTGAAAGTAACCTAACCCGCAGCTTCGTCAGCGGGAATGTAGATTTTTTACATTTTTTTTCATCTTTTAAACCAACCCTGTAGTAAAGTGAATACGACAAAAATAAATAATTACTCTAATCGATCATCATTTTCATTATTATATACTAGCACACCTGTTGACACCCCCGCAACACCCCTTGTGGGTGGAATTTCGTAAAATCCGTTCTTAGCTAACCTCTACTCGGCAAAAGGAATATTCCTACAAAATTTCAAGTCTCTACGCCTTATGGTGCCAAAGATATCGTGATGAGTCAATATATCGGTGGAAATCTCTTATAAAATATATAGATATATATAAAGAGAAGAAGAAAACTAGCCAGTACTACTATAGAAATTAGGAATAGGAAATTGGCATATACGATACAACAAAAGGTGACGCACTGTAGTTATTATAATTAATAGTCTTAGTCATATTATTTATATTATTTAATTAAAATAAGCAGTAAAATTGTTTAACACGGTAGGACATAGTGCACATTTAAACCTATTTGTGAGAGCTACAAATTAAACTGTGCTCCATAAATTAACTAAGTACTAAGAATCGTTAGCTTATAAAGTTTTAGCTTGGAAAGTTACTTTATATACCGAGCTATGCTGAATGTAGGACGAAAATTGAAGCCATTTTTAGAGTTCTGTTCCTCAAAGGATAAATTTAAAGTAAAAACTTTTTTCACAAAAAAAAATCTTTAATTTAAATGCGCTAAAAAGAAAAAAATAAACTTTTACTTTGAAACTTGCTGTGAACTTATAACGTCATTGCACGTTTATACGATATAAAAGCTTGTCGAGATTTACTTATGTTGATAAACAAGTAAATTAATATATAAAATAACTTGATGTGACTGATTTCAACTATTACAGTTTTCAAACTAAGTAAATTTTAACTAAATACGAGTACTTAAATTTCGCTTCAGACTTTTATATCATATAAATTGTGTAATAACGTTAGAAGTTCACAGCAGAAGTTTTAAACCAAAAGTTTTGTTTTTCTTTTTAGCGCATTTAAATAAAAGCTTGTTTTTAAAAAAGGGTTTTTACTTTTCATTTATCTTTTACTTTTTTTATCGAATTAGTTGTAGTCAAGGTTGATCCAATTTAAATTTAAAGCTCATAGACCACCTCTAAGGTGGTTTTTTAATTGTATTGGTTGTTCTGAAGATTGGTCCGGTTTAAATTAGAAGGAAGTATTACACCTATTAAGAATAAAATTAAGGTATTAGAAATACAGCCAAGTTGGTTATACATATATTCTAATGAAATTCGAATGTACTTGTTATTAGATACGTAGGCGTTTGTTTGCTTACGGAACCCTCGAGGTGCCCAGTTTTTTATGACCATACTCCTCGTGACACGCCCAGCCAAAAACTTGACCTACCCTACACACCAATCCTTATTTTTTTATTAAAGTCACTCCAAATGATTAAAGGATTCCAGCGACATTAAAAAAACAAATATGTTATGGAACACCTATAAAATTCACGGTGTTATAAAAAAGCTATACATACATGGACCTTAATAATAATAAAAAAATATTACATTACTTATAACAAGAAAATCAATTGACAGTAAAGTAGTAGTTTTGAAAATGTTTTGTATTTTATGTATCTATTTACAAATAACGGTACATATTATCTTCCACAGGCCTCCAGTGTCGTTAGCTATGGCACTATCACCAGCTCGATATCCCCTCCTGTCGCCGCACTACGCGCCTCTTCCACCGCCACAGCCGCAACAACCAGCGCAACCTGACTCCTCGCATGATCACCACGATGAGGGGAACACCCACACTGACAGCGACGGTGAGTGGATGTTGTATCTGTTCTGTTCTATTACAGTCTTGGGTCGTGTAGGCTCATCAATAATTTAAAACAGTATTTGCCAAGTAGGTACCTGTTTAAACAAATGAGTAATTTAAAAAATAATAAAAAATACAACTACCACGCCACCTTATTGTTTTTTTTTCAAAAATATATGTTTGTGTTAATTTAAGACATTTTCTGGAGATATTCAAATCTGTAAGTTATAGTGGAATAAAGGCTGTGTGATCCCAAACTTAGCAGAGCTTGTATTATGGTAACTAGTCTGCTGATAAACATACTTATATGTTTCTAAATACATACATATTATATATAACCAGACACAGAATAAATGATTGTGCTCGTCACACAAATGTTTGACAAGAGAGAGAGAGAGAGTCAAGATTGCTAACTGCTGCATCAACAGGCTAGTCAGTTTTTTTCAGTCAATATAAACTAGTTCTCTATTTTCTTTACAAAAGTTTATGTAAAGTATGTAGATTTGGGTTGAAATACTTACAATACGTTTATTATAAGCACGATCTGTCTGATTCTAAATACTTGTTTTAATATATGTATATTTTTTACTATGCGTAATAAATGAAACTTAAAACCAAGGCACTCACACACATAAATATTTTTATTGCCTGCCACACTGGAATGACACCTTCTTCTAATATATATTGCAGATGATAGCATCGACGTGACTAACGAGGAAGACTCTACATCTTATTCCCCACCAGCTGCAATGGATTACCGACAAAGCTGTACCTCTTACAGGCAAGTCTTAATAGTTTTTTCATGAATCACTCATATCTCTTGTCACACTAGGAATACTTAGTAAGTATGCATGTCGTGTCCAGATCATAGAATTGGCCACTTTATGATGTTGCCAACCATATCATATTTTCGTCGTATTTCATGAAATGGTAGTTTCTCATGAAATGGTCAGTTGAAATTGACCATATTGTTGAAACGTCGTTGACGCTTGGCCATATCATTTACTTGTCGTTTCCTGCAATTTTACCTGCGTTTATACTGATTGATCCGAGCCTAAGAGTCTCAGGCGTGGTGTTTTATAGTCTATAGTCTTTCTTAAAAAACGGGTTACCTGAAGTAAAACAAAAAATCAAATCGAATCAGTAGTTCCTGAGATTAGCGCGATCAAAAAATAAATTCTTCAGCTTTATTAAATTAGTATAGATTACAATCTAAATTATATGAACAGTTTGATACAAATTTTATATCTCTAAGTTGTCTGAACCATATTTTAGTGCACCTATACTTGCTGTTTGCACAGAACTATTCACTTTCAGAAGAAAATAATGAATGTCAAGTCAAATCAGCCTCTTCAATTCAGCGTCTTTTCAATAAACGTCAAAAAGGTAGGTTGAGAAAAATACGAAAGCATGACGTCTTCGCTTTCGTATTGTCAAATCAATCTCTTTTAATGTTAATTTGATGAATTCGGTAATTGGATGTACTTTGGAGTAAGTTTATTGACAGCGAACGAAGACTAGAAAGGGCAGGAAAAAATATTACTTCTACGGATAGTTTGGCTACTATAAGCAATTGCTCAAGCAATCTCATGCGTATATCTCGTAGTGGCTGGTTTATTATGTTAGGTATATTAGTATAGATAACTCTAACAGTGGTAGAGCTATGCTTAGGCACGAATCGACCGGTGAGATACCACGGCCTCACAGAAAACTGGTTGTGAATTAACGCTTGTTACATTTCACCATCCCCCCTATCCTCTTTCCTATCTCCTCATCCCCCGTCTCTTCTTTCCCCTCCCCGCTTTCCCTTGAGTTGCAGGTGTCCATGGACGGTGGTTGTCACTAACCGTCAGGTGTCCTGTCTGTTCGTCTGTCCCCCTATAGTACCCAACACCCTAAAATATAATAGAAAATACAAATAAACAAATAAATAGTATAAAAGAAGGATATATTATTATAACCTACAGCTTCGAGACAGGTGCGACTGTGTTCCAAAACTTCCAATTTCCTTTCCTATTTCTTAATTGAATTTAAACAGAATCGTGTGTACAATAATATTTCTAACAAGCGACTGTCAAAGATGAAGTGTGACTGTTACATGCACGAGTAGTAAACACCTCAGCCCATCAGTAAATGTGTTCTAATGAGAAACGTTACTAATTACTAATATTTTGTTTTCCTAATAAAAAAAAACTTGAAAATACTAAAGAATATAACTTTCAAAGTTAATTTCATGAAAACTTTAATTTTACGCACCGAAAAAGATTTGTGTTTGTATTTCAAACATACATACATACACTTTTTTTTTTTTTTTTTTTGTAAATAGGTTATAACAACACTTTTACACGTCAATGTCACTAATTCCTATATCCCTGAAGGAGTAAGCAGAGGCGTCAAGAACGCCCGCTTTTAGACAATCATACCTTAGTTCCACTTACGTAATAAACAAACAAGATATAAATTAGTAAATCCACCCCATTTCCTCAAGTGGGTGTTGTAAAAGGTGATCATGGGATTGGACTGGTATCTACCAAACAGCATATTCTTATAACCTGGCCAGATCGGACAATTGATCACTTCAGTATGTGGTCCCGCCATTCATTCATCATTGAATATTCCCTATGCAAATATATAATCAGCTAAACGCACAATACTTAATGATATACTTATGGTCAAACATTAGTGATAACATTTATGAAATAATGGACTGTACATCCATAGGTCGCTAGTTCAGATCTGGCTCGAAGGACCATTATGTAGGTGGTTGTAAGTTTCCAACACCCTTAAAAGTAATAATTAAAATGTTATAAATTGAAAATACGACTAACAATAAACTTAACAATAACGCTGATTAGCATTCAATAAGTAGAACGTATGCACTTAGAGCTGACAAAGCTATAGTGAAGCTCGTACATACATCATCTACTGTTAGAGGCGCTGATGTCATTTTGTTTTTGTTATGTAAATGGCGGCTGATAATTATTTTGTTTTAAGAACGAATAGTGATGTGCATGTACAACTTAGACAGGCACCTTAGTCGTTTACAATTTGTATTAAACTTTTTACGTAATAGGGTTCCCAAATTAGTGATATAGCCTAATGTTGATTAACATATCATCAAACGTTGACGTTTTAACGGCATGGTTAGGTTTAGTTGACCATTTCATTAAATAGTTGGCCACATCATTTAGTGGCAAATTCTATGATTTGATTACGACATTACAACGTATCCAAATATTCAACGATAAGCGGGAACCAGAGAGAGGACCTGCTCGCGATTACTAATGAAATTAAATAATATCCCTTTTTTTATTCAAAAGAAAACCATGAAATGAAAACTATAAAAAGTATACCTCTTATAATGTTTTTAATTAACATGACTACAATTTTACGAGTAAATAATATTTTTTTTTATACAAGCAACCCTAAGGAGCACTGCTATCCATCATAGTACTTTAAAATCTCAGATAGTAGCTATAGCTTTTACACATAAATCAATCAAATTTACTACTGGGTTTCTACTAAAGGTGAGGGTTTAGTACGCCTCTTCTTAGACATTAAGCGTATGTGCTTTTGCATAAAAATTAGATTCATAGACTTATATATTTAGTTTTTTAAATCAAATCATTCAAATCATTTAAATGTGTAACTTTTCTTGTTATCTTACAACTGTTGTTATACATGCCTTCTTTCCATTAATTGACTTTGACGATGTTCATTTTATTTCCAGACCACTGGGCGTTGAAAGCGCAGCAGAATCTGCCGCAAGGTTGCTTTTTATGGCCGTCAAATGGGCCAAAAATTTGCCGTCTTTTGCGAGCTTAGCTTTTAGAGATCAGGTTTGTATTCTTCAAAACTATTTACTATGTAAGAATATTTGATATTTTTAAATATTTATAACTATTTAGTATATAGCGTGACATAGAAAATGAAATTACTTGCAACCCACTAAATTGTTTTGACTTTGCCTGGAAATGAAAACTCATTCCAGGCATTATCACCCCTGCCCGCTACCCTAAAAAGCAGGCCTGAGACAGTAGCGCGTCTAAGGCCTGCTTCTACTAGGGCTACTAAGTCTAAAGTCTAAGTAGGGCTTCTAATGACCCGTGGTGGTTTCCACACGATAAAAAAAGGCATTATCACTCTCGTTTCTCAAAAATCTTGTGGAATGTGTAAAGTTAAAGATTACAAATCTTAAAAGTAAAGTGTTAGTTAGTAGTAGTAACTTGATAGTTTCAAAATTTAGATTTCATGTATTTTGGATTTTTTTTTTGTAACTGCATCCTAGTGATGTATAACTTCAGTGGTTAAAACAAGTTTTCCATGTCTACATCACGCTGTATAAGAAAGTTTTTTTCTTTAATTAACTACATAGTCAAATAAAGTGTTGTATGCGTATACATGATATCTTCAGACATCTCACACGACCGTCTGATCCCAAACTAGGCAGAGCTTGTGTTATGTTACTCGACCGCTTAATGCTCATCACACAATTATTTGTGGGTGGGAATCGAACCCACGGCCTGTGGCTTTTCAGTTAATTATAAACAGACATCCAAATACTATCGTGTTGTGTAGAACAAGACAAACAATGTTACATTAAAGCATTATATTACTGCTTTTAGCTTTACATTATATCAGCAACCTGAAAACGTCTTAGAGCTGACTATTGATAGTTTTAGTGTTCCTTATTTATAATATAATTACGAATAACGTTTAAAATATGGACGATTCTTTACCGTGGGAGAACCTTCCTTAGTCACGAAAGGGCCGGCTCTACCGGAGCAAAACTACAGCCTCACATAGAACCGGTGTACAAACTCTGCTTGCATTGTATTGCTGAGCGAGTGAAAGTACCGGAGGCCCAACTCCCCCTCTCGTATTTGGTCTACCTACCTCTATGGCGGGTAGCGCACACGACTCTTGTGTTGCGAGTGTCCATCGACTGCGGTTGTCACTTCCAATCAGGTGACCCGTACGTTCGTCTAGCCCCTGACACACTGCTGAGGTCACAACGTATATGAAAAATCACCCATCTAAGAGCTTTTAGGAAGGTATAAAATATTATAGTGAATCATAAATTTTAATGGATTTTTCTATAATACTTTAAACTAATTAGTCACGGAGCGGTGACGACACGTGTGTAAAAACCAAAATGTTAAATAAATTAATTTAAACAATATTTTTTAAATCAAACTTTTAGAATCAGAGTCAGGTCATGCTTAGTCATCGGAACCGAAGGTGTATGCAACATTTCAGATCAATTTTTTACGGCGAGTCACCCGATGGTAAGAGACCATCGCCACCCATGAACACGTGCAATTCAAGAGTCACAAGTGCGTTAACCTAACAAACATACAATTAAATAAACGCTTGTAAAAAAATCACTTTTGTATTGAGTATAATTACGAGTCCCATATTACTACCTAGTTCAGAGTTTTTCTTTTTATCTTCTATTTATATATGTTTGCAACGCCATATTACAGGTTATTCTTCTAGAAGAAGCTTGGTCGGAGTTGTTTCTACTGAACGCCATACAATGGTGCTTGCCGCTCGATGCCGCCTGCGCTGCATTGTTCGGCAGCGATCAAATGGATCAAGGTCAATCTCAGCACAGTCACTTATTATTTGCATTTTTCACTTAACTCTGCTTTCGTAATTGCAACTTGCAACCTGAAAAATTTAATGAAGAATATAGAAATTCATCATACATTTTTAATCAACTCTAAAAAACTAAGTTATGTTTTTGTGTGTTGTAAAATCAATGTAAAATACATGTATATAATAATTTTAAATAATTATAACATCCTAATATCTGTTTTTTTTAAAAGACAACTCGTAAATAAACACGAATAGTCTTGTGTCTACAGTATTTTTAAAGTACGTAAAGTATATTCAAATAATTTATATAATTTTAGGGGTGTAATTTTTTACAGTTTGAGAAAAATACCTAACGTTATAATTTACGAAGAAATATTGATGTTACTGTCTGCATCTATGGATTGTATACTCTGTAAATTATAATATTTTACGTAAAAATTATTTGTTTACAATTTTTATTTTACTTACAACTTATTTCCAGAAAACGGTGTAGACTCGGCAACTCTGCGTCGATTGCGCGAAGTATTGTCACGCTACAGAACAGTGCTCGTTGACCCAGCAGAGTTTGCTTGTATGAAGGCTATTGTGCTGTTTAAGTCTGGTGAGTCTGATTTAATATTGAACAATCACCGACTTACAGTGATGGAGACAATATTTTTAATTAATTTCATTTAATAATTAATTGGAACATTGTCATATGGTCACAATTTTTTGTGCAGAGAAAGGTTGAGTTATAATTGAACATAACAATAATAACTCCACACGTGAAACTGCCTGATTCCAAGCTAAAAAGATGTAGAAATAATATGAGACATCATAACAAACAACACCCTGAAGCCTTAGCTTGTTAACAGCAAAGAAAAGATCCACTATCTCGTAAAAAAATCTAAAAGGTTGAAAAAAGGCCTGGGTAGTCATGCTGTTGTTGGACTAGCTGTTTTAAAATTGTAATTTTAATGTAAATATAATTATATCTTACAGAAACTCGTGGCCTCAAGGACCCACTCCAAATAGAAAATCTCCAAGATCAAGCGCAAGTGATGCTTATGACTCACGCTCGTACCGCTCACGGTACAGCCCCTGCAAGGTTTGGCAGACTTTTACTGTTACTACCCTTACTCCGTTTAGTTACTCCACACCAGTTAGAAAGAGAATTCTTCGCCAAAACTATAGGTCAAACGCCAATGGAAAAAGTTTTGGCAGATATGTATAAAAATTAAAGTTTTTGTACAATATTTAAAACTCAGCAAATTCGCTTAATATATCGGTTAACTGCAAAAGACAAACTTTGCAATCCTAATTAGCTTTCTGTATAACGTTACTGTGTTATTACTTGATTAAAAAATCTACTATTACACTCATATTTGTTACATTATACTTGTAGTAGTATGTTTTGTGTAGTATTTGTTATTATTTGTGATATGCCTAAGGACTGTAAATATCTAGCTAAGCGTTGCCATGTTACTTATATTGATACATGTAGTATTTAGTATGTAACTATTGTATATTAGGTCTATAATTAAGTTCATTTCTACAAGGTATAAAACACTGACTTGCCAAAAACTGTGTACATATTTATAGTGTTTTAGTAGTTTATCAAACATACATTTAATTTCTGCAGCAACAATTAATAAAAACTCTGCATTCCAAATATGTAACAGTATCCCAAAAACTAATCCTTTAACCTTCTAAATATTGTAATATAAACTATTTCTATTTGTAGTTTAGATTTGTAAATACAATTGTAATTTTATATAAACGAACAGCATGGCCTTGGTTTTGAATTCGGAGATACACACCTAAATATAGGGAAGTGAATGTTTATTAGCATAAGCAATTATAATTACACTTATGTATTGTAAGTAGTTATGCTAAGTTATATTGTAGAATCCGTGTGCTGAATTATAATAAAATTTAAAAATTTATATTTCGATTTTCATATATACCTACCTACCAATGTGGAGATGTCTTAAAACTATGACTAAACCACTACAGTTATACAAGAACGGCTCAACCGATCTTTATAAATTTTGGCACAGAGATAGATTATAGTCTGAAAGTAGGCACTTTTATCCCGAAAATTTACGTCTAGTGTTGCCAGATGTAAAATTAGATTAAATGTACACCTTAGTACCTACATAGTTTCCATAGTTTCGTTATATGAAACTTAATGAATTGAACATACCGCATCTCTATTCATAAACTGAAATAACTCAAAACTTATTAGATTTGGTCTATGAAATGTTGAGTTAGTTCATTTTATGAATAAAGGTGCGATACACTGCATTCACTAGGCAAGGAAAATAAGGCGTGGGAAGCCTCTCGCTAAAGATCATGGTTCAGTCCATGGTACAATGTGAGAGTGCCTGGGAATCTACCGTCTCTTTTTGCGAAGAGGTGATGCAGATCAAAGTTGAGGCGGCACTAGAACGGGAGAGGAATAGCAGAGGACGCACCAGGCGCCGGAGGGCGCGAGTGACCTCCGAACTCTGAATTGGAGGCAAGGCCTCTCACTTTCCAACGTCTGTAGGGGTTCTCGGTATACCCGAGTCCTAAGCAATAGTGACGGAATACCGTGTGGTTTTAGTCGGTTTTAGTCCGACATAACACTTCACTGTTAGCTCCAGTGAGGTGATGACCCATGGGGGTTTCCACACGATAAAAAAAAAATAAAAAATGCAAGGAAAATAAAATGTAGTTAAGTAGCTAACAAGCTTGATTTATCACAAATATTTAGTTACGATATTAGAACCCAATATTTAGGCTGTTTAGGCAAAACTTTTGAGGGTTTTCTTTAACACAAGTTTAAGGTTTTTAAAGTTTTAACGTTAAACAAAATAGAGCTGGTACAATTACATCATCTGTATATGTGTATATCTATAAATATGAAGATTCGTTTTCTAGTACGCGCGTCATTTAAACTGTGCTGTAGACCGGTGTGACAAAACTTCATCATTACTTCAAGAAATCTGCAATAATTGTGAAGGTATTATTGCTATTTATGCCGTGTAATATTTATTTCTTGAGAAAACGAACTTTTTTTTATCATTAAACGACACCTAAGGGCGTCTGTTGTACAATAGCTTGTACACAACCATATTAATCGTTATTCACGTTACAGAGTATTTTATGGTTTTAGGCTTAGACCAATTCAATTAAGTATCACTTTATCCAGTAGATGTCAATATAATGATGTTATAAGGCCAAAATAATATTAAGGAAATATACTTGATTATATTTTAATCGTTTTTCACAAATTTTATTTTTTTCTTTATTTTGTAGAAATGTTCACTATTAAATTCAAGAATGAATATTGTTTCTCGGCAAACGTAGCGTAGGACGCCCACAGGCCAGGTGGAGTGACGATTTGCGCAAGATGGCTAGCAGGAGCTGGATGCGAGAAGCCGAAAATAGATCGAAGTGGCTAGCAATGGGAGAGGCCTATGTCCAGCAGTGGACTGCGATAGGCTGATGATGATGAAATATTTTAGTTTATATAATGGGTTTTATCCGTTTGCATGTCTGTTTGTATGATTGTGTGTCAGTGGCACTGTACCTGCCCGACGACTTAACCGATTTTGATGCATTTTTTTCCTGTCCTCTCAAATATATTTGCTCGAAGTCAGTCAGTTCAGCAACAACAACAAGATTTGGGAGGTAAAAGAGGGTAAATGAACAATCGAATGTTTTCAAATATACCCAAGTGGGCCGAGTGGGGTATCAAATGAAAGGGCATGAAGTGTGCATGTCCAAAGTGTACGTGACATGAAAAACGGTTTTTCATCTTGTTTTCTTTCATCATTATCACTTTGCATATGAAAGTGATAATGATGAAAGAAATCAATTAAAGAAATTAAAATTGGGCTAATCTTGTCTCTATTCTATGGCGATAGGTAGATATATTGGCTGTTTATTTTATTGTTAAGATCAGTAAAACAAAATTAACTGGAATTGTGACATATCTACAAATACTTATAAAGACAAACTAATGAGAGCTTTTAAAATCAAATTCAAAATCGTTTATTTCAACTGAACCAATCATAGGTATTTTTGTATTGTCAAGAGAAGAGTCTTTTACGACTTGAAGAAAATGTATTATTAAACAATATTTGGTTATCGCCTTTGCCCTTCAGTCATGAGAATTTCGATCATTGCATATCTTCAACTAATTATAATAATATTAATGAAGTGTAATGCTTTCGGTGTTCATGTATGTAAGTAGGTACACACATATATGTACATATATGTGTGTTTCTTTATTAAACAATTTTTAGTTATTTTTGCCTGAACCGATTTTGATGTACCTAGGGGATTACGTTAAAATAGTTATATACTCGTATTTCCGAGTGAATTTACAGTTTGGTACGGCAATCAATATGGGGTACGTACTTGTTTCCTGTAGATTCAATTTACATATCATTGTAAAATAGAAATCATATAATCATCAAAAAACTTTCGTAGAAATGTATTTTTTTTTAATATTTTTTGTTATTTTTTTATGTTATATGGGGACAGATGATCACCTGGTGGTAAGTGACAACCGCCGTCCATGGACACCCGTGACTCAAGAGTCGTGCGCTGAGGAGTGGAAAGAAGAGGCGGGGAATGAGGAGATGGAAAAAAGGATTTAGGGAGTTGGGCCTCCGGAACCTCAATCATTTCAGGGAAGTTCACCGCAAGCGTCAGGTACTTCACAACCGGTGATGAGATTTAAGTATCATCATAAGTCTAGTCTAGTGGTTAGTAATCTATTTTTATGAGCCAGAGTGGTTTGTAATCTAATCTTATGAGAGAGAGAAACGTATATGATCCACTGCCTTCATCATCTTTAAATAGCTGTCCATTTTTTTGTTTTAAGTGTAGAAACCGCCTCGGGCCGCCATCCTGCCATGGTTTTCGGTGTCCAACATAATAGTTTCCGTACCTCCGTCCGTTTTAGTGTCGTACTCGTACTCACGCCTATAACTGTACTTATCTGTAGGCAAGTATTAAACACCCACTTCTTGTTGGCTATATTGCAAAGAAACGCATTGACGTCCAGTCAAAGGAAGGGTAGGTAGAAAGGATAGTAAATGGTAGGACCGGGATACTGCTAATGCGGATAAATCGAGAAGTGTGTGTTCAATAATTTCATTGAATACCGTCCAAGTTTGACTTCAGGGCGCCTATTAGTTATCATAATATATATAAACTCTTTTCGTATTCGTGGTAAGCAAAGACAACTGCTCACTACTTTCTATCCTTAAATTTGTACATAATACCTTTTATACGAATACAAGCCCGCCGGTTTCTAGTACTTCAGACCTGCCCTTTTTTTCGGAACATAACCGATTTGATCAGAGTATGTTATTGGTGGTCGACCGCTTCTTCTTCCACGAAATTCTTTCCACGTGCCCAAATCACCATGCATAATTAAAACATAAATCACAATTTCAGCTTAATCTTTTAATTTTTTTTCATTTCGTTTGATATCACCCATCTTCCTTTTTGTTATTCTTAGTTATAAAATTTTCTTCATTCTATGATGCCGTCACAATAATGATACGTCATTAATTTTGATCATAACTATCACGTCATAAATAGTAAACCACTAGTTTAACTCCAAGAGGCGTGTCACTTCTTCAAAATACAACAAAAGAAGCTACGCACATGCTATGACGTCATACTTTACATATTTCAGATGTAAACAACTAAGTACATAGGTAATTTCCTTATTGTTCTGTGATGGTTCTGGATTTTAAATATTTAATATTATACCTAAACACATATTCGCTTATAAAATGTATTGTGGTCCCCCTCATAATTGAAAAAAACATATTTATTTATTTGTCTTAGCATTACATTTTACACAGGCACTTCACTGTTTTTAAGGTTCCGTTCATTAAAGGAAAAAAAAACCTTTTTGGATCACTCTATTTTCTGTGTTTCTCAATATCAACTGACCTTTTCTCCGGAATACGTTTAGATGACACGTTAAAACATTGAGCTATTATTACATAGTATGTATAGTTTGGGAATTTTAACTTAATATGTTGATATAAGATTAATTTATTTATGTCTACCCAGTCGCTTAAAGCTTCAAAAATCAAGCTTCTAAGTCAACGCAATTGTTCTATTTTTTTAAATTTTATATTAAGTTCTAAATTTTAACAAATTTAAAATTTGAATTTCTCAGATAAACACTCCCTTTGACATCGAATAATGAATTTTCACAAAAAAAAACACATCCTGATCAAATCTATCACTGTCTAAGGATAGAAGCAAGCGGTGAGCAGTTCTCTTTGCCTACCACGAATGCGAAAAGGTGAGAGTTTATATATATAAGTATGTATATATAAACTAATTCTAATATTAATAATGAAGACTTCAAAAAATGCTTATTTTTTTTATTATTAGTCATTACATAAACAAACTTACAGTAGACAAATCGTTATGCTTTTATGTGGGATACTGATATCTGTACTAGGACTGTATGACAGATTACGTACGTGTGGCGTCTGTAAACGCACTGTTTGACCATAGAATTACTCATATATCATTATAAAAATAATCAATAAGTGTTTCTCCTAAAAGAATAATTTTATAACAGTAAAATCAATATGTACATAATATAAGATGAGTTTATTATTAAACGTACATGATCCAAATGTTTTAAGAAATGATATATATATGTACTAAAAATAAGACGCAAAAAAATAAAACTTAAAACATAAAAAAAAATATTTCATCATAATATGCAATGCCATGCCTACGTCATAAATTTTATCATAACTATACGCCATAATAGAACAGTTTCCCCCTTAAATTCCAAGAGGTGTGTCAATTAACATCATCTCATCAAACAACTCATTACAGGTCTAAGTACAGGCAACTTAGTTCAAATTTTCCTTCCGCAATGTATGTAAACAATGAATTCTACGTTTTTCTGTGACTAATGCGTACTTAGTTTGCAAAACAAACATACGACTTTTAATGAGTAATCGAGGCCTATAAACACCTACAAAATATGTAAGTATCGAAATAAATTCATTATTAGTCTAAAAGGCAGAAGCTTTCAAGTACTAAATAAAACGTTTTTGAAGGACTTCAAAAGAGTTTTTAATACGGTTGTTTTTTCTTTGTTTGTTTTAGTTAACTCGAAGCATTCAGTTTAAATTTTCAGAAAATATTCCACAAAGAAAGGCCCATAGAAGTCTTTTGTAATGTAAATCAGTTCTGGAATACGTTTATATGGGTAAATATTGTCCGATATCCTTTTCATTCCACTGACAACGCGTATTTGTAAAAAAAAATCATGATAAGCGGTTAAGTAGTTAGGCATATACCAATTTTTTGATGTATGGTGATAGTGGAGAAAGGTGAAAACATACAAAATCGTGACAGAAAAACTAAAATAATATAAATAAAAAATAAAGAACAGAAAACTGTCATTGTAAGTTAAACCTAGTAGATATCATATTTTTTATTTTAATATATTTATTGCACTGTACATACTGACTTTTTTTTAATAATATATGGGACAGACGAACCGACGGGGGGGCGATGAGGGGCGGGGAGGGGAGAGGGAGAGGAGTGATGACAGAAAAGGACAGAGGACGGGGGAGTTGGGCCTCTGGAAACCTCAATATTTTTATTTTATTTTATATTATAGGGGGGCAGACGAACAGACGGGTCACGTGATGGTAAGTGACAACCTCCGTCCATGGACACCTTCAACTGGAGAGTCGTAAATGCGCTGCCCGCCTTTGAGGGTGAAGAGGGATGAGGTTATGCGGGGAGGGGAAAGAGACGAGGATGAGGAGATGCGAAAAGGGGACCGGACCAGGACTAAGAAAAACAAAGACTTTCAAAGTCTTTGTTTTTCTTAATTTAAAAGACAACTTCCGCACTAGGATTAGTTCCTGTACTGCAGGCGACTTCACCACATTTCAAATAACGGACTCAAAGAACGCCCACATTTAGAAAAACAATTTATAGATTACGAAAAGTGTTGTCCCCTGTAGACAATCGAACCCACAACACTCGACGCGGCCCGTTCTATCAGACAAAAATCAGCATTTGTTTATTTTGTTTATTACAAACATATTTACATAACTGGACTAAGTTACACATATTATAAATATTGTTTTACAATATTATAATATTATGACTCATTGTGATCCATTTTGTGTAACAAGTGACTTGGTGTGAGTCATACGGCTGTTGATCACATTACGATTTTGAAAAGGAAATTGTATTATTAACAGTTTGTTGCAATATTACGAAAGTATCTTAGCTATAGGATTTTACATTATAAATAGGTTTATCCACTTCGTAGATATATTATAGGCATAACAGCTTTTATGCGGTTTGAAATAAAAATATGATGATTTAATTTTATTACAAACTACATCACCACAGCGTTTAACCAGAAAATGAATACGTAATTAATCTTATGCCGCCTGTTACTAACGTCTATCCATACAAGGTGTGTAATGTTCGTCCTCCGCCTTCTACATCTCGTCTATAAGAAATACCATCTTTAGGTCGTCTGTCTACCTGAGAAGGTAGGGGAATTAAGGTAAACTCCGCTCTTGGACCCGTTTGCTCCAACAGCCGTCGTCGTCCTTCAGCAGATGTACCAAGCCCATTGCTACTTCAGACTAGTAATCACGCGAGCAATGTAGGTAACATAGCTTTGGATCATTGACGGGCGACCTAGCCAAGAATTTTATTAAAAAAAAACACTATTTAATGAACCATTCTCGTTAATTCCTAAAAAATGTTGGATGTATTTAGTATTGTTAGAATCTTAACCTACATGATTTCGTGACTAAGTATAAATATTATAAACAAAAAAACAAAAGCACTTAATACTTTTTTTTTTTTTTTGTAACTTGTTAAGGTTTTTGAATCCTTTTTTTTACAACTAAATCGGCGTCTTGAAAATAGCAGCTGTGGGTATTAAACAAATTGTGACATATCCCAATTTAAATCTGTTATTCTTATATGAATATTCAGTGTGTTTTACGGAATAATTGATTGAATATTTATTATTAGTCACAGTTATAAATACAAACACTGAAAAAACATATTTTGATAATGCCTCAAGTAACATTATATTAAATTCAAGATTGTACTATTACATATGTATGTATAATTATAATTCATAATAATTTAAGGGTGCCTGATATTATTATTCCAATATTATTCGAAATAAAATATTTAAAAATTGATCTTTATACTTCATTTATAATTTGAAGTGCAATTTTATACTCCTTTTTGACTCTTGCTGTCTAGCTTGAACTATAAAGTTCTAAAACAAATACATACATTGAAATACACATGCGCCACATAGTTTATTAAAAAAATAATACCCCAACATTATAAACTTGTAATTGCCAACGTCCATACCATGTTGAATACACCGGTTCTCGTCTGATCACCGAAGTTAAGCAACATCGGGCGTGGTTAGTACTTGGATGGGTGACCGCCTGGGAATACCGCGTGATGTTGGCTTTTTTAAATCATTACTTAATTAACAGTTTTTTTTATTTTTTTCTACTTTTATGTAATGCCAAATAACAGTTACTTTGCGTCTATTCATACTAAATGCAAGCATTTATAAATATCTTTAACAAACATGAACCTGAATATTGTACCTAATAAACATTCAATTTTCTTGTACTCGTCAAGGATGTAAGCTGGATTTGATTAATAGACATTATAAAACGATGCGCAGATAATACTTCAGAACACCATCTATCCCAATTTTTATAAATATCCGAAACACCGTAATCTAATTGTAGTTAGTTTCCATTACGGTAGCTAGATGTCACTAATCGAAAACAAGGAAAATCAAAATTGTTGTTGTGTTGTTACCATAACATATTATTTATTGTTACATTAATGTGTACATATCCATTCCACCCATTCCATCTCCATTCCAATTCCATCCATTTCCACTTACCATAATATACGTACCATAATATACGTACCATAATATACGTACCATAATATACGTACATACCAAAATATACGTCAAACTTTTTAAATGATGTCTTAATATTTTTAGAACTAGCAACACGTTATTATTTTTTAATTTTACTAGCTTCCACCAGCGGCTTCAACCGCGTAGTATGTTGATGAGATGTAGCCTATGTCTATCAAAAGATTTAGAAGTATCAACAAACAAAATCGGGTCAGCCGTTTAAAACTAAAAAAGTAACAGACAGACCGAGTTACTTTCGCATTTATGATATATATCAATTATAAATCACAAATGTGTGTGTGATTTCTAATTATACCCTGAGAGGGTAACCTATATTATAAATTCATGGAAAAAACCAATCGAAATCCGTCGTGACATTATATAATTATACCTAACATACGTATTATATTGGAGATCTTTCTTAGAGTGGTAGAGCGTAGAGTCTCCATGCTTAGGCACGAATGGGCCTGCTCGAACAGTGCGAAACCAGGGCCTTACAGAAAAGCGCTTGCGTTGCATTTTTGAGATTAGTGAGGTAGCCCCAGGCTAACCCTCCCCTCTCCACATCCTTTATCCCTCACCACCCTCAAAGGCGGGCAGCGCACTTACGACTCTCGAGTTACAGGTGTCCACGGAGGGCGATGGAGGACAGGAGACAGATACTCTTTATTTACAATAAAGAGTTTCTCTATCTTTTTATATATTTAGTGCTTACAATATAATAATTGCTACATCTTACGAATACTGCGTTGAGCATATCCATAATTAAATACAAAATATATTAATTATCAATTTCGGTTCATCGATCTGATGACGTGTGTCTATAATCCGCGCGGTTTTTAACCTTATACACAACTAACGAAACCACACGTCAATCTCAAATTCTCCGAAAATGTATGTAACAAGTTGTTAAACCCTTTACTGTTTTATTTATTATTACTAGGTCATAATGTGCTTCCCCGCACTCTCATTTAACTTCACAGGTTTGAGGCAGAGGAACTTGGATGCTGATGTCGAATATTCTCCAGCTTAGCCATCTGAAGGTCGATGGCCTCGACAGGTTTCGAAAATAAAATTAGGACTATTTTGGTCAGAATATGGCCTATTTTAAGACGCTTTTCAACCGACTCCAAAAGATATTGTGACAGATACAATTAATTAGAAAGTGCACGTGCGTATATTCTCTGTATATTTTTTAAAAATAAGTTTTTCTTTTAATTTCAAGGTTATTAAAAGAACACAAATTTTGCCATAAATTGTTTACAATGGATGTATGTTACTTTTTATAAATCTAGGTTAAGAATTTTTTGTAACATTTTAGCTTATATATATAAGAATAGAAATAAGAAATACCTTTACTAACACATCTTTTAATTAAAAAGGTTAAGTAAGTTCACTGGAAGTCAAGTTTAACCTATTTTAAAATGTTCGTACCTAAATCAATGTTTGTACAGTCTTTGATTATATAATGCCTATAATCAATCAAAAATAATATAAAAAAATAATCAAATATTATTATACCTGATCATGAAATGGATAGAAGAACTCTTCAGATGCTACTTAGCAAACCCTTCGAATTTGAACTCATATAATTTGTTTTGACGAGGCCAACCGTTTGACTTTGTAGCGATGGTCTGTTGATGAAGCCCGGTGGTGGTAGAACGCTTCAATCGTTACAAGACTTACAAGTAAACCTCTTTAGTTCTATTTTTATTTGTTTGTTTTTTAGAGTTAAATTCAGTTCCAGCGCACGTGTTTCCACTTTGATCATGGGTCTTTTAAGCGGGACGTGAAATACATCTCACCAGGCTGCCATAGTGTCGGTCACAATGCTGCATTGACTACACTTGCAATGAGGGCGGTGACCATCACCCTTTGACACAACTTATTGCTTTCCATCAGGCAGAATGGATTCATTATGGCAGGCTTATATGTATATAAAATCCTGACTGCATTACGTTGTAAACTCATTTGCTGCATTGCTTTGTACAATTTTATTTATTTTTAAATAGTAGAAGGGAGTATAGCTTTAAGCCTTAGTTCTTTAACAGTTTTATAGCCATACTTAGGCACGAATGGCCTCACAGAAAACCGAGGAAAAGCGACACAAGTGTAGCAACATTTATGTCCTCGAAATTAGAGGTTTCTGGAGGCCCAACTCCCCTTCTCCTCTTTCCTGTCCCCTCATCCCCCCTCTCCTCTTTCCCATCTCCTCATTCAGCCTCTCTTCTTTCCCCACCCCACATCCGCCCAAAGCTGATTACTCTCAAAGCCGGGAGCGCACTTACGACTTTCGATGGACTGCAGTTGTCACTTACCATCAGGTGACCCGTCGGTTCGTATTTAATATATCGCATATATACATACGAGACATGCACAGGAAAGACATAACCATCCTTGCGCAGTCGGGTAACAAGTCGAATAAAACTTAGAGACAAATATTTTTTTTCAGTTTGTTTAACTACACTTGAGAGTATCTTATAATTAACAGTAACAATATTAGTATACTCACATCACTGTCACTAAAGATATAAGTTACAATTAGAACACATGACAACTACGTTTACTCTCTCTTAGTAATAAAATGTATTTGCGCTATAAACAAACATTAAACGAACGAACAAGTAAACATTCTCACAAAACCTACGTTACGTATTACATACATTGCCGCTCTCATTTACGTGTGCAAGCAATGATCGCCAACACACTCGCCAGTAGAAACAACAGTATCGAAGTATACACTTCTTCTAAACATTCATTTCGACGTAGGTATGTTCCAACTGTGGTTTGATTGAAACAGTCGAACGGGAAATACGTTATTTTCTGATACGATATCTAGCATTTGGTTGATCAAAGGTAATACCCAATGGAGTTCCCGCTAAAATCTCAAATCAAATTAAAGTCCCCAGTGACGATCAAAGATCAAACTATGAATATACGGTAATCGCAGCAACTATTATTTCGATTCGAAAAATTCTGTTTGATTTAGATACCGCTTTATTGAACAATTCTATGGGTAAAATCATGATGATTTAGCTACTACCAAGGCTACCCAAGGGTCCGGAACAGTAATCATAATGCCAACAAATCGGGCTGACGCCATCCGTGCAGAGTTGATTGAAGCTTCTTCTGCAGTCATTAGGTATCCTACTGTATCCCCGACGGGAGAGGAGGAGGCGAAATTAATTCCCACATTTTGACCATTATAATTGAGTCCCATTTACGTAATAAGAGACCAGCCTAATGCCGTCATTCGCACACTTTAATGAATTAAATGGGAAAAATTAGAGTTGGTAGAATTGTCAATGCTTCTCTGCATCTAGTAGTGAACGACATGGGTCCCCAACTACACTATGGACAAACTATTTTATTCTATTCTCTCGTTCAGGTTCAGGTATTTTCGTTAATGTAAGGGCGATTTTCCCATCGAGGGCAGAGAGAGGCAGAGCCAACAGCCCGCCTCTAGCTTCTATCCATAGATACATACTTCCTCTACCGTCATTAAATTTTTTATACAAGCTCGTCGGTTTCGGGTACTTCTGACAGTCCTTTTTTTTTTTTTTTTTTTTTTTTTTTTTTATATTAGCCTACCATAGTGACTCCACTTTGCCTGATGGAAAGCAATAGGTGGAGTCAAAGAGTGGTGGTCACCATCCTCATTGCATGTGTAGTCAATGCAGCATGGTGACCCACACTATGGCGGCCTGGTGAGATGCTTTTTCACGCCCCGCTTAAAAGACCCGGGATCATAGTGGGAAGGAAACACGTGCGCTGGTAGAGAATTCCAGGCTTTTACCGATCGGCACAAGAAAGAAGAGCCAAACCGTTTAGTTCGGGTACGTATATTTTCGACGCACAAACGGTGACTCCTCAGGCCAGCACGTGTAGTCCTGTAGAGGAAGGGAGAAGGTGGGACCAATTGGAAGAGCTCATCAGAACACTCCCCGTGATGTAGGCGATAGAGGACTGCCATAGAGGCGACATCTCTTCGCAACTGCAGAGGCTCAAGAGACTGGGTGATCTCAGGACAGTCGATAATGCGGACTGCGCGCCGCTGCAACCGATCGAGAGCGTCAAGCAAATACTGCGCATAGCCGTCCCAGAGATGAGAGCAGTACTCCACGCAGGAGTGAACCTGGGTCTTGTACAAAAGACACAGTTGCTCGGGCGAGAAGAACCGTCTCACCTTGTTCAAAACGCCGAGCTTACGCGAGGCCGCCTTAGTGACACTCTCGATGTAATCGCGCGGATTGAGATCCCGGCAAATATCCATACCCAGAATACTAAGCCTATCCTGCAGTGGCAGTTGAGTGCTCTGAAGAGTAGGAAGGGGAAGGAATGGAGACTTTTTGTTAGAGAACACACACGCTTGTGTTTTCTTGGCGCTGAACACGACCAGATTCTCACAGCCCCATTGGGAAATGCGGCTCAAGACCCGGTCGAGCTCAGCGACAAGCTCCTGTCGTTTTTCCTCAACGTCTGCCAGCTTGGCAGTAGGATGCCCGAAATATCGCCCGTGCACTGTACTGTCGTCTGCATAACAATGTATATTGCCAAGGGCCAACATGTCATTGATATGCAGAAGAAACAGCGTAGGCGATAGGACGGAGCCCTGAGGTACACCAGCGCTTACCTCGTGGAAGTCTGAGGCCGCACCGTCGCAGAGAACCCTAATGCGGCGCTTTTCGAGGAAGGCAGCAACCCAGTTGCAGAGTTTAGGTGGCAGACCAAATGCAGGAAGTTTGGAGAGAAGCGAGCGGTGCCACACCCTATCGAAGGCCTTGGCAATGTCGAGGCTGATGGCCAAGGACTCCCCATGCCTATCCATAGCCTCACCCCAAAGGTGTGTGACGTACGCTAGAAGATCACCCGTGGATCGGTTCGGCCGAAAACCATATTGCCGATCATTTAACAAGGAGTGATCCTCTAGGTGGCGGATTAGTTGGGTGTTGATGATCCGCTCGAACACCTTACAGAGTATGGAAGTGACGGCTATAGGTCGGTAATTGGCTGGATCGGAGCGGTCGCCTTTTTTGGGAATGGGTTGAACATTCGCTTCTCTCCAGGCCTCCGGAACAATTCCTGAGGAATAGGACAGGCGATACAAGCGCGTTAGTACGGGAGACAACTCAGGTGCACAGTTCTTAAGAACCACCGCCGGAATACCATCGGGTCCACTGGCTTTCCGGACATCGAGTGACCGAAGCTCCGCACGGACATCCCTCTGCCGGATGCGAATATCCCGCATTGCGGAGTCGCAGGACGCAATGGTGTCATCGATTCGGGAGTTAGCCGCAAAGAGGTCAGCTAGTAGATTCGCTTTCTCTTGCGGCTCGTGGGCCAGTGATCCGTCAGGGTAGTTCAACGGCGGCAGCGAAGGTTGGCAATAGTTGGACTGCACGGCTTTGGCCAATCGCCAAAACTTACGGCTACCCGTAGGGTACGCGACGAGTTCTTGACCAAACCGTGCAATGCGCTGGGCATCTGCTCTGATGTAAGCCCTCTTGCATTCCCTAGTGGCTCTGTTTAGTGCTGCTTTTAGGCGATCAATGTCTGGGTCACAATGTGCGCGGGCCCTGATCCATGCGCGGTAGGCCGACTGCTTTTGAGCAACGGCCCGGATGCACTCGCGATTGAACCAGGGACGGGTCTTCGTGCTGGCGACTTCACTGTAGGGGATATAATACTCCATACCGACAGTGATTTCGTCAGTCACGGCAGACACACTTTGCGACAGATCCCTATCTTTAAAGCAGCGTTGAGCCCACGGGATGGATGCAAAATATTCCCGCATTCCATCCCAGTCTGCTGACGAGTAGTGCCATAACCGCCGCCTTGTTACCACAGGTCGTGGAGGCGTAACTAGAGGCACTGAGGTCGACACCAGGCAGTGGTCGGAGGATCCCAGAGGGGCGAGAACCGATACGCTGTACTGCGCTGGGTGATTCGTCAGCAGTAGGTCCAGCAAAGAGGGCGCTTGACCCGTTATGTCTGGTATCCTGGTGGGCTGGAGTACCAGTTGGGTAAGGTCATGCGTGAGAGCAAATGCGTGGGCAGTTCGACCAGCGTGGTCAGTTTTGGAAGATCCCAGCCAGGACTCATGGTGGGCGTTAAAATCTCCCAAAAACACCAGTTCGGCGGTCGGAAACTGCTCCTGCGCTTTATCCGCTGCTTGACTCAGGTGGTCAAAGAGTCGAGTTGTCTCGGAGTCTCCGGAATGGGAGCGATAGAGGCACACGTAAATCCGGCTCGTAGAGCCAAAATCCACGTGGAGCCAAAGGATGGAGAAGGATGTGTCTTCTAGGCAGTGCAGACGGCGACAACAAACATCCGCCCTGATGAAAAGGCACACTCCAGCCCTTGCGAGGAAGCACTCCTCAAGCACGTAGCCGGGATAGTGGAGATATGCCGTGTCGGCAGGGCGGCGTATTTGTGTCTCCGTGAGAAAGAGCATGGCCGGCCGAGCCGTCTCGAGGTGTTGGTGTACGGCGCTGAGGTTTGCATGGAGTCCACGTATGTTAGTGAACTCCACCTCAAAAAGCGGGTTGGTGGGAGAGGAGGATGCCGCTGTAGGACCACTTTTCTTTTTTTGAGCTGCCATGATAGAAGAGGAAGGGGGCGTAAAAGGCATGACAGTCATCGTGGCAATGTAAACTGAGACTAAAAATGCTGTGTCATCATGTATCGGTGAAGCATGACGGTGACCGAACCGCCGGACGGAAGGGCCCCCGTACCCTCCCGGAAGTGGTCGCCGGGTCCCACCATCCGGTCACCAACCGGCACGACGAGCCACTCCGTGGATTATGCGCGACCTGACGGGGCAGCCTCCCAGGGTGGTTAGCCGTGGTTGGGCCCCTCTCTATGCCGCGGGCGGCCAGCGGCACCACCGTTTCTACGGGTCTCCCTGGCCGACGGTTCGATCCACGCCACCCTCACAATGACTCTACAGCACTCCACTGCTCACACACATACCACGATAACTGTCACCCCTGCATCGATGTGGGCCTCCGGTCTCTCACTCACCAGCGAAAGGCGACACCACGAATGTTGTCACTTTAGGCTGGTATTCTGTGAGAGGGTAGTACTGCCCCGGTCGAGCCGGCCCATTCCTGCTGAATAAATCAGCGTGGCTCTACTACCTGATAATAGAGCCACGCTACCTTACTATACTTACCTAATTGCGTCTGTGGCCTCATGTACACTTTATCTACCACGAAATCAGGATAAACGTATAATTATAAATTAATTGCTCTAACTTTAGTGCAGAAAGGACTAAAAAAAAAGCAAATATGTTTTTTTTTTTTTTTTAGCCTACCATAGTGACTCCACTTTGCCTGATGGAAAGCATTAGATGGAGTCAAAGAGTGGTGGTCACCATCCTCATTGCATGTCTAGTCAATGCAGCATGGTGACCCACACTATGGCGGCCTGGTGAGATGCTTTTTCACGCCCCGCTTAAAAGACCCGGGATCAAAGTGGGAAGGAAACACGTGCGCTGGTAGAGAGTTCCAGGCTTTTACCGATCGGCACAGGAAAGAAGAGCCAAACCGTTTAGTTCGGGTACGTATATTTTCGACGCACAAACGGTGACTCCTCAGGCCAGCACGTGTAGTCCTGTAGAGGAAGGGAGAAGGTGGGACCAATTGGAAGAGCTCGTCAGAACACTCCCCGTGATGTAGGCGATAGAGGACTGCCATAGAGGCGACATCTCTTCGCAACTGCAGAGGCTCAAGAGACTGGGTGATCTCAGGACAGTCGATAATGCGGACTGCGCGCCGCTGCAACCGATCGAGAGCGTCAAGCAAATACTGCGCATAGCCGTCCCAGAGATGAGAGCAGTACTCCACGCAGGAGCGAACCTGGGTCTTGTACAAAAGACACAGTTGCTCGGGCGAGAAGAACCGTCTCACCTTGTTCAAAACGCCGAGCTTACGCGAGGCCGCCTTAGTGACACTCTCGATGTAATCGCGCGGATTGAGAACCCGGCAAATATCCATACCCAGAATATCCTGCAGTGGCAGTTGAGTGCTTTTTCAGTGGTAGAGCACTTAGGCACGAATGGGCCGGCTCGACCGGTGCGATACCACGGCCTCACATAAAACCGGTTGTGAAGTAACGCTTGCGTTGCATTTCCCCGAATTGAGTGAGGTTTCCGGAGGCCCAATTCCCCCTTCCCCCTTTTCTCTCCCCTCATCTCCTTTCTCCTTTTTTCCATCTGCTCATCCCTCCTCTCTTCTTTCCGCTCCCTGTATCCCCCATCTCTCATCACCCTCAAAGGCGGGCAGCGCACTTGCGACTCTTGAGTTGCAAGTGTCCATGGACGGCGGTGTCACTTACCATCAGGTGACCCGTCTGTTCGTCTGTCCCGCTATAGTATAAAAAAAAAAAAAAAAAGGGGAAGGAATGGAGACTTTTTGGTAGAGAACACACACGCTTGTGTTTTCTTGGCGCTGAACTCGACCAGATTCTCACAGCCCCATTGGGAAATGCGGCTCAAGACCCGGTCGAGCTCAGCGACAAGCTCCTGTCGTTTTTCCTCAACGTCTGCCAGCTTGGCAGTAGGATGCCCGAAATATCGCCCGTGCACTGTACTGTCGTCTGCATAACAATGTATATTGCCAAGGGCCAACATGTCATTGATATGCAGAAGAAACAGCGTAGGCGATAGAACGGAGCCCTGAGGTACACCAGCGCTTACCTCGTGGAAGTCTGAGGCCGCGCTGTCGCAGAGAACCCTAATGCGGCGCTTATGGAGGAAGGCAGCAACCCAGTTGCAGAGTTTAGGTGGCAGACCAAATGCAGGAAGTTTGGAGAGAAGCGAGCGGTGCCACACCCTATCGAAGGCCTTGGCAATGTCGAGGCTGATGGCCAAGGACTCCCCATGCCTATCCATAGCCTCACCCCAAAGGTGTGTGACGTACGCTAGAAGATCACCCGTGGATCGGTTCGGCCGAAAACCATATTGCCGATCATTTAACAAGGAGTGATCCTCTAGGTGGCGGATTAGTTGGGTGTTGATGATCCGCTCGAACACCTTACAGAGTATGGAAGTGACGGCTATAGGTCGGTAATTGGCTGGATCGGAGCGGTCGCCTTTTTTGGGAATGGGTTGAACATTCGCTTCTCTCCAGGCCTCCGGAACAATTCCTGAGGAATAGGACAGGCGATACAAGCGCGTTAGTACGGGAGACAACTCAGGTGCACAGTTCTTAAGAACCACCGCCGGAATACCATCGGGTCCACTGGCTTTCCGGACATCGAGTGACCGAAGCTCCGCACGGACATCCCTCTGCCGGATGCGAATATCCCGCATTGCGGAGTCGCAGGACGCAATGGTGTCATCGATTCGGGAGTTAGCCGCAAAGAGGTCAGCTAGTAGATTCGCTTTCTCTTGCGGCTCGTGGGCCAGTGAGCCGTCAGGGTAGTTCAACGGCGGCAGCGAAGGTTGGCAATAGTTGGACTGCACGGCTCTGGCCAATCGCCAAAACTTACGGCTACCCGTAGGGTACGCGACGAGTTCTTGACCAAACCGTGCAATGCGCTGGGCATCTGCTCTGATGTAAGCCCTCTTGCATTCCCTAGTGGCTCTGTTTAGTGCTGCTTTTAGGCGATCAATGTCTGGGTCACAATGTGCGCGGGCCCTGATCCATGCGCGGTAGGCCGACTGCTTTTGAGCAGCGGCCCGGATGCACTCGTGATTGAACCAGGGACGGGTCTTCGTGCTAGCGACTTCACTGTAGGGGATATAATACTCCAAACCGACAGTGATTTCGTCAGTCACGGCAGACACACTTTGCGACAGATCCCTGTCTTTAAAGCAGCGTTGAGCCCACGGGATGGATGCAAAATATTCCCGCATTCCATCCCAGTCTGCTGACGAGTAGTGCCATAACCGCCGCCTTGTTACCACAGGTCGTGGAGGCGTAACAAGAGGCACTGAGGTCGACACCAGGCAGTGGTCGGAGGATCCTAGAGGGGCGAGAACTGATACGCTGTACTGCGCTGGGTGATTCGTCAGCAGTAGGTCCAGCAAAGAGGGCGCTTGACCCGTTATGTCTGGTATCCTGGTGGGCTGGAGTACCAGTTGGGTAAGGTCATGCGTGAGAGCAAATGCGTGGGCAGTTCGACCAGCGTGGTCAGTTTTGGAAGATCCCAGCCAGGACTCATGGTGGGCGTTAAAATCTCCCAAAAACACCAGTTCGGCGGTCGGAAACTGCTCCTGCGCTTTATCCGCTGCTTGACTCAGGTGGTCAAAGAGTCGAGTTGTCTCGGAGTCTCCGGAATGGGAGCGATAGAGGCACACGTAAATCCGGCTCGTAGAGCCAAAATCCACGTGGAGCCAAAGGATGGAGAAGGATGTGTCTTCTAGGCAGTGCAGACGGCGACAACAAACATCCGCCCTGACGAAAAGGCACACTCCAGCCCTTGCAAGGAAGCACTCCTCGAGCACGTAGCCGGGATAGTGGAGATATGCCGTGTCGGCAGGGCGGCGTATTTGTGTCTCCGTAAGAAAGAGCATGGCCGGCCGAGCCGTCTCGAGGTGTTGGTGTACGGCGCTGAGGTTTGCATGGAGTCCACGTATGTTAGTGAACTCCACCTCAAAAAGCGGGTTGGTGGGAGAGGAGGATGCCGCTGTAAGACCACTTTTCTTTTTTTGTGCTGCCATGATAGAAGAGGATGGGGGCGTAAAAGGCATGACAGTCATCGTGGCAATGTAAACTGAGACTAAAAATGCTGTGTCATCATGTATCGGTGAAGCATGACGGTGACCGAACCGCCGGACGGAAGGGCCCCCGTACCCTCCCGGAAGTGGTCGCCGGATCCCACCATCCGGTCACCAACCGGCACGACGAGCCACTCCGTGGATTATGCGCGACCTGACGGGGCAGCCTCCCAGGGTGGTTAGCCGTGGTTGGGCCCCTCTCTATGCCGCGGGCGGCCAGCGGCACCACCGTTTCTACGGGTCTCCCTGGCCGACGGTTCGATCCATGCCACCCTCACAATGACTCTACAGCACTCCACTGCTCACACACATACCACGATAACTGTCACCCCTGCATCGATGGGCCTCCGGTCTCTCACTCACCAGCGAAAGGCGACACCACGAATGTTGTCACTTTAGGCTGGTTTTCTGTGAGAGGGTAGTACTGCCCCGGTCGAGCCGGCCCATTCCTGCTGAATGAATCAGCGTGGCTCTACTACCTATGAGTAGTATGTATCTATACTATTATAAAGAGGCTGTTTGTTTAACCACGCTGATCTTAGGAACTCACTTATCCGATTTCAAAAAACTTTTAACATTAGACAGCCCGTTTATTGAGAAAGACTATAGGCTAAAACATCACGCTGCGACCCTTAACAGCGGAGCAGTGAGTATAATAGCATGTGTTACTACGGAGAACAGCTAGTTTCAAATCAAATAAGCTAGTTTAAGAAATATTGTAGTTCCTAAGTGGGTTCTTTCCCCGCCTGCTATAACGGCATGTCGCAAAGGTGGCCGGTAGTGACGAAAGTTTTTACCGCGGTCGCAACCTTTTGCAAGGATGTCATATCGCAGAAGGAGGAGGCGGAACAGGCCCATTCGGAAATAATCTGCGGCGAACCGGATGCAGGAGTTGCGCCTACCAGCACCTCATGCCGCCCTGATTGTGGCCTCAGGTGTTCAGAACGGGTTTCCCCCTCCACCTACTATAGTGTCCAGTCGCGAGGAGGCGATGCCTACGTGTGTCTGGACACCGCCTTATTGAAAGGCACACGCAGGAGGTGACACGCTTTTGCTAGCAGGTGTTAGGTGGGGTACGGATGATTTACTAAAGCCGTTCCCTCTTACTTAAGGCACAGTATGGCACACAGTGTGGTTTTAGACGGTTCAATTCCGACACACCTTCCCACCGAAAACCCCGGGGGGGATGAGGGACCACGGGGTTTCCACACACAATAAAAAGAAATGTCGCAAAAGTGTAGGACTGGTTAGGGTACCGTTGACTTATTGAGCCACCAGCTATAGAGCTACCAGCCCACCGCCTCTTAATCATGAGCGCAGGGTAAAACTCCGTGTGATATTTGTTGGATCAATTCTGAATTCTCACCGAATACGATACCCACTACCAAATACCATCTCCCATTTAAAAAAAAAGAAATTTATAATTAAACCTATCATTTAAAACACACACAAACCACACATTATGATTGAAGTTATTATTACATAATATCACGCCTCTTTCCTATAGGGGTAGGCAGAAACCACTTCCTTCCATTTGCTACGATTCTGAAATACCTTCTTCGCTTCTTTAACTTTCATTCCATTCCGCATACAGGCTCGTCGGTTAAAGGTTATTTTGTCTACTTTGAGAATAAGTTATTTTTTAGCGCCCCCATTTTTTCACCTACTTAAAAACCACAATTAAACAACCACACACAAACACCAAATAATTACTTTGAGCTATATTAGCGGAGAATAAACATTCATTCTAAACGAGACCTGAGCGCAGTAGGTAGTACACAACGGCGCTCAGGTCTCAAGTCAACTTTTACGGGCTACACCTACCAACGAGAATGATTATTAAAACGCAACTTTATAGTATTCAGACAGAGTATCTTTTATTCGGTAACATGCAAGCGATTTCTCTTTTTAGTAAGCAGCGTTGCCACAGCAATAAATCCACGTTTACACAAATATGACGATGGGAATGCTATCAAGAATCGTTGAACGACTGACCACAATCCGGGGTACAGTTGCGGGATCGGTTTTCGTAGCCAAAATTCTTGGTGGCCATTTTTAAACTTGATTTTCCTAGTTCGTTGTCAATTCTATAAGTTCTTTTGCCAGCTGTTGTGATATTGCTGTTTTGACATTTGGAAACGGATCCAAAACCCAGTCTGGTATTTCCAAGTTCAAAATGTCCTGGTATCGTTTGGTGAAGGCGATGTTGAGGTTTTAAAAATGTTGGCAGTAGGCAAACAAGTCGTCGTTACTGCAGGATACTGATAAATTCGGAAAATTGTGAAACTCAGGTCTGCCCATATTATTTTTGTGTAGGAGCAGTTTGGCTGCGAAAGCAGCAACGACATTCTGTTTTAATTAAATTTAGTTCATCGCCTTGCAGTTGAAGATTCATGTCCTTGAACAATTTATACAGGTCTGTCATGTACGCTAATATAGTTTTCTGGTGTAATGAGCTTGTTGCGCAATTCGGTATCTTTAGTTTCCAAGAATTCTATTACACAGTCAAACAGTTTATAAAATCGAGTGAGACAATTGCCTTTTGATAGCCAACGAACTTCAGTATGAAACAACAATCGGTTGAAATCTTCGTCATTAGTAACTCAAAGCCGATGAAATAATCTATCATTGAAAGAGCTATTACGGATTTTATTGACTGCTTTGATGACATATTGCAGTGATTGAAATAGTCGTTCGCTTTAGCTTCTAGCACCCAAATGTTGTCTATGAATAATGCAATGTACAACAAAGACATCTGACATCTGGACACAAAGTTTTCCAAGTAAACAACAGTTTTTAACATATTTCGTCATCTTTAATAAACCTCACGTAAGACAGCAACAATACTTCATTAGTTGGTAAAGTGGACTCATCGAGCTGAATCGAGAATTGACTAGTCCTCAGATGATTCAGCCATTTCATCAATTCGACTTTGCACAGAATTATCACTCAAAGTTATTTTTCAGATAAAATCTGCGGTCGGTTTATGAAGCACATTAGTTATTACTTCCTTAATTGCTGTCAACATTAAGTCTTCTCCGATGTTGTGTGGTTTGCCTTTTTGAGCGATTAACAAAGAGATATTGTACGAAGTCCGTTGTCATCTTGCTTAGTAGCCCACGAAAAGAGTTTTGTTACACTTGGCTGAGTATTATGCTTCTTCTCTAGGTCTTGAAAATGTGCTACATATCATGTCTTTCTTATCTGAATGCATTTTATTCAAAGGATTTTGCGTCTTGAAGGTTTCATTGCCTTATTCGAAAATGTTTTTAGACATTGAAGGCACAAAGGCGACGATGGGTTTGTGCGATTTTCAATGAATCCTGATTTAATAGATTCCGCACAGTATTGCCATCTCTTCTTTTTAACTTCGGACATTTGTTTTAAGAAATACGTAAGTGTTGACCTTAAGTACTGCTTATCTATTACGCGCGAAACCGCAAATAAAAATATAATAAATGTTACGCTGTTTGAACGTAACATTTATAATACTTAACGGAGCGACCGATTGACATGATTTTTATTTTATTTATTCAATAAAACAGGACAGATATATGAACTACACGGAGAGAAATATCGAACAGAGTTAGTTTGAGCAATCTTTTAATTCATACTAGTTTATGTTCACAAGCTGTAGTCGAGAGTCGAGAGCTCAGTCGGTGTCTAAGAGTACTCCTAGACGAAATTACAAATTGCCCCCAAGCCTCTTTTACCGCCCCCTTTAGGCCTGCAGCACCCACAAGGGGGCGCTATCGCCCACTTTGGGAAAGGCTGGGTTGACTTTTGACCCGGCCTTTGCTTATATTGTCTTGAACTTAGTCCAAGAACATTTGTCTAGGTCTTCCTCTTCCGACAACTCCATTTACTTTACTTTACTTTACTTTATTTATTTTGTCAATCTTCTTTCATTCATCCTTTCGATATGAAGGAACCAGTACAGTTATTATTATTACTATTACCTTATGCATGAGAAGCAATCAGAGACACCGCCGTTTAATAATTTAATAATATAAAATAATTGTAGAAATAAACTATGCAATATAATAACTATATTTAATTTACACAAAGAATTATCAACTTGCGGTAGCCGGCGGACGTTGATTAAGAATTGAATGAAACATAATAACCAAATTTGTGTTGTGCTACATCGTAATAGAGTAGAAGTTTGTGTGGGAATTATATGTAGAATAACAACGATGTTGGTTTTCCCCAACGAATGCGGTGTTAATACACGTACTCGTATAATGACCCGTCCACAGGGTTGGCACAAACTGGTTTTGTAAAGGTCGTACAGTTTAGTTTTTGTATAAGGACAACATGTCTTCCATGTTTGTTGAAAAATCATCTTTGAGTTGTGAGAATCTATATTTGATATCAGAAATGTATTCATGTTTTTTTTTTAATATAATGAAACTCGAGCATTTCTTGGAAGTTTTTAAATATTTATTTGTGCGTCATTTAAAGTGTCAGATGACGTCTAGACTTCCTAATCTTTTTTTAAAATAACACAAGAAAAAAAAACTGGAAGTACTTAATAACGCAGTTCGGTTTTATAATTTATAATTTCACTTGTTTCACTATATCAAACTGACGTCATAGGGGCAATCCTAATGCCTCGGCACATACGTAACAGTCCTGTCACTTAGTCAGCTTTTACGACACCCACCGGCAGGAATGGGTGTCTCTATTCTACTCCACTGAGAACCACAAGGCTCATCTATAAGTATGGCCATAAAACTTGTTTTGTACCACATGTTTACCAACTTCTATATATTTCTGGACAGCAACAGTCAAATTTAAAGCGAATTGGAGAATCATATTATGTTCTGTGCAACAATATAATTATATATATTATATTATATAATTAAAAGATTTGTTAAGAATTGAGTTACTTTTATTACGTTGCCTCTCTATTACATATATTACAAAGGTGTACCAAACAATAGGGGTAATTACAGTTATTCATTAAAATCTGTTTAGGTCCTAACGGGACTTGTGAGAAGAACTGCGGACCTTATGGCCGTTAACAATCTTTGACACGTATAGCTAATGAGTTATATGTATGCACGGTAGTACATATAACTCAATGCGTATAGCAATTAACGAGGGAAATGTCCAAGGGCCGTTGCGTGGAGCCTCAAAGAGAGAGTGCCGGTGTCGGGGTGCGATGCGCATGCCACGTACGCCCCGCGGCATAGAATTGGCTGAAAGTCAAACATTTGACGCAGATGACAAAGCAGAAGGTATGGTTGACAAATGGTTTGGGTTCACTTTCTAAATGTAATTACAATATTTGCAGTGTGGTAGTAGTTTACATAACTGTGCAGAATGTCCAAATTGTAAGCAGTTAAAGCAAACATTGTAATCCTTGGCTTTACGTATGCGGTCTTCTATGGCTAAATTTCTATACGATTCGCGTATATATAATCAGCAAGAGTGGGAACAATGCAGAATTTTATTTAAATTATTCAAAATATGATTTTTTTATTTTTTTACTATTCTGAATAAAAGAGAAATAGATAATTATTTTATTTGAATCGATGGGAACTATTTAAAGCAACAATAGCATTCGCCTGAGAACTAAGAATATTGAATTGACTCGACAAAACGAACAATATTGCTTTAAAGTATTTTCTGTGCTCCTCCCAGCCACGACTAGTCGTCATGTCAAATTTTTTGGTCACGATTTAAAGAAGTAACACATCCCACTATTGAGAAGGCTGATTTTATTTGAAAGTGGCCTACATTTTTATTTGTTGTTTCAACAAGATGTCTTATTGAACTATTTGACTCTTTAGGTATGAATTCAACATGAAATATGGCTTTTATGTGGTTCTTTACAAGTAGGTGGTTATAACACTTACATAATAACTCCCAATGTTGTAATGATTGAGTTGTGAATGTCTATAACATACTGGATTTAGATTTAGTTGGTAATGACTTAATAATTTCTTAGATACTTTTTGTTCAGAATTTAATTCAGTATTTACTCCTAAAATGGAAGTGGTTATACCAAATTTAGTGAATGGGTTACTTTAAGCTTACACAAGAGCAGAAATAAACTGTATGAGTTAAATTATAAAAGGAGCTTTAATAATGCTGAACAATTTCACACATATTTCAAAGAAAAAAATAAATTGTTCAGGAAACTTTGTAAATTAGCGAAGAATGACAACAACAATGAACTAGTGACAACAGACATTGAAGTAGCCACTGCTTTTGAGAACTTTTACACGAATATTCCTGTATCGATTACTAAATCTATAAACTCCTCACCTGCTCTTGTAGAATCAATTTATAAGGAAAATGTAGATAAGACTGACAGTTTTATGTTTCAAAAATGTTAATTCCAAATCGACAGTGTCAATTCTATAAGAAATCATTAAAGGTTTAAATACACTTAATTTAAATAAAAACCACCGGGGAAATTCTGTTGGGAAATTCTGTAATCATTACCAAAAGCGGGATAACTGTTCTCGCAAATCATGTATCATTTATATTTAATCAGTGTGTGGATAGTGGTGTACTTCCTGATCTTATGAAATGTCGTGAAATCATTAATTTTTTCAGGCATCGAAAACATGTTTTATAAGCTCTACACTAGAACCAGTTGTGTAGCGACACATTGTAAAACCGAATTGCATTTGATGTAATTTTTTTTGCGATTTTTCTGAAGCTTTTAATTGCGTTGTTCGTGAAACTCTGATCAGTAAATTATAACACTGCCGTATTAGAAACACGACCCTTGATTTTCTTACTTCTTATCTAAGTAATAGGATTCAACAAGTCGATATTAATGGTAACATATCTCCAGCTTCTGTGGTTAACATGGGAGTTCTACAGGGTTCTGCACTAGGACTTTTATTCTAAATTTATATTAACTATCTACTTCAACTTATTAAGAACCGCCACAAGATAGTGTTGTTTGCAGATGATACTATACTTTAATTCAAACTAAAGCGTATGACTACAAACTTCGACGGTGAAAACCGCGCTGTTTAGAAAGTGGTTCACTAGGTTTAACGTTAACAATTTACTTGTTAATGGAGAGAAAACCAAAGGAATACGATTCAATACTCCAAATGTTAAACAGGTAAAAAGTGCGATAACTATTAAAGAAGATGAATTGGAACTAGTGGATAACACAATAGTTTTAGGAATGACTCTTGATCTTTATTAAATGGTCGAATAGACTCAGCTCTGCAGCATACGCAGTTAGGAAAATTCGTGAACTGACTGATATTGAAACACCCACATTAGTCTACTTTTCTTATTTCCATAGTATCATATCGTATGGCATTTTACAGTGAGGCAACCGTTTGATATTTAATCTGTCTTTGTGCAGCAGAAGAGGGCTATCAGAGCAATTTATAATTTAGACCATCGTTATTCGCTGAGTCAGGAATTCAAAGAAATAAACATAATGACAGTGGCATGTTAGTATTTCTAAGAAAGCTTTATTTTACTTTCATAATAATAAAGGTTTATTAAAAAAAAGTGATATACACTTTTATAACACACGTAATTAACATAAATTTGCCTCCAGGCTCTAGAAAACAAACATGTCGTTTCTAGGTCAATGCGTGCGATTTTATAATAAAATCCCTGATAATATACCAATTTTAACTCTGAATAAATATTAGTCCACTATAAAACGAAAGTTGTGCTTTAAAGGTTATTACTGAGTGGTGGATTACAGGGAAGATAGAAGCGCTTGAGATTGAACTGTTAGAGATTCACCGGCTATTTCAAATAATCAGTACAATGTAATGTGAGCTAATTTGTTTCTCATTTTCTACCTTCTTTTATTATATTTGTTTGTTCTTCCTCTTTAAATTATTTTTTTTTTGCCTAACTTTATTACTCTGAAAGCCTAATTTTAGTTTATTTACTTTTAGCAACACAATAGCATACGATAAAATAGGGTTTTATTGAATAGTATAAATAACGTCTCTGAAACCCGCCTCTGACCCACCACCGTTAATTAAAATATCAAGTAAGATGAGTGCTAAGCGCAAAGTCCACCGGATTGAAGAACTGGCGGTCGAATGCCTCACGCACGATAAATCAGACTAGTCATCATAAGCGAGCACTTCAATGTGTATGTAATTTGTCAAATTCGGTATATAAATATTCGAATCTATTAAAAGTTGAAGCTCAGATACAGGGAAACCACCTTTAATTAATGTTAAGTAATTGTTAGAAATCCAAAGTTTGGATTTATTAAAACCTCTTCTTTTTTACGAGAGTTTTAAGGTCATCTGCGATTTCAATGGTACTCGTGACAACAAAATAAAACATAAATGAAATATGAACCAACTAAGCTAATATAACTAAAACAGCTGTGCGCAAACAAAAGAAATCGTGTCAAGGTTAACACCCGGGACAGCTGTTTGTATGTAACGGTACCTGTGCCGTTTATGCAACAAATAAACATTTCTTTTTTCGTGTGGAAGCCCATGACCATGGCCACCTCAAAACGTGGCCACCTGTGTCGGGGGCCTGGTCCCCATTCCATCATCCCTACCCCCTCCGGAGACACAGATATCACCCATGGACACCTGCAACTTAAGAGTCGTAAGTGCGCTGTCCAAATTTGAGGGGAAATGAGGGGGAGGGGAAAGAAATCTGGATTTGGGTTACCGGTACCCTCACTCACTCAGCATTGTGTGTCTACCGGTTGTCTATGAGCCCGTGGTATTACTCCAGTCAAGCCTGTGATGACAGGACAAATCCATTGTTAGCAGCTAGAAGCCAGAACCATATAGCAAAACAAAAATATCATGACTTAAGAATCGGAATGAGATATAGAAATTTAGAAATTGGGAAATTAAGTCCAGCATTCTTTGTTAATGAGTAAGAGTAGCGCGTATACAACAATTACATAACATGAATGAAATTAGATCGATAGGTTATTGATACTCGTTAGAATTAGTGAGCACGGTACGGAACTCTGGACATAGTCTGAGTTGAGATCTCGTAACTCCTGGCAACAGCCAAATCGAGCTAAAAAAGCTCGATCCTGACTGATTCGAACAATTCAATCGCGACGCGACAGTCGGAATCCGGCTTATTCCTGAAAGGAAGGCTCAACAGCTCTGGACAGCCTATCTAGGTACACCGGGCCCTACACTGCTCCTTCTCCTCGTTCTCTTTACCATCGGGTGACCCAACTAGCAGAGAACCATAGAGGAGTTAGTAAGCAAGGTGGGTTAGAAACCTTTCAAGCCATTTAGAAATGTTTTTGCAAATTTAGTAAATCAGCCAGTGGAAGACTTGAATGTCCTTGTTTGCCAGATTAGTGCTATTCAGGTTGTTCTCCAAGCGAAATCCATACAAATAATTCGTACCAATAGTTTCATTCAATAGATGCTTAGACAACAGATCACATGTTACCACTTTGTAAACCCCGTAATGGATTGCATTGGTTAAGCAAGTTCTTTAAACAACAAGTAAAATTTATAAAAAATTACAACCCTTTTGCATTAGTATTTGATTGACCTATTGATCTAGTGTCCCTGAGGTGAGGTGGGTTCGATTCCTACCCAGGACAAATATTTGTATGATGAGCATGATGATTTGTTCTGTGTCTGGGTGTTATTTATCTCTTATATGTATTTATTTAGAAGTATATAAGTATGTTAATCAACAGTCTAGTTACCATAGCACAAGCTCTGCTTAGTTTGTTAGCTGACGGCTCTGTGTGAGAACTGTCATAGTTATTGAGTTAAGTATCTTCTTCTCTTTCCCTACCATGTTATATTCCATGTCCCAATTTTAAGACTATTTTTCAAAAATTCAAATTCAAAGCATTTATTTCAAATAGGCCCAAAAGGCACTTTTGAACGTCAGCATTTACATTTAAATAGAATTGATTCTAGTCGCTACATCACCCTCAAAGGCGGGCAGCGCAGTTGAGACTCATGAGTTGCAAGTGTCCATGGACGGCGGTGTCACTTACCATCAGGTGACCCGTCTGTTCGTCTGTCCCCCTATAGTATAAAAAAAAACATGCCGAAACACATCAAGCGCCTCTCACAAAAATCAGCATACATGCATACATATGTATTCACATACGTTTGAAAAATTATCCCCCCTTCTTCTGCGGTCGGTAAAAATTTACTGCACGGATGACGCAGTTGTTTAAAATGATAGTGGCAACGTAGTTACGATTATTGGAACACTGTGTGGTCTTTAAATTGCTGTTTTGAGTCTGAGTGTAGTTTCTGTTCGTTCTTTAAATGTTTGTAAAGTCCCCCACAATACAGGAATTGATCCTAATGCGGGCGTTGTCTTAAACTCATGAAAATGTTTGTTCCTGACGAATTCTTTGTCATCACATGATTGGCCGTTCCGCTTGACACGGTTCTTGGTAGTAAATTGATTAAACCTTAGCAATTAAACATGCCAAATGGCATTTACGGTGTAATGCCACTTAAAATAAGAAATAGGCAAGTTAATCAGCTTCCAGAACCAATTGTGACAACGCATTAGTAAGATTTATTGACCAGTCATAATTTCTATTGAAGTACGCGAAAATTGTTGTAAACCATTGCGGCGGGAACCTCAACGTTAGTATAAAGGGAAGAAGTATAAAAATATTAAAATGAATAAAAAATATATCAATGTCTCTATATAGCTACTTTCTCTAAATCTTTTTAGACTCCTACAAATCTTTAAAAGATAGAAACAAAATGGTTTATTAATTTGGCCAAAAGTCACTGCAATAACACCATCTCCGCTTTAAACTTATCTTACAACTTAAAGCCGTCCTTTTCAGTTATACCTGCGTTTGTGGTCACTGCGTAGCTCCTAAGAGTCGTAGCGTGCTCTTTTATTGCCTATATTATTCTGCGGTAAATATTCTATTTAACACCGTATCTGACTAGTAGCTCTATAGATTGGCCAAAACACGGTTTAAACAACAAACTTTTCATATTTGTTATACTAGTATCGATTTGGACGATGTATTTTTAATTTACTTGATACTCAACACACTCATACTTAAGTTTTAATAGATTTCCCGACGTCTCAGTGCACAACTACACTTATAAGCAGTAATCATTTAGATAAATATATTAAAGTCTGCTCCTATTCCCCTGTTTGATGTATATATATGTGTATATGTTGATATAGATATCCGTGAGTCGCGAGTCACTCGTTACCTATATCCCCGAAGAGATAGCCTCTGCCTCCTCTATGAGTGTATACGTCTAAAGTGGCCGCGGACAGGTTACGAATTCGAAAGACGACGTAAAGAAAAGCTCGATGCCAAAGGGGACGAGCTCAAAGCCCGACCACCGGCGGCCATAAATTACATTTTTTTTGGGAGGTTGCTAACTTGCGGTGAACGTAGACGCACGAGCACACCAACGAAGCTCTTAAAAATTCCAAGTCGCCGTGGCCAAATACGGTCTGGATATTATGAAGTAACAGTTCTTTATATTTTAGGTTAAATAGGACAATATTCTTGCCATTCCTGAGCCATGTTGTATATTTACGTTGCCAAATCTGTTCAACTGTACCTACGTACTAAAGATTAAGACAAATTGATAACATTTGACATGACGTTTGATAATTCAATACATATGTAGGTATATATACATATATATACAGACGTAGACGATGCACATTTGACCTTTTTTAAGACAATTATTTAATATTATCACTATCAAGGTTACACAAAACTGCTGGTATTAATACTGCGTATAATCAGCCGAAATATACATGAGGTTTTGATATTGCATCTGATATATTATACCCACCAGCCCTAAAGAAGATAGCTTTGAAAGACTGGATGTGGAGGATCAGGTGCTTTGGTGCATATTGGGAGCGCATCTATGTTCAACGGTGGACATTAGTAGGCTAGAAAATGAGCGCCATTATCGCCAAGAAACTGTTTTACAGTTCATCGATTTTTGTAAGTAATGGAAGTGCTTTCATTTTGTATACTAATAATAAAAATAAAAAGAAGCTAAAAAAATTAAGAAGCTAAAAAACATTTAATGATTAATTTGAGGAATTAAGAGACATTACCCCGGTACTATGCATTTGAAATAAGATAACTGTCAAAATTAAATTGGTGACTATCTTCTTATTTGAAACTCATAGATAGTATTTTTATTCGTTCGAGGCAAATATAATTAAAAATGACTTAGTAGTTTATATTACTTTAGATTGACATTCAATAAATGCTAATTTAAGAAGTCAAGAAAAAAAATAAAACGTAAGGAAATAATAAAAAGGATCTATTTCGCTTCCGTTGCACGACAATTGAACTTCGACAACCCTAGCTCTGGGGTTTTCCTGCTATTTCATCAAAGAAGAAATAAATATCAAAGGAAAAGTTAAGTATCTGAGTCAACTCCTGCGACGTTTTTTTTTAAACAGGTAGGCTTAGGAAATAAGTATAACTGTCAACTCTGTCAAGTAGTAAATAGGTTCTTTTTTTAATTAGTTGTTCTTCGTGTATGGTTCTGTACGGTGCCGTAAATGGCTAAAGAAAATCTTAAATAGGTTTCTTAATTCGTGTAAATGATACATAGTTTTAAAATTTAGGTTTAAAAAGTCTGCCGTTTGTATTAACCGAAACGTATATATGTAAGTAACTTTACCTTTACCTCTCTACACAAATGACAACTAACAAATGTCATTTTCTATAGGTACTGACCAGCAATATTTGTTTTACTTTTTTTTTATTTTATGTGGTAGGTAACTATGTATTTTGATGCCTACTACAAAACACCCAGGTACGCATTAACATGCCAACTTAGATATGTAAGGAAGGGTAAACATATATTTATATTGAGTATGAAAAACAGGAAAATAACATCGTATCGTACTGGAAACTATTGTTAACATAAAATGTATAATATATAATATATAAAATCTATTGATATAGTAGGATAATTAGAATGAGACACGTCATATTTATGCTATTTAGACTTAACGCATTCAACGATTCATCCGCAAACTAATTCAATCGTGACTTAAACAGAAAATAGATGTAGGAAACGAATTGTATACCTAATTATTTAATTCATAAATACCGCTTTAATTTAATCAAAACTTACTTTAGTCATAGTATTTAGATTAGGATAGTTCAATTGTCTTGGGAACGTCTCTTAAATTTATAATGACGTAGGTATCAATTATGTACAAATAAGTAGGCCTACAAAAATCGTCCTTCTAAAGCCAAAACTAAAACTCTACTTCTACGCAATTTTAGTGGCATAAACCTTAACGAGTTGCGAAAAGATGCAAGTGAAATTGATTGGTCGCCTTTGTTTACCTATGACTCAATTGATGAACAAGTTATACTTTAACGCCAATCTTATCAAGCTGTATGACAAACATTCACCACAGCGACCTGTAATGTTGAAAAATGCTCCATCACCATGGCTGACAGAGGAAAATTATTAATAGAAAATCTGTGGCAAAGCTAAAACTTAAAAACAACAAAACCTTGACAACCGTGAGAGATATATCGCAATCCGTAACCATTGTAACAAAGTGTGTAGGGATGCCCAACGCCAATACATCCATAAATCAATCAATAACGAAGATCCAGCAAAGGTCTGGAAATTTCTAAGATCATTAGGGGCAAATCAAAACATGATGTAAATTCCAAAGGTTTAAATATTGATTCACTAAATCAACAAAAAAGACAATATTGATTACAATATCTTTCATCTTTGCCAACTCCTAGCTTTCCGCAATTCATGTTTAATAATTTATCGGCTTGTGATGTTAGGAAGAGTATACTGTCTATCACTTCTAACGGTGTTGGCAGTGATTGCGTAGGTCGTAAAATGATAATGCCTTTCCTTGATGAAATCCTTCCTTCAATTTCTTTTATCCTAAACTACTCCCTTGCTAGTGGCACCTTTTCATAAGCATGGAAAGAAGCCCAAATAACTCCCTTACCCAAAAAATCTAACCCCTCGTCCTTTTGTGACTATCGACCCATTTCTATCCTACCATTCCTATCCAAAGTCATTGAACGCCTTGTCCATACCCAACTTCACTCTTTTCTATGTCAAAATAACCTTCTCAATCCTTTTCAATCTAGCTTTCGACCTGGCCATAGTACAGTAACAGCCTTAGTCAATATTACAGACGATGTCAGAGTCGAAACGGAAAGAGGCAATCTGACTGTACTCACGCTCCTGGATTTTTCCAATGCGTTTAATACAGTGGATTACGATATTCTGCTCGGTATACTTAGCTCACTTAACATATCTCTAACGGTAATTGATTGGTTTCGTAACTACCTGTGTGGCCACCAACTACGTATCCGCATCGACGATACTCTATCTGCATGGTCTAAAACGTCAGTTGGTGTGCCCCAGGGTGGCGTTCTCTCTCCTTTACTCTTCGCAATCTTTATAAACTCTATCTCAAACAAACTTCGTTCTTCCTACCACTTGTATGCTGATGACCTACAGATATACACTCATGCACCATTGGAGAAATTATGTGAAGCCCTTAATATCATTAACAAGGATTTGGAACAGATTAGTTGTTGGAGTAAATCGCATGGCATGGTGGTCGTCAGGTAAATCCTTCGAAGATAAGTTAATTATTATCGGAAGTTCAAGAAAGGTGTCAAAGATTGAGTGGACACTACTTCCACAGGTCCCATTTGATGGCACTGTCATCAATATCAGTCAAGTAGTGAAAAACTTGGGTATACTTATCGACAGGGAATTAACTTGGACTGCACAGATTCAGGAAATAAGTCGACGAAACAAACAGCATCTGCAGGATCCTTGAAACGACTAAGGAATTTTCTCCCAACCGCCACCAAAATTGCACTTGCTAACTCTCTTCTTCTTCCAATCCTAGACTATGCAGATGCCAGCTATCCCGATCTCACCGAGAACCAACTAGATAAACTTGAGAGACTACAAAACTTCTTTATATCAGGTACCAATATCATATCAATAACAGGTATATATAACAAGGTACATGTACATATATATATACATTGTATGTATATATGTATGTATCTACATGTGTGTATATGGATATATATTTCTATATATTTTCGTGTGTATTTATACATATTGGAATATTTATGTATGTGTATTTAAATACTCTATGTACCTCCATATTTGTTGTATTATCGCTCAATCCCTTAACATCTATAGTACGCCTTCATCTACCGCTTTTTTCTTTCCGTTGTTTCCATACAAAGGTTGTTTGGAAGACATCACTTTTAGCGATAAGACCGCCCATTGTACATACTGTTTAACTTTGCGTCTGTTTAATTTCGTGGTGTACAATAAAGAATTTTCTATCTATCTATGTGGGTAGATAACTAGATACACTAAATCTAGTTATCTACCCCCATACCTACTTATTTATACATAATTGTATTAGATAGGTTGATATTGTTATTAGTATTTTTTAATTATTTAGATTGAAACTGAAACACAAATTAAAATGCGGAGCAAACGCGACCCATATTGTACAAAATATATCTAAGTATAAATATTTTTTGAATTGATCAATAAATTACGGAGTTATCTGATAATAAATAACCGTATACAATCTTTCTTCTTTTGAAGGCGGCAAATAAAAACAGAATACACTGATTGAGAAGGAAAACGTTTGTTTACTATGAGTTTAAATGGTCATATATGTAATTACAAAACATATAATTCATTAATATGGTCATCATTACGGCCGGTTTTAAATCTAAATTCTAATATTTTGCAGGTAAATATTTTTTTGACAACTTCAAATTTCCCCGCACTCGCGTTTAGAATAGTTTGCTATTTTAAAATAGTTTAAAATATTTAATACATTTTTATTACAGATTGCCCTTGTGCCTTGCCTAAACGCGAGTGCGGGGAAATTTGAAGTTGAAGCCTTTCAATAAAGACTTATGAAAATAAAATAAGCCTTTATTAAAATGCTTATTTTATTTTGGTATTTTAGTTAACTGATAATTGTGGGCAGAGAAAAGTAGATACTCGTAGTGCTATAAATCAATCAATGCAGAAAACCACATATAAATAAGCTATCTAACGATATGTTGTTAGATACAACAACATGAATCACGAATGGGCCGGCTGGACCGGTGCGATACCACGGCCTCACAGAAAGCCGGTTGTGAAGTAAGCGTTGCATTTCCCCGAAATGAGTGAGGTTTCCGGAGGCCCACCTCAACCTCTTCTCTTTCCTCTCCCCTCGTCCCTCATTATCCTTACAGACGGGCAGCGAACTTACGAATCTTGAGTTGCTGGTGTATGTACGCTGTTCGTCTGTTCCGCCATAATAAAAAAAAAACTCCCCTAGTGCTAATTACTAAGCTCATCGCTTAGTTAGATATAGATGAAAGTCTATGATAGTATCTATTTCTGTAATTGATCTTGCCTATAAATATTATTAGTCAAAATCGATTTTTGTGTATAGGCTCAAAATGTCCCTTTTTAAGGAACATCGAAGTGTTTAGGCTTATATTATCCTCTACAAAAACTCCAGATGTAAAATATTTACAGAGGTTATTAAACAAAATTTCCGCTATTTACCAAGCTCGATTGACCCAAGTTACTCAAGCATTATATAAGAATATACCTAAAGAATAAAAAATCTTCAATGCGAGCAACTTTTTAATGAAGTTTTTATTTAAATGGATATGTCAATTGATATATGAATACCTAATTGTCCAAGTCTAAAAGTCTACATTATATAATAAAACTTTTTAACATTGAAAGTAATTCGATGAAAGAGAGAGCCTCAAAAATATTATTTTATTTCAAAAATTGTTGGATTGTGAGATGATTTGTTTGTAATCGTTTCAAGTTTCACATATGTTATAAAACTCAACACCTCTGAGCCTTCTGTTTTCAACCGACTTCAAATTAGGAGGAGGTTCTCAATTCGACGTTATTTTTTTTATATTTGTTACCTCATAACATTCGACTGGGTGAACCGATTCTGTGTTTCCCGCGTGGTCCCATTTTAATTTGGTACAGTTCTGACAATGGCATCCATGAGAAAACCATATAAGTCTTAAATTTGCATTAAGATATACGGGAACTACAGATACTAAGAGTCCTAGGGCGCTGGCCGGAAAGATTAATAATAACGATTTTTTGGGATATCAGGTAGACACAAAATAAATGTGAAAACGCCTTATCTAATGTATTTGGAGCTGATTCCAAACTTTATTTCCGTGTTCCTGGTAAGTGGTTTTTCGGCGCCAAAGTAAGAATGGTACTCATTCTAGTCACGCAGGTTGAGTCACCATCCCTTGTTTTATTAATTTTTATTTTTTTTAACTTCAATTTTATTTTAAATGTGCAAATAAAAGATTAATCGCAGGGTCTAAAGCTTGTTAAAGCGGTAATTGCGTTTTATAATCTCTGTAAATATTTTACATCTGGAATTGTTGTAGAAATATAGAGGATTGTATGAGAAGTCTGGGAAAAGGACTTTTATTAACAGCTACTTAAACCAAAAAAAAAAACATCAAATTTCTGTTGTCTAGTATAAAAAAAGTACAAAAATCGATATCTATTTACGATTTCGAAAACACTCAACAACTAATCGAGTTGCTTCTAAACCGGTTACATAACGAACACGTTTCTATGTAGGCAAATAATTTATGTTGGGATTTACCAATATTTGTATTAGTAATTTCGTATAGAGTTGGTATTTATTGGGTTACAATTACATTTTATACAAAGGTTTGTTTTTTTTTTTAATACTAGCAACGTACACTTAAACTATATCTCATAGAGGCACAGATGATTCGAGGGAGCAAAATGAGATGACCGCACAGATGATTCGAGGGAGCAAAATGAGATGACCGCACAGATGATTCGAGGGAGCAAGATGATGATGATAAAACCTGATAAAATGTCGTTTGCAAAATGCAAATACTATTTTATTGATTGCGACATTTTGACCTTGAGGAGTGCATATAAACAGGAAAAAAATAAAGAACCAAATTATAATAGCATTCTTTTTACATATATGTATATATTTTTAACTTAAATTAAAACGGCAGTTTTGTAACATATTATAATAAATTATATCACAAATTTTGCCTAATCTATTATCACAGACAGATAGAACAAACTCAAAATGAAAAATACATGTAAGTATAAAAAAAGATTTTTAATCAAAATTATAACTATCAAACTATAATTTCGAATCTATCACAATATTTATGTTCAACGGTCGAAATCAATCAATCTAACAAATGTTACATTTATTAATTTCGACCTACATCATCTTAGCATACTATAATACATACTATTACAATGATACATAGTTACAATTTCTTTTAATTATACACATCGTCTATGAGAGACCTACTTAAACATATTCTTCAACATTTAAAGATGTTCAAATGATTAAGTGCTATCAACAAGTATAACATTAAATAGATGATTTCATCAAGTCAGACAAACAAACAATATATTTGCATCTAAAACAGATTGTTTATTTCTCCATATAATGCCTGCCCTTATAACAATAGTCTGTAGTACTATACAACTGAAAAAAATATAATAGTCTACTGATTTTAGTCCTATATTTTCAATAAGATTATGTATATACATATTTTAATTCAATCCACCAAGTCTTCATATTCAATACCAGTCTTAAAAAAATTAGACACATTTATTCAAATATGAACTCTTTTGAAAATTAACTACTAAACATTTAACAAAAAAGAATATATAGATCAACATTAAATAAACATACTAATCCAAATGAATATTAAAAATCTAAATGTTGTATTGAATAAAAAAAATTGACAATGAATTACTTAGAAACAGTATGTAAGCCACAAAGCAATTATTAATTGGTAAATACATATTTTCTGTAAATATCCATGACTTACAACAATGAGATACAAAGTTCATGTGACCTAAGGGTGTAAACAAGGACATTTAAAAGGAAAACCATCAAACACATATTGAACAAATTGTTAAACAGTAGATTATGTAAACTTTCAAAATAATGTGTTGTATACTTACAAATAATTGGATTTTTTTTTGTTTCATAATATTAATTCTTTGCAACTGCTGGAACTATTAATTAGGTACTTTCTTTGTGGTTTATATTATTAATTAATACATTAATATTGTAGACACATACCATGTTAATAGGCTTTATGATGAAGAAAAAAATATGTGTGTTCAGTTGTATAGAGAATATTAAAATACATAACATACTCGTAAAGATGGGGACTAATCCACCTAAGTGGTTAAGCGACCAATACATAGTCTAGCCACACAAGTACATTATTGCAAATAATATTCCATTACAGCTGAATACATTTAGAACCACATAACATGCTTAACTATGCAGTGTATACTATAACTGACATAATTAACACAATATAAAGTGATAAGCTAATAGTTGTTGTAATTAATGGAAATAAACTGGCACAAAATATGACAACATTCTATGAATAACAACACCAATACCGGAAAATCTAGTAGCATTGTACAATGTAAAATGTAGACTGAATATGATTATACACAAGGTTCTAGCTTCATGTTAGGTATCAATGTAGGAATATTTACTTTACAATACTCAGTACAGTGAGGGTGTCTTGTAGAATCCACCAAATACAATAGAATTGGTTACTTTCTCTATAATAATGTATGTAAAAGGTCTATTTGCTTGAAATTGGACAACTCCGATACGGTTGCTAAATTCAGCTACAGTCACAGCAGCAGCCGTGGTACCCTCTTCGGTTACTTCTATATGAGCCTTATGAACTATTTTAGACACATACAATGGTGTTCTTGCAATTCCTGGTAAGAAGGCTTTTGTGGGATCAAACACTTGTTGTATCCCAAAACTAGTTTTCAATACATTTGTTAAATCTAAATCAGATTCAATTTTGAAACGAGGAATGAAACAATCAATCTCATCATCTGAATATTCCTCTTTAGATACTCTTAATTCTTCAAAGAATGTATCCAGGTCATATTTTTGAAAGTTTTTGAACATATCCTCAACAGACACACCTGGGTTTGGCAACATAATAAGCATTGAGAGCCTATTCTCCTTTCCGTAGGGTAGTTCCACTACTCTTGCTTGTAATTCTCTAAAGTTAGAAAAAGGATATGTGTATCTATTATACATCATATTTACATCTCCAATTTTTTGGCCCTTGCTGTCATAAAAGGGCATTTTTGTAGTAGATGAGGCATTAAATGGCATTGTCCACTGTCCTTTGAAGTATAAAGCACTAGTCAACACCATAGCTGTATTTTGAAAGTATTCAGGTTCTACAACTTTTTGTATCAATCCATGGGTAAAGTTTGAGATGGCATCGTTGAGTGCATTCGCTCTTGCAGCACTATCCTTGAAGTCCAAAGAGATTACATCTATTTCAAATTCGTTTTTCACAGATTGCATGTAGTCGACCAAAGGGAAACGGTTTTTATCGACAAACATAGTGTTAACTTTAGCTACTTTGACCGTATCTGTATTCACTTGCAACCATTGGGTGATATTCCTCACACTGAATTGAGTATTATTTTCTTGATTAGTTGAATATCTAATTGCGTGTTCTATCTCATTTTTCGTTACTCCGTAAGCACCCTTGGCGATAGCAGCCAGTACGGTCCAAACAGTGAATGGAGACATAATAAAATTCTCTCCCTCAGGCAACAGTTTCGCTGTATGGTACAGAGCTTCTATGGAAAAGTTACCGATTCTTTCCGACAAGTCATTGTGCAATTTTACATGTTGTACTGTAGGATTTTCAACTTGAGCGTAACACCAAGCTACAGACACCACTATTATCACAATTTTTTTCATACTGCTCACCAAACTGAATCATAGACCACTCACAATTATAATATTATGTATCACTTGATAAAAACTTTTTAAATTAGAATATTTTACAAATAAGTAATATGTGAAGCGTCTGTAAATAACTCCGGACGACACTGTATCACTACCGGAGCGCCCAATGACGGCCGCTCGAATAATGTAATGATGCGAGCGTAAGCTAACTTTATACTATAGACCTATAGACTGCGGTATGCGCATAGTTTTTAGGTAGGTTAATATATATATGTAGTTTGTGACGTCTCAATCTCAAATAACTTTACCACAAAATGTTATTTTAAAAGGATGACTAATATAATTATTCGACATAGTCAGTTTAGTCTGATTTGGGATAAGACTGATTAATGAATTCTGAAAGTAGAAGTATGGCCATTGATAAAAAAATAAATACAATAAAATTAGATTTTTTTTTAGTTTCTATGCGTCTTTTTAAAAGTTAAGGACTACCATATAGATGTGAAGCGTATATACTTGTACAGGTATTAAAACCAAGTATGTGCTTCCCAGTACGCAATAAGGGTACGGAGCGAAATCCTGGGTACATACCTTTAAGGTATTACGTCACACGTCCAGCACGATACGAATCGCGATCATAAACCATACGCTTTTAGTTTAGCTTACTACACCTTGGGTTCCTTTCGGATATTTGAATCGTAGGTATGTTTTAGGTTTTACTTCCCAATTGGACGATCTAATTCAATTACAAAGTTTTAATACCCAAAGTACACCCTTATGAATGTTATAGTTAAAGAATATTAAGGCATGTAGTTAAAAAAACAGTGTAATAAAATGAATAGAGTGCTTTTCTATGTATATGTATATATAGGTGGAGTGTAAATTGTTAATATATATCTTTATATATATAATTCTTCTGTGAGTGTGTATGTCACTGAACTACTCTCAAACGACTGGACGGATTTTATGAAATTTTTTGTGTGTGTTCAAGGGGATCTGGGATTGGTTTAGATTCACAAATCAGCCCGGCAGATGGCGCTGCAGTCGGTATCTAGGTTATTTATCTATACTGCAACTTCAGGACAACGTCTGTCGGAGGCAGCTAGTATATAATAAAATAAAATAAGAGGAGATCGCAACTTGGCAGTCGAAATAGCAGTTGTTGCACAACTGCTATTTCTGCAACAAAATAAAAAGTCTAAGATGTCTAAGAGTCTAAAAAATATATATAACAAAATAGGAGTTCGAAAGCCACCAAAAATAAAAAAAAAATAATTCAAAGACTAAATAGAAAGATATAAATTACGAATATAAATAACGTGATTTGAAGTCTTTTAACTACTGAATTTGAACACAATTAATTTTATGCATGAAACCTAAGATATCCGATCCTAAGCCTGGTAAAGTAGAAATGAAATATTTCATATCTCTTAACGCATATTTGTACTGGAAGCGTCGTATACGTTTACTTAAGTATGACAGTTGAAAGTATCTACCCGTATACTTAGAAGTATTTTGAAACCTGGTTTCTGTACCGGATATTTGACGATACCCATACCTTGAAGGCCGGGTACACAGGTTTGTAAGTATGTCTATCCCTACTACCATAGGAAATAAAGAGTATGAAATATAATACTTTTGTACTCGGTTCTCTAAATTCGATATTTTTACTTGTATTAGGTAGTAAAATTTTACGTCGGTGACTTCATTAAACATCAGTATTTTCTGTTAAAATGTCTGCCCAATAATTGAGTAAGTATTTTTAAATTAATATGTCGTAGGAAGAGGTCGCTACTGAAACTATTTCAAAGTGATAAGCCAGAGAAAGCATACTAAGCATTTTTAATGAAAATCTAGTTTTTTTTAAGTTTATCTTAATTTTAATTACAATTACCTAGGTATATAATTTGAGTAGATATTACTCAAATAGTCCAAATATTTTTAATTTGTAATTGAAGTAAGTATAGATTCGGTCCTTAGCCGCTTTTAAGAATATATCTTATAATCGAAGGTGGGCATTAACTCGTTAATCCGTTAATCGTAAATTAACGAAGTTAACAATCTGCTGAGCGGATTAACTTTTAAATTAACTTAAAAATAAGTTAACGCTTTTGTTAACTTCCGTTAAATTGAACTTATTTTAACTTTAGTCTTTAGTCTCTTTAGTCGTTTGTTGACACGCTGTCATTTTCATTTTGTTTATTTGAATTACGCGCCATGCCACGCTCGTATGTAGAGATGTCAGGTGTGAAACTGATCAAATAGTCGTTCACATTCAGAAATTCTTAAATTCCATATTCATTATACTTATATCATGAAAGTACTGAAATAAAATCAAATCCTTGGCAACACTTAAGTTCACTTTCTATTGCAATCAAGATGCGAAGAACAGAAGAAAGAAGAAAGGAAGGCAAACGAAAAGGATATTATTAGTAAAATGTAAAACAGTATTATTAGTAAAATACGTCTAGAGGCCACGAATCTCTGAAAAACAAAGCTTAGAATTTGATAAAATTTGGCTAGGCATAAAGTCAAAAGAATCTTTTACGGATGCTGCCTTTCTAGGTGAACCAGTGTTAATAAATCTTTTTATTAAATATAACACTGCTATCCCATCTAGTGCTGCAGTAGAAAGTCTTTTTTTCTATGGGCAATGATATTTTATGAGCTAACCGATCATAGCTATCGGATGTCAACTTTAATGGGAACATGCACCTGAAAACCCTGAATTACTTATGCAAAATAACTATTAATAATAGCCGTATATATAGCCGTAAAAAAAAAAACGATTTTACCGAGAACTCCGGCAGACTTAACGATGAGCGGGAAAAACTTTATGAAAGTAAAATGTATCAAAATCTAATCTATCTAATCTGGTTACTGTCTTGTAAATTATGTTTTTTTTTATTATAATAACGAACGAAAAATGTAGTGTACATTTTTATATCACGAGCATTAATAGCAGTCATAGGCATATGACCATTTGACAAGTACTTAATACTGTAGACCCAGAGTAATCAGGGGCCTAAATCTGGCAGCCCTTGTAATTCGACATTCCTATGATTAGGACTGTCTTAAATCTGGCAAAAGGACAAGAAGCATAAACGAATTATGGAGCTCAGAACCTGGACATATCAACCGGTTTTTATTAATTTCTCAGTATTATTAAAAATAATTAAAATTGTAACAAAGCAACTTCTAATTTATTTTCAAACAATTTAAACAGAATTTAATCGTTTTTGGTCGTCTTGAGATATAAAACAAAATCTCCTGACAATTTTCAGAAAGTTTTTTTATCTTGTACTGCTTCAGCCTTTCAAACCCAGTTAAAAACATATTTCCTAGAGCCTACTTATTTAATGAGCACATTTACATAAATACTTTTTAATTACAATATTATTATGAAATACTTACTTACTTAATGATCTTTACAACAAAAAAAAGTTTATTTACTTTTGGGGTTATCTCGGCGCACTGCTTGAAACCATTTATTTCGAACGTGCGTAAAACATTTTTCGGGAGTTTTTGTTTGTGTCGGATTCGTACATAATGGCACGAAACAAGAACGATAACTTTTAAGGTTCGACATCTTCGATATATTTTTAATATTTTACATAACAGCAGAATTCAATAGATAAAGTCAAAACAGTATATCTCTGTACTGCAATGAGTGAAAACTACCATTATGACGTCACAGGCGCTCGGGTTTGTTCCGGAGCTGTCGCCGTGTTTTCGGAACTGGATTTAAATTATTAATTTAATGTAACTTTTTAATTATAGCAAAGAAAAAAATCACAAATAGTTTTGTTATAAAACTTATAGATGATCTTTCCATTTATCACAAAAAAAAACCAATCCTATTGATTGATTACAAAGTACTTACTAATAGCCCTTTTCAAAACGTGGCAGTACTGTATAATCCCATATATATTCATTAATCTAATATGAAGCTGCAAAATGTTTGTCGGGTTCTGTAAGTATAAAGACGTGGGTACAATATGACCAGTATATTTCATATAAGGATTTCAAATAAAGTACGCGGAATACAATGATCAATATTTATTTTGACAATACATATTCCACGTATTTCGTGCGTCACTATCCAAACAGCTATTGTCGGTGCTTGAAGTGATAAGTGCCAATTTTCTTAGCGGAGAAACAGACGCCATTTAACTTCCAAACGAACAGATGGGTCACCTGATGGGAAGTGATAGGCACCGCCCATGGACACCACCGACCGCCCAGGTCCGGGTTACCATGGATGCTGTTGTGTCTTAGGCGCCTTACATACGGAGTCCTCTGCGGGACGGGAGTGTTAGACACTCTCCCGTTTATTCTTCACAGCCTATTTAATCTGCATAATCCCCTAGGAAAATAGGACGCCGATGCCCCATGTGCTCCGGCTCTGAATCATAACCAGTATCGTGGTCTAATAAAGCGAAGGGCTTCCATTTGCCATTACGAGGTCGTGCTGTAATCAGGATGAAAAAGCGATAAGTGTACCTATAATTTCGGTACTAGGTCGCTCAAACTAAAGCACGTACGTGTTTATGTACTTGTTGCATTTATGATTCATAATCATGTTATGTTATATATAATATATCCTCGCGTATTATGGTCCATGGTTATTTTGCTATATACTAAAACACGTAATGCTTCGTCATTTTATTGGTTATCTAAATAGGTATACATACCTACTCGTTTGACAATAATGTCAAAAGGCCTTGAAATGCTAACCGGTTTGTCTTCAATGTTACCTTGAAAATCTTAAGTTACCACTTCAATGTAAGTCATATAATACATCTATTAATAGATAACAAAAATAAAGCAAATGGGTGCAAAATCTAATTTAACTTCTGATCCTTTTTGACTTCGGCTAAACAATTGAGATCTGGTTTAATGGGTGCCAAGTTATGTCCTAGATATAAAACGGGAGATATGAAACATAGTCACGTGACCTGAAGTCTAATATTTCCTAAATATGGTGGAACTCTACTGTTTAATATAATACAAATTCGTAGAAAATGCTAGGAATGAAATGACTGTTCGAAAATTTAATACCCTATTTATTACATATTTTAGAATTGCAATTATATAACAATGAATATAAAATAGAGATAGACTCTTCTCCTTTATAATGAAACTAATAAATTAACAAACAACCAAACTCTAGGTACAGAGCCATCTTTTGTTAAATTACTTCTAATATATTATACATATAAGCTGTGGGTAAATCTATGTTAATCAATAAATAAACAACCGATTACGCCCCAACATCGCCGAAAGCAATGATCGACTTAGCCGATTACTCGGCTAAACTCATAGTCAGTCCAACACTAGAAAATACATATATGAATGTGCAATAATAATATAAATAATTTAATTATTCTCCTCATTCAAAATCACAGTTTCCTTGAATACTTTATGTTGAAGACTGTGTGTATTAGGGTCATAAAAATCATTTATTTTCCTCGGATCAGACACACATTAAATTCTAGTACCTATAGTATGTGTTCCAAACAGCTGGATCACTTTGTGAATCGTATGACACACGGTGCGGTGCCTCACATCCTGTATGTTGTCGACTCACCCATGTGTGTATTGTTGGCAGCAAAACATAACAAACCAGGTATAACAAATGTTGTCCAATTTGTAGCCTTATCGCGATTTTCTCGATCGGCAACCATTGGATGGAGAAAAAGATTTACAATGATATGAGGAGTTGTAGTATACGATTAATAGAACATTGGTAAAGAAACGTAGTAAATAGCCGTCTTGCATCTGCTATCTTTGTTCTGGGTATATGGAATCGGGAAGGAAATACAAGAATACCGCTCACCAATTTGCATATGAATGAATAAAGCACACGTTCTGACAATTTGTGTCTTAGATAACAAACCTGCGTTCAAATATTAATGTAAACTTAAGATATTATAGTTTTTTGGTTATTAATTTAATATTTGCATGCTATTCTGAGTTCTATTGATAATTTATAATTCTTGATAATCTAGTATTTAAGAACGTACAATGTAAATAGTATAAGAGCCATGCTTAGATATGTATGGATCGGCTCGACTGGAGCAATAACAGCCTTACAGGACCACACAACGCAAACATTGTTTTATGAAGCAATGTTTGCGTTGTGTGGTGCGCGCACACAGAAATTCTGGCAACACACGACTCTTGAGTTAGAGGTGTCAACGGGCGGCTTATATCACTCACCATAAGGTCACACGCCTGATATTTTGCTTCTAATACCACAAAACACAACTTGCCAAAAATAAATTAAAAATACAATTTCTTTTCACCTCAATTTTTTTTTCTACCTTCTTTTTGTATTTTATTAAATTTTTTTTGAATAATAATGATAACAACTAAAATAATGCTAATGACTTAGGATAAATTGAAGCTCAACATTTGTCAACATTATTAATTATTATAATATTTATTAATATGTATTATCTATATATTTATGGATTTTGATATGAAAGTTTAATGTTTTAACAAATTATCAATGCTGCTTTACCATTTTCGTCACCTCTCCTACTTTAGACGTATTTATTTAAGTATTGCATCAGAGTACTTGACAATTGCAGTATTAGCTAAATTTTGTTGGCTCAGTTACCACAACGAAAAAAAAGAAGAAGTATCTTATATTTGACTCAACCGATCGGTAAGCTGGTAAAAGTAAAAAAATTAGATTGTTAACACTGCTAAACATGTGTAATGATAATATAGCACGCGGTGCTTTCTTCTTCATCTACTTAACTAACGCTCTTTTCGTCTGAGCAATCGGCTCTTTTTTCTATTCCCTGTGATATCATTGACAACTTTATAATTTTTTTAATAACATTTTTCCTCTGCTTACCTTTTAGTAATTGACTAGTTTGTTGACTGTTCTAAAAAAGTGTGAACAACTGTTGGTGAGCTAGGCCTTTAGCCCCTGCATTGTGTCGTGATGTTGCCCCGTGGTGTCAAATAGTATTCGTGAAAATGGGCTATACAGGAACAAATCGTATAATCTCAATACATAATATACTCGAGTCATAATATACTCGAAGGAGAACTATTGTGTTTGATTTTAACCATTTGTTTAAGTCAACAATGGTAATTTAGTTATGTAATCATTTCGGATAATCAATTTTTCGCTGTACGCAAGGTTTTTCCACTGTGATGTTGTACAATGATGAGTAAAACCTACAATTGAAATAGATACATACATTATTCATTTGTTTTATAAAAGAAGTATTCGTTTCGTTTATGTTCGGTGCTGTGCGCCTAAGAGTCGTATCGTGATATTTTATAAAAAACTAATTATTCCTCAGTAAATACTCCGGCCAGTGGTTTCGGAGCCATTTCAAACAAACAAAAGACTTTGGTATATAGGATTTTTGAATATATATAGTATATATACTTTATATACTTTTATGGCACCGACGACGGGAAGGAATGGGTATGCCCTATTCCCCTACATTTATTACACACATTTAATATATTATGTTACATAGGTGTGCTAACGATTATGATAGAGAATTTTCCTGTTCGAATGAATATACCTATACAAATTTTGGTGAATATATTTTGTCACTTCCGAGAAATGTATTTAATACCTATAATAATTTTCAATAGCATTAACTAAATTAGTAATAATAATATATAATTTCTATTTGCAACTAAGTTTAAATATTATTTTTTCCAGTTTTCAAATTTAGTAGTAGTTTAGTTAGTGTATACATATTGTGAAAATTTTGAATAAAAATTATATTTTTTTTTTAACTTTTTTATTGGAATTCAATGTTATTTTAACATCGACCAGCTGTGGCCCGCAGTTTCTCCTAAGTTTATGATCACTGCTCTATTCCTAGGGGTCTTGACGTGTCGTAGATATTTGTGAACCTATATATTTTTTGGGTATAAATTTTGAGTAAATACTATATCCAACAAAAATCATTTATCGAATTCAAGTGGTACTTGCCTCCGTTTAAATAAACAGAGACAAAACTCTTCCGCTCTTATTATTAAAAAGACTACTGCCGCAGTAGGAATTATTAGTGGAACTTAATAAACTTAATAAGCAACGAACATAAAGAACACCAGGATTGGTGACAACTATTTGTGAATCACACACATTTTTGTTCCGAGTGCTAATCGAACCCACGCCCTCGAGCTCAACAGTCAGGCCCTGTAACCACTACACCAACATGTAAAATTTGTGGTCCCGGTCAAATTGTAAATAGATATAACAACGTATTGAATAATTAAAAAAATAACTTACATAGGTATTATTTTTTTTACAATATCGTTATATCCACACATATTATGCGGTTTTGAACTTGACACTTAAGAATTGAGAATTGTTTAAGTATATTGACAGGAAAGACATGATATAAAGGGAACGAAAGGGGATATAGCTTAACACAGATCGATTGGGGAGTATAAGCAATAGCTCAAGCAAGTTATGATCGCATGCCTATAACTCGAACTGGCTGGTGACGGGACGCCCGACCCTCTTAACAAGTAATACATATACGATATTAAAATAAAAAAAATATATAATAAAACCTATAAATAATGAAATCAACGAATATATGAATATATAAGTGCGATATTCAATCCGGAAGCTATTAAAAATTATAAGCTAGCTAATTAATTAGAAGCTATTAAAAGTCAATGCTATTGGGCATACGTAGCTTAGTATAATAGTATTAGACCTAATACATTTAATAATATCACAAGTCATGTATCTAATACTGTTCATAATTAAATTCTGTTTGTTACATTATTGTTAAAGACAGAGCCTTTTACATGTAGATCTAGTAAACATATTATCATGTTATACAGGTGTTTCAGAAAAATGTGGCAACATGGGTCGTAAAGTAGACCCGGTAAATGGCTTTAATAGATAAAAATTTTACAATAAACCGATAAGTACGATTTTGAAAATACTAATAAATTGCTGACATTAATGAAATTATAGGTATTCTATACTAAAAAAGTTGATGGCTTATCCGGATTTTTCCGATCACTATCCTGAGTTATCAAAATCTGAAATTGACAGAAAACAATAGCTTTTGTCAAGTAGTTATGACATGTGTTAAAGAGAACCAAATTGAGAAACCTTGAAAAGCGTTTTCTTTTAATGTCAATGGATTTTTTTCAAGTTCAACACATTTTTGAAACACCCTGTACATATATATATTTTCAATGTAAAGATGGTTGCTTATAAAATCCACCCAAAATAATAGTATTAGTGACTTTTTCCACTATCAGATAAGCGAAAGGTCGATTTGCTTTGAAGGGTATAATTCCGCTACGACTTTTGAACTCGGCCACTGTAACCGCAGCAGATATTGTACCCTCTTCTGCAACTTCTATTTGAGCCCTATGAAACATCTTAGATACAAATACAGGCGTCCTAGTAATGAGACCTAAACGAGCCCTATTCTGGTCAAACAAATCCCTAATACCAAAAACGCTCTTTAAAACTCCTATTAAATCTAATTCGGACTCCACTTTAAAACGGGGAAGGAAAAAGTCCACTTCATCATCTGGGTATTCATCTTTAGATATCTTCATCTCTTCAAAAAATGTGTCCAAATCAATGTTCTGAAAGTTTTGAAACATATCTTCAACCGCTACCCCAGGGTTTGGTAACATAACAAACATGGACACTCCACTTGTGTCACCGTAAGGTAATTCGATTACTCTAGCTTGTAGTTGTCTGAAGTTTGTAAGTGGATATGTGAATCTGTTGTACATCATATTTACTTCTCCGATAAACTCACCATTGCTGTCATAGAAGGGTAGTTTTTTGGTTGAACTCACGTTAAACGGTACGGTCCACTGCCCTTTAAAGTATAAAGCGCTTGACAGAAACATATTCGCATTTTGAAAATCGTCTGGCTCAACGAGTTTCTTTATTAAACCATTTGTGATATTAGAAACAACTCTGTTTAATACATTTGCAACAAAAATATTATTAGTGAAGTTTAAACTTATGGCATTCATTTCATATTCCATTTTAGCAATTTCTTTGTAGTCCTGTAGCAGAAAACTGTTTTGGTCAACGAATATGGTATTTAGTTTAGATAATTTGACTGAGTTAGTATTCACTTTTAACCACTGACTGATCTCCTTGAAGTCATTGGGTCTATCTCTCCTCCGTCTCCACCTTATTGCGTTAGAGATTTCTTCTTTAGTGTCTCCCTGAGCCCCCTCAGCGATAGCAGCGAGTGCAGTCCAAAGTGTAAACGGAGACATAATAAAGTTTTGTTCATTCTGTAATGTTCTTGATGTATGGTATAATGCTTCTATGGAAAAGTGGCCTATTCGATTTGGCAAATCATTATACGGTTTATGAACTTGTGCGTAACACAAGGCTGTAGACATTATAATGAACACTGTTGTTTGCATTTTAATGTTGTTGTACAGAAACACAAAACACTGACAAATATGGCGGATAATGTTAATTAAGTATTTAAATAACGCCAATCACGATTCACGAGAGCGCATTGCAGCGATGTATCTATTGCAGTGCTTAATACCGACTGGTATGTATTTATGTTGTTCCAAAACTCGTCAAACCACTTAAATTTATTTTATTGGATGTTAGAGCGCGAACTGTTTTGTTCGACTTCGGTGCGGATGAGAAAAAATATAACAATTGTTATCTATGTGTCTTTGGTATTTTTAATTTATGCTAACTTGCCTACCTAATCTGTTTTAAACTCACATAATCCATACATAATAGTATTATATACAAATAACAAACCTCATACATGGTGGTGTGTGAGATTCATCCAATATGCCTCCTGTCATTATTTTTTTACCTAATTGAATGAATATTTTGACCCGATTAATAGTTCTTAGTTTTTAATAAATAAATGTTAAGTCTTTCAGTATATGTACATACATACGCTCGTGCCTGCAAAGCAAGAAAGTCTTTTAGATTAAGGTTATATTTTAGAGGAGCATGTACTTAATTAAAGCCTTAATTAAGTTTAGTTGGCTAACAATGACAGGTTGTTATTCCAGTTCGCAACACACAACCAGCAGAAGATCACTGAAAATAAGCTGGATACAATCTAGAGACATACAAAAAGTACATTTTTTTTTTATACTATAGGGGGACAGACGAACAGACGGGTCACCTGATGGTAAGTGACACCGCCGTCCATGGACACTTGCAACTCAAGAGTCGCAAGTGCGCTGCCCGCCTTTGAAGGTGATGAGGGATGGGGGATGCAGGGAGTGGAAAGAAGAGAGGAGGGATGAGGAGATGGAAAAAAGGAGAAAGGAGATGAGGGGAGAGAAAAGGGGGAGGGGGAATTGGGCCTCCGGAAACCTCACTCAACTCGGGGAAATGCAACGCAAGCGTTACTTCACAACCGGTTTTCTGTGAGGCCGTGGTATCGCACCGGTCGAGCCGGCCCATTCGTGCCTAAGCATGGCTCTACCACTGAAAAAATATGCTGAACCTATAGCCATCTCAACAACTGGTGAAATTACTACACCATAAAGATACAAACCTACAAAAAGCCGCAATATTAAACAGACGTAAACAGTTAGCAAGTTCATGCAAATTAACGAAAATAGGCAATCACCATAACACAACATGAAATATAAGACACCACACAACACATTTACTTGATTCTCAGTTCCCACGAGTAAATGTGGTTATAATAAGCCGAAGAGCTGAGAAAAAAAGTCAATATACAAAAAGAAAAGCTGATAGTTGTATCGCCGAGCAGGAATACCATGATCCGTCATAGTTTGTCTATGTCGCTCCCGCACGAGAATATTGTCGTCACTCTCGCATAGAAGCGATGAACGCCGTGCTCACCAGATTGTAACCTTTTGTATTGGTAATACGACGTTCTCGACTGCCTGTATTATTTTTGTGTGTCTTGTCAGTGTCCGTTCGAGTACTTCGGGATATAAGTGTTCTGTGACTCCGGGTCTCGAGCGTGGGTGGGACTTGATTTCGCCAGTATTTGTGTATAATCTTTGAATTCAGCATTAGAATGCATTCGCGTTAAATCATTTAATAATATTTTTGAGGTTAAATTTGAATTGTAGTTCTGTTACTGTACTAATTACTGTTGTTTAATATGTTATCAACTCTGTCGACATCATGTTCATTCAAGGATTTTGTTTAGTTTAGGTGTAGTGTAGTTCACTAATACCAAATCTGAACGTGATAATTAGATACAGGGATACATCTGCATATGAAACTGAATAGTTACGCTATTCTCAGTGGAAACTGCATATTATATCTAATATCTAGTGATGATACATATTTTCGCTATATTTAAAATATATTCGGTAAGTTATCTCATTGATAAGTGTAACAATAAACTCTGTAACCAACATTTAATCATATAACAACAATTTTCACTTATAAAAAATTTTGAGTAATAGAAAATTATTTTAGTTATTGCATATTGAATAATTAAAATATTTCTCATGCTTATTTGCACTTTTCAAGCTTTTATATTTTGTATTGTCCTTAGTGATAATGACTAATTATTGATATATTTTAATGATTTGAATATTGAGTTTCTTTTCTACAGAACTAAATACCTATATTTTTTGAAGTGAAAACTTCTTTTAGCGCGGTACGCATATTTTTAGATGAGAAAAAGTCTATGGACTAGCGACACCGTTACGAGACGCATATGTCCAATCAACTTAATATTAGCACAACGAGATATAAAAGTAAAATTGATGCGGTATTCACGAGATATTTAAATAACTTAGAATCAAAATTGTTTATTTCCTATTTTAGTTACCATGAACCTATAGTTTCTATTTTAGATTGTAATAATTTTAATGATAATGGTGATGATGCAAGAGTTGTCGAAATTGTTAACGATGATTCATAAAATAATATTAAATGTATTTTAAAGTTTCTAATAATTAATAAAATGAAATTCATAAATAAAATGTAATTCATTACCCAATAACCCAATAAACCTAGTACCAATCTAAAAAATGATTAACGCGCCAAAATAAGTTTTCACTTTTGTCGGCACTCCCGGAGTGCATTTTTTTATGCGATAGGGGACAAACGAGCAGACGGGTCACCTGATGGTAAGTGACTACCGCCGCCCATGGACACTCGCAACTCAAGAATCACAAGTGCGGTGCCGGCCTTTTAAGTACGAGTACGCTCTTTTCTTGAAGGTTTGAAGGTCGTATCGGTCCTGAAATACTACAGGTGACAATTTGTTCCATAGGCTGGTTGTGCGAGGCAAAAAGTTAAGTTAAGTTCTGTAGGGTACTAACCTACTCCCTTAATTACAGTTATTATTATTATTATTATTATTATTGGCTCTTCTTTCCTGTGCCGATCGGTGAAAGATTGGAATTCACGCACGTTTTTCCTTCCCACTTCAATCCTGGGTCTTTTAAGCGGGGCGTGAAAAAGCATCTCACCTGGAAGCAGACTAGACATGTAATGAGGATGGTGACCACCACTCTTGGATTCCATTTATTGCTTATCATCAGGCAAAGTGGAGTCATTATGGTAACACATAAAAAAAAAAGTTATAATTCGTAAGGAATAAACTTTTATATTTGCAACAGCTGACATCAAATCCTATGACAATTTTATTAAGTTTGCTATACTTGCTGATATTTGCAATTAATTTATCATAATATATTAAAATTTTGACTCTACCTACAAAAAAATTAAAATCATTATCGAGACGTTTGGTCAAGTAATTTTGCTCTCCGCTTGTAAGGAATTGTACATTCCACCATCAGCTCAACAACATCAGATGCAAATATCTTAACAGCTTTAAAAAAAGTATGCCAGTTCGAGTAATAGGTATGTGACCCTGACTCCTTCGAGCTACTGCTTATACTCCTCAATACATCTGCATATGCTTTTCATCAAATCCTATCTTCCCTTTCCTGTCAACATACTTTTTCCATCAATTAGTCTCAGTTAATAAAATTTTCCCATCTAATTTCCAAAATTGCTAGGATGATACAATAGTCTTGCCCCTGTGACTTAAGGGGGACTACATTATTATCGGCAAATGTGGGATACAGTCGTGAGTGCATGTTTATGTGGGATCCCACGTTCAAATCCAGATTTTTAGTTACAGTTTTGTTGCAGTTACCGCAGGAGTGTAACTGATTCAAATAAAAAAAAAAAAAAAAAGACGGGTTGCACTCCGGGAGTGCCGGCAGAAGTGAAAACTTGATTATTAACGTTGAGCATGTTTGATATTTTGGAATGGTTAGGGAATAATTTTGCACCAATTGCTTTATCAGTATAAAAGTACTATCATTTATGTGGTAGAATACAATATTCATTTATTGCGCTATCGTACACAAACATGACAATTTATATTACATTAAAAATTTAACACTTTAAAACTATTACAATTATTGTACATACACGAACACGCACGGCACGCTGTAACATACACGAACATTCGCGCAAGCGCCCTGCGCTGCCTAAACGAAACAGTAGGCCCAGGCATACATTTTCGCCGCGCCGTAGAGAGGGGATAGCTGTCTACTCTCCATCCGTCTTACGCTTTTTCGATCAGGTCACGTGTCCTGACGCGAGTTTAAGATTTTATACCCATTACAGAAAAAGTGCTCAACGCCGCTAAAGAAGTTTTCACTTCAAAAACAATTTTGTCTACTATACGAGGCGAAATCGAATAACATACATTAAAACAAAAACGGAACTACAAAATGTCACTTAATTCGACGTGGGTACTAACAAAGGCGTCCTCCAATAACTTTCAATATGTCAAAGCCCCCCGCTACACAGGAATTATTCTTAATGCGGGATTTGTCTTAAAAAAAAATATACCTGCTTTCGGCAGCCTTTCTTCATTTCATATCGTATCTCCATCCACAAGTCTACTTAAATAAATTTATCATCACGATGAAGAGTTTTGTATGTTTAAACATCAATCTCTAGAACTAAAGTCAGATCCACTTGACGCCAGAGCCACCGCCCCGCGGTGGTTCTTCGTATTCGGTCTGGCGTAAAGACAGTAAAACAGAAAGGCTCTTACAAAAGTTACGCTAAAAAACCAGATCAAATCATTAAATGCATATAAATTATATCCTACATACAATAAGGATACAAATTCTTCAAATAACTAGTTCATATTATTTGCTAATTTAAAGGAATACGTTAATAAACTACACGACACCATAATTTATAAAGATGTTTTTATTTATTTTACATCCTCCATATCATTGGAAGCATATTTTCCTTCGCAGTGTTCCTTCTGACCTTCGACTAATATTCTTCCTACAATTTTTATTAATTTTACTTTAAATCTTGCGACTTTGGTGTTTTCCTCAAACTTCAGCTCTTTGATATTCCTCTCGATGTAGTATTTAAAGGTGTTCCACAGCATCTCACGAACATTAAGAAGGTGATCTACTTGACTGAAACAACGTATACAGTGTAATAGTCGATTTGTAAGTACTATTTAGTAATGGGTAACTCGTCAATTTTAGATGAGGATGAGGGAGTAACTCATTTTACCTCGCGAGTACCTCATTTGAGGTGAGGACTTGACACGTGAACGGCTAGTTTTCAACTCAAACGCAGCGCGCCTCAAATAAGTGAGACAATCGCGAGGTATGGCCTTAGCGCAGCATGTTAACTCTTATTGTCGTTTCTCTCACACTCATAATTATCTTTCTCTCACAAGGTTTAAACTCCAAAATAAACAAAATATGACACTCAATTACCAACTTTATTCGTAGATGTATAATAATAATATGTATGTTTTATAATAATTGGTATGTAATATTTATTGCTTTCAAATTCGAGTAATGATTTTTATGTTTCTACATTATCTAAATAATATGCTACGAAACTTCACACGCTCATACAATCTCATAATTCATAATTTCGAGCAACAGTCAATTGATGCCGCATGCCGCGAGGAACAAAATTCTTTGGCTAATGGTTCATTTACTGGCAAAATCGTAACTCACGCCCTCAATCATTTATCGACTAACAGTGTAATAATCGACTCACTTACTCATCACTCCCTCGCACCTCACGCACAACGCGGAGAGCGCGGCCATGTCACGCGAGAACGAGGAACGAAGAGCGAATGAGGAATGAGGCAGTTCAATGTCTAAATTTCTTTGATTGAAAACTTTCAATTTTCCGTCACGAGTACCTCAAATGCAACAGGTCTTTCGTAAGTTTGTTTTTGTTACCCTTTACGCTCAACAGAACACATTATTTATTAAGAATATTTGAAACCTGACTACATTACATATGCAGTTTTAATTTTAACATCCCTTTATTTTTATATTTTCAATCTTAGATCTTATCTCATCACTCATACTATTAAGACATTTCAAATGATTTATATTATGCTCAGTACATACTTTAAAGGAGGAGCGTTATCATTAAAAAAATTGAAATATTTTTTTCAGTTGATGCACAATATTTCGGCGACCACTAGGTATAATAATTACTGTATATTATACACTTATTAACAGAACAGCGTGCACAAGGATCTCATTACATATTGATAATTGGTTACATATACATATATGCTTTACATCAGTCTAGAGCAGGCACATTGCACATTTCACTTCACTCATCCTTTCAACGTGCCTAAACCCGTTTGGACCAAATACTTAAAAAACGTAGATTGCAGGTTTGTACACTTCCTTCTGCCTGCTTTCTCCTTTCTCCTTAGGAGATACAAGCGTGAGCACGTATGTATGTTTCATTCCTTACTCTGTCACTCCTCAATCTAACCTAACACATATTTCTAAGTGAAAGCATTTCCATGGCATTAATTTTACTCTCTTCTTTCTTCTGTCTTCCCTCGTTATATAGAAAGCAATTTTACTATACTAACTTACCTCGAAGGCACATGAATTTTTAGTCTGTGTTTCGGTATGGTCAATACTATCATGTCTTCCTTAGCATTATCCTGTAAAAAAAAGACATTGATTTTGAGACATCAACCCTGTCGTTAATAAAGGTCAGTCAGTGTCAGCATTTTCTTTTTTTTTCTTTAATTAAAAATATTGGGAAAATATGAAGAGTCATCGAATATTTATTTTTCTATTTTACCTGTATGTTTCTATACATACATATATATAGGTACATAGTTTTCAAGGAAAAGTTGATACTAGGTAATAATTTTACATTTACGAAGAAACCTCGATAAATAAGTTTCAAATATTATAAATATAACTTGAATTATAAAAGAATGTCACAGTCTAAGATCGGAATTTAAAACGACCCATCTGTTTAATGGATTAAAAGATTTTTATATCAAAATAATAGTAATAAAATAGCAAATTGTAGTATGTTTATGTATGTTAATAAATATTACGTGGGTAAAATCCTGGCAAAAATTTATTATCAGCGCACTCATGATAACGAATAAATTGAATACCAACCGAAAGTAAAAAACCTATAGAATATACAAACGTTGGGTTGACATTTTTTTTTCCTATCGTAACTACTCTGTTGGCAGGTATAAACAGGTATGGAAATACTAGTTATTTTCACCAATTTGTTTTAAAAATAAATCTTATATCAAAATAACAGCTACTTTGATCTCGGTGGAGTAGAATAGTGCCAGTAGAACTAGTGGCTGTCGTCATAGGCGACAAAGGGATCGGACTGTTATCTATCAGACAGTATGTATAAAATCATATAGTACCCGGTTTACGGCCATGGGCTTGCCACCTATTGCGTTAGTGGGACGAAATTTTAACTGGCAATAACATTTTAATACGAATGGAAAGGTCCGAACCAAGTATCGGGTGCGATAGAAGAGGACGCAGCATTGTGAAAGATTACACGAGACCTTTCTCAAGGAGTAAGTCGTCCAGCCGCGACGGTACCGGACGTCACACTGACGAAATATGAATGTTACTCACGAAAGTTTTTTTTTCTAATATATATACTTTTTTTGGCATTATTTATTTAAAATAAAAGTTACTGTTTTGTTTCAGCCATTTGCCTGAGATTGATTGTTGCACACTTTATGAAATTTATATCTAGAGGTAAAATATTATCATTATTTATTAGAGAAGAATAAAATCTACTCCGGAGATACTCCATAACGTTCTACCAAATTACTAAGTGCTTTTCGTTACCAAAATCATGCAACCTTCTAGACTCATGACGATGTAGACGAACATTTTGACACTACAGTCAGTTTTGAGTTTTGAAGGTATGACTAGCTATAGACTACGGAGCATCAACAACGTCTAACATTCATTTGAACAATTTTAGAAACTATTCAGATATTTTCCCATCAAACTGTTTTTTTTACTTCGAAACATACTCACCACATGTACAACGATATTATAAAAAATATACTCTTTGCATTTATTTATTATTACTATATTTTTAGAGCAAGTTCACTTTTATTATTCTACAAGCATTCAAATACTTACCCACACCCACCCTTATACATACTTCTTATTCTACTAATGATGTACAAATATAGTCATTATCTATCTTTCTTATTTTGCAGTAGGGTCGAAATCATAATTTTAGATTATAATTTTACAAGTCAAGGAAAATCTAGAATTGTTTATTTCCACAAAAATGAGCGATAAAAAATTCAGACGTGCGTTGTACGGGCGTCATACTATTAAAGATATACATATCTTAATAATATGTTAAACTTGTTTACTGATTCATAGAAAAATAAACAGTTTGTGGCAAAGGTAAATGAATTAATTCTGCGGTTTACAACACATTCAATCGGTCATAACTGAGAAGTACTGAGCGTAATAAATCTATTACACGTAATGACGACCGATTGAATCTGTCAAACCTAATAATTTTAAATACAATTTTTCTTTTGCGGTTTGGATAATCCAAACTGAATAATAATAAGAAACAAAAGAGTTTAAATATGTATTAAATTTCCATTGAAAAGTTGAAGTTGGAGGTCTCGGACTTAGCGGCACCATCAGTTCGAGTAGTAGGTATACGGCCCTGACTTGCAGGAGCTATTACTTATACTCCCCATTCCATCTGTATAAACAATATTCATTTCCTTCACTTTCAATCTTCCCTTTTCTGTCCAGAAATCCCAAATTTTCCTATCTTATTTCCAGATGACGGCAATATGCTGGGGACAAGCATATTACTGTCATCTGGGGAACTTTTACGTACGGGCGTTAATTACGTACGTGAAATGACGGTTTTGATGTTTTCTTTGTATACTTTGTATAGTTTAATACAGTTAGGCGTTTCACTCGACGGGCCTGTGTGTCTAGTGGTTAGTGACCCTGTCAAAATGTAATTTATTGTCGTAGAAATATGTGGAAGTGTTATTGTCATTTCTCATTATATTATTTTCTACAATATCAATGAAATAATCATTAGCTATATGAGATCCCGAATCGATTAAAGCGTTGTTCTTAATAATCTTATCGATATATATCTTGGATGATTGATTACCGATGTTACGTTTAACAACGTCCGAAAGTAGCTCTACACTTGTTACTAGAATAAGCAATATACTTTTGATGACTGGTCGATTGTAGACGATTAATACAGTTTCTTAGTAAGTTTGAATACGTTTTAAATTTATTTTATACTCGATAGTTCTATAGTATGAAAATCTTAATTTTGTCTTGTTTTTTGCCAAATTTTAAGTCCTTCAGTTAACCATTTTATTTTAGTAGTTTTGTGTATTTGTTTTACTTTAATAATAGGGAAACACGGTTTATAAAACAGTATTAGTATGTTATGAAACCTATAAAACGCATTATTGACTTGAGAGACTTCATATATTTCTTAAACAATTTTCTTATAAATTCAAGGAATTTATTTATATTTTCTTTACTGAGATCGTTTTTATTTACAAAATAATATCCTGTGGCGTTACTGTTTTGACAATTTAATTTCAAAACTTGAGCAATGTTGTGATCTCATAGGCAAAGGTTATGAACTTATGAGTTTTTCCAGTCGTTGTTGAAATATTGCTAACAATATTGTCAATGCATTTATTTTCTCGTGTCCGCTCGTTTATATGACATTACATACCATAATTAAAGATGAGTTCATTAAATTGAATGCTGTTACCACCATTATGTAAAAAAAATATAATAAAATCACCAGCAATTACAACTTTTGTGTAGCATTTTTATTAGCAAGTTTTCAAAGTTATCAAAAAGTTCTATAGACATTACAATAATGTTACTGTTTTGAATTACTTTACCACATATTTAATATTGTTTCTTAACGCTCATAGCTTTAATCTCAGTTAATTCAGCGCATTTATACCTATTCTTGCAAAGTATACAAGTGCAACAGTACAACAAGTTGGTAGCCACTGAATAGCATATAATTTTCCTCACCTACAGTTATAAAATGTTCAGTTAAACAAACAACTTCAATGTTTATACCTGATTCATGCAACTCATAAATAGCCAATATATTGATGTAAAATATAATAAAATAGTGTTACGATACGACAGAGTAAGTTGGTATATCTTTCGTTTTTCTACAACCTGAAAGTATTAGGGAGTTGAACCCTTGCGTGTTTGTGGATTAATATTAGTATGACAGCTAGATCTTGTCGAATAAATTAATGTATTTAAGTTCGTTTTATTACTACAAAATTGCATCCCTCTTGAAAGTTACTTTTAAAGGTTTTATTATTATATGACAGATATTTTTTTTTTTTTTTTTTCTTTAAAAAGACAACTCCCGCACTAGGATTAATTCCTGTGTCGCGGGGGACTTTACAAACATTTAAGAAACGGACACAAAGAACACCCAGACTCAGAACAATAATTTGAAGATTACACAAAGTGTTGTCCCGTGCGGGGATCGAACCCACAACACTCGGCGCGGCAGCGTAGTAGTGAGGTGACCACTTAAACCGCTACGCCATCCGTACAGTCAAAAATTAAGGGTATAATGTATGTCAAGTTTTTGTGTGAAATATTTACTAATCAGAGACACGTGTATTTATTTAAAAAGCTCGAACCTTTTGGCAACAGCCAGTTCTCTTCCCATTTTACCAACCTTTCAATAGATAGACTGAATCTTTTTTTACATGTAAGTCTCAAAGTTGGTTGGCACAATTACATTAATAGTACTATTTACGTGAGTGTTACTAAATTAGAGATAGCAATATATGGGTGAAGGTGATTAAGAGATCATTTCATATCTCTAAATCACCTTCGGAGATACAGGCATACAAAAGCACGGCAACACCTTGAAAATGTAGTACTGGTTTTAAACCGTTTATGGCTTTTCACAATTGCGGAACTCTAAACGTTTTACCTGCATTTATGAGAAACGGAGGTAATAATACATGCAAATTAAAATGGTCAGAATTTTTAAAAGGGTATTTTTTTTACTAAATCTTTTTGGAACTGCATGCCAGATATATATTTCAGCGGTTAAGACCATTGTTTCGTTTTCAAGGTCACGCAGATCTGTATGTGCTAGTTCAACCATTAGCATCGCTACATTTTTCTAGATTCACTCATCGCAGCTCTATTGAAAAGGAGCTGACAGGAGCGAGATCTCTTATAGTAAGTACAAAATTTAATAAAAAAATTCGCCGGTTGATGTTCCGGTTCTAGTGAGTTTCAGCGATCCCAGTCTCTTCTCAGTCCCATTGCATCATCAGGGAATATTCGGTATCCCTTACTCTAGCTCCTTCGCCCTATCCATTTGCTTTAGCCCAATTTACCTTCGACCCTTGTACGGTCTGGATCGACTGCATTTCAAAATAGGGTTAAAGTCGGACAGGCAACCAGCCGATTCTTAGCAATTTCACTCATTGCGAGGAAGAAGAAGGAGTTGGGTTTTCTTTTAAACTCTTTTGATTCTGATAGTCAAGCTGTCTCATCTACGGTCAGCTGATTTGAATACCTACATACACATTTAACTTAACCATCATTTAACTCATGTATTAGGGGCTACGAGCACCTACCCCTATAGAGACAATATAAGGCGACCCGATCCTGTCAACTCGTCAGTGACTAGTCACCGATATATTTCGCTACACCTTTGTTTTCCGTCAGTTACGACCAAAAATTAGAACCGAAGAGATGGCTTACATTTAAAACATAAATTACCTTTTTACGGCATCATGTCCTGTTGTACAGTGCCATTAAATGGTGTGGAAACAACTGTAAAACCTGTAGTGTAACAACAAACCACTTTTACTTTATTTTACTACTGTGTTACTTATTTTTACCTAAATATTTTCAAAAATTTGATTATGCAACGTGGGTCAAGTAAAACTGGACAGTCGGCCACGTGTCCACTGTCCGTCCTTTCCGCTCTTACTGCAAAACATGTATGTCAATCTCTCATTATAGTGATTAGTCGCGACGCCAATGACTAGTGCGTGCAGTGCATTTATTTTGTATTGTCGATAATTATTTTGATTTATTTTGTGGTTGTTATTTACTACTATTAGTAATAATTTAAGATATTAATTTTAATTTTATTTTCGTGTATGATTATTGGATAATTATTATCATACCTCCAATGTTATTTTATTTAAACTGTATGATTTTTGTTCCTATAGATTTCCAAAAACGGTGATATGAAACAAACGACTAAATGTTACAAAAAGAGAAAATTGGTTTCTATTGGTAATTAATGAGGAGTGCAGAACCTGCGCTATTCTTGCCGAGAACGGTTAGCAACAATATATTATGTAACTGCCTAATATTATCTCGATTATGTCAACAGCCGTGTCAAGTGTTGTCATCGACTGCCAAGATATTTCTGATCGACTTGACACCTTGGCGTTGCGTAGAGCTTCACTCTGCATCCTCTATCGCTTATATCATGGGGAGTGTTCAGAGGAATTGTTCGGACTTATACCGGCTGCTAGTTTCCGGCATCGTCCATCAAAATATCCATCCCCATCACCTGGACGATTGGCACTCCACCACTGTGCGCTTCTCCAGAAGCTTTTTGCCTCGCACAACCAGCTTATGGAACATATTGTCGCCTGCCGTATTTCCGAACCGATACGACCTTCAAACCTTCAAGAAAAGAGCGTACTCCTACCATAAAGGCCGGCAACGCACTTGTGACTCTTGAGTTGCGGGTGTCCATGGGCGGCGGTAGTCACTTACCATCAGGTGACCCGTCTGCTCGTTTGCCCCCTATCGCATAAAAAAAAAAGTAATTTGAAAATAAGACGAATGTAAACAGTTTTCCCTGTCAGAAAGTACAAATATCCTGTCATGAAACAAAATCAAAACGGTTAAATTGATCGATTCTCAGTTTTACTGGATTTATCGGGTTTTGTGTAGCGGACACGCACACACGCACAGTCGTATTACCTTTTGCCCATCATTATTGCTACAAAGTATCGCAGGACCATATTGAGCTTCTCTTTGCCGGAATAAGATCACACGGTGGTTCAAATGACAACCCGACTGCCCGTTTGTTCGAGGCAATATATAAAAAAATGTTGGTCCATACAGAATTAATGGAAACATCCACGGGTAATTGTATACCATTAGAAAAAAAAATCATCTTAAACTGCTCATCTGCGATAGCTAAAATAAATATGACTACGTCAAATCAGGCAGAAAATAATGCCGTTGATTTCTGAGTTACTGAATATTAAGAAGACATTGAGAAAGCCCTCGAGTCTGGCGAGTTTTCACAGTTTTCGGAACATGTGATAGGATATATTGCTGGCTACGTTACTAGTGCATTAATTAAAAAAAAATAGATTCAATACATGTATAAAGGTTTTAATGTCATTAGAAGAAAATAAAAAGAGTCTCATATTCTACAAAGATAATGGAGGATTAATTTATTCCTCACAAATGATCATTAAAATATGTTGGCATTGCGAGTTCGTATTTAGTCAAGATTTTATTAATAGTGACTCTAAAGGAAAAATCACCGCTGAACGGTTGACCCACAAAGGTATTAGTAGCTTTGCAAAAGCAAAATTATTCCCCGAAGAAACCAATCATGTTATCGAATTAACGAAAAGTTTACTAAAACAATATATTAACACGAGGATGACATTTATATTTGAAAATCAGAAATTGGAAGAAAAGCGTTAGTTAGGAGAATATATACAAAATTAATTAATTTGAGAAATCAATAATAGCACCTTATAAAAAAAATAAGGATCAAAAAAATAAAAAATAAATGTGAATATCTTTTTTATTCCCCCTACAATCCACCCGTACCGCCTCGTAGTGCCCCGGCCTCGAACCGGACCATCTTGCGTATCTCCTACGGGGCCTTGTTTTATGAAAGTATATAAGTAAGTTCAACAAGTCTCTTAGTTTTTTTTAACTCGTTTAGTTTAAGCTTATTTTTTTTTTCAAAGTTGGCGTATTCTGCCTGATTGTAATGCTTGAAGATGTTAGTTCCTTTGCCAGGTCATTTAAAATTGCATTACTCGTTTGAAATTAAATTATTAAAAAAGTGCAAAACCTTTTGCTTATCGATATCGATAAAAAGCATAAAGGAATTACAACGTACGCCCGATCGCTAGATCGGGTTCGGAATACTTCGGTGCGATCACAATTCCCCCCGTGTCGCAGCTAGTTGACAGAATTGTTTTCTTTTAAATTCGCATGTATTGGGTCTCTATAAGGGTAAGTGCTCGTAGATTAGCGGACAAGCTTATTGCCGTGTACTGACTGTATACATATACACTGTCTGATAGATAAAAATCCAATAATTTAGTCACCTTGTATAACATCCACGGGAAGAGATGGAGGTCTCTATTCTACTTCTCCGAGAACAACACGCCATTGGGGTTTTGTTACAAGAATTGTTTTTTTTTTAAAAAGGCAACTCCCGCACTAGGATTAATTCCTGTGTCGCGGGGGACTTTACAAACATTCAAACAAACAATAATTTGAGGATTACACAAAGTGTTGTCCCGTGCGAACCCACAACACTCGGCGCGGCAGTATAGTGGCGATGTGACCATTTAAACCGCTACGCCATCCTTGCAGTCATAATAGGTCAAGGCAGAATACACTGGTTTTGCAAAAGGAATTTGTAATTTTTCAACTTACCGAGTCTCTCCTAATATCTCCAGGACAGAACAAGAGAGCCGTATGCGGCGGTATGAGTGAGTTCTTGTAGACGACCAGTGCCCGTCTATCAGCGGAGTGGTGACCCCCGAAGTATGAGAACAAGTGGTTCTTAGTACTGCGCTTGTGTATATTGTGATTCACACTCTCGCTACCAATGTGGGCTCGGTCGCCAGTACTAGGTAACAAAGATAAAAATAAGGATATAGGACACCAGCTTCTGCCCACGGCTTTGCCCGTATGGGTGCAATTTAATAGTAATTTCCCCATACGGGCAAAGCCGCGTATTTTCTTTAGCTAAGTGTCCTAAAAAAAAAGTGCGCTTGTGGTGATTCGAGGTCATCAAATGTGTGCGACTTTTGACGTCTACAGACGTAGAAACGGGTGGTAAGTCACAACCGTCGCTCAAAGACACATGCAACTCAAGATTCTTAAGTGAGCTGCCCGCATTTGAGGGTGATAAGGGGGGGGGCTGAGGGGAGGGGCAAGAGAAGGATAATGAGGGAAGGGGAAGGGGACAAGGTTGATGAGGGGGGGGGGGCAGAGGGGAGGTGGTGAGATGAGGGGAAAGAAGAGAGAGGAGAGGGAAAGAGGGGCGTTGGGCCTCCGGTAGCTTTACTCACTCGGCAATAAATTGCAAGCCGGGTTACTCCAGTCGAGTCAGTAGTTTTTTTGTCATATTCTACCACTTCTGGTCTAGAAATCTACATCATTTCATGTAGATCAGTCTACATAATTACATACAAAATATTTGTAGTTAGATACATATGCCTGTAAGAGCTTTAACGCAAACAAATCCGCAAGACTTACCTAGTAAAAATATCAGTGACAGTACTCATCTTCCCCTTCGTCTTGACATATCTGCTAGTAGTAAGAAGTGAGTCAGCTCCTGACAGTAACACTCCTGACATCAGCTCCTCAATGTCTGAGAATCGGTTCAACTCCTCGGCTTCAGTCATGGGAGCTATCATGCCCGATTTGAAGACTTGTTCTAAGTGAAGGTTTGAGAGGGCTGCAAAAGTAATTTCAATGTATTGGACCGACGACTAGAAGAAAATAGCTTACAGCGGATGGACGCTGACTGCCCAAGACCTGGATAGTTGTAGCTCTTTGGGGAAGATGTTCGTCCGGCTACAGGTTGATGATGATGATTGCAATTTACAGTGATAATAAGACCCGATTCAATAGGCATGTATAGCTAGATATATTAAAAAATCTAACTGAACTGAAAAATAGGACCTTAGCACCCAACTCTTTTTACACAAAATTAAAACGGTAATTTAAAAAAACTAAAAACCTAGACCTCGACTCGACCCTAAAACAAGATAGTCGTCATACCCTATTGCACTTAACTTAAGAATCGCCAAAGTTGGTAAGGCGATGCTTATAAGCGTCAAATCTATACAAAAAATGACAATTTAGACCTTACACAATAGTTTTTAAGAAGTTTAGTGCAAACGGGCACTCGACTATTAGGTAAATTACAGAACAGGAGCTAATTGTATTTTAACAATATTTCTAAACACAAGAAAAATTGTAGTTAGTGAATTGAGAGCACATGCCTTTATTACATTGCAGATTATTCCAATCTACTGACTAGACAACTTTCTAGAATGGGTTTCGATTGCTACAATTAAAAAAAAAATACAATGAACTCCTGTTCGAAAACGGCCGATTCAGAGGAATTATTCTTTAAAAGAAGATATTACACTATTACATATATAAATATACAATAAAAAATATTGTATTGTATATTAACCCTAACGTCGTCAGTAATTGAGAACAGTTACACGATAGGGAGACAATTTTAGTTAAATATAACTACAGGTACTAGCGCTGCACGACTTGAATTGGACTTTTGGAATTATTCTTTTGGAGAAAAAGCCGCTAGTCACTTAACCTTTTGACCGCCACGTCAATAACGAAAAACTGTGTTTTCAAATACAAACAAATTCCTTGTTTCAAATCTACAAAATAATAGTGACGACAAAAGTAAGTTTTATTAAATTTTAGCCGTACTTCTCCTTACTTCCCAGCTTAGTAAACATTACACAGAAATAACAGCATTAGATTAGAGCAGATTTAATAATAAAAGTTTTTTTTTAAATGACAGTGACTAGGCACTAATTTCGTTTGTGACGTCATCCCCTGATATTACCGCTTTTGAGTTAGTTAGTTTTTTTACACCATTATAATATAAAAATCACATATTAAGTACGTGATTATTATATTACTACGTGATTAGTATATTATTCTAGAATAGTGTAATGAGCTAATAAATATATGATTTTTTTATGTTGATTACACAGAGATAATTGTGGAAATTTATGTTTGGTAGTACTGGTACTCTTTAAAATTTCGTCACATAACACTTAGCTGGGTCAGTATTAAATGTAATGATTTGGGATATTTTAAGGCTCTGTACAATTTTGCCGAACAGATTCAGGAATGGCATACCTATGTATAATGGATTACGACATGATATAGTAAATTACATTAAAATATTGCACTTGACTATCAGCATCCAGCAGCGTGATCGACGTCATAGCGTGACGTGTCATAGTCTGTGTCGTATAGAGTACTGTAAAAGAATTCCGTTGATGGTATGCGTGAGAGTAATCGAAAAATTTTCGATTTGCACATATTTATCTATGACTTTGGCCACACATATGGTAAATTTATTATAAATTTTGTTTGTTTATAATCCGATATAAAATGGAGTTGACGAAAAATAGTTTTCATCATATATTAGTATTTTAATTTGTCTTCATAAAACATTTAATAAATCTTTCCATAAATCGATATTTTACAATGAGTAATTGTTATATATCGTTGTACTTTTGAAAGTAATAAATACGTCTAAGGAATGAGACCAAAAATACTTAAAATATGTTTACGTATGTTTATTTTAACCTATAAAGGAATCCTAATATCGACGTGCCGTCGTGGGCGTCGTAAACACGTTTTCATTTGACGTGGATAGACACGTCTTTGGCGGTTCAAAAGGTTAAATGGTTTTAAGAAATTAATCGTCTATTAGTATAGACGATTAGTATACATTTACTAGACGATTTTGTATTCTGTATATAAATAGGTCAAATAATATATCTTACAATGTATATAAGTGAGCCTGTCTCCCCTTAATGAGTACCGCGAGCAGTACTCGTCGCTAGCTGCCCGTCCTCCCTTTTGAAGTAACGATAACCACTCCTCTTGTATACTGTACAATGCCCAATAATCCGAATTTTGACTGTGCGACCGTTTTATTTGGCGAATTTCTGTTGAAAAATAAAATAAAAAATTAGCAAAAATATTTTAAATATTATAATTATAATTTATCGAATACAATTCTATACGTATCAATTTTAATCAATTTAGTATACGGTAATTGATTGACCACCCTTCTAAGGCTTAGGCATTTACTATACGGCTCGACCGGTGCCATGACCTAATTACCCTCAAAGAAAAACTACGACTCTTGATTTGCAGGTGACCATGGACGGCTGTTGTCAGTTACTATCAGACTTATAGACCCGTCTGTCGTCTGTTCCGATATTATAAAAAAAAATAGGGATTAATTTTTATCTATCTTCACATAATATTGTTTGTGTTGTTGTTAAATCGGGTTAGCCCATTTTAAAAAGGATGCTTAGCGTGCTGAACTTAACTTAACTATTGACAGAGAATGATTGATTGACTACACGAATGGCACAGCGGTTTAAATGGTCACCTTGCCAATACGCTGCCGCAACGACTGTTGTGGGTTCGATCCACGCACCACAATCCTCAAATTGTTGTTCTGAGTCTGGGTGTTCTTTGTGTCCGTTGTTTGAATGTTTTTAAAGTCCCCCACAACACAGGAGTTAATCATAGTGGTTTTAAAAAAAAGCTTTATGTTAATCTACGTATCTTTTTTTGCGTTCGTTCAGTTGATCTGATTTTATACCCAGCACTCGCTTCCGACTAAGTATCACCTTAACGGCACACACTAAGGCTACGAAACTTTATATACGATTTAGAATATGATTGAATAACTCTGAAATTCACCAAACAATTGATTGAAAACAATTCTTCTTTCTAAGAGTTGGCAGGTTCATAAGTGTTATGGTATTATACAAACGTTAGTAGGAAGATCGGTAGTGAGTTAAGGAACAACAATTATGATAAACGATCTACCCAAAGTCTTAAAAGACGCCAAATGCCTAGTATTTGGCAATGATCTAAAGTTATATGTATATGGGCACATATAAATTTAATTTGCATATAACGTTAGATCATCCTACCGACTTTCCTACCGCTTTTGTCTTGAATTTGGTTTAAAAACGTTCTTGCTCTTCCGACAACTCCAAAGGTACATATACCAAAAAGAGTACACATACCAAAATAGGTACACATACCAAAAAGACTACACATACCTAAATAGGTACACATACCAAAATAAGTACACATACAAAAAAGGTATATATACCAAAATAGGTACACATACCAAAATAAGTACACATACCAAAAAAGGTACATATACCAAAATAGTTACACATACCGAAAAAGGTACAAAAGAGTAGACATACATACCTTCTCTTCTGTCAGCGGAGTTGTAAAAGATTTCTGTGTTGGTGGTGCAGTGTGCAGCCACATTCGTGACGGCCACCACATTACCGAGGACTGCCGAGTGCAGCACGCATACACCCACGCGAGGGTGGAGGGTGAGCGAGGACAGGAGACCTCCGACACGGGTTAACTGCTCTTGAGGTGTTAAGGCTCCTAGGAATTATAATAATATATAATCATCATCTTTCAACAGATAACATATAACAATTATTTTACAATGGTTAATTAAACATCTTTTGTTTTTGTAGGCATGTTTATGTATTGTATATGATCCGTGTGTTATGTCTGTTTATATATAAATACTAGCTGTTGCCCGCGACTTCATCCGCGTGGTATTTAACAAAAAGTTATTGTTCAGTTCACAGTTTTCAATTTGGTTTTAATTGGTGGGTGGGTTTTAATTTTTTTTGTGAGGTCCTATTTATTTCTAAAATAAAAGTAGCCTAAGTTACTCCTTGTTACATCAGCTATCTACCAGTGAAAGTCCCGTCAAAATCGGTCCACCCATTTTAGAGATTAGAAGGAACAAACAGACAGACAAAAATTAAAAAAAAAAACGTTTTGGTATATGTACCGTGTATACGTCCATATGCACTTAGTGTAAAGCGGTTATTTTAATATTACAAACAGACACTCCAATTTTATTTATTTGTATATATATACATATCTTCCTAGGTATTCATACACGTATCTGCAAATAAGTTGATATAGTGTGTAAAACGACTATACTCAAGTACCTATTGCTTAGTTTATAATATTCGTTTTATCTTTCAATGTTTAAATGCACATACTGTCTACTTTCTCGTGGCTCACGTGAAGGTTAACTGGTAGAGAATGCCTTAGACGTATATTAGGTGTATTAAGCCCAAAAATAGTGGGGTTGATGACCACGTGTAGTATATTTTACATATTATAGGGGCGCAAACGAACAGACGGGTCACCTGATGGTAAGTGACAACCTCCGTTCATGGACACCTGCGACTCAAGAGGCATAGTGCGCTGCCCACTTTTTTGGAGGTTGATGAGGGGGGGATGCAAGGAGAGGAAAGAGGCGATGGAAAAGAAGGGATGAGGGGACTGGAAAGAGTAGAGGCGGAATATGGATGTTTTAAACGCCTCAACGTTATTTTAGTCTCAAACTTAAACGCCTCAACGTTATCTTAGTTTTTACGTTATACTTGTATATTATACAAGTATAAAGATATATTATAAAAGCAGAAATTTGTAATAAAAATACATTTTGAAAATGAGTGTCCATGGAGCTTCCGGCCTGTTACTCTCCACAGGGTCTACGTATTGGAACCGACAACTAGCTTCATTGATACATACTCCTGACAGTTCCAAAAGACTTGTTCTTAGTTTAATTGCAATAAATGATTTCGAATGTGAATTTGATAGAAGAATTAAATACTCACCGATATCTTTTAGCTCGTTAACAGCAAACTTGATGGCTTTATCGCTAGGAGGTTCCGGCAACTGCGACAGGAACTCTGCTACACTTTCATCCGGGGAGTACGACTTACACTCCAATATTGTTTGTTCTAGAGGTATCCTGAAAGTTAAATCAGTTTATGCATAGCGAGACAGATGAACAGACGGGTCATCTGATTGCAAGTGACAGTAGCCGTCCATGAACACCTGCAGCTCAAGAGCCTTTGAGAGTGATGAGGGGAGGGGAAAGATGAAAGGGCTATGAGGACATGTAAAAGAGTAGAGTGGGGTATGTGGGAAGGGGAAAGAGGAGAGTTGGAATTGGGGTAACAGAAACCTCACTAATTTCGGCAAAATACAACGCAGCGTTAATTCACAACCAGTTTTCTGTGAGGCCGCGGTATTGCACGCAAGCATGGCTCATCCACGATTAAAATCATCACGGAAAGATCAAGTCATCAGAGCAGCTCCATTATTCTAAGTCAGGGGTGCTCAAACGGTCGATCGCGATCGACCAGTCGATCGCGAGTGCTTTTTGAGTAGATCTTGAGAAGAAAAAAAATTTTAATAAGTAGGTAACTAAACTACAAAAAATTATTACGTAATAATAAAATGCTTGCGGCAAAAGGCGGCTTTATCAAAGGAACGCGCGGTACTTGTCAAAGAAAAGCCGCGTTGTTTCTAGACTAGACTGTACTAGACCATTTCGGGCGGCGCGTTTGACGGGAACATTCGAGACTTTCGTTCACGCCGATATAAATGTTGCGCCTGCAGGAATTGGAGTCATTCTGAATTGTAACTTGAAGGCGATACTGCGTCGATACAAAGTTTATTATTAAATAGTGCGAAATGAGTGCAGTGAAGAAATCTAAAACGTATTATTTTAATAACGATTGGGAGGAAGAATTTTTCTTTTGTATGGTGAAGGATAAGTGCATTTGTGTTATTTGTCGTGCGTCAGTTGCAATACCTAAGCGTGGTAACTTAGAGAGGCATCATAAAACGGTTCATAAAAAACTATGAAAAGGATTTTCCGCCACAGAGTGAATTAAGAAAACGAAAAGTAAGTAATTTGATATCTTGTTTGAAAAAAGAACAAACCATGTTCACAAGACCAGCCAAACAATCAAAAGCTGCTACGATCGCGTCATTTAAAATATCTCATATATTGGCGAAACACAAGAAACCATTCGAAGATGGATCGGTTGTGAAGGAAGCATTTATTGAAGCGGGTGAGACTTTATTTGGAGATTTTAAAAATAAAACAGAAATCATGTCTGCTATTAGAGAACTTCAGTTATCTCGTCCGACTGTCACAAGGCGTATTGAAGTCATGAGTCAGGACATCGCAGATAAACTAAAACATGATATCATGGAATGTACATACTTTTCTTTACAGTTCGACGAATCTACCGATATGACAGACACTGCCCAGCTGTGTGTTTTTATTCGGATGGTATTCAATGACATGTTGGCTAAGGAAGAATTTTTGACAATCATTCCTCTGAAGGGGAAGACCCGTGGCGAAGATATATGTATATGACGTTTTCATCAATTTTGTAAAAAACTACAAGCTACCAATATATAAATTAGTGTGCATTACAACCGATGGAGCACTAGCAATGACTGGAAACAAGAACGGTTTTGTGGCATTGTGTCGAGCTAATGAAGAATTCCCTTCATTTTTTTCATTCCATTGCATTATACATCAACAAGTTTTGTGTTCAAAAGTTTTAAACACGGAGGAAATTATGGGCATTGCAACAAAAATTGTGAATTCCATCCGTGCACGTAGCTTGCAACGGCGGCTCTTTAAGTTGCAGTTGGAAGATAGGGAGTCAGCTGAACACACTGATTTAGTTCTTCACACGGACGTCAGGTGGTTGAGTCGGGGAAAATTCCTAGAAAGGTTTCAAGAATTATTGCCCGAAATAACAGCTTTTCTAGACGAAAGAGGTGATGACACTGAGATGTTGAAAAACGAAAAATGGCTGACTGATTTGGCATTTTTGACTGACATCACAATGCACTTAAACACCATTAACTTGGAGCTTCAAGGTAAAGGAAAAACTATTATTGAGATGATTAGCGCAGTAAACGCATTCAAAAGTAAATTGCAACTTATGATAGATCAACTGAAAAGAAAGGATCTGAAACATTTTCCGTCTTTGAAAGCAAGGATTCCTCAGTTGAATTATGATACGTATGAGGCTGAATTATCAAATATTTTGGGACAATTCGAAATGCGTTTTTATGATTGCAGTAAATTGGCAAATATAGCATCATTTATGAGTTATCCTTTTTCATGTAAAAACATTGAGGAATTAACCACTGAAGTAGCAAGTCAGTTTAATATGAACTCATGTTCTGTTGAAAATGAGTTGGTGCAGATTATATCAGATATACATCTCAAAGCTACAGCATCTGATACAAATTTCTGGTGTTTTATATCTGAAGATAAATATCCGAATCTAAGGCAAATCGCCCTTCAACTGACGGCAATGTTTGGGTCAACTTACTTGTGCGAGTCTGCATTTTCTGAAATGAAGATAATTAAGTCAAAATATCGCAATCGACTAACTGACGATCATATGTCATCATGCTTGCGATTGGCACTCAGTGGTTACGCACCATCTTATGAAAAGTATGCTGAGGACATGCAGTGCCACGCTTCAAGATCCAAAGTCACTCCTTAGTTGAGTTTAACACCATATGTAACTCTTTTGTTTTGTAACAACGAATAAACTCGCAATTTTGAATAACTAGGAGTTTTTTCATTGATATTGTAGAGAAGAACTTAAGTAAACCTAACCCAAACCTTGACTAAGATAATGTAAATTGTGCGGAAAGCTAATATCTATATATGCTACGGTACACCCTACCTAGGTAGGTAGGGTGTACCGTAGCGGGTGTATCGTGTATGTACGACAACCCTGCATCACACATACTTGCAGCCTCTCAAGTCGATCGTAAGTAGTCTAAAAATATTGAGGTAGATCGCCAGCAGTTCAAGTTTGAGTACCCCTGTTCTAAGTTATAGTATTATCATAGAAATTATGGACTTACAGAGTTATATAACAATAGGAAATAGGTTAAGTTAGAAGAAACCTTCCAGATTTGTTTACATTGTGGGTAGTGGTTTATTTGCTCCCAGCAAATGAGCAGACGGGTTGCCGCATGTTAAGCAACTACCACCACCCATGGACACTTACAACTCAAGAGGCAGGTACGATGCCCGCATTTTAGGTAAGGGGAAAAGGCTGAGAGAGAAATGAGAGGGGTTGGATTTCTGGTAACTTCACTCAATCGGTAAAACCCAACATTGTTTAACAGACTTTTTTCTATGAGGCCGTAGTGAATCTTCTATGGAGTCTGTAACCTACCTCTTTCGTGCCTAAGCATGGCTCTCAGCTCTCAGTTAAAATTATGATAGCAATTTTTTTTTAAAGCAGTAATTACACTACGCGATGATTGTATTAAGAAACTGAATACTAACAATTTATTAAATTAGGTTTTCAAACATCTTATCAGCTTAACTTGTAACTAATATAAAATACACTATAAAGATTAAATTTAACTAACTTCTAACTTTCATACCGACTTAAAACTTTGAAATTTAAGTTCCATGAACTAGATCTGATGGACTCGTGAACCCTTCGAGTTTGGGTTCATTTAGTTTGCTTAAACGAGTTTTTGATAAATTATTTTTGGTGACAAGGGTCAAAACATGGTTAGTTTTTAACTACAATAACTATTATTATGCTACAAACACAATCACGCCAAGGCGAGAACAGGCAGAGCATATTCCACTTCGGAAATGGAAAAATTCAGAGTATATCAATAGGAAAGGGAGAATAGATGGATTGGGGACTATAAGTAATAGCTCAAGTAACTCCTGTCCTGTACATGTAATACGAACTGGCTGTTGCAGGGACTCCGAGCACTCTAACGTAATATATGTTGTGGTTTTATATTGAAACTTATTACAATATGCAACTTACCTCAATATTTCAGGTGTGGAGTGTGGAACAAACTCAGCTTCTTTTTCTTTAGTGTACATTCTGTAACAGTGTCCTGTAATAATAAATTTTATACAACTAAGATATCAAATAAGCATACTAGAAGCAGAAGTGAAGACATTCTAAGTCTGAGCAAATTTTGTTAAATTATTGCCAAGAACACTTGATGATGTCACATTTTAAACGTGTTACATGAAAATCAGTCCATCCGTTGATGAGCTATAATGAAACAGCTAGACACATAGGTACACACATAAACTTAAATCAGCCTCCTTTCAGCATTTGGTGTTAAAAGTATAACATTATTCTAAAAGTCCTGATTACCTATTAGCTAGAATTAAATATACTACTAGCTTTTGTAGATAACTTCACTAGTATAAAAGTAACGTTTGCATACCTCGGAAACAATATTTTTTTTTTATGAAAGGCGGCCATGTTTTTTTCTGCACTCTTGACAAGGTATACGTAAAATTTCATTACAAATAGTTGAGTAATTAAGATTAGGAAGCATTACAAACAAACTCACAATAAAATTTATAACATTACTAATGTATGTTTTTGTGTGTGAGTTTGATGTGTGTTTTATAAATATTACTAATATAATAAACATGAAGAGGTTTTTATTTAAAAGGAGTAGGCAGAGGTGTATAAACCCAAAAAGGGGCACATACATTTAACTAAAAAGAATTTGGCCCCCTAACGAAATGGGGGTAAGCTTATTGCCATCAATCAGGCACTTTGTTACTCTTTTTTTTTATGCGTACCATAATGACTGCTCTGCCTGATGGACAGCAATAAGTGGAGTCTAAGAGTGATGATCACCATCCTCATTGCAAGTGAAATGCTTTTTCACGCCCCGCTTAAAAGACTCGGGATGATAGAGGGAGGGAAACACGTGAGCTGGTAGTGAGTTCCAGGCTTTAACAGATGGGCACAGGAAACTAGAGCCGAATCGTATAGTTCGAGATCGTATATTTTCCACTCTTGGGGTATATATAACTATCGGAGTCAAACGGTGACTCCTCAGGCCAGCATGTGTTGTCGTGTAGAGAAAGAGAGAAGGTGGGGCTAATTGGAAGAGCTCATCAGAACACTCCCTGTGATGTAGGCGATAAAGGAGTGCCATAGAGGCGACATCTCTTCGCAGCTGCAGAGGCTCGAGGGTCTCAATGACCTCAGGATTGTCATAGAAAATAGTCAGATCCCTTAGCCGCAAACCGACAGACCCTCACAGGAAGAAGTCACAACCACAATCAACAACGCGCGCTAATATCTAGAAGATGTCAGATATCTTTTTTTTAAATACAATAGTAGTTATAGTATAGTAGTATTAATAATAAAGGGCATAAAACATCACGCTAACTAAGACTGTAAGTGACCATAAACGAATTTGAAACTGGGAAAGATCTAGTAAGAGTTAATTGATAGTTAAAACTATACCTGGTTGGACTCTCCCAGCTCGGCCAGTTCTCTGCTTAGCACCTGCCAGTGATACCCAAACAGTTTCTAAACTTGCCGTTCCTATAAATAAACCAATTGTTAAGAAACTTGTTAGGATATTAGAGGTGGTAACAAATCAATTGATTTTAGTATTAATATACACACATAGGCTTATATATATAGAAGGGGAGACAGAAGCGTCTCAAACACACACATTTTGCAAACCATACTTTACACTTACACTCACAAGCTTATTATTGGTATCAACCGGGTATCACTACATATACAGGGTGTTTCATATAGGTGTCATATGGCGGTGTTAACTATACGACCTAAGGGTCGTGAATAACAATAGCTTACAGTTATAGGAGAGAAAAATTAACGATTTTCAATACAGAAATCTCACATTGAAAGTGACAATTGATTCTTAAAAATGATCTATTTAACCAATCTTTTGTAAGAGAGAGGTCTGACATGAATAAAAATATACCAGTACCAAGTAGTATCAAGAATATTGATGCAATGTACGGTTTTATTCGAAAATGTTTGCATAATTGAAAAATAAATCGTTGAAAATGACAAGAGGGTTCATGGTAAGTTCGTTGTTTAGAAATATGTACAAACATCAAGTATATTCTGTAAAAAAAATTGTTTTTATTTTTAAATCCATTTGTTCTATTCGTCGGTTACACATAACGAAACACTGAAACACCCTGTATACTGTCTGATAGATAACAGTCCAGATTGATATGAGTGTTTTTCGATTATATACTGTGACTACGCACTACGAATGATTCCTGTGTCATGGAGGACTTTGAAAATATCTAAACAACGGGGTCAGAACAGCTAAACTTCGTTCCGTAAGGTAATCAAACCCACAGCCCTTATCATTGTGGCATCCTTGAATAAAGGAATAATCACACCAGTCTCTATTCTAAATTCGACAATTTGAACTGTTTTTGAATTTTTACACCTCTGGGATTGCGTTTTATACGCTGTCAATGAATTCTATAAATATAAAAAAACTTTATCAAATCGGTACTGTCTTTTAGGAGCTGTTATGCCACAAACAGATTGTTAAAAAAGCTATAATGATTTACCACCTGTTCGCTCTATAATCCTATTTTCTTTATGAGTGCCAGTATCGATGACATGCACCACATCAGGTATTGTGATGGATGTTTCGGCCACATTTGTAGCTAGAACTATCTTGCGTATGCCCGGAGGTGGGATTGAGAACATCTTTGATTGGTCTTGTGTTGATAGTCTGAAACAATAAATATAATATTTATTAAAACTAGATTCAAACAAGGGACAAAAATTTGTGTGATCCACAAATAATTGTTCCGAGTCTGGGTGTTCTTTGTGTCAGTTTTTTGTATGTTTTGTAAAGTCTCCGCGACACAGGAATAATTCCTAATGTGGGAGTTATAACTTAAAAAATATAAAAAAATATATATGTATTTTCTATATGTGAAATACACTACAATACAATATAAAAATAAAATACAATGCACTTAATATGTATAACTACTCAAGTATATATATTATATATCATACATACATATAACTGACAAATACACAACTAAACCTTACCTAATTATGAAACTAAATTTATAGATAATATTCATGAATCATATTTTTTGAATATTTATTGATTGCGCTTGTCAAACATTAGTATTGGTAATGCATTCCACAAACGCACAGCTTGGAAAGTAAAAGATAGGTCAAAACATTTTGTGGAATTGTGCGGCATCTCTAGCGTAAGATCTTCAGATGACCTGATGAAATATTTTTAATGTGTGTCATGAAGGAACTTGAACCGTTCTTTGATATGAAAAGCCTTAGAGAGAATATATGTTCCCGCAAGAACGAATTGGACGCCACTTGAGATTCTCTCTTTCTAATGGAGAATCGGAAGAAGTGCTTGTGCAAGTGCAAATTTAGTGGCAGTCGGTAGAAAGTTGACTAATCTTAGCAGGGATGCCACTGAGGCGAAAACTTGGCGACTAACTTCCTGCAACTGTGGACCCCAAGATAGGGTACTGTTAATTAAAATTCCTAAGTTTTTGACACTTGTCTGATCTTTAATGAAGTGCCATTGAATTGGGGGCAGATGTGGCGAATCAATTCTTGAAACTAGCCCCGACTGCATTTTTAGGGGAAAACTTTATGTCCATAATTTAGACTCAAATCACAAATGTACGATAGGTATGTATTGATTGTGTAAATAGCTTGCGATAACACGTTAAGCGGTGATTTTGTGTAAAATTGACTGTCCACCTATAGTGGCCACGAAGATAGAGTTTGCAATGCGTATACACTGTCAACAACCAGATAGGAAAATATGAAACCAATCAATTGCCCTTAGATATTTGTTAAGAGCTTGCAGTATACCAAGGAGAATTTGAAAATCTACAGTTAGTTACAAGTGACGCTAATAATAGCGGGTTAAAAACAGAGCTTATAAAAAAAAAAACTATTTATTGTGATCAGATCTTAATTTTTATTAAGGTTTAATAAAATTTACACTGTAAACAACTTGGCAAAATTAAAAAATAACATATACATACATGCATATAATATAATTGTTATACCCACCTAGAATGTACAGGCAATACCATATGAATACCGGACTGTCCATAGTGTTCATCTAACAGTTGCTTAGTTTGTTTGATCTCGGACCAGCCGGGGAGGAACACTAGTATTGCACCTTCTTTCTGTTTATCTACTGCTTTTATTACTTCAGCTACCTACAAAATACATAGAAAGCTTTCTTTATTTTTAATAATGACAACTTACGCACTAGTAATAATATAATACCAACACACATACAACAGGCACAAATAACATCCAGATCTGGATCACATCAATTTTCGTCCCGTGTGGGAATCGAACCCAGACCTCCAACTCATCAGCCAGGGTCACTAACCACTACACCAACAGGCCAGTCGATAGCTTTATATATACACAGCAAAAAATTAAAATAAATAAACTAATTGAAAACTGAAATATCATAAAACAAAAATAATATGATTTATTTACAATAAATTTTTATCTTGTACATACAATATAGTATAATAATGTTAAAATGAGTTTTTAAATACAAACTTCTGCGAGTCGTCCAATAATCACGTGATATTAGGAACTTTTTAAACCCAAAATAAATATAACGATAAAAGTAACGAAAAAGAGTACAATTAATTGCTTATGTACCTCTTGACAGTTGACTTGTGGTCGTCCATCTTGTTTCTGACAATTTTCGAGGGTATTTGGCAATTTCAGAGAAAAATTATTTTGAATTTCTTCTAAATGTGATATTTCTACTGGATACGTTCTACCTGGCACATCTATTACTGGACATTGGTTAAAGTATCTGAAATAGAAACAGACGCAGTTATGTAAACGGTATATTTTTATACCAATAAGGTGTCAAACAAGTATAATGAACTAATTACGTAAACGGTCTCAGAGCCTAAGCTATGAGTATAACGTGTGCATCTGTCTGTGGCATCATAGCTCCTAAAAGGATATTATATATGTATATATCGGCAGTTCTAAGTTTATTTATTGATATATTCGCGAATATTAATAATTGCAATGAGCGAGAACCGAACAGGTGAATTTAATAGTAAACTATCAAGTACCAACCTAGTAAACACTCCAGTGTCTAGAGTAGCACTCATAATAACTACCTTTAGTTCTGGATTTATGTTGAGTGCTCTTTTAAGCAGGAGTAGTGTGACGTCAGTGTTGACGTCACGCTCGTGAGCCTCGTCTATGATCACGTGGGAACATCCAATAAGTCCTAAAACAAATGGGAATGGGTATTTTTATTATTCCATTGTTTTTTTTTTTTCATTAAGATCGAGAGAAAATCAGCATAAGCTCACCTGATGGTAAGCGACTACCTCCACCCATGGACACCTACAATTCAAGAGTAGCAAATGCTGACCAAATATGCCTAGAATATATATAAACACTCACCAGGATTAGTCTGCAATCTTCTTAACAAAACCCCAGAAGTGCAATATAGTATAGAACCACAGGGAGGCTTTGGTGGCTTGGCGTGGAGTCTCACTTGATAACCCACTGTCAGTCCCACCTGAAATACATAAAAATATGGTTGATTGGCCAAACGTCTACCTATACCTAATCCTATTATTCCCCTGCAACATTAGAAGACCAAGGTAAACCAGGTAGGAAAAAACCATTCCTTCAAAAGGTGTTTTTTTTTTTATTAAGGTTGACGATGACTGGCGCGTTCGTTATGCTAGGGAACGAGTACCGTTGGTCGGGGCTATTCAACTCTTATATATATATAGATAGATGAAACAGTGTTACTCCTAAACAAATATTTCAGTTACAAATTTATACCTCTTCTCCCAACTCGCTAGCGACTCTCTCAGCTAACCCTATAGCAGCTACCCGCCTCGGCTCCGACACTATGGCCGTCGTGTTCGCACCACAGTGACGCAGTATTTCTGCAGGCGCGCGAGTTGATTTTCCGCAGCCTGCCGCACCCACTATCACTGCTACTCTAGATTCTTCGAGTGTTGAAATTATTTTCTCTCTGAAAATAAATCAATGAATTTTTAAGTTCATACGTTTTACTTTCTTTGTTGAGGGTCCAGATTTCCAGGCTAACAGACACTCACACTCTCCAACTATATGCAATATTCTTTTCCTTCCATTTACTTATCATTTATATCATTTTTTCTACCTTCAATTCTCAAATTGCTAGGCACGGCAATGGGAATATCAGATTTTAATTGGCTAAATGTGCGTGTTTAATACACCTGCTCATTAGCTTAGCCTGATTGCTTATTTATTTGGGTCAAATCTAGTAAGTAAAATTTGACCCCCTTCCTGTTGACGGATTGATCTGAAATTTGGTACGCACCTTTAGTTCTGATGACAATATAATTTAATACATTCGTTGTCATTGTAAATCCAAGATGGTCGACCCTACAAAATGGCGGATTATATATTTTTTGACTACTTCCTCAATATGACTATCAAATGAAAGGGCTTCGCTTGTGAAATTTCTATCTGCTATTTAAATATTGAAGCAGGTTACGTGCGCCCAATATTTTTTTGTGTGATAAATGCCCTAGATTGATGAGGAGTGGTGTGATAACTGGTACCTAGGACCCACCGAATTATTTTTAAGCTTTTAGAACATTGACTAACCGTTTAACTTAATTTTTTTACCTATTTTTATATAAAAATATGTTGGAAAGTATCAACGTATGTTTAATTATATATTATATTAATTTAAGTTTATTCTAACACTAAGTTACAAGAAATATATTAAACTATAATAATGACGATAAAAGTCAAACAGAACATTACCAATATAAAGTAATGTGTCATTTATACTATACTATATGTGTAGTTGGAACACAAAAGTTTTGCGTCAAAACAAAACCGAGAGTGATTTAGAAAGTGTCGATTGTGACGTAGAACACGTCATGTTGACGTTGATACGATCCTACGAAACGTCACTCTGACGTATGAAACGTCATTATGACGATGTGTGAGAAATAGCTGTCAATTGTAAGCGAGCGAATGAAAGTGAGAGTAAACTTTCGATTTTAGAACGTGACATAGATTGTACACGTCACTTGGGTGCAACAATGTTATTACTAAAAGCAAGAGCATTTTTGTCTCGTTGACTTTCTGGAGAAATCTATAACCAAAAATATATAACTATGTAGTTATAACGTATATCACGCTTAAACTTATTTCGTAGGATGTGAACAAAGGCAATTTATTTGTTCAAGAGCAAAGTCGGTGTAGTTTTATACTTCATATAAATGTTACATTCGGTTCAGTAACAAAAATAAATGTTTGATTTACCAACACTTTTTTGGGTAGTAAGTATATAAAATTCATCAGTCGTGAAGGTGTTTATTTTCAGCTAGTTACTTTATGAATTTAATAATAAATTATTGGAATCCTTTAACATAGCGAACAGCTACGTATTTTCTACACACAGAAATTGTAATACCTTTTATTTTTCTAGCTAAATTATAGAAAACCACAAAAGAAACAAAAATAACCTGTACAAACGTTTCTCTATCATCACACTGAATTAAATCCTATTCTGTATCGTGCTTATGGATTTTATACCTACAGCATATAGTTGAATATGCTTTTACGTTTCTTTCGTTTTTTTAAGAAGGCAAATACGCTTCAACGAAATCCACAGTTTCGTTTTCGGACTGCATTCGAAATTCGAAAGTGATACACAACGATACTCTAGTATAGTTTGAGTTGAAAGGAGGTCGCGATGCCACCCAAACTAGTATTGAGGTTAGAGCGCTATTCACTTTGGATTTTCGATTACATTGGATAAGATATTTTGAGAAAAGAAAGTGCTCCTATGTTTTTAAGTTTAGAAATTTTTTTTTTTATTTGCCCTAAGGACAGGCTAAAGCCACACTCTCCTAGTCTTACGTATTTATTTATCGTGATATGTGTTATAAAATTATGAATTCCGTATCTTTTTTTTAAATTTAATATAGAGAATTAAATTACACGATAAGTCAAGGATTTAAAAAGCTGAAGGAGTAATATTTATATTTAGCAGGCAGATATCTAATTTTGTGACTGTATCCGAGCGTTAAAAGGTTCAAGGCATTGATTTTTTCAAATTACATTTATTAGTTCAAACTCTAAAGAGATAAGTAAACACGAGGATTCCGGATATCAAGGATATCAATAGAGAAATCACTTAACACAGATAACCCAAAAGATACATACAGTCGAATATAGAACCTCCTTCTTTTTTGAAGTCAGATAAAAACTAACGATGCACTGAATGACATGAATTTATTGATAAAAACAATAATGTGGGTAAAATTTGATAGACACTTGACAAACCCTTGAAATTGCCTGTAATATATCTCTAAAAATAGTTTGTTATAAATTTCCATTACATTATGAATACATATATAATATAAAATGATTGCCCTCTTATTCTGACCTATATCCTTGAGATATACAATGACGTCATCTAAATCGTCCCCGTTTGCTAACCTATATTACTTTAAAGGTCACCCGCGTCAGGTCAAGGTCGTCCAATGAGTTTAGAGGTCGCGATATGGTGCCGTGCTCGCGAATGTAGGTCTCAAGGTCATTTATTGTGGGTTACGGGACAACTGGGCCAGTATGTAGGACGAACTGTTACAAGGTTTTTAGTATTGGAACGGTGAAGAGTTGGTAGGTCGAGGACACTGAAGTGTTGGTCTTGTATTAAGACGTGGTTACTGTGTCGGCCCAGACTTGGAAATGAAAATGTGTAGGTTTTAACAATATACGCTCACGCCTGTGTCCCCTAAGGGGTAGGCAGAGGTGTAAAACACCAACATTTAGCATATAATAAATTGGTCACACTAACATACTATTTTGTAAGGCTTTTGACGTCAATCGGGTACTTTCTGACTGTATACATACTGTCTGATAGATAACAGTCCGATCCCTTAGTTGACTTTTACGACACCCACGGGAAGAAATGGGATGTTGGCTCTATGCTACTCCATCGAGAAGTAGGTAGGTTTTAAGTAAAACTATTTATGATTAATTGATTATTGATGAAATGAGGTTGACACACACACACATTCACTTTTGTCTCTATTTAATATTTAACTTACATCTGTAGATAACGCCTACCCTAGCATGTATAGCAATATTATATAAACTTGCATATTAATTTAACTAAAGAGTCTCTAATATTGTATCATTGTATAGTATAATTATATTAATTTAGATACATTAGACTCACCAGTATATTCTCATTAATTCATATTTCATTATCATAAATATCTAATAATAATTACAATGAAAATCACAGACATAACCAAGTGGCCAGGATAGTCCATCAGCAACTTGCTCTAAGATATAACCTTGTGGATGTCGAGTTACCGTATTATAGGTATTAAAAATATAAGGATTTAGCTCATGAGGTGGTCGACATGTGGAATGTGAGTTCTGCAATCATTGTGCCGATAGTCATATCAGCTCATGGGTTGATTGCCAAGAGCCTCGACCAACATCTGCAGAGGCTCACGTTACACAGCTTTTTTTTTTGTTCCTGTCTCTGGAGCCCTAACCACCGGTAGCTTGGTCCCTGTACCCGATACCGGTGGGACACTATTTTTTATATTTTTAAATATATTTTGTTTATATTTTATATTTAAAAATGTAATTTGTATGTTTATTAATATGAATAAAGAGAATTACAATAATAATAATAAATTAATTGCACGCATAGTGAAGAGGTTTCTGTCCCTGAAGTATTAACCACAGGTAGCCTGGCCCCTGTCCTCGATACCGGTGGCGCACTATTTGTTTTATATTTGTTTATGTGACTGCATTTAAAATAATATTCTTCATATTATACTTAGTATAGTAAGTAGAGATATTATTATATCTATTATTTTAGTAGTCTTTATATAAGAACATGGTACACATAGGTACTAGTTATTTTATGTACGGCGGACCGATCATTCGGGGGCACTGTGGGTCTGCGCTTTCGGTCGCCGTCGGATGATTTTTACATTTTGAATGATATAGAATCGAAGAGAGCACTTACGTTTTTTCTGTTATTAGTAACGAATTGTGTTTATTCTAAACTTTATACAGTATACATAGTTCTAACAAGTGCATTGAATTATTGCTTGTAAAAAAATAATGCGAACAACTAAGCACTCTAATTATTTTAGAATAGGATGGGAATTACAAGCTCGAAAGTATTTTGCAAAATAGCGGTCACATTTTTATCATAATATATGGGGACAGACGACCAGACGGAGCACTGAATGGTAAGTAACAGCAGCCGTCCATGGAAACCTGCAACTCAAGAGTCGTAAGTGCGGTGCCTGCCGTTGAGGGTGATGAAGGGTGGGGGATGCGTAACGGGAAAGAGCAGAGGAGTGAAGAGAAAAGTTAAAGATAAAAATCACGACTATATCCCCGAAGAGGAAGGCAGAGGCACTTTACACGCCAATATTTTGCCAACTATAGTATAGTTTAATCCTATTTACGTAATAGGGGGCAAGCCTGCCAGGGATTTTATAAATTGTATATAATATACATATATATACTACTGGATAGAAAAAAAACCCTCCCTCAGGTAAGGTATAAGCCATTTTCTTTTCAGTGGAGTAGAATAGGCCAGCTCGTAAAAGGCGAATAAGGGACGAATTAAATAAAGAAATAGCGCTGTAGTGTGTTGTTCAGATGATAATTACAAATAGCTATGTGTTTTTGACAAACAGATTTAGGAATTTCAATTTGAAGAGGTTTACGGGGTTGTAATTGAAGTTGCTGACTGGGTAATGACTCCCATTGAAAAGTTAAGCAGTAAATTCTCGTCGTTAATTTTCAGACATATTGCAATCATAATCTATATAAACAATAAAACTGCTAGTACGAAACACCAAGCTGCGGCAAACGTGTTTTGAGTTCCTTGTCAATCATCAACATTTCAAAATATGGTCCGATACCTTAAGTGTTCTGAACGTGGACATATGTATTTACGTGTACATTGGCGGAATTCGAGAGCAAGGCTTAAGTTTATTTAAGTAAGTAATTTTAATTTATTGTTTTCTTATGTTTATCTGTCTTATTTAGTTATAAATATGATGTATTTTTGTTGATCAAACGTAACGATCGAATTGAAACTTATTTTAAACTTATTTTACTTTACTATAACACTTATTTAAAACTTACAGCTAGTTTAATCGATGGGCTAATATAACAATGCTAAGGTGATGGCATATTACAAGTTTTAGCTGATAATGCAAAAGTATAAATATGAAAATAAATTGACCAGCAGATACCAACAGTTTAGTAGCTCTCGAACCAATAGACACGTATTACATTGGCTTATTTATTTTACAATTTATGTTAAATTATACATAATTAAAAAAAAAAAAAAACTTACCTGTAATCATCTATGGGCAAAGGCGTCAAATCTTCATCGTAAGTTTCAAAATGTTTCTTTAAGACGCGGTCCCTTCGCTCAAGTGCTGCCATCTTTGGTGGATTTACGTTCCTTCCGTATACAGGGTGGACGCGGAGTTTTGTTTCTATATATAAATTATTGTTAACCACCAATCACTCATTAAGCAGTTCAAAAAGTGTGTGGTGTTACAAAAAGAGTAAAGAGTACATCATGTTTCGCTGGTCTGGTGGTATGCCATTTTTTTAAACAATAAAAAGAGAAATATCGGAATACCAAATACAAAATAACTAATTACAAATATTTGTTACAACTTTACATATTCTAATAAAGACTTTCGTGAGTTACATTCATGTTTATTTAAATAAACGGTTTTACTCACGTGTGTATTTCGTTGATGCCCCACTAGTATCGGTCCCGACGGGAGACCTTTCTCAAGGAGTAAGTCATCCAGACATCCCGGAAATACACACGTGAGTATAACCGTATATTTAAATAAAATTTACATGTTAAAATATTACCAAATAATATTGATATCATTAAGTATTAGTTAAGTGTTCGTGCTTCTCGACACCAGCTAGGTTTGAGTTATAGGTTTGCGACACTAACTTGCTTGAGCTTATACTGTATACAGATGGATTGGGGATGGAGAATGGAAAGGAAAGAGATATCTCTTTCCTTCCCATTCTATTATCCCTTTCCTATCAATATCAATTCCAAATTCCCCCATTTAATTCCCAAAAATGACGGCAACAGGCTTGCTCCCGATTACATTGATGGGACTAAATTATAATCAGCAAAATGTTGGCGTTAATATCAATTTAATACATACATATAAGAAATGCTCTATAAGCCATGTATTCCGTAATTGAATAAATTCTGTTTTCTGGAAGACATTTTTGTATTCTACATCTAAATAAGGATAATATAACTTTTCGGTAGGTATAACTTTTCTGGTTGAATGCAAATTAAATATCGAACATTATAAAGTAAAACAGAGACACATACCTGAAATATCTGCTTCTCTGTCTAATTCATCTTCATTCTCAGTAAAATCATCTGCAACAGAATTGAAATATTAATAATTTCAACAGTGATATTGATATTTTGAATATTAATTTTATATTTCATGATTGTACTTAGTTTAACAGAGAACAGGTTATAGAGGTGAGCTAGTCTAATAAACTGTCTTTCATATATGTAAAAAAATCAAGTTATTTAACTGACTGCGTAAGAAGTTATTTATGTGCAGACAAATGTTACATTTATTTTCATGCACTTAAAAAACATATGTTTACAAATCTTGATACCATAAAATTCAAACAAAGTAATACGGTTAGGAGATTACTAATGTACAGTTTGCTTATGAGAATGAAATACTGTTGGAGGTCTACTGTAAGTAGTATAGCCTATATTCGTTTGCACATAAAAGCCCTACCAACCACTAACTAAAAAACTAATGTAAACACGAAGTAAATACAGGCCTTATTGCTTAGTATTAAAATTTTATACACATCAAATACAATTTAAGATAAATACAAGAACTATTGAGACTTGTTGTTGTTGTTGTGAAAGTAAGCACAAACCTTCATCAATAGTAGAGTCTTTGGTTAACACGGCTGGTGAATGTATTACTTTGTATTTGGTGTCCTTGAATGTAGCTTCGTAAATGTCCTCTGCAACAACAAAAAAATGGATGAAGTAATATCGGAACGTAAACATAAGTTTATAAATTCTTTTTGGTATGGAAATAACAATATTATAGCGAGTTTTATATTTACACTGCAGTTCAGTTGAGGGAGTGCTCAAACTGAACTGCAGTGTAAATATAAAACTTGAACTATGGCTCAACTCCCCAATCCATCTGTATAAGTAATATTTCTTTCCATCCTTCCTTTCCTGTCAATATATTCCAAATTTAACTTCTTTAAATTTACACATTCCACCTGAATTTTTGAGAGCGAGGTGATAACTTTTACAAAGGTATTTTTTTAAGTTTTTGTTGTAACTGTTATTTTGTTGTTACTGTTAGCTAGAGATATATGTTTTAGTGTTGTGCTTTCAAATATGTGTTTGATTTTCTAGGATATGCTGTATAAACATCACGCTATGACAATTTGGATTGGAGTGATCAGTTAGTTATAAAGGCTGATAAGCAGGCTATTATCTATTAAATAAGGTAGTTTAAAACAAACCCACTTATCCCATCCTGTTTATAATCATTCCATATTTTCTCAACTCTGTCCTTGGCTGAATCGCTTATAGTTAACTGTATTGGTTCATTTATGGTGGTTTTTATATCTTCTAGAACATTCTTGTCGTATATGGGTTCTCCTTTGCTATTTATTCGTCGGTTAATGTATAGCCAGTGGATGGCTTGTGTGGCTGCTTTTTCTGCGGCTTGCCGTTTCGATATTGCTGTGCTGAAAAATTATTAATAAGCTGATATGTTAAATAAGTTTTGTGCAAAGAAATAGAAAGTGATAGATTAGATATTTTATAAAATAAAAACAATAATTTCTAAAATATATTACTAGTAAAAAAAGAGTACAGTGGCACTAGGTGTTAATAGAATTTACAAACATACAGACAATGAACACAAAAAACACCCTGACTGAGATCAATTTTATGTGTAAGCCATTTAACAGGAATGACCTTGTCTCCAAAATTGTGGGAAGAACTGGCTGGGGCATACAAAATTGTGAATGAACCCGTCTGAAGGTCCTTGACGCCAAATGCCAGCTTCGGAAAACTTGTCCTAAGCCCTCCTACAACTACACTTACAATGCACAAGGAACGCTTGACTGTGCTTCTTGTGATCGCGTACTTCAAACCAGTGTCGGTTTCGCTAGTCATGGACGGCCACAAATGAGCGTAAGCGGATTGCCGAAAATTTACATTATAAAACACAAATAAAAAATTGCTCATAGTATGTTCTTAAATCACCTTTCAAATTTCATTTTCTCTGGCCACACAAATACATAGGAACAAGTCCAGTCATTTTGCTGTGCGGGTTTCTTCCTTCCTCTTGGTGCAACAGTATTCTGTTTATAGTGTATATCAAATACTTTATTAGGCCTTTTAGCCGTGAAATTGTTTAATGTAACACGAGGTAACGGAAAGAGATCTGTGATTTTCTTAACATCTGGAAAAGAGATAAATATTATTATAATGTGTATAAAAACACAACCATAAAGTGAATGTTAGATGGAGAGTGATGGAGTGAAGAACATACTTAATTAAAATTGGTTATGTTCTGAAGCCCTTTCTTCAGCTCAGAAGTACCCGGAAATGGTGGACTTGTGAAATGTTTAATGACACTACAGGAAGCTTGTGAGATATCTAAGGAGTGAAGAGAAGCAAGTGGCAGGGTGATGCTTCTACCTACCTTGAAGGGGAAAAAGTTAGGTTAGTTAATAGAAATCTGTAGCAGTTAAAACTTTTACTAATTCCAAGTACAATGAAGACAGCTAGATTATTAGGTTTTGAAAAACCATTATCTTCAGTATATTTTGTTATAGGCGAACATGCGAACAGACGGGTCACCTGATGGTAAGTGGTAAGTGATAGTAAGTCACTCTATGGACACCTGCAACTCGTAAGTGCGCTGCCCGCCTTTGAGGGTGATGAGAGATGAGGGGAGGAGAAAGAAGAGAGGGGGATAATGATATGGGGAAAAGGGAAGAGGGAACAAGGGTGAGGGGGAATTGGGCCCCCGGAAATTATTTTTTAAGAAAAAAATAAAAAAGGTTTAAGAAGTGAGGTAGAGGGTTTGGACCTCCCGGCTAAAGCCTATTGTAGTTACAGGTATGAAACATGCTTACATTCCCCATCTATCCATGGCTAAGTTAACAATATCCATTTCTCTGCCCTGCCTTCTCTTATTATACAGTTTTCACTTTTGTAAACCCAAATTTTTATTTTTTTTATTTTTTAATACTATAGGGCGACAGACGAACAGACGGGTCACCTGATAGTAAGTGACAGCTTCGTCCATGGACACTTGCAACTCAAGAGTCGCAAGTGCGCTGCCCGCCTTTGAGGATGATGAGGGATGGGGGATGCAGGGAGCGGAAAGAAAAGAGGAGGGATGAGGAGATGGAAAAAAAGGAGAAAGGAGATGAGGGGGGAGGGGGAATTGGGCCTCCGGAAACCCCCGTTACTTCACAACCGGTTTTCTGTGAGGCCGTGGTATCGCACCGGTCGAGCCGGCCCATTTGTGCCAAAGCATGGGTCTACCACTGAATATATATAATAATTTCTTAAGTGCCATATAGATGGCACTAGGCTTGTCCTTATTACATTAGTGGTTACCTTATTCTAAATCTTAATGGCAAATGGCAACTGTTTAATTCACCACTTCCTACCTCTTCAGGCATACAATGTGTATGTAGATAAAAGCTACATGACTTTTAAGATAATAACTGTATTATTTTATAGTTTTAGGATTCTGTACCCAAAGGGCAAAATGGGACCCTATTACTAAGACTCTGTTGTAAGTTAGACAGTTGAAATTTACCCACATGATATATTTCTGTTGCCGCTATAACAACATAATATACTAAAAAACAGAATAAAATAAATATTTAAGGGGGCTCCCATACAACAAACTTTTTTTACTTGTTTTTGCTTCATATTGATAATGGCAACAGGCATATGCTTGAAATATTCACAAAATATTTAGTTATATATTCACTTTAAAATTAATAATAATAAAATTAAGGGGGCCTCCCATATATCTGACATAATATTTTTTTGTCATAGTCGCCTAGTATTTGGCAAGTTTTTAATATTATCAATCACTATACTTTATATAGTTCAAAATTCTTCGCTGCAAGTTTAGTATAAAAAAGTATCATTAAACATACCTTTGCCATGCATAACACTGAAGTCATAGTCATCACCCTGTATTAATCCTTTTGAGCACCACTTTCTATGTAGAGGTGAGAGTTGCAATATAAATGAGCTAGTTCTTGATGTGTCTTTAAAAACATGTTTACTTTGTAAATATAATGATAGACCTGGAAAATAATAAATAAGTAATTTGAGGAATTTAATTAATAAATTAGCTTTTCCTTTGTGGCTTTGCTTGCTAAATTAACTTATTGTTTACCTACACCTACATTTTTTGTAAACCAGCCCTGTATTTAAGCAGATATTAAAAGGATTATTTAAATTGGTCAAGCCAGTTTTAATAAGAAGATAACACAGGTACTTTGTATTTCCTATCTGTCATGCATTAAAATGAGTGTGAGAAGGAAAGTATCCGTAATCTATTAAAAAAAAATACCTACTTATTTTTATCTATCTTCACATTTTTAAATTTGGATATTATTACTCATAAACAGCTGCCCCCTAAGATACCGACTCAACTAATTCAGAAAGTGCAGAAATAAATTGCTAAGAATAGCCTTAAGTAAGCACACTGACCAATTTTAGTAGAGACACTTTAGTTTAAAATGAATAATGTAAATTAATGCAATAAATTGAACTAATTATTAATTATTCCAAGATAAAGTACCTATCTGTGATTTAATACTTTTTTTATAATAACAGAGTGAGTGACTTATATATATACTTTTAATCATATACTTTTTGGCTACTAAGAGATTCAGAAAAATATTCCCTAACCAGTTAGTAGCAAAATATGTAAATACAATTTAAGAATTTAAGATCTTATTGTAACTTAATACATTTCTAAGAAACGAACTTATAATTATTATAATACAATTGTCAGTAGTTTAAAAATAATAATTAACAGAAGCTGAATTCAAAATAAAACAATTAAGGAATTTAAAATTGATTATCGTTCAACAGCAGTATCAAAACTTCCCCTATAAGCTGTATACATATAAGAACAAAATGTACATTTTAATTATTGAGAAAAGAAGTAATGAGTTCAATAGTTTGAACAGGAATAAACTGTAAAAGTTATGAAACTTACTGCTACAATTCCGATGTTTATGCAAATTGCTAATACCATTATTAAATAATATTCTTCTAGTTAGAGCCGCCCGTGACGTAATATTCTTACATATTATAAACATTATGAAAATCACAAGTAAAGGTTATGTTTTTATGGTTTCAAACAAATTCAGTTTGGTAACTACTGCATTAAAACTTTTTTAGTCATTGAACACCGCGGTTCTATCTTCAAAATGATTTGTCTTTATTGTTACATACATGTTCACAATAATATTACAATTCTAAGGTAATTTCCCAACCAATAGAGCACACAAGTTACACGACCACAGACAATGATATTTTTTTTCTTAATTTTTCTTCTACTTGACAAGTAGCTGTTAACTTTAGAGTTAGAGTTGCCAAAAGTAATTTTATGAAATGTGTAGAGCTGTACTGTAGCTGTGTAGAAATATGTAGGTTCAAAAACATAATTCTGGTAATCTGGAAAAAAATAATTTATTTTTCCCTTTCAGTTCATTATATATCTTTGAAACATGTAACTCAAATTGCTTGTCCTCCTTGCTGTAATGTGTATTGCTTGGTGTTTTACTGAAATATCTATTGCCACTACCACAACTATCCTTCATTGAAATGTAATTATATATTACATTTTAATGGCAAAAAAAAATTTAAATAAAATATATAGCCATGTAAGTCAAGTGGTATCCATTTGTATCAAATGCTGTAAAATCTAACAATTATTCTTATTGCATTACGATCGATTGATCACTCATTATCTGTTTATTGTTGCTGAGCCTTATTCACTATCTCATTCAATAATCAAATACAGTCATATACATCTACGAAATTGTATAAGGGCAGAGTCGCTAATCGAAATCTTTCCCTACTTGTTCGAAGTTTACATAATTCATAGAAATTGTAGTCTATCTTAGGATAAAATTTTAAGTTCTGACTCATTTAAGTTTTTTGGACTCCCTTTTTAAATCCATAGCAATATTAGAAATGGAAAAGTAACTCAACTTCAAAATGGTTTGTCTTTATTGTTATATACATGTTCACAATAATATTACAATTATAAGGTTATTTCCCAACTAATAGAACACACGAGTTACACGACCACAGACAATGATGATTTGTTTTTTATTTTTTAACTACTTGACAAAAAGCTGTCAACTTTTGAGTTAGTGTTGCCAAAAGTAATTTTAAGTTATGTGGAGAAGTGTACTGTAGCTGTGTAGAAATATGTAGCATCAAAAACAAAATTCTGGTAATCTGCAAAACTGAATTTATTTTTACCTTTCAGTTCAGTATATATCTTTGTAACGTGTAATTAACATTGATTGACCTCCTCACCTGTAATGTCCTGAAATTAATTTAAATGGTTGTATTGTTTGGTGTTTTACTTAAATACCTACAGCCACTAGCACAGCTATTCTTTATTATAATCTTTTTTTATACTATAGGGGGACAGACGGGTCACCTGATGGTAAGTGACACCGCCGTTCATGGACACTTGCAACTCAAGAGTCGCAAGTGCGCTGCCCGCCTTTGAGGGTGATGAGGGATGGGGGATGCAAGGAGCGGAAAGAAGAGAGGAGAGATGAGGAAATGGGAAAGAGGAGAAAAGAGATGAGACGAGAGAAAAGGGGGGAGGGGGAATTAGGCCTCCGGAAACCTCACTCAATTCGGGGAAATGCAACGCAAGCGTTACTTCACAACTGGTTTTCTGTGAGGCCGTGGTATCGCATCGGTCGAGCCGGCCCATTCGTGCCTAAGCATGGCTCTACCACTTTTAAATAAATATTTATAATATTCTTATTGGAAAAACTTTTTTATTTAAAATATATCACAATGTAATTCAAGTGGTGTCCATTTGTATCAACTGCTATATAATCTAACAATTATTCTTATTGCACTACGCTTGATTGATTACTCATTACCTGCTTTTTTTTTATGCGATAGGGGGCAAACGAGCAGACGGGTAACCCGTAACTCAAGAGTCACAAGTGCGTTGCCGGCCTTTTAGGTAGGAGTACGCTCTTTTCTTGAAGGTTTGAAGGTCGTATCGGTTCGGAAATACGGCAGGCGACAATTTGTTCCATAAGCTGGTTGTGCGAGGCAAGAAGCTTCTGGAGAAGCTTCGCTCTCCGTTGAATGCGGTCAAGAGGGTGAAGCTGGTACTGGGGTGCAGCTACATAGAGATGAGAACAGTATTCAATGTGTGCCGAACCTGCGCCTTATAAAGTTGCAGGAGGTGGGCCGGAGTAAAATACTGTTTCGATCTGTTTAGCACACCAACTTCTTCGAGGCTAATATGGCCTTACTCTCTAAGTGACCGCGAAACTGGACGTTTATTGGTAACTGAGCCTTACTCAGTACCTGATGTATTTGTTGAAGGCAGACATAACCACCACGAAATTGTATAAGGGTCTCGGGATCAGCTGTTGGGGTAGATGACCCGATAAGTTGTTACATACTAATAGCCACACTCTACTAACGGTGCTCGATTGGTTTCATAGTTACCTATCTGGCCGCCGTCAACGTGTTCAAATCGAAGAAACATTTTCTTCATGGTGTAACACATCTGTTGGTGTGCCGCAGGGTGGCGTTATGTCTCCATTACTCTTTACAATATTCATTAGTAGTATATCCTCTAAGTTTGTTACCACCTTTATGCCGATGACCTGCAGATTTATACACAAGCTGCGCTAGGAGAGCCATCCGAAGCAATTAACATTATAAATAATGATTTAGCCCACATAGCTTTGAGCAGCATAGAGCTTTGAGCATGGACTTACAGTTAATCCTGTTAAAAGCCAAATTATTATAGTTGGAAGACCTAGACTCATACCGAAAATTAAATGGTCGACAGGATGATTTTAATGGCACTATTTTACCTTTTTGTGAAACGGTGAAAATCTGATTACTTGTTCACAGCTGAAGGAATTCTGTCGAAAGTTGTTTGTGTAAATAAGGCCCCTGAGAAGACTGCGTAACTTTCTTCCCATTGACACTAAAATTGCACTGGTTCAATCTCACCTTTTTTTTTATACTATACCTCATCTCCCTGATGGTAAGTGACACCGCCGTCCATGGACACTTGCAACTCAAGAGTCGCAAGTGCGCTGCCCGCCTTTGAGGGTGATGAGGGATGGGGGATGCAGGGAGCGGAAAGAAGAGAGGAGGGATGAGGAGATGGAAAAAAGGAGAAAGGAGATGAGGTAGAGAAAAGGGGGGAAGGGGAATTGGGTCTCCGGAAACCTCACTCAATTCGGGGAAATGCAACGCAAGCGTTACTTCACAACCTGTTTTCTGTGAGGCCGTGGTATCGCACCGGTCGAGACGGCCCATTCGTGCCTAAGCATGGCTCTACCACTGAACCTCTACCTCCTTCCTGTCCTCGATTATGCCGACGCCATCTGTTTTGATCTCACTGTGGACCAACTTGATAATCTTGAGCGTCTTCAAAATGTCTGTATGAGGTTTATATTTGGGTTACGCAAATATGACCACGTACCTGAATTTCGTAATAAGCTCAAGAGGCTCCCTATACGGCTTCGACGAAATGCTCATATACTCTCCCTTCTTTACAATATTTAGTTTAATCCCTCTACCCCTTTCTACATCAAGGAACGTTTCGAGTTCCTAAATTAAATACATGTGAGAACACTGAGATCATCGGAAAATCAACGCTTGAAAATAACATCGCACTCCACAAATCATTTGCAGTGCAAGCAGCTCACCTGTAGAATGCATTGCCTGAAACAGCAAAATGTGCTAAATCGCCAGCAATTTTTAATAAAATAGTCTTTGAACACTATCTCGTTATATTTATTATTTTGTGTTGTATTTATATAGTATATGCACGTTTATATATGGGTATATTTAGTGTATAGACATGTATAAACAAGTCAACATATTTCTTAATACATATTATATTAGAGTAACCTTCTTCTGTACTTCTTCATTTGTACATCTACAAACTGCCCTATGTACTAATACATTACAATTGTCCATTACAAAGGTTGTCTGGAAGAGATCGCAGCTAGCGATAAGACCACCGATTGTACCAGTTGCTCGTATATTATTTGTTTTATATTGTATTTTTTTCTGTTGTGTACAATAAAAAATATTGTATTGTATAATCTTCGAGAGTATTTTTATGAATGTTTTTTAATTCTAGTTTTTCTATATGTTGCTGTTAGAATTGATTTATTACTTCCTATACTATATGTCTGTGTAATTAAGGATAAGTATAAATACATAATATCAATTTAAGGTACAAAAAACTAGGGGTTACAAACGCTTTAATAATAATTTATTCTCATTCTGACTTAAAAATAAAAATTATGACGTCACACACATCAAATACAACCAGCGTATATAACATTAATAATAATATATGGTTATTACAGGCAACCAGTTATAAAGAAACAATATTTAAGATCTCAGAAAGTTTTTTTTTAATTGGAATATTCTCATGATTTGTATTAAAGTTAATTTAATTGTTCAAAATGGCTGCTTTTTCAACATTACAATTAGTTCTCATCTAACAAAGCTATAATTCCCCGATTTAAAAAAGGGAAATCAAACAGATCTATAAAAACATTATTTTTTGCCTTGAAGAACTTAATTATTTAATGACTAGCCAAATACGATCTATACAAAAGGACGGATGATTCATATGATCATTATATAACTTGTGACGTAATTCAGACAAATTATAGTTAATGTGTGAGACGAACTAAACAAATCATAAAAATAATTAGCACAGTGTATTCATTTACTGTGCCCAAAATGCGGCCAACGATTTATCATTTTGCTGTTCACAACTTTTTATCAATATATTCATGGTCACAACACTTAATGGTCTTAATATACTGTAGGTTTAGAATAAATGCCACTGAATATCACAGTCGTTGTCGATTTCTCCATAACGAAATATAAGAAAGGCCGGTTTGCGTAAAAGTACGGGGCTGATATCCTGTCGGCGAAAGTTGCGGTTGTCGATGCCGAGGCGATAGTACCTGATTCTGTCACCTCAATATCAGCTTTATGTACTATCGCTGACACAAATATACTATCCTTGGATACGCGCTGGAAATTAGCTAAATCCGGTTGGAATATATCATAAACTCCCATGTCGTTCAAAGGTTTGTTTAAAACAACATTCGTGCTTATATGGAACCTTGGCAATTTAACGTCAACGTCTTCAATTCCAAACGCATCAGCGTCATCCTGTAGTTTTTTGAACACATCCTTTAAAGTAACATGAGTAAAATTCTTGTACATATCATTGATTTTCACCGAGGGGTATGGCAGCATCACTAACATTGAGTATTTCCCATTAGAACTATAAGGTAATTCCACAGCGAAGGACTTTAGACTCTGTATATTGGAGAATGCAAACTGTCCTTTTTGAAACATCATATTAACACTGCCAATAACTTGTTTGTCTTCGTTGTAGAATGGTTCCAATGTAGTGTCTGATTTATTGAACGGTGAAGCCCACAATCCTTTGAAAGATATCACGTTTGCTAATATCATTCTGGATTCACGGAAGTCATCTGATCTAAGAACATTGGACACACGACCGCCTGATCTCTCGATGTACGTGTTTGCTATTCTCGCAGAATTTGGATCATCAAAATCCAACACTTTAATGGCCGCGCCAAAATCATTTTGTAGGCTTATTTTAAATTCAGGAAAAACTGTAAAATCGTTGTCTAAAAACACGAAATTCTTGCTTATTAAGCTGACTCCATTTGACTGCGTTAGAACTGCTTTCGTTAAATCTTTGTAGCCTTTGATTAATGTGTTTTGGTCATAAGGTAGGAAGAATGCTGAACCGAGCTGTCTGTAGCTGTTGCCTGTTGCTCCGAGTGCAATACCGGTCATGAGAGTCCATATTCCGAACGGTGATATCACCACGTGTCCGTCTGTGGCCAATTGTGTGTAGTACAACAGTTCCATGCTAAAGTTCCTTGGTCTTTCATTGAATTCAGTTTGACAATAACACACTCCGATGAACAAAAACACAAGAGCGACAGACTTCATTGTGACCGCGACTGAGTCTCGTCACGTACTGAACATTTATAATGCGAAACGGGAATGTGACTAATTTATAACTGTTATATTACGACGCAAAATCAACTTTAAGCTAATGAAGTTAAAGATAATATTCCTGTTTGAGGTACTTATGTTGTGTTGTGTGAAGACAGACAGAACCGGTATGGGCGGTGTATTTTGTATATAGTATTTAATTATATTTATTTATATACTATACTTTGACAAATGCTGTTTATACGATTGAGAGATAAAATATCCAATGTTTATCTTTACTTATTCAGTAACTGACCTCTCCAAACCTTGTCATTGAAGGCAACGCGAGAATTCGAATGCTATTTTTATTTGTACTTCCTTTTTTTCTTTAATGATAGAAAAAGAGTGTAAGATTATCTATGAGTGAGAGAGTTTCTTTATTCCACCACTTTCTACTCATTCTCGAAATACCTAAACCATTTTGTATATCTGGGGTATCATAAGAATCTATACATAATTCTAAGTGACATTGGCTATAATTTTTTTGGAAAGTAAAATCACTATTGCAGCTCTAGTGAATTTTTATTTTCTTTAAATGCGTAACTTATTTAGCCATTTTTACTGATTGTGATGTCTGAGTAGTGCAAGTGTGGGTAGGATATCTCGCAGAAAGTAAAATGGTTATTGAGAGCCCGGGCCCAGGTTTATCGATGATTTTAACTTTAATATGTAGTCAACGATGAAGTAAAGAGCTTGTAGGTCTTAAATAAAGCTAATTAACCACTAAACCGTTTTTAAATAATAGTTAGTTAACGCTCAAATTTGAGTGACTCAGGATAATTTGTATTTTGAGTCATGCCTTCGAACATTAATTAATTATTAATTTAAGCTGTATACTCTTATCTAATCTTATCTGTATAATCTTAAATATTTGCATGCTACCTAAATATAGCGAAATGTGTCTTGTGCTTTTAATACTGTAAACCACCTACTGTAACCACATTTCTGCAAATAAATAATATTATTATATTACGTCAAAACTAATGTATTCTTTATTTAGTTGTTTAGGGACAACATTTAGTTGTTTAGTCGTGTAGATTCCACGCAGAGATTCCGGCAATGTAACGAATTTCAAGAGAAAAAAGCAGCCTATAAAAATATAAACGCCATATTATAACAGCAAATTAATCAAAACTAATTTAAAGTTGAACCAAATATTGGACAGCTTATTCATGGTTTTACTGACAAATTGAAATATCTTATTCAATTAGTAACAAGCTTTTGTTATGTGTCAAATTAGGTAACTACAATTTGTTTATGTTTTAATTTAAACAATTTTATAAGGGACACCTGAATGGGAATGCCGTTTAGGGTTAACATACACTGATCAAATTAGTGATGTTCCGCCGGGCCTGTATGAAGGATGTGTGAGTGTAGTTGTATATAGATATATTTGCGGTACAGGTACTTACTAAGAATCAGTGATTTGTATGATGCGATTAAATTCCGATTACAACGGCTCTGGGTTTTACCAACTATAAATATGAAGCGCAACTGCGAAACATGTACTACGATAGTATTTTTAACAAATATTTATAGTTTACTGTTTACGGGCGTAGGTACTATGCTTCTTAAGGTGTAAAAGAGCTTACATGTCTTTCTAAATCGCTACGCTAGATTGACACGGCGAGCATCTGTTCCTGTTCTGAGTGAGTCCTGAGTGATAATTCTGTAGGTACATATATAGTTCAATAGATACAACCTCTGTATTTTTGACGTGACAACGTCTAATAAATCTATGAACGCCGGCTGCACGCACGAAAAAGGATGACTCATTATCCCGTTACGAACATTGTACGCTTGCGCTTATCTATCTCTCTTCCACTCGATTGGCTTATGCGTCCGAGGAGAAGAAAGACACACGTTTTGTTATGACGTTGTCACGTTAAACTATATATAACGACTTTACAGATAACCAATTTTTTTTTTCGGTAGATTGTTAGTTATTATACAATAGTATAGTATATTCAACATACATACATTCATGCCTTTATCCTAGAAGTAGTAGTATCCATAATTTAGTACCAGGTATACAAGAAAGCCTATTTACGGCAGTGTGTAATATGTATATGTAATATTTATATATGGTATAGGGGGACAACCGCGCAGACGGGTCCCCTGATGGTAAGTGACTTACAACTCAAGAGTTACAAGAGTGCTGTCTGCTTTTTAAAGTAAGTGAAATGGAGGAGGGCAAAGAGGGGAAGGGATAGGCACGAGGGGAAGGGAAAGGCAGGAAGGCAAGGTAAAGGCAGGTGGGGAAGGGAAAGGGATGAGGGAAAAATCGGAAGGGAAAGCGGGTTGGGCCACCGGTAACCTCACTCACTCGGTCACACAATGCAAGCATTGTTTTCTGCCGCTTTTTGTGAGGCGGTGGTAATACTCAGGTCAAGCCCAATAATACGTGCCCAAGCATGGCTCTCTCACGTTACTATGTAATATGACTAATATGCTATATAACAGTATGATCCCGAAGCCTTGCAATCTACCTGAATCTATTTATCTATTTCTCTAGTCTATAACTTGTTCATGGTTACTCTATTGTAAATATACTATATATATGCAAGGAAAGGTCGTGATAAGGAAAGTTTCTTCTTAATTAATCACAATTATTATTAAAAGCCGCATCACAGCCTTGAGATTCATTCTTTCTTGAGCCTGTGGTTCGTAATTTAAGATTATTCATTTACGTACTTACAAACATTTTCATTTCAGAAGTTATGGTATAAATACCTTAACTGACTATAAATACTGTCACAATAAAAAAAAATACATTTGAATTTGGAATCTGTCATTCTTATGTGAATATTCAATGTTTTCTCATTTTCGCGCCTATCGGTGTTAAATATTTATGTGATATTGAATAGGAGCGAAGTGATAAAGAGAACCGCATAGCTGTGATAGCATTACACAAAGTAGGCATAGAGCTAAATGCAATTTTTGAGACACTCGATCCGCTTGGTAATATTCGACTATTTGTGTAGCGGCTACAATGAAATCTCCTATGTTTGTGGCAGAAAATGATCTGGCCGTCCACGCAGTAGTGGCACAAAGAGCAGTAAAGGGAAGAAATCGAAGAAATCCTGTTCGAAAGCAAAAGATTTTATATCGGGAAATGAATATACCATCAACTATGTCGCGTATTTTAAAAGATGGACTTGCAGTCCATAAGAGACGCACTGGTCATTATTCAACTGACGATTTAATAATGAATAGGATGGTAAAATCAAAACAACTTAATAAGCGGTTCGCAATGGGAGGTCACATAAAAAAAATATTTACTGGCTATAATTTAATTTATCAACTTATTAAATTTTAAATTTAATTTTAATTTCATTAAATTTTATATTTGTAAACCATTTAAGCAGTTGTTTAAAAATGAATTTAAAACTAGTTTTTCAAAATTCTCTTAGGTTAAGATACTTATTATAGATATTTTATTTAGTTACTATATCGACTGAGTTCTGACTAAGTTGAGTAACTTAATTAATTTTGGCAAACTAAAATAAGTTTAATCTTGCATTTTCGTAATATTAAACGTCAATTGAAAGTACTAAATTAATGTTAGATGATTTTTAGTCTAGTTTAGTGAGTTTTGTAACAAAATAATTGCTACCATTATCCTACTTTAGTTATGATTTTTTGGGGTTTTAGCTATCAAAGAGTGAATGTGTATCAAGATACGATTCTTGAAAAGTTAATTAAGCCTCTAACAACTCATGTTCCATAACCAAGAATGATTCTTTCAGCGTGATCCAGGTGTGGTTGGTAACGAATGTTTCTGACTTCATCAGATCTTAAGACTGACCGTCATCAAGTCCTGACTTGAATCCGCTGGATTAATCTGCTGGATTAGTTTCAGAGTTTCTCAGTTTTAGAGAGCTTTACATGCTTTAACTGCCATGATAATTTGGAGACCCTAAAACAATCCTTAAGATTGGCAGTGAAGAATTTTTCCATGGTGGGAGTGCGAGTTTCTATTGTTAACTAGCCAACGTTTAAAGGACTGTATTAAAGCCAATTGAGATCATTTTGAATGAGCTTCATATATTTTTAATTCTACTATATTAATGTATAAACAAACACACATTAAAGTAATAAATGTTTTATGCAATAGAAAACAAAAAGATTGTTTCTCTTAACAATATTTATTTTTCTCATCAATATAGAGGTTTATGGCTGCAACTAATCTGAATTTATTTTCGGTTTTAAGATTAACATAATCGTATTTGTTATAGTGTTGAACTTTTGATAAACATTTAGAATGAAAGATAAATATAGTATTTTTCTTTGGTTTTTAATAATTCTTTAAATACTCGATATAAAAATTATGTGTTGTCCCGTGAACGTTATACTAAAATTTGCTTAATTTTCTTTCTTGTTATGGCAATCCTATAGTTTTTAATTTTTATATAATGAAAATTAAAAATATATATTTTTTAAACAATCACTACCCGCATTAGGAAAGTTTTCTGTGTTCTGGAGATACAAATGACACTATGACTTGGGACAAATATTTGTGGATCATACAAATTTCTGTCCTGTGTTTGAATTCACTAACCATTAAACTACGTCAGTCAACAATTACAAAAAATGTGAAACTATATCCCATAAATAAAAAACGAGGTTATAATAAAATACTGCAGGTTTTGCAACCGTTTATTATATGTTTGTTTGTTTTTTTACGTTAATTTCATTAAAGTCGTACGTTCACATGTACGTACTTTCAACCTTTATCTTCAAACAGTGACGCACCTTTAGAGAATATAGTGTTTGCTTTGTTTTTAAACAATATAATGTACAACATTATTATATATCTACAAGGTTAAAGAGCAATGATTTTTAACTCGTATACTCGTAAATATATGCTATTTAATTCCCTGAGTAACGATGGCCATTGGAACAAACGGGTCCTAGAGTGGACACCGACAATGTTAATAGGAAGATACGACGCCCCCGTACCAGATGGACTGACAACCTGGGGAAGGTGGAACGGGTGCTATGTCCAGCAGGTTACTGCGATAGATTGAATGGCGATAATAATAAATTAACAAAATAACCGAATGACGGTAACAGGCTTCCCGAAAATCACCTCTGCTGACCCCTTCGGGGATGCCGGCGTAAGTGTATGTATGAACTTTGTTTATAGTATACAACCGAGCAGACGGGTCACCTGATGGTAAGTGACTTCCGCCGCCCATGGACACTTGCAACTCAATAGTCACAAGAGTTCTGTCCGCCTTTTAAGGGTAGTCGAAAGAGAATAAGGGAAAAGGGAGGAGGGGAAAGAAGGGAAGGGAAAGGGTATTGGGCTTTTGGTAACCTCCATCACTCGGTCACACATGCAAGCATTGTTTAACAGCAGGTTTTCTGTCAGGCCGTGGTAATACTCCGGTTGAGCCGTCTTGCAAGCCAAGCATAGCTCTAGAAATAAACAGTTTGTTACCAATTCTTGCTATTGTTTTCTACCCCTAATGCAATGGTCCGATTGTGTAATTTTCTTAGTAAGGAGTTGAGGGTTGTCAGGCTATAAAATACCTATAATTTAAGGTTTACTTTTCGTTACAGATCTCAAAGAAAAAAAAAACATACATACATATGAATACTATACGCTCTCCACCAGGCATGAACACTTCGCCTGTTGGAGGATCCTTCCTTTGTGTTGGAGGGACATAACACCCGTTCCTCCACAAACTTATATCACGCTCTGTTACCAAGCGTATTTGACACGTTAAAAAGCTAATGAGCCCAAATGAGTCTTCTAGTAATTATAAAATAATTTCATTCCCCCCCGCCTGGCGTCATCATCAGGCCATAACTACTAATCCCTCTGAACTCTTAGTACAGGAGCTTACTAGCATTCTCTAAAAAATCACTATCCAACTCCTGGGTACATCATCGGATTAGATTCAAGTTGAAAGTTATATGATTGTCACCCAGACTAAATATATTTTTTTTCGATAACTAATGTAGATTAAGATTGACTTCTAAGATTTGTTCCAATAGTTACAAGTAAAGCGTATAAGCGTGTTAAAAAATAGATGTGATATAATACCTATGTTTTACAATATACTTATCATTCGAAGAAGACTGACAAGGATTTCCGTGTTAATTGGCATCGCTAATCGTTTGAGTAAGGAAAAACGTCAATCCTCCACTCACGAGAAGGGTCACTTATGTAGCAACCTTGTAAATCTAGCAAAATCTGTGTAAAAGATTATAGGAATATACAAATTAAATGATGACTGCACGGATGGCGTAGCGGTTTAAGTGGTCACTTCGCAACTACGCTGCCTAGCCGAGTGTAGTACGTTCGATCCCCACAAGGGACAACAACACTTTGTGTAGTTCTAAATTTTTTGTTCTGAGTCTAGGTGTTTTTCGTGTCCGTTGTTTAAATGTTTGTGAAGTCCCTCGCGACACAGGAAGTTGTCTTTAAAAAAAAGCACAGGAAGTTGCCGTTAGGCAAGAGTAAAAAAGTGCCAAGCCCTCTCTCACCGGGGTAATGTAATAATCAGACTTTAAAAAAGTAGACAACCGACTTCAATGCGTTTATCATAAAATGTACATCGCTCATGCTTAATGCAAATTTAAGACTTATATGGTTTTCTCATGGATCCATTATCAGAACTGGATAACCGGGACTGAATATTGCTGCTTAGAAGTAATAAGGGAACGCGATGCACAATCAAACAAAACAATTTGTCAAAGTAATCTATTCCAGATGTGTGTGTTGATCATAATTTTTGTGTAAACTTGACCAACGGTGAAAAAAAAGATTGTAAAATGCAAAACAAGAATTAAATATAAACAACATATGTAAACAAAAAAAAAAACAAGTAATTTATTTTTTTTGTTATTTATTTTCGAATTACAATTTCATGCAAGGAATTGCATTACGTTTTTAATTCCTCTTTTTGTTTTTATTTGTTACTGTTTATTTATATACACACAAACGTACATACACCTTACACCTGTATCCCCAAAGTTGTAGGCAGAAGCGTTATAAATGCCCACACTTTTCAATCATATATCCATATAAATAAATATCCATCCCCATCACCTGGACGATTGGTACTCCACCACTGTGCGCTTCTCCAGAAGCTTTTTGCCTCGCACAACCAGCTTATGGAACAAATTGTCGCCTGCCGTATTTCCGAACCGATACGACCTTCAAACCTTCAAGAAAAGAGCGTACTCCTACCTAAAAGGCCGACAACGCACTTGTGACTCTTGAGTTGCGGGTGTCCATGGGCGGCAGTAGTCATTTACCATCAGGTGACCCGTCTGCTCGTTTGCCCCCTATCGCATAAAAAAAATAATCATAATCTAGTCCAATTACAGAAGGTGCAAGCCTATTGCTGTCATCTAGCCACTTTGGGAATTGGTTGTGAAAATTTAGAGTATATTGAGAGGAAAAGGAAGACATAAATAGGAGTACCGGGAGCCCTCTAACGAAATTTGTCTAACAAAATTTAATAATTTTTGTAATATTTAAGTTAGGTAGTAACTTATTATCTGAGATTAATGCATATAGGTAGAATTGCATACGTAAGTCATAAAGTATTTATAATTACTAACTCAGAAGGAAAACCCAACTCAATTTCGTGACGGACTTATCTCAAAGATTAACGATTCTACTTAACAAGCATATCCATTAGCTTTATGCGCACTTCCAAATCACCTAAAAGTCATTTTAAAATCTAGTAACAATATAATGAGTATACCTACCTACAAGCAATTTATAAATCACTGTTTACAGACTAGAGATTGATCGGGATAATTTAGAGGCCTGTAAGGTTAAATATTGAGTCAGTGAAATACCTCTTCTTAAATAATTGGTATTTTATAACTACATCAGTAAACATATATATGCCAACAAACGCTCACGCCTATACTCCATGAAAGGTAGGCCACAAAATTAACAACATGTAGGTGTAAAATACATTAAACACCTACATTTTGCTAATTTTTGCTGAATATTTGTACTTTTTTTATAACTATTGACGAGTTAAGTTGGCAGAGACTTGAGTTGCAGGTATCCATAGGCGGTGGTAGTCGCTTATCATCATATGACTCATCTGTTCGTTTGCCTCCTTTCCCATAAAAAAAATGTAGTTTTGCCTTTATTTTAATACTGTATTTACTTTTTTTTTCATGTATTAGCCTGCCATAGTGACTCCACTTTGCCCGGAGGAAAGTAATAAGGAATGGAGTCAAAGAGTGGTGGTCACCATCCTCGTTGCATATCTAGTCAATATAGCATGGTGACCGACACTATGGCGGCCTGGTGAGATGTTTTTACAGACTGAGCTGAGATGTGAATTCCAGACTTTCACAGATCGGCACAGAAAAGAAGAGCCAAACCGTTTAGTTCGGGATCGCATATTTTCAACTCTCAAACGGTGGCTCCTCCTGGGTTTATACTCAGTATTCCGCTCCTAAGGTAAGAGTCTCAGCGTGATTTTTATAGCCTTCCTCAATAAACGGGCTATCTAAAGCAAAAAATAATAATATTGAATTAGTAGATTCTCAGATTGGTGAATTTAAACAAACAAACTCTTTGGGTTTATTATATTAGTATAGATTAGAATATCAATTAACATTTACAGTCGTGCAGTTCAAGCTAATTGAAGCGTGTTAAGATGACAACGGAGAATTACTACAGATCACGCTGCCATTTTTTTTTTCTTGACCATTATAATTTAAACTGACATTAAACGTAACCCCTTCAAGTAATTTTAAATTTAGAACTGTTACTTTAAAAAGTGCATTTTGTGATTTTTCTATGTAGTCTCTATTAGTATGTCAAATTGTAAGTAACTCCGTTTCCGTAAATGTAATGCGTACAAATCAAATTATCTTTAATAATTGGATGTAATATAACTGTCTATTATAATGGCCTCAATCTCAACGTCGTATGCATTACTATAAATGCTATCAAACTGTAATTGTGTAATCTAGCCTTGACAAGTATCTCCCGTATGGTCTAGTGGCTAGGATACCTGGCTTTCACCCAGGAGGCTCGGGTTCGATTCCCCGTACGGGAATGTCTTTTTGTGTAAGTAGCAAGAAAATTAATATAATATTCTCGTCAGTCAGGCAATGTGGCCGCAATATATATAGCAATAAATTATTCGAGTAGGGGAGTACAACGAAAGAAAGATCGTGATCAGCATCGTCTGACCGCACCATTATGGTAACCACCAATACACAGCGATGAACATCGAGGAGTGACATGTTAGTTCATTGGTTAGTGACCCTGACTGCTGAGCCGGAGGTCGTGGGTTTGATTCCAACACGAGACCAAAATTTGTCTTGAGTCTGGGTGTTCTGCTTGTATCTTTGTAAAGTAAATAAAGCTAATAAACTATATATAGTAAATATAGCTACTGAATCAGTCATATTACTAGGTTAAGTAGCGCAGTGCTAAGTGAGAGGACGATATTTTGAAATAGAGTTGTTCAAAATTAGACCCACCGCACATAGTCAGTTAGTCACTTTCGTATGTCGATCGAGATCAAATTTTTATAACTAAAACTTATTTCATCATCGTCATCACCATCATTATGAGTCTATCGCGGTCCACTGATGGAAAAAGGCCTCCCTCCCTTTCATGTCGTTTATTGTTCTAAGAAAAAAGATAGTTCATTCGTTAGGTGTCAAAAAATTTTTGTGAGTAAGAACGCGAGAACCACAGAGATAATGTTTTATAAAACTTGTTATGGTAATCCATAAACATTTCCTGTGTTAGAACTATCAACCGATTTAGTTTCATAGGTGTGTGTACACTATAGGTATAAATATAGATATTTATGGTCAAAACTTGTATTGTATAGTATAATTTACTTGAATGTACGCGCACTTCGATGATGAACTAACCTCACTGAGTACCGTGATCGTATGCTGCCTTTGTTTCAGGTACTTGAACCAGCTCTTAATGTTTCGGCGCAAAGCCTATCGGATCAAGTACGGGCCATTCAGAGATGTCATCTGTTAGATAGCTGTTGAAGCGAAACCCATATCCCAGATGTTGAAGTTACAATGAATAAATTTTAGCGGAACAGCTGGTCGATGCTTGTCGTTCATACTGAGGGTGAGAGTCAATTAATACTATGGAGCCAATATAAATAACCAGTATAGACATAGCTTGCCCGGTTCGTTTGTTGCCGAACTTTAAATCAGTGGGACCGACGGGCTGTTCTGTAGCTCTCATGCATGTTTAGCATCTCAATTCCAGTCATGTTTTGAATCAGTTTCGCTGCAGCTTTTATGACAACAGGTGGAACTCACCTACAGTACTCACCTTAGTTTTTGGGATCCATGGCAGTACAAGTCTGGTAGAGCAATTGGTCGCAAAAACCCATTCCTTGTTTGGCAACAGTGTATAAATTATTTACAACACTATATTATCCTAATCTTAGAATGGATGTAGAAGTTGGGCAACTGGCACGAAAGAGTTCCTTATTATTGACAGGACTATTACCCACAATTACGCCGTAACCGAGAATATTTACTAACTACTAACAAAGCTGACAATCGCAGTGACAGATCAGGCGAGGTATAATTCAGGGTGACAGTTTGAGTCCCTTGTGGTTCTGCTTAGCGGTGAATCCTCTTAATACTATTTGTGAGGGCTAAAGGCTAGGTTATCGTTTGCGTTAGGAAATTTCATACCCCCTTTTCATAACTGAAATCTTTAGTAAATATATCTATATTGAATTTCGTATAGATAAAGGTGCAGTCATGCATGTAAAGAAAGGCAAAATTGTGGAATCTGAAGGGATTGAACTTTCAGATTCCACACACTCGCTCTTTTATATTGTTGACGTATGGTTCGTAGAAGACAACCAATAGTGAAGAGTCACGTTTCGCGCCAGTTAAAAAAAAAAAAACAGTTTTGCGCAAGTACATCGTAAAAGTTTATAAAGTAATAGACAATATATAAAGTAATATATATATCTACATGTCAACAACATTTGTAATAAGATTCGTTCCATTTTGGGGAAGTTAAAGAATATAAAATATGTTGTCAGTAGAATGTTAATGTGTACCCTATATTTTGCGCTAGCACAGTGTTTCCCAAAATTAGTTATGCCATGGAACTGTAATTTTCACACAGCCCCTTCGTGACCCACTTAATACTTTTAAACACAAGCTAGTTCCATTAGGTAAAATAATACACATTTAATAATACTAAAAATGTTATATTAATACTACATATTTTCGTTTCGCCTATAAAGTCACTAAAATTTACTGCGAAGTATGGAGCTGCTGCTTATTTTTCACCAAAGAATCCAGGTTCACGGAAAATGACGAAAGTTTTATATAAAGGTCTGGTTCCAATTCAAGTCGGTTTCCATATTTTCGCTAACGGCGGGCGCTCACCGCTTACGAATCGATCGATAGCAGGTATTATTTTTAAAACTAGGCGGGAATGTCGCGACCCGGCTAATAGGAAACGCTGCGCTAGCAGATTAATATATCGAGTAGATTTTGAATAAACAAATAAAATAGAAGTGATTGGGTCTAACTTTACTTAACCTACTTCTTTGGCGTACTAAGAAGAACTCAGATGGAATTGAATGCCCTAAACAGAAGAGTCTGTACACTACTAACTGCGTATCGAATGCACAGTCGTTGTTATCAGGCTTTTAACAGGCCCGATGTAGATTTGTTATCATCTGTGTCTTGGCTACGTTTCGGTGATAATAATAATATAATACTTAATTTTTATCAAGTAACTTTAACTCATTTTTACTAATGCAATGGCCGGTAGTTGTAGTACGACCTGACATACAGCTTCATGCCAAAATGCAAGCAGAGCGATAAGAGTATCGGCATAACAACATGACTTTTGCCATGTCCTGTGGTTCTGGGTAGTATAGGCTTTGATTTTCAGTTGTGTGCATGAATGGCGTAGCGTTTTATGTGGTGTTGTGGGTTCGATCCCCGCACGGGACAACACTTTGTGTAGTCCTCAAATTTTTGTTTGGAGTCTAGGTGTTCTTACAGGAATTAATCCTAGGGCGGGAGATGTTTTTAAAATATATATATATATATATATACATATATATATAAAGGAACCTTGTGCCAGCCCTAGTCCCCTCCCTTCCTACGGGTATTATCTATCAGACTGTGGTTATACAGTGCTGGATAACGGCAAGAGGCTTGCCCCTGTAATGTTAGTAGGACCCAATTAACGTTGGCAAAATTATGTAGCATATGTGGAACTGCTGAGGTAGGAGATTTTTGTGCTGATATTTTAATATATATACATAGAACCAGTCCACCACAGTGTAATCTAAGAACTTTCGCTTTAAGACTTTCGCTTCGCATAATATGTATTATAATTATTAGTGTATTATCTGTGTCCGTTACTCAATAAGAAAACATAGATACGTGTCTCCAGTACGTGCACTCTTCACTCTTCTGGTATCTATAACTAACCATGTACTGCAGTTTTCCTTGCGTCTATGTTTATTTATCAAAAAAATAATTATTTAAATCTGACTGATGATGGTTTCAAATATGCGCTTATATCTTCTTCTTCTTAAACTTTTAGGTTATATTAAATACTAGCCGATCTACGTTTTAAGTCGTTGCTCCGCTGGTATATTAGCGGTTTATATTGTTCATAACATTAGTAAAACAAATGTAACTGGAATTGTGAGATATCTACAAATATAAAAAAAAAAAAACAACGAGTGCGCTGTTCTGATTCCTGCATAATTAGGATTTGAAGAAAATGTACCTATTATTAAACTAAATTTGGATATCACAGTGTTAGGTGTATTGTTAGTTTTATTTGTTCGATTTAAAAAGATTATATCACTGTGATTTGATTCCTGTTAGATTTTAACAAACAAACTCATTCAAGTAAGGCGGTGAACCGGGTGCTATGGCTCACGTTATGAGGTGCCTATGTCATGCAGTGGATTGCGATAGACTCAATGATGAAGATGAAGTACAAACGTTTATGCTTACATTCAGGAATGAAGGAGGTATTATCTTCCAATGAAACACCGCAATAATGTTTAGATTCTTTGCAAAATAATTACCTTTGACTACCTTTGGTACCTAATTTATTTAAATTAACGTGGCTATGATGCTCTAATCCATGTCCTGTTTACGGGGTTAGAAAATTATTTGTACCTATACTGAATTACTTCTGCTCTTTCCGGAGGCCTAACCCTATTTCCCTTCCCCACATTCCCCTCCTCCCTTTCAATTCCTTTCTTTCACCTGCCACTTATCCCTTCCCCTTTTTCCCCTACCCTAAAAGGCGGACAGCACTCTTGTGACTTTGACTAGCAAGTGTTCATGGGCGGTGGAAGTCAGTTCTTCACACACCATCATATGAGCACAGGTTTTATATTCTTTAGTTACAGTTGAGCGTTGAGTGTCGAGACATCGCCATGTTATTACGCATCCCGCTTGAAGCCTTCAGGGTATACTAAATGGCTGTCGCTGAGTCAATCTCTAAAGACATAACGTTTCAGTACCGATGATTCACTCACAATAGACGGTTATAGGCAAGCTGTTGGGTCAATTGAGGTCGCACATGAGTCTTTCGACTACGAAAAGTATGCTTTTTCACAGACAACTTTACGTAGGTATGTCGTTATTTCGCGTGTAAGCAATGTATAACCTCTGCGTATTTAATAAGTGCAGTGTAAATAAGTTTTTTTTTCGACTTATAAGTATAGATTAGAGTATATAATATGTATTATATTGTGAACCAATTTGTAATAAAATATTCGCAGATTTATTAGTTTATCTAACTATAATATAACTGCTGTTTAAATAATAATAGCAATATTTTTTGAAGATTTTTCTATCCGTTTTCTGCAATGACCTAAGAAAATGAATAAATATTTTTCACATTTCTTATTTCTTGACTTTTAAATATTATCCGTGACCTTGTTTACGTGGAAATTTTAAAAAGTACATATCTCCGGTATAAAAGTTTCATTCGGATCCGTTGAGCCGTTCTGGCGTGATTGAGTAACAAACATACAATCAAACTTTCGCATTAATAATAGTATCAAGATTATGTTGTCAACTACTTTCCGGATTAAATAAGGTCTTGCATAAGCTATCGAGCTCACTTGTTCGTCATTACATTAACCTTTCTGTTTTCGATATACCTACTTGTCTAAGAGAGCTAAAATACATGTTTTTCTTTATGGCATTTGTACATAAGTGGAGACACAAGATGGATTAACTGAGTGTAAGTAAAAACCGCACGGACACTTAGTGTCGTAAGTGCGCTCCCCTACTTAGAGGGTGATGAATTTGGGGGGGGGGGGATGGGAGGAGGGGTAAGAAGAGAAGGGGATTTTTGCCTCTAGTAGCCTCACTCACTCGGTAATACAGTGCAAACATTATATTTCTTATTTTTATCTACTTTAAATGTAAGCTCTTATTGGGTAGAGTGCTCAGAGCTGCCGATCTTTTTTTTTTATACTATAGGGGGACAGACGAATAGATGGGTCACCTGAAGGTAAGTGACAACCGCCGTCCATCGACACCTGAAGAGTTGTAAGTTCGCTGTCCGCCTTTAAGGATGATTAGGGATGAGGGGTTGCGAGGAGGGGAAAGAAGGGAGAGGGGATTAGGAGAGGCTCATACGATGGCTCTACCACTATCAAGCTAAGCTTCCACTTCCCTGTCCATTAGAATATACAATATTCCTTCTCTTTAAGTGCCGCACCTCGTTTTGACTCTTCCATTTTATATACTCCCATTTTTAAATCGCCTGGTTAAAATAGGTTTGCCCCTTATTACGTAAGATGGTATAAATTGCCAAAGTGTAGGCGTTTAGTACACTTCTAGTTACCCCTTAAGGGATACAAGCGTGAGCATATATATAAACATATTTACTTAATCTCCCATTCAAAAAAACGTTCGAAATTATAAAAGTTATTTTATAAAAGTTTTTTGTTAATACTGGACATGGAACACTCCAGGCAACGATGATAGCCAAAATATAAAAAAATACTATACATGCTAATCCAGTTCTCGAAGTCAATCGATTTATCGTATCTAGTAATATCTTTAAAAGTATAACGCGTTATTTAAAACAAAATACAGTTTTGTATGCTGTGAGCATAAGCTTGAAAAAAAAAAAAACAAATGACCGCACTTTCGCCAAACAATTCCGTTAACAGGACACGTGATACGGTTAAATTAACAAAAGAGTTTTATGTATATGTTAATTTATTGAATTCACCGTTATTCACTTACTGTAACTGTATTATAGGGGCTGGATTTTACGTTGTGACATAAATATACTTTTTATCTTTTAGTATCGGTCCAGTGAAAGCTATACTTAACAGTAAAATAGTAACAATTTTTATACTATTTTATGTGTATTAACTACTGTCGTAGTCTCAAAATGTATTTTATTTGTAAGTATATGGTGCAATGACACCTGCAAATCGATAGGGGCAAATACCTTGTGGATCTTCGACTCTTAATCCGATAACCTCACTCAATTGCGGCACAACCGATTTTCTGTGAGGCCATGGTAATACTCCAGTCGAGCCGGCCTAGACTTGCTTAAGCATGGCTCTCCTAAGTACGTCAATTATTTTTTAAAGTACATTTCTCTTAAACGTTGCCAAGTGTATGTTCCCGCGTTTGTTCCTACTGGGCAGTTCTAGACACGAATCTGCTGGAAAATAACCCTTTTCAGCATTTCCTAGACTCTATAGGGAGGTAAATAATTAATTTTATAATACGTTGCAACCTTTTACGCAATGACCTTAAATGCAGCAACAGAAGTAGTAGTATATTCATAAAATTACAGAATTAGTATCGCTTGTACACTAATACCTCCTTTATTGTTGTCATGTAGAAAGTTGCTTTACTGTCTGGCTTTACTGTCTGGTTTTGGGTTGCAACTCCACATCGATCACTGTCACTTGCGTGAGAATGATAACAGGGAATTTGCTTATGCAAATAACAACTTATCAAAATATGAGGCATAGTTTTATATAGTGAAGGCCACAAGAGAGTTTTCTAAATCCCATAAAATATCAACAGTCCCACAAAATATCCAAATAATACAAACCGTGATGAAGTGCAACAGTTTCTTCCTCTTTTTTTAAATTTAAAGCCAACTCTAGCATTATAAATAATTCCTGTGTCATGGGGGACCTTACAAACATTCAATTATGGGACACAAAAACACATTTTTGTCCCGTGTGGGAATTGAATCCACTCCAGTTCAGCCGTCACGGTCACTAACCAGTAGACATACAGGCCCGTCAACACAAAAATGCAACATTTACATTTAAATTGTCATGTAAGGGTGATGCGCACAAATTTAAGACTTACTTGTTTATTACGGAGTACTTACAAAATATGGGAAAACAGACGCAGACAGACGCAGACGCCTCGAGCTCTTGATTAGGTATACTTTACTATCCATCCGCAAGCAATATACCTACCTTTTTTACAAAGCGTTCCCTTTTTCTTCTCCATAGCACATAACTTTCCCCTTCAATATAATACCAATTTATCCATCTTTATTTCTTAAAGAGCGGTTGACGGCGTAATGCTTGCCCTCCATTACGTTAATGGAACCAAATTCAAATGGGCAAAATGTGGGTGTTTTTTTACCTCTGCCAACTTCTTAAGGGTCTCAGGCGTTAGTATATGTATATGTATGTAATCTTCCATTCAAAAATCCGTTTTTGGAAGGCTCTACAGCAATTCTGTGTTCTGTAGTGGCATGGTGAGCGTATTTACTTAAAAAATAAAAATATCTGCCTCAGAATCGAAGGAAGTGTCCTTTTGTGTCCTTTTATCGTTGTTTAAATTAGAAAGTATAGCAGTTAAACATTCAGTCTTCCTGGCATCAAGTTCATGGGAACGGCGTTACCTAACAGATATTTTGGCAACAAAAGTAATATTGGCACTAGTAAAACTGTCAAAAATAGAAAACTCGACTGCATTACTTAACTATACATACGCTTACACCTGTACCCCCTCAGGGGTAGGCAGAATTGTATTAAATAGTCAAATTTTGCCAAATAGAATTTGGTCGTATCGTGTTTATTTAAATATACGGTTTTAGTCACGTGTGTATAGTGTATACATGGATTTCACCCGGGTGGATGACTTACTCCTTGAAAAAGGCCTCCTGTCGGGACCGAAACTAGTCGGGCATCCCCAAAAAACCACATACTAATCCACGAAAGTATTTATTCGTCGTACCGGTCTGGAAATACCGCTGGTGTGCCTACAGCCTGCGATTTAAATCGTAAATCGTGCCCATCAACACGAACTTATGAGCGTCGCGGGTTTTTCCTGTCTTCTTTTTGCTTACAAGGAAATACCTAACTATATTAAAAATTAAACGAATAAGCTTGAGCACAGAAACATTTTAAGCACTTTTTAGTAAAATGACGTTGATCTATTTTAATTTGAGTATCTCGATTTACTGATTTAGGGTAGGTACTGTTTAAGTGTCTATGTATACTGGCTGGATAGAACTGGAGAACTTTTCAGACAAATTTGATGAAAGTATTTTTTGGTATTTTTGCAAAAGGCAACTAGCGCTTTAGGAAATACTCCTGTGTAGCAGGGCCTAAACAAAAAATTCTAAACAGGCATCACAGTTTTTGTTTGAATTGTACTAGATCTGACAAGGATGATTGTTTCGATAGATGAACAATTTTTGGCATTTATATCGAACGCCGGCGCCGTAGTTAACAGTTGCACGATTGAAACCCATTCTGTTGATCACACTTTATTTGTAGTTACAAACATTTGCAAACAACGCAAATATTACTACTACTACTGCAATAAACTTATGACTAACAACTTATAGTATAACAAAATGGCGGCAACTTAGTGTGTGTGTTAGAATTTACTTTGCGGTTCATGGACCGCCACAAATTCATGTAAAAATTATTTAAGCAATGTATAATGTGTGGCAATGCTTATTTAGGCGACTGTTTTTCGCAATTTAGAAAGACAAGCAAGTTACAAATATAGCTACGTACTAGTAATATGAATTCAAATCACATATATATATATATATATACACACATACACACACATTTATATCCCCGAAGGGATAAGCAGAGGCGTCTCATGCCCACTTTATGCCAATCATAATTTAATCCGGGCAGCGTATGACTGTTTATGTATCTATATATATATACTGTCTGATAAATAACAGTCCGATCTCTTAGTCTCTGACACTGTTAGACGACGGCCTTAGTTTACGACGTTGACAAGAGACGGGGTGACCCAATTGTACTCCTGCGAGAATTCAAATCATATGATAATAGACAGAATACGGTACAAGGTTTATTATGTAGAGTGTATATGTGAGTAAGTTAGTTAATTAAACAACTGCTCCTGCCATACATAAACTCTCTTTCCATCCAAAGATTGCCTGGAAGAGATCGCAAAACGCGATAAGGCCGCTATTTGTACAATTTCTGATTTAAGAACATGTAACTACAATATTGTAATGTCTTTTATTTGGTCAATAAAGAGTTTATCTATCTATCTATGTTAACTGTAAAAGCATTTTATTGACTTCACCATGTCGGTAACCCCTATTTAGGAACTTTAGCGTTAAGTATTTCAAATAATGTAAATAAAATAAAATGAAATTAAAAATCCATATAAACCCTATATAAAGAAGGCAAGACGGACCGAAGTACCATACATAATTATTTTGGCTATTAAAAAGTGTAATGTTTATTTTTTTGTTATTCCTTTTTTAAAACACAACTCCCACAATAAAAATAATTTCTGTGTCGCGTTGGACTTTACAAACATTCATACAACAGACACAAATAACACGCAGACCTGGGACTACTATTTATGTATGTATGTATGTATGTATATAACAGGTCAGTTGCTATTGTAAAACTATTTTTTTTAGGGATGACATGAAACTTAAGTAATAAAGTTGCGCGATAATCGACTTTCAAGGTAGGTATATAAATGTGACACATGTGTATAAATGTGTAAAAGCGACACCTGTCGCATCGAAAAGAAAAACAAAAAGTAAAACAAAAACCGTTTTGAGGCCATTTTATTAAAATAGTTGTGGTGACTAAACTATGATTAGCATGAAGTTGTCCCAGCGTGTCTTATAGATGGCGTTGTTCGACAGAACTAAAAGCTTCCAGTATTTACAGACAGTAGTTTCTGTATCTTCCCTGTATGTAAACTTTTTTTTACATCGTTGTGACAAACGTTTGCCCTACCCAATGCCCTATGACTCATTTGCGGCGAAATAATTTGTTCATTAGATTTTTAAAGCAGAACTGTCCGAAGATTTTATATATTTTCGTACGGATCGAGGCATCTACATATAGCCATACTCACGCCTGTACTCCGAAAGAATAAGTAAAGGCGTATTAAACGCCCTCATTTTGCTGACTGTCAACCACCAGTCAGCAAAATGAGGGCGTCCACCCAGCAGTCCCATTTACGTAATATTAATAAATTTTATTTACGCTAGCTTAGTGGGACAACACTGGGAAATTAATAGAAAAAAATAGTTATTCAAATTAAAAGAAAGAGTAGAATGGGATGAAAGATATATTGTTTACTGGGGGATGTCGGGCGTGTGTTCCTACCCTATAAAAAAATAATAATATGGGATAGCCATGCTTCGGCACGTATGGGCCGGCTCAACCGGAGTATTACCATGGCCTCACAGAAAACAGGTAACTGTCTGCTCTTTTGTCCCCTGTACATAAAAAAATAATGTCTAATGCATTATTTAGTGGTCTAAAACCATCTTTGCATTATTGCCCTTCTAATGAAACTGTTTGGGCCACATCGGTTGAATGGTTTCATAGTCTATAACGGATATAGGTAGAAATAATGTTTGTGTTTTATGTATATACATATATATATGGATTGATTAGTAATGGAAAGAAGGGAGGGAAGATAGGGGAGAAGAAAAGGGATAGGGGGAGTTAGACCTCAAGAAACCTCACTAACTTTGGGGAAATGCAACGCAAGCGTTCCTGCACAACCGGTTTTCTGTGAGGCCATGGCATGGCTCTACCACTGTTAATGTTAAAAGTGCAATATCGTATATTTACTTTTGATAAGCCGAAGCCCTTGACTAACCAAAAGTCCGTTTTTAAGGAATTCATACATCTGAAATTTGTATACAGAAACAAAAAAGAAAAAGCGGTCTTAACAACCTAGGGAAGATACAACTGAAACTTCTATTTTCACCTTTATTTAGGGGCAGGTGGGAATACAACGCAAAAACAAAGGTAAGCGCGCATTATATTTTCTAACTGTTAAAGAGATACATAAATATACTCGACATACATTATCCTCCTTCGTAATATATGATGCTTCTTTGTGACACCCTAAAGCCTAGAGACATCTTGCCAAGCAGGCCATAGATAGTGGCGACGTGTTCCGCACGCGCCTCTTTAAATCAGAACATTAAACCATAGCGGGGTCGCCTCCCCCAGGCGGCCAAGTCTGTCGGGGTTCATAGGGATTTCCTTTCTAGGGTACACCTGAGGCCCCGGCCAGAAGACTCCATGTCGGAACACTGTGTGGTTTTAGTCGGTTCGAGTCCGACATACCATCTTACCGTAAGGATCCGGTGAGGTGATGACCCGTGGGGGTTTCTACACACAAAAAAAAGAGACATCTTGCCGGATTTTGGCATGTGCAGTATGATTCGACTCGTTTTAATAGGACTGAGATAGCCTATAACATTTCCATATAACGTCCACTAAAAACGTATTTAATTTGTTTCATTGGCTGATGTAAGTTGACTTTCAATATTGATAACAGGCGAGGTTTTGTATTGTATTTTTTTTTGTAATCCCTCTACTACAGACAGACAGACCGACGAACATTCAGGTCACCTGAAGAGGTTTGAGTTTTCCGGAGGCCTAACTACGTAAATAATAAAATATCCAATTAGGCCATTATAGATGAAGCACGACATAATCATACGGAGTACATACTAGATGGTATGTTATTGTTTTTATATGACTTTTCATTGAAATAAAGTAGTTTTATTTTATTAGTAACTTTTGTACCGCATTTAACATAATGTAATTACAATACCTACAATATTTAGCTAAGCCCATTAGGTAATAGCACACTGGTGGGTAGATATTAGTCATTAGCGTAATGTTATATCTACATAATCTTCTATGGAGGTTTTTTAAAACTCACAAGATTCGCGTTGAACAAACAGACAATCCAGCTTTATAATGTTTGAAACATTAACATCATTAAATAACAGCCTATTCATATCAAGGTATTCTATAAATTAATTCTTATAATGATGGTAACTTAAATGTGTCTTACATGTGCCGTTCATTCTGTTTTATTGTTTTACGTTTCCCAAACGGCCACACTCCAGTACCGCGTAAGTACAAACCATTTATCGTGATTTAGCAAATTGGTGCCATTCCCTTTGAAATGACCTTAGGCTATATGGTTGTGAATCTGAACAATGAGAGATAATTCGCCAAGAAAATCCCATGCTTTGTTCAAAAGACAAATGTTTTCCTAGATAACTTTGTTCTGGTTTAACACGTGTAAGTTAGCGTGTGTGTTTTTGTGGGTGTGTGGTAATCTATAATCTATTTGTAAAGTTATGAAATCGATTTCTTGGTTGTTTTGAGTTCAGAACACCATTTCAAGATATAAATGGATTTATTTTCCTGACACTTTATTAGACATTAACCAAAAAAGGATCCGTATAGACCTACATCGTACTTTTGCAATATCTTATTGGTTGACAACATTGACGAAACACTTACGACCAATTGGGCGACTCAGTCTACTTAAAGGCTTTAATAGTCGCTGGTCTCTACCTAGTGGAACATACACTAGTCAAGCATCCTTAAAATACACACTTGAGTATAAACAATATAAAATATAATATTTATTAAGCACATGGTTATCCATTTGCTTAATAAATATCAGTGATACTCGGAACTAAACCGTCTGGTACTATTACATGTAGACCTTTACTCACGATTGGTGTAATTTGATCAAAACGAGCAGACGGGTCACCTAATGGTAAGTGACTATCGCCCATGGACACCCGCAACTCAAGAGCCGCAAGTGCCTTTTAGGTGAGAGTATGCTCGTTTCTTGTATATTACTACTAGTATCTACTCGCGGCTTCAGCTCCTCTAACTAACACATAAACAATCACAAAAAAAATCAAGTAACATACGTATTTAGGAGGCCTGGAATATTTTTTCTTTGGATCTATTAAAGCCCTACAGCTCTACATACAGTATTATGACGGCTGGTCCTTCGGATACTCGTATCTTACATGACATTGGCAAAATTTTGACAACCCCACAGCAGTCATTGATCATAAGTTAAATTTGAGGTATTTAGGAGCAGGACAAACACATATACATATACATTTAGTTACTCTATAAAGTAAAAATAGGTACCACACGTATTACGGTACGGTGTTATTTATAACGTATATAAGTACTTCCGTATCGTTTTGCTTGCGTTTTCATTATGTTATGTTATGTTTTGCGAGCGTCACACTTCAATTACTTAGTGGTTTTCACGGACATAATATGTATTAGCTAATCTTGTAACAACTAACCAACTAGCCAATTATGTTTTTTGACGTAGTAATGGTCAGTAGTTTTTTAACGAATGTACACCAGCTGGAGTTCTGATCTGCACTAAATGGCGGGAATAGCTGGATGAGGAGAGCTCACAATTAATTTCAGTGGCTTTTATTAGAAGAAGCCTGTCATACCCCGCAGTTGATGATGTAAGGTTAATGATGATAATGAAAATAAAGTATTTTACAAACATTTTTATAGAAATTAAGATACTATTAACGCGTGAATAAAATAAGTTCTTATATAGTTAAAAGATTTCGAAGTAAATTTTAGACGTAAACAAGTTGGGACTATAAGGTATTTTTATAAATATGTTACGTAGATATCTAATATATGAAATTACGTTAACGTGAAGAAAATCCGGCTTTCAAGGTACAACGATTTTTGTTAAGATCTAGCGGTCACGAAGCAGTTTTTGTATATTGATGTCATATATAATTGGCGTGTGAAGTAAAAAATATATAGAATCTTGTATTCTGTAGTTTATAATTCTTGTATGGTTACACGCAACACCTAAAATAGCTTCGTATATTTATAGCTAAGTACTTCGTAGATTTCGAATATTATGCGTGTTTTCGGATGCGTAGGAACGAAAATTGATGAAATTTAGATGTGTTGATTATTTTTATCCGAGTGCTCAAGAATGAGGGATATGTTTTAAGTCAGATGTATGTATGTACGTATTTATGTCTTTATGATGTCTCTTTATCACGGCTTTCAGTCTAAATGGCTTGATGGATTTCGACATGGGAGGTTTCAATATTGCATTTAAAAATAGCTTGAAAGACTACCTTATACAAGAGGCGTACTATAGTTTTTTTTTTTGTCGTGTGGAAACCCCCTCGGGTCATCACTTCACTGGAGCGAACAGTGAAGTGGTATGTCGGACACGAACCGACTAAAACCACATGGTGTTTCGTCATGAGTTCTATTGCAGATGACTCGGGTATACCCTAAAAAGGAAGCTTCCGAGAACCCCTGCAGACCTTGCGTGCGCAGAACACGACGCGCTACCTCCCGGGCCTGCTTCTGCTAGGGCCAGGCCAGTGCTCATGGAGGTCGGAGGTTATTTTGCGCCCTCCGGCCCTGGTGCGAACTGGTCCATGGTCTTAGAGGCTTCCCACACTAAAAACCGTCACGAGGTTGTGCCGCTGTTGCGCCCATGCTGAGCACTCCACTAGGGTGTGGAGTACAGTGTCCTCGCGACAGCCTCCGCAGTGGTGGCACGCAGACTTTGGCTCCCGGCCTATGCAATACAGAAACTTACCGAAGCAGCCATGTCCAGTGAGCACCTGTGTCAGCAAATTTGAACATTGTACATCATCACTTATTTATTATAAGTGTTTAGTTGTTATAAGTTTAACATGTTTTTTTACTGCCATTGACATACAGATGACGGATTTTTTTTTTACATACACTATTTATGTATTTTTAATGTCAAAAAATACATTTTACTTTCTTATAATTTGTACGCCTAATAAAGACGGCTTAACATGTTGAAACGATTGTAATTTGTAATACCTTGCATGCTCATTGCTCATGTATACACGTATTTAAACATATAAATGACTATCTATCTATCTATCTTTCATACGGTCAGGTTGACGAGGAAGAGAAGATAAGCCATGTTGTTACTATGACCGTTATTGCAACTGTGCTGCTAAGGTGTTGAATTTTCCCTCTATTGAAAGGCACCGCACCGCGTTCACGACTCTTGAGTTGCAGGTGATCATGGGCGGGTTCAATCACTTACAATTAGGTGACCCGTGTGCTTGGTTACCACCTTCACCATTAAAAAATTATTGCTCGCATGCAATGGTCTAGTAGTTACCCAATAGTCTAGTAGTTAATGTCCCTCAATGCTAAACCGGTGGTGGTGGGTCGACGGTGGTGTTTATGATTGTGATTGTCGTAGTCCTATTTGTGATTATAATGATGATAAATGATTATGATGATAAACTCTCAATGGATTCCATCATCTGTAAACTGACTAGTCATTGACATCAATATATTTGCAGCCGCTTTTTCGCAATATTAATATTTTAGATAAGGGTCAACATAACTGTAGATTTTGATTTTATTGCTACTTCTTACCTTGGTTCGTGAATTATGGTGCTCGAACATATCGATTATAAAATAATTAATGCCCAAAGTTAAATTGGTAATTATAAAATGATTAGATTCTATTGCTGTTGCGTGGGTTATGGAAAAGGTCGTGTGATCACAGTATATACTAAACCAATTGACTTGCTACCACACCTAGAATAAATTATTTTATCAGTCTATCAATAATACTCACCATCATCAATTAGGATAAATTGCTAATGTTAGATACTGACATTTTAAACTTCGTTCCTTCTATTTCCAAATTCAATTTTTTATTTTATAAAATTGTTAAACAGTACTTAAACTGCACTGTTATTTAAAAACAAATTAAGAATAGATCAACACACGTGTGGCGACCTCCATATAGAACAGAAACATTATATCGCGATAACTCTTTGACTGCTATTCGATTTTTTTAATTATTTAAAAACATTGATACCAAAATAGACAACCTTCATTCCTCGTTACTATTGCTTTTTGGTAATGAAAGAATAAAAAAAAAAAACGGTGGAGCAGTATTTGAGTGTATCTATTACATACAAACATATATTTTCTCGTTCTCTTTACTTTAGTTAAAAACTGGGGAGCTAAAGTAACGAATGTAGTTTTGTAATCTGCTTTTGTTTTCGTGTGGAAACCAATACTGGTCGTCACCTGACCGAAGCCGAAGATGAAGTTGTATGTCGGAATCGAACCGACTAAAACCAGACAGTGTTGCACCACAATTTTTTTTGGTTTTTTTCATTGGTTCATTGCACCCGGACCGGGAATACGCTCAAAAAGAAGCCTTCGGGAACCCCTAGTAATCTACTCTAATCTACTCAAAGTTCATTTATCACTATATAAACATTTTTTTTTTTCAAACGTTTTTACCAATTGCTAACTGAATGGCATGATCAGCCCGATAAATTAGCTGTGTGTCATCAATTTAAGATGTACCTGTGATAACGCAGAAACATTTTTTTTCGGGATGAAAAAATTATATTGGGATATCAAAGAACCCGTCTTTCGTCGTTATTTTTACTTCAAAAGATATAGTTATTGTGTTGGAAGACTGGTAAAAGTGTTTTTTAATATCTGGAAGACAGTATCTAACTTTTTTCTGTAAGAAAGATAATTTCTTTCCTTTTTGACTGGCCTGTTGGTCTAGCGGTTAGCGATCTTTACTGCTAAACCAAGGTCGTAGGTTCGATTCCCACCCAGGACAAATATTTGTGTGATGAGTACGATCATTTGTTCAGTGTCTAGGTGTAATTTATCTATAATATGTATGTATTCACCACATCTGCTTAGTTTGGGATCAGACGGCCGTGTGTGCGATGTGTTGTTATAATTATTATTAATATATTTTTTTATTACCCTGACATGTGCATGCGAAATGTCAGGATGATCGATTGTGTAGTTATTATAAGTAGGGTTTATTTGATAGCTTTTCCTTATACTGTGATAATTAAAACTCTTTGCTCCTCAAAAAAAAGGAAATATAAAAAAAATAAAGAGAAAGGAGGACCCGGAAATGAATCCATGCCAAAGAATTAATTAAAAATAATACGTAAAATAATCATAATGCCCTGAATTCGTTGTTGTCTAATTATTTGGATACCAGTGATAATCTTAGTGATAGATAAGACACTATTCTCTATTGAGCCGCTGTCGCAGTATGTCCAGTAGCTGGAGTAACATTTCCAGTAAATACCATTACTGGTTGACCTAAGCCTGCCGTGCTAGAATTGAGCGAAGTATCGCTGAGACTACGACCCTCATTGGTAAGCCAATCTGCTTTCGATGGGGGCAAAACGCGACATTTAAAGAAATGAGAGGTAGGTTTAACGAAAATGGAAGCAACCTAATCTATGTGTGAGTGGTGAGAATTTGTCAGATGATCGATCGTCGGTCGGTATCTGTCACACATACAGAAGCTGACTGGATTCAAGATGCAAAAAACGTGAGAGAGTTAAACAATGTTGCATTGTGTGACCGACTGAGTGAGCAACGGAGGCACAACCATATTTCCCTGCCCATCTGTTGCCTCCTCTTTACCCTATCCAAAAAGTTACAAATGTTCATGGGCGGCGGAAGTCACTTACCAACAGGTGATGCTTGCCTTTCTCGCCTGTTATACAATAAAAATTAATTACGTCATAGAAACGACGTCACTCACACTAAAAACCACACTAGAACATAATAAACAGAAAAATATTTCAAGTAGACTTTATAACCTTGGAGAGGTCAAAAGATATTATGCAATACTATTGTACCAACATCTAAATATACAATGAAATAAGACAACAAAGGATTCGGTGATAGACACTGTCGACAGTTGTTTTTTTTTTTAATTATATCTAAACTTCCTCTCGTACGTCCTTTTTCATGCATAACTATTTATAAATATTTTTTTTATATTGTAATCGGTTGTCTACCTGTGTACTAAACACTTATGTATGTATATAACAATACAAGAAAGTTGTCTAATATATCCTTTAGAACATTTTTATTACACTACCGAAGTAGAAGGAGGGTAATATTTTCTGAGTGAATTACGTGACGGATTTATAGATTTCCACATGTGACGTGTCATTTGAACCGTCTTAATTGTACGAGTGTCAAGGTATCAAATTTTATATAACCTTAGTAAAAAAAAAATGCAGGCGAGTGTCATATATTTTTTGAATAATTAACTTACTTGTCACAAACACAAACTGTGTGGGTAGGACGGAGAATCGGCTGTTATGGCGCACATTGGGAAAGGCCCATATCCCCATAATTGATTTATAGAAAGACAAAATATTTTGAAAGTATTTATTTACATATCCGTATAGGTAATATAGTGTCCTTGGTTAGTTACCTGAATAATTGTATGTTTTTTTTTATGTGGTTGGGGGCAAACGAGCAGACGGGCCACCTGATGGTAAGTGACTACCGCCGCCCATGGACACCCGCAACTCAAGAGTCACAAGTATGTTGCCGGCCTTTTAGGTATGAGTATGCTCTTTTCTTGAAGGTTTGAAGGTCGTATCGGTTCGGAAATACGGCAGGTGACAATTTGTTCTATAAGTTGGTTGTGCGAGGCAAAAAGCTTCTGGAGAAGCGTAGAGTGGATGAGTGAGGTGATACGACCAATGGTATTTTTTTAGCGGTGATGTGGGGGCCAGCCATAAAAGAAAGCAGACAAAAAACCTTTTTTTGCTAAATTACAAGTTACAAACCCTAGTTTTTGCCTTTATTTCTTGGTTAGAAAAAAACAGTGGCTTAATGAGAGGCCTCCATTAAGCTCTTGTGACCAGAAAAGAGAAGATCATTTCATTAGTAGTGATGATAATTAGATTGTTCCTCAGAATATTCTAATTATCATCACTACTAACACACATCCATTCGAGTAGAAATCTTCCATCATAAATCCTTTTCCCTATGTCCATCCATATGCATGTGTTTTCCCAGACTAGTAACTTTCGTTGTCCTATATCTCGTTCACTTGAATTGACTTGATAGTCATCTTACGATATTTATCTACATAGTTAGCTAATGCACCGACTAAGGTAACATACTATCGGACATACCAGCTTAATTCATTTGCCGATTTTTGCGCAACCCCCGGTAGGAGATGGAGTGACCATTTGCTCTCCTGAGAACCACGCGACTAAATTGATTGATTAACACGACGAAATATTAATATTTCAACTAAATCAGTCTCCACTTTAGCCTCCCTAGAGTTAAACAAATGAAATCCCCAATCATGATACTACTTTAACACGTATCGGCTCCAGCGACCATCAGTCTGCCTGGAGACATGACCAGCCACTTACACTTCACCGTACCTACTGATTCTCTGTTCGACTTCGGTCTAATTCTCTGTCGAATGTCTTCATATTATTATTACATTTTTGCATTTAAATGTAAATTCTTGTCAAAAAAACTAAGTCAAAGATTCAAGTCCTCTGTTTTAGCCCGTGAATATTCATATAATAGGCGGTGCGACAGTCGACATTAGGCGTAAACGAAAATGTCATGGCCTTTTTGAAATCACGCTTTGTAAAAGGACTTCTTATTTATACCTTTAATAAAATTGTGTCAGGCCGATGTCCTTCTCAAACTAATTTCCTTTCTTTCTTTCTGTTAGATCTTAAATTGTTGTCTGTCTTGTTTGTGTACGCATCACGCAAAATCTGCTGCATGAAGTTGAATGCCATTTCACAGATGTATTGCTGGAAATCTTACTTAAAATATAGGCTCCATTTGGGGTCCATTTTATTGGTAATTCTTAACAGGCTATGCAAAAATAAAAAAGTCGTATGAAGAGGCAATACTTAGTTGCAAAAAAATATTTACAAATGGTCATTTGTGACGTCAGAAGTCATGACTACAACTTACATACTGTTGTAAATTAGCAAGTTATAAAATAGTCATCTATGAATTTATGTTTAGCATTGAACGTTTCTTAAAGATTATTTGCATTTGTTTATTTTGACTTTTGACTTGCGCCGGCTTTTTAGATTTGTTTCTCACGCCTATTTCGAAATAATAACATTTAAAGTTAAAGGTTAATAGCCTGTTTTAGTTATGATTTTAATCATTCAACTGTTAAAAGTTATTTATACATAGACCTTCATGAATATTCCTTTTTTGAAAATTTAATGAAAAACAATAATTACCAGTTTTTATATTGACTACGCATGTTAAATGAAAAGGTTATCGCTATAATAATTTTGGATTTCTCAAAAAGTAACAATTACAAAACCTTATAAATACAAGCAACAAATCTCATTCTTAACTCATAATAATGTTTGATTTCTGAGATCAGAAGCATATACATATATATATATAATCGTTTGTATTTATCAATTATTATTTTTTTACTAGACGCTATCAGTATAACAAAAAATATAAATACTGTAACCGTAGGTTTCTAAGTAAAGTTGCGTGTCATTAGCAAGAGCGGTAGAGCCATGCCTAGCACCAATGGGCCGGCTTAACCACTGCGATACCACGGTTTCACAGAAAACCGTTTGTGAAGTAACGCTTGCGCAATTTGCGTTTCCCCGAAATGCGTAAGGCTTCCAGTGGCTCAACTCCTCTTTACCCTCCCCTCATCCTCCTCTCCTCTTTCCTATCTCTCATCTTTCCCTCATAACCCCCTCTCTTCTTTCCCCTCAACTCATCTACCTATCCCTCACCACCCCTAAAGGCAGGCAGCGCACTTACGACTCTTGAGTTGCAGGTGTCCCTGGACGGCGGTTGTCACTTACCATCGGGTGTTACTTAACACCCGTCTGTTCGTCTGTCCCCCTATAGTATAAAAAATAGCAATATGGCGATTTGTCGGTCATTATCCTGATTGAAATGTATAGTAGGCACCTACGTTATATGTATTGTGTTTTGTAGGTACTACTTATTCATTCATTAGTTCAGGGTAGTGTTTGTTATGAATAATAATATCAGAATATAATAATATCAGACTCAAGTCGTTGGTCAAATTCAGGCTTTTACAAAAACGATTACATTATCAAGTAAAATTGTAAAATAGTCGAGAACTATTTGTGATTGTTGTAATTGAATCGGTTGTTTTCCAAATCACACATGTCCAAAAATTGAATTTTTTTTTTAGTGTGGCAATATCATCGTTAATGTTACGTTCAACTTTTTTCAATTCTTAAACTCACTTGTCCCATACTAAGTAACATTTTTCTAAGGCTACGTAAAAAATGATTTGTTTTCCAAACATCTCTAGTCCAGGACTTGTGCTTTTTGGTAACCAAACGCAAGAAAAATGAAATGTCATTTTGACATATATGTTGTTGACAGCCGAACCGTTCATTCGCGGCATTTTCTATGCTTTCTTTGTGGTCTGTTTATTATAAACCTTCTTACGAATTAAAAGTAAATAATGGATCCTGAAACCGAATCTACCGCTGAACAAACTGCAACAGCTTCAAATACATCTAGGAAGCGAAAAAAAGGTATATCACATCCCCATCAATACGAGAAAAACAAGAAGAAAAGAGCCCGTGTCACAGGAATGGAATACACCTCGTCATCAGGACGCAATGTGCCGAGACGTACATCAAAAGGATTTTGTTCTACTGGCTGTAAATACAAGTGCTCTCTAAAACTAACATTGGATGACCAGGAATCGGAGTTTATGAAATACTATTCATATGAAACGAATATAGAACAAGATGTTCATTTGATGGGATTAATCACGAAAACAGAAATCGCAAGGCACCGACCGCGTGACAATTCACAGAAACCGAAACCTCGGTCTGCCTCATTTGTGTATCATTTACCTGCTGCTAATGGAGTGAAGCATAAGGTTTGTAAAACTACACTTTTGAACACTTATGACATAAAGGAGTCAAAAATTAGACGTTTACAGGCTCTCATAAGAGCTGGCAAGGTTCCGAAACGAAAAAATCTTGGGAACACTCATCATTCAACTGCAGAAGAAATAGTTGAGAAGATTAAAGAGCACATAAAATGTTACCCCACTCATGAAAGTCACTACTCAAACAAGACATATACTTACTTGGATCCTAGACTGACAATAAAACAGATGCATACTTCTTTTAAAACTAAGTATCCTGGATTACATGTCCCATACAACCGTTACTACTCTATTTTTAAACAGTATTTTGATCTTCACTTTGGGCGACCACAGGTAGATACCTGTATAACATGTGAACAGCTAAATGTTACTATATCCAACTCTCATGTAAGTGAGAGTGTGAAAAAGCAAGCCGAAACAGACCTGAAAGTGCATAAAGCACGAGCAAATAAATTTTATACTACAATAAAAAACACCAAAGATTTGTGTGAACGAAGGGATGATATGGTGGGACTCTGCTTCGATTATATGCAGAATTTGCCTCTCCCCCACATACCGGTGCAGGATGTATTTTACTTAAGACAGCTGTGGGTTAATGTATTTTTAGTTCATAATCTTAAGACTGGGCAATCAGTGGCTTATGTGTATCATGAAGGTATAGCCAAAAAAGGGGCAAATGACGTATGCTCAATGATTCATGATTATATTAATAACTATATACCAGAAACAGTAAAAAATTTAAGATTATTCTCTGATGGGTGTACTGGTCAAAATAAAAATCATACAATGATCAGATATTGTGCTGCACTGGTAGATACTGGCCGTTTTAAAAATGTAAGGCAGTATTTCCCTGTGCGTGGTCACTCATATAACCCTTGTGACAGGGATTTTGGTACAATAAAAAGAAGCCTATCAAAATGTGACCGAATATACGTTCCAATGGAATATGTTACTATAATATCAAATTCTGTAAAAACAATAGGCAGATTAGAGGTAAAGGTTTTAAATGATGGGGACTTATTTTTGGACTTTAAGAAATGGTGGCCAAGATATTATACTAAAACGGCAATATCAGAGGAAACCAAAGGTAGAGGTGTCATCAGATCACAGAAAATCTATTTTCAGCCCACTGTCTTCAAAGAGTTTAGACATTCAATTAAAAGGCCTGGTATTATCCAAGCACATGAATTTATTAATAACCCTGTGAGAAGTACTTTCAAACTACTTATTGCCCATAGAGTGCAGTTGACATGTGGAAAAGCATATGAAACTGTGAATCCCATAAATGCAAAGAAAATTCAGGATATTAAAAAGCTTATGAGCTACATTCCTGATACTCATCAAGATTTTTATAATATTATCTTGACATGGCCCACAACACAAGCTGAATGTGAACTAGAGGATGATTAAATTTGTATTGTGTGTTTGTTAATAAAGACTTAAACATACTATGGTTTTATTTTAATATTATTATCCTTTAAATTTGTATGAATACCATTGCAATTTATTGACAAAATGACACATGTCCACTTTTATTTACCAAATAGCACATGTCCAATATTTATGAATTAAAAAAAAATTAGTTAATAAAATTTTACATTGATGTTTTTTAACTTTTCTTATGTAGAAATGTCGTTTGTTTATTTATAACATAAAATATCACTAACCTTTCCCACAAAAAAAATCACAAAATACTTTTTTGTTCCTACTGTAAAAAACCAGTTTAGGACAAGTGCTGTTTGGGAAACAAGCGATTCAATTATCGTACTGAAATTAACTTTGTAAGTATATATACCTACATTTAATCAACATACTATTATTTAGTATCTTGGAGATGATGTAATGATGGAGCCAGGAGGAGAATAGTGGAGCTCTTCAATGGTACCTAGTAAACCTCTGAAATTTGTGTTTATTTAGTTTTTTTTATACGAGTCGAACACGTGATACTTGGTGATGATAAAAAGAAAAAGGATAGGCGTGTTTTTTAGTTACTTAAATTATTATATTAACAACAACAAAGTAAAAATACAGATTACGAGCTTTTAGCGTAAAGTGTATTTAACATGAGGAAGGTTTTGCTCTAAATAAATAACTTTAAATAGCAAGTTCTTTTTTAATACAATAATATGGATGAAAATTTTCCAATTAACAAAATTGGGACCAATGTGATAAATATGCATTATTACCCTCAATATACACAGTAACATATAACAACACCATCTAGCAAAGATAATCCGAACTACGTAACAACTAGTATAATGACGTCGGACATTCTGAATCGTGATAATAAAGTTCTAGTGGGCATTAGTATATATACGACATGCCAAAATCAATTGTTCGATTAAATCGTTGGGCCGCAGCCCGCTAGGCCTGGTTGGAGGAGCCTCTCTTTGTTGATGTTGGAGGGACATACCATCTACACACAGTACGATAAAACAGTATTTATTTTTTTATTTTATTGCTACATGTGCATTTCTATCGAATTACTTTTTTTATGGGATAGGGGGCAAACGAGGACACGGGTCACCTGATTAATGCTCAATCACGGAAAAAAACTATTTGTGGATCAGACAACATTTTTGTCCCGTGTGGGAATCGAACCCACGACCTCTAGCTCAGCAATGAGGACTACTCCACCACTAGACCAAAGTCAAAGAAGAAGAAGTCAAATAATTTTAAAGTTAATAGCTGCATTAATCGATACAAATAAATAAAATTCTGTCTGTTTGTTCCGGCTAATCTCTGAAATGGCCTGACCGATTTTGACGGGAATTTCACTAGCAGTTAGTTTATGTAACAGGGAGTAACTTAGACTACTTTTATTTTACAAAAAAATAGAAGCTCACAAAAAAAAAAATTAAAACCAATGACAATTGCGAACTAAACAATAACTTTTTTTTAAATACCACGCGGACGAAGTCACAGGTAACAGCTAGTTAAACAGCTAGTATACATATATATCATATAGTTATACGATACAAACTGTATATATCAGTGCATCAAAATTACCTTTAAGAAAGAAGAAAATTGATTTTCAGTGAGTTTTAAATATATCTATTTAAATGCTACATAATGTAAACAATAGCTACATAGTATAATAATTTATAACCCTTATGAGATTATAATAAGTTATGTAATTAATACGTTATTTGCATATTTCATATCCATTATTTACCTCATTTGCATATTAATAATCTATGAATAATACACCTGTATACATAAAATATACAGTATAAATATGATATAATAGTCACATAAAATTACTATTTATATTTAATCGTAGAGTAAAAATTTGATAACACTGTTTAAATTATAATTTAAGAGGTAATCTTTAAACGTTAAATCTTTTAGTAAAAAACGTATGTGTTTAGAAAAACAAAATATACATAGTCGTGATCGTTATGCATCAAACTAAAACAAATAAAACAAGTCATACTTTTGATGCATATCAGTTAAAATTAATTTAAAATGCAACGCTGTCCCTTATCGAAGCGTATCCAAAACAATTTACCTACAGTTTTTAGTAAATTAATATAAAAGTAAATTTTAATGGCCTCAGTATTCTTAAACACATATTTTTCCACCGTTTCACTAAGTTAAACATTGAATGGAATGTACAGATAAAATATTTTAGAAACCACTTTTATCACTACTGAGTTAATAAGTCCTTGAACTTACACTCTATTTAATTTTACATCACAGAACTGAAGGTTCACCATAAACTCCTGCAAATAAAATTAAATTGCAACTTCTTTGTACGATAAGAAATACAAATTCCTTATTTGCTTCAAACCGACGTCCTAATATCCTATCTTCTAAACCTACTACTGTCGCTGAAGCGGCCACTGTTCCTTCTTCATTCACTTCTATGTCAACATTTTGCAGCGAAGCAGACACAAATAGAGGATTATCAGCTATACCTGGTAATTTAGCCTTTTGTTTATCGAATATTGAATGTATACCAGTATAACGCATTGGAGGAATTAAGTCCAATTTCGATGTCAATTTAAAACGCGGTATATAAGTATCAATCGGAGGTAAGTTTCCTGCTATTCTAAAATCTGTCATCCAGTTCTGTGATTTTGTTGCTAAATTATTGAGCAGAGTCTTTAGAGAGATGCCTTCATACGGAACCAGTATCATCATTGAAAATTCTTCATTATTACCGTATGTCATTTCAAGTATTTGAGCACCGATTTCGTCCGAGTCTCCTGAATAATGTGGTGCTTTATGATACATCATATTGACAGATCCAATAGTCTTCCCTTGGGAGTTGTAGAATGGTTCTACTTTTGTCTGTGTAGGGTCGAAAGGATGTGTCCAGTTTGCTTTGAAGTATAAAGCATCGATAAGCACCATGCGTAGATTTTCTAAATCTGCTGGTCGAACTGCGTTTAGGATCCTACCATCGGTAGCATAACAAATATGTACGTTTATATCTTGAGCTAATTCCGTTGTATTTGTGGTCTCTGATGCATAAATTGACATACCGTATAACAATGCTGCCTCACAGAACTCATCATGAACTTTAGTTGAACATTCTGTAAACATATAAGACTGTCCTTTCAAAATCACACCTTCGTTATCTGACCTTAGAACACTTTTAGCGGCACTATGAAGACACTGAGTTTTTCTTAAATCTTTTGGCAATCTTAGAGCCGTCACCAATTCAGCAAACGTATCACCTGTAGATCCTTCTGCAAGAAGAGCGAATATGCTCCAAATAGACACTGGAGAAATAGCAAAATTTTTGTTGCCAAAATTTTCTTCATACGCGTGAATGTTTTCTAACAATTGCATGGTAAATTGATTCACTGGTGTAAAGTCAATGGATGGAGCGGATCGTGCAGAGACAGTGCCTATCAAGGCAAGTATTAAAAAGGCAAACATTTTGCCGCGAACTTTAACGCACCACTGACCGCGGTTCTCACGTGCGGTTCGCACAATGTATATAATTTTACTGGTTAAGTAATGCGTGGTATTAGGTATATAACTGAGAGATGTTGGTTATTTAAGTTACCTTAGTGTAATGCGGTATATAACGCTTATTAAGGGAATTAGAAGTGCTCTGTTGCACCGAGTAATCGGGTAATAAACGTCGTTTGACTAATTAATTACTACAATTGATTAGTGGATTTAGTCAATTAAATTATTATTTATAGAAACATAATATGTGTATACAATTACAACATTCTGAATTGTATGCATCAGCCAAATTCGAATTGATACTATTTTTAATGATGTATAATATTCTCTATAACATAATAAATTATTGAGAGTAGGAAAAATTGTTATGGTCAGATTGATAGTGGTCAGTTTCCTCTTGAAAAAAAAAAGCAGTGGGTACTTTCTTAAACGCTTTTTTTTTAATTTATTCATTCTAAGACAGTATTAAAAGTAAAAAGAGGCAGCGGCTTTTTTTAGTTTTGTTACCATTTTGTCACCCAATTTTAATTATCCTTTTTAATTGAAAGCAAGGTCAAATAAATTAATTTAAATTTTAATAAAGTATTCCACCTACATGCAAGGGTGGAGAATGAACTGACGAAGAGTACAACTTTTCGCTGGCTAAGGCTGTTAAAAAAAAATAAGTCTGTGTGTCTCTTTTATCTTTTTTATTATAATATCAAAATAACAGCTTCTTTCTATGTTCATATGATTGTTTCAGTACCTTTTTTATATTATGGGGGATAAATGAGCAGATGGGTCACCTGATGGTAAATGACTTGGTACTTATACAAAAAAGCATTTTATTTTTTATTTTTGGTTGTGCCGCCTAATCTCTGGAACAGGTGTACTGATACGAAACTGGCGCTGGCGCTAACTCAATAAATAAATATGGATGAAATTATGTCCAGTCAAGTGGTTGCGTGTTAAAACCCCGCCCAGCGCACTACCGTCGTAAACCCACCCCTAACACAAGCATTTAGCTTAGCTGGGGGGGTTAACAAGAGAATACTAGTAATGTGTGACCCACGTTGCTATCATTCTTTAAAAAAGAAAATTACTTAAATACCGTTTATTTTAAGGATCGAAAGTAAATATTTCTTTTATATCTAACATAAATTGATCGATTTCTATACATCGTATGGTCCGACATTAGAAGTGCAATGTCGGAGGTCACGGCATCGACTGCCGGATTTATAATATTTGTATGCATGAATTCAATTTAGGTTATTTAAATACATATAATCTTGTATCACTAGACGTTTCTTTATTTACATAAAACATACATGCATGTGTATTGCGTATAACTCTCGCGTCTATCCCCGAATTGGTAGTCGGAGAGTTTAAACAGAGGCGTCTCAGAAATACTACATTTTGCCAACCATGCCAGCCTATTGCCCCCAATAGGGCAATGCATAGCATATATACTGTCTGACAGGTAATATTTAAATCCCTTAGTCGCCCTTTACGATAACGATTATAAAATCGCTTCAAATATATACATATATATGTATATATATGTATATTTATATTTGAAGCGATTTAGGGCCCCTATTTTACTCTATCGTGAACCACACGGCTAACACAAAAAAAAAAATTAAAAATGGTTAGAGATGTTCTAAAATCCACGAGAAGGCTTTGCTTATTTTTCCATGGCCATCACAGTAATAAAGCAGTTGTCTAACACATCAATCTGGAGGATCTATTAACACATTTTATTTACGCAATACTTCTAACGTCGCGTCCACCAAATGATTTCTGATGGCATTTGTAATATAAATCAATCAATGCTTGACATCTGTTGAAATATGTAGAATTAATACTTTAGAGGACATATTAATTTGGAGTGGAAAATTAATTTTAAATTAATTCAAGTTGATCGGATCAAGATCCGGGAATCGAACTTCACGGTGGACATCACGATAGCTCAGGTAGAGCGTGTCAAAGAAACATGTTTTTTTTTTATAATATAGGGGAACAAATGAACATACGGGTCACCTAATGCTAAGTGACAACCGCCATCCAACTCATAAGTCGTAAGTGCGCTGCTCGCTTTTGAGGGTGATGAAGGATGGTAAAGGATGGGGGGATACGGGGTGGAGATTGGAAAGAAGAGAGGGGGAGTGGGGGAAAGGAAAAAGGAAAAAGACAGTTGGGCCTTCGGAAACCTCACTCATTTCGGGGAAATGCAACAAAAAAGTTGCTTCACAATCGGTTTTCTATGAGGCCGTAGTATCGCAGCGGTCGAGGCAGCCCTTTCATGCCTAAGCATGGCGCTACCACTGTTAAAAAAATATATTATACATACATATACTCTAAAAACATGAATTTCTTCCTTGCCTAGTTTTGTAATATATTACTATTTGCCAGACTCTATACAAGGAACAAGTTTTGAAAACTTGGATAGGCATTATACAAACCAAAATTTCAAAATATTTTATTATATAACTAAGTTTAACCTTTGAAAGAGACTATTGTATTTAATATTTTTTGTCTTAAAACGATTTAAATGAATATTTTTATTATTAACATCTATCAGTGATCGATTTTTTGCTTGCCACCTTCACGGATACACGATGCTAATCTGAAGATAAATTTGACTACGTACGTTGTAAAAAAATGTACTGTTGTGAGATTGTCTTGAGCTAAAACTAAGTTTTTTTTTATACTATAGTGGGACAGAAGAAGAAGTGTGCTGCCCACTTTTGAGGGTGATGAAGGATGGGCGGATGCGGGAGGGGGAAAGAAGAGAGGGGACAAGGAGCTAGGAAAGGGGAGAGGGGAATTTGGGCCTCTGGAAACCTCACGCATTTCGGGGATATGTAACACAAGCGTTACTTCACAAACGGTGTTCTGTGGGGCCGTGATATCGCACAATAATTGTTAATTGTGGTTCAGTACCATTAAAATTGTAAGGGATGCTTAATTGACACGCAAGCTGAACATTGATTTTACGTGGCCGTTAGGTTTCAAAACTCAAAAAACTAAGTTTTTAACAGTTCCCAAGACAAAGCAAAGTTTCTTAAAATAGAGGATTTCTAAATTTAATTTAATCTTAGAAATATTTTTAAGAGCCAATGAAATACACTTCCTTTTTGATGCAGGGATTTAAAGTGTTTACATAAAGATAGAACTAGGTTGAATTTTTGCATGTCTTCGGAGCGACAAAAGCGTGCCACAGTCAGTTACCCTACAATTTCCTTGTTTATAATAATAATAATAATTTCCAGGGAAAGAGAACTGGCGCAAACCTGCAGTACCTATTGATACAGACCGTCGGGAGATATGGAAGAGCAAAGAGCTGCATGGACATTTTTATCGGGCCTTAAACGAGCCCGATGTAGATCTATTATCATCTGTGTTTTGGTTACGTTACAGTGACCTCTTCGGAGAAACTGAAGGTTTTATCTGTGCAATTACAGATGAAGTTGTAACGACGAATAATTATCGGAGACATATCCTGAAGGATGGCACAATTGACATTTGTCGGGCATGTCATCGCCTCGGTGAAATTCTCAGGCATATAGTTTCCGGTTGCTCTCGTCTTGCAGATGGTGAGTACTTGCACAGACATAACCCAGTGGCCAGGATAGTCCATCAGCAATTTGCTCTTAGATATAACCTTGTGGATGACGAGTTACCGTATTATAAGTATGTGCCCGACCCAGTTCTTGAAAAAAGTCGTGCAACATTATATTAGGATCAATCTATCATTACTGACAGGATTATTGTTGCCAATAAAACTGATATAGTGGTGATAGACCCACTAGAGCGCCGAGCAATGATTGTGGAAATTATCATTCCACATGACGACAATCTTATAAAGGCTGAAAAAGATAAACAAATAAAATATTTGGATTTAGCCCATGAGGTGGTCGACATGTGGGATTCTGAGTGAGAGTTCTGCAATCATTGTGCCTATAGTCATATCAGCTGATGGGTTGATTGCCAAGAGCCTCGACCAACATCTGCAGAGGCTCAAGTTACACAGCTGGGTTAAGGGCCTAATGATAGGGCAGTCCTTCTTGATACGGCACGAATTGTGAGGAGGTTCCTATGTCTGGAGCCCTAACCACCGGTAGCTTGGTCTTAGTAGTAGTAGGTCCCTGTACCCGATACCGTTGGGACACTATTTTTTTTCTATATTTTTAAATATATTTTATTTTGTATTTAAACATTTAATTTATATATTTGTTTAATTGAATAAAGAGTAAATAACATTATATATCTTACTTGCTCAAAATGTGGTAAAAGGATGACAAATGAATTACGAGCATAAGACACATTTAGCCATACATAGTTGCATGCAAATATTAGGTAGGTAGGTTACATTATGATATTAACAAAAAAAAATTAAAATACAATTAGGAGTTAACTTAAAACTGACACACGTGCAAAATTATACCATGAAGTTGAAATTGTTAATGGAATTTGCCTAATATACCCAATATACACAATCTGCCTAATATACACAATCGTTCATATTAGTATATTATATTGCCTTTCTAAAATGATAGGAGCGAGTGGCGAATTTTTTTAGAAATTCATTGACTGAATAAAAGCTCTTTTCCATCAACTGTTTCCGTAAAACTGGACAGAATTTATGATACGGTAGGGAAGCTATATTTTCAGGCAGTGAATTATAGATAAGCGGTGCCATATACACAAGGTTCACTCTAAACATCTCGAGTCGAGGTACTGGCATTTTTATAGATAAGCGGGGCCATATACACACGGTTCACTCTAAACATCTCGAGTCGAGATACTGGCATTTTTATAGATAAGCGGGGCCATATACACACGGTTCACTCTAAACATCTCGAGTCGAGGTACTGGCATTTTTATAGATAAGCGTGGCCATATACACACGGTTCACTCTAAACAACTCGAGTCGAGATACTGGCATTTTTATAGATAAGCGGGGCCATATACACAAGGTTCACTGTAAACATCTCGAGTCGAGGTACTGGCATTTTTATAGATAAGCGGGGCCATATACACACAGTTCACACTAAACATCTCGAGTCGAGGTACTGGCATTTTTATAGATAAGCGGGGCCATATACACACGGTTCACTGTAAACATCTCGAGTCGAGGTACTGGCATTTTTATAGATAAGCAGGGCCATATATACACGGTTCACTCTAAACATCTCGAGTCGAGGTACTGGCATTTTTATAGATAAGCGGGGCCATATACATAAGGTTCACTGTAAACATCTCGAGTCGAGGTACTGGCATTTTTATATATAAGCGGGGCCATATACACACGGTTCACTCTAAACATCTCGAGTCGAGGTACTGGCATTTTTATAGATAAGCGGGGCCATATACACACGGTTCACTCTAAACATCTCGAGTCGAGGTACTGGCATTTTTATAGATAAGCGGGGCCATGTACACACGGTAACTTTACGCTTATTTACATAATTTTGTATTTCAAACGGTTCCTTGTTACAAATTTTGTTACTTCGTACTAAGTACCCACGATTAACCATAGCTCGAAAAACAAGATGATTGTAAGCTGCTTCTTAACAAAATTAGTTGAATATTAACAAAGTAACTTTAACTTCAATCAACGCTACTCCAAAATTAAAATACAATCTCATCTGATTTTTGTTTGAAATTTTATTTTATATTTTAATTTTATTTCATTTTATTTATTTTTAATTGCATTAAATTATGATCATGATATATTTTAATAAGTTTTTCTTAAATAACTGGGCCAATAAATACATTGATTATTTGTAACCCACTTTAAATAAAGTATATTATTTTCGTAAATTGACCCAATGTTCAACTGAATAAGTCAAGTTTTTTCGGCAACGATGTTTAGGGTTGTGCAAAGCACTTTACCATTTTTGTAACTCTTTGTAGTTATATAATACATAGCATTTCATCGTTTACAGCAAAGCTCTAAAAATCGAACGAATCTAAAAATAACAAATCAAATATGTACGTTATATTATCGAATAGTGAATGTTTAGCGACCAAGGCTTTGTGTAGAAAGAGGGATCTATATTACATCAGCCGATTTGTATGTCATGGACCATCTTATATTTAAACGGAACTTCCTAAATCAAGAAAAATATTAAATTGTGTAAAAACTCGCTAAATATTTTTATTAGATTTTAAAATTTCCTCATTCGGTAAAACCAATGTATCGAGTGGGCTTATGTCACGGTAGTAACATACAATACAAGAAAAAGGCACTCCTGATGGTATATCTTTCTATCTGAACTTTAAACGAGAGGAATTTAGAGTAGAGTTGACCCTCACATAGAAGGGGAACATGAGACAAACTCTATTACTTCTTGGACCACATTAGGATATTGGATTATTTGCTGACGTCAGCTACTTGCCACCAAAACTATATTAATATAACTAACTTATATATATAACTATAATAATAATAACTTCAGACATCTCACACACCCAAACGAAGCAGTGTACTATGATAACCAGAGTTACATATACTTATATATTTCCAAATGCATACATATTATAGATAAAATACATCCAGACACAGAACACAGAATTACCAAAGTGCTCAGCAGTTTGGTAATTCTAAGTTCACTGGTATCAGTAGATACAAAACCTAGTAATTGAATTGAACAGAGGGCATTTACGAAATACATACGTCAGAAAACACATATATCTAATAACGTGGGAGAGCCATGCTTCGGCCTATATAAGCCGGCTCAACCGGAGTATTATCACGGCCTCACAGAAAACTAGCTGTTAAACAACGCTTGCATTGTGTGACCGATTGAGTGAGGTTACCGAAGGCTCAACCCCCGTTCCCTTCCCTCTTAAAGGCGGACAGCACTCATGTGCTTCTTGAGTTGCAAGTGTTCATGGGCGGCGGCAGTTACTTACCAACAGGTGACCCATCTCCATCCTTGTCACATTTAATATAATAAGGCTGAGGATGTTTTTGTCTGCTTGTTTAAAAGGGCCTATTTCTGGAAAGTACCCATTGGTCTTACCATCTTCATCATCATTATCTCAGCAATAAAACATCTACTGCTGGACATAAACCTCCCTCAATAAACTCCAAGAAGACCGGTTAGAAGCGGCCTGCATTCACTATCGACCTGCGATCTTTACGAGGTCGTCAGTCCACCTTGTTGATGGACGTCCTACACTGCGCTTTCCTGTACATAATCTAATTTGTAGATACAAGTAAAATATTCAACCCTGTTAATAAAACAGATGTCAACATACAAAGGTTTTTCCTGTAGCATTTAATTTATTTCTTCCGTAATAAGTAGTTTTCCTACAAGGAATATATTCAATGCGCGTCTTCACATCGGAAGATATTGTACATGATTCATCGAATTGTTATTTCATACGTATAATATATTATCGTATTATAAGCGTGGCAAAGTGTGTAAATAGGCATTTATCTGTTAATTTATGAGGTGACGATTGCTAATATCAAAACATGGTTCACCAGTGAATACCAGTGGAAACTAACATACCTATAATATTACATATCTACATAAAATGCCATGGACATCGTCAACTCTCAACTAAAGAGTTATAAGTGCGCTGGGGGGAGGTGAAAGAGGAGAGTGGGCTTGGGCCTTTAGTAGAATCTTTCATAAAAAAAAACTAAAACTACTGTTTTGCGAGTAAGCTGCGTGCGAAAGCTACTTTAAATAGAATAATAAAACCTACCAAATTTCTAGTGCGATACAGCCTTACAGAAAAAAGAAATAAAGATAAACATTTTGAGTAACATACGTAAGTAAAAGGTTGTGACCTTTGGCAATATTAGTAAAAATATCAGAAGTATTTGTGACGTGAAGGTCTTTTAATTATATTTAGCGTACGTGGGCGGCAAGTGCAGGTCAAAGGCTGCATTATATGTGACAATATCTGTGTGCAAAAGAGATAAGAGCGATGTTAGAACGACTGACAGAAAGAGATCGATGTATCAAATACAATCTCTTGATGGCTTTGATGCTAAGGACCGTAAGGCATGGCATAACGAAATTGCTAGTGTTTTTAGTAAGCTTAGACTGAGCTGACACAATATGGCATTATTATTTAAAATAACGAGAGTATTTAATTTAAAATATATTCAACTCTAGCTTAGTATTTGAATCTTGTTTAATATTTCAGTAGATATATTTGACAGTACGTAAAAGCCTCCTACAATCTCTTCCACTCATGTATTACTAGAGTTATTCTGATGTGTCATGTCACGCATGTCTAGTCTCGTTGTCCCGTATTTTTGTAGTCTAACTCTTTCTCTTTTCCATTCTCTAGGGTACCACTGTGTTACCATTTTGCTTCAGTTGTTTCATGTCTTATGTACCTGGCCAAGCGCCATTTTAGCATTCTGATTTTTCATGGTAGTCTATGCATTACGAGAATAAAAAAAAATCTTTACATGTAGAAGAGCCATGATTAAGAACTAATATATTTCAGCAGGAAAAGTTTAAACGCTCTTATGGAATGTGTAATTTCTTGTGTATTTTTTAATTTTATGTTACAACCACTAACAATGTCATTGTAATTAACTGAGATTAATAATTGCCGATCTCTATCGCAATCCTCGGCCGTCAATTGAACAGTAAAATGGCTGATTATGTAAAAGTTCTCACCATTAAGTGGACCTTCATAATCTGCATTAGTAATTTTGATTCTGCCAATGCTGTATCGCTGTATGAAAGTGCTCGCGCTGTTGTGTACGCACATATGCCTGATACCTTCTTCACATCAATCGTGTGTTGCGTTCCGTCAGGAATCATCACCTTACCCGGTCGGAAGATTCTCTTTGTGGAGGAACGACAATAAACAATCCTACGCATATTTTTTAACCTTTATTATTATTACCTAGAAATTTAACACCCAATGAATTATGCCTTTAATCGGCATGAAACGAATATTATAGTTTTTTACCGAGAGGAGAAAACGTTATTATTATTGATATGTGGTGATAAGTATATTATTAAGATAACTACTTGAAATTTTATCAAGTTATAAAATTTATTGACTGTTACAATTATCTCGAGATGCTAAATTTTATTATTTATGACAGTAAAGTGTTATAAGAATGAAGTGATCAAAATAAAACAAAAGTCAAGATAAAAACAACTCAAAACCAAAATCTTCAAAATATAATGTAGTACTGCCACGGGTGTTCTTTCTTGAGAACAAAATATACAGATTTATTTATTTTTGTTCTTGTTTGTTAGCAATTCAAATTATTACCAAAATTTACATATTTACTTGTTCTAGTCCAAAATGTATTTTTGCTCGAAGTCAATTTTTGTTACAGGAGTAAAACCAACATTTAAAGCAACCTTGCTTAAATAACTACCCTTGACGCGCGCCATATAGCTAATTAACTTAATTGCTAAAATGCTAAATAACTTGGATATTTATCACTGTAGACTGTCGTAATTCACAGAAACTGCTCAAAGATGTAATTAATATAACGGCATTAAGTAAAACGTTTATTGAAAAATGTTAATGTGTTTGTAACTTACAATATCATTTTAGAATGATCTGATAACCACAAAATAAATATGGCACTGATGACATTGAAAATTGACATCAGAATATATTTATTTATATGTAATATATACATATGTAAGGTAACAAACAAAGGAGAAATAGAGTTCTAAATAAACTGGTAATTTATGGTCAATCACAATTACGTACATATACATACATAAACTAGAAAAACCAGTATAGTTAGTTAAAGAAGATAATTAATATGATTGTACATCTAACGATTGCGAGTCCAAGGTCCTTCGCATTTAATCACGGCATTCGTTTTTGAATTTGCAAGCTGATGCATGTGATCGATATGCTAATCAATACGGGTTACGGGTACACGACTATGCAGTAATTTCAGTGGGAACTGCTGCAAAAACTTCTTAATAGATCCGTATAAGAAATATTCCTTATTCTACTTAAATTCTTTACTTTCACTATACGGTCACTTTAAGCAGCTGACTGGGATTCCGCGGGAATCTAGAGTCTTTTTGCGCGAAGAGGACAACCGAGGGAAATAAAGGTGGGTGGTTTAGTAACTATGTAGACGGCTCGAACCTTCTGGCTACAGCTAGTTCGCTATTGCTCACACTGTCTTATCCTTCGGTATAAGCATTGTACCTAGCCATTGTAGATCTTCCTTTGTTTTTACCGTTCGTAAAGTTTTACTTCAATTGCTTGTTCTTAAGTTTCCGAAAGTGCCAGATAGTGCGATAGGCTTATTTCTTTAAAAAGATTATATTTGACTAGCCGTTCCCACCAGTTTCAACTGCGTTTATGTTCACTGCTCCGCTCCTTTATAACCTATAGCCTTCCTCCATAAATATAATTCCTATATAAATCAAAAACATTTTTTTAAAATAACAACAGTAGTTCCTGAGTTTACTCACGAACTACTGTTTGCGCATGCGCATTACCGCATTCACACAAATAAACAATCTCTTAAGCTTTATAATATTTGTATAGACTGAAAATCTGAAATATTGTAAATGTTTTGTGACAATACTCTGTCAGCCTGTATCTTAACTTAACATTTCACATCTATACAGCCCAACCGGTTTTGATGGAATTTTGTATGCTAATATTTCAAACCTTGGGGATGGACATATGCTAGTTTTTATCGATATACCATCCGGGTAAACCCGCTGGCGGAGGCTAGTGTTTTATAAAATACGGCCCGTATAAGTTATGCTAGGTCATGGTTTTCTCGTAAACTTCGTACAATTACTTCATGTTCCACAATGGCACATGTTATTTCCTTTGATTGACGAAGCGTTACTTCCTTATTAACCGTTGGGCAGAGCATATAACTTATTGTTCCAATGTTTTTTTTTAAGAACATTTCCATTTATAACACTAAATTATATTAGGTAAGTATAGGCACAGAACAGCATGTCCGCTTCCTACTGAATGCCCAATCGATAATCGATCGAACGATAATCAATCGAATCCATAAAATCAAGAGTCAATTTAAAAACGACATGCGCGGTGGCTCTACACACTTTGTCTATTCCCTATATTTATACTGGTATAGACAAAGTATCATGAAGACTGTGTAGAGCCACCACGCACTGGCGATTTTCAATTGACTCGTGGATAATTGATACAATAGATTATCGTTCGATCGATTATCGATCAGGCATTCAGTAGGAAGCCGACGATAGACTATACGGTGCTTACTTAATATATTTTAGTGTAGTGAGTACTGTATAGAAGGATATCTAGAACATGAAGTTCGACTACTGATTGACCTGTTCGCCTAGTGGTTAGTGATCCAGACTGCTGAGCCAGAGGTGTTTTTTGTTGTCCACAAGTACATAGTTCTACCAAGTCTGATTGTTCTTTGTGTCCGTTATTTGTATGTTTTTCAAGTCCATTGAAGGATTCCTAATGCTTGAGTTGTCTATTAAAATTCTGTAATTGACAAAATCGACTCAGCCACCGTCCGGACTCTTTCCCGAGTAGAATGTGCAGTTGGCAGTTGTGTGCAGTTGGGCAGTGTGGGCAGTTTCCCGATTAATATACCAGCAACATTGGAAGTAGTGGTAGTTGAGATCCACTCTTTTGTAACCATGTTATTAAATAATAAGTCCCATTTTTGGGCATCATTACACATAGACTAATATTTGTCATCTCAACTTCAGAAGTGTGGGATGAGATTTATAACCTACACCTTTGACAATTAATTATAATTTACACATTTAAGGTGGTATGACGTTTTAAATGATTAAAAAACAATATTCAAGGCTTTCCGTTGCTACTTTTAGATGTGATGAAAGGAAATGTGTTACATACATTCACACCTATATCCCTGTAAGCTGAGTGTGGGTAAGCTGAGGCACATTAAAACACACTTTTCCGTCTATAAAGGTCCGAAATAGAGGGCTAGCATATTGACCTCAACCGGGCACTTATGAGAAAGACTGGGTATATGCTAATCTCAATAAATTGTCGAGCATGTTGGTTAGTGACACATACTTATATATCACTAAACAAATACAAATTACAGACACATTACACCCAGGCACAGACTAAATAATCATGCTCATAACACAATCACTGGTCCTGGGTGAGTTCGATTCCCATAAACGATTGGATAGATAGGGAAGGGCTAGTAAAGCATAATCTAGTCGTGGAGGTCGTGGGTTCGATTCTCACACGGGTAAAATATTTGTGAGCAGGTCACGGATCACGGTATTATATATGCTATATGTGCACGCTATGCTTATTATATGTGTATAAAAAAATATAATCACCCGTCGAGTTTTGTTGTTAATTCACCATTATTATTATTTCAAAATAAAATTACACAGTGATTAGAGGACAAAATATATTACAATGTATCTTAATATTTAAATGAATTGAAAAAATATGTTATGACTGACTGTGGAACTTAGCTCATTTGGCAAAAAGATATTTGCACGCACTCCAAGGCAGAATGTGTTCTATTATACTATTTATTGAAAGACCCATTGTATACCATATTCCAGCAAATAAGTTATTTAAATTTGTAATTGTATTCGTATTAAATAAAAAAAAAAAAAAAAAACAAATCTATCTATTAATAATCCGTTATTTCCGTATATCTTTAATCAGTAAACAGTATAATATTGCATACATATATATATATTTTTATATTATTTCTTCTAATAAAACCTAAACCCAACAAAACAAATTTAACCTGATCAACAACAACCAACAAACACAATTCAAATATAACGGCAACAGTTTACAACTCTCAATTCTGTTAACTGTTGAATAGTTGATAGACAGATTAATTAAATAAAAAAATGGGTAACCGATAGTTAGAGGGCTTCGACTATCCAGCACCAGCTAGTTTAAGTTATAGGTGTGCTACCCTGACTTGCTTGAGCTATTGCTTATACTCCCTAATACATCTGTGTAAGCATTATCATTTCCAGCCCATCCTGTCCTCACTATCCTTTCAATGTACTCTAAATTTACCTATCTAATTTCCAAAAGGACTGGATGCAATAGGCTTGTCCCCTAATATGTAAATGGGGCTAAATTATTATCGGAAAAAGTGGGCTTTAATTTCTTCTCTGCCTTTTTTTTACGTGGTTAAATCTTCATGGACTATCCTCAGGTGTGCAGGAATTGACCGGGTGAACACCCATGGTGTTTCTTCCTCGCCCCTGCTGCCAAGGGCCCGCGGGAACATGACATTCTTCCGCGACCAGCAGGTGACCGACCGCCGGAGCGGGCCCCATCTCGTTTTAAAGGGGTAAAAGGATGTTGACTCTCCCCCCACATTACTCTTTGAAGGAGTTTTACTTGCGTGTATGCTCATAGCTCTGCTCTCTTGGGGTAGTAGCATGATGATTTATATATATGTACATACTCAATTACTCCTCTGCCTACCCCGTTGACGATACAGGCGTGAGTATATAAATACTTTTCTAAAATACTTGAAATACTTTATTCACAGTGACTGACGATCGAATTTAAAAGCGATTTGGTCCCGGACTTTATCTGACTATCTTTTTAATGACAGTGTCAACAAACAATATTAAATAAATAAGGAAACTATAAAAAAACACACGACTGCATATATTATAGACATCACAATGTCAGCTCTAAGGAAATTCCAGAAGGTCCAAACTATATCAGTGATGCTAGTTTTATCGTGGTAGAGCTGCCTAAGCATGCTTAGGCACGAATGGGCCGGCTCGCCGATGCGATACCAGGGCCTCACAGAAAACCGGTTGTGAAATAACATCAGTCTCAACGGCCGACAACGCACTTATTACGACTCTTGAGTTAGTGTTAGGTGACTCGTCTGTCCTCCCATTTTTCAACGCCATTTTTTATAAGCAGGCAGAAATTGTACGATTGAACTAACAATCATTTTTCTAATCATTTTCCAACGAATAAAATAAATTGAAGAGTAAATTTAAAATTGAAGAGTTAGAGAAAAGTAAATTGAAGAGTTTACTATTGCTTAGGTACGATTGGTCACCTCGACTGGAGTAAAAACACGTTGTAAACAATGCTTGCGCTGTATTTCCCTGGGTAACTCCCTTTTCCTTTTTCTTCTCCACTTCCCACTGTTCCCTCTAAAACTACAACAATGTTTATGCTTATAGGCAGACTGTTTTGCTTCTCGCTACTATATAGTTCTTTTTTTTAAGAAAGACAGCTCCTAGGACTTTACATACCTTGCACCTTTACATGCCTTTAACAGATTTACTAAATGTATGACGTGTCCTAAATATTTCAGTATCGCCTTTCAAACAGAATGATAGCAAAAATATTTTTCTAGATCATTTGCATGGAATTTATTAATATGCGGGCGTAATCAGTGTAATTTTAATTTTAATAACTGTCTTTAATCTCTACATATTTCGAAGAGCTTAATAAGCGTTTATGTATCGTTCTGTTTGATTGGGATATTAATTGAGTATTTTTTGTCTTGATGTGACTTACCGAATTGATTTATACAAAAATTTTGAGTCATTTTTGTTCACAGAGACGTTTCTCCCACTTTTTGACAATAATATTATAATAATATATAGTAATGAAGTCATCATGACATCTTTAAATAAAATATTAAAAATATTTTTTTTTTAGATACGAGTATTTTGCTTAAAATTGTGAAAAAATCCAAACTTGACATTTTTATGCACCACAACGACAAATCTGCAAGTTTCGACGACGGGTTTCTTTATTCATAGCGTATTTAACTGCTCTATCGACCAGAAGTATAATTACCACCAGACACAACACAAAAATCGTTCGTATCTAAAAAAAAAAAAATGGATTTTTTTAAATATTTTATTCCTTGCCGTTGGACGTTGAATTTCAGGACATTATCTATATTTAGTATCTTATGTAATGGGAGCAAACCTATTGCCTTCATCCAGGCGCTGTATGACTGTCAACAATCCTTTAGTCACCTTGTACTAATTACAACGACGGGGAAAGATGTCATAGCACTATTCTGTTTAATCGAGAGCCACACAGCTATAATTTAGTATGATAACTGAAACTTTTACGCGTTACCTAATTACATATTTTTGCAGTTCAGTGACCAGCCTCACAGATCGCCACATGTATAGATAATTAATAATTTAATACTTACTCTAAGAACATATGTATTTAGATACTTTTAAAACATACAACTATACCTAAAAAATGTGACTCCATTTAATCTGTTTTTATAAGACCTACCTATTGACTAATGAAACGAACTGTTGTGGTCAAAAAAGCAAGAAAGCAGTTGCAATACAACTTCCTGAGGCTTATAGATTATAATTTAGTTGCCTATTGTTACTTTTAGTTATAAACTAACGCCATCTATTTGAGCTGATGATAACATTCAAGTACTTTAACAAAATTCTGCTCTGAATATGAATATGTCAGAACTTCTCCTTTTATTTCATAGATGGCGCTTGTCGTAGTATTATCCGTTCACCATTAATCCGAATCGGTAAAGTGCACAATTCCACAGTACAAAAATTAAAAAAACTATAGCTAACATATGGGTCTCCGGTAACCTCACTCACTTGCCACGACACATTTTTCTGTAAGGCCGTGGTGTTATACTGGTGGAATCGGCCCATAAACGACTGAGCAGGGCTCTCCTATGCTGTAAATGGTCTCCTGTATTGTTGTTAAAAGTATCTAGATTGGTGATGATTGGATGACGATCTCACGTCATTGAGAGAAAGCAATTTATAAGATATCATTAAATTTCTGAAGTAGAAACATTATGCTTTTTTCTTCTAGTATAAATAGAGGTTAAACAAGTAAATTTAGTAATTATTTATTTTTTATTTAATTATAATAGCCTCTTACTCACTCCTAAGGTCTGTTGAAAGAAAACTCAATTATGGGTTAAGCTCGACTCTGAACATAACATTTGCTTTCTAAACGTAATATAAAGTATAAAATAAAGAATACAAATATGCATACCTTCACGCCTTTACCCCCAAAAAGGTAGGTAGAGATGTTAATTAACGCTTACATTTTACCGATTATAATATACTATATATATATATAAGAGATTTCCACCGATTTATTGACTTATGAACTTGAACCATAAGGCGTAGAGACTTTAAATTTGGTAGGAATATTCCTTTCGCCGATTAGAAGTCAGCTAAGAACGGATTTTACGAAATTCCACGCACAAGAGGTGTTGCGGGGGTGTCAATAGGTGTGCTAGTGCATTATATATGCTCCAAGTTATACTAAATTCAAGATCCAAATACATTTTAACTCAACATTTTCTAAGCATTAGATTTAATTGGATATATATATGCATAGGAAATGGAAGACAGAAGTTAAAGGAGATTGATATAGCTTATACAGATGGATTGGGGAGTATAAACAATAGCTCAAGAAAGTCAGGGTCGCATACCTACGAACATAACTGGTACTGGCTGGTGCTGGTAAGTCCGAGCCCTCTAGCTAAAGAAAACAAAATGTGTATTAAAATTTTAGGTTAGTAGAATTCTTGACTAGTTGTTGACGTTTCGGTACCATGACAACCGCACCGTACACAAGTATGTATCACAGTGAAGTTTATCTCGTCGGTGATTCAATGACGATCGTGTATGATAGTGTTTTTTCTTTTTTGTTTTTTTTTTCCGTTTTTGGGGAAGGAATCGGTTATGGTAATGCATAAGGTGGGGTTGGGATTGCGGGGCGATTGGTTGTGTATGTATTATAACATGATAATATAACAGCTGCAGATTTAACCCAGATAATACATTATCATAATGATGTACACACTGAATTATATCCAGTAATATGCTAGTAACGCAAGTACAATCAAATTATGCAGGGGTACAGCCTCTATGTTATCCATGTGTCATACAATAACACGCCGGTTAATTAAACGTACAACATGGTTACGACAGCTAGTTACGTTTGGAAACATACGGGACGAAATAATGGAGCTATTTTGATAACGCAATACTCTTTATTGTACACCATGAAGTCAGTTTACAGCATTTGCAAATACGAATATATCTCGGTAATGATAAGATAATGTGCTTAGACAGGAGGAGTTGGGCCTCACTCATTTCGGGTAAATGTTACGCAAGCGTTGCTTCACAACCGTTTTTCTGTGAGGCCGTGATCTCGCACCGGTCCATTCTTGCCTAAACATGGCTCTACCTCTGTTAAAATTTGGGTTAAGGTTTGGCATTTCTACTCTTTCAAGAAAAATGTAATTAGTAAACGGTGCCTGTAAATACTGGCTGCAGTTCGCTGTCTTGCTTGGAGTATTCTCTTTAGAACATCTATATATTTTTACCCTATACACCAAAAGAAATCCGTGCTAGTAATTATAGACCTCTCAATAACTATAGACAGAAACAGAAAAATTCATTTCATCATACACATACATCATTCACACAAAAAAAGTACTGTTCCATAGGTAATTTTTTCTTGTCGATATGACGTCTATACCTACCTACATTGGACGGGAATGAAGCGTGGACATTTTTTTTCCCGTCGGGATGAGTCTGTCTTCAGAAGGGGCATAAAGGTGTACAGCGTAGGGAAATGAAGCATTGTAATTGGTAAAAGATTGAAGTTTAGGGGGAGTTTAAATTAGTTGAACTTTGTTTTCGTTTAACACAGTATCTTAAAATCGTATATTAACTTAAAAAGTTAACTACAGAGTTAAACAAGTTATAGAAGTTTGTAGTTTAATTCTGTTTTGTCATTATTACTTAAATTTTTGTTACTGTTCATTATTTTGAATCATTTAAATTCACAGATTAAATGAGTTTATAGTGAATAGCTAAGGATTTGCGTAAAGATTCTCAGATCTTGGTTGATAAAATTAATTGATATCCATGTGTCTAAGTAGTTTTAAATTTATCTTTGATTAAGAACCCAACAAAATGCCAGATGTTTACTTTGGATCTATATAGAGTTTTGTGAATTTTACTGCCTTTATATAAATAGAAAAATAGACAATTACCAATTAGATAATATAATTATACATCGTTTTAATTTTTTTAAACAAAAACAACTCCTGCGTCTCGGGGGTCGTCAAAAAATGCAAGCAACGACTACAAAGAACACATAGACTGTAAAGAACTCTTATTGAGCACATAAAAAATTGTGCCACATGGGCTTGGAACGCAGCATCTCTGGCTTAGTAGTCGTAGTGACTAACCTTTGGACCAGCAGGCCAGTCTCCATATCTCACATTGGTTTTGTATAGATAACAAATACTTAGTCAGATCAACAGACTATTCGTTGAAGGGAAAGAAGAGAGGGGAGATCAGGACTTTGAGGGTTGTGTCAGTACAATTATATACCCGTATATTTTAACTATACCACATACATTAGTATCGACCGCACATAGACCGCGTATACGCGTTAATTAAACCAAAACAGCATGCAGCACACTTATATTATGTCTCTAAATCAATACTGGGTCAAAGAATATTAAGAGTAAAATGTGTTAGCATATCACAGTCCTGGAAAAATGTAAAGCTATACTGAAATCAACAATGTCCAATGTCATTGAAACTAATATAATAAAGACCAATGGCCTGTTGTCTTAGTACTTAATGGCCCTGATTCCTGAGCACGACGTCTGGCTCAGCAGCCCTAACTGCACAATAGCAAAAGGTGGTCAAGTGGCTTTCATTAATACGGGTTTCCGAAAGACAATTCATAAAGTAAATCACGACTTACTATTCTCAAAGCTTATGTCCTATGGAACATAGGGGACCTACACCTGATGGTAAGTCCATGGACACCTGCAACTCAAGAGTCGTAAGCGCGCTTCCCGCCTTTGAAGGCAGGCAGGCTATGCTTCAGTACTGGTTTTATGATGGCTTTCCCACGACAAAAGAGTCTTCCTGTCTTTTCTAAGACAACTAATATTCTTAGAGGGCTCACGCTTCCTGGCCATGTTATCACTACTTCGGATTATAAGTTTGCGATCCTAAAAGCTATAGAACGTTTCTGGAGCTTTTTCTTATACTCCACAATATACTCTAAATTTATCTTCTTTAATTCCCATAGACGGTAGTAGATTTGTTCCCTATAACGTTTCTACGACCAAATTATAGTTTGGCAGTTTAATACGAGGTATATTGTTTACCATTACAGGGATAAGTGCGTATTTTAGTATCTTGTCTGTATTATTTCTTATTTTTGATTGCTAGCCACATATTTTCTTTTTACTCCATGCCCCAAAAAAGGAACATTATTTATGTTTTTAAATTATAGCTCTGGATCATCATAAATACTCAGCATCAGACGTACCCTTTTGGATATTGATTTTTGTTCAAAATATGTCTTGATGAAGATTGTTCTTCGCTATAACTCAAAAAAAGTCTGTGCTGCCATTCGAAGTCTATCATCTGTTTTCTGAAGAGATTTTTGCGGTTAGGATTACATATATTTTTACTCTTTTCTCCAGCTCTCATACTTGTAGTACATATACCTAGGAATATATTTATACAAAAGTAAATATATAACGCAATCATATATAGACCGTAGCTACCACCGAATATTCAACAGTGGTAGAGCCATGCTTAGGCACGAATGGGCCGGCTCGACCGGTGCGATACCACAGCCTCACAGAAAACCGGTTGTGAAGTAACGCTTGCGTTGCATTTCCCCGAATTGAGTGAGGTTTCCGGAGGCCCAATTCCCCCTCCCCCCTTTTCTCTCCCTCATCTCCTTTCTCCTTTTTTCCATCTCCTCATCCCTCCTCTCTTTTTCTGCTCCCTGCATCCCCTATCCCTCATCACCCTCAAAGGCGGGCAGCGCACTTGCGACTCTTGAGTTGCAAGTGTCCATGGACGGCGGTGTCACTTACCATCAGGTGACCTGTCTGTTCGTCTGTCCCCCTATAGTATATAAAAAAAAAAAAAAAAAAAAAAACTGAGGTTAGCCGAATTCGTTGCGGCTAGGATGGGAGTGAGACACACGTTTTGCATTATTAGCACAGTAGCCATCGAGTATTGAGTGTTGTTTACGTACTATACGCAATATATGTAGCACCTATTAGGTACCGACTGTGTAGGTGCGGTCTTTAGGGTAACTTATATAAAATTAAGTCCAAATTATTTTGTTCTTTTTTTATGCACTGATCCTCAACGATTATGATTTTTTTTAGCGTTAAACGCTCTGAGCGGATGGAAGCGAGGCCGAAAAGGGTGTAACAAGACTTTTATTCTACATTTCTTGCTATAGTTACAGCCTATTATGATTTTCGGGCCGGGGGTAAATAGAAACGACGAAATAGGAACCTCATGTTTTTTAATTACTTTCAGTGGTAAGAAAATTAGAATTACACCTCACAGGTGGAAATCAATTCAACCGTTTACAGAGGGCCGAATGGAAAATTAAGATTAAACTAGGTATCACCTAAAACAGCGGTGACATGAAAACTCCATCAATATATAACATCTTTTGATATAACTACTCAGTGCCGTAACTAGGCCGACACGAAACATGCTTAGGTACAAGGCGCAGTACGGAGCATATATTATTATTACCATAAAACATACTGTTAATATGAGATTATTTTCACTTTTACTTAAATAGAGAACTTGGACATTCCGCAATCCAGCTAAGGTAGTCACAGTATATACCCTAACTCACTTGATCTATTGCTTATACTCCCAATTCTGTATATCAACGTCCATTTCCTTTTCTTTCTAGACTCCCGTGCCAATATACTCCAATTTTCAAATCAGATTCCCTAACTGCCCAGATGACGGCGATAAGCTTGCCACCCATTAGGTAAGAGATTAGGCAGACGAACGAACATTATAACATAGGGAGATAGACGAACAGCCGGGTGCCCCGTCTGTTCGTCTATCTCCCTATACTATAAATGATGGTAAGTGACAACGGCCGTCCATGGACACCTGCAACTTGAGAGGCGTAAGTGCGCTGCCTGCCTTTGATGGTGATGAGGGATGGGGGTTGCGGGGAGGGGAAAAAAGAGGGGAGGGATGAGAAGATGGGAAAGAGGACAGGGGGATGATCGGAGAGGAAAGAGATGAAGTGGAGTTGGGCCTCCGGAAACCTCACTCATTTCGGGGAAATGCAACGCCAGTGTTGCTACACAACCGGTTTTCAGTGAGGCTGTGGTATCGCACCGGTCAAGACGTCCCATTCGTGCCTAAGCATGGCTCTGCTACTGTCCAACTGGATAAACCTATTTATCGATTTTTATTAACCAGTGAACCAAGTGATTTTTCAATATTATCTTTAAAGATCACTATTGGCTTCTGGGTGTAATTGCAGCTCCGCCGTAATATGGAAGTTTGATCCAAGCAGGAGTCCAATTCATTGTGACATACTCTTATATATTTAATTAAGCATTCGTATGTCGATTTCACATCCTTCGCCTGCAAATCACTTCCTATTTATGTATAAATAATGTTTAATGTTAATAAATGTTTTGATAATAATATTTTCAAAATCATTTCTTTATAGAAGTAGATCAACAATACATTTTAACGTCAGAACTTTAATATTTAGGGCTTTCAATCAATTTCTAGGCCTGAATTGAGATAGGGGGTTCTCTACAGAAGCACCTTTATAGTTTTGAAATTGGGTCACATTGAAAGTTTTTAGAAAATAAAAAGGGAATGATAAATAAATAAATTCTTTATTAACACTGCAAGCCTTAATATAACCACGACAAGTAAAAACACTACACTTAAAATTAGTTATAAAATGGCTTTAAACGAGGTACAACGTAAATTAACCATAAATCTCTTACTCCTAAACTAGGTGAATATACTTGTATCTTAGGAAGTCAGGATATACTGTTTAGAATTATATAACACATTACTGTAGGTTATACTAAAGTAGGTAAAATTGTATGTGTGTTTTGTGTGTGTATGTGTGATGTTCTACTGATTATATGTATTTACAAACTAAGAAGTCATCTGTATTATTACATCCCATGTTTCATAAAAATTATATTAGTTTGTTTTTAACTTCATATTTTGTGAGCTGAAAAATTGATAATCATTTATTTATTAACTTCTATAATATCGAACTTCAAACAAAATATTGTTGAGCTGCAAATTTTGAACTGTGTGCTTCTATGATAAGTGTCTTTTGTTTGATTCTTCCATTTATTCGTTATGTATTGTAAAAATAACAGGTGGAATGTTTACTCAGGGTAGTAACGAGCACATATGGTTGTCTCATAGTGAGAACATTACAATTTGCGTACAGCTTTTCAGTGGAATATCAGAATGGTCTACGGCAGTTGTAATTTAGCACTGCTCTTTGTTCTCTCTAAAAACCGAATAAAACAGGTGTCAGTGCCACTCAATCCGGCAAATAGAAAGCTGGATTGGATTGGCACAATGCAGTATAGACCATTATGTTAGTCCTAGAACCAGCTGCTCACCTTATTTTCTTATTTCTTATTTCCTAACACGACCTGATAGCGAATTAAAATTTGTATGCTAGTTCAGATGTACATCTATCTGCACTCCTAGATACCTAACGCAGCCTGCTCTATTTATTAAGACACAATAACAAATTTTGCAGGAATGAATATGAGCTTTGATTTCGTATGTTTTGGTATCCAAGAAATGACATGCTTCACTGCCACTTTTGAATTTACTGACACTGATTGAGTGTGTTACAGAAATAACCGTAATGGGAATATGACAAATCAATATTGCATTGTGTTGGTCATTTGCTAATTTTGTATGCACTCGATCACTGTGTCTGATGCAATGTAGCATTTTTTTTTTTTTTTTTTTTTGTACTATAGGGGGACAGACGAACAGACGGGTCACCTGATGGTAAGTGACACCGCCGTCCATGGACATTGCCCGCCTTTGAGGGTGATGAGGGATGGGGGATGCAGGGAGCGGAAAGAAGAGAGGAGGGATGAGGAGATGGAAAAAAGGAGAAAGGAGATATGGGAGAGAAAAGGGGGGAGGAGGAATCGGGCCTCCGGAAACCTCACTCAATTCGGGGAAATGCAACGCAAGCGTTACTTCACAACCGGTTTTCTGTGAGGCCGTGGTATCGCACCGGTCGAGCCGGCCCATTCGTGCAAAAGCATGGCTCTACCACTGAAAAAGCAGCATGTTTTGTATGAGTTGAGTTTTATATTTCCTTTGCTTCCAATCGATACACATTCCATGGTATGCCTTTTTATTATAGAGGATAGTTTACTTACTAGAGTATCAGAAGCTCTATTTGCACCCACTTTTACTAATATTGAGGTCCGACCAGTACTTTCAATAGCGTTTATGTCGATACGACCTTCATACCTTCAAGAAAAGAGCGTACTCCTAACTAAAAGGCCGGCAACGCACTTGTGACTCTGAAGTTGTGGGTGTCCATTGGTGGCAGTAGTTACTTACCATTAAGTAACCCGTCTGCTGCACCTATCCCATAAACAAGAGTCGGTCAATATATACGTACTACCATTAACTGAAGCAGTGAGCTCACTCTTCTTTAGGGATCTCATTCACACCTTTTTCATAAGCAGGGTTCATAAAACGAATGCCTCCTTCTTCTTGCTATCATTTGGATTCAGAGCTTGCAGCATTTGAGTCACCTCCGTCATCGCTTTCAAGCATTGAGCGGCATAAATCCGAACGAGACGGTGTTTTTGATCTTCCGTGAAATTATAAGGTATCCGCCGTTTTTCTGCCGCCTACGTGTACATGTAAGACTTTTTGGACTTGACTCCTGGCAATGCCTAAAGCTGCCCGAATCTGTTGATATATCATCCTTCTACCAGCTCCCTTCTTAAGAATTGCGAGTGAGTTTGCTTCGACAAACAGTTGTAAACAGTGGCACGAGATGGGATTTCGTAATCAACCACCAATCGAAGTCAAACGTAACATTTTTGTTGACCGCAACGAAAGTAATACTAAATCATCAGATCCCAAACAATTCCTTCTTCTAAATTTAAATAAATTTTTCAAATATACTTTTCTTACTGGCCTATTTCAGAAATAAGTGTGACCCACGTAAACTATATTTTAAATTATTCATCGGTTTACTGAGACTACTTTTTAGTTACCTTTAGTAACACAGGCATGTGTGTCAATTTTTTTTAATGCTATTCAACTTCGAAAATTAAAAAAAAAATTGAAGCTTCCACCGTAACCTTTTTTCCGAAGAAAAAGCCTACAACATGGTGTTTGTATATAAGCATTTGATTAGTTTGGCAACTCACTACATGTGTGCAATCTGATAGGTCTGCACTCGCCAGTGGATCACACAATACGGACAGAGGGGCACTTTATAGGGTGAACACGAGATAGTATGATTTAGTTCTACCCATATACAACGTTTTCGAAATCGGTATGGTAAGATTAAATAATTCTAGTAAATTTGAAACAGGACTAGGAGATGTAATAAGAAGCTTTTTGTTACCAAGAAACTCAACTACCCACAATTAAATTTGAATATCAAAGCCAGTCCGGTGTACAAAATAGATGCTGTGTTACGTAAACGTTTCCGTCTCGTACAATTAATTATACCACCGCCATAATAACTCGCGGCTCATTAAAACTGAAACGCAAACCCCGTAAACACTGACACTTTAAAATCGTTGGTAATTTATTTATTTATGAATTATTACTTGTTATGAAAACGGCGGTTCGTTATTTTGATTGTTATTTTATGTAAAGTTTGTTTATAATGGTTGTTTATTGTTTATTGATTGGGGTTTGAGCATTTCATGTTGAGTTATTACAGTTTATTGTACTGTAATTTCAACTTTATTGGCAATTTGGACTACGCAAGGATCAAGAATAATATATGCGAGTATTTTTCTTGTCTACTACCGCACGCGTATTAATATAAGATGGAGCTAACTAGCATTAACAAATAAAAATAAGTTTTTTCTCAAAACGGTGGCTTGGTTGAAAAGTATCTATTACGTTAACACTTGGTTTGTTGGTTAGTGTTAGTATAGTTGCGTTATTTACGACAAATAGTATAATAACATGGACTCAACTTTGTATGCGTAAAACTAAATCTAAAGAAATGTGCCGACAGCTATTATTTAACTTGTTTTTTTTTTTTATTCCAATATGGCAACAATTTAACAATGAAATGTTACCTTATTAGAAAACTCTGCTATCTCTTTCTTATAAGAAAATAATTGCTTTCTACTGGCAGCCCCAATAACTATATTTACTTCACTTATTGTCCTATGCCCCAATTGGTGGAGCAGTGGTTGTCATCAGTGCGTTACCGTCCCGACCGACTTGGAACTTCGCGCTTCTCAATCTCGCTCCAGGTCTCCTTGCTTGGTTTTTATATAAGAAAACAAAATTTTATATTAAACTTACGTCAAACATCTTACGCAATCGTCACTTTCGACGTATGTTACATTAACTTTTGAAACAACCTTCCAGGTTTGCTGACTAAGTTGAAAGCAATTGATTATCAAGTTATAGGATATTGTAGTTCATATTGACAAAGAAAAGACCGAAAAGGTCCGAGTATATCAATTTTTTTTAGACCACAAGTAAATCGCTTAAATTTATGAAAAAATATAAAACGTGACTTCATTAAAAACTTTTTATTATTTACTCTGCCTGTCTGTCTTCTATTAAGATTCAAATTACACCTCACAAGTCGAAATCCATCAAGCTGTTTAGGCTCTAGAGCGAGACAACGATATATTATTGTTGAGTAAATACAAATAGTTTAAATAATAATAAAGGTACCGTGCGGTGACGACGCGAGTTTCACGATTTTTGTTCACCCAAAAAGTACACATATGTTATATACATATGTGACACAGTATACATATAGCTCATAGAAAGCTTCAGCGACGATGACACGAGTTCCATGATTTTTGTTCACCCAAAAAGTGCTCAACGCGCCTCATGAAATTTTCACTTCAAAAGTCTATACTTTAAGCATCTGCTTAGCTCGTAGAAATGTATAATGGAAAATATAAAATAATACTGAACATTTTTACATGTAAATTATGAACAAAATCATCACACCACACCACATTATCATCATGACTTGACATTGCATCTTAAATAGATGATTAAAACAGAGTCCTTATGTAACATATCTATATTCTTACATATGTTTGTATATCATCAAAAAACATTAACCTCCATATTATGCAGTCGAGTAAAATTATAAGTACCTTGACGTGTTCAAGCTATTGCTTACTATACCCAATTTACCAATATTATCACAGTTTTTCCAATTCATTCCCAATCGGTTGACAACAATAGGCTTGCCCCCTATTACGTAAGAGTGACTTTGTTGTAGTAGGCAAATAGGGGCGTTTAAGATGGTTCTTTGCTTTGGGGGTACAATCGTGAGTGTATGTATGTATATCTTTCCAAAGCCAACGAGTTATATATAATTGTTATTTTTACATATTGTATACTTCTTATCTTTTTAGGCACGAATGGTCCGGCACGACCCGTGTGATACCACGGCCCCACAGAAAACCGGTTGATTGTGTTGACCTATATCAGTAAGGTTTCCGGAGGCCCAACTCCCCCTCTCTTCTTTCCTCTCCATCATCCCACATTGGCACATTGCAGGTGTCTATGGATGGCAGTTGTCACTTAACATGAGGTGACCCACCTGCTCATCTGTCCTCGTATACTATAAAAAAAAATAGTTCAAACATAATCAAAATAATTTATTCTATTAACCCAATTCAATATATGTTTGAATTGCAAGGTGTAGGAGTCAGTTAGACTAAATGAGTCGTGAAACTAGTCACTGTTATTTTATACCAAGTACTACACACACTTAACCCTATAGAACGCTTACATAAAACACTTCTTACGTATTTGAGACATTTGTACACCTACGTATGTGTATATGTACATTAAACATAATTACATGCATCACAGCAGGAAAACATAAACAGGTGAAAGAAACCCGGCTTCTAAAGGAGCGAGGTGTTTTATGCAAGATAATAATTCCATTATTCCACGGACTTTAATATCTGGTAGCACCTGAAAGGTTCGCACGGGCGATACGGCTACGTGGCGACATTACCACTTATACTCGAAATAATTTTGTGACGGCACTTACATCAGATGGATAGAGAAAACTTTATTTGTACACCACTTTTACAGAAAAAGTTTCATAAAAATACGTTTGTCAATTTGATAATGTACAAAGGGCGGCCTTATTCCCAAAATGATTCGGAGACATAGTGGTAGCTTTTTTTTTTGTTTTTTTTTTTACTTATAGTTCAGCTCAGTTATGATCATCATCAAATATATTATTATAAAATTTATAATTGATTGATTTTGATTATAGAACTTTAATCTGTTCGAGTTATAGGTATCTATGCGACATTGCGACATGGGCCTTTTTTACGTGTGGAAACCCTTTCGGGCCGTCATCCCACCCGGGTTTTCGATGAAACGGTGTGTCAGAATCGGAGTGACTAAAACCTCACGGTGTGCCATACTACGCCTACAATAGGTGGAATGTATTGTGACACTGGCCTGCTCCAACTATACCGTATATTTAAGCCACATTCTTTTTCTTCTATAGCCTTTTCTTGTTCTTTATTTTCAATATACTCCTGTTTTTTCTCATTTATAGATTTCGGAACCGTTAGACCAATTGAAAGCAATAGGCTTGCCCCTATAACATTAGTGGTACCTAATTATAAATTGAAAAAAAACGGGGGATATCATACATTTCATCTATGTATGTATGTACATATGTATGTATAAACTATTACAGAGGTATTGAGTATGTTTTATGATCGTTTGCTATATATATACATACATATATATATATATTATTGTGTAACTCCCAAATTAAAGAGCTTGAAAAAAAAAACCATTTGAGCACCAAAGACAGTCAATAAGCTAAGTCAAATTACAATAGTATTAGTAAAATTCAAAATGGTAAGTTTGGTATTTTTTTAAGTTAGTAATTATCTCATGCTTTCGTAGTGTCAAATCATTCCCCTTTAATGTTTAGTTTACTATTACAAATAATTAAAAACGTTACAGTAAAACAAATCGACATTTGTCTCATTATTTTCAGCAATCTTCTTGCCAAACTTACTGAAATTTAAGCACAAATATCTACCCAATTCTGTTTAATCACGCTGGTTGCTAACTACTTACAATCACTGTTAGAAATAGTGAGAGCCTGATATTTGGGATTACTGCTATATGGGTATTATGAAGCCTGACTCCTAATATAAAATTACAGTGGCTCTAAACCACTTTGGATAAGGTAATTCTATTTAAAAGGAAAATAGGATTAAAAATTTAAAATACTGATATCAATAGTTACGTCGTCTTTGATAAATAAATATTTATGACCATTCACACGTCACTCATTTCTTTATTTATCATCACTTTTTGTACGTCCTTCTGTATGTCATGGTCAGATCATAGAATCGAAGTCTCATGAAATGGTCTCATCACTTATATTATTTTTCCTGAAATGTAAAGTTAAAACTAACAATAAATCTAAAACATCACCTTTTGATGATATGTCAATTCACGTTTGGCTGTATAATTTTGGATATCAATGATATAAATGTTTAATATGAATTCCTAATGGCTAAGTTGTCTGGTTAAGTAGTCCTAACGATATTACACTGCAACTTTATTTCCTTAATAGGATCCCGCAATGTACTAATGTACATTGCGTGATCTCTGCGAAGGCTTCGAAACTTTCTTCCCACCAACACGAAAATTGCACTCGCACAATCTCTTCTTCTTCCTGGACTATGGAGATGTCGGCTATTTAGATCTCACCGAAGAGCAACTGAATAAACTTGAGCAGCTCCAAAATATCTGCAATAGATTCATATTTGGATTAGGAAAATATGACCATGTCTCTGAGTATCGTTCTAAGCTCGAGTGGCTTCCTATATGCTATATGTTCATATTCTTTCTCTTTTATATATTATTCTGTTTCATCCACATACTCCCACTTATCATAAGGAACGTGTTGAGTTCCTCAAAAACTTACAATACAGAACCTGAGATCATCAGAGAATTTACATCTAAGAATCCCGCAGCACTCCACTCAGTTTACAAATGAGTATTTTACAGTGCAAGCGGTTTGATTATCTAACAACTTGCATGTGACTATCCGACAAGCCAAAACCTCCCACGCATTCAAAAAACAAGTAAAGGACTATTACTTATCTTTATAGATGCTGATCGATATTATTGTGTTTATATATATGTATGTATATATATTTATTTATGTTTATATGTGTGTATATACGTATTAGATATATGTATATGTATTTATTACAAGTTACTTAAGTTGTTTGTAGTAAACCTTTTATTAGTACACCACAGGCTACCCCAATACTTTTTAAAAATATCCGTATCAAGGTTGAGATCGCCGTGTGTGATAAGACCGCCTATTGTCATACCTGACTATTTGTAACATGTTTTCTGTATGTATTTATGTATGAAAGGTGTACAATAAAGAATTAAATAATAATATAATAATTATCAACGGCCATAACGCAACACAAACAAAAAAATATCAGAGTCTAACAGAATACCACCATATCATGAAGTCGTATTGCATTCAGCTGTTCATACCGTTAGATGCTGATTGCTCATTTATCTGCCCCGTCAATATGATAAGTATAACACTTCATGTTGGACGGACCATTTCAAGAAAGTGTCTGTCACATCATAAAGTGTTCTATTCACACTTTTAAATGACTTTCTAGTTGACCATAGTAGGGTTCTATTTCACTCGCAACTGCCGTCTTTAAAATGATAAGCACAATTTAGGAGACAAAACAGCAGTAAATTTTCTAAGCCCGTACTTTGTTAACACTTTAAACATTAAAAGTAATATAATTTGGTTATTTTATTTGTGTTTATTCTATATAACTTTTGTTTGGAGTTGCGAGTTTTGAATTAAATATTTTGGGAGTGAAAGTATTCATCGTTCTTTGAGTTCATTCTATCTTTATCAGTCTCAATCAAAAGCTTCTTTGCTCTGGATTTTGGGACTATGAACTAGTTTCTCACTTTGATCTAAATTTATAGTAGATTTAATCAGATAATTTAACTATATGCATATTTTTCTAAGCTATACTGTTCGACAAAAATGTTTAAGCTTTTGTTTAGTCTTGTGTTTTCTCATTTGTAAACTTCTTTAGGGCATATACCAACATCATACGTATGTTATTTCTATAATTTCCTTTAACATAAGTTTGGTTTGAAGACTCGGACTTTCCGCACCAGCAGGTTTGAGTTATAATTCGACTTTTTGAGCTATTGGTTTCTATATCTATATTTCACATGTGGTAGAGCCATGCTCTCCAGTGGTAGAGCCATGCTTAAACAGGAATGGGCCGGTTCGACGGGTGCGATACCACGGCCTTACAGAAAACCGGTTGTGAAATAACGCTTGCGTTGCATTTCCCCGAAATGAATGAGGTTTCCGGAGGCCCAACTCCCCCTATCCCCTTACGGCGGTGTACTTTAAAACTGATGGATTGACTTTATTACAGTTAAAAAGAAATAAAACTACATCGTTAGGTATTTTGTTGATTCGTCCTCATCATCGTGTTTTATAAAAATTGTGTCGCGAAATTCTGCAGGTAAAGATAAAACCAAACATATCATGGAATGAGCGCAGTACCATACAGTGCAGAACAAATCCAAACGGTAAAGCCAAATATTAGTCCATATACATACATAGCAAAAAATGTCGTCACTTAGGCAATCAATCGGAGTCCTTGGGAATATTCGAGTCACGGAAGAAAATATGAAAGTGGAATAAACTTGTAATTCAAGTCAAATAAATGCACAAAACCACTGATCATATTTCGATACACAAGGTAGAACCAATGATCGCCGAACCGAGTGTGACAAAATGACAACTGGGGAGTGTGGATTTCCCATCATTTTGAGCTGTAAATTTTATTTGTCAGTCGAAAAATATCTTAATTATATTCGATTTATTTGATGTTGCAAATCGTTTTAAAAATATTTATTTCTAATCATGTTGATTTTTTTATATTACTATATGAATGAAAGGTAAAGTTTAGGTATTTCGACCATTTCTTTAAAAAAATAAAAAAAATTAAACGTTTTGATATTTTAATACTGCTATCACGCATCGTGTTTTCTAATTTAAAAAGTAATTAAACAAACCTGAAATTTGAACATCTTATCCTTAACAGTACTTAACGTTTTCTTAATTTGTAACAGGTCGGCAGATGTAATAGGACCTGAGTATTTCTTAACCCACCGCGACCGCGCTTAGTTAGCTCCCGTCTAATGTTCATTACGTATGAGAGAGTAAATGGACAAACTTTGAGAGTTGTCGAAATACATATATATGTACTGTCTGCCTTTCAGTGGCAAACTAGCAGGATTGAGCGACAACGATAGATAGAATTTTACAAGAAGTTTTTAACTTTAATAACTTTTATTATAATCAAACTCTTAAATATCTAATATAAATTATTAACTAGAAACTTTTTGACTGTGTTGCGTGTTCGTCTGCGTACTTTTTAATTTGTATTTTTTATTTTATGAGATAGGGGGACAGACGAACACATGGATCACCTTATAGCAAGTGACACTACCACTCATGGACACCTGTTACTCAAGGGGGTGGGGTTAAGGGGAGGGAAAGATGAAAGGGGAGTTGGGCCTTCGGCACCCTCACTCAAAAGGCAATACAATGCAAGTAGTGTTTTTGTTCTCTTGTTTTCTTTGAGGCCCTGGTATTACTCCGGTCGAGCAGTACCATTCGTGCCTAAGCAAGGCTCTCAAATGGATAAAACTTGTCCTCTTTATCTTAATTAAAGAACACTGCTTCCCTACATTATACACAAAATAGCTCTAAAAATACCTTGTTAAATTTAAATACCCCATGAAGAAGAACAAGTTTATGTATTTTGTAATTATGTTAATCTGCTCTTATGTCACCATAGTGCCCCCACGAGCCCCATACAACCCGACTCAATGGCAAACGCGTCCTCTATCAAGCCACACGTTACAGAAAAATGATTTATGACAAGGTGGTTGACCAAAATCCTTAATGGGGTGTTGAATCCCAGGACTCCGTTAGAGAGTATGTATGGACCTTAATTACTGTTTATTTTCTCTTAATGGTTTCTTAATGTAGTTATGATTTACGGGATGGATTGAGTTTCTATGTGTTGCATTAAAAGATATTTAAACGCCTACTTCTAAAGTTATAGCAACAAAATATGGGCAAAGGATACGGGGGATAGAACTGCAGTTTTTATTATTATTTTATAGGGGGTAGACGAACAGACGGGTCAAATGATGGTAAGTGACAACCGCCGTCCATGGACACCCGCAACTAGAGAGTCGTAAGTGCGCTGCCCGCCTTTGAAGGTGAAGAGGGATGAGGGTATGCGGGGAGGGGAAAGAGACGGGGATGAGGAGATGGGAAAAGGGGTGGGAGGTTAAGGGAGAGGAATAAGGAGAGGTATCGCACCGTGGTATCGCACCGGTCGAGCCGGCCCATTCGTGCCTAAGCATGGCTCTACCACTTAAGTTACTACTTACTACTTATTTAAACATACGTAAGCTAATGTATTCATAGTTCGATTAGAAAGATACATTCATACATATATACATTTACTGACGCCTATATTTCCCATTAGGGTAAGCAGAGATGTCCGAAACGCCCACTTTTTGCAAACCATAATTTAGTACCACTTACGTAATGGAGGCAAGCTTGAATGACTGTATATATACTGTCTGATAAACAACAGTCTGATTCCTTAGTCACCTTTTACGACAAATCACGGGATCGGGTGACCTTATTCCACTCCAAGAACGCCGTCGAAGTATCTTAAGATACTTGATGACAATTTACATTAATGGAAATTGTATCAAATGTACTCAATAAAATAAATCTCGACTTTCCCTTAAATTCATGTAAACAAAACTTATATAATCTTTAACCACAGAACAACACAAAGCTTCGGATACGCTGCACTAAATTTTATTCGCTACATTAGTCGTATTCAGCAATATATCAAAGATGCACACAGCTAGCGTTCCTTGCTAGAGTGCATGTCGAGGCCGAATGCCGAAACCGATGCGAATGCGAAATTTAATTCAAACCACACTCACATTTCTAGATGTAACATATAGAATGTAACTTAATTATTTACATACTTCTGTCTTTTAACTAAAAAGTCGATGTAGAAAGTTAATAAACTGGCAAGTGACAGAGTATTTGCGATTCCATCACTTAAAAGCGATTAAGCTTTTTCTGCGTACCGGATTTCTACAGCCTGGGCCATACCATTCAATACACACAAACATTTACGAGGCACACCTGTATACCCGAAAATGTTTAATGGATTAGATGCTTGCATTATGTCCTCAATATTACTACCAGTTTAGTAATAGGCAATGCATATTAATAAATTAAACTGGTAAGACGGGAGTATATTGCACATGTAAGTATCTTAAACAGGGAAGAAGGGAAGACAAAGGCTAATATTGAAAGGCAAAAATATCAGGGAAAGGGAAGAAAACCAAAGTAGCTTATAAGGGTAAACTGAGGTGTGTAAGCAATAGCTCATTTTTTTTTGTATATTATAGGGGGACAGACGAACAGAAGGGTTAAGTAACAACCGCCGTCCATGGACACCTGCAATTCGGGAGTTGTAAGTGCGCTGCCCACCTTTGAGGCTGTTGAGCGATGAGGACATGTGGGGATGGAAAAGAAGAGAGGGGTCTGAGGAGATGGAAAAAAAGGGAAATGGACAGGGGAGAGTAAATAGGAGACGGGGAGTTTTGCATTTGGAAACCTCACTAATTTCGTGGAAAGCAATGCTGCGATTTCTGCGAGGCCGTGGTATCGCACCCGTAGAGCCGGGCCCATTTGATCCGGATAAAACAAAACAAACTGAATAAAACCTGGAAGTATGAGGCCTCTACCCTAAACATGTTATATAATTTTTGACGTAAGCTCTTAGTGTTAGCAAAACCAATAATTCAGTTTCAAAAAGATTTCACTTCGTAATACAAAGTACTTTCTGTATTTGTTGATTATTATTCAAAGCCAGTCAGCATTGAATATCGCAGTAACAAAACATCTTTGTTCAATACACAATCATGTATTTGTTGAACCGAAAGTCGATAGATGGCGTTAGCGTTAAATTAAATGTCACTATCGTTGCGTTCATACGAACCATATATATAGGTCAATAAATTTTGTATTTTTTGAACAGTATAATTACAGTTACAGTTAGAAGCCGAAACCAATAAAAAATAATAGCTTATGTATATAATCCTTTATTAAGCAATCGATACAGAGCATCGAGATTGTTTCTTTAAAACTTCACTTGAACTTTCAAGTAAAATACTTTACTTGAAAGTTCAAGTGGAGTATTTTATTTCAACAATCGTCACACCCAGGCCAAGTAGTGTTGGTCCCCCGGAAATTTGGCAAAAGCTGAAAATTGTAGAACTTTTTTAAACAAACAATCCCGATGCTCTGTACCGATTGCTTAATAAGGGATTATATACAAAAGCTATTATTTTTTATTGGTTTCGGCTTCTACATCAAATATACTTCGCCAACCTTGCTCATCTCTAGCGGTGTAGGCATTTGCCCGCATACGTTTGTATGCGAACATATCGATTAGGCAACTTGTTTCACTAACATCGCCTTGCCATTATGCCACTACTGTGTAGCAACTTAAAAATTGCTTCAATTGTATTTCTATTGATACAGAAATAGATTATAGATTGGAATAGCACATACAATACTTTTTATCCCGGAAAATGTACAGTTCAAAATGCTTAACAAAAGAAGTTGAGGACAGCAGAGCTAGGAATTACATACACACATACATACACACATACATACCTACACTCACGCCTATATCCCCAAACGGGTAGGCAGAGCCGTAATTAAATGGAAAAGTTTGGATTATATTGATAGTAAAGGGAGGATAAAAAGAGTTAGAAGGGGATATTGCTTATACAGATGGATTGGGGAGTATAAGCAATAGCTCAAGCAAGTCAGGGTCGTATACCTACAACTCGGACTGGCTGGTGTCGGTAAGTCGGAATCCTCTAACTAAATACTTACACTTACCATATATATGTAGTTTATATTATTTGTTTTCAATCTAGTCCAGATGAGGTACTAAATCGTTGAAGTAATTTATTAATACTTAATATGTAAAATTATGACATTTTAATTATAAAATTCAAAACGTCGCGGTGTAGTAGCATAGAGTCACCATCATCATCATCATTGTATGCGTCAGTCCTGGCGTCAGCCTGATTAAGATATTGCTTATATTCTCAAAATCCTGTCCCTGGACAATATCTCTTTCTTTCGTTTCTACATCAATTTTTCAACTCAATATCCAAAGTGCCCGATTGCTAAACACGTATGTAGATTTTTTTTTTTTATTATTCGTAAGCCTACCATAATGACTCCACTTTGCCTGATGGTAAGCAATAAATGGAGTCCAAAGATTTAACTTATAGTTGACAAAATAAGCTATATACATGCGTCAGTGTATATATACATAATATCTGCAAAGGTCTTTGAGGATATTATATAAGAAAATTTCATAATATATTATACAAGAGACTCCTTTTTAATTACACAACTTATATACGTAATACAACATAGATTATTAACCTACTTACAAACTCCTCTAACAAGTCCAAGCCGTGTATAATACAATGCAAAATCCTTGCGAGAGTTTCAAATAGAAATGAATAGTATTAACTAAAAGCATTACTTAACAGTTATTCTTTTGAATGGTATATACTTCGTTAAGTTTAATTCAAAACCTGGAAAAAACTTTCAAAGAAACGTAGGTTCCAAAACTTTTGAGCACTTTTGCTAATTATGAGACTTGATTGCGATTTTTTTTTTATTTTCTTTAAAAGCAATGGAACGTTCCTTACAGTTTTATGTTTTTCCAAGTTTTATTAAAACATGCATAATTTGAAACTCATTTTTGGGATACAGAAATACAAGCAACTGAATAAATATTTTTTTTTAGTTTCTTAGGTTTTCACTTTCGTTTACGTGACGACGGCCATTTTAAAATTATATCTTGGGTCACTCTTTTTGGAAAAGACTTTCTACAGTTCATATTATACTAGTACATATAAACATACACTCACACCTGTATCCCCGAAAGAGTAAGCAGAAGCGCACCAAAAGCCATATTTAGCCAACCATAATATAAATTAGTTCCACTTATGTAATAGGGGGCGAGACTATTGCCGTCTATTGGGCTTCGCATAAACTGTATACACACTAGCGAATAGATAACAGCCCCATTCTTTAATCACCTTTTATGTTACCATCGGGACAAGATGGTGTGGCCTTGTCTTACTCCACTAATCCATAATATTTTTTTATTTTTTTTATATTAATTGTATTAGACCTTTAAGGCTCGTTCAGTTCTTTTAACGGTACACAACACCATTAACAAAGTTTTTTAAAAATGTCATGTAAACTGTTATGTTAATTGTGAAGATGTTTTTCATTACTTGAATATCATGGAGGTTTGAATATAAACCAAAAATAATTCATACCTAAAGTGATTTCAAACTCGCTCCACGAATCGAAAAAACTTTTAATCTTAAAACGGCTACACATATTTTCTTGAAACCTACATAAGAACTCTATCGATCAAGACAAATTTCAAACGAAGAAAACTTAATAAAAAACATACATTATAACAAACATACAGAATCAAACAACAAACTTAAAACAATCTTTTTTATCTGGGATGACAAAAATATCTGCATCTACTTGCATCAACAAGCAACAAAGTCTACAACAGAGTAGCGTCTGTTAGTAGCTATCACTTTTGTTCAACAAATTTTATATTATATAATATTTAAACTCGTATTTACATGAAATGACAAACTGTGACATTTTCGAAGCACAACATTGTAACCGTTGCTCTTAATATTTCGTCATGTAAAATACGCGGCGAATTCGTTGTCAGCAGATAAGCGTGCCGCTTCCTGTGTGCCGGTGCTGGCGGCGAGCGTAGAGTACAGAAAACGTTCAGAGAGTTTCAAAATTGATTTATTATGTAGTTAAATAAAAAAGTAAAATCCTGCTGAATATAAATTAAGTAATAATTAACCGTTGTAGTAATAATTAAAGTGATGTGCAAAATGTATCACTGAGCTGAACTGATCGATACATACATATCATTCGTTGTTAAGATATACATATATGATTCATCTAGCTCACCTATCACTGTTAGGTGTAACATGTAGCTCAAAGATCAAAATCACTCAATTTTGATTACATCACTCTATCGTTCGTTAAGACCATTCACCTGCAACGCGTATCATTCACACAAATCTTGCACTGCACTCATACTTCTCATAAATTAAAGTTGCAAAACTTCATGTTGTCTTTAAAAATGGCTAGCGTTATTTGTAAGACATTACGTTTTCATTTATTTATTTTCATTAGAAATTTATAACATTTATTTTCCTTCATACTTCATTGGCTTAGTAGGACTGTCAACCTAGACTTTACTTTTTAAACAGATACAACAAAATTACTAAGTAGGTACCTCTATCATACAAAAAAATATATAATTACCAGTTAAAAGACTAGGTTGACGTTTATATATAAAAGGTAATTTCTATGTACAATACTTACCTCATTTACCACTCATTCCGTATTTCACCTAAAGCAGTCTTCTCAGCAATATCAATACTGCAATTAAAGTACGCCCAGATCATGGTTCTGACATTTTATTTTAGCTTTTGGACAAAACTGAGTATAAATAAATATTTATTTTGTAACAGTTTCTGATATTAAGTACTCTGCGTTCGCCTCTTCACTCATATATAAAAAGATATATCGCGCATAAAACTCTTAACACTGATTATAATGCTACTCGCTTTAAGAAACGTGCTAAGACATATTATTTATGCTTAAGTAATATTAACGTTCAATGCTATTTAGCATAACGCTGGTACTAAATAATGTTTGAAATACATACATCATGTTATGGTTTGTATGCCCTGCCATATTTTAAACAAATTACACGATGAAAACAGATTGCTTTTAGGGAACTCTGAGGTGAAATATCGAACATGTTTACAATTTATGTGTGTATTTGTGTGTCTCCGATATTGTTGATGTTATGACGAATATTTAATAATGTAAGGGTTACACCTTCTAGATTGCTTTATGTTTAGAATAAATAAATAAGTCGATTGGTCTATTTCAACTATTAGTTGATTACACAAATATATAACTAATGGTTGATTACACAAATTTTTGTCACGTATGGGAATCGAACCCACTACCTCAAGTTCAACAGTCAGGTGACCCTGACTGTTGAACCTGAGGTAGTGGGTTCGATTCCTCATGTGATGTGTTTCTCACAACTAGACTAACATGCCCGTCTTCCAGAAGATATTTTAAACACAATATTTAAACACAAATTATGCTTATTTTATTAGTTAAACATATTAAGTTAAGACGGCTACGAATACGTAGTGACCAACTGAATAGCAAAATATATTGAAGTTTTTAAATAACCCATAGTCAACATAACAGCTGTCAGTTAAACACGCATATACTCCGAGAGTGCATTGTATTATTATCACTAAATTTAATATATTTATTATATGGGGACAGACGAATAGATGGGTCACCTGATAGTAAGTAACAACCGCCGCCCGTGCACAGCTCAAGAGTAGGAACAGTGCTACTCGCCTTTGAAGGTGGTAAGAGGCGGGGAGAAGGAAACGAGGAGACGGGGAAGGGTGAACTGGTTGGGCCTTCGGTACGCTCGTCACTTGGCAATACATTCAAGCATGTTTGTCCACCAATTTTCTGTGATTGCGTGGTATTACTCAGGCTCATTTGTATTATGTATTCGCATGGCTCTCCCACGGTAGGCCAAGAATTAGAGTACTTGGAGCATAATAAATAGAAATAAATATGTACAAAATTCAAATTGGTATATAATTCAACTAGATTACCAGTATTATTATTAATTCAGAAATGTTTTACAGGTTTTTATCAAAGAGGCAACGCTTAGCGGGCGGGCGAAGCGTGTGCTTGCTTATTAGAGCATTCATTCATACTTGAGTACGATTAGGGCTGCGCCTATTAGATTTTCACAATAATATAGACACGGAAGTAGAAAGCATGTTCGTGTATTCCAAAAATAAAATTGATACAGTCACGGACCGAATGAAATTCAGATGTCTTTTCCTTAAAGTTTATGTTACGTGATTTTTTTTTTTTATATTAGCCTACTATAGCGACTCCACTTTGCCTGATGGAAAACAATAAGTGGCGTCAAAGAGTGGTGGTCACCATCAGTTTCGTTCGGGTACGTCGACATCTCTTCGCAACTGCAGAGGCTCAAGAAGCTCAAGAGCTCTATTTATAAGTAGCTGCTAAAGCTCAGGCATTGATGGGCCGGCTCACTCATGTGACACAACAGTCTCATAGGTAACCGGTTGTGAAGCACCGCTTGTGTTGCATTTTCCCGAAATTAGTGGGGTTCCTGAAGGCCCAACTCCCCCTCTCCTTTTCCTCTTCCCTATCTCCCTCATGTTTTATATCCAGCTCTCTTCTTTCTCCCCCCAGCATCCCCTCATCGCTCATCACCCTGAAAGACGGGCAGCGCACTTACGACTGTCGAGTTTTAGGTGGCGTCCATAGACGGCGCTTGTCTCTTAGTATCAGGTGACCTGCCTGTTCGTCTGTTTATAGTATAAAAGAAAAATAATATCAGTGACGCCAAGTGCCGATTATAATATAAATAAAAATATAGCTTAAATGAATTCTCCATGAGGAAAAAAAATGTCTGAAGGGATCTTGTTGGTATGAATAAAATAAATATACATTCATGAAAAAGTTTACAAAACCTAAAAGTTTATATGAGTTAAATCCACAGGTACTCTTTGATAAAATTCATATCGATTGATTGTTTTAATATGCAAGTACCTGGTACCTGGCCTGATACAAAATATATATACTACCAGAGTGTGTTATCTCTGTACTGAAAGATAAGCAAATGTTAATTTATAATAAATTTATAAAAAAGTGTGTAAGTAATGAAATATTACGTGTTTGAAAAGTTGTTATTTGACAACCCTAATTCGGTATGACCGACTACACCGCTGCGTTCAGTGTCGGTTGCAAGCTCTTTTAGCTTTAAAAACATTTTTAATCGTGGGATGTAACTTTTGAGACTATTTAAAAATTTATGTTAATTTGTTAGACAGCTCATATTCATGATTTCATTGTAGTCAAACTGTCTACTAACAGATTGATAGTAGCTGGAGGTAGTAACAGCAGTTATAGTTTACCCGTAACTTATATAAATATTATTAACTCTTGAGTTGCAGTTATCAACGGAGTAGTCTCTTATCATAAAGGGAACTGTGACGGTAGCAACTGGTTCAATGTTGGTATCAATGCTGAACAGGCCCTAAAATCTGTTATCGCATGGTTAACGGAAAATCTACTTACATTTAATGTCAGTAAGACCAAGTTTGGTACATTCTATCCCACTAAAGCTAGTCAACCCCAAACACCCATTGTAATTCGTGCCCACGCTTCTTCTTCTTTGAGTCTTATAGTGGCTATAACGCAAATTGTAACTGTGAGAGACTGGACAGTGCTGAGTTTGTCCGATACCTTGGCATTATAATCGATAGTAACCTTAAATGGAAGCAGAATATTAGTCACACAGGAGCACGTTTAAGAAAACTTATATATGTTTTTAAGAAACTTAAAGCTGTGGTGGACTTGGTAATGGGTTACTGTCTAGTGGTCTGGGGAGGAGCTCCTAAGTCAACTTTAATACGTGTAGAACGTGGACACCGAGCTATCCTCAAAGTATTGGCAGGAAAGTACATCCCATTTCCTACAAAAATGGTCTACTCTATCTGCAAGGTCCTCTCTGTCAGACATTCATTCTTCGTACTGTACTTCGCAAGCATAGTCAGCGATAGTCAGCCATACGATTCAAACATATACAGCACGAGACGACGCTCTCATAGAGTATGCAATATAAAGAACCGCGTGGGCATTTTAGACAAGCTCTAAAGTTTATAATAAAATCAACATAACCCTTAATATTTATTCTCTAAATGGTCATAAAGTTAAAAGAAAACTTGAAACATGGTTAAAATCCCTTGATTATGGTGCAACGGAAAAACTTGTGGAAGCATAACATTTACATTCACATACACATACACATACACACACACACACAAACCACTCATTCACATACACAAAAGCACATAGCCATTCATTAAATACTTTACCTCTTTATTTTAAATATTTTTGTTAAATGCTATGAAAAACTTTTGTAATTTAATCGTACTACATTTTAAGTCTCTCTCTGGAACAACCTACTTTCCTGCCAGGAGGGGGGCGTTGGAAGCTGTGCCACAGTTTCATACTTTTGCAGCTATCATCGTTTCCATTTTGTTTTTGTTTTTGTATGTGTTTTTAGTTCCAAATATACGTGATTATAATTTATCATACTGATATAATGTTCTGTTTGCGAATCTAAAATAAAGTTTTAATACTTTTGAGAATTATTATTTATTTATTTAATACTTCATGAACGAAATGTACATAGGTGGACTGAATGCCGAAGGCATTTTCTGCCAGTCTACATTTATTACGATATTATTATTATATCGTCGTATTAGTCGTTTGACGGACGTTTCGACCACATTGCAGCGGTGGAAGTTAAATGTTGGACCGAGGTCTATCAGACCGACAAAAAATAAAAAGGTGTTGTACCTTATAAGCATTAATGCTGATTCGCCCGTTGAAATACAAACTTTTTTAACGTTTTTTTTTTTCTAAAAAAACCGCTAAAACTTGAACGTTATCGCGGGGGACTTTACGAACATTAATAACTAATTATCTTAAACGTAACTAACTAAAAATTTATCCTGAAAACTTGTACCACTTTCGAAGGTATTTATTTAAATTATTATATAGGGGGAAAAATGAACATCCGTTTCACCTGATGGTACGTGCCCATGGACACGTGCAACTGAAGAGTCGTTATTGTGCTGCGTGCCTTTAAGGGCTATGAGGGATGGTGGATAGGTGATGCGAAGAGGGGAAAAAAGAGAGAGGGGGGATGAGGGGATGATAAGGAGGAGAAGGGGAGTCGGGCCTCCAGAAACCTTACGAATTTGGGGGAAATGCTAATGCTGCAAGCGTTGCTTCACATCCAGTTTTCTATGAGGCCGTGGAACCGCATCGGTATCGAGCCGGCCCATTCGTGCCTAAGCTACTTTTAACACTGTACCGCACTAGGAAAGCATAGTGATTTACTATGTCCTGTAGACTATGGTGGCCCTACTTAGTCCACTATGGCTTACATCCAGTTATGGATCAACTATGGGTTACATACACTATTCACTGGAATCGATCAGAATTTTCTTTTGTATAATTTGTGTAGTAGGTCTATAAAGATTAAAATGTCTGCTAACAAATTACCTGATGCATTAGCTTTTGAATAGAAAGGATATATGAAATTTGGCTTAAAAGCAAAAGAGCTTATCTTTATGTAGCTCATAAGCGCCCCCCTTAAAGTTTACGACTTTCTAAGCGCGATAGACAGCTGATACTCCCTTTATGGTTTTTTAATACTGATCACTTTCAAAGTAGATACTAGTAGGAAAAAGGAACTTAGAATGTGTACATTTATGATACAGCACTATTCATATAACGTAATATGCATTTATTTAAGCGCGCCATAAGAGAGAACGCGCCATAATGAATATTTTCATTAGTCCTTCAAAAACAACAATGATGCATACCAGTATTATATGCCGGTAAGTGTTAAAAATCATAGATTCTTAAATTGAGACTTACGTGAGTCTGTTTGTTTTAAATTGCAATAGCTCTCACACATCGTTTTTGAGCTCTGAATACTCATTCAATATCAGTAGAATTTCCCCCCAACATTAGATCGTATGCATAGTGGAATTTTATCATAATAATGTCTATTAACTCAATTTATTTAATACTGTATTGTGTATTTTTTCTCTATTTCTGTTTTTTCTTGCTATAAATAAGAGTTTTTCTCCGATAACCATTTACTAGGAGGCGGTACCAGTCGTACCATAACTTTAGTAGAAGTTTAACAGCAACAAACAAATACGGTTTTCCTGACCCCAGAGCACATCATTATCTAAACTTATTATTTCTCACAGAATCATTCGCGTGTATAATAACTGATTCTAAGAGTGTTTAGGAATCTTGAAAATTGAGCTACCTAATGCAAAGAAGTTTTTAAGTTTGACGAAGTAAGTTTGAAAGTAAGTTACATACATACACAAAAGTCATTTTAATAGAGACGTACCTATTTATAGACACCAACTTTTTAGCGCTTGTAATGTTGTCCCACTCTATGAAACATTTGGGCAATCAAATGGGAAAACACGGAGTAGGTAAGGGAAACGAGAATAAAATAAAAAAAAATAGTTACTGAACACAATTTCTCTTTATAGTGTAATCCATGCAACTGCTGGCATTATTAATGTAAATAGGTATATATTTTTATTTAAAGATATTATGTATACTGCGTGTTTATATATAAAGTATTTTATATGTAGTAGAGTATTTTTTTTTTACCTTGAAACTTTACTTATCAAATTATTACGTAAGTATCTTTTTTCTTTATCCTCCTTAGCTTAATTTGTACATCTGCAAGCTGCCATATGCACTAATCTATTGAACTTGTCCATTGCAAGGGTTGTCTGGACGAAATCGCAACTAGCGATAAGACCGCTAATTGTACGAGAAATCTGTGTTTATGTTTTCTGTGGAGTACAATAAAGAATGTTGTTTGTATTGTATAAATGTGGCATATATAAGCAATAACTGACTGATGTTGGGAAGTTCGTGCTAAACTTTTCATTATTATTGTACCAGTACGGATAGTGTTTACTCAGAAAATTGAGTGTTTTAGGGCAAGTAAGATACTAAAGTGCTTTAGTGACTGTTTAGCACAAGGCGTCAGTTTTTGTTCTTAGTGATTTTTCATGTCTCTAGTGGAAAGATGGTCAGTAAAAGCATTGTGTAGATATTCTTAGACACTTTTATGTTTTCTGTGATTCTGTATGTATTAGTGCAGTAACGTTTTTAAAAAATAATTAATATACCTAAAAAGTATTATATATAACTTGACCTTCCCTCCTCTGTTGTTCGTAAGTTGAAAATTAAAATAAAAAAGAAAAGAATTACATAACACGCTTCTTTTTGCTATTATTACTCTTAGTAACAGACATGTTTGTTAATTTTTTTCTAATCTTATTGGTTGGTTGCAAAATATGTGATGTTTTTGTTATTTAATTAATTGTAGTTTAAGGTTAAAACCTATCTAACTTACTATGCTACTACACTCATTGTGTGTATTTATTATAAATCTCTTTCGGTAAAGTAGAGTAAAGCCATCCCACATTTTCTCATGGTTAAGGGATTGCTCTGTTATTATTTTTACAAAGGATTAATAACTAGCTACATGATGTAATACTAGTTGTCTATCAGAAAGTATACATACACTACATATCGGCAATATATTTGCTCCATGTTGGGATTGAACTATGGTTGGGATTTGAAAAAGGTTGGCATTAGTTAGGAATTAGTCTAATTTTGAGGTGATACAGGCGTGAATGCTTTCATGTATGTAAAACTTTAAAATACTAAGTTAGTTGATTAGGCTGCGGAGAGGGGTAGAGCCATGTCATTAATAAAAGGGTTTTACATTCAAGAGCACGGCTGCATCACAAAATCTTAAAATATTTGAACCATTACCTTTGCATTTTATAGATCACGGAAAAGGTTATGTAGAGTAGCGTAGTTGTAAAGCAATTTTCAATATCGCTGGGGTTCATGTAAGTTTCAAACATTTTAGGAAAGTCTGTACACGATTTTGTTATCAAAAAAATTCGGTGCCTATTCGTCTGTAGATGAAAATATTATGAGTGGAAACTCATTGAACCGGCAAGTTGGAAAGGATATGCTTTTCGCAGGATTTAACGATTCTGTTGACTTACGAAACTAGGACTACTGAAGAGGAAAATGGTATAAGAAAAAACATTTTATAGCATACATATTTATATATAGCACAAATCATGGACCCATTTCACTAATCATTAGATTTTAAATGTAAAATTCTCCTTTAATAAAATAAACAGTTTAACTTGCGTGTGTATTTCGGAAATGCCCGACAAGTTTCAGCCCCGACGAGGGGCCCTTATCAAGAAGTGAGTATAAAGACATATAGTGCCCAGTTGACTCTGCTTTCCCCTCATAGGATGTATGTACGTAATTTTACTCTACACCGCGTGCTTATGTGATAACAACTAGGAAAGGAATCTTAAATTTAAAAAGAGAACTTCCACCGTATTAAACCAACCAATCTCAACTCTTACAATTAAGGTTTTTTAAAGGCAACTCTCTCATTAGGAAAATTTCCTGTGTCGCGGGGGGCTTAAATTTTATTGGATGGAAAATTTTAATGTATGTTTGTTTCTTAATCATGCCAGAACGGCATAACGGATCTGGATGAAATTTTTCTAAGAGTTAGATTATAGTCTAGAATAACTTATATACTTTTACTTACGCGTTACGCAATTATTAATACTCATGAAATAGAAAATATTCCTGAATGAATAATATAGGATAGGTCTTTTTATAGAATTAATTACATAGAAGGAATGGTACGAAAGGAAGACGTTCTTTGTGTATGATATAATTAAATTGTATAAATAGTACATTCTTGTTGGGTATTAATAGTTCTTTTTTATATTTTCTACTGGTAACAATTCTGCTGTAACAAAACTCACTAAACTGAATTAAAAATTACTAAAAAATAATTTAGTACTGCCAATGGATGTTTAATATTATGGAAAATATTAAACTTGGTTTGACAGAACTAAAAATTGTTAAGTTACTCAACTAAGTCAAGTTCGATGTAACAAAACAAATAGCACATTTATTCAAAATCTCTTAACCTGAGAGAATTTTAGAGAAAGTTTAGTTTTGGGAGGTGTGCAGCAGAATCGGCACCACTGTCAAAGTTGCTTCATACTTGATAGGAATCTTCGTTAAATGACCATAATGCACTTTTGGTTAATTTTCTTTTTTTTTCTCTGATTCACTAGTAGCTACTCCCCGCAGTTTCATCTTAGATTATGTCCTGTGCTTCGCTCCTAAGGTCGTGATAATATATGGCCTACAGCCTTCTTCAATAAACAGGCTACGTATTGCAAACAAATATATTATCGGGTTAGTAGTTTCTGAAACATACAAATATGCTCTGCCTCTTCGTACAATACTAAAATAGGCATAGTGTAGGAATTAGCCTTCTAAAGATGGTTATTGCTGAAGTTCTTGTTTTTTTTTTAATTTACTGAATCAAGTACATGAATATTAATATTAAAAAGATTCAGAGACATTTCATTCCATATCGACGACGTTTAAGGTTCAAAGAAAAAAGGGAAGTACTGAATCGGATACTATGTTCCAGATATCGGAATATTATACAATGTGGGACGTGACTTCGATCCCAAGACTGACCGTCATATTCCTGGGACGAATATAAAATTTATAAACTTCTGCTGAAAAAAATATGAACATGAATAAATATGTTACGGACAAGTGGTTTTAAATTCACAAGTTTAATTGTTTTGGAACTTATTAACAGACTTCTAAAAATGATTTTTATTTATGTTCCCGATTGCTCAAAGATGGCTGGACTGTTTTTTTTTATGTATACATTTTCGAAAATAACTGTGTATATGTGAATGTGAATCAAATGTCAGTGTCAAAGTGGGATTTCCATAGTAAAAATCACGTTTCTTTTTTTAACTGCTAGCGACTTGCGTTACTAACCTAGTCAACTATACGGCCCTAAAATAATTATCACCACTCTACACCTTCCTGAAACACCTTGTAAAGATTTTTGTGCCGATCGGTAAAAGCCTGGAATTCTCTACCAGCGCACGTGTTTCCTTCCCACTATGATCCCGGGTCTTTTAAGCGGGGCGTGAAAAAGCATCTCACCAGGCCGCCATAGTGTGGGTCACCATGCTGCATTGACTAGACATGCAATGAGGATGGTGACCACCACTCTTTGACTCCACCTATTGCTTTCCATCAGGCAAAGTGGAGTCACTATGGTAGGCTAATATAAAAAAAAAAAAAAAAAAAAAAAGAAAGAAAAATAAATAGCTTATGGCAAAACTCGAGAACGGCTGGACCTATTTGGCTACTTTTTTTAATTTTTGTCTGAGGAAGGTTCTGATGGAGAAAAGTTGTAGGATTTTTATTAATTCCAAAATACAATAGTTTTTTAACATAGCGATATCTGGAGGGTGACCTAGTTTCAAATAGAAGAAAGGCTCAAAAACTCTCCTCGCTTGTATCAGGTAATGAATTTGGTACATAATCATCCAAACATGTCGCTATTTAAATGACATGATTCCATATAAAGAGACCTAAAATTTATACTGTCTGGTTTATCCATGATCATTTTCTCTTGTTCTCATTTATACTAATTAAATATAGGTATAAATATATATTATACGTCTGTGTTTGCTCTGCAGTCATACTATGAGAGTGAAGAAACTAGGTATATAAGAACGTATGAAACTTTCGCTTTTGTAACATTACCGTATATCGTATGACCTTATCTTGGTAGGTCGCTTCATCCCTTGATAGAGATCCCCCGTGGGATCTGAAAGTAGTCGGGTATCCCCAAAATTCAAACGAGAGTAAAACTATATGTTATTTTAAGAAATAGTTAGGTACCTAACCAAACTCATTCATCTAAGAAATAATCTATAAAAGCGGAACGTGTGGTCGTCCTAAATATCACGAAACGTGACTCAGTCTCGATATTCAATTTCCTAGAGTTTGCCGATACAAGGATACTTTACTTTAAAGTGTTTGTCTACATACGACAGACTTGATGTGTGCGATCTGTTGACTTCTGGGAAGTGAATTTAGCTATAGTTTTTAAACCCGAATGTGCAAGATGTTTTGCAAATGTATGTACCTATGTATATACGATGTTTTTTGATAAATACGGTTTGATATTTAAATCGTCATTATAGTGCCAGTGACACAAGGTATAACAAAAACAACAGAGATACAGTCGGGTTTTATATTTACTTAACAATTTTACTTGTTGTATAGTAACATGACAACGTGTATGTTGAATTTTATAATTTATATGTTGATCGTCCAAAAAGTAAGAAAGGCAGGGGAAAGTCGAGAGGGAGAGTTGGATCTCCAGTACCCTCACTCAATCGGCAAAAAAATGCAAGCAATGTTTGACAGGCGGTTTTTTATGAGGCCGTAGTATTACTCCAGTCAAGTCGGCCCATTCGTGTCTAAGCATGTCTCTCGCATGTCTGATCCCAAACTAAGCATAGCTTGTACATGGTAATCAGACTGCTGATAAACATATATATATTTCTAAATACATACATATCATAGATATAATAAAATCCAGACATTGAATAAATGATCGTGCAGTCACATAATTATTTGTCTTGGGTGGGAATGGAACCCACGACTACTGGCTTATCAGCCAGGATCACTAAGCACTAGACCAATTGGCCAGTGAAATTCAAACCATTTTACAATACCATAAACCATAATACTCAAACCATAAAGTTCCCAAGCCGGTATAGTTAGCTAGGTAGCTACACATGTATGTGAGTGACGTGCAAATTCTGTTGGATAGACATTTGAGGTCGAATCAACTGCTCGTTAATTGTATCTGTCATTGTTTTGTAGCTATATAAAATTTGTTGGCAGGGTTTAAATTGTGCTGGTGTTATAAAATATATTAAATCTATTCTCATACAATTTTGATTGACCAGTTTGTCTAGTGGTTAGGCACCTTGATTGCTTAGGCAGAGATTGTGAGTTCGATTCCCATAAGGTACAAACATTTGTGATATCCACAAATAGTTTTTCTGAGTCTGGGTGTTTTTTTTTGTGTAAAAATGAAGAAAATGTCTCTTTTATGTATTCATTTTTTTACAGAGACAAATCTAATAGGAATCTAAAATAACACACTAACTACAACACGTAGTATGTAGTCGTAGTAATCCTCATCTTTGAATATAAAAGTATGAGTATTACGTGCATTTGTTCAATAAAAAGATTATATACATATATATATGTGATTTGATTCATGTTAGATTTGCCTTTGAATAAAGAAAAAACTCAATACCTATAAAGTAGTGGACATTGCCTTTCATACATTCTGAAAGTGCGGCCAGCAGCCAGATGAACTGACGACCTGAGATAGGTAGCTGGGATATGACTGGATGCGAAAAGCGATGGACCGGGTGCTATGGTGCACGTTGGAAAATGCCTATGTCCAGCAGTGGACTGCGATAGGCTGAATATATTGATGTACTTTACAAATGTATACTGTTACAAATCCAACAAATTCAAACATTACAATTGTTAATTCTTGAATACAAAAATTAACTTAAACACAGAGAGAAGGTAATAAGTTTCCTCAAATGCAACACCTCAATAGTGTTTAGATTCTTCCCAAAATAATTAATTTTGTGAATGTATTTCTTTAAATTAGATTTGAAAAAAAAAAAAATACAATAAGGCATTACAAAAAAAAAAAAAGAAAATCTGTGAGATCAGAAAAATAATACTTTTTCGCAGATTATCTTTTAAGAAATTATAATTTAAAATGCAAATTCATTTTAAAAATAGTAAAGGTTCAAATTAGTATTCGTTTTTCTTTTAAAAAACAAAGATTTTTTTTATTTATTTTTTTGTGTGGAAACATTTTTACATATAATTAAACTAGACAGTCAATAAAAATATTAATCATTTTAATTACACAATTATGAAAATCGATGTTGGATTGATTGACAGTGAGCAGTGACGTGGTTAGCAAACAGTGTAAGTTGAAAGAAGATGAGAAAGGAATGGTTTAAGGATGACTAAAGAGCGACTGTGTAAAGAAATTTATAAGGCTTCTGTTAATGGGCCAGTAGAAATTTATGTGTTAGGATGTATAATAAAATCAGCATCAGGGGCTGACTAGTTATTAATAAGTTTCCTTTTAATGTGCCACATTATTGCTATACAAAAGCAAATATAAGAAGACAAAAGTCAACTAAGTATTGCGTTTCCTGTTTGCAGGTAATCTGTGCCAGAGGCTTCACATACGTATCGTGTACCGTCGAACGGGGCTCCCTTGAGAAATTATCAGCGATACCACTATACGTACGCAACATTCCATTATGTAACTCTGTCTGATTCGTTGGCGATGTACAATTCTCTTGTGTTATCATTCTAATGATTGGTAAGGTGTGTGGTTATTTTTTAAATAATGTTACCTAAGTTACAGTTGCACATATAGTCTCTATTTGTTAACGCGTGTGTATAAGCTTCATTTGTAACCAACTTCTAAGTCTGCTTGCTTACCCCAAAAAAACACAGTATTATACCAATTTGAAATGAAAGTGGATTGTCGAACTCTTTTCGATTACTAGTGACCCCTTACAACAAATCAAACGATAGTGATGAATCTCGGGAAGTTAGGTCCAGTACCCGACTCCGACTCGCAAATAAGACTGTTATAATAATAATAACTTAATTATAATGTGTATATTATTTACACACCTCACACAAGGCCGACTGATCTCAAACTAAACAGAGCTTGTACTATGGTGACCAGACAGCTGACAAACATACTTATATACTTCTAAATACATGCAAATGATCATGCTCATCACACAAATGTTTGTCCTGGGTAGGAATCTAACCCACGACCTTTGGCTTAGCAGTCAGGGTCGCTAACCACTAGATTAACAGGCTGGTCGTTTTAATAGTTTTTGCTTGTATGATCATAGGCATCATTTGGATCGTCTTAATACTGGGTCTGGTCTCTGTTGTCTTAATAATACTGGTAATAAAAATTCAGTTTTTTTTTATACAGCGTGTGTTGCATTTTGAGTTTTTTTTTTCTACGGAAAATGCTTTTTTTGATGTAGGTTTTTAAACCACATAATATAAATATTCCTTGGTATTAAATACCTATGATTTTATTCATGTCAGCCCTCCCTCTTACAAGTAATTACTTTTATATATAAATTTTAGTTTATATAAAAATAAATATAAATTTTAGTTTTTATACATTAATTTTCAGTTTCAAACTAGGATTTCTATATAAAAAATATAGCGTGTTTCGTTATTCTCGTTGTCTACTTTACGCCCCTAAAATATGACCACACCGTATACATGTATTTAAAAAAAAAAAAACTTTTTTTTTGTTGTAAAGTAGTATGCAAAGCTTGTTTCTTATACTTTAATATAATGATTATAAATTACTTACTAATAATTACTGTTCAAATTACAATGTATGTACACACAAACATTTGTAGAAACATAAAACTTAACATTACCCTAACTTAGACGTTGAAACAGTATATTTAAAACTCACGTGCGTTGCAGGGACACAATATTGATAAATCACAATAAAGTCTTAAATTTATCTTGTATATCCAAATATAAGATCTGTATTGACAGTACGGCACTAAGTCGAACAATAGTAGTACCAGCCAATAATATTCAGATCACGCTCCTCGCACGGGAATCGAACAGACAACCCAAAGTTTATTTACCATTCGCTGTGTATGTCACGAGAAATCTAATTTGTAGGTTTGCATTTCCAATACGTACCTGAATAAATACTATGAATAAACTTTACCGATTTCTCGCTATTCTAAATAGTGCAGCAGTAACAAAGACCTTAGAGAATGACGAATAAATATATTTTTTTCACGGTTTGATGAATTTAGACATGTCAGGGGTCATTTGAATCTCCCTAAAAGTGGGAGGGTCAGAAAGAGTCAGGTCAGCTAAACTGAGAATATCGTTTGGACGTCAACGTTTATGTATATTATATCCATGTTTTGACCAGGCTTATTAGCCTGTCTTAGTTGTAATGATAATGCAATTAAAAACATAATGAGAGCCAGGGTCAATATTCAGAATATGCGCCATTATTGACATCGCCAACGAAATAATTGAGATTGTAGTGGTAGATTGTAGTGGTAGAGCCATGCTTGCTTAAGCACGAATGGGCCGGCTCGACCGGTGCGATACCACGGCCTCACAGAAAACCGGTTGTGAAGTAACGCTTGCGTTGCATTTCCCCGAAATGAGTGAGGTCTCCGGAGGCCCAAAATCCCCCACCCCCCTAATGATAGCGCTGTTAACGAAAAGGATACCCCAGGGGGGTACCAGCGCTAGCGTTGGAGAATCCCCCCCTGGACGTCCACCCTCAGTACGGATTATGCCTGAGCGTGGACGCCCAGGCTGCCCCTCGTACTCTGGGGGGGGCTCAACTGCGCTCTCAAAATCTGCTCGGGGCAAGAGAAGGCACACCATGGCACCCCCTGTCACGTTTACCGTGGATTTTTGTAACATCAGGGGCTTACATTCGAACCTCGACACTGTCCACCACCACCTTGAGACAGCAAAGCCGGCCTTGCTCTTTTTAACCGAGACGCAGATATCATCTCCAGCGGACACAACCTACCTCTGCAACCCTGGGTACGGACTGGAACACTCCTTTGTTCCTAAGGCTGGTGTATGCGTGTACGTTAGAGATGATATCACTTCTCGCCGCCTCGGCAATCTTGAAGGTAGGGACCTCTCCATCTTATGGCTACGTGTAGACTGCGACGACCATCCCCGCATCTACCTATGCCTCTACAGGTCCCATAGCGGTGATGCCGAAACGGACCGACTCATCGACCACGTCCAAATGGCTACAGACTCAGTGCTCCAGCAGGTCCCATCCGCAGAGATCGTGATTCTTGGCGACTTTAACGCCCATCACGCCGAATGGCTTGGTTCGCGCAAAACCGATCATGCGGGAAGATCTGTTCACGATTTCGTCTTGGCATATGGCTTGACGCAGCTGGTAGCAACGCCTACGCGAATCCCAGATGCAGAAAGCCACGTGCCATCACTGTTGGATCTTCTGCTGACCTCACATCCTGACGGCTACAAAGTATCCGTTGAGGCCCCTCTTGGCTCTTCGGACCATTGCCTGATTAGGAGTATGGTGCCACTCGTTCACTCGCTGCGGCCGCGAGTTACAGGCAGTCGCCGCGTATGGCACTATAGGTCAGCAGACTGGGATGGAATGAGAACATTCTTTGCATCCTACCCATGGAGGCAGGTTTGTTTCTCGCCGGATGATCCCAATGTCGTTGCTGACTCTGTCGCGGATGTTGTGCTTCAGGGTATGGAATTTTTCATTCCATTCTCCCTGATTCCCACAGGTGGCAAGTCCCAGCCTTGGTTTGGTCGAACCTGCAAAGCGGCGTCCCGCCGAAAGCAGGAATGTTACCAAGCATGGGCTAATGCAGCGACAGCACGGGATGTAAAGACCAGCACATTAAAGAAGCAATTTAACTTTGCCTCCAGGTCCCTCAAAAGAGTAATTGCTGGGGCGAAGTCGGCTCACATCGGCAGAATTGGCGAGAGACTAGTTAGTCTCCCCTCCGGAACTCGTGCATTCTGGTCTCTTGCCAAAGCTGTCCAGGGGAACTTTTGTAAGCCATCCCTTCCACCTCTGAGCATAGGAGATATTACGTTGGCCCACGACGCTAAAGAAAAAGCCGATCTTCTGGGCAAACTCTTTGCGTCCAACTCGACCCTGGACGACGGGGGAAACGCACCGCCGACCATACCGCAGTGCGAGACCCGCATGCCGGAAGTCCGGTTTACACAAAGGGCAGTGCGTAAAGCGCTTCTTTCCCTCGACATTCATAAGTCGAGTGGGCCCGATAGAATCTCTCCTATCGTGCTGAAGACGTGTGCTCCAGAGTTAGCACCGGTTTTAACGCGCCTTTATCGGCTTTCCTACTCTCTTGGCGTAGTTCCGAACTCATGGAAGACAGCTCTAGTGCACCCAATCCCTAAAAAAGGAGATCGCTCGGATCCGTCCAACTACAGACCCATAGCCATCACCTCCTTGTTCTCCAAGATAATGGAATCCATTGTTAACTGCCAGCTCCTCCGGTACTTAGAAGACCACCAGCTCCTCAATGATCGACAATACGGCTTCCGTCAGGGTCGTTCAGCTGGTGATCTTCTCGTATACTTGACTCACCGGTGGGCACAGGCGATCGAGACCAAGGGGGAAGCGTTGGCCGTTAGTTTGGACGTGGCGAAGGCCTTCGATCGGGTCTGGCACAAAGCGCTCCTTGCGAAGCTTCCTTCCTATGGGCTTCCCGAGAAACTGTGCAATTGGCTCACCAGTTTTCTTACAGACAGAAGCATCAAGGTCGTTGTTGACGGTGCATGCTCCGACTCGAAGTCTGTTAATTTTGGTGTCCCACAAGGCTGTGTGTTATCACCCACGCTGTTTCTTCTGCATATCAACGACATGCTGCAGATTAGCAGCATCCATTGCTATGCAGACGATAGCACGAGCGATGCCCTTTACACCGGCCGCGCTAACATTTCTCGGGTAAACGTCATCGAAAGCCGATCCAAACTTGTGTCTGAAATCGAAACTTCTTTATCAAAAGTTTCAGATTGGGGTCGACTTAACCTAGTCCAATTTAACCCCACGAAGACACAGGTTTGCGCGTTCACCGCTAAAAAGATGCCATTGGTCGTATCACCTCAATTTGAGAGCACTTCCCTAACCGCATCAGCCAGTATCGGAATCCTTGGCGTCGATATATCAAGCGAAGTCCAGTTTCGCGGTCACTTAGAGAGTAAGGCCATATTAGCTTCGAAGAAGCTTGGTGTGCTAAACAGATCGAGACAGTATTTTACTCCGGCCCACCGCCTGCAACTTTATAAGGCGCAGGTTCGGCCGCACATGGAATACTGTTCTCATCTCTATGCAGGTGCACCCCAGTACCAACTTCTGTCTCTTGACCGCATTCAACGGAGAGCGACTCGCATCATCGACTGCCAAGATATTTCTGATCGACTTGACACCTTGGCGTTGCGTAGAGATGTAGCTTCACTCTGCATCCTCTATCGCTTGTATCATGGGGAGTGTTCAGAGGAATTGTTCGGACTTATACCGGCTGCTGGTTTCCGCCATCGTCCTACGCGACAAAATATCCATCCCCATCACCTGGACGATTGGCACTCCACCACTGTGCGCTTCTCGAGAAGCTTTTTACCTCGCACAACCAGCTTATGGAACAAATTGTCGCCTGCCGTATTTCCGAACCGATACGACCTTCAAACCTTCAAGAAGAGAGCGTACCTCTACCTAAAAGGCCGGCAACGCACTTGTGACTCTTGAGTTGCGGGTGTCCATGGGCGGCGGTAGTCACATACCATCAGGTGACCCGTCTGCTCGTTTGCCCCCTATCGCATAAAAAAAAAAAAAAAAAAAATCTATATGGGTGTCAAGTTCTGTGTAGAATATCCTACAATGTTTGTAATAAGAACATGTAACAATCTAAAATAAATTTATAAAACAATTTCTCGTTCTTTGCTTCTCTTCTTGCTTAAGAGCTAGTGTACATTGTTAAATTTTAAGCGAGAGTGTCGACTCATCTTTGTCAAGTCATACGCTAGTTTATGTACTTCCAGTTTGTACTGAACTTATATTATTAGGTTTATATAATACCTATGTTACTTTCATAGAATTTGGTTTGTTGCTAAAAACTAGTCAAGTCAAATCATTACATACAAATTTTAATAAATTAATTGTATAATCAATTGTCAGTTAACATTGAATTTCGAACTTGGCTCCCATTTCACAATTATGTTTTTGGTGGAATATCATTAATTACTGTACAGAAATTATAAGCGTTTATCATTAATAGAGTGTTATTAGTAAAACTACTCTATTTTCCTACGTTTACGCTTTATAGATTTCTTTGTTGTGCTGTTTTCCATATTTTCTAATACCTTCAAAATATTAGAGTGAATTGCCCATTAATTATTTACAATTTTGTTTTTATTTTTTCGACTATATTTGAACGCAATCTTTTCAAACATAAATCATTTCATCATCAGATCAACAACAGGTCCCCTAACATTGTATTTAAAAAGTAATACTTACCTACCTTTGCAAATTTTGTGAATATGACTGCAATGCACAGGCTTAGACCCTGACTATAATATATAGAACTAAGCAATCATTCAGAGCAGAACTAATAAATTTAACAAACCTTATACTTATTTCAGTTGTTACTGAAATCTAGAGCTTAAAACATAAATCATAACTTCCACAGATTCCCTCCCCGGTCCGCGACCGTGGCCTACGCCGTGCGATAGCATCGGGACGAATTCAGCTGGCATAAAACCATACTCTCAATAGTAATATATGTAAATATACATACATATATATATATATACCTAATTTTATATTTATTTATTTTATTGATACCTCGTGTATCTCAATTGAAATCTAGACTATCCTAAATTTAAGAACAATATAACATTATTCTTTAACACAAACGTTGTCACCAAACAAAATTGTTATAACGCTCATTAATAAGGAAAGATCGGGTTCGTTAAAATTAATGACATTCAAAAACTCCGCCGGTCGTTCGCTAACTTTGTAATTTATTGGCAAACAGGAATTCTTAACTTAATAATATTGTGGGTTCATACTTGTTGTGCAAATTGTGTTGTCTTATTACTTTGTGTGGGAAGAAACATGAGGCCCTGATGAAAATGGTAACTGATTTCATTTGACCGACAATGTTACCTTTTTCATTGAATATACTCGGTACCTTTGGCATGAAAACTGCGGTCACATTAATGTCAAACTGGTAAGTTGAACTAAAACTATAATTTAGTTTTGGAGAATCGATTTTGGACACTAAGAATATAGCTCACATTTCTATATTTATAGAGAAGCAAATGAGCAGATTTGGATTGAGGTTTGAGAGTGGAGGACACAGGGGGGAGAAAAAAGAAGAGGGAGGATTGAAATTCGTGTAACCTCACTCGGTAAAATACAACGCAAGCTTAACAACCGGCTTTCTATATTTGCCTTGGCTGTGATATTCCTCAAGTCCAGCTGAGCACGGGTCTATGTACCCTTGCATCGTAAATTTTCCGGGATAATATATATATGGGATATATCCCTTTCCTCTCTTTAAAAATATCTGCAGCAATAGCACCCCGTCACTTTAAATCCAGGATAGTCTATCCCGTCTAAGTAGGAGTCAAACAAGGAGACGCTGTCACCCAAACTTTTTATTGCCTTTTTTTTTTGCGTGTGGAAACCCCCACGGGCCGTCACCCCCCGGGGCTTACATTGGGGCAGTGTATCGGAATCGAACCAACTAAAACAACACGGTGTGCCCTCTTGCGTTTAATATAGGAGGAGGCCGGGAACAACTTTAATAGGACATCCGGACCCCTCCTAGCCCCTGCCCGCAAAGGCGCGGGCACCACCTTCGGGTAAACCTCAGTTAGGCGGCGTCCTGGCACACGCGGACGTCGGCTCCTCGCGGCTGGCCACTACAGCGAGTGGAAGGGAAAAACCCGTCAAGACCACCCGCGGCCACACTCAGGGCGGCATTAGGCGCTGGAAAATGCGTCTCCGCCGCCCAGTGAGCGTTAGGTTAGCAATAGCACCGAAATTAGACTATACGATTTGCATATATCCACGTACATTTATATCTAGCTCAAACATCGCCCTTTCCAGGTAAGAACACCATTTCCTTATGTCATAAGCGTAAGCTCATGGATATGTAAATTCTCCCCATTCTCACGTATGTTGCACAAACATGGTCTTTGATTGGGTAGTAGAGGCGTACTAGAGGTTTGCCAGCGAGCCATGGAGCGTATTATTATGAGCGTACGGCTGACAGACCGGATAACCGGTCAATTTGCTGTAAATATAAGTAATTCTAATTCCACCTACCCCTCCGGGGATACGAGCCTGAGTCTGTGAGTTTTTTTATAACTATAAACCATGTAGTGTGTTCCTAAAATATTAATATGCTTTGTAAGAAAAGGTAAGAACTGACTTAATATATGTATGTAGTATGTAGTTTACAATACTCCTAATTATGTCACTAAACAACATACGAGGTGAGCAAGTTTCTGTGTAAATTACTACTGCAAAACTTCAGTTGATGACAAAAACTTAATTGTATGTAGTTTGCAGTTGCGGTGTTGCCGCCATGTCTCGGGGGTGTATCTGTTGGAAATTTCATGTTCAAGATGTAACACAGATATGTTTTCCCGGAATGTTTCTGAACGATTTCGTTGAGCAGGGCAGACTACCTTAATTAAAAACTGTACAAATATATAAAATCCGACTCCTTGTTTTTGTAAATAATTTAATTTAATTATAAATCAATTTATCCATTATTACATTTCTCCCATTTTTACTGACATCATGAACCTTGTTATATTTCAATTCAAAGTCAAAGTCAAAACATTTATTTCAAAAGGCACTTTTGAACGTCAACAGAAAGAAAGTCAGATTTTTATAGAATATCACAACATGACATATAGTATTTTTGTTAAACCTGTCACACTCTATCAAACGCATCTACACATAAGCGCATGCATGCACGTGCGTCCATAAATATGGAAAATAGGCTCGTGACGTCACCGGGCATCATAACACCAGCGCTGCAGTCGCCGACTACAATATGCTGAGGTAGGTGCCTTTTCTGGCATCGCACAGGGCTATTATAAATACTCATGGTTTTTATTGAATTGTACCGATTATGTGCTGTCCGGTGAATGTCAGAATAAATGCTTTATTTTTTTCACATTCTCAGGCACGCACAAAAGGATGCATGCATCCCATTATAAATGTTATAATCCAGAATCTTGAATTATGAATAAACGTATATGCACGTCTTAGAACATGGGATTATACATTTACAAAAGCATTGTTTGTAGTCTTTTAACACCGGTAGATCCAGAGCCGGCTCGACCGGTGCGATACCACGGCCTCACAGAAAATCGGTTGTGAAGTAACGCTTGCATTTCCCTGTAATTAGCGAGGTTTTCAGGCCCCCTTTTTCCTCTTCCCTCACCCCCCTCTCCTCTTTACCATCTCCAAATCCCCCATTTCTTTTTCCCCTACCTGCATCCCCCTATCCCTCGTCACCCTCAAAGGCGGGCAGCGCACTTACGGCTCTTGAGTTGCAGGTGTCTGTGGACGGCGGTTGTCACTTACGATCAGGTGACCCGCTCTTTTCTTGAAGGTTTGAAAGTCTTATCGGTCCGGGAATACGGCATGCAATAATTTGTTCCATGTACTGGCTTTGCGAAGTAAAATTATAAATTTGTTTATTTCATTCATTTTATTATACACATACCAAACATAAAATTAAGCTGGTTTCTGTCCCTGAAAAATATAGCCTTTTGTGTCTGAATTCTTGACAAAAACAACCTAAAAATGTATCAAGTGAAAAGCAAAATTTCAATCAACATCACAAGCCAATTCTCAGAAATATTTTACTTGGAGCGATAATACCCGAGCTAGGTACAAAATATTCCCTTTACAAAACACGATATGATCTCTACCATCTCTAGGGGGTGGATTTCTAAGGGCTGGTAGTCATTAACGACGCCCGATGCCTCTTCAATTAATCCGAACATCATCAATAGAGGTTTTAGGGTTCCACATCTTTAATTCTAAAACAAAATACAGATATTAACTAAAATTTGTAGTCGTATTTTACTGAAGTAGAAAAAAAGAAAAGAAACCCTAGAAAAAGCATTCATGCTTAAGCCATGCTTAGGCATTGAACTGGACAGCTCCACCTCACAGAAAACTGGTTGTCAAGCAATGCTTGTTTTTCTATTTTTACTACCATTTTTATTACCGAGTAAGTGAGGGTACAGTATCTTTTAAGATAAATATTTATTACATCATACATTTTGAAGTCGGTTAAAAATTATCGAAACCTATTATTATATAATACACTGCTCTATATTTGTTTGTATCTCTTTCACTAGCTACAATAATGTAATTTGTGTATTTGGGTGTGAAAAGCTGTATTTGGGTTTAGATTTCTAGATGTGGAACCCTAAAACGTCTATTGATGATAAAATCTATTTTTTTTAATTGTAAGGTTAGTGCACTAGAGATTGGTACTATTTTAATTTAGAAAACTAATGAATGAAAATTACAGCTTATTACTATATATCAGGATAGGCCCCTTAGAGTCGATATTTCTTTAAAAGTTAACTATCACTGAATAATATGATGTTCAAATTTATAAAAATTAAGCAAATTATGATTCCCCTTTCGTTGAATTGTCTAAACAAGTTAGTAGCATGCACAAGGTTCTATTTGCAACAACTACTTGTGCGACCGAATACGAATATATAAATTAAATAAAAATAATACATATTAGATAAAAAAATGTTTTTAAGCATGTGTGTATGTTTGTTTCTTCTACAATAATTTTTTAATTCCTGAACATCCTTACGTGACAATGTTGACGGGCCTGTTAGTTTAGGAGTTTAGTAACCCTGAACTGCTGAACCGAAGGTCGTGGGTTCGATTCTCACACGAGATAACAATTTGTGTGATTCACAAATAATTGTCCCGAGTCTGGGCGTTCTTTGTGTCCGTTGATCGAATGTTTCTAAAGCTCCCCACGACACAGGAATTATTTAAATGAGGGAATTGTTTAAAAAAAGGGAATGGCTATATATGTATTTTATGACTAAATCCTAACCAGCTCTAACTTTAATTATTTCGTTAAGGATTCAGAATAGAACTACAAAACGTTCCTGTGTCGTGGGGGTGTAAAATCTATCAGTACTATTATTATCAATTACTTCTTGACAACACTTCGGCATTAGGTTTAAATTATAGTTTGCAAAAAGTGAATTTTGAAGGATGAAGAAGCGTACAATAGAAATGTATACATCAAGGTATGTACATATATATGCATGTATTCTCTAGTGCATACAGTATGTTTATTTTAATGACTTATACATCTGTTTGTGCAAAAATAAGAATAAATTAATAAAGGAGGAGGATCGATCGGAGGAGGAGGATCGATTGACGGATTAACATGAAGGAATTCATATCTAATTTCAATCCAATCGTTTTCTTTGTCCGTGTTTCTGTGGCAGCTGCTTCTTAAAATATGTATATTTCACTTTAACGGACAAATGATCTATACGTAGCTTCTTCTTTTGTATAAATTTCTTTTTATATAAAAAAGGTTTGAATTTATGCCTAGCCTCTGTAAAATCATTAATATTGGTTTTTAATTTACTGCTTTTCATAAAACTGATGAAGAATAGTAAAAATAAAAAAACATTAAAATAGACCATTTTGATATTACCCTAATTCAAATAAAAAATATCTATTTGCAACATATGAATCCACTTAATGCTTCCTTGATTTAGAGTCCTACTATAACATATTCTTATTATTATTATTACTTATTTATGGTCTCTCTCTCTCACGTGTAGCAAAGCAGAGATTTAGCCAAAGTTAAGTGTTCCGAGGTTAAAAAAAAAACAGTCCATAAAAATATAATCGCCGTGTTGGTATTCAGAAAAAAATCTGACATATTTTCATATACGTTTGTTACGCTTCCAAGCCTTGAATATAAAACCCTTCATCACGACATACTTTCCCATGGTTCCGGAAAATCCGAATACCTTTTATCCAGCAAAAGTACTGATTCCTGTGCGCAAGCGAAGTGAATTAGTAATACCCGAGGCATATATAACAAAAAAGGTGTTATACTATTCAGAGAGCAATAAGTCCCCGATTATTAGTAAAGGCCGGCCACGCACTTGTGCTTCTTGAGTTGCAGGTGTCCATGGGCAGCGGTAGTCACTTACCATCAGGTGACCAGTCTGCTCGTTTGCCTCTATCGCATAAAAAAAAGAAAAGCCAGTGGTACTGTGACACAGATAGAGAGCCACTGACTGATGCAAAGCAACTGTATGGCCCATTTCTCGTTCACATTAATTGTCATCTACAGTGCGACGTATTGCTCTGTGGCCAGAAATAATTATGTGTGGAATTCAACCAGACAGAATAGCGACGTAGAACGTTAGTCAATGGAAGTGACAATAAAATACCTACTTAGTTTGGTAAATCGATAGATATAGTACTCGTACGCAAAGGCTTAAGCATGCCCCAGTCATTCAAGAGTTAAAAACTTCAATATAACGAAGTTCACGGATGGCAAGGGGAGATGCTCCCGCTTGTCACGTCAGACTCCGACTGCTTTCAACCAGGCCTTTCTCACTCGATATAGGTAGCTACCGGGCCACTGGTCCGCCAGCGGCCTTAGGATCGTTGCACACCAAGTTATTTTTTGACGACGCACAGTTTTAATAAAATTAAACGAATAATTAATTAAAAGATACTAAAAAGTTCTTTTGTATCGATGGGTGGATTCAATATCTAAGATGAATTCAGTGCGTTTATGTGCAGGATATTATGTGTCGTGAGCCTTGTATTTACTGATCATCCTGATTGTGTTGAACGAGCGTCGTCTGCTCGTTCAAAAACCGTGGCGTGCAAAGGCCCTTACCACTGATCAGTGGGATGAAGTTGTCTCGAACCCAAAATTCTCGGTAACTAATGGTATACCAACACTTAGTGTACTTTTAAAGAATTTTCAGATGTTGACCAACAGATGGCGTTGTGTTATGTAGATGGATTATAATTTTAGAAAAAAAGTTTGTTATTCTTATCAACGAGTGATTAAACACAACTTAAATGTAACACGAAATTACACACTATGTTCCTGAATAAAAAGTTTCTGTAGACGCTACATTTTAGCTATATAAGTGATGCACGTACAATAAAAACGTTTCTTCACATTTATTATATAAACAGATTTTATATACTGACGCCTATTTATTCCCGAACCACCCATTCGTTGCCAACTGCAATTTATTTATTTTACAAAATGTTGTTATAAACATTAATCAACAAGCATATTATTTACATGTCATTTTATAACTGGAAAAAAGTCGCATCTTATAATTCATAATACGGATTCTCATTTGTTATCTGCTACATTACTTACTAAAGAGTCTTGGCGTTTTTTGTACGAGATAAAATGGGCGCCCGTTTTTAATGAGACGACTTTTGACAGTAACAAGGGCGTGTCAAAATGGTCAGATAGAAATATATTTCCAGGACGTGATAAGGGTTCTGCAACGGATCCTCTAGAGATAAGGGTGAGTATATTTACAATACATTGTTGACTGTTTTTTTTTCTGTTTTGGACATGTTTGTTTGACATATAGTATATTTTTAATATTAGTGTAGTGTGTTAAGGAATGATTTAGTTACGCAACTGTTTGATGTCTCGTTTTTAAAATAAAGCGTTTCTATTACGGGGAAAATAGTTACAACTATTTAGTCAATTTTTTACTGTTGTGGTTATTAATACTATCCCGAAAGCTAATTACCATTGTCTTATAATAATATTAAGCACATTTGTGTGGTTCTTCTGCTAACCATAAAAATACCAACAACTTCATATATACATACTTATGCACATCTTCGAACAGGTTAGCAGAGACAAAATTAACGCCTACATTTTGCCGATTATAATTAAATTCCATTTAAGCAATGGGAGACAAGCCTATTGCCGTTAGGGCTTTTATGGGAATTAGTTGGGAAAATTTGGTAATACAGATGGATTGGGGAGTATAAGTAATAGCTCAAGCAAGTCAGGGGTGGCATTACCTATAGCTTGAACTGCCTGCCTGTCCGAGCCCTCTTACCAAAATTTATTTGTTTTTTTTTTTTGTTATTGTAAAAAGTTTCACTAACTAACCCTTACTATATATATATATATATATTAAATACGTTTTACGGTCAAACGAAGCGCAATGTTTGATGCCAATTTTTTTTCTATGCCATGTTTTTATGATTCTGTACAAAGATGATGATCACGTTGTATGAAGAGTTAATGTATATATGGTTGTTTATTGTACTACAAAGATGGAATGTGTATGTAATATATATTAGGACCTTGAATATGTTCTCGCTGTTTCTTAAAAGATGGCATAGCAGTACCCCGTTCGTTGAATTTCGACTGCTAACAAACATGCAAGGCAGTAATGTATCTAACCTTAAATTTTAGTGTATGGTAGTTCACTTTAGTAATAGTTAACTGTGCTATCAGTGAATCACTTTACAAAACTTACGACAAGAGATGGCGGGGAGATAAGACGGGAGTTGTCTTGTCGCCCCGCCATCTCTTCCCATAAGTTTTGTAGAGTGATTCACTGAAATTTAAGGTTAGATACACTACTGCCTTGCATGTGTTAGGATTAGTTCCTATGTCACGCAGGAGACTTTACAAACATTCATTCAATGGATACAAATAAGACCCAGACTTGAGACAACTAATTGTGGATCACATAAATTTTCATCCCGTGTGTGAACCGAACCCACGACCTCCGGCTCAGCCATCAGGTTCACTAATCACTAGACCCACGCCTGCTAAACAAAACTAAAGGCCAAGTTAAACGCCTGCTAAAATACCACCATCAACATTCTGTTTAAGAAAGTTCCAATTTTGTTTTAAGAGACATGGACTTCACTGAGGATAACCAAAAAATATTTGATAGTTACACCGAGCAGAGGCCGGAGGCTAAACTCAAAAACATATTTAAAAATGTATACCTTTATATGTTACATCAAGTATTAGCTTAGTAAGCAGGTGCTCCCATTCTAATGGTCCCTCCCGTCACGGGAAGTACAGGCAAGCAGGAATTACACTCTGACTTCTCTAAGCTACTGTAGGCCCAGTCTCAATTCCCTTCCCTCATTTCAGACTTACGGTATATTCATCCTACACCTTTTCCTTTCTCCGTTCCTTCTCGTCTGGGAACTAGGATGATGATGGTGACTTTTGTATGTAACTCCGGGCGTAGTGTAGGTCACAACAAGAGCAAGACAAAGAGAGGTAATGAGGTTTCCAAAATTGTTGTGTATTTGTTCTAAGGTGCCCTCCCCAAAGTTGAATGTTGCGTTGTACCCTGACCAGGTTAGCTTGCGTGTCGATTTAACACTTCCATTTTCTCTTACTCTACGGTATGAAAATGTCTGTATGTGACGTCACAAATTGTCCCCTATTCAGTTTCGAGATTACAGGCGGCAACGCGTGCCGAACTAATTTCAGTTGAAAATTTTCACGTCAGTATTATCCGAATAATTTGAGAATGACGGAGGAATTTTTCGAGGACAACTTAAAATTTATGAAATGAAAAATTAAATGATTGCTTTAAATGTATTAAACTCAAATATTAAAAAAAATAATGTGAATTAGAAATCGACCTTCAAAATTTTAAAGATGTGCGAAAACCTACTGGTTGAGAATTTAAAGTTTAGGTACGAAGAATACAATTATATTTAGATTTAAGTTTTGTTTAGCGTTATAATTAATTTAGTTATTTCATACTACTTACATAAGGAATACACAACAAACAAACAATATTATATTTTTGTTTCTCAACAATGCTTACAATTTGATTTATACAGTTACTCGAAAATAACAGATGTGAACGTAACAATTGTGAGAGACTGGTGCCTGAGGTAGGTTTTGTAAAAACTGTATTGCAGGTCACCAGGCCTCCACCCGTTGCTAGCATTCAGATCATATAATATAAGTCTATTTCTTTGTAATTGTGCTGCAAGCATAAATAACTATTATATTAAATCATTATAAACTAAACTGAAGACAAAGAATTGATAATAGTGGCATATAGCTAGGAGTTTGGTGTTCACGCGCCTTCAAGATTTACTAGCGTTAAGTGATTATGTGTATCGCAGGCGTTTTTTCATTTTATGTTAACATCGATTGATTGATGATTTGTCACTTGACATTATATAGTTACCACGAAAGCACCGTTTTTTTTTTCTTTTTTATTTAAAATAAAATCCTACTGGACCCATATACGCCCCTACATGGTCCGTACCGAACCGGATTGATAAGACGAACCTGGATCAGTGTTATCAAGCCTGGATTAAACTGATAAAAGGGATAATTTACCGTATATGTGAAGACCATTTGGATTTTGCACGGACCAATTGGAATGTGGATGTTTTTCGTGGTGTTAAGTCCAATTAGTTAGTAAATTGTTACCCAGCACTCAATACAGGTATTTTTTATTACTTGCATATACATATGTATGTTGATACAAGCTCAAGGTTAGTACTTATTGTTTGAAATATATGTAACTTAATTGTTATTCAGTAGGTAGTTACTTGTAAATGTAGTAAGCTTATTTTCTTAACTATATATTTTGAAATAAATAAGTTTATATTAAACTGTATCATTATTGAATTGTGTGAATAGCCTGCTACATAGATAGGTATACACCGTATACAGTATAATAATATCATTATACGTTAACTGTTATCCTTGCAAGATTAATAAGCATTCCATACGATTATTATTTAGCATACATGTAAAGTAAACAATCACTTGCAGTTTAATTATTTTCATTGTTTCACTTTAAATTGTTTAGTTAATCTATAAGTGGGTAGGTATACTATTAAAAACCTGTTAAAATTATCCGTGTATTTAACCCGTTGTATTGATAGTATTAGTTAGTGTGCATACTTATTTGTAGGGACGTGATTTCAGGTCAATCATTTAGGTATTTTTGTTATTGTAATTAAAATTAGTTTTGTATAAATTCCAGATCACTACACCGGCTTCCCAAAATGACTACTATCGATCAACTTAAAGAGTTAACTAAAAGAAGGGCCAGTTTTAAGGGTCAATTGACTAATTTTATTAATTACTACACTGAATTGAAACAGCCAATGTCGTCTGCGACCGCTAAAGAGTTGCAATTGCGTCTAGGTAAGATCGAAGCGTTATATGAGCGCTATGACGAGGTGCAATTACAGATTGAGTGTTCAGTGGATGATGTGAGCCCGCAGTTTGCTGCTCGAGCTGAATTCGATTCTCAATACTATAAAGCACTAGCGAGTGCGCAGGAGATTTTATCTACGTATAGCGAGGTGCAATCAGGTGGTAGTAAAAGCGTAACAAGTAATAGGAAGCTTGTCAAACTGCCAACTATTCAATTACCTAAGTTTAACGGCTCATACGAAAATTGGTTGGAGTTTCGAGACACTTTTGCTAGCCTTATACACTCTAATGACGATATAGACGACATAAATAAATACCATTATTTACGTGCCTGCTTGGAGTCATCCGCTGCTGTGGTTATACAGTCTACTGAGATTTCAGCTAGCAACTACGCTGTGGCTTGGAAGATGTTGTGCGAGCGTTACGATAACAAAAGATTATTAATACAGAATCACGTCACTACTTTATTTAATATTGAAATTATTAACAAAGAGTCTTCTATTAATTTAAAACGTTTAATTGATCAGTTAAAGAAAAACTTACGAGCCTTGGAAGCTTTAGGTGAGCCTGTCCAACACTGGGACACTTTATTAATATATATAATTACTAGGAAGTTAGATCAAAGGACATACCGAGAGTGGGAGGAGTTCAAAGGTCGTTTAGACGAAGATAGTTCTAATAAATTCAGCGAATTTATGAAATTCTTACGTAGTCGCGCTGACTTATTGGAAACCTTGGAACTTTCTCACACTAATCCCACCAAAACAAATCCTAAGTTTAAGTCTATGGTTTCAGTACAACATAATAACAAACCTAGTTTATCCAATGCTGACTCACCAAGCAAAACCTGTCCTAAATGTAAAGGCGACCATCTATTGTCTAGTTGCTCACAATTTCTCGCCCTTAGCAATGAGGCTCGACTTAAGCTACTACCTACCTTTAAGGTTTGTTTTAATTGTTTCAAATTAGGTCATTATGCAAATCACTGCAAAAAGCCAGGTTGCAATATTTGTAAGCGCCGGCACAATAGCCTAATACATGTAAATGATTTAAAACCTATAACTAATAATATACAAAATGAGAACGTTAACTTCCCTGTAAATGTAACATCCTCACCGTCACCGTCCGTGGCTACAAATGTTAGCCGTGGTGATCTAACTTTGTCGGCAAACGTAACCTCCTCAGAGCAACTCGACGTATTATTATCTACCGCATTAATAAAATTGTATGACAATAATAATCGCGAACATGTTGTAAGGGCAGTTCTCGACAGCGGTAGCACATCGTGTGTGATGACGGAAGGTTTGTGTTCTAAGTTAAACTTAAGACCTCACCAAATAGACAGGTCAATACTGGGCATTAATAATGTTACGTCACACGTTGGTAAAACTTGTCGTGTTAATATGAAATCTTTAGATGAAAGATTCGCTTTCGACTTTTATTGTTTTGTTTTACCGTCCATAACTAATAATGTACCCAGTCGTGAGATTGACATTACTAATCTTAAAATACCCTCAGATATTTGTTTAGCAGATCCTACCTTTTATAAGCCTGCTCCTGTTGATATTTTGCTAGGCGCTGATCTCTTCTGGAGTTTGTTAGGGTCGCATAAAATAGATTTAGGTAAGAAAAGGCCTATACTCTGTGAAACAAAATTAGGGTGGATTATATCAGGTCCGATTTCCAGTAATCACATCTCCTTACTGTCACGTGATATACGGTGTAATTTAGTTAATTTGTCAGACGAATATCGTTTTGAAACCGACGGTGTAATGGATTTAACGCGTTTTTGGCAATTAGAGGAAATACAATCGTTACCGTTATCTCATTATTCAATCGAAGAAAAGCAATGTGAAGAGCATTTTCTTAAAACTATGACTCGTCTCGAAAACGGTCGTTTCTGTGTACGAATTCCACTGAAACAGAATCCTGACCTTTTAGGTGACTCATTCAAAAGAGCTAGTCAGTGTTTGCTCTCATTAGAGCGTCGATTAAAAACTAAAACAGACCTAAGTAAAATGTACCATGAATTTATGTCGGAGTATGAGTCTTTGGGCCACATGTCTGAGTGTCATCAACTTGACACAAGTCAAGTTGTTTATTATATACCACATCATGGAATTCAACGTGATCAAAGTACAACAACAAAGTTGAGAGTGGTGTACAATGCTAGTTGTCCCACAACGTCAGGAATTTCATTTAATGACATTCAGATGGTTGGTCCGACGGTTCAGGATGACTTACTGGCAATACTACTTCGTTTTCGACAACATAAATACATCTTGGCAGCTGACGTCGAGAAGATGTATCGGCAGATAGTCGTTCATCCGTCGGATAGGCATTTACAACAGGTACTCTGGCGTAATACAATTCATGAACCGATCAAAGTCTTCCAGTTAAATACCGTCACGTATGGTACTGCCAGTGCACCCTTTCTTGCGACAAGATGTTTAAAACAATTAGCTCTGGAGTGCAACAATACCAAGGTGGCTGAGATAATCGAACATGATTTTTATGTCGATGATTTGCTGACTGGAGGGGATGACCTATCTGAGGTCATGAATATTCGTAGGGAGGTAACGGCAGTGCTTGCATCGGCTGGTATGCCATTGCGCAAATGGCAATCTAACGAGCCACAATTAGTGTCAGATGATTTCAAAACACCGCTTGATTTAAATATCGGATCTCATGAAGCCAATAAGCTGTTGGGTCTTGGCTGGTATGCAGATTCAGATGAACTCTGTTTTCCGATAGGCTTGTTTCAACCTAAAGGCAATACCAAGCGTGATGTATTATCAGCCATAGCCCAAATATTTGATCCACTCGGTCTACTAGCTCCTGGAGTAGTTAGAATGAAAATATTATTGCAACGGTTGTGGTTGCAAAAAATATCCTGGGATGAACCTTTGAGCCCAGAGATATGCAAGCGTTGGAACGACATTGTAAGCTCATTACCTTTAATAAATAATATTAGAATACCTCGAATGGTAGTGTGTGACTCACATAAAGTGCTTCAGTTAATTATTTTTACAGATGCTTCTGAACTTGGCTACGGAGCGTGTGCCTATGTTCGTACTGTTAATGATCGCGGAGAGGTTGTGGTTCGCTTACTATCGGCTAAGAGTCGCGTTGCCCCAATCAAGCCCTTGTCGATCCCAAGATTGGAGTTGTGCGGGGCTCTAGTAGGCGCCCGTCTGTATGAGAAAGTGGTTAAATCACTACGGGTTGCTATTAACGAGGTTTGCATCTGGACTGACTCCACCATCGTGTTGGGATGGTTGCAGATGCACCCTTCTAAGCTTCAGCCATTTGTGCGTAACCGCGTTGCTGAAGTTTTAGATAAGGCGGGCAGTTGTACTTGGCGACACATCCCAACTGAGCTTAATCCTGCAGACCTACTATCTCGTGGTATGGATATTAGTTCCCTGCAAGCCTCGAAGCTATGGTGGAGCGGTCCAGACTTTCTTAGTCAAGAACCTATGATAATTCCTATTCAACCTAAATACGTAGGCACATTACCCGAAACTAAACTGAATGTTTCATTGACTGCTGTAGTTGACAGTAGAAAACAAGTTAGTTTTATTGATATGAATCGATTTTCAAATTATTTACGACTTGTTCGTACAGTTGCTTATGTCTTTAGGTGGATTAATCGTTGTAGAAGGCGGCCTGTACCTTCATCATTTTTAGAAAACAGTGAATTGAGAGGCGCTCTTAACTTATTAATTAGGCAGTGTCAGATAGACTCATTTCCTGAGTATACACTTTTATTAAACAAACGACCATTACCAAAAAAGAGTCCTCTGCTTATGTTTAATGTCTATTTAGATGAGGACAGTATTATGCGCGTAGGTGGGCGCATAAGTAATTCTGAATACCACCATAATAAAAAATACCCTATTTTGTTACAGTCCACTCACGTTTTAACTAAATTAATATTTGATTTTGAGCATCGAAAGTTGATGCATGCTGGCCCTCAATTGCTTCTCGCGTCTATTAGGGAGACTTATTGGCCTATAGGTGGTCGAAACTTAGCTAGAGCTTGTTATCGTAAATGCGTTCGATGTAGTCGAATGGCAGGTAAAACTGTTGTTCCTATTATGGGGAACCTGCCACAGCAGCGAGTTACTTCTAGCGGTTTTCCTTTTGAGAATGTAGGCGTAGACTACGCAGGGCCTATTATGTGTGCTAGTCGTCAAGGCCGAGGGTGTAGACTAGTAAAGGTGTACGTAGCAGTTTTTGTGTGTTTTAGCACCAAAGCCATCCATTTAGAGTTGGTTGGGGGTTTGACAAGCAAATTATTTTTAATGGCATTGTACCGCTTTATATCTCGAAGAGGTAAACCTCTTAACCTCTATTCTGATAATGGAACCTCGTTTGTCGGTGCTTATAACGATATATCTAAATTTCTTAAGCAAAATTGCAATTCCTTAGGGGAAAGTACAGCTAACGATGGCATTACTTTTCACTTTATTCCGGCTTATAGTCCTCACATGGGAGGCCTCTGGGAAGCCGGCGTTAAGTGTACTAAATATCATTTGCAAAGAGTGTTGGGCACTTGTAATTTAACATTCGAAGAGCTTAACACCACGTTAACACAGATTGAGGCAATTTTAAACTCCCGGCCGTTAACCCCGATGTCTCCAGATCCAGCGGACTACACTCCATTAACGCCTGGCCATTTTATTATCGGACGCCCCCTAATATCTTTGCCCCAGCCAAGTTATAAAGACCAGTGCAACAATAAACTAACAAGATTCCAACAAATAGAACAGCTCCGCCAACATTTTTGGACTAGATGGAGCAAGGAGTACATTGCAGAGTTGCAGCTGAGAGTGAAGTGGCGAGCGTCAAAGGGTAGTCTTCGACTACATACACTGGTTGTGGTAAAGGAGGATCACTTGCCTCCGCTAATGTGGAGACTAGGGAGGATAGAAGCGCTTTATCCCGGATCAGATGGTGTGCCACGTGTTGCCGACATTCGGACGTCCAATGGATTAATTCGGCGTTCTTTTAACAAAATCTGCCCCTTGCCAGTGTCTACGGAGTCTGGGTGAAACCAGAGTTTCCACCGCCCGGGGGGATGTTCACGCGCCTTCAAGATTTACTAGCGTTAAGTGATTATGTGTATCGCAGGCGTTTTTTCATTTTATGTTAACATCGATTGATTGATGATTTGTCACTTGACATTATATAGTTACCACGAAAGCACCGTTTTTTTTTTCTTTTTTATTTAAAATAAAATCCTACTGGACCCATATACGCCCCTACATTTGGTGTAAATGAAAGTGGTGCGTGAGGAAATGGACTGAGTGTATATGTAAGCCAGTGAGGGAACGTGAGAATGAGTTAGGGTGTGTGTAGTTAAGTTTATAAGTTCATAAAGGTGCATTTGGTTTATCAATGTAGAGTCGCTAAGCATTAGAGCAAACATAAGGATAGTTATAAATTACGTTAAGAGTTAAACCAGATAAACAATAGTAATTTGCTATTTAGGAACAGTCTAGAGATTTTCGGTGTCCTGATAATTAAGATAAGTAGTAACTGATATTTTACAACGAGATCGAGTTAAAAGATATATGTTCAGAGTTATGTTTAGTTTATTTTAAAGGAAACAAAAGAATTGCCGCACATGTGAGAAGCAGAACCTTTCTGGTAGGCAGACCTTATCTTAACGTCGGTTGTCTGTTATTATATTTGGGTCATAATATAATTGGGAGTGTTTCATTAAGACTATTTGTAATATGAGCGTCTGCCTTACTGTGAGAATATCTCACTCCTTGTATAAGTCATAAGATGGAAAGTGGAATGGAAATCCAGCACCAACATTAACAAAGGCACGTTGGGCCCTTTCAACGTCTATAATCTGGGTTTTACTGGCTCAGTCCCATGAGGTTATACAGTATACCATCTTCATTGTTCGTCGATGGAATGGATCGAATACATATACATATATACAGAAGGCTGCATGACCACTAAAATTAATTTCCTGCAGGCACTATTAACAGTTACGACGTATAATGATTATATAATAAATATAAGATGTTATAAAAAACAACGATGTTATAACAGTACCAGGTACATAACTTTTATATTTGAATTTGATATTTACATATATATAAATCTGTATATATGTACATATCTTCGTTTTTTAAAATACTACAGTCATACATACATAATCTCATGTTTATATCCACAAATGGGTAGGCTGAGGCGGCTTTAGCGACACGTTTTGCGTATCCATAATTCAGTCCCACTAAATTATAGGGGCATGCCTATCGTCGAAATCCATTCATTCAGGCATGTATGTAAAAATACTTGGTTATTTAAAAATATTGTTTTACGGAAATTTTACTGATGACAATATTCGTGAAATTAAAACTGCCTATTTACATTCAACAAAAGTCTTAAAAACTTAACAGGAAATGAAAACGTAAAACATATATTTTTTTACCAAAACAGCTCCACTCTCCAGCGAATATTCCAGAACAGTTTAGCACAAGTTATTCAGTAAAATGTCACAGCAAAATAGTGCCCTTATCTCGTGCAACTCGCTGTGTGACGTATTGTGTTCCCTAACTGGCTACAAAATGGTTTGTACATGGAAAATAGCAGAGTTTTTGCAAAATGGTCATTGCGTTATGAAAATGTGGAGTCTGTTATTAGTTGTATTATTTATGAGAACGAGAAACGCAACCAAATACAAGTTTATTATTTCAAGCGCTAAAGATCTAATGACTGTTTAAGCATATGTATCATATTCTTTAGACTCCATAAATTTTACGTCGACGTTCTCGAGTTTGGGTGTCCTTTGTGTCCGTTGCCTATATGTATGTAATGTCGCCAGTGACACAGAAAAACTACAAGTGCGGGAGTAGTCCTTTAAAAAAAGATGTGTGGTGTCGTGGGACACCAGATAAGAACGAAGTTTCTAGAAGAAAAATCAAAATAACTACTTTACAAAATTATCTTAATACCTTTATTTTATTTAATATGATTTATAAAATTAAATAATAATAATATACAAAGAAACAGCTATTGACATGAATAATAATAGCAAACTGCAATAATAATAACAGTCATCCCGTAGACTATAAATTAGACACTGTATAGTCATCGCAGCTTTTTTTTAACGTTTTTTAACGTTTTTTGCTGGCTAGGGTACCCCTCTGCAACGTCCCATAAGGAACTTCGTTCCACCAAAGTTTATGTTAATTCCATAAAAACTTTATCAACTTTTTCTTCTACATCATACGTTCAATTTTTAAAATATAATCCGCACGTGCAATAGAACGGAATGACTACGAAACTGGTACCTCGAGATGGTCGCAAAGCTCTCTCTTGTCTGAGCTGACGACGATTGATACAACAAAATATATCTCAAAAATATTATCGAACCGAGTAAGATATGTAATATTTGTATTTAACAAGTAACAAAGTTTAAAAACGTACATTATATACAGTTTAATGTATGATGTACTTAAAAAGGTATCTAATAAGTAAAATGTATTAAAAAATATAAAAATCCGACTGCACAAGTCCATGTTATTTCCTTGTGAGAGGGCCTTGGCCATATATGGCCCATAACACAAATTTAACTACTACTTTGTGCAAAAAAATGCATTTTTTATTTGCTTATAAGTTTTAAAGTTTGTTCTAATTGTTTCATAATAAATTATCTTATATATATTTTAATAAAAAAAAAACCGCAAGTTTACAAGTTTTTATTGATTTAATTCGTAATACTACCGCAATTACTACCAAAAAATAAAAAATGATTACACTATTAAATTACTTACATTTTCATCATCTGGCCTGGTGTGTAGTAACCCTAACTGCTAAGCAGAAGTCGTGGGTTCGATTGCTACCCAGGACAAATATTTGTGTGATGAGCATTATCATTTGTTCTGTGTCTGGGTTTAATTTATATATAATATGTATCTATTTAGAAATATATAAGTATGTTTACCATAGTACAAGCTGTGCTTAGCTTGGGATCAGACGTGTGTGAGATGGGTCATGTTAATATTTTGTTGACGTTATTTTGAAATGGCATAGCTTATGTCATTCCTATTATTAAGATCATTTAAATGATACCTCACACGTCGAAATCCATTAAGCCATATAGTCTCAAGGTGTGAAACATCATACATAAGCTCATAAAACAAAACACTCCTTCCTATGCAGTTAGGCAAAGAGATAGAGATAAGAGGATAAAATGTTGAAACCGTAGGGGCTTCTACATTTTATCCTCTTATAACACTTTCATAATATTTAACTAGACTGTAAAATATAGTTTAGTATGAAAACGAATCAAAGCGTAAACTGGGATAGAATCGTTCTATTCGACAAGACAAGCAGACGTCTAATCTACATAATGCCGACGTCGGTGATAGTGGCCGTACATGGTGGAGTACGAAGCGAAATTAGAGTGGTCACTATAATAATATTAGGTATAAACATAATTTAGTGGTTTCTTGGGAGATCTTCGTCCAGATACAAAAGCACGATAAGTTACAGATTTCAAAATTAATCGCATATGCACGGAGATTTTATATTTTCTTGTCGGCTTTTGTTTATACGCTAACGCAACAAAAGACTAATTTCTTGCTAATACATATTTTCAATAGGTTTCTATGTGTATATGTATTTATTTAATTCTGTATTCTAAAAAATATAAATTAAAAATAGCAAAGGAAATACACAGTCATCCTTGAGAAAAGCTATTACCGGATTCTATAGAGATACGCATACACTCGGTAACAGTTAATTTCAGTTTTCCATAAAGTGGAAACGTATCCAAAGTATAACGACTTGCTGATATGTAACAAAAGTCTACTCTTACTTCTTCGAGAATATTCTCAGGATCTAGCATGTTCGGCACGGATTTAAATCTTACTACTATTGTAAATGATAAAATGTTGGATCGATTTTTGTTACTCAATCACGCGAGAAAGGCTAAATGGATCCGAATAAAATTTGGCACAGATACATTCTAGAGTCTGAAATAGCAAATAGGCTTACTTTTATTATGAAAAAATCTAAGGTTAAAAATTTTGCGATTCAGTAGCCCTAAGCAACAGTGTCTAAATAATCTAATATAGTAATTATATGAAGAATATAAGTGAGAAAACTATTTCAAAAGTTTCACATCTATTTATTGTTTGTCTTATTACTATATAAAGCCATGATCGATGTGCCATAACATTACCCCAATATTAGAATGAAGATATAGTAGTTTACACACACGCAGATATAGGTTTGTATAATAAAACAATCAAAATGCAATCAATTCTATCCGCGCCTCCCCTTAGCATGTCCTCACCATAATCCACACAGACATCGGTAATCCTCATAATGGATGAAAATTTGATCGTCTTCGGTAAAATCGTAACAGATTTTTGTTCAATAATCAATCGATTTGATTTGTTGACGGTACATTTTGTAGCAATCTATTTGTAATCATTGCTCCAGTGTTGTAGAAAATGATGGACGAATGGTGTTGAATGATTGAACAAAATTGCGGTTGTCTGCTTGAAATTTACAAAAATGACAACCCAGAGGTTTTCAGCGTTAATAATTTTCTTTTTTAGTCGGTTGGTGAATTCAATTGAGATATAGGGTAATAGTATTATATATATACACATATGCCCACAACTCCTGAATCCTGGCAGAATGTAAAGGGATTGGCAGAGGCCTATTAAACGCACACCGTTTGCAGATTGCTATCAGTTGTAACGGGTACTTTGACAATTGAATATAAATATGGGAGCTAGGGAAATTGTGAAGAGGGATGAATGAGGAGTGTAAGCAATACGCTTTGATTCGAATGGGCTATTGACAGAAAGTCAGAGGAAAGCCCAGTTAACAAGAATATACTGTAGTATACATACCCCCTAACATCTTTTGAGGCATATAGAAGTTATGGTGGAATAAAGACACTCTTGTTTATTGACATACTTATATGTATCTACATGGAAACTAACAAAAATATTCACAGCACTCTTTGTGCATAATGGAGAATGTGAACATTTTTGTTTAATCGTTGACCGTGTAGCCTTAGTGTGAGTGAATTAATGACGATACAAAAGGTCAAATGAACGACTTTTAAAACATTACTTTTTAATCGAACCATTTACTACATATACACATTATTTTGTTAGTACATTTTAACAGTATCAAATTAATTTTGTCAATATTATACAAGATTTAATGTAGTAATCTAACATTTGGATATTATGATAATCTCAATTGTTACTTTTTCAAATACATGTGTGACGTCACTACACATCACTCGCCGCTCTCACTGTAATGTTTTACTCATTCATTGGTAACGAATATTCCTTATGTTTAATCACAATATCATTTCCAGATTTCATTCAACATTTTAACCCATTCTTGATCAACAGCTCATATACGCAAGCCAGGAGTGGGTGCACACACTACACATTTTTAGAGACCGTTGGAAAGTGACGTTACAGCAGCGGTTTTCATAAGCATTTCAAAAAATATAATATATACGAAAGTATAATACGCATCAAACACAGCTTTACAATATTTTTTTGAAGTGAAAACTTCTTTGGGTGAACAAAAATCATGGAACTCGCGTCATCGTCACCGAACGCTTTCCAAGAGCTATATGTATACTGTGTATATATGTGTTCTTTTTGGATAAATAAAAAGCGTGAAAATCGGTTCATCGTCACCGCACGCTTCCCATGAGCTATATGTAGGTATACCGTGTATAATCTAATAGCTCGACGATACAATTCACAAGTTACTTAGTTTTCACTTCCATCGGCAGTTCTCAAAGACTGTCCGTATATTTTATATCTCTATCCTTCAAGTAAAATATATTTACATCACGATTTATAACATTTTACAATAAAAAACACACCGATCGATTTGAGCCCTGTTGGATTGGAGTGTTAAGCTCGATCGACGCAAAGGAAGCTTTTAATAAGAATTTAAAATCGGATCACATAGAAGCGTTTTGTTATTCAGTGTGGGGAAGCCAATAAATAGGACACGAATATCGATGAGAGAGTTCTTAAGTAATTATTTAGACTTATTGGACTATTCTACGTTTCGCTATGTACACATATGGTCACACCCGTATATTTTGTATATAAAAAAGAACACGTTGGAAAACAGTATCCATAGAGTGCTTACTTGTTGTTCTCCATAGAATTTATGAATTGTAAACGACTATACGACTGACTTAGTCTGACTGAAAATTTTTACTGACAATTCAAAATTATCTCATTCAAAATAAGTGTATTTGATTTAATTGATATAAATATTTTTAAATTGGAATTCAAATGTATGCGGTATTATGGATGTGACGCCGACTTTTACGCTTGCCACACTATGGTTCAATAGTGCATTGAAACCTTTACACAAAAATCTACTTAACAGGAGAACGTATGCTCTGCGTATTAATTAATACTTTTAAGCTGATTCGTATAATACGTTGCCCATCTTTGAGGGTGACGAGAGGAGGGGAAAGGGCATAGTGGGATAAGGGGGAGAGGAAAGGAGAGGGGGGCAGATGAGGAAGGCTTCAGCCTACGGTACTCTCAGTAACTCGGCAATACAATGCAAGTATTGTTTGTCTACCGGTTCTCTGTAAGGTACTGCGAGCCAGCAGCCCATGCGTGTCTGAGCATGGCTCTCCACATTAATTTTAGGTCATGCAACGAATAAAAATCCGCCTTTAGGACCCTGCCTGTCAATAAAAATAAAAAGTCAAATGAGTTTTCTTACAGGGTCATCATATTTAGTTACATCATAAAACTATTTTCAATAATTGTTATTATACTTGATTTAATTTTCTTTTTTGAAGAATATATATTATTCTGTTCAAAAAATAGTTGTCTACACATTTCATAAAAATACTCTTTTTTTTTATTTTATTTTTTTACGTGGGGAAATCCTCATGGACTATCCTCCGCCGGGGGCATCAGCGGAGGGGTGTGCCGGACTTGACCGGCTAAAACCACCACGGTGTTCCTTCCTCGCACCTGCTGCCGAGGGCCGCGGGAACACGACATTCTTCCGCGGCCAGCAGGTGACCGTCCGGAGCGGACCCCATCTCGTTTTGAGGGGGAAATGCGCCTCTCCCCCACCATCACTTCCTGAGGGAGGCGCGCGGAACACTACACGCCCGCAACCTCGGACCTGTTAAACGATTTGGGCGGTGGACTGTACCCCACGAACACCGCCGTCGGGTCCATTTACGGAGGCCGGAATTGGGCATTGTCGGCCCTCCTCCGACGTCCGGTGCGTCGTCTGCGGATGGAGAGAGAAGTCGTGTTTTCCCTCTCCCTTTCCGCAGCCTCCTTCTGTGTCATAACAGTTTCACAGAAGGTGACCACTGCATCCCATGACCTCTCGCTCCCGACCATGGCGCGCACAAGCGCATTGAGCGAGAGGTCAGTCCCTATCTCTGTTACTAAGGCACGGCGCGGCTCTTCCCAAGCATTACACTCTTGTACCGTATGCCACGCCGTGTCTACCTCGCAATTGACGCAGTGGTGGCACCGGGCATCCGGCTCCCTGCGAATGTCCCGCAGGTACTTCCCAAAACATCCATGACCGGTAAGCACCTGCGTTACCCTATATGACAGGGAGCCGTGCCTCCGTTCGACCCAATCACTGAATACTGGCCGGATGGCCTCGATGGTGTTGAGGCCATATGACGGGTGCAGTAGTCGCACCCGCCATTCCGCCACAAGGACCCCCCTCACTTCAGACCGACGCCTCTCGTACTCTCTAGGGGTGGGTTGATGTAGCGACGCGAGAGCTTTCGCTTCCAGGTCCCAGGGCAGTGATCCGGCCAGTAAGCACGCCGCCTCATAGGAGATCGTGCGGTATCCTCGCACGACTCTAACGGCCATCGCCCGCTGTGGTCTGCGCAGTATGGCGACGGTGGCTGTCGTCAGATGGTCGGCCCATACTGGAGCCCCGTAAAGGGCCAAGGACCGCACGACCCCCACGTATAAGCGCCGACATGCTACGCTCGGCCCCCTAAGATTTGGAAGCAACGAAGACAAAGCGGTCGCAGTGCTCATTAGCTTCGTCGACAGCTGGCTGAAATGTGGGCGGAAATCCCATCGACTGTCAAGGATCAAACCCAGGTATTTGATAGTGTCCTTGACAGCCATCGGCACCCCGCTGACGACGATGTGGAAGTCCAGCGGCCGCGGGTTTCGAGGCCCATGAAACACAATGGCCTCGGACTTTTCAAGGGCAACCCGTAGGCCCAGCCGCTGGATTCGTTCCACGATTTGAGAGACTGAGACTGAGACACGACTGAGAATACTCTATAAAGAAGCTATTCTGTTAGAGGGCTTGGACTTCCCAGGTTGTTGGTTGGTATGGTATGGTATTTTTTTTTTTTTTTTATACTATAGGGGGACAGACGAACAGACGGGTCACCTGATGGTAAGTGACACCGCCGTCCATGGACACTTCCAACTCAAGAGTCGCAAGTGCGCTGCCCGCCTTTGAGGGTGATGAGGGATGGGGGATGCAAGGAGCGGAAAAAAGAGAGGAGGGATGAGAAGATGGGAAAGAGGAGAAAGGAGATGAGAGGAGAGAAAAGGGGGGAGGGGGAATTGGGCCTCCGGAAACCTCACTCATTTCGGGGAAATGTTACTTCACAACCGGTTTTCTGTGAGGCCGTGGTATCGCACCGGTCGAGCCTGCCCATTCGTGCCTAAGCATGGCTCTACCACTTTTGCGACCTTGACCTGCCTGAACTATACCCTCCCTCCATACGTATAAGCAACATACTTTCCATCTCGTCTATCCTTCCTTTGCCTTTGAATATACTCCAATGTTCCCATTTAATCCTAAGTTCTTGGTTGACGGGTAACGTAACTGGGATTAAATTACCGTTTCGCAAAATTTAGGCTTTATATTTTTTTTATGGTATAGGAAAACAAACGAACAGACATGTCCCCTGATAGTACAAGGGTCATGTGCGCTGCCCGCTTTTAAGGGTGATGTAGGGAGGGGGAGTTGTAACTTCAATATTAGTCTGCGTACCCCTTCAGTTATTATTTTTGTTAAAAGATTGCTTTATTTATTTTAAAAGAATATATTTATATACAAAGTTAAAATGGTTCAAGGTTATAATGGAGTTACAGAATTCTAGACGCAGTACACAAATAAAGTGAAAGCATTCCGCCATATCTTCAACTTATACCTGTATATATGTATGTAAGTACTGCTGGGTGACCATACTTCAAGCAAGTTATTTCGGATAAAACAAAAGAAGAACTGAGAATGAAGTGGCGATTGTAAATAGTTATTTTATGTTAGTGAATCTAGAAGTAATTGTCTGTGTTTAGAAAGAAAGAAGAAATACGCCTTGTGATTTTTCTCACGTTCTTATTGTCTGCGCTTATGGTTTTACACTTTTATGACTGTTTTTAGTGTAGTAGTCACATTTTTAAGAAAAAGGAAGGTCATTATGAAGAGAAATCAATAACTTTAAATACACGTATTTTCAATTGGTTAAAAAATAACTCCAATCAGTTTAGATATACAGAAATAAGTAAACTTATACCGAAATATTCTAGTAGTAATCTTACATACGCAAAGACAGATTTTACATGCTAAACAATTTTTTTCCTAGCAAAACAAACGTGTAAACAAAACAAAAATGTAACACATAAGAGAACAAAAAGAAATACTCTTATGTGCACGTGTCACCATAATTTCAGCCATTGACGTATACTGTCGGGCTCAGACCTCTTTCATTAGAAGACTGGTTAAACCGGTTCGCAAATACGCTGCCGCGCCGAGTGTTGTGGGTTCGATCCCCGCACGGGACAACACTGTGTAATCCTCAAATTGTTGTTCTGAGTCTGGGTGTTCTTTGCGTCCGTTGTTTCAGTGTGTGTTGTTGTTTCAAGTCCCCCACGACACAGGAATTAATAATAATATGGAAGTTGTCTTTAAAAAAAAAACATAAAAAAACGGCCATCATCGAACTGCGATCTTCATTAGTTCGTCTGTCCAACTTGTTGATGGACGTCCTTTGTGAGCTCCTTGAAAGTGTTTTGAATTGTTCCAATCTCTCATATAATGAAAGCAAACACAATGTTGAAGTGTCCTGCTAAAATCATGGATTTTATACGTCTTTGAGGCTGCACTCTGCTACATGAAACGAATGACCCAGAAAATGCACTCTCAATATAAAAGCACGCTGCCTCGTGTATAACACACTTGAATGCAGAAGGCATAGCACTGATTAGTAAATTAATTATAATTTGAATAATACAAGATGAAATCGATGTCTGTATATAATAGTGTAGAACTCATCACCCATTTTGAGGAAATGGAAAAAGAGGAAGGGGACAGGGGAGAGGAAAATGAGAGGGAGTTGGGCCTCCGGAAACCTCACTCATTTCGGGGAAATGCAACGCAAGCATTACTTCACAACCGGTTTTCTATAAGGACGCAGTATCGCACCGGTCGACCCGGCCCATTCGTGCCTAAGCATGGCTCTAAAACTGCTATATGCTCTTAAAAGGTGTAAATAGGGCTGTAATTCTTCTTATTATTACCACAATTAAACCTCTTAATTGCTAATGCTATTTACCAGATACCTATACAATTAAGTACGTGTATAATTCTGATTGCAACTCGGTCACTTAAAATTTACTATCAAAGGATTAAAAGGTATGTAAACAGATAAATAACAATATCCATGACACATTGATAACGATTGATAAAAAGTAATTATCTTTAGTACAATTTAGTCAACCGTTGGTATAAGACGTGATAGATAATAATGAATAAAAAAGTTAAAAAGAAAGAGAAAAGTAGTGTGGAACATGTTAGAAATAAAATGAAAGAAAATAATGCCAGCGGTGATGTTTCGGTAAGTTATATGTATATATGTATATACATATATATTTTATACTATAGGGGGACAGACGAACATACGGGTCACCTGATGGTAAGTGGGAACATTCATGGACACCTGCAACTCAAGAGTCGTAAGTGCGCTGCCGCCTTTGAGGGTAATGAGGGATAGGGGGATGTGGGGAGGGGAAAGATGAGAGGGATGAGAAGATGGGAAATAGGATAGGGAGCATAAGGGGTTGAGGGGAGAGGAGAGGGGGAGTTGGGCCTACGTAAACCTGACTCATTTCGAAAAATGCAACGTAAACTTTTCTTCACAACCGGTTGTCTATATTTTAGATGTTATCATCACATCCTGTCTAACGTGTACTGTGTAACTGTATATCTTAGTGAACGTTAAAATGGTAGGTTTGGTACATAGTTTTTTGTATGAAATACATGGTCGTGACGTCATGGCTGTATATTGCCAAATTATTCCTCATTAATGTGAATTTGATGAATAAAAATAAATTCAAAACGTTACCGTAGAACAAAATGATATTTATAAACTTTTTCCAGTTATCTTATTGCCCGAATTAGTGAAATAATTTTTATAATTTATATAAATTTTAGCATATCATCTACCCAATTGTTAACAAAAATATAAAACCGACTGCAAATTAATTCTCTTTTTTTATATTTTTTTTTTAAATGTTATACCCTTTTTTCAGTGGTAGAGCCATGCTTAGGCACGAATGGGCCGGCTCGACCGGTGCGATACCACGGCCTCACAGAAAACCGTTGTGAAGTAACGCTTGCGTTGCATTTCACCGAATTGAGTGAGGTTTCCGGAGGCCCAATTCCCCCGCCCCCTTTTCTCTCCCCTCATCTCCTTTCTCCTTTTTTCAATCTCCTCATCCCTCCTCTCTTCTTTCCGCTCCCTGCATCCCTCATCCCTCATCACCCTCAAAGGCGGGCAGCGCACTTGCGACTCTTGAGTTGCAAGTGTCCATAGACGGCGGTGTCACTTACCATCAGGTGACCCGTCTGTTCGTCTGTCCCCCTATAATATAAAAAAAAAAAAAAAAACCCTATCTCACTTTCACTAATACTAAGATTCAAATAGTACCTCACATCTCGAAATCCTTCAAGTACTCTCGGCTCTGGAAAGGTCAAAAATAGTATATATTGATGAAGACTGGCAGCTCTGCATTTCATTTAACAAAAAACTCCACCTAGTGGCCAGATATGGAAAACCAATATAATATTCAAAGTTGTCGATAAATATACTCATATACGTAATATATATACGTACATTATACTTCAATATATACCTGTCTATATGGCTACTTATTGATTAAGATACGGTATTATTTTTATTTAAGTTTTGACCCATGCTCCGCGTGACATTAATGTAAGGTTTATTTATTAAACGATTTCGTTAGGGACAATTAACTTTATCTGTATTAACGGGAAGTCTCAGCATAGGCCAGTTCGAGTTACATGGTACGCGACAATGACCCCATTGAGCTATAGTTTATGGTTCCCGATTTCTACGTATAAGCAATATTGCCCTTCACTTTTTTGAGAAGAGCCCCTTTATCGCAATAGGCTTCCTCCCTATTATATTAGTGGGCCTAAATTATAGTCGGTAAAATGTAGGCTGACTTTTTTTATCCTATAGGGGGACAGACGAACAGACGGGTCACCTGATGGTAAGTGACAACCGCTGTCCATGGACACCTGCAACTCAAGAGTCGCAAGGGCGTTGCCCGCCTTTCTGGGTAATGAGGGATAGGGGATGCGGGGTGGGGAAAGAAGAGAGTATGAGGAGATGGGAAAGATTAGAGGGGGGATAAGGGGAGAGGAAAGAGGCGAGGGGTAGTTGGGCTTGTGGAAATCTCACTAATTTTGGGGAAATACAACGCAAGCATTACTTCACAACCGGTTTTGTGCCGTGCCTAAGCATGGCTCTACCACTGCTAAGACTTCTGACCCCTTCGGGACTATAGGCGTGAATTTATGTATTTTTGTTTGTTTCAGGTAATGTCCATTTTGTCAGCAATACTTCTAGTAGGTCTATGTTTAGCTGTATATGTGATTTACAAGAACGTAGTGCATATTCCTGATATGCCCAATCTCGATTTAAATGTATGGTGGGGCCATAATACTTCGCAACCTCAAGACACATCTATAAGACCTTATAAAATTGTGTATTCGGATGCGGTAAGTACGTATGCCTTGGTAGTGATATGATATCATTATTTATGAAAGTAAACTAAAAAACATTAAACTAAAATATCATGAAAGTATATTTTAACCTTTTTTTTTTTTTTTTTTATACTATAGGGAGACAGACGAACAGACGGGTCACCTGATGGTAAGTGACACCGCCGTCCATGGACACTTGCAACTCAAGAGTCGTAAGTGCGCTTTCCGCCTTTGAGGGTGATGAGGGATGGGGGATGCAGGAACCAGAAAGAAGAGAGGAGGGATGAAGAGATGGAAATAATGAGAAAGGAGATGAGGGGAGGGAAAAGAGGGGAGGGGGAATTGGGCCTCCGGAAACCTCACTCAATTCGGGGAAATGCAACGCAAACGTTACTTCACAACCGGTTTTCTGTGAGGCCGTGGTATCGCACCGGTCGAGCCGGCCCATTCGTACCTAAGCATGGCTCTACCACTGAAAGAAATCCTAATAAAATACCTAAATCTAATAGTAGCTCGAATATAAATTAAACTCTGTATCTGTATATGTACCTTGGATGACAAGACGATAATAAGGCATCTTGGAGTTGACATTATAATAAAGCCAGGAGTTGGATTGTGGAACTCTTCAATGGCTAGTAAATGAATTGAATTTCTACTCGGCTGGTTTTTTTTAAAACTGCTGGTATCAAAATGTTATGACACGATTGAGGCATATTTAGAGGACAAGAGATTCAAATAGCAACTGACCAAAATGTAAACATTTTTTAAATTTTGTAAATAATATTACTGGCCATTTTTTGCTCTTGTGTATAATATATTTGTGTGATATAGTATAAGAATTCAAAGTGCATGACATTCTTTTCTGGGTTCCGTACCCAAAGGGTAAAACGGGACCCTATGGCTAAGACTCCGATATCCGTCTGTCTGTAAGTCTGTCACCAGTCTGAATCTCATGAAACGTTAAAGTTAGACAGATGATCTATTTTTGTTGCCGTTATAACAACAAATACTAAAAACAGAATAAAATAAATATTTAAGGGGCATGGCTGATCAACATTTTGTAAGCACATATATAACATTGTACCCGTTGAAGTTAAATACATAACACTTAGTGTCAAAGAAGTAAGAATAGCAGTTACTCGGTTTAGAAACTATTAAGTCTTCTTTTAAAACCTATTTAACTCAAAAAACTCAAATTCATACTGCTTAGTCCACCTATAGTAGTTCTTTTATACAAACTTCCGTTCCAGAACATATAAACACAGACTGACAGAGCTGCTTTTAACTTTGCAATATTATTTATAATTTATATTGTTTATACGGCTAAAGCAAAGTTGATGCCACGTGTATTATGTACCTGCCTTTGTTTTGTACGTCGTTAGAATTGTGCAATGATTTGTGAATCCTTGTCAAGTTCAGAAATCTCAATATGTTTGAGGCTGATCTATTGCTTGCGTATCAACTTGTTATGTTACACTCTAAACTAAACTCTAAACACATCTTATAGTTTTAGTGGGAGTAAGCAAATAAAATAACATTTCAGTTTACGATATAAAGCTATAAAATCGAATCCTGATCATACAAAGCAGATTAACTGTAACTACAGCTTCGGGATAGTGGCAAAATCTCTGATTAATTGTTTTTTATATGTTACTCACATATTAATATGTGATTTTAGATGGAATTAAGACTAAGAAGTCTTTTCGAAATGTATCGAAGATCGAAAAAGAAGAATACTTTAAAAGAATCAGCTTGGACTTACGGTGTGAATAGTGAAGCTTTTGCTAAATTCTATTCTTACTGGATTTTCAAGTATGATTTTAAACAGCGACCAAAGTTATTAAACAAATTTGAGCAGTTCAAGACTAATATACAAGGGCTAGATATTCATTATCTTCATGTAAAACCGCAAGTAGATAAGAATGTGAGGGTGAGTATCTTTTATTACCTACCTACTTAAGAAAGCATGCTGGTATAGTCATGGTTTCAATATTTCTTTCTATATTTTGTTCAAAATAAGTTTAAAATTACAATGGCGTGAAATGTATAAATATTGCGTCTATGTTGATGATGATATTCGCTTCTACGAACTTCTTATAGTGATAAGTAGTTTTGTCAAGTATTTATTTCCGAGTACTCTGTGGACTGACTAGTAGTATCTTAGGTCATACGTTACTTTTACTTGTTAGAAGGTTCAAATGCGCCATTCAGCGTTGAGATTTTTCAACGTACTTAGAATACACACAATGTTTGCAGGTCTTACCCTTGCTGTTACTCCATGGGTGGCCTGGATCTGTAAGAGAATTTTACGAAGCTATTCCATTATTGACTACTCCAAGGCCTGGATACAATTTCGTGTTTGAAGTTATCGCTCCTAGTATTCCTGGATTTATATTCTCAGAAGTAAGTTCTTGTGTATATTTTATGTCAAACATCGTTGCATATTCAATCTAAATTGTATATTAAATGTATTTACTTCAGCCATAAAAATAATCACAACATTACACATTTAACACACGGTCTGATCCCAATCTAAACAGAGCTGCTGATGTACAATAGCAATATTTTATAACTTAATAATATTGCCAACTTCCGGTTCGGTGTGTTTGTCACCTTATTTTATTTAGTTTCTTAAAAAGTTCAAATCAATCAATCACTTAAAGGAAATTGTTTCGTAGTAGTAAGAAATTAAAGTGGAATTACTATTGTAACTCATATGGAAAGGCCTCGCGCGCAATACGCATACAATTTATCTCCTATATAGAAGAAATTAGAGTGGCCGCACTTGGACCCAACTCGACCATTACCCACTCCATGTGTGAATTGTGCTTAACTCCGTCCTAAAATCACCTGAAACATAAAATTTTCTCAAAGATTATGGCTTCCAGGCACCAGCTCGCCCAGGATTATCACCACACCAAATAGCAATTGTAATGAGAAATCTTATGCATAGAATTGGCCACAAATACTATTATATACAAGGTGGCGATTTCGGCCATGCCATTGGATCAAATATGGCTACCATCTTCCAATACGAAGTTCTCGGATTCCATTCAAATTTGCCGGTCAATTTTGCAAAGAATGCCATCTGGGCTTGGTTATTTGGGACCATTTGGCCATCTTTTGTAGCAGGAGAACATGCAGATAAGTGGTATCCTTTGGCGGAGAAACTCAAATTTTACTTAGAAGAATTTGGTTACATGCATCTACAATCTACTAAACCAGATACGATTGGTAAGAATGAATGATTTACCGTGAAGTAATGTAAGTAAGTAAAGTCCCGTAAAAAAATTAAGTTAATTTGCCGTAAAAAATAAATTTTAGAACTGAAATCTCAAAAAGGAAAAAGTTGGATGAACAACTAAAATAATTGTAAAAAAAAACTAAACATAAAACTCTTGGTCAAGGTCTTGATGTAGTGGTCTTACTTGTTACATTTATTTGCGATATTAAATTACTTTTCATATCGTTCATGTTTAATTTTTAAGCTTGAAGTCTGATGTTATTACGACAGGAACATTTGAAAGGTTCGATGACAGTAGGTAAACTTTTGAGGATAGAAACAATGCTGTAATAATTTGAAGCGAGAAAGGCCTGAGGTCATCTATTTAAAATTAGGCAACGCTAATCCGTATAGTCTAATCGTTTTTTTTTTGATGCGTCAAAAGCTACAAACCACAAAAATATTTTTATGTAAGAACCTTTTATGAGAATGTCTGACCGGATTATGTTTTTGATATGATTAATGAAGTTGATACAATGAATGAATAGGACAACGGAATGGGACCTGAAACTTTAAATAAAATTCCAATAAAATTCCAATTCATTTGAATGAAAAAAAAAATGGCACACTCAATTCCTTGATGGAACTAACATTTAAATCATTCAAATCAAAAAACTATTAAATCATAATAATTTAATGATGTTTAAATGATGATTCTATATGATGTTATTTATAATCCCATTTACATATACTGTATCAACAATGATACTTAAAAAATATTTAATAAATTTAATAATAAATATTTGGTTTAAACTATTACTACACGTTTATTTTATGTTTTCGAGATTGTTATTATAAAATTTAGTCAAACCCGACTACTATTCAAGATCTCTGTGTATCTGTGTTCCACAAATAAAGATTATTATGATGTTAGCAAGATGTGGGCGCTTGATTCGTCCAAATAATTTAGGTAATGTTTTGCTGAACGTTTACACGTTATTTCTTTTACAATTAGCTTATATTCCCATTACTTTTTAAGGAATTGCCCTACAGGATTCTCCAACAGGACTTGCAGCTTACATCTTGGACAAATTAATGGTTTTTACTGATCCAGCGATCAAATTGACCCCTGATGGTGGTTTGGACAAATACTTTAGTTATGACCAACTCCTGGACAATATTATGCTGTACTGGATCAGTGGCAGTATAACTACAGCTATGAGGCTTTATAAAGAGTGTATTAAGGATGCAGAAGTGGAACAGATTTTAGCTCAGTAAGTTAAATTCTGGATATTGAACTCTTACATCTGTCAAAGTACGGGGTTTACCACTTGATGGCTTTGGAGCGGTTTATGGGCTGTTAGGAAGAAAATCTCTGTATTTAGGTTCGCTCAAAAGTAAAGTAGTACCCAATCTACCTTAGATTTCCAAGAGGCAAAGTTGTGATTACTATTTATAGAATTTAAAACACTATGTACACATATAATGTTGATGAAAAAGTTTATTCGCATTTTAAATCAAACTCAAGCCTTTTGTTTTTCAAAGTTTAATTATGATATATTTGTGCCATCGCAAATGAGTATGCAATTGATTAGGTTTACCCTTATACTGGTTTTATTGTGCAGCTAGACTTTTTAAATGGGTCAAAACTATTTTGTGGTCAATCCTCAGTTCCTCGGCTATGTTGTAACTACTAATATGCCATTGTAGCTCCACTTCTTCAAAACTGGCTACAACTTTATGCGTATGAGGGCGACCAGAGCGAGCTGCATCTTTGGCACCAAAATTCTTGGATTGAAACGCTTAAACCAACTTTGTGCTACTCTTACTGACACAGCATTAGGTCCTTATGTCACAATTTTTTTTCGAGGCTTGATTTTTACCTACAGTCATTTTGGCGATAGAAAAACAATAGAAAACTGCGGGAAAGCGTTCTTATTTTTTGTTTTCTTTTATCTCAATGTCCCATATTTATTGATATTAAAACCATCCAGATACAAAGAGTACAACCAAAAAGATTTTTCTTAAATTTTATACATACAAAATAGGAAAAGCCTTTTTCCCTGACTTTTTATGCGTATTATATATATATTTATACTCATCACACATATACGACAAATAAGTTATACGCCCAGTGGTTTACAGAATTAATGTATGGATGAAAGTGTGTATTCATTTAATGTTCTACAGAATTAATATATTACGTAATAAGGTTCAGTGTACTAATCGAGCTAAAAGCTCTTCGTAATCCAATATAATATCAAATAAGCCCATATTTGTAGAACGAGTAAAATTAAGCCGAGACTTTCCATTGTGAATGATATATGTATTGACTGAGGGTTCTCAAGCGAATGGTATATGCGGTTATAAAGAGCCTTCCTGTCTTTGCACCTCTGAGAATTTCAAAGGAGTCCATTTTTCTAGTTAACACAGACTAAAGTGTGATTAGACTTTATTTAAACTTCAATATTTATCAGATGATGAAGGATACTGCCAGTGTGTGGAGCGTATAATTGTGCCATGTGTCACTGTGGCAAGCGCATGATATTGAACTACTTTTCACCAGTATCACACAATTTAAAGAAACAAATAATGCTTGTCATGTTTTTGAGAATATATAAGTTTAATGTTAAGCTATGTGTAGTTCGTAAACGTCACAATTTCTTAAATTTTAAATGTCAAAACTTGTATTAGTTTTTTAGATGTTTTTTTTTTTAAATAAAATAAAAAATAGGGTTCAAAATATAGTGCCTAAATACATTATAAATAAGTCACTTCAGTATAGTCTATGGTGGGTGTTTTCGTCTACCCCCCGATAAGGTTATTATTTACGGGTGGGCGAAAAATTAATACGTATATATACCTATTTACAGTTAGGGATATTGATTAAACATCTAAACTTAGGCTCGAGTTCGCCCGACGCAAACGAAACGTCGGGTATATAAAGATATTTTTCTTTACGAAATATATAATTACGATTAAGTCCCAGCGCTGCCCGCCTTTGAGGGTGAAGAGGGATGAGGGTATGCGGGGAGGAGAAAGATGGGGATGAGGAGCTGGGAAAAGGGGCGGGAGGTCAGGGCAGAGGAATAAGGGGAGTTGGACTTCCGGAAACCTCACTAATTTCGGGGAAATGCAACTAAGTGTTGCTTCAGAGGCGGTATCGCACCGGTCGAGCCGGCCCATTCGTGCCTAACCATGGCTCTACCACAAAGTACCAATGTTGTGATTTTTCCACACATGTTATATGAATTTACCTTCGTGTTTACTAAGTTTAGCTTTTTGTTGCAGGATTCCAACATCTGTCCCAACTTGGGGTTTACGTTTCAAGCATGAGTTAGCGCACAGCCCTGACTTTGTCCTAAAATGGAAATACCCAAACCTAGTCGGCACGACAAATTTCGATTTCGGTGGCCATTTCGCAGCTTTTGAAAGGCCTGAAGAATTTAGCACTGATGTTTTCAAGGCCGTAAGAGAATTTCTAAGACTTAAAAAGTAAAGTTTTTTGAGATATTTGTATTTTATTCTGTGAATGTGTGGTGTTTGAGTGAAAGTACGTAGGAGTTAAATGATTTGTTCATTGTCGTTATTTTATATTGATTTGTTAACTGGAAAAGAATGACGATGTTACTGAGAAATGTTTGTAAAAAATTGATTAATAGATTTTATATGAAGCTTCTTTAAGCAGTAGAAAATATTTAAAAACAAAATGTTGTCGTCACAATGACTAACGGGAAATAAATTTGTAATTTGTAAAAAAATGATATACATATGTAAAAAAATAATCTTAGCTCGGTCTTATTTACATATATAGAAATATAATTAGTGACGCTTCCTTGCTTGTGCTATTACTTATATTCCTTTTCTACCATCCCTTTCTCTTTCAATAGACTCAAACATTTCCGATCTAATTCCCAAAAGTCCTCTAGGCTTACCTCCTATTACGTAAACGTTTTGTGTGTGTGATTATCCGATCTATATCCAACAAACAACAAACAGTTTATATGATATCTAATCTAAGCATCATAGTAGTACACAACAGGCTACCTAAATTCAGATACAATAAAATCTTTAGAAAGGTTGCCTGGAAGACATGAAGCCTATATAACATTACATGTCGTATTGCTTTTTTAAACGGTGTAAAAAAATATTATTTATAAGAAAAATAGATATTTAATACGAATCACATAATTTTTTGCCTTGTGAAAATGTGTGTCAAGTTAAAAATAAAAAGTCAAAGATAAAAACAATGTCAGACATTTAAAAATAACGAAAAATTTAAATTCGCGCATAACATTTTTTTTCTGAAAACGAATAGAGAAAAAATTGAGGCAATGGCAGCACTGGCGAAGCTGCGGACGGACGACGGGAGTAATTCGATTTAACGTCGCTGACTGGATTGCAGACGATTACAGCATCGAGTTGAAGTTGTTTATTATTTTGTTTTGCGTTTGCGAATTTGATGATTGAAATTTAATAAGGTTATGTAGCGAGATATATTTTCTGTTTGTATTTTTCCTTTAGGGTGTGAGTTCTTTGTGTTATTGCTTAGAGGTTCGACGGATGGACAAATTATATCTTGATTCAATTCGTGATCAAAATATTTTTTAAATTAGATTGCAATCGGCGATGTTATCAATCTTTATTGGTTTCAGTACTTGTGTAGTAGCGGATTTTCAAATACTTAAGAAAAAATAACATTCCAATTGAAGAAATTGTAATATGTTGAGAAACAAATTGTCTAATTCTAAATCTTTTCCAAACTCATTGAAATAATTTTACTACATCAATCTTGCTATAAACACATTTACTGGAGTAATCTAATTAAGTTAATGTCTTAAGTAATAAAAGTCTTCTCCTTGAAATGTATGTTTGAAAGCAGAGCATGCATTGCTGCTTTTCATACATTTTATAAATGTCCTACCTCGTTCCGGTATGAAAAGCAGCAATGCATGCTCCGCTTTCAAACGAGTTGAGAAAATATTATCTAATTATAAAATACGTACTAAACTGAAGCAGTGGTCTTCTTACTAGGAACGTACATTCCAGACAGACTAGACACTTAAAAAAGATATATAATGTGAACCAGTAGTTTATAATAAGATGCAAGAAAATTATAAAAAGCAGCGGGCTGTTGCCTTATTCTGAGGCAACTGTTGGGGAAAAAACATAGGCTTATAGGCAGATAGATATCTATACACTACACATCAAATATTTTTTACAGTTATTCAATACAAAAGAGTGGCTTAAATAAAAACACGTCATTAGAACTATATCCTTAAAGAATAATACTGAGCTATAGTGAAGAATGTTAGCATCAGCCTAGTTCAGCATATTTTATGTAGAAAATATTTAAATAAAACGTAATTAGAATAATAAAATACTTTTCAAATTAGTTTGAGATTTTAATCCTCCAGCTTGGAAAAATAAAACAAAAGTAACAAAAGATATTCGTTTGCAACTGTACGGAGAACTACAGTTTATCGACAGAGCTGAGCTGTGGTTGGAAAACTTTTTCAGACCATTCTGTGTCGTTCCCCATGATTTGCTGAGAATCTCTAAGTTTTCATTGTTAGATTTCAAATGATTTACTCCTTTATGTTTCCCGTTCTATGTTCTAGATAAAAGTGGTTCTGAAATACTTTGTCTTATTTTTTAGACTTTCTAAGGAGTTTTTTATTACATTTTTTTCAAATTTAAAGATACTAGTAACTGGGATCATATACATTATTAGTATTTTCCTTAATTCCTTAACTAAATTAAATGGTTGGGAGTGGATTTCCTCGGGAATTTACTACATGGATTTCAAATTCACTTATTCAATACTAAATAACTTCTAGGTAACTTATTTATTTATGTAAGTTCTTTATTACCTTTTATACATACATATACAGGAAAAATGTCTTATCACACACGGCGTTCTCTTACAGACAACCTTGATACGTGTTGTGTTTCAGGTTGGAATAAAATTTTCTGTGAGCTACAAATATATTATTTTTTTTTTTTTTTTTTTTTTTTTTTATACTATAAGGGGACAAACGAACAGACGGGTCACCTGATGGTAAGTGACACCGCCGTCCATGGACACTTGCAACTCAAGAGTCGCAAGTGCGCTGACCGCCTTTGAGGGTGATGAGGGATGGGGGATGCAAGGAGCGGAAAGAAGAGAGGAGGGATGAGGAGATGTGAAAGAGGAGAAAGGAGATGAGGGGAGAGAAAAGGGGGGAGGAGGAAGTGGGCCTCCGGAAACCTCACTCAATTCGGGGAAATGCAACGCAAGCGTTACTTCACAACCGGTTTTCTGTGAGGCCGTGGTATCGCACCGGTCGAGCCGGCCCATTCGTGCCTAAGCATGGCTCTACCACTGAAAAATATTATGTAATATTATGTATCTAGTTTTTTTGTCGATATAGCCACTTTAACACTTTTTTGGCAGCAGACATCTTACTGTGTCTACATCTCCGTACGTGTTCGAATGTGACCAGACCATACATGTATGTGAAGCATAAGTAATTAACGCTTTAATCAAATATCTGAATTAGAAATGATAATTACTTAAGAACAAAAAGTAAACCTATCATTATAACAGCCTGGATGTCCACATTATATGTTATGGTAATACTTTATAATCAGCCGCCCACTGCTATGCAAAGGCCTCCCCCAAGGAATGCCCACTAAGGTAAGGCTCAGCAGCTTTACATTTGAAAACTTAATTTGATAATAGCTGATGACAAAGATGCAGAAAGAAGATTTGGACAAAGTTCCAAGATTTGAATGTCCATCAATAATCTTCCTATTACAACAGTAATGCCGTTCTGATTATCATAGAATCCCACTGTGATTACGGGGTGGACTATGCAGAAACACACATTTACAATTCAAAAGTAGCCCCTCCCCAGCCTCGCTTTGAGAATGCAAAATACGACAAGCTAGGGTTGTACATTTTTGAATTTAAGAAGACAAAATAGCTATAAAAATAAAGAAAACGAGCGAGTATCTAGTTTAAGACGGAAAATGACGAACTTTGTTTATATGCTTGTGAGGTTATCATACTTCTCCGTTATCGCTCGTTATTCTTGCGTGTATGTTTGGCTAGTATGATATTAGGAAAAAGTGAAGTCATATTTAAACAAAGAAATTGGTTTTTATACTAAGAAATATGGATCTTTATTGATAAATTTAACTTTTCTAATATTGCCACTGTTATAATTTTTCAAAAATTACTAGCATCTAACATTATTCACGAACCTAAAACATACTACGTTGGATACTTCTAATTCGTTTTCATGAAATAGAAAATATAAATAATCATCAATTTCGATATTTTACATCTGTAAGGATCCCGCAACTTGTAAATTCTGCTTAGTGTTTATGATTTTTCATGAACAGAGGCATTTTGCGTCAATGGTTTGCGTTTAATAAGGCATTTTACGTTTGGAGCGTGACAACCCTGTTCTCGCCTCATTTGTTTAACAAATACTTTTCGAGACAAGCCTCGGTATACAGTTCTTGTTGAAATAACAAGAAGTTTCCCCGATTGATCGTTTGTAATTTTTTTTTGTTTCGAAGTGGTTTCCATTTTTTTTCTAATAGATTAGCATTTTCTGTTTTTCATCCAAAAGAAAGGTTCCTATGCTTTAACATTAAAATATGATTTTTGTAAGAGCTTGTTTTCTATCAAACATATAATGGATGTCAAATTTATTAGTTTGAATGTTATTAAATTTGTTGGCGTAGTTATATATATAATTGAGATTTGAGTGAAAAATTATATTTTATTTTATATTATGTTATATTGTGACATTTAAACCATTTTACACCGATTGACCCGAGACTACGATCAATGAAATCCCACCTAAACGTAGGGAAATCAAATGCCAATCACAATTTTTACAAGTTACTTGAATACAAGCCGCGAATTCATACTAACAACAGCAGCAGCAGCAGACGACTGTACAGGACTAAAAAAATCCATAATAAATATATACAATACATTGTTATATGTATGCATGTAACCAAGAAAGGTTTGGTCAGAAGTGTATTAAATACCCAAATTTTATCCATTAGAATTTGGTCCCACTTGCGTCATAGAGGTTAAGCCTATTTACATGGCAACCAGGTTCTATATACTGTCTCAGAGATAACAGTCCAATCCCGTGGTGGCCTTTTACGACCCCCGGGGCAAGAGATTATGTAGCCCTTTTCTAATCCACAGAGAACCACACGGCAAACGTTAAACGGTTAATATTATTATATTAGTGCCTATGACGCTTTTCATAAGTAGGAATTGAGCTCCACGTCGAGAGTGAAACGGGAATGAATGATTGACTACATTTTGAGTGAGCAGTATAAAAGTGTCGAAGCCACGTTTAGTCCAGGTTTAAAAGAATATGCTTATTTATTCCAGACCGAATTAATAACAATGAAAGGTTTAAATTTCATGAGTTCATGAGTAAAATAGCAAACCTTTTGTTTATATGGAAACCTTTTCCCTGTTAATTGCTTAGTTTTACAAGTAAATTTAGTTTATCGCTACAACTACTTATACTCGTAATATACCGTACCATTACTTAATTCTGTATTGTATTCTGTATTATATTGTAGGAGTACGCTCTTTTCTTGAAGGTTTGAAGGTCGTATCGGTTCGGAAATACGGCAGGCGACAATTTGTTCCATAAGCTGGTTGTGCGAGACAAAAAGCTTCTGGAGAAGCGCACAGTGGGGGAGTGCCAATCGTCCAGGTGATGGGGTTGGATATTTTGTCACGTAGGACGATGGCGGAAACCAGCAGCCGGTATAAGTCCGAACAATTCCTCATGCATTGTACAGCCTAAACTATTTTTATAGTAATGTAAAAGTTAGGAAGTAGGTAAGAGAATAAGCTTATAGATAATTCAACTAATTTGTTTCTAGGACTCAGGAATTACGCTATTACGCAGTGACGGTGTACTGATCTGTGTTTTGCAATAATTAGAAAACTAAGATTCTTGGAAAGTTTTTGTTCGGCAATAGCTTACGGTTTTATCGTACAGCACGTTATCTTGTAACAGTTACCTACCTTTGAGCAATTATAATCTTAATAAATAATATCTGTACGCTTTAAGAGCTGCATTGTGCTGTAAAATCATGTAAAAGGTAAATGTAAACTGAAAAGTACCACAACAGACAATACCACATTAATTTAACGTTGCAAAAGCGGCTCGGTTTCAAAACTCCAAAGCAGATAAATTTAAATAAATCTACCTTACCGTATAAAAATTATATGTACTGTAATCAGTCGGTGCTGGGAGTTTCGTCACGGCTATAATTTTTCGCAGATTCTTTGCGAGTGGATACGGATGCATATGATTTTAAAATCACTACAATTTATTTTTAAACTTGATTTCAACTTAAAAGGCGGCTAAAGGATTGGACAGTCTTTCCCACTTTGATCCCGGGTCTTTTAAGCGGGGAGTGAAAAAGCATCTCACCAGGTAGCCATAGTGTGGGTTCCCATGCTGCATTGACTGGACGTGCAATGAGGATGGTGACCATCACTCTTGGACTCCACTTATTGCTTTCGATCAAGCAAAGTGGTGTCACTACGGTAGGCTTATATATAAAATAAAACTGTTACATATCAGACAGTATATACAGTGTCTGGTCAGAGGCAATAGGCTTGCAAAAGTAGGACCAAATTTTGGATGCCAAAATGTGGGTGTTTAAGACTCTTCTGACTACCCCTTCAGAGATATAGTCATAAGTGTTTGCATGTATGTTCATTTTCTGGAGCCAGATCTGTAAACGATAGTCTGTGATTAGCAGCGCATTTTCGAAATATCCTAATTCAATCTTTCACAATAGTTTCTATAATTATTATTTTTAAAGACAACTGTGACAACCGCACAAATATGACGTTTCTTTATGGAATAGGGGAAAGTGGTGTCACTACGGTAGGCTTATATATAAAATAAAACTGTTACATATCAGACAGTATATACAGTGTCTGGTCAGAGGCAATAGGCTTGCAAAAGTAGGACCAAATTTTGGATGCCAAAATGTGGGTGTTTAAGACTCTTCTGACTACCCCTTCAGAGATATAGTCATAAGTGTTTGCATGTATGTTCATTTTCTGGAGCCAGATCTGTAAACGATAGTCTGTGATTAGCAGCGCATTTTCGAAATATCCTAATTCAATCTTTCACAATAGTTTCTATAATTATTATTTTTAAAGACAACTGTGACAACCGCACAAATATGACGTTTCTTTATGGAATAGGGGAAAAAACCAGCAGACGGGTCCTCTGTTGGTAAGTGACATCCGCGTCCGATGAACACTTGCAACTTAAGAGTGCCGCCTTTTAGGGTAAGAGAAAGGGAGGAGGGGAAGGGAAAAGGGGTTGGGCTTCCAGTAGCCTCACTCACTAGGCACACAATATAAGTAGAGGCCGTGGTAATAGTCTGGTCAAGCCGCCCCATACGTGCCCAAGCATGGCTCATGGCTCTCCCACGTTAAAATGTGATAATGATAATAATAGTGTCTGTGTTTTATCTATTGTGAAAATGTATAAAAGATATCCTTTTTAGATTTTTAACAGCTCCAAACAGGGCTGTTTTCGTAATTATAAATTATTCATTCTAATATTTTTCAAGCGACTGACAACTTCGGTTTAAAAAAAGAATCGGAGCTTTTTTATTGTTTTTCTAAAAACTGCTTGTCAGGCAGAAAAGAGTGTGAGCATGGGTGGTGGTCTTCTTACAGAGAGCAGACATGTTCTATTTCCTGTCCTTCCATTTTCTAACTCGTTTTGTTTCCATGTTCATATAAACATTACCTTTGATAGGGTAGTGTTTTTCTAAACTATGCCGCCGATTTTTTTCTTGTTATGAGTAATTAAACACCATCAATCATCATGATAAATCTTTTTAAATGGCACTTAAACATAAAACTTTCTCCGCAAACCGTTCTTATCCTGTACCTGTCATGTCCTTAATACTGTCTGCCACTGCAGAAGTCGTTGAAAAATGAATACGAATTAATTCGAGAAAATTAATATTCTTTAACTGAAATTACTTTTTGAAGATTTTATTAACGACACATGACACTTCATTATAGCTTTTTCTACCTATAAAATTGGTTTTAGAGGTTGGTTGTGGAAACCCCATGGTTCATCACCACACCGGAGATAACGATGAAGTAGTGTGTCAGATTCAACCAGCTAAAACCCCACGGTGTTCCTTCACACATGGGTTTATGAGTAAGGACCTGTTAAGATCCTAAGACAGAAGACCCTGGTTGGCCTCTTTACCTTGGTATTTGCTCTGGATTTTACGAATCCTATTTTTGTTACATAATTATATATATATATTATGTATGTGTTATTAAGTTTATTTTCAAATGATGCTGGACAAATGCATTTTTATCTGTAGAAGCACTAGTTGAAAAACCATTTTAGATTACAGCATTCCTGTCTACAGAAGATATTGTAAATTTAATAATATCGTTCACCATTTTAATATACGTTACCGCGTGTGGTGCAAGCATTATTAAGAATTTGTCTTACTAGTCCTCAAAAAAACATTAAAACTGTTCGTGGGTCTTCAACTTTTCTCAGACTTCTATATTGTATCTTAATCGCTTCTATACCTGTTATATCAAATGAGTTATGACTTAGAATTTAAAACTATCCAGTAACGGTTCCACATTTTGGATCATTTTTCATCCGGAGGAGGTTCTTACTTCGACTGTTTTTTTTCATGTTTGTTACGTCATAACTTTCGACTGGGTAAACCGCTTCTGATGATTTTTTTTTTATTTGAGAGCTGGTGCTGGTGCTTCCAGTTCTGGCTATAGCACCCATGAGAAAACCATATAAGTTTTAAATTTGCATTAAGCATGTGCGCGACAAATGAAAGAATAACTCAATATCACGTCAACCGATTTCGATAATTATTTTTTATTAGAAAGGATGTACTTCAAGGGTAGGTAGATGAGAGTTTGTTAAGGTTCTGACAATGGCATACATGAAAAAACCATGTAAGTCTTAAATTTTATGATAGACGCACTGAAGTCGGCTGTCTACTTTTTTAAAGTGAATTATTAAAATCTTTAACTGTTTATTCTATTCATTAGTAACCATAGTTGGCACTAGCCAGTTCGAGTTACAAGTATGTAACACTAACTTGCTTGAGCTGTTGCTGATACTAATGCTTTCTATGCTTCCTTTACTGTTGATATGCTATAAATTTTCTTGCTTGCTCCCCCCCCCCCCCTACTACATAAATAGGACTAAATTATAATTGTCAAAATGTGGGCTTTACACGTAAAACGTCTCTGCCGTTATCTACTGGGATCTGGGTCGTTTCTGGAATTTATTAAAGTAATATCACTCACGTTACTTCGATGATATCGACGTTAGTCAAAACGACACTTAAGTCTAAACGCTCATGAATAATCTGTATAATTCGCATCGCTTAATGACGAGCCGACGTAATACACCGAGATATAGATGTGATATACTCCCGGTAATGACATTAAATTGTCACCTGGATCGATCCTTTTCGCTTTTTCTTATACTACACTTTTTGTTGTTGCCTTTTTTAAGCATTCTTTTCTATATATATATATATATATATATATATGTGTGTGTGTGTATGCCTTCACGGTAATTAAAGGTTACATTTGTTATTCATTTAAGTAAAAATGGTAAAATAAACGCAAAAAAATATATCAGACATTTATACTTTAGCGATATCTTCCAAGATAGCTGTCCATTAGATCAACGCTGCCCATGTGTCTATTACGTTCTTGTACAATTTTAGGGCATAAGTACTTTTGGGCAATTTTTTTTTTTTTTTACTATAAGGGGACAGACGAACAGACGGGTCACCTGATGGTAAGTGACAACTGCCGTCCATGGACACCCGCATCTCAAGAGTCGCAAGTGCGCTGCTCGCCTTTGAGGGTGATGAGGGATCGGGGATGCAGGGAGCGGAAAGAAGAGAGGGGAATGAGGATAAAGGAGATGAGAGGAGAGGAAAGGGGAGAGAGGGAGTTGGGCCTCCGGAAACCTCACTCATTTCGGGGAAATGCAACGCAAGCGTTACTTCACAACCGGTTTTCTGTGAGGCCGTGGTATCGCACCGGTCGAGCCGGCCCATTCGTGCCTAAGCATGGCTCTACCACTGTTAAGGGCAGTAGCCATATGACCTGGTTGTAAAATGGCTTAAATTATCTAAAAGATGAAAATATATATCTTTATATTTAAATTAAAATAAAATTGATAGTTTTATATCGATCGCAGATCGTATGATAAAGTAAACGTTTAAGATCTTTATGGATTTTCATTTCTTACAGAGTTTTTGCAGTTTGTTAGTTATTTAGAACTATATGCACGTTATGTGACTACCAGTCAACCTTAGGGTGGTGTATAATAATTGTAAGGTAGGTAACATTTTCCATTTTTAATAATAATTTGTTTAATAAATAATATTTATAATTTTACATTACCAATACTATCGATATATTTGATATCGAACTTTTAATCATTAACAAGAAGCATGGCCTCGTCCATGACACCATCACATTACATATTCGATGTCGTTCAATATTAATGCGAATGCTCCAATATGTAAATCGATTGATAAACGGATACAACAATATATACAGGAACCAACACTGACTTTATATCGAAGATATATTAATTATTCGTGTATTATATTGATGAAAAGTCACTTTTGTACATTAATTTGGACGTAAAAATTTTGAACTTGTATCCCTGAAGGCTGCATATAACACCCAAATTGGGCAAAACAATTTATTTCCACATTCGTAATAGGGGTAAGCTTACTAGATATATACTGTCTGATACAGGCCCTATGCCTGTTATGATCAGACAGTATATATCTAGTAAATTTGCACCTATTACGAATGTGTAAAAAAAATATTTTAGTAAAAGTAAAAGGCGACTAAGGGATAGCCCTTAGTCGGCTTTGACGACACCCATGGTAAGAGATGGGGTGGCCCTATTCTACTATACCACATTCTCATTTCATCATCATTTCTACTGGAACCACGCGGCATTACTTATTCTAAAGAGGAGGAGCAGGAAGGTTTCGTAAGAGATAGGACTGTAACGAATGAATACGTTATAGGTATTTGACTATAGGTTTTTGACATTCACACTTTTGGCTAATTATAGGTGATGCGCTATATCTGTCTTTCCCAAAGAAAAAAAAAAAAGAACAAAAAGATCACCCTTTATTGTTATTTATTATGAACAAAAGAGAAAAAAATACAATTTGTCATTCTCATCCAAACATAAAATGTATGTTAAATAAAGTTTGATAAGATTTGTAAATAAAGATTACATAAATATATAAATTATTGAGAAATAAGTGTTATTAAGTATTTTGTTGAACAAACAATCTTGTATGTTTACAGACAGTGAAAGACCTAGAATTCTCGACGTGGCTCTACATAGCATCTCGTAACTTGTAAGACGGCGTATAAGTAATAATTTATTATTTATTCCAATCAAATTATTATACTTATAATAAAAATAAGAAATATATGAAAGGTAATAATTTATTCTAGTAAAAACGAAACATTGTATAACATATATTTATTGTAATATGTGTTTTTAATACGTAACAAACAATTCATTTATATACTAATTTCAATCATTATCTTAACTACATTGAAACTAAAACAATATTTAAATAACATAATATATAGTTAAAACTTCTTTAATTTACAAATCTATATATTTTTGGGTCTGACATGGAATATTTATTAAAAAAGAACAAAACCCCTTGATTATACAATTTATTTACACAAATTATTTACAATTTTACACGGCTAACATTAATTAAAACACAAGGAACAAACCAATGTATAAATTCAAAAGGACTTACAAGTCACACCGACGCAAACCAGCAGAGCTTCGCTCTCGACCGAATCGCAAGTTTTAGTGGTAGTGAACGTCCCTTGCGCTGCCTTCTATAGGTAGCGAGGACCTACTTACCCTCACAAGAAATAAAAAAATATTCGATATCTAACAATATAATATCGGCACTGGCACTACTGGTCGCCCCCGATTAAATATTAGAGAGCTCCGCACCGGTCCACGTCTCGACAAGAATTGTCTCAATACCGCCAGAGCACACGCCAGAACACACTTATGGGCGACGACAAACATGTATTTTAATCAACTACCGTCATTACAATATAATTTTCTGAATATATTTAATAATAACAATCATAATTATATATATTAATATGAAACTAACAAGTGCGAGAATTTGTTAAGTTATTTATATATATATACATATGTAGAATATATGCATATGTGATATATCCAGACCTTAGCCAGCTACACGTGAATCATAGCAATAAAGAAGACGAAGATATGGTCATGATATGCATCAGAGCGACAGTAACTGTTACTCATAAGGTTATTAATTTGTGGTTCTAATGTTTGGACATAATACTGCACTGATTTAGACAAAGATCAATAAATGAGCCTAACGCCACTGATAAGGTAGTATGAAATTAATTAGATTCGAATTCATGTTATATAAACTAGACAGATAGATAGCTTGCTTTTAGTCTAGCCTCATGTTAATTCAAGCTTCAGCCTAATTAAGGCGCTCTGTGCTCGTGACGTAAGCTCATTACAGGTTGTACAGGAGAGAGGTCGTGGTAATACTAATGTATTGAAAATACCTACAAGTATCACTTCGGTGTATCAATAATTGATATGATTCAATAGAATTGAAAGTAATTATTTAACATATAGAACTCTATGGTCCATCATGCGATACAAAAAAAAATCATTAAAAACTTACAGAACTCATAAAATTGAACAAGCTACCTTAATTGAAGAATCTTGTTTGAACTTTCAAGAGCTAAGTATCAAAAGTTTATTTCTTGGTTTTGTACGTCATGTTTTCTCTTAACCTGAATTTTTGGAAAAAAATATTAAACGTTGTATAAATTCAGGTGTATTTTTTTTAGGAAAACTAGCGTCAGTGTGTAAGAAACGACACATGTTATTAGTATTACTAATAGGGAGGGAGGGGGATGAGGGGAGGGATAAGAGGAGAGGATGAGTTGGGCCTCCGGAAGCCTCAGTAATATATGTGTGCCCAAGCATGGCTCTACCACGATTACGTTTGAATTTTTATTCCATTGAACATAATATCATCTTTCTTTAAAATGTGGTAGGGATAACTAAAATATATACTACAGTGATGGTAATACCAAAATCCTAATATAAGTATTTTACAAAATATATCTTCTCAAACATATAGCTCTTCTAAATCTCTTTGGAAATTTTCCACAATACGTAGTATCAAGTTGGTACGGATTCAGACAGCTGGATCTAAAACCTTTTATCTGGATTGAATAGCCACCCAGTTTTATTTGATATCTCTTTTTATCAGCACCCCATGTTGTATACTTCAATAGATTTGTTTTTAGAATCTCGAATTTGGGAAGCCGACATCAGTCCGATGCGGCGTAAAGATCTGACAGTTTTATTATAATAATTATTCATAAAACTGTACCTAAAACATTTTACACATCAACTTATCAAGCAAGTACAAAAATTTTAGAACTTACTACAACTATTAACACTTAAATAAGCAATTTTTATGTGTACATGCTGAAGAAGAAACACTACAAAATGGATCACTTAAACAAAAATTGAACAAAGAAAAACAAAGCAACGAACGCCTGAAACATTTATATATTACAAGTAGATATTAGCTGTAAAATAAAATCAATTAACGGATAGTTTGCCCTTGGCAAATGTCACATACAAAGGATACTGGTTACATTTTGAACATCTATGTGCACTCTTATAACGCAAATTAGAATTGGGATGTAGACTTTAATACTTCGAAATCATCTTTAAGGTTAAACATAACTAAGCGTTATGTTAATGAGCCAAAAATATACCTTAGAAGAAGCTCCAGGAGCACCCCGTCCATGGAAATATTCAACAAAAAAAGTTATATATTACAAAATCAGAATAATATTTCAATCAATAGGGAAAATAATACAGCTACCGATGACTACGATTCCAACAATCATCCAAAAAAAATCTGAAGAACCATCATGATAAAGAAAGATATTACAACAATAATTTAGCTGATAGGGAGCTTCAAATTCAAGAGAAATCTGTAAGCGAAAAAATCATGATTCTGTTGGAACATAACTTAGTTAAAAATGAGAATAACCTATTCCCAAGAAAACTAAGACATCTCATCTGTTATGAAAGTAAATGCAACAACAGAAGATGTACTATCAAATTGTTTGCTGCGAGTAAAGATTATTTTGTTTTGATGACTGGTAGTAATGATATATATATGTATGTAATTACTATAGCTCTCAAGTGACTTTGTACTGGACTTTGAAATTGTAATGTTCTTGTTGTAAATTTTTTGTATAATGTATCTGAATAATGATAGATAGAATTACTACCTGAAATCAATAGCTCAAATCCTTAACAATTGTACTAATAGAGACGATTTTACCTTTTATCCAAGTGCATTTGAGCTATTGATTTCAGGTCAGATTTAGTAGTGCTACCTTTGATTCTCCAATTCTGTATCCATTCGTTAACCTTATCAAGGTTACTTTGCAAGACGGTGGATGCTGCGGTTGGATCCTTGCTGCTTGCGAGAATTGTTGTCAGCAAATGTAACCGTAGTAATGACTTGTATTTCTGGGAGGTCAGCAGTGTAGATGGTATATAAAACCGGGCCAAAGACAGGTTCCTGTAGGACTCCTGCCATTATATCTCGTAAAGTTGACAGCTTTCCGTCATAACCCACAGGAGAATTCTGTTTGTGAGGTATGACTCCATTACTGTAGTGGTAGAGCCATGCTTGCTTAAGCACGAATGGGCCGGCTCGACCGGTGCGATACCACGGCCTCACAGAAAACCGGTTGTGAAGTAACGCTTGCGTTGCATTTCCCCGAAATGAGTGAGGTCTCCGGAGGCCCAAAATCCCCCACCCCCCTAATGATAGCGCTGTTAACGAAAAGGATACCCCAGGGGGGTACCAGCGCTAGCGTTGGAGAATCCCCCCCTGGACGTCCACCCTCAGTACGGATTATGCCTGAGCGTGGACGCCCAGGCTGCCCCTCGTACTCTGGGGGGGGCTCAACTGCGCTCTCAAAATCTGCTCGGGGCAAGAGAAGGCATACCATGGCACCCCCTGTCACGTTTACCGTGGATTTTTGCAACATCAGGGGCTTACATTCGAACCTCGACACTGTCCACCACCACCTTGAGACAGCAAAGCCGGCCTTGCTCTTTTTAACCGAGACGCAGATATCATCTCCAGCGGACACATCCTACCTCTGCTACCCTGGGTACGGACTGGAATACTCCTTTGTTCCTAAGGCTGGTGTATGCGTGTACGTTAGAGATGATATCACTTCTCGCCGCCTCGGCAATCTTGAAGGTAGGGACCTCTCCATCTTATGGCTACGTGTAGACTGCGACGACCATCCCCGCATCTACCTATGCCTCTACAGGTCCCATAGCGGTGATGCCGAAACGGACCGACTCATCGACCACGTCCAAATGGCTACAGACTCAGTGCTCCAGCAGGTCCCATCCGCAGAGATCGTGATTCTTGGCGACTTTAACGCCCATCATGCCGAATGGCTTGGTTCGCGCAAAACCGATCATGCGGGAAGATCTGTTCACGATTTCGCCTTGGCATATGGCTTGACGCAGCTGGTAGCAACGCCTACGCGAATCCCAGATGCAGAAAGCCACGTGCCTTCACTGTTGGATCTTCTGCTGACCTCACATCCTGACGGCTACAAAGTATCCGTTGAGGCCCCTCTTGGCTCTTCGGACCATTGCCTGATTAGGAGTATGGTGCCACTCGTTCACTCGCTGCGGCCGCGTGTTACAGGCAGTCGCCGCGTATGGCACTATAGGTCAGCAGACTGGGATGGAATGATAACATTCTTTGCATCCTACCCATGGAGGCAGGTTTGCTTCTCGCCGGATGATCCCAATGTCGTTGCTGACTCTGTCGCGGATGTTGTGCTTCAGGGTATGGAACTTTTCATTCCATTCTCCCTGATTCCCACAGGTGGCAAGTTCTAGCCTTGGTTTGGTCGAATCTGCAAAGTGGCGTCCCGCCGAAAGCAGGAATGTTACCAAGCATGGGCTAATGCAGCGACAGCACGGGATGTAAAGACCAGCACATTAAAGAAGCAATTTAACTTTGCCTCCACCTCTGCTCTCACCTCTGCGCATAGAAGGTAATTCGTTGGCCCACGACGCTAAAGAAAAAACCGATCTTCTGGGCAAACTCTTTGCGTCCAACTCGACCCTGAACGACGGGGGAAACGCACCGCCGACCATAACGCAGTGCGAGACCCGCATGCCGGAAGTCCGGTTTACACAAAGAGCAGTGCGTAAAGCGCTTCTTTCCCTCGACGTTCATAAGTCGAGTGGGCCCGATAGAATCTCTCCTATCGTGCTGAAGACGTGTGCTCCAGAGTTAGCACCGGTTTTAACGCGCCTTTATCGGCTTTCCTACTCTCTTGGCGTAGTCCCGAACTCATGGAAGACAGCTCTAGTGCACCCAATTCCTAAAAAAGGAGATCGCTCGGATCCGTCCAACTACAGACCCATAGCCATCACCTCCTTGTTCTCCAAGATAATGGAATCCATTGTTAACTGCCAGCTCCTCCGGTACTTAGAAGACCACCAGCTCCTCAATGATCGACAATACGGCTTCCGTCAGGGTCGTTCAGCTGGTGATCTTCTCGTATACTTGACTCACCGGTGGGCACAGGCGATCGAGACCAAGGGGGAAGCGTTGGCCGTTAGTTTGGACGTGGCGAAGGCCTTCGATCGGGTCTGGCACAAAGCGCTCCTTGCGAAGCTTCCTTCCTATGGGCTTCCCGAGAAACTGTGCAATTGGCTCACCAGTTTTCTTACAGACAGAAGCATCAAGGTCGTTGTTGACGGTGCATGCTCCGACTCGAAGTCTGTTAATTCTGGTGTCCCACAAGGCTGTGTGCTATCACCCACGCTGGTTTTTCTGCATATCAACGACATGCTGCAGATTAGCAGCATCCATTGCTATGCAGACGATAGCACGAGTGATGCCCTTTACACCGGCCGCGCTAACATTTCTCGGGTAAACGTCATCGAAAGCCGATCCAAACTTGTGTCTGAAATCGAAACTTCTTTATCAAAAGTTTCAGATTGGGGTCGACTTAACCTAGTCCAATTTAACCCCACAAAGACACAGGTTTGCGCGTTCACCGCTAAAAAGATGCCATTGGTCGTATCACCTCAATTTGAGAGCACTTCCCTAACTGCATCAGCCAGTATCGGAATCCTTGGCGTCGATATATCAAGCGAAGTCCAGTTTCGCGGTCACTTAGAGAGTAAGGCCATATTAGCCTCGAAGAAGCTTGGTGTGCTAAACAGATCGAGACAGTATTTTACTCCGGCCCACCGCCTGCAACTTTATAAGGCGCAGGTTCGGCCGCACATGGAATACTGTTCTCATCTCTATGCAGGTGCACCCCAGTACCAACTTCTGCCTCTTGACCGCATTCAACGGAGAGCGACTCGCATCATCGACTGCCAAGATATTTCTGATCGACTTGACACCTTGGCGTTGCGTAGAGATGTAGCTTCAATCTGCATCCTCTATCGCTTGTATCATGGGGAGTGTTCAGAGGAATTGTTCGGACTTATACCGGCTGCTGGTTTCCGCCATCGTCCTACGCGACAAAATATCCATCCCCATCACCTGGACGATTGGCACTCCACCACTGTGCGCTTCTCGAGAAGCTTTTTGCCTCGCACAACCAGCTTATGGAACAAATTGTCGCCTGCCGTATTTCCGAACCGATACGACCTTCAAACCTTCAAGAAGAGAGCGTACCTCTACCTAAAAGGCCGGCAACGCACTTGTGACTCTTGAGTTGCGGGTGTCCATGGGCGGCGGTAGTCACTTACCATCAGGTGACCCGTCTGCTCGTTTGCCCCCTATCGCATAAAAAAAAAAAAAAAGGTAGTAACTGTCCGATAGATACGCTTTTATTTTATATAGAAATCCTTCATGCCACACTTAATTGAAGGCAGCATGAATATCTAAAAAAGCAGCGGAGCAATTTTCCTTTGTTTTAGAGACGAATAGTGATAATTTTTATATTAATTCAAAAAATATTATAAATGTAATTACTGCAACATTTTTATGATATAATGTAAACAAAAAGGTACCTTATATCATTGCGCATAAGCGTTATTCATCATGCAAAGTATCTCTTTCGAAACCATATCAAAGCACAAATCCATATTAATCTAGAAAAAAAAATACAGAGAAATGCATAACCTACCACCTTTGTTACCGATGATGACACGTTAAAACCCGGTAAAGGACCAATTTCTTATTATTTGTAAGTAATCAAAAAGATAGTGAACCAATCGCTGGCAACCTGTGATTTTTTTTGAGTAATAGTAACAATAATGGAAATAGGGTAAGCAGTATTTCAGTTCTAAATGTAAATGTATCAGGGGCACTGAACAAAATGTGGGATCATAACCTGGCTTTAAGTGAGTTACATGAATCGAATCACTGTACGTTTAAGTGAAAATTTTATAAGAAAAGGAGAGGAACGTTACTTAACTAACTACATCCTTATTGCTATTTATTCGCGAGATAGTAGGCGAGAGCTTACATATAGGAGGTTCGTGTATTTTATGTAAAAATAATTGACAATGTTCTGAACTACAAGATATAAAGGACTTAGTGTAAAAAAACACTTCGAAATTTGCGGTGTAGAAATTACTGAGCTAAAAATAAAACAAAACTAAAACTCAAATGGTTCATTTTGGACCACAAAAGAATAAAAAAAACGCAAATAAAGATACAAATATATCTCAAATAAAATTTAGCACTAAAATTCAATTAAAAAAATATTCTAACATTTAGACGAAACGCATTGACAATGTTCTATCTTAAGATATATGTCGTGTTTTAAAGACAAAGTTAAGGCCACGTCGGAAATTTCGACCCTAATATAGGTAATAGTAAACCAAGGCAATATAAGTAATTTTATTGATAACGGTAATTTAGTAACAACAGGAATGGACATATCAATGCCATTGTACTGATAGAAAGCAGTTCAATGATACCTTTTACAAAACCTTCGAGGACATCGCAAGCATCGCATCGAAAGCTAATTCATAATTTATAAATACAACATTTGACAACAGTACGTAGATATAAACGGATGGTTGTGAATCCAAGCATTGGTTCCTTTTGATCGTATGGTAAAGACATAGATCATCATGTACTCATTTAAAAAAAAAAATACGTCATTACATATATGGTTACAGTCAGTAGTCAGTCAGTATCGTCGGGCACTTATTTTGATAGTTTTATTTATCGTTTTTAAATCGTATTATCAGCCATTACGCATGCGGAATGCTCATATGGATATTAGACAGTTTTACACTATGAGAATTATAGGCAGTTTCAGTACACTAGAATGCGGAGGCCCTATTTACAATACACAAAAAAGAACACAAAACTAAAAACAAATTCATTATAAATTATGATGGGCCAGGTCTGGTCCCTGTCTGCTGAAATGGAGGTCGCGGGTTTGATTCCCACACTTGACAAAATTTAGTATGATCCGCAAATAGTTGTCCTGAGTCTGGGTGTTCTTTGTGTCCGTTGATTAAATGTTTGCTTAAAGCCCCCGCGACACAGGGATTATTCATAAAGTGTGAGTTGTCTTAAAAACTGAAAAAAAGAACTACTAACAAATAAATATTTAAAATTAAAATCAGAATCAACATTGTTTATTTCAACTGAACCAAACATAGGTATTTTTGAATTGTCAAGAGAGAAAGTCGGTCAGAGTAAGTCAGTCATGAAGCTGGTGGCCTGTTCCAGTACGTAGATTCTATGGAAAAGAACAAGCAAGAAACTCTAAGAACACTCTTTTTCAAATATTTTACATATATTTTTGTACCATAAGTGTACATTCATAAGTGTACATTTATAAATATACATTAAATAAAATATTTCAGGACAACGCAATGTATCATTTTATTGTTCATTGATATCGGATCAAACATCATCGCTCTATAAATTATCACTTAAAATACATAATAATTAACCTAAAACTTTAGGTACAAGTTAAAGTAAGTTTAGATTGGGTTCGGATCTCAAGAAATTAGGAGCGAGTACGATACTTCACGCAAGTTTTCCCAGCTAACTATTCCACTTTGAACTGGATTATATCGATATAACAGTTCGTTTGGGTACGAGTGCATTGAATTCGGGTACAGGTAGTTTGGGCCCTGATTATATTGGAGCTTATTGCCTTAGTGAGTTAAATAACTTTGGGATAATGAATATGAAAGGTGACATTACTAATTAAAGTACAGTTTTTAACCAATAGATATCGCTGGGTTTTATGATATGAAATCAAGTAGACTTAAATAAAATTGTAAAGTTATAGGTTTAAACAAAATGAAATTAATGATAAAACAGGAAAACAACACATACCTTGAACACCTGCTATTTCATGCCAAGACCTGCTTTGAAGATTATATACAGCATGAAGGTTAAAACTCCACAATTTAAAAATACACATGGTTACTTTTGCTAAAAAATAAAAAAAAAACAATCACCCAACTCACTCAAGACACTCAACTAATTGAGATTGATTTCTAATAATATTTATAATATATAATTAAAAAGAGTACGTATGTCAAACAGCCACAAGAACAAATTAAATGAAACATAAATACACTTTTGGCGGAGAAGAGTGCTTAAAGAATTTACTATACTAAGTTATTTAGCAAAGTAGGTACCAAATAAATATTGGCCTATCCACCAAGTGACGATAATAATTTGAACATATATGATATCCGTGTGGTTCTCGGCGGAGTAGAATATATCCACCCATATCTTCCCGTGGGTCGATGTGAATAAGGGATCGGATTGTTATCTATCAGACAGTATGTATACAGTCATAAAGTGCTCGATTGACGGCAATGGATTTGCCTCCTATTACGTTAGTGGGACCAAATTGTTATTAGCAAAATGTCGGTGTTTTATACATTCCCGGGGGCATACAGCGTGAGCGTGCGTATGTATTATTATAAAATAAGTTACTGATATAGAAAACAACTGCCCTCCCGCAAAAACGAATTACGCACAGGAAAGGTGACATTTTGTTCCAAAAAATTATAGCAAGTCAACCTCGGTATGATATAAGGAATCATCCGTATCTTTGTTAAAGCATTTATAAGTAATGGTTAAATAAAGAAACTTACACACATACATGAACTTTAATAAATAAATGACTTTTAAAACGGTAAGCAATCGACTTCAATGAGCCTTTTCAATTCATTTGCGCAATATTTTAACTTTAACATTTGTATAATAGAGCTTCAGTTCCTACATATCTTTTCTGAACTATAAACCAGATGCACAAAAGGCAACATAAAATACATTGACATTGTTCTTAGCGAAACAGTGATATAACAACAGTTGTATATCAAAAATTCTGCATAATTAATCCCTTTTATTACATAACAAAACAACACAAAGACATGCAAAGAATAAACAAAGTAGACGAATATTAAAGGCTACATGAAAAGCTAAAAAGAGATAAACAAAATCTTTTCTATATCTGTAGCGTCGGGCACAACACTTCAATCCCTAATAAACCGTCTAATTAACGAGGTGCATTCATACTGCTTTAGTATGGCGACTTCAAATAGTGAGGAAAATGTAAGGACAATTTTTATACTTTTGCCGTGTGGTTATTGGTTGAGTAGAATTAGGCCACTTCATCTCTTCCTGTGGGTACCGTAAAAGGTGACAAGGGGATTGAACTGCTTATAAGACGTAGTGGCCGGTTGAAGGCGAAAGACTTGCTCCTTATTATACAAGTAGGAATAAATTATGCTTGACATAATGTGGGCGTTTGCTTCTTCAGGAGTACAGCCGTTAGTGTTTGTATATAATTTTACTACTCAAATGATTAACGATATCATAGTTTCAAATATATGGAAAATCTTTGGAATCGTAACAAAACGGATAAATTTAATTTAAGGCCGGCAACGCACTTGTGACTCTTGAGTTGCGGGTGTCCATGGGCGGCGGTAGTCACTTACCATCAGGTGACCCGTCTGCTCGTTTGCCCCCTATCGCATAAAAAAAAAAAAAAAATTTAAAAGTCACTTCTTGGTATCTTACACGAAATCGGCATCGATGTGAGTTACGGGTTGACATTGATTATAATTATTTGCGCTGGAATAAATTTTCAATCTGTTCTAAATAGACTATATACTTTTCATATCATATACACACCTAATCTGTATCCTAGAAGGAGTAGGCAGTAGCGTAAAGCGTTAAAGCCCACATTTTGCCAATTATAAGCCTATTGCCCTTATCCAGGCACTTTTGAGAATTAGATCTGCAAATTTGGAGTATATTCAGAAGAAAGGGAGAATAGATAGGGGAGGATAGGGATGTTCTTTATACAGATAATTGGGTAGTAAATAGTACATTATGTATAGCATTAGCTCTAACTTAAAGACTTATGTAAGTTATCAAATACCAAATAATCGCATAGCGGAAGTCTATTATATTGGTTTATATAGACAAGTAGAGGCCTAGCTAATAATTCCTATTATTAATATTTTTACTTACTAACATTTTTTTAGATTAACATATATTATTCGATAATAATAAGTTTCTAGTTTGACAAAAAATATATATATGTTAGGAGGACTATTCAACGGGACATTATTTTTGCGACAGTTGAGAGGGTATGTTAAAATATACAGATGGGTATGCGTACGTAATACTTACTATTTTAAGTTCGTATTTTGTATTTAGGTAGTTAAATCCTATAGTATGAATTGAATGAAACCTTTAACATCTGTGGTTAATAGTGAATCGTTTCAAGTAATTGAATTACTTAGTTACGTAACTATTTTGTTCTAGATAACATATAAAAACTTTGGTGGTTGCGAGAGTTTACGTATAAATGTGGCAACATCAGGTACAAGCACTAAAGAAAAAATGTGGACCACTTAAGTAAGTAAATGGGTTACTGACGTTAGCTAAAGGGGAGCAATTACGAGACTCGAATTTGCAACAACAAAACTTTAAGTAGATATTCTAGTTAGTATGATAGTGTTTTTATTCCTTCATTCAATTCCACTTATTCTTATTAAAAAATAAAAGTGGAATTTCGTCTATTTAAAATATCAGTATCAAGTATAAAGGTTGATTTATTCGTATTGTGAATATCATCAATAAATTTAACAATTGAAAGTAGCAGTGGATGTAAATTTTATGTTGAAGTGAAAAGCTTTCGTTGAAGCTTTTCTTTGTAGTACAGAAATATTATTCATATTGAGAATTTAATTCAAAATTCGTAATTTACTAATTGAAGCTCTTTCAGTCTTATTCTGCAAGATCAAACACAAAACATACCTCTAAGAGAATTAGAGTTCCACTTCTAATTTCTCCTGTCTAATCAAGGTAGCATTTGAATGCTATAAATTAAACTGTAATTAAGAGAAGCGGGATAATAAATGCTAATTTATAGAAAATGTGAAAATCACTCAAAATGAACTGTAGACAAGTGAGTCAGCAAAAATAGTTTTATATCTGCCAAAGCGAATTGTAAAGTTTCTGTCGGAAATCGGAAAGCGATATCGATTTGTGGGGATCTCTCTGCTGTTGAGTTTGAGGTCCATGTAGAGGCATTAAATGTAGGGTTCATTACGACTTATTATTAAGAGAAGACTAATAAAGCTAGACTTAAACCCTAACTTTTATATATTTTTGATGATTTGTCTTTGATGAACTTTGTCTTCATTTTATGCTAAATTGTGGCGTGCTTTTATATACTATTTTTAATACTTGCTTTGTAATTATAGTCAAAATAATTCTTTAATTGTAAAACTATAATATATTATACCTTTGTATTTTTTCTTTTATAGGTGTTGTTAGAGTTCCATATTAGAATTGCTGAGTGAGAGTGACGTTACTTATTTATAACTATGAGATTACTCGTATATCCAAATCTTAATACAAACTTCGTTTTAATAATTTAATTTAATGCGAACGCAGTTTTCTGTAAAGATCAACCAACCGAAGATTTTAAATAAGACATCCGAATTCAGATGGCATCTTCAATTTCCTTTTAATTCTTAGAACGATATTTGAGCCCTGAAAGATAATTCTGGGCAATTTTAATAAAAAACATAAAATTTAATTAAATTAGAATTAAATTTGTCTCTAAGAAGTTTTGTTGTCAGTGTCTTTAAATAGCGTTTCTAGATATTATGAATGTTTAGTATTTCTGCCGCCGGGTTACCACTGGGTTTGGTTCTTAGCTAGGATAAATAATTCCATGATGAGCACTGTTGCAACGGCACTGTAGATCAAGTAAATAAGTGAGACTAAAGTTTTTGTTTAGATTTCAAATATTTTACAATACATGTAACTCGCTCTTAATAGTCTCTTCGCAAACCATGGATTAGACCTCACCCATGGCTTGCGAAATTGTAACTGTGTTTTAAATTCATTATGTACCTATAAATATAAGTGGTACTACTATGTAGATCCTTTCCTTAAAAATAATATGTTTATTAAGAGGTTTTACGCCTAATGGAATTCAAAATGAATCCAAGCAAGTAAGTTACACACATCAGACTCCCAATACAATCACTGGTTCTGTCTCTAGATATAATTTATCTATAATGTGTACATATATACCTAGTTATATATGTAAATATGTACCTACATCTGCAACATAGAATACGCTACTGGTTTTTTTATCATAAAACTAATGTAAGGTTTCTCATATTATAAGTTTTTTTTTATGGAATAGTGGGACAAACGAGCGGACGGGTCACCTGTTGGTAAGTGAATTCCACCGCCCATGAACAATTGCAACTCAAGAGAACGCAAGAGTGCTTTGCCTTCGGTAACCTCATTCACACATACGTGCCGAAGCATGGCTCCTACACGTTTAAAGAATATTACTAAGAATAAATTCTATTAACTAAACTTAACACTGGATTTTTGTAACGGATTTGAAAAATAGTTAATTACAAATATTCATGATATCTTCTTTTATAAAGAATTACATCATACATCTATTTAGCACTCACAGTCACTTTTCTTTATCCGAACGCAACATACTTTCATGAGAAAGTTTGTCTGTTACAGAACTTCTTACTTATTGCTGGTCTAACTTTGTTCAATGAATTCTGTAGAATTGTCCCTTATCACTTTCGGACTTAGTTTTGTCAGAGGCACTCTGGACAATAGTGCGAGTGTCAGCTGCTGCCAGTACTTTCAAAGTGACCTTCAGACTGCGTTGTGTAAGATCTGCTAATCGTACACGTAGTACAACTTGTACACATTTTTGTAGCATTTTGTAAATTAATTATATTTAGTGCAATTTCTTTTTTACCAAATTCAAAAACGGATTAGGCTTTATATTTGACTATGTGTATTTCTGTGTGTTGAACGATTTCTACACCAAGGTTTTAAATTGTAGATTTTTACTATTGAAAGTGTTCTCACAAAAATAAATAGATTGTCTCCGAAAAAAACTAGTCATGTGCAACCTACAATACAAGTTGAGTGTGCAATTAGCGTGTACTTGTTGACAGATTATAAGCGAACTCTATCTCTTTCAAACGCTTTCTTTTACATGAGTTAGAAAGAGATATGAGTATTATAATAGATGAGTCCTTGCATTTCCATGTTACCATAGACTCATATGATTTGTGTTTTTTTTTATGGAGTGATGTTGGGAAAAAGCATTTCGCCGAGAAATCTAGTTCTTTTAGATGTGTGTGACCGTGATTCATTAGTTAATACAGTTGTCGTGGGAGAGCCATACTCACTTATCAATGGGCCGGCTCGACTGAAGTATTACGGCCACGGCCTCACAGAAAATCTTTAGATAAATAACGCTTGCATTGTATACCCAAATGAGTAAGTCTCCTCTTCACCCTCCCTCATCTCACCTCTTCTTTCCCATCCCTCATCCCCCTATTCCTTTGTACGCTGTCCCATCCCCTCAATCACAACTATTTGTGGATCACTCAAATTTTTGTCCCATGTGGGAATCGAATCCACGACCGTTCAGCAAGTCAGAGTCAGTCAGCGACTACGATGCCCGTCAAACACTATAACTTCATAGAATAAACACGTGTATTGAGATTACATCTCTAACTAACTCCCTATGAAAGAACTCATTACAATTACAATACGTACCTAGTTTCAACCGAGGTATGTTTCATGATAGTACTCGTATATCTACCGAATAACCTAATTTCTACTACAAAGTATTTTAATAAAGAGCGGCTTAGAACATTACGGATAAAATAATTTTATTCACAATGAATAACGCTCTAACTCTCATATAAAGATACGAGTATGGTTAATTCTTGTTTAGACCAACTACTTTTTTTTTTAAAGAGGTGCGGTCCAGATTTCAAAGTATAACAGAGAATCGGCTTATTTTTTTGGAAAATCCTTGAAAAGTAAGTTGAATAATTATCTTCATTACATAAAGATTATTATAATAGTAACATTCTTTATAATCTGTACCGTAATACACAAAATACACAGATATAAAATCTATGTTGTTATATAAGATATTACTCGTTTCAAGCTGTAGCGTGACGTTATAAAGCGTGTAATCCGTTTTAACAAGGAGGCTACACTACACACACAAAAAAACAGATATTTTGACTTTTGACTGACATCAGAATCACTAACGAGTAGACCAACAGGAGGTAGTTGGTTACCGTATATATGTACATACATACATACATACGCTCCCTCCTGTGTCCAGAAGGGGTTGACAGAGATGTATTAAAGTACTACATTTTGTCAATTAGAATTGGTCCATCTAACGTAATTGGGGGCACTACATTTGTAATTTCTTATTTGTAAGCCTACCATAATGACTCCACTTTGCCTGATGGTAAGCATTAAATGGAGTCCAAGAGTGGTGGTCACCATCCTCATTGCATGTCTAGTCAATGTAGTATAGTAACCCACACTATGGCGCCCTGGTGAGATGCTTTTATGACTGTATGACATAATTAACATATGACTGTATGACAACATTAATTAATAACAGTCGAATCCCTTAGTCGCATTTTACGTCACCCATGGGAAGAGACCCTGTGTGTTCCCATGGGTTTTACTAAGGCATCAGATCTATCAGATAGTATAGATATGTATATATAGCCATACGTAAGTGTGACTTCTTGGTTCATGGATATAGGCGTGAGATCATCAATAATTATAATCGTTGTAGTACCCGTGTGAAGAAGCTGCGTAAAGATGCCAATTTAAAAAAAGTTAGGTCTTATGAACCACGGTATGTTGAAAGCTAGACACAGTAGTCGCTTTTAAATCGGAATTGAATTCGCATTGGAGCGCCTTTCTGTATTCGGATGAGGCGCCTCTCGCTTATTCGATTTGTTGCTGGTACGAGATTTGAGTTTGTAAGACCCTGTGGCCATTGGATGTGATAAATGTGGATGTGGTATTTTATTGTGCACAGATATTTTAAACTGTTATTTTAGTAGGATTGTAGTGCGTTGCTTTGGTTGAGTAAGATTACTAAGAGGTGATTCGATTTTTTGTTTGCCGAGATAGCTTTAAACTACTAAAAGTCAAAAAGTTCCTTAAGAAAGTCCAAACTTATACCTTGACGTTCGAGTCAAATACGCAACTATTCTTATGTAGGCACTAGATAGGTCAGGTATTGGACAAGAAATCATCTGATGTTTACTCTTTCAGCGCGACCCTTTCACAGTTTTGGGAATCTCTACCTGTGATTTCCCTTGCTTATGCAGAAACTGTATCGGCACACATTGTTTTAATGTTAGTTCGTTTTTTTAGCATATTGCATCGATATCACTTGAGCCTTACGAAAAAAAAAAACACCAAAACGATACGAAACAGTGGTAGAGTCATGCTTAGGCACTAATGGGCCGGCTAGACCAGTGCGATACCACGGCCTCACAGAACACATAGAACCGATTGTGAAGAAACGCTTCCGTTGCATTTCTCCCGTCCTCTTTCCCATCTCCGCATCCATGCCTTCTTTTTTCCCTTACTCGTATCCCCCCATCACATCACCCTCAAAGGTGGGCAGCGCACTTACGACTCTTGGTGACCCGTTTGTTCGTCTGTCCCCTTTGCTACCTGCGGCGTTAATTTTTTTTTCAGATGAAAACGAAAGACATGTTTTTTTGCCTTTCTTTAAGTGCACGTGCGAAATGTGTAGGATGCTCAATACTTTAGGCCAAGGCTTTATATCATGCATACTTTTCTTTGTAATAGTAAATCTTAAAAAAAATACATACCTTAACACAGGGCACGGAACAGGTTTTCACATTTACTAACTGATCCACCAGCCACTGTAATAAGGCGAATACCTCATCCAAATCTTTTTACGTACTTCAAGGTTCACCAAACAAAATCCTCTCCCGGGAGAACTATTGAATAGAAGGGACTTCTCTAGATAATACACAGATAAAAGTAAAACAGAAACTTACTTTATTAATTGATATAATAAGTATGAATGCAATATTGGTATTGTTTGAGGAAACTTGGAGTGTAACTTGGAAGGTAACTTGCTCTGAGAGTTGAAATACCAAATTATATATCAGTAGCTCTGCATTTTCGCTAGCGATAACTTATAACAATTGCTAAACTAAATATAGTCTTTGTAACTTTTGGATAAAGCACTTTTCTGATTGTTGAGAGAAGTGTGGTCGAAGGGATACAGATACACTGAATGACAGGAACCGCTATAGGTGAAAGATTATAATATTGATTTTCACCACACTGATAACCGACAAAGAGAGGAACACTTAATGGTTTTTAATCTACCCACTCTTGGGTGAAGGATCACTAAGATCGCTATAGCTTTAAAAAAAATCCTTTCAATAGTGAAAGATTTAATAAATTTGAGTTACTTGTTTTAAAATCTATAACTTAAATATATAACAAGTGTTTCTCAGTCGAGCACTGTTGTCAGGTTGGTTCTGGTTGGTAGATGTAGAGTCACGGAGGAACTTTTGGTTCAGATCGCTTTTCTTGCTATGTTTTTCCACTTCCTCGCTTCTTCGGCATTGCGAGAGCATGTCACTTCTCGGGTCACTGTTTAACAAGGTCTGTTCAGTAGTAGATAGGTGAATCATCCTTTGGACGTCTTCCTTGCTATCTAGCCTTATTATACCATCAGACGTTCAATAGAGCTGAGACGACAATAGTACAAAGTATTTAATATAAGGCCTTCAATACGTTTAGCATCAGTCAAACATATAATTTAGTTGGAAATGTTAACAGGAATAGGAAGATGTCGAGTAAATATCAACCTAAGCGTTTTTTAAAATGTAATTTCTACGCTTAAACTTTATATCTGTTCTCAGTTACTTTTAGAGGGAGAAAACAAAACAAACAACACGAAGTTCGCATTACGGTGGCGTGTTCATTCTGTTCTGAAACTGTTTAAACTTAGAACAAGTTTAATCGGCTATCGCTTTTGTTTCACAATCGGTAATATGCATGTGATTGAAATAATAGAAAAATAGATTTTTATTTGTTTAAATGTATTTCAATTTAGAGGTCTCGGGCTTTCTGCATAATCCAGTGTGAAGTTATGGGTATGCGATCCTGACTTGCTTTAGATATTGCTTATACTCCTCATGCCATCTGTATAAGCATTTCCTTCTCTTTCTATCTTTGTTTTCCTGTCAATATACTCCAAATGTTAAGATTTTTTTTTCCTTCACGTTTAAACCTACATCAATATTCTAGCTTATTAAGCAATTTAATACTGGAGTCGCTATTAGACTGCGTTTTTTTTGTATTTTCGAGAAAGATATATCAAATGAAAAAAAAAAAAAAATATATTCGATACACCACGTCAACACAATCTGTAGAATATTAAGTTCATGTTGCCAACATCATCGTCTTCATCATCATCAGCCTATCACAGTCCACTGCTGGAGATAGGCCTCACCCATTGCACGCCACTTCGATCTATTTTCGGCTTCTCAATGCAAGAAATCGTTTTCCCCAACGGTCGTCGGTTCTGTTATACTCATTATGTATGTGCTAGTTATGTTCTGAAGCAGATAGGAAGTAAACTAAATAATAATATATATCGGTGCGACTACTTAAATGGAGCATGCCGGCCATGACGCCGATATAGTGAAGTATTGGAAAAATACAATGTTGATTAATTAATTTACCAACTATTTAAAAAAAAAAAAACAGAGATCAGATCAGATCAGAAATCTCACATATGACCTTCTGATCCGAAACTATGAAAAGCTTATACTAATATAACATGACTGATGATATATATACTTATATATACATATATTTCTAAATTCATAGACTCATGCCATAGACAAATTACTCCCAGACAGAATGAATAATCATGCTTGTCAATTAATTATTTGTCGTTCAGCAATTGTAAAGCTTCAGCAAACATTAAAAGCAAATATATGTATGTAGTACAAGCATCTATTGCTTAGTCCTTAATTTTAGTTTTTATCTTTTAAGTTTAAATGTTCGAATCATCAAACTTCCAGCATTTTCTGGACCACTCGAAGACGTTATTAATGTCTAAAGTATTCTCTCTCAAATACAGTTTAAAAATTAACGACAGAGTAAAATAAGAAAAATACTTTGATTGATGATTTCTTAATAATGCTTACAAAAAAACCGTGATAGAATATATAGTATCTATTGTACAGCAGCAAATCTTCAGCCCCTTCAAATGGACGAAAAGCTTCACATAAAACCTCATACCAAAAGATCTTTGATCTTTCCAAACTTAGTATTTCAATAACAACATTTGTATGGGGGCTCCGTCATTCTCTGCCCTTTTCAATGCGTTATCTTTTTCTATATCTGTCTCCCTCTGCCGTTTGATGAAGCGTGACTTCGGTATAAATTTGCTGATTTTTGTACGATATCCAGTAGTAGGTAGTGTTTTCTTGGCGAGAATGTTTAGGGCCTGTTTATAAATATTTTAGCTGCTTGTGTAGTTCTTTATTATTCTATGTGTTTGTATAGTTTTTTAGGGTTAAAGGAGTTTTTACTGTCTATTTTTGCTCCTGTAAATCTGTAAATGCTTAGGATGCATCTGCGATTTTGGAAGAAGATAGGCTCGCTTAAATAGTCAACCTGTATGTACGCATAATGGACCTTTCAATGGTCCCGAGACCGATGAACCCATCATGAAAATAAAATAAAAAATCCATGTGCCACCGACAGACATACACAAACTTATACCATCATTCGTTTTCGTAGAGGATTAATAAATAATTAGCCCATGAATGTTTATATAAATATTCATACACATATGTTTATGTCTATATCTTATTTGGATCTAAATAATAAAAGCTTAATATGTAGTTACCATAAATTAATTTATTATATTATATGTTATATTATTTCCAAGCTCTCAATGTGGGAGAGCCGTACTTAGACATGTATCGGCGGCTTGACTGGAGTCATACTACGGCCTTACGAAAACTGGATTTCAAGCAATGTTTTTGTTGTGTTTCAGCTAGTGAGTCAGGTAAACGGAGGCGTCAACCCTCCCCCTCCTCTTTCACTTCCCATCAGGTCCCGTCTCCTCCTTACATTTTTAATATAAAAAAAAAACTTTCAAACTACAAAAAGCAGTTTTGGATTATTCTTAGTAATTGTAGGTCTAAGTCCAATTGCTTCACTTAAAAAAACTCTAAGACATATTTATCAACAAAAAACCTTTTAACAAACAGGATGATTACAAACTGTTTTACTTAGCGCTCGCTAACAGAAGGGGGAGACAATAGTTACTTGTTTGCGGGCCCAAGTTTTATCCCTTACACAGTATAGCTCTTACCGCGTTCGTTCATTCACTCATTCATTCAACCCCCTTAGCGAGAACCTAGATAGTTCATTCGACGAATGAGTGTGCAGTATCATTGTCTAAGATTCTCTTTATAAAAGCCATTTAAAAACAAAATCTTCAGTTTTTCGATATTAAATTAAAAAAAGGTAATAATAATGCAGACAACGTACTCCACTGAAAAATAATTAGGTATTTTATAGGTACCAACCATCACATCACTTTTGTTATCAGTCTAGGGACTCGAGAGTGTTATTTATCAGACTATAAAATAAAATCGTGGAGGTCGTAAAATTTCTATGCGTTACATATGTTTGGTATGTGGATACGTATGTATGAATGTGGGAATGTATCTATACCATTGTGACCTCCGGTGGCCTAAACTGCTTGTCCAATTATGAAGGGCAGATATCGTCGTGGATATCGTAATCGTCCTAATGGTCAGATTGATAAGGGAAACGTTAGAAAAACATAATGCAGTGGGTCTAATTTATTTTTTACTAATAAATTTTCCAAGATTTTATCTGAAACATGTTCTCCGTCTTTTCTGTTGTCAACTACTGTTTTCATTTATGACCTGCTGGTGAAATATAGAGTTATCAAAACAGGTTATTCACATACCGAAGGCAGTTTATATTTTCTTATGCATATTTTTTCGATATACGCTAAGGATCATAGTTATTCAGAATCTACTAAAAGGTAACACGAGCCGTAATTGATGTACAAAAGATTTTCATTTCCTTAAAAACAGAAACTCTTACAAAGTTTCCTAATATTCCGATTTTTGAGACTCTATCAGGCACTTTATAAAAAATATACAACACAAGCCATAAACCTGTCGTTGCTTAATGACGACCTTATAATGTCCAAGCGCATACATACCTAATTTAAATGTTGTGTAGACGAATAAAAATTTTCGTTTTTCACACTTTCTTCTTCTTTCATAAGTATAATAATTATCCATTTATACGAATCAGTTTAATCCACACTAAGGTGCAAAAGCTGATAAACGATAAATTCTAGACATACTTGTAAATATAAGTGATTGGGAACGCACTCTATCTAGTCGAACGTGAAACAAACATTTATACATTAAGAGGTATCAGAGATGAGACAAAAGCTTTTGTTGTAACAATGGTTACCTTATATCTGATCACTTGGTACGTTTGGACATAAACGGAGGAGGGAGGCGTTAGACATCTGCATAGTAAATTGATTTAATTACATAATTGCAATGTATAGGTTTAACAGTGTTATTGTCTTGGAAATACAATGATTAATAAATGAAGTATATGTTAAACAAAGGATATATGTTGATGAAAATGAGTAGGTAGTTGGGATAGACTGTAGGTGGAAAACGGAGTTATGAGTGCTATAGCGTATAATGGGATGAGGCTTATGTTTAGTACTGGACTGTAGTAGACTAATTGATTGATTGATTCAAAATGAATATGGATGTTTCATTATATACGTTCAATCTTTATATATGTTCCAAGCTGATTTTTATTTTAAAATTTATGATTTAAATAAAAATTAGCTGTTACTCTCGACTCAAAGGAATCAAAAGTTACTTATCTGCTTTTCTAGACAATCGCCTATCTATGTGCCCAAATTTCACCCAAATTCGTCGCAGAGTTTTATCTAGATTGAGTTACCTAACTTTTTTTTTAAGTAAATTATATTATACGTAACTATAGATGACTTATGACTCGTATAACAACTATTAAACACTGAGCGATCGATTTACCTTCGACCTTTACTGAAGTTTCGAACATAATAGATGACTTGACAATGACGTAGCGAGTGCTTAACGGCTGTATGCGAATCCTTTACTGATATTAATAAATATTCAGTTTCATAGGTATTAGGGGGAAGAAGCACCATGATATTGCCACGTAAAATTGACACCTTTGTTGCATCATTTTATTTTGGCAAAAAAAAAAAGAAAATTGTCATGAATTTTTGACTGTCATACTGAATTGTCATACTGTATTCATAAAATTTCAACGGCTTATGAGACTTATGAAGGTTGCTATTACGATGTACGGAACTTTGAAAGCTATACGGAACTTCGAATCTTGCTAGGCTTCGAAGTTCAGTACAGCATATATTCATTTTTTACAACTGTAGCTAAAAAGCATGCTAAAAAAGTAATAATGTAATATGACCGCGTGGGACTCTTCTGTGGGTGTCTTGAAAGGCGACTAAGGAATCGGACTGTTATCTAGGAGACAGTATATAAGTATACCGTCATACAGTTCCCTGATGACGGCAATAGCTTACCCCCTATAACGTAAGTAGTACTAAATAATGATTGGCTCGGCCTCTATTCTTTTCCCTCCTCCCCTCCGCTCCCATTACATATAACTCTTCGAGTTGGAAGTGCCCATGGGCTACGGTTGTCACTTACTACCAGGTGACCCATCTGCTCGTTTCACCTACTCCACGATTTACAAAAAATGTAGGCATGAATATTTGTATGAATCAATTTACCAAAAATCGATCGTATTATCTTATAAGAGATAAGAATATCATTTACAGAACACACTTCTTATTTAATCACAACATAATTGTTATGATTAAATAAGTTAACAGTTAACAATTATGTTGTGATTGAATAACACACTCCTTATTTATTACAACATAATTGTTGTGATTAAATAAAAAGTGTGTTTATTTCAAACTAAGAAATTTTAAATAACAATCTAACTAAAAGAACGCAGGTCCTCAAACCTAAAACATTTTCCTCGGCACTAACGACACGGTATTCCTCTTAACAGCGACACTTCACGAGCAACACACCACGGCATCCATTTTCCACTTTGCCAAACATTTAAAATTATTCTTAGTACTTCCAAATTAAGGCTTACAATCGTTTGGAAGACTTTCATTGGGTCATAAACGTTTACTGTGAGCCCTGAGTTTGTCTTCTCTCTTTAGTTTCCAGTTAAAAAGGTGTTATTTGTTAGTAGTGGTATGTTAATTACAGTTTTCTAATATATGTACGTGCATATACCTATACACATATAGATATACTCACGGCTATATGCCCTAAGGCAGTGAAAAACCCAATTTTGCAGAGGGCCATATATTAAATTTAGAATGTGTAGGCGGGCCATATTCAATTTTATAGTATATATTTATTTATTTCATTTTATAGTACAATATACGGTTGTTAAAAATCATATCAATGTTATAAAAGAGGGTAATTATTTTGAGCTCTAGGATCCAGATACCTGACTTCTCCTGTTTTTGACAAACTCATAGATGTCTGGTATCATATTTGTTGTAAATATTTTAAGAATTGATTGGAGATGTTTATACGTAAGTCTTGTGCGATGTTTGCCAAAATCGAATGGATTGTTAAAAATTGGGAATTCTATTTCATTCATTTTGTGGAAGTCTTCAAAACGATTGTTGAAATCCGTGATCAGATTTTGCAGAAGTTGAGAATATTGATGCAATTTTTTTTGGTTCACTGTGCCAAATGATTTTAAACGAGAGAAACAATCCAAAGTTTGATTTTTTAACTGATTTTACCACAGACTAAACTTTGTTTCAAAGGATTGAAAATTTGAATATATTTGAGTGACAATCAGATTTTTACCCAGTAACTTTACATTCAGCTCAGTCAAGTGTTTATTCACATCTACAAAAAAAGGCACAATCAACCAACCAGTCACTGTCATAATCAATTGGGTTGTCTTTTTCTAACATGAAAGCTTGAAGAGGGTCACTTAGTTCAAAAAATCTTTCTAAAACTACTCCTCGACTGAGCCAACGAACTTCGGTGAAATAAGGTACATCAGAAAAGGTTGCGTCCAAATCTTGTAAAAACTGCTTGAACTGTCGGTGATTTAATCCTCTGCTCCTTATAAAATTTACTATTTTAATTATTCTTCATTAATTATAAAGTGATGTCCACAAAATTCTCTGATGTTTTCTGTTTTAATTTAGTTACAATGTCCGAATGTTTGCCAGCCATGGCAGGAGCGCCATCCGTAGTTGTGCTGCTAAGTATATTCTAGTCGAGTTCATATTCTACTATCAAATGGTCAATAGCAGAATTAATATCTGTTAGCTGTTGTGAGTTTATAGCTCTTCAGTTATTACAAAGTTATTGTTAATATCTTGTATAAAAACAGCAAGGTGAGCTGTATCAACAGTATCGGTGCTCTCGTCAACAGCCAGTGAAAAGTTTATAAATTCCTTAATTTTCTCCTTCAATTGAAGATCCTAATTTTGAGATAAATCATTTATTCCTGAAGCAACAGTGTTTCTTGACAGCGAAATAGTTTTTATTATTGACTTTTGAAATGGAAATGAAATTTAACAGTGGAGCCATGCTTAGACACGAATGGGCCGACTCGACCGGTGCGATCACGGCCTCTCAGAAAACCGGTTGTGAAGTAACGCTAATGTTGCATTTCCCCGAAATGAGTGAGGTTTCCGGAGGCCCAACTCTCCATCCCCTCTTTCCCCTCCCTCACCCCCTCTCCTCTTTCCCAGCTCCTCATCCTCCTCTCTTCTATCCCCTCCCCTCATGCCCCCTCTCCTCTTTCCCAGCTCCTCATCCACCTCTCTTCTTTCCCCTCCCCGCATCCCCCTATCCCTCATCACCCTCGAAGGCGGGCAGCGCACTTGCGACTCTTGAGTTGCAATTGTCCATGGACGGCGGTTGTCACTTATCATCAGGTAACCCGTCTGTTCGTCTGTCCCCCTATAGTATAAAAAAAACATCGGCAACATGCAGTCTTCAATAAAACACAATGTGTCCATTCTTATTTTTGAAGTGTAACGATCGAATTTTGATTTATGATTCGTATCATAGTGTCTCTTTAAGTTAAACTTCTTACAAACAGCAACCGTTTGATTGCAAATCAAATAGTGGTTTACCTTTCCATTCTATGAAAAAATATGCAATTTCCCATATAGACTGTAAAACTGTGCACTCACTATCAACTTTACGTTTATGTGACATTATGCCGAAATCGCTCTTATTAATCTGTCAAGTTATTATTTTTATTACTACATACTGTCTCATTAAACAGTTCGATCCCTTAATCGACTTTTACGACACCGATTTACGAAATAATAGGGTGGCTGTATTCTACTCCACGAAGAACCATACATAGATGCATACGTACTCAAGCTTTTTCCGTCGGTGTTAGCATAGAGAACCATCCACCGCTTGCTGCTCCTCATCCCTCACGAGCTACCTCCACTGTAATCACACCTTTCATATAAGCAATAACAATGAAATGAATACATTATAATGATCGCTATTTGATTTCGATAGAGTACTACAATTGCAATCACCCGAAACCAGTTATGCACTAAGCTCGCTAAGAATATGTATAGAGATTGAACAGCGAACGGCAGCCTCCTTCCTTGAGTAATAAATATGCCATTGATATACATGACTGAATAGTCTTAACAATATACATACAATTTATTTCCGCAAAGAATAACCACAAGTAAAAGTTAAATACATTTAATTTTGTTCGTTCATCCTCCCCCCGTGTTCAAAACTACCATAACCCATTATTAGTTCTTGTCCTCAAATGATTTTGTCTTAAATATTTAAATGTTCAATGTAAGTATTTTGTATTTACCTTTTATGACGTGTACTAACGAAACTCAGAAATATATATTTTAAATGTTAAATATATATAAAAGAACAAATGCATTTAACAATATTTTTTTTGTTGTAAGAACCTAATAACGACAACACAAACATAGATTTCCATTCAATCTAGAATAAAGCCTGAACAAACGAAACTAAATGCAGTTTCCAATAATATCAATAGCGGCGACCAAGTTTAGACAGTTAAAACCGTTCTCAGTGTCCTGATAAGTCTGCAGACAGCCTTCAGCACTTTATCTTTGTTTTTGAAAACAGAGGCATAGGTGATTAGAAACATAAAGTGTGAATTTGTTGAAATCGACTATCTTGTTCATCATTTTTATTATGTATATGTTATAGTTGGCTTTAGAAGGTCATCGACGTCACATCAACACACGTCTGCATGTCTAAGACACACAAACTAAAAAATGGTTCTAAATAATAAATGCACGTCAAAATAAACAATTTGAGACTTTTTCAGTTACACAAAAGTTCAATTACAATTGCTTAACCATTCATATATTTGGAACGGATAAAAGCTCCATTATGTGTGACACAAGTAAAATTACTAAAAGACCGTTAAACCTGAGTGAGTCGTCAACTTCCTCCCTATTTTTTTGCTGACGTTATCTATATCACATTCTAAATCCCTATGTCACACCCGCTATAAGGAAGATTCAAACTACAGCTCACATGTCGAAATTTTTCGAGTCCTCTAGACTCCAGGGCGTGAAAAAGAAGCATAAACCTCTTTTGTGAGCATCCGGGTAAAAATATATTTGTGTATATTTGATTTATATTTGATATTATTAACTAGAATTTTATTAATACATAAAAAATGTCTTTGTAGACGTTCTTTTAAGGAGGCGTTGTTATGCCAGCCAAACATTTCTACTCTGATGCCGATTGAATCATCAATATTATGTCGCTCTGTAAATTGGTAACATTTTAGTTTTGTAGTTTCACACATCTCGTTGATTCTTCATATGGAGATGCATTTATATTCTTTTAATTTATTTAGTGTGTTGAATTATTTGTTTAGTATAGAAACTATGTTAGTATTTGTGAGAAATCTCTGACCTCTTAAAAGATTGGATACTTTTTTTTCATCTTAAATACAGCATCCAGATATCGGACTCTTAATCGTGATATATGTGATGGTAACCAATTTTCAGTGGTCTTTTTATTTTTAGCTTAGTTAGTATAGAACTTTGAAGCATTTATAATAATAATCAACATGATACTACATTTCGTTATAAAATATTTTGGGTACGAATCAATCTGCATTTATGAAACGGACGTTCAAAATGGTGAACTATTAATTTTAAATTTATACTTCAATAGAACTTCCTACGATACAACTTTTATGGAAGTAACCTACTAATAAACCTTTTAATATCTCCTTTCTGATTTCTTTCTCTTAAGACTTTTTAGAATGGTAAGTTTACATACCCTGAGAATAAATTTATGAACATAGCTGGCTATACTAAAATTTCAGGAAACGATTACTGTTAGGAAGGTAATGAGTTGTGTTTAAATATCTTTGTGGAAACTTCCAATATAGCAGAACTATACATCAGTACCATCTAGCAGAGACAAGCTGAACTATGAAACAACTTCTCTAATGACGTAGTAAGATCCTGACATAAAAAAGATCCTGAATCGCGACATAAAAGTTTTTGCCCCGATTACTATATACACAACTTCCCAAAGTCAACTTCTAGGCATGATCACCTCGCCGTTTTGGAGGATCCTGTGTGTGTGACCCTCGAGACAGCAACCTTTCATTTCAGATTTAAAAAATAACACCAGTACTTGTTAGGTTCCGTGAAATTTATGTTTTACACTTACCTCACCAAACCATCACTTGGAACTTATAAAACATAATAATAAATTATACTTTCACAGTATGGGTGCACGGTTGATTTGAGTTGAAGTAAACGAAGAATAATGAATCCACTCTGCCTGATGGAAAGCAACAAGTGGAGTATAAGAGTGGTGTTCACCATCGTCATTGCGAATGTAGTCAATGCAGCATGGTGACCCACACTATGGCGGCCTGGTAAGATGCTTTTTCACCAATTATCGAAAGAAGTAAGGAAGAGCAGAACCGTTTTTATTAAAGCATATAAATTAATTTAGATCAGAGTTAGATAAAAGGCTCGAACCCGTAAGTTATTGTTTATACTAGCTTATCTATCGGTATTAGCAATATCAATTTCCTACCCTTCCTATCCTCCCCTTCCTGTCCATATACCAAAATTTTCTAATGTAATACCCAAACTTTCCTAGACCACGGTAGTAATCTTGCCCAATATTTCGTATATGGGACTAAATTTTAATTGGAAAAAGTGTGGGTTTGTAATATGCCTCTGTCTGCATATTTCTTTTTAACCGTAGGAACCAACACGTTAGCTTAAACATACGTATTTTTTAGAACAGTTCAAAAAGAGTAGTCAGAAGTGTATTTTTATTATTTTAAGGTTTGGTGTTATCATAAATTAAACCCAGTACATTGAATTGATTGCAATGATATGATACACACAAACCGAGACTATTTGTCAATGTTACCTTTAAGGGACAATTTAAACTACCCTGTTTTGATCGTCACGTATGATGTAATATTACACGTATGTTTTGTACAGCAAACGGTGATGTCGTAGCTCAACTTTATTAACCTTTCAAATTTCTTTATATCCATGTATAATCGAAATAACTGTAATCGTCATAATTTGTGTCGTGAATCTGAATTTCCAGTAAATTGGCGAATATTGGAGGCAGAGTAATGCATTGTTAAATCACAACAATTTGTCGTAACCCTGTATTGAATTGGCCATTTATTTCCCCATATTCTGTGGTTGTGGTATACTTCTAATTGGGATGACATTTCGGGACCCATTGGATATCATGAATGGCTATTTTGACCTCACTAATGACTTAGCGAAGTATTTCATTAAATGTGTTTATGGTTCTGTTATGTATTAATAATGTAATGAAATCTGAATAACTATGCAAACTGTCATTTTAGTTTTAAACAGTATCAGTTTAAAAGTAAGTATTAGATTATACTATATATACTTACTTTTATTATGTTTGTTAATGTGTGAGCATCATTTATCTAACATAAAATTAATTTATCTATCGTTGCTTGAATTCTTTTTACCTATTTCGGTATAGTGATTTTGTTCTGGGCGTATATATATAATGATTGTATTTAAACAAAACATTTTAAAAGAGTAACGGTGGAGTTTCTTGCCCATTCTTTTCCATGTGAAACTACATTTTGGAAGGGGCGACTAGAATCAATTCTATTTAAATGTAAATGTTGACGTTAGAAAGTGCCTTTTTGGCCTATTTGAAATAAATGCTTTGACTTCGACTTTAATGCCTCAATAGGCTTCAATTTTGTAAAATAATTACTGTGAATTGTAAATTTCATTTTGTGTACGTTTATATGTAATACTTAATGATTCCTTCTATTGCTTTCTTCATTTTAGGTACCACACATTGTCATATACTGGAACAATCGCTAGGATTATATATCAGCAATAAACAGATGGTTTATTGCTGATACCTGCTGCTGATATTGAAAACACATACCAAAGTGAGTCTTCAATAAAAAAGAAGTTGGTGCTGTAACGATTAGTCCTAAACTGAACTAATGCTTGGTGTGCTTCTTTTTATATTATACAGGCTTAGACGAACAGAAGGTTCACCTGATGGTAAGACAACCGCTATCCATATGGGGATAAGGAGATGGGAAGGGCGGGGGTTCAGAGGAGAGAAAAAGGAGAGGGGGAGTAGGGCCTCCGGAAACCTCACTGATTACGGGGAAATGTAAAGCATGTGTTGCTTCACAACCGATTTTCTGTAAGGCCGTGGTATCGCACCGGCCCATTCGTGGCTAAGCTCTTCTTGTTCTTAATATACTCCTTGATATAAGGAGTACATAGAAAATAATTTTCACAGTGGGGCAGCCATGCTTAGGTACGAATGGACTGGCGTCACCGAAGTAATACCACGGGCTCACAGAAAACCATTAAACTAACAATGCTTGCATTGTATTGCCGAGTGAGTGAGGGCACTGGTCAACTATCGAGATGTCGAGGCATGAAAGAAATGCTAATCATCAAGCTGAACTTAATTGTCAAATTAACTCCTATATAACAAAAGAATAACTTTCAAAATTTTCTTTATACACTTGTAAAAAGAAGTTGTCACTATTTTATTTCATAATATTTACAAAAAAATACATTTAAGTTTGGGTAGATCTGTTTTTATAAGGTTCGTTCAACACTAAAATAAATTATACAAATTACTAGTTTAGGGTTAGAATACAGTTAGTAGAGAGGTAATCCCTAGTCAGCCTATTTCCATTTAGGATATATCACGATGGTCGGATGAGTGTAACGGCAGCGAAGAATTTACGAACAAGCAAACTGATAATTGGATTTTATATAATATCATAATGTTTGTCAGTAAGTAATTTGATGCTCCATCTCCATTATTTAATAGGAATAATTAATGATATTTGCGTTTATACAATACAATTAAGTGTTAACACAGTTGGTTGTTTATTTATATAAAGAGGCCTAATTCATAGGACCAAGGTTGATAGAGCTTATTGTTTATTGTATAACAGCTGTATTTACTTAAACCTTGATTACTGAAATTTTGAATCTTGCAAATAATAATTAAAAGCAAGTTATAATTAAAAGGATTTGCAAGATAAAGGGTGATTGCGACTAGCAATAATGTGGTTGTTAGATCAAACCCCACCTAGTAAACTAGCAATGGGAGTAACGACACAAGATTTTATTCTTTAAGGAAAAAAATCGTCAATATGTTAAATAATGTTAAAGAGTCAAGAGGGATAACAGGAAAGGAACAGTGACCTTGAAACAGGGAAGGGCTAATCACTAATAAACATATATCCAGGTCTCCAGGTGCAATATTTTTATTGGATGATTCTTATAATTTTATAACTTTTATTGAACAAGGTGAGACGGTTCTTCTCGCCTGAGCAACTGTGTCTTTTATACAAGACCCAGGTTTGCTCCTGCGTGGAGTACTGCTCTCATCTCTGGGACGGCTATGCTCAGTATTTGCTTGACGCTTTCGATCGGTTGCAGCGGCATGCAGTCAGCATTATCGACTGTCCTGAGGTCACCCAGTCTCTTGGGCCTCTTCAGTTGCGAAGAGATGTCACCTCTATGGCAGTCCTCTATCGCCTACATCACGGGAAGTATTCTGACGAGCTCTTCCAATTGGTCCCGGAAGGTCCCCTTCCTCTACAGGACTACACGTGCTGGCCTGAGGAGTCACCGTTTGAGCGTCGAAAATATACGTACCCGAACTAAACGGTTTGGCTCTTCTTTCCTGTGCCGATCGGTGAAAGCCTGGAATTCCCTACCAGCGCACGTGTTTCCTTCCCACTTTGATCCCGGGTCTTTTAAGCGGGCGTGGGAAAGCATCTCACCAGGCCGCCATAGTGTGGGTCACCATGCTGCATTGACTAGACATGAAATGAGGATGGTGAACACCACTCTTTGACTCCACTTATTGGATTTCCTGATGGAAAACAATTCCATCAGGCAAAGTGGAGTCACTATGGTAGGCTAAAATATATATATAAAAAAAAAACGCCACACTAAGCAGTAAAACGATATTTATCAATAAATAGTGACTAAAGAGATTAAAATATCATATATATTTCTAAATTACTTTGAAAAAGAAAAATAAGTAGCCCACTATAACTGATATAAACCTATCTTGAACGTATTCAGAATACTTTAAAGAAAAACTTGGTCTTCTTTGTGCTTATCGACATTATCAAACGCTTTGATATTTCGGAGCAGAACTTACGAGTCTTGCGATGTTAGGAGTGCGCGTCCAGAGTATTGAATTAGATTATGTACACACAAATTCAGTGTAATGATAAAAATATTAATCATACAAAGTAATTTTGTACATATTGTTCTTAGTATTTCCGTGTAAACTAATTGTAATTGGTTTGTCATAAAATTTGTTTTTGTAAGTTCAGCTTTATTTTTTTGTTTTCTTTCTGACAGTCAGGGAAGCTACATCTTCATCTTAAAACCAAATGTAGTTGTATCGGTCTATGAGGCTTACATTCTCTCCGGATTTACAAATATCCCTCTCCCTCATAAAATATATGATGATGAACATCAACGGCTGAGTACATTTTGTGGAAAGATAGCGCTCGAAACACTTTTGATTAAGGCACCTTTCAAACAAACAAATTCTTAATCCAAATCACTTCATCTTTTTTGAAGCTATGACACCACTGATAAACAGACATTACAGACTTAAAGCACTCCTTATTTTCGTACAAAATACAGGTTCCTGTCATTACAAGGTTAGAGTGAAGTTGTTGTAAACACTTTTCTTTTAAGATATCTACCGCCATAGTAATTATTGCTATATCGCGATGGGCTTTACAGACATTCAAGCAACTGACAAAAATATCACCCAGACCCGATACACACTACTTACACTACTTTTACGACACAGATTTTAATACAAATGCAAGCTAATTCCAAAACTTTAAATGTTTATCATAAAGCAGCAATGGAAACACTCTTAAGTTGTATTCGACAGCCGATTCGCAAGATATAATATTAAAGCATTTGCTTTAATATCCTCTGATATTGACTGAATTAGCAATATTATATTGCTCTGTAAATTGGTAACATTTTAGTTTTGTAGTTACACACGTCTTGTTGATTTTTCATATGGAGATGCATTTATGTTCTTTTAATTTATTTAGTGTGTTGAAGTATTTGTTTAGTAAAGAAAATATGTTAGTATTTGTGAGAAATCTCTTACCTCTTAAAAGATTGGATATTTTTTTTTATCTTAAATACAGCATCCAGATATCGGACTCTTAAAAATAAAGTTTTTTCTTAAATTCTTTTGGAACCTACAGTTTTTCGTCCACTTCACCAGATGATCGGTCCATATAATAGAGTGACGACTAGAGAATACAAGACGGTCGGGATCCCGGGATCCTGACCGTTTTCTGGCCCCGAAAATAACGGGACTGTACTTGGCTAATCTCGGAATTTTCGGGATTGCCACAAACAAGTCTAGTTTGTATTCCGTAGTCCGTTGCGCCTTTAAAATAACCTTGCCTAGATTATTTTAATACATTACGACAAAAAGCAACTCGTACAATACGTAGGTACCCACTATTTACTACACAGGTACAGTCCTAATAATATGTTTGTCGTAGAACTTAGAAGGGACTTCCCCACTCGGATTACTTTAATACAATACTCTTAAGGTAATTCCCCAACGAACCAACAGGGGAATCACCCGATCATCTCATATCATAATATTGTTGCGGGTATTTCCCTTCGGGGATTCCCTGTACGAAAGTATAAATATGCAAATCAGGTTGAATTTTTTCATTTATTGTTCTGTCAGTGACAGGTTACGTAGGCTACGTCAGTGACGACGGGTTACGTAGGCTACCTCATTAAAATTTAAAAGTCAATTATCTGAAATTAAGTATTTCAAATGGCGGGAGACTTTGTTAAACATAAAAAATACAGTGATACGACGTCAGTGTGGAGTTATTATTTAGTTGCGAAGGACGGGAATAGTGCTAAATGTAAGCGATGCCCAGCCATCCTCAAGACTTTGGATCAACTATGGGATTATTTTATTTATAAACTTCATGCACACGTGTGGACATAGGCGGACTTAATGCCTAGAGCATTCTCTACCAGTCAACCTTGGGATTACATACACATTTGTTATCAAAACATAACATCAAGGTTATATCAGCTTCAACAAGTCAAGATTCTGAAAATCTGAACACAGCACCGGCGCCAGCAAAGCGAAAGTTAGATAATTATTTTACTAAAAGTGCCGACGATAGCCTGGATGATATTTTGGCAAGAATGATTGCATTAGATGGATTTCCATTCAGTGTATTCATAACCTCAGATGATTTGAGAAAATTGCTCTTAGCAAAATACACGGATTTACCAAAGTCAGCCGTCACTGTTCGAAAACGTGTTATGAATTACAGTGAAAAAATCAGAAAGCAATTAACTGCAGAATTAAAACATTTGAAAAGTGCAGGTGAAAGATTTAGTCTTTCTTTCGACGAGTCGACTTCAATTTCCAATAAACGATACATGGCGGTCAACGTTCATTCATATAAAAAAATTTGGAACTTAGGACTTGTTCCTATTTACGATAGTATGACAGCTGAAAATTGTCTTCGTATATTGCAAGAGCAAGCAAGTAAATTTGACATTTCCCTAGAAACTGACATCGTGGCTATTGTAACCGATGGACCGAATGTTATGATAAAGGGGGGGCTGCTTGTTTGCACTGAACAACAACTGTGTCTCGCACATGGTATCAATTTGGCGGTCTGTGATGTGCTTTATGAAAAACATAATAATTTGCAAGATAGCCCTACCTCAGATGATACTATAAATGAACCAGCTGTGACTGTTGATTATATGGACGACAGCGATGATGAACATCATTTAGAAGACTTAGACTGTCCAGAATCAGGTTTAATCGTAATGTCACAAAATGATCTTGCGCCAGAACTCGTACCAGAGTTAACAAAATATAAAAATATTAATGAGCTGATACAGAAAATCCGCAAAGTTGTAGTGTATTTCAAAAGATCTCCATTGAAAAATGAAACAGTACTTCAAAAATATGTGAAAATTGAACATAGAAAAGAGTTTTCACTTCTTTTGGACTGTAAAACCAGGTGGAATAGTTTTTTAACAATGCTGGAGCGATTTTATCTTTTAAAAGCATGCATTCAAAAAGCGTTTAGAAGATGTTGATTTTGAATTGGTAAATAAAATTGTTGATGTGCTGACCACAATTAAATTGACAGTAGAAGCAATCTGTCGGCGAGATGCTAATTTATGCACAGCTGATGCCGCTTTGAAATTTCTTATAAAACAACTGTCTAGCAAAAACTCAGCACTTGCCAAAAAAATTAAAACATCCTTAATGGAACGTATAAAGCAACGACGAAGTGATGATTTAACTGGCGTGTTAAATTATTTACAAAATCCACGAATGGATGTTGAAAATCAGTTATTATTGGATTTGGAATGGCACGACTTATTTCCAGTCCGACGACGAAGCTTTAGTGAGGAAGCAAATAAAGAGTATTGTTAAAAGACTTAATAGTCGAGATTACACGGAAGAAGAAGCAAGGTCAGGATCACAAACAGATGATGAGCTAAGGTCAGAAACCTCCCAACCCCAATTGACATTAAAGGAAAAGTTACAGCTGGAAATTAACAAGATTATGAAATCCCCAGATCCTGAAGTACAAGTACAAAATGAATTGGGGTTGGCAAATAGTATTAGACGTGAAATGAGCCTGTTCGAAAATGGAGGAGTTCGTGGATATTACTTAGAAACAGCATATAAGTATCTATTGTCTATTCCTCCAACCAGCGTAGAAGCTGAACGAGCGTTTTCAGCTGCTGCTTATGTTTGCAATAAACTACGAAGCAGGCTCGGAAGTCAAACATTGGATGCTTTGATATTTCTGCTATTATATTTTCGAAATTCTAAATAGTTATTTTGTGCTGTTTTTTAATTTCTTGCAAAAGTATAGTATTTTTTGGTTTGTGTTTTTTCTTTTCTTATTATTATTCTGATTTGTGTTGTGCAAAGATATTAAAGACATTTTTTAATTACACGTGTTTTTTTTTTATTTTAGCCCAATTAGAAACCACATAGTCTAATCCCGGGATAGGCCTGGGATCCCGGGAAAAGGCTTCAAAAATCCCGTAAGCCCGGAATTGAAAAACATGCTCGGGATTGTATTCTCTAGTGACGTCTTTGTTTACGAATTCATGGATCACGATAATCGATGAACTACATGTAAATTCAATGTACAGTAATAATTTGTAATACAAAGACCGTACTTAGTAGTATTATTAAAATTAATGGAAGTATATTTTTTTTCTACAATTTGTAGCTACTTTGTTGGTTGGTTGTTATAGTCGGTAGTATTCGTCTTATGACTGTGGGTAGGCAATTTAAACAAGACCAGTACTTTGCGTCACTTCGGAAGGTAGTTAATATTTTTCTCGCGACACTGCAAAACAAACTTTGATTTGTAATTCATGAATTTTAATAACAAGATCGTGGCGAAGTTAAATTGAGTTTTCTAGTCTTCTTATTGCCGTGTCCGGTTCATCATTTGAGCCGGTTCCTATTTGTGGTATTTCAAAACTTTTTCAACGACTTACTCTGAAAAGTTTTATGACTTCTGATTTTTTTACCTGAGCATGCTGAAACTTGGAAGTTTTTTAATTCTTCGTACTTTATTATATACTTTATGGTCATCAAAATACTGTCGTCTATCGTAATAAACAGTACCTAATAATATAAATACATACCAGAAATCATCATAAATGATATATTTTCCAATGATATGAATTGGTAGACAGTAATTTTAATTTTACAATTTAAATAGGAAACCGTCTTGTAGTGCAGGATCCGCTATTATCTTAGGTTTGTTTAATGTCTCACTCCTACCAGCAACTGTCATTCTATGTAGCCAATCTTTTCACAGATAAAATATCAATTTTAAAATTATTATAAATAAATAAATAAGTTTTAAAATATTTTTAAATGTTTCAAAATATTTTTAAATATTTGAAATATTTACCTATTTGGATGCGAGAAGCCGAAAATCTATCGAAGAGGCGTGCAATGGCAGAGGCCTATGTCCAGCAGTCTGATGATGATTATGACATGCGACAGACTGTGCGATAGTCTGATGATGATTATGAACTAATCCTTTGATTATACAGTTACTAGATTTCGCCACAAGATCAAACATTATGTCGCCTGAGTATTTTACGTTTATATACTAAACCCTTGTTTATTGTTAGAAGAGGCATCATAGCCGGGTTTACAAGATAAGTTAAGATCATCTCATCTGAAAATATAATCTGAATATAACTCCGGAATATTCTATATATCAGACGCGAATCTAGTCGTATTTCTTCGAAACGCATACTTGAAATAAAATGTACAACTTTAATAAATCCGATTTTTTGCTTATCAGAATGGTCGTGGTTGGTAGCTACATAGATATTTAGGAAGGACTTTTGGTTCGGATCGCCTCTCTCAGACTGTTTCTTGTCTTGCAAGGATGGGTATTGCGATTGCATCACTGTTTTTTTTACTTAAATACAAATAACTTAAAAAATAAAACAAACCCATCTGCTCTGCCAAAAAGGAAATGCAAAATATGCGCCATTATAGCTTTCATATTTTTATTAACGTTTTGTAGCCACTGTCATTTGAGATTATATAAAAATTCTAAAGATATACATCCTCATACACAACATAAGACAATTGGGTAATTATTAATGTTAAGCAAAGAGCAAAGGTACGAAATAGCGTAATATTTGTAGACTGAGTGACATTTACAGTTCTATTGGGATATAGCAAAATGTCGATCCCCATTTATGTTATCAAACACGAAGCGACGTTGACGTCAGATTAGTGTGATTGAGTGACTCTGCAGCGACACTGTCAAAACTTGTTTAATTTTGACGTAAAGAATATGTTTATATCAATGGCTTTGGGTGGCTTATTTTTGTTTATTTTTATTTTTTTTATGCTATAGGGGGATAGATAAACAGACGGGTCCCCTGATGGCAAGTGACAACCGCCGTCCATGGACACCTGCAACTCAAGAGTCGCAAGGCCTATGAAAGTTATGAGGGAACGGGGTTGCAAGAAGGTAAAAAGGAGGATGAGGAGATGGGAAAGGGGAGAGGGGGATGAGGGGAGAGGGGGATGAGGGGAGAGGGGGATGAGGGGAGAGGAAAGAGTTGGGCCTCCGGAAACATCATTCATTTCGGGGACATGCAACGCAAGCGTTACTTCACAACCGGTTTTCTGTGAGGCCGTGGTATCGCACCGTTCAAGGCATGCCTAAGCAAGGCTCTACTACTGTTAAAAATTGATATTTGATTATTGCTTTTTGTGATAAGAAGAATGGTTGCGATGTAGTTCTCAATGGAGTAGAGTAGGGCCAACTCACCTCTTTTGTGTCGTAAGCAGGAAGTAATCGGAGATTATTATATATGTAATATATAGGGCCCGAATAATGCCAATAGGAAGCAACTCCCGATACTTAAGTGGGACTTAAAAGTGGGCGTTTAAAGCGCCTCTGCTTACTCCTTCTAGGCGTGAGCGCATGTACTGCACGGATGGCGTAGCGGTTTTAGTTATCACCTCGCCACTATGCTGCCGCGCCGAGTGTTGTGGGTTCGATCCCCGCACGGGACAACACTTTGTGTAATCTTCAAATCGTTGTTTTGATTCTGGGTGTTCTTTGTGTCCGTTTTTTGAATGTTTGTAAAGTCCCCCGCGACACAGGAATTAATCCTAATGAGGGAGATGTCTTTAAAAAACATATGTATTTATGAAGCCTTCATTTAAATATTTTAATCTTGGTCTGGACGATTTATAAGTCAAGATAACCGCTATGATACATTAGAGACGGCTAAGCAAATCAACTAAAATTTTTGACGTCTCGATCTCAAAATTGGAATCGTAATAATGTTGCGTCTCAGACGGATTAGGATCGTTTCATAGTGGGATCAGTTTTGATATAAAGATTTACTTGTAAATCCAAAATATATAATTAATTATATGTTATTCACTTTTTTTAAAGTATGTGACTGACTTCAAATGTCTGTTTGTCTGCTTGAAATAAAAAACGAATTGTAACAGTGGGAGCTGCTAGCCTCATTTTGCTTATTATAATTACAAAAGGTGGATTTAAGCTACCTGTACCTACCTCTTCAGGGATACAGAATCAACATACAAATAAATTACTCATATGTCCTAAATATCAGGACACTACAATATCTAACGTTTAAATCTTTTTGTAATAATTGCAATCATTTTGGATACAAATAAATAGTAATTTTGATACCTAGCTAACCTAAATATTCTACTAATACAACAAAGGCTAATCGTGCTAGAGCCTTGCCTTGAAACACATCCTCCACATCCCTTATCACCCTCAAAGGCAGGCAGCGCACTTACGACTCTTCAGTTGCAGGTGTCCATGGAGGGCGATTGGCACTTACCATCAGGTGACCCGTCTGTTCGTTTGTCCCCTATATTATAAAAAAAGGAGTGAGCGTATGTATGTACTGTACGGACTATAGTAGCTGGAACTTAAAATTGAAATTTGGAAATAAAACATAAAATTGAGTTACGATGTTCAGTTTGTCCTCTTTATTTGTGTGTTACGAAATATGTGAACTTTAAATCTTTATTATTTGAAATAAATTTCAAGTCGATATTTTAAGACGTTAATTCACAAAAATATCTCGATGGATAAATCAAGTAGACGGATAGTTCAGCCATCTTATTCGGGTTCCGTTTTCCTTTATTGACAAGAAAGCTTAAAATAAAACCTAATTAGTAACTAATTTCTGTAATCATATTATACCGTAGCCGCGCGGTACTCTGTAAAGTAGAACAGGGCCACACACACACACACACACACACACACTTCTTCTTTTTCCCATTAGACAGTATATACATATGTATATAGCTCTCAAAGACTGAAAAAGCTCATGGAGCGAAAAAACTGCTCACATTTCCGCCTTTTTATTTTCATGAAACAATTTTCTTATGCTGTATTTAAAACTGGCGAATACGTAATGTAACGGATATCAACTGCTCGTCTTTTTTGCAGTATAAATGGCATTAAAGATTACGTGTACAGGGTAAAGTTTTTCTTACTATATTTATCAACAAATTTTGAAACTAAGGGAACCGAATAGATACATATATCGCAAATCAACGCATTCTATTTCGTTGTGTTACGTGGCATGATAGCCACGATAAGAATTTCGCTATTTGAACTTTCTGAGATTGCGCCAACGCGTCGTGAGTATTTTTCAAAAAGGAGGAGGTTCTCAATTCGACTGTATTTTTTTTTTATGTTTGTTACCTCAGAACTTTCGACTGCGTGAACCGATTTCGACTATTTTTTTTTTTATTGGAAAGGATGTACTTCAACTGTAATTAGATGAAAATTGGGTAGGTTCTGACAAGGGCATCATTGAGAAAACTATACAAGTCTTAAATTTTATGATAGACGCATTGAAGTCGGTGGTCTAATTTTTAAAGCCCGATTATATAAGAGCGATAACACGAATTTCGCTTTGTAAATGTTGGACAGTTGGCAAAATGTTGGCAATTTATAGGCCTCTGTTTTCCACTTTAGAGATTTAATGTATGTTTTTTTTGAACACACGATGTGAACGTTGCTTTACAGGCCCGCGTCACATTCCGAGTCTATGTAGCGAACTCTAATAATTCGAAGAGCGAGTTAAATCTCATCTCGAGCAAATCAAATATTTAGCTAAGACGGCATCTCGTAGACATGTGAGTATCATTATAATATGTAGTTCGTAAATAAATGTAGAGCTTCTAGAGTATTTGGTATGTTTCGGTTTGTCAAATATTGTGGTATGTTGAGTTGCTTAGGTTGTCATATTCAAGCAAATGTATACTAGATTTTTAAGTAATAAAGTGAGAAGCCGTGAGGTTCTTGATGAAGTAGAATAGGGCCACCCCAACTCTACCCATGTGTGTCGTAAAAGGCGTCTAAGGGTCAGACTGGTATCCATCACACAGTATACAGTGCCCGGGTACAGTTATAGGCTAGGTAAATATGGAAGTATGACTATATTATGGTTTACAAAAAGTAAGTGTGTGATGTGTGCCCTACCTACTTCTTCGGGAATGAAGGCGTGAGTGTATTTATGCATAGACTTATTAGCCGTTGGTAATGGTTTTTTCTCTTTAACAGTACTTATTTTTTCTCTTTATACCTCTGTAAGTGTAGTGTGTATAAAATTTATGAAATTCGACCTGGCAGTTAAGAAGGGTAAGTGTAACAAATTCACATTCACACATATAATATTATAGGGATCACTAATTAAATAGCACGTTTTGTCGTTTATCTCGGTCTGTCATGGTCAATTTTCAACTAACTTTGAATGAGCGTACTGGCATGAAACCGAAAACTCATATATTTTAAACAATATCAAAACCATAACAAATCTATTATTTTATTGAAAATCTATTCAAAATCGAATTTATTTCACTTTGACCAATGTCAATTCTTATTAGGTTGTAGCACAAATATATTTTCATAGTGTTAAAACAACTTAAAAACACGTAAGCTATCTAATAATATAATCAAAATATGAACATTGTATTAACATCGATAATTTTGCTTCGATATTTTCAAGATATCATTAATTAATTACCTCAAATTTCAATAATAAACAAAAGCATTCAGTGTTAATACATATTTATTTATTTAATACAATATATATTATATATATTAATAATATATATTAATATAAATATTTAATCATATATGTTGAAAAATCGTTTTATTGCCATAAGGGCTTGTTAAAAATAGTATAAATTATTTCTCGATATGTTATATTAAACCATTTGACGTTTAATTTCTCAAAATTCTCAAATGTCCAATATATTTTATTTTCATTTTTTTTATGGAAGCTTGACTGTAACGTAGTTATTCTAGAAGACAACAACTCTTATAAAATTATATTACACATTTTTGTTTTACTCAAATGTTGTATTAGTAATGCAATTATTTTCAATGTCATTTGTATTATTAAAATTGATATGTCTCAAACTATGAAACTTAAATAGTGGAATCCATCATGAGTTAATAGTTTTTTATATCAATATACTGAAAAACGGTTACATAGGTTCAACGAAAGAAAATGTTTCAAAACGGACTTTTTAGTTTGTGACGTGTTTGTGACTGTAATTAGGGTCACAATGAAGAATTGAATTGAATTGACCATATAGTCAGCACAAAAAAAAAATCATAAATACTGAAATTTAATCAACAGGGTAGACGACGACATCATATGTCGTTGGTAGATACAGTTCGCTTTTAACCAGTATTTTTGGAAGACACTGAGGGCGGCCAATGTAAGGCCTAGTGGACAAACCTGAACCCAGCATTCGGCGTCGCTTAGTGTGGTGATCAAATAACCAATGCGCAATAGATGCAGTCAATATATATGTATATCAGCCACTGCCCGACGTACCGACATCCAACACCGAGAGTTCGAGGGTTCTAAGTTTCCAATACCAAATTACATTCGAATTGGTTCAGCCGTTTAGTCATGAACAGACAAATAGATAGATGAAATAGAGTTACTTTAGTATTTATAATGTTAGTATACATATTATACGGAACCCGTACTATAAGTCTACCGCTCTGCTATATTGACTAGAGACATGTCAGCGAAACGCTGTGCCATCAACTTTGATTTGTAATTCATGAAATCATTATGAAGTTGACGCCAAACTTAAATCGACTTCCCTTGTAGTTCCGTCCATGCATTTACTACCTACAGATCTATACCAGTAGCAAAATTAAGCTTTATTTCAGTCGCTATAAAGTCTAATAGAGGTTGTGAGAAATATAACGGATAGCAATAAGTAAGTTTGTCCGAAATCTGACGTCCAAACTTCGGTCGAATGACAATTTGTTAAATGTCTTCAAAGTTTTTTTTTGTTTGATGGAATGTTTAAGTGGTAAGATTAATTGATGTTTTTCTGGAATTAGGAAGCCGATAAATGTTGAGGAAAGAAGTATTTGATATTTTAATTAAATTACTGTATTCTTGTGATAATAAGTTTAATGATGGAGTTCACTCATAAGTTTAATTGTTTATCACTATCACCAATAAAACTTAGTCACTCCGAAAATTTAAATTTTGTGGTGTGGTTCTCGGTTAAGTAGTAGGCGACTAAGTGATCGGACTGGTATCTGTTAGACAGTATGTATACTATATATATGTATGAAACGCCTATATACAAATTAGTATTATTGAGATAATTAAAACAAAAAAGCGATTTCTTTTTTTTAAATTTTATTTTGCCTTAGAGGAATGAATTACGTACTGATACATTACATCCATTTATATTTCTATTTTGGCCTAAAAACTACCAAACTAACTTAGTAAGTTTTTAATGCAATAAACGTTACGAATGCCATCTCTTGGTACCTTAAAAAATCAATGTTGCAAACATTACTTCTACAAAAGGTAGATTTTTAAACGGTGATAGGTTCACTAACTAATTGTTTTTAAAATGTTTCTTAGGCCGTTTTTGCACTGGCGGTCTCATATAGTAACAGTACAGTGCCTGGATTACGCCAATAGGACGCCTCTGCGCCGCTGCCTACCCCTAGCGGATATACGCGTGAGTGTATGTATTTATGTATGAATGTATTTGGTATCTGGTATATAGCTCAGTATAATGATACTACTATAGTACTTTATGGTATTAAGATAGTACTTAACTATCTTATAAACTAGACTATAAAACAGTTGGTTGGTTGGATGATTTAATTCGCGCTCAATTCAAATATTTGTATTGATGAATATAAACTAATGTTTTGCCAGGATATTTTTATATATAACTAGCTATGCCCGCGACTCTGTAATAGCTTGTTACAAATTGAATAGGGACACCAGTTTCATTGCCACTACCGGTTACAAGTAGCAATGAAACTATGGTTTATCCTGGTAGCAGCAATGAAACTTTATTTTTATTTTTTTATTTAAAAACGACAACGCGTTCGCGGGTTTACAAACATTCAGTCAACGGACACAAAGAAGACCCAGCCTCGGGACAACTATTAATGAATCACACAAATTTTTATCTCGTCTGGGAGCCGAACCCACGATCTCCGTTTCATCAGGCCCGTCGTAACTAAATTGAGCTAACACAAAAATATTGTTTTGTTTGCTTACATTCTAATCACGACACTTCATATCCACTCTATTGCTAAACCCGACCAAGACAGGTACACAAGCTCGGCATTTCCACAATACTTCACTTTAAAAAAACGATAGTTAGATATAGTGTCATTGTTACACTTTTAAACATTAAAGCCACAGTAAAAATAGTACCTGTACTCATAGATTCAATAGCATTTTTATATAGGTACGACATTAGGTATAGTTTTGCACTTATCAACACTTGAAACATAACAACAATATTGACAAAGAAACATTACACGAATAAATATGATCAAAGTCTGAAAATATAATAGAATTTTCCCATTGATCTTTATGCTGCAATGTATTTTTGTTATAGAAAAAAACATAACTAATAAAGCAAATAAATAAAATAATCATATGTCATTAGACATACAAATATTGAGAGATTTATATGTCATAAAAAAATTAAGCTGAATGAAAACAGTAAAATAAGAACACGGAATGAATAATTCTCCTATTTTTAAAAGTCTATATGCCATTGATATACGACATAAGTATCTATTAGGTATCCTCTAGTTACACGGAATCTTTTTTGTAAACGTTACTCCGATGTCAAATCTTTCAATTTTCAATCTACTTGTTGATATTTTGACCAAGAAGAAAGAACGATTATTTCATCTTGTGGCAATTGGCATTTACGATTTTAATTGGGCAATATTATTGTAGCAAAAACGTTTTAGACAATGTAATAAAGTATTTCTAAATATGAAAATGGAACTAATAAAACAAATATAAAACCTGACTATTTTATGAACTTGTCGGAATCCATCAAGTCTTTTACGCTGTAGGTCCTGATAAAGAAACATAATGCATACATCAAAACATAACCCACCTGCTAAGAGTGCCAACGCACAGTCGAATCCAAAACCCGACTTGAATAAATAGTCGCAGGCGCACTTGCGACTCTTGAGATGCGGGTGTCCATGGACGGAGGTTGTCACTTACCATCAGGTGACCCGTCTGTTCGTCTGTCCCCCTATAGTATAAAAAAAAAGACAGTTACGCATAATCTCTGTAAAGTTATTATCGAGCAAAAGTACTCACAGTGTGTTCGTCTGGGTTAAATGTACTTAGTGTCTTTGTGTTGAATTTCTGTATTTGTAGTGTCATTATGTGTATTTGTGAAGACATATTAGCTATTGACCAACAGCTGGCAGCTAGATAGATTATAAAGATAAAAAAAATAAATCACTATTAAACACAGCCTAAATGTTACACGAAATTACACACAGTGATCCTGAATAAAAAGTTTCCAGGCTTCATTTGTACAGTTTAAGTGGTGCGATAATAATAAAAGTATTTTCAGACTTACCATATATACACCTGACACTATATGTATATACATATTTACAATACAAAATGGTCTGATGATGTTTATCTATCCTAAAACCTACAATACATACAAGACAGGCTATTTTATTATAATTATTATTAATAATCATCTTTATTTCCAAGAATACGGTCAAAATACATAAGTAAATGTTTTTATAAGTAGGCTAGCACAGCATGTTCTGACACTTTTGGCAGCTCAGCAGACAGCTTATAAACCATTCACTGCAGGTAATTATACAATATTACTATATTAAATTTTTTATGTATATTAAATTAAATTATAGGATAATATAATTTGTATTCCAAGTATTCATTAATTGTATAATATATATATTTTTGAAGTACTTTATATAACTCTCTTCGAAATTGTGTTAAAGGTATCATTTTCATATTATCTGGTAGATGGTTATACAATTTTATGGCAATTCAATATGAGTTTCTTGTAAATAAGTCTAAGTTAATTTTAGGCATTATAATAAATTATATGTATATTATAATATTTTTTGTAAAAGACAACTCCCTCAGCAAGATTTATTCCTGTGTCACGGAGGACTATATAACCGTACATATAACTGACATAAAGGTCACGCAGACCCTTAGTATTTGTGTATCAAACAATTTTTGTCCCGTGTGGGATTCAAGCTCACAACAATCAGGGTGTTTAGGATTTAAGTTAGTTTTAACACGAAAACTACTACGACACTCTCTAGATGGCGTTGTTACCGAGAACAGACTGTCGCTATTGTTGTGTTACTGGTATTGTGATAAATTGTAAAGTGAATGTTGTTTCGGAGAGGACTCAGGTCACTGTGGTAGTATGGTAAACAATATAAAAAGTTTATTGTGAATATCGGCTTTCATTTAAGACCCAGCGTTTACCAGTGGAAACGTAGAACCTCGTTCACAAGGTCGCTAAATACTAGAACAAAATAGCAGATGAATCATTTGGGTTTAGTTAGAGATGTTGTGCCATTTATACTATTACGTTATCTATACGCGTTATATTAGCTTAGAGTACCAAAAGTCCAAGTTTTCATTACTTGAATGTAAAATATCTATCGATACATACAATTCTACAAGTAAATACTCGTAGTTAATGAAGTTACCAGCTACCGTCTCTACTCGCATCTAACTTGCATTTCGAACTTACTTGACTTAATTACCACTGCGATTGCAACTAACTCCCTGATACTTGTGAGAACTGAATGTGTTAGAAACTAACTGGGGTGTGATTTTGAATTTGACTGCACGGATGTCGTAGTGATTTAAGCGGTCACCTCGCCAATACGCTGCCGCGCCGAGTGTTTTGGGTTCGATCCCTGTACGGGATAACACTTTGTGTAATCTTCGAACTGTTGTTCTGAGTCTGAGTGTTCTTGGGTCCATTGTTTGAAAGTTTGTAGAGTCGCCCGCGACACAGGAATTAGTCCCAGTGTGGGAGTTTTTAAAAAAGAAAAAAGAAAATGTTCCAGTTACTAGTTTTGTACTTTACTCATATCTAGCACACATGAGCTAGCTTTATTTCTTCTCTTTATGTCGTAAAAAACAACTGAAGGATTGCACTGTTATCTGTCAGGCAGTCTATATACTGTCATACAGTGCCCAGGTGACGGCAATTGGCTCAATTATGGTTGGCAAAAAGTGGGGCGTATTCCTCTGTCTACTCCTGCGTGGATAGGCGTGAGTGTATGGAGGTAATACTAGATTTTATCAGCAACGTCTCTTTCATTGATGGAGATATAATTTTCTGGATGAGCAATACAATACTTATTTTTCCGGGTCCCTGAAAACGTATATACAATAGTTTATGCTAATTGGTTGATTAGTTAATTAAGGGGGAAAAAAGATAAAAAAAATAGCCGAAGAGTTTTTTTTTGGTAATTGCTTACAGAAGCGGAGCAGATCAAAATCATAATAGAAGCATTTCTAAATATCGATATTATAATAATAATAATAACTTCACACATTATATATTTCTAAATACACACATATTGTAGAATTACATCCTGATTCAAAACAAATGATCATGTTCATAACACGTTCATTTGTCCTCTGATGGAATGGAACCCACGACCTCTAGTTTAGCAGGTTACTAGCTGACCACTAGACATACAGTAGGTAGATATCAAATTACATATATAATAGGTATTCTGTCTCTCATTCCTGACGTCGCAAGAAAGATGGTGTAAATAATTTATTAGGTTATTATGATAATCACTTTCTTACAAGCGATTAAACGTATGTAATATATTATTAAGGAGGGAATCTGTATCACATAAATATTAATTCTATTAATATAAAATATACATATATAGACACACACCACGCCTGTAACTAGGAAGAGGCAGGCAAAAGTGTTTATAATAAATATACAAAATTCGTCTACAATAATTTCCTCTTACGTAATAGGGGGTAATCCTGTTATCACGTTCTAAGAATTTAAAAATCAAAAAATTGTAATACATTTAACAGGGAAAATTTAGGTAGGAATGATTTAGTAAAGAGTGTAAATTGTAAGAGTATCTTAAAATAGCTATTGACAGGAGTTATGGGCCTTTTGGTCCAGTGGTTAGTGACCCTGACTGCTAAACCGGAGGTCCTGCTCCTCCTTTGTTCCACCAGGACTTCCTTCCTTCTAGGAACAGGACCAGGACTTCGTTGTTTGTTGACACTGTTTATACCTACATTCGGCACCTATAAAGCATTTTTTTTTATCCCTAGCTACCGTTAGATTTGAGATAAGTTTCAAGCGACTTCTAAAAAGGAGGAGGTACTCAATTCGACTGTATTTTTTTTTATCCTTGGTACCGCAAAACTTTCGACTGGGTGAACCGATTTTGAAGGCTTGCAAATTTCAATTTGGTTCTGACAATGGTAAATTTCAGTTCTGACAATGGTATCCATAAGAAAACCACATAAGTCTTACATTTTATAATAGACGCATTGAAGTTGGTTGTCTACTTTAAAGTGAAGAATGAAGTGAATTATAGTGACTTAATTACTCGTTTACGTTTACGAGTAATTAAGTGCCTATAATTAAACGAGTAATTAAGTCACTATAATTCACTTCATTCTTCACTTTAAAGTAGACAACCAACTTCAATGCGTCTCGTAAACGAGTAACTGTAACGAATACTCGTAAACGAGTAATTAAGTCACTATAATTCACTTCATTCTTCACTTTAAAGTAGACAACCAACTTCAATGCGTCTCGTAAACGAGTAACTGTAACGAGTACTCGTAAACGAGTAATTAAGTCACTATAATTCACTTCATTCTTCACTTTAAAGTAGACAACCGACTTTTAAGGTTATTTCAAGTCTAGTTCAGTCAAGTCAGTTTAGACATATCGAGATGCCTAAATAAATCCTGCACATGAATGCCACATTATTAGTTATTTATTAAATTTGTGTTCAATAATGCTCATTGCATTATTCAACACAATTTTTTTTTTCACACAAATTGGACATAAATTCTGTCCAAAATTCTTAACTCAATGAGTGAACGCGTCGCGCGAAATCGCGGTCACATAATAGGGGATGAACGTATTACAGACAGAAGCGATTTGTCAAAAAAAATTGTAATAGCGTGCTATTCTATAGCTTGATTTTGTTAGTAGATTTATTATTTAAATTTTTTTTGGTGTTTTTGAACTAAAAACCAAAAAAAAGAGGAAGTTGAACAATACCTCTTTATTTAAATTGACCCGTGCAAACACACATATTGAACTGTAAATTTGAATCATGTTCAATTTCCCAGTGTGATTGACAAAGTGTATTGCAAGGATTTCTAAAAGGTCCCAAAGGTAGGTCTAATATAACATTAAGACAATAACATTGACTTTCATCCTACACAATTTACTTAACTTAGCGAACTTTGAATATATGTGGTTTACTTGGAAAATAGTTTGCAGACGAAAGTGGTGTACCCTCTTCCCTTAACACAGAAGACCTACCTTAACTTTTCAAACTCCGAACATCATTTGCAGCTCCCGACCGCACGCCGCCGGTTAGTAGCTCTCGAACTACAGAAGGGGGAGAACGCGTCGTTCTCTCATCTTGGCGGGAAACTGTGACAGTTCTTTTTTCGAACGCTGTATTTTTTTTTTTCATTTCAACTGTGATTTCGTTGCTTTGAACATACGTACTAAACGTTTTCGGTGAATTCGTCTAAGTTCGTCAGCGTTTTTGGTAAGTATTTTGTTACTGCCTGGATTGGCAATTTAAGTTTCTGAGTGGCAATCAAAGTTTCTTGTCGGTTTCCTCCCTGTACTTAGTGTTTGTTGACAACTTTTATCTGTCTTTGAACGAAATTAATTATTTCCTAATTCGTTGACTCTTTATAAAGCTATAAGTATCAAACGTATTAAAGCGTTCAAACGAAATGTACGATACTGCAAACTGTGACTGTCACAAATTAAATTAATTTATTTTAATTATAAAAAATATAATGAGTCAAATCAAATCATAAACATTTATTTCAATTAAACCAACCATAGGTATGTTTTGATCGACGAGAGAAGAAGTCAGTCGGACTAAGTCAGTTGTGAAGCTAGTTGTCTGTTTTAATATGCGGATCCTATGAAGAAGAATAGACAAGAAACTCCACTCTTTTTCAATATTTATTTTTATACAAATTTCTCGTTATAAGCGCAAACTAAACAAAATAAAATACGAGAATACTTTAACAAAAAGCTTTGGATGTAGACAGATAGAGCATAGAGCAAAAAAATGTATGGTATTTGGATGGTATTATTTTGCTAATACTCCTACTTAAGATCACTTTCTACTAATGTCAATATATTACCGTGTCCAAATAATTATCAATTGTTAGATGATATGGGCCTTCCTTTGTGTCCTTAAGCAGTGATTTATTCGATAAGTCGCGTCGTTGGCTTGAAAGGTGGGTTCATAATTTAAGGTTGAAAAAGCGGGGGCTTATTCTAACAAAATTAAAAAACTATATTAAATTCTATGTTAGTTAGTATTTCGAATAATATTAAATGTTATTTCAGTTCGGTAGCGGTATTTTGAATGGATTAAATATGTTCTTGTTTTTAGAACATTTTTATTCGGTGTTTTAATTTAGTGTTTTTATTTTATCGACTTTGTTCACTTTACATTTTTTTTTAATTATAAGTTTTATTAATTGACCTACAAAAGAGATGTCCTTATTTCATTTCTCTTTTCATTAGTTTTGTTTTCTTTTCTAACAAAATTACAACGAAGCATAAAGATCGCCGGTAAATTTCATTTATATATATTTACAGGCTTCGATCAATGTTGTTGTAATGTTTAAGGTGTATATGAAAATGTAAAACTGTACTGTTTTACTTCACTTTTTGTGTATTTTTGGAAATGTTATTGCTACTACTGTTAAAAAATTAGATACCTAAAGGTTTTCCCTATTAAAATTTTACCGAGCTGATTATATAATAATAATAATTATAACACATCTGACACACGGCCGTCTGATCGCAATTAAGCAGAGCCTGTACTCGTATTGTGGTAACCAGACTGCTGATAAACTAACTTATATATTTCTAAATATATACATATTATAAATTACATCCAGACACAGAACAAATTGCACAATCATTTGTTCTGTGTCTGGGTGTAATTACATCATGACATAAATATTTGTCCTGGATGGGAATCGAATCCGCGACCTTGTCCAATAGGCCAGTCAAATTTACCCACGATTTCCTAAAGCCGAAATGAAAATTTATAAGAAATAGATTTGAAATTCATTGAATTAATTTTACTACTAAAACCTGTGCACTGAAACTATTTAAGTGCCGAATTCCACTATCGATCACTGTCACTAGCATCAGTCCACGATTTTTGGAATTTGTAACAAATATCTACATTCTATGCAAAACTTCTCAAGAAAATACCTTGACTGGTATTGCCATAAGGTATAACACAAAGTCAGGACATTGTGACAGATTTTTTTTATATATACATAAAAGTCAAAAATGTAATGCAGTAATTCCTTTGAGCAGTTTTTTCTAGTTTGAATGAATATAATATATATATAACTTCTGTTTATTACATATATTTATAAATACTTTCGTTCCGATTTCAGTTGACTAACAAACTGTAACATTTACTTTTGGTATTTTTACAATTCGTATAAATAAATTTTATTATTGAGTTTGACAATAGGTAACACCTTTCACTTTTCGTACCTTGGCATTAAAATCTATAGACATTGACAACACTTTTTGTAGTAAAATGTTTTAAAGAATATGTATTATAAAAGTTATTACGATGCGAATTCGACATTTAAAGTGAATATATGCCTTTTAGTATAGGGTAAAGAGGGAAACGGAAATGGGGAAGAGGACAGAGCGGAAGGAAATGGGAGGGGAAGAAGATAAGAGAAGAGAAGAAGATAAGATTTGTTTAACAACTGGTTTTATGTAAGGCCGTGGTAATACTCCGGTCGAGCGGCCCATACGTGCCGGCTCTTACGTTAAAAAATATTTATTACTACGACATAAGCAAAAAGATATTGTAAATGTACTTTTAGATTTACTATGACATCATCAACATTATCTTGTTCCAGCTACACTATACGGTATACACTCTTCACTCCATAAGCAATAGTCCATACATTCCCATCTATTGTCCCTTTCTCTCAAAATACTCCGAATTTCACCATTTTATTTCCAAAGTGCCCGGTTGTCGGAAATAAGTCCGCCCCCTATGACGTAGTAAGTTTGACTTAATTGTAGTCGTCTTTTGATACACCTCTGCCTACCTTTTGAGCGATACAGTCGAGAGTGTACACATATGTATACGTATGAATGTATTTTAGTGTTGGATTTCTTTAGAGGGTTTGGGAAATTATCGGATATTAATAACTAGGCCGTGATTTAGCACCTTTTGATCTCACAAAGGGTAACTATTTGTAAACGAGTGGTTATGGATTGTCTAAAGCATCTACCAGTTTTCAACCGACTTCAAAAAGGAAAGAGAACCATAAGAGAGAAGAAAACCATATAAGTCTTAAATTTGCATTAAGCATGTGCGCGACAAATGGACGATTTATTCGATATCACGCAAACCGATTTCGATGATTCTTTTTTATTGGAGAGGATGTACTTCAAGGGTAGTTAGATGAGAGTTTGGTCCAGTTGTGACAATGGCATCCATGAGAAAACCATATTTGTACTAAATTTTTTGATAGACGCATTGAAGTCGGTTGGCTACTTTTTAAAGTCCGGTTAATCAAAATTTGCTAAATTGTTTATATATAAGATATTCACCTCCTCTTCTTTCACCTCTGTTTATCCCAAGTCTCCTCTTTCCCATCTCCTCATTCCCCCTCTCCTCTTTCCTCTCCCTGCATCCCTCTTCGTTTCCCTCAAAGGCAGGCATCGCACTAACGACTCTTTAAGTTGCCGTGGTCCATTAGTGGCTCTTAAGATGACCATGAAGGCAATTGTCACCATCAAGTGGCCCGTCTGTTCGCCTGTCCCCCTGTAGCGTAAAAAAAAATAAATACATACAAAACTGAGAAACTGGTAACATTGTAATAACAAATTACTTGTCATAACCAAAATATTCACTTTCTGTTTTCGTGTAAATGGCAAGGCGTGGGTTTATTCTCAGGTGGTCTATTGTTAAAGAAGATAACACAGCCCTATTAATCGTTTGAACAAGGAGGTAGTATGTATTATATTCGCCTGAAAAATTCTTTAGATCTCTCATCGTATTCCAGGTCTGCAAATTGTTCGTTTTTTTCATTTTAAATGCAGAATTAGGTATTTTTATTCTTCGATTTTATGATTGTTTTTTTTTTTGTGTGTGTCAGTGGAGTACAATAAGGCGCTTTCATCTCTTTCCGTGGGTGTCGTAGAAGGCGAATAAGGATTCAGCGTTCTTTATCTATCGGACAGTATATATACCGAATGGAGGCAATAGGCTTATGTATTTATTTAAATATACGGTTTTACTCACGTGTGTATTTCGGGGATGCCCGACTAGTTTCGGTCTCGATGGGAGCCAGGAGCCTGAGTGCATCGTCCGGTACCGTCGCAGCTAGACGACTTACTTCTTGAAAAAAGCGTCCTCTCGCGACCGAAACTAGTCGGGCATCCCCGAAGTACACACGTGAGTAAAACCGTATATTTAAATAAATATGAATCTAATTCACAAAAGTTTTTATTCTAATAGGCTTATGTTTTTTTTTATACTATAGGGGGACAGACGTACAGACGGGTCACCTGATGGAAAGTTCATGCCGTCCATGTACACCTGCGACTCGAGAGTTGTAAGTGCGTTGCCCGCCTTTAAGAGTGATGAGAGGAATGGAATGAAGAGAGGGGATGAGGAGATGGGAAAAGGGTAGGGGAGACAAGGGTGAGAAGAAAGGAGAGTGGGAGTTGGGCCTCCGGACACCTTACTAATTTCGGGGAAATGCAACGCAAGCGTATATACAATACCAATATACTAGTAATATAGCATGGTCTACATAATCGAATGCTTGTGTCATAGCCATTTATATGTATGTATGGAGCAGACAGGTATTCATTCTACTCACAACATTTTTCATTACTAATTCTATAGTCCATGTATATGCTTATAAGTATCAATATTTTACATACTTTCTTTTTTAAATATAAGTTTGATTCTATGCTTAAATTGACAATATGACTAATATAATGGCAGATGTTATTTGCTACACACTTTAGTAGATATTCCATGATATCCCACACTGTTCCATTATTGAATAGTGTTACTCGATTGTACATACATACATATATTGAACAATAGCCACGTGTACAGAAATAAACATGGACTACCTTCCATTAAGAAATATACTTGAATTATGTATGTATATATTTAGATTGATGAATATAAAATGTATATAAAATATTTCCCATATTGGGGATAAAGCTAGAATAATCTATACTTATACAATATAGCTGAAGATTTTTTTTTGTTTGTTTTTATAAACTTCCTCAAATAAAATATCATCAAATTATTATTTTTATGATTTAAAAATAAAAATAGGCTATGAAACATCACCTGTGAATAACACTACGACCCTTAGGAGTGGTGAATTCACCATAAATGCAACTGTGGTAAACGGATACTACCCGTTTATGTATGTAACTCTTCAAACCGTTAAAATTCATGACCACTACTTCCAAAGGCCTTGTTTACAAATCACAAAGGGCATGTAGCGAACTTCATACACTTGTTAGTCGATTTTTTTTCATCAAAACGGAAGTCAATTTCCCCTATGAATATGTAAAGAGAGGCTGTTACCCTGGACCTTTAGAATATAATTATATAATATGACCTCCAGACCCTTCCGGTTGGGCCAAACCTATAAAACTTGAATAAAATACTCAAAGGAAAATAGAAAATTTTGATATATTTTTTTTTCAACTTTTTATTTTTAAGCATTGCAAGTGTTGGTTGCCGTTTTATGTATTCAAATATTGAAGGAAAGAATAGAGTGAGCGAGAAGAACCCGAAAAAATGAGGTATTATTTTTTTACAAGTGTGCGGTAAATTGGCTCTTCTATGAACAACCTTTTGTAGAATTGTTTCCTACAAATAGCGGATATTAATCCAATCTTACAATCATTTTTATAATTTATGTGCAGGATTCTATTTTGCTGACTACATCCATAAGTATACAGTTGACGTTTATGTAGTTTTGTTGACCTCGAACGCATTATACAGGGTGTCCCAAAATTCAACGATAAGCGGGCGCCTAAAGGTAGACCTGCTAATGAGTACATAAGGAAAAATAATAAAAAAAATATAACTAGTTTTTTTTTAGTTACAAGAAAAATTTTGAATTTCTTTGAAAATTTATACCTTTCATGATATTTTAAACGACCACGATGACAATTTCTCAAATACGCTTAAGATTTTTTTTTAACTTGTACCTAAATAGTGCTACTATTCACCACAACTCTTAAAAACACCAAATTGCCGCAGTTTTTACACAAAAAACAACGACAAATGAGCAAGAACAATTAAGAAATTTGGGTCTTGTTTACAAATGGTAGACATATTTTTTTTTGTGGCTAGTTAGTTTTGAGTATTATACCATTTTAGAATCTTGATTAGTTGCGCCAATTTTAAAAACAACTTGCCGTAGTGGTGTCCATACTTTTTTTTTTACAAGACCATGAGTCAAAGTACACTAAGAGTAAAAATATTTCAAAATTGTAGGGAAAAAAATGATTTTGAACGTTTTTTGTTTAAAAACTGCGGGCAATTTGGTGTTTTTAAGAGTTTTGGTGAATAGGAGCACTATTTAGGTATAAGATAAAAAAAATCTTAAGCATATTTGAGAAATTGTCATCGTGGTCGTTCAAAATATCATGAAGGGTGTAAATTTTCAAAGAAATTCTAAATTTTTCTTGGAACTAAAAAAAGCTAGGTATATTTTTTTTATTTATTTTTCCTTATGTACTCATGAGCAGGTCTACCTTTTGGCGCCCGCTTATCGTTGAATTTTGGGACACATTGTATAAATAGTATAAATTTGTAGCTTCTCCTACTTCTGCTACTAAGACCCTACTCTTTTTAGCAAGTAAACATTCATACTATATATATTATATGAAAACGACCATGTAGATATTATTTAAAAGTAGATCCATATATGCGCTCACGCCTGTACCTCTTAAGGAGTAGGCGGAGCTGTATTAAACACCCACATTGTTAAAAAGTCTGTTATAAATATTTAAAATTCATAGTACTGTTTGACCTTCCTACTACTTCAGATAACGTTCGCCATCAGTCAGAACACAGTGTTGAATGTTACTAAGTAAGCTAAGTGGTCGTCCTGGTGTACCTGGACGTTGCCTAACTGAGAGTTACCCGAAGGTGGTGCCTGGGCTTTTGCAGGCAATAGTCGCTAGGATTGATCCGGATGTCTTACTAAAGCTGTTCCCGAATTCCTCCTATTTGAAGCAAAGTGTACGTAGGTAGGATGACGGCCCGAGGGGTTTCCGCACGAAAAAAAAAGTGGTCTAAGTGTTCATCTCCCTCGCCACTACGCTACCGCGCCGAGTGTTGTGGGCGATACAAGAATGAATCCTAGTGCGGAGTTGTCTATGATAAATGAAAAAATAAGCCCTAACAAACAAAAATAGATTTTATGGAACTTAGTGTAGTCGGCAAAATGTGGGCGTCAATTATACCTCTGCATCTTTCAGGGGTACACGTGTGAGTGTATGTATATTTCTTATATACACACAAAAGTATATGACTTAAAAACCTAAAAAAAAAAAATGTTTTACAATCGTCGATTTGCGATTTCTTCCAGATTTGAGAATTTAATGGAGAAGGAAATTAGGGTTGACATTGGAGTTTCACTTTAATCGAAGATTAATCGAATTCTCTCTGGTACAGAATGAAATAAAACTATTATCATATACGGACTCATAAATATACTCGTCATGCACATACAAATATAAATTAGGACATATATACACAGTATAAATTCAGATATAGGAGACAGGAACACATTTAAATAGCTTAATACCAATATTTAAGTTTAGTATTTTTTTTAAAGTAGCGAAATTTTGTCAGTACATTCAACAGACGTATATATGTATGTGTTGCACTGTAAATAATTGTCCAAAAAAATCATATATTCATATACACACTTGAAAAACACAACCCCTTCTTGCGCAAACTTGTAAAAATCATGACAAATGATTCTGTCATTCAGTGAGTGTGTCATTGAATTTCTAACTATACTCGAGAGAGAAGTCCACAAACAACTTATAATAATAATAAAAGCCAAAACATTTGTTGGTTAGTTAATATTTTTTCGTCAAACTCACGTAAAATATACATCTGGAAAGTCTTTCTTTTATGGTTGATCATTATTTCATGGGTTGAAGATGTACTTTGATATGTAAAGTATCAATTATGAAAATCAGAAGTCATATTTACATTTTGCAGTATTTTCAGTACCAAGGTACTAAAGATAAAAAATACTGTTGATGATAAATGCCTTTCTACTTACCTAACAAGAAACCTCCGAAATTCTTAAACCGTCTACCGCCTACATAAGATAAAACCGACAAGTCGATAACGTCATTCCCACAAAGGACAGCTGCTATAGTAGCCCGCACCACCCCTGGGAAATTATTGGCCAAACACTAAATATGTGCGGTATGATTTATAACCGGCTGTTGTTGGGTTAATGCTATCGGAGTTAGAGCGAAAATGATGAGGAGTTTATTTGTAATGAAAGCATAGATGAAAGAGAATGAAACCACAGAAATTACTGAATGGGTTAAAAACGTTCCAAACCCATGCCAAGCTTCGTGGAATGGGTAGCTATATTTTTGAATGTAGAAAAATTATAGTGAATTTCAACATCTCACACGTATTTCAGTCTGATCGCAAACTAAGCACAGCTTGTAATATTTTTTTAATTTTTTTATGCTATAGCGGGACAGACGAACAGACGGGATCACCTGATGGTAAGTGACAACCTCCGTCCATGAACACCTGCAACTTAATAGTCGTAAGTGCGCTTATCTAGTACGATGAGGGATGGTGGATGCGGGGAGGGAAAGAAGAGAGGAGAGATGAGGAGAGGGGAATGAGGGGAGAGGAAAGAGGAGGGGAAAAGTACGGCCTCCGGAAACCACACTCATTTCAGGGAAATGCAACGCAAGCGTTGCTTCACAACCGGTTTTCTGTGAGTATCGTGGTATCGCACTGGTCGAGCCGGCCCATTCGTGCCTAAGCATGGCTCTACCACTGTCCTATGATGATAGCCGGGCTGCTAAATAACAAAGAAAGTTGTGGAACGATTCTAACGAATTTGCTTATGATTGCTATTAAATTAATATATGTTATATTATATGTGCTGGAAACATGTTAGACCATTTTATAGTAACTTAACCAGTTACGCGACTAAGACAGATAAGAATATATGTATAATTTTAGTATTTTAACTACTACGGGGACTAACAAATAAACGATCCGTCTGCTCGGGAACGTCAGGAGCGGCACTTTCAAAATGCCGGTTGTTTAAGGCATTCGTTTTTTACTACTTATAAGTTTGATACGTTCACTGCCGACAGTTAGGATGGGATGAATTTAAAAAATCTAATTTTAAAATATTAATACGGTACCGGTAGGTAGATTGGGTAGCCTCTCCTTGGAGACCATAATTATGTCCATGGTCTTGTTGTGAATGTCCTCGTTTTGCGAGGATGCTCGCCAAGTAAGCGGCAAAAAGAAAACGGGAGCGGAAGTACTAGAAGCTCCAAATATTCTTTAATTTAGTAAAAATTATATTGCGTTAATTTTTGAAAAAGTTGTACTTTTTAAATTGTCATAAAGGACTGTCATAGACTTTTATCATGTCCACGTGTTGTTTGTCATTTATTGATATTATAGATATTATTTTGTTAAAATTTAAAAAAGTGAATAATTTCTAGCAATAGTGAGTCAAAAATTCACGAAGATATTGAGATCCTTCTACCTTAGACATGATCTACTATATTTACTATTTATTTGAACATGATTATGTAAATAAAATATAGTAAAAGAATAGCAAAATTGTGAGAAAGATGAAATGCTGTTATGACCTTTCTGCCAGTCGGTGGACATCTCGTTACAGCGATACATAATAAGAAATGTGACAGACTATTATTTTGCTGGATTGTTAGTTGTCAGTTGTCAACATTTTTGATGTGGGTGAAGACGCTCTTGACTCAGACAACCGTATGAAATCGTGTTTTATGAATAGACATTGAATATAATTTCAAAAATACTTTGTTTCTTCATATGAATATCAGGGGTGTTTCGTGTATAAAATCTAAATTATTTAAAAATATATACATAACACTCATTTGCAACTTCTTCCAATGTTTTTCCCCAAATAAATATTTAAATGACACCTCACAGATCACCTCACAAATTTATCAATAATAAAATTATACAAATGACGCTAAGATCAAAGGATGCGCGGCGCAGCTATAAAAGGTACCCAGCGCAGCTGCAAAGATACGCTAGAGAAAGGCCTCATTTTTCCCATCCCTTTCAGACATTATTTAGTATTGGTCCTAGTTCCAGCCCGCGAGTGCTTTAACCCCCGCGTCATTTGGATTACTGTATTTAATTTTGCGTTGCACTGCTAGTGTATGTTTTTTTTTACAGCGATGTATTTTTGTGAAATTATCGTTCCATTTAGCTGTACTAACTTAATGGAACGTGCATAAACTGTTTTGATTTTTTATTTATTTATGCTGTCTCCGTTTTCAAGAACCGTTTACCTAATAACGTGTAAACAAACCTACACTCCAAAAGAGACTCACACTCCTTAAGAAAATTAATTTGGTTTGAAATTTAGATGTTTCCTGTTTTCAAACGAGTTGAAAAGGAAATTACTTTGTGAATGTTGCGTGCGATTTTAATGATTCTTTTTATATTTTAATTTCTAGGGTTTTGTTATAATTAAAAGTCTACGCATAAAGCTGACTCAAAAAAGACAGAGATAAGAGTTTAACAAAAAATACAGTATCAGAAAATTCAATCACAAAGTGTATATACTTACTTAATTCAATAGATAAAATAAATGTCAATTTTTCATGGACACGCTATATAAGTATAATGTAAATAAATTAAATTTGGGTATTGGTAGCTTGGATTAAAGTTTATTATATGTGAGTTTATTTAAATTTGGTATAAGTTTTGCAATTTTATCTTCAATGACAAATGCTTTCAATTTGGTCTTGGCCTTGGTCGGGATTAGTTCTACAAATAATTGGGACACTAAGTAGCAGTACGCTTTGGTAACTAACACTCTATTTGATGAGACAAAATTAAAGCAAGCAATCTAACTTGCAGAAGTCTCAACAAAAAGACAATTAAAGTGTTTTTCTTCACTAATATGCGCATTGCGTGTTCATTATTATTGTAGCTATTTCAGTCTAACGCGTCGGACCTGCGACTATGTGGTTGTGTGCAGTGTTAGTGTTGTCAACAAAATCATAACACAATCATTTTAGCTAAGCTGGGAAGTGGACAAGAATATTAGTAATGTGTAACCCACGTTATAGTATTATTAATTTTTTAAAGAAAAATAAAATCTATGAAACAATGTCTATGAGAACTGAAGTCCATACGTTATCTCATTGGAAAATAGGTCGTAGGACTCCGAAGATCACGATTACCATGATCTCATCAACTTATCACATTTATACACTGTCTGATACTCCTGACCCTGTAAGCTTATTACGCGTTCGAAACTGATTCCTTTTTTTTTGTGTGGACCCACGGGTCATTACCTTACCGGGGCTAATGGTATGTCGGTCTCGAACCGACTAAAACCACACAGTGTTCAGTCAACGGGTCTTATGGCCGGGGCCTCAGGTGTACTCTAGAAAGGAAGTCCCTGTGTACCACGGCAGACCTGGCCGCCTTTTAAGCAAGGCTACCCCAATATGGTGTGTGGGGGGTTCCGCCGTTCATTTTTAGTTACCTGTCTTAATAGGTAGATCCTATGGAGATGAGCAAATGAGAAAGCTTTTAAATTTGGCGTTTCTTGCAAATTTCTTTTTATACTGTTTTTTTTTTTTTTTATGAGGCCAATGTAACATGCATTCAAGCAGATTATTATGATATAGTAACGGTAGTTAGGAGATGACTAGCCCAGACCCAAGCATGCAAGCATGATACAAGCGAGCCTTTTGTTTTATATATGTGTATTGTTTAGTTCTTAAATAATATAATAATAATTTAAAACTGAGGGAGAAGAAAGATAATTTTTATTAAATTATTGTGTTAGTAAATATGTTAAAATCCACAAAAATTAAAAGAATTTTGTGCTAAATCTGTACGAATCTAAACAAAGAGAGAAAGTACTTCACTTTAATTTATGACTTGAGATTCTTTATATTCATAATAAAAGTAATATCTCCAATTAGGGACTGTAATAATTATCGCGAAGATCATTAAATGAATCTCGACTCCAATAATTAGAGAGAATTAACTTTGTTACAATCAGTCCTTATGATTCTAATTCGAAAATTTCGAGATTACAAATTAAACATATATATTACATAGATATTAATAATTGATTTTGTTACATGATCAATTGTAACTTTAAGAACAGGATGGATATACAAATTTATTGAAAGTGACGTCTACATATATTCCTTGTGTCCTTCTGAATTTGATTTCTAGATAATGAGAAAGTTCACGAGAGTTCCAAAATAAAAATAAGAGGCTCTGATGTAACGTCTTTTAAATTAAATATCTTCACAATCTAAATGGATTCAAAGTACTCTGTAGACCAAAAACATTATCACGTAATATTAACTAGTGTTGGAAACATAAAAGAAACACCCGCATTGTAATTTTTATTGAATGAGGACTATCGATCAGTGTAGGCCCCTTAACGCTTCCTCTGGGAACTCCAAGAGCGATATGGAATATTTTAAACGATGGTTTATCATAAATTTCTAATTGATATCATACCCTCGGGTAGCTGTCACAAAGTGGTATCATTCTGCTAGTTGTAATAGATAGACATAAATAAAAGATAATTGATGGGCCTGTTGGTCTAGTGGTTAGTGACTCTGACTGCTAAACCGGAGGTCGTGAGTTCGATTCCCATACGGGACAAAAATTTGTGAAATCCACAAATAGTTGTCCCGAGTCTGGGTGTTCTTTGTGTTCGTTGATTGAATGTTTGTAAAGCAGGAATTATTCCTAATGCGGGAGTTGTCTTTAAAAAAAAAAATAAAAAAATGTCGGTTCATCTAATGTTGCCGTAATTCTAATAAAAGTATTGTAAAAAGGACTGTAAACTAATAAAAGTGGTGGAAACATATTTGAATTACTTACCCAAGTAAGGTAAAGAAACAATAATAAAAAACCTACAAGGAACTCAAAATTTGTTCACAGTTTCACCTTAATCAGTTCGCATACACGTAAGTTAAGTCGATTTGTAATTATCTAAACCAAACAACTACAGATATTCCCTGCCTATAAACCATATAGTATTAAAATTTCCCAGAGCTAAATACTATCAGAGCTATGTCCTCAAAGAGTGCCGTAAATTTATTCATGAGTCGCTGATCGCGTCGCGATAGGTCCCTTGCGGTTTTATTACTCTGTTTACTGCGGTAACGTCTACAGTGTCGCTTGCGGTAAGCAGTAAAAACTGGTAAGATGCGGTAAAACGTGGTTGATTTTTTTAAAAATCTAGAGAAAATGTAGATTTCAGGTCTAGATTTCAAAGTTTAGAAGAAGATATTTCAAATTTTAAGCCGAAAATGGAGTAATATTATTGTTAGTCTGTAGGTTAGTCATTTTATAGTGCAGCAGAGTCCGACATAATGTCTAACTGCGGTTATATTAAACTAAGTATTATTGGATTATGGATATAGGGCTTGGATCAACAATAACGTGCTTGAGCTATTACTTTAACTTCCAAATTATATATGTACGTATTCTCCTTTCACTGCCTTCAGTTGTTTTTAATTTACCCTCACAACATACTCCCGATTTTACGCTATTTAGGTTTAACGTGATTGTTTTACACACTTAGATATAAAATATTTTTGCATTATGTTAAAGGGCTACAGATTATATTTCTGTGGTGAGTTCACAGATTTTAATCAGACAGCTAGTACAGATTGTTACTACAGATACAGGGGTTAAATGGAGGTGAGAGTGGAGGTGATGTACGCGGCTTTGCGCGAAAGCGCAGACCTTAGCCGTGTAGTTTCGAAGCCTAGAAACTTAGAAATTGAAAATGTTTCCTGAATGGAAACCTAGGTCTATTCTAGAATAACTAAAAGAAAATTGTGCTTTACCTAAAATTAGAATAAATTAAAACACACATTTTATACAGACATTAAAATAAAATGTATTTATGTGCATAATATGTTGCGATTGAAGGGTTCTATGAAACAATGTCAAACGCTTCGAAAGTGTCAATCTCGTCTAATCACAAATAAACAGAATATACCATACCCGTACTAGGGGAGCTATTCCGAATGAAGACACATGTTGCAACTTTTGCCGTGGATAATTGTTTTTACGGAAAAGTTTTCGGGTCAAGCAGTCGACTCTAATTTTACAATTACTTCACAATTTAGAAACTAAGGTTTTTTATAATATAATCACGTAATATAACCACGTCAGAATATGGTTTCCAAAATATAGGCTTCGGCTTAGGCTTCTGACTCCATACTAGTTCAGCTTTTAATAAAATTTATATATATATTTTGTTTTGGTCTCAGCCAAGCATGACACGTCACATAAATTATTTGGATGAAACGAAACATGATTTAAAACATTTACGTATATTCTGCTAAAACGCCTGCATTTATTAAGTATCACTAGGAGTATTTCAGAAGTTTTAGCGTTAAGTTGTATAAGAATGATTTCACTTCACGCTTTTTCAAGAATCGTAACTTTTATTACAGTCCATAAACACGTACACTGAACTACGTACGATTTTTACACAAGTTCGATTATTGGTTTATTTAAAACGAAAAACCGCACAGTGGATTACTCGATAATGTCGCATTATATAGTAGCAGAAATAAATTGCGGGTTTTATATATTGAACCAGTATAATATATAAAGGATTTGCCCCAATATTTGTTACAATGTACTCTTATTGTTATGACACAAATATTATACGAATACGTATTGCCTTTTTAAAGTTTCAACGAATAGAAATGGGGGAAGTATGTTTATTTGATAATGGATTATTCCATGACGAGATTCAAAAGCGGCATTCGAATTACAAGTAATAATTTTAGAAAAAATACGGAACAGAACTATCATATTTAAAAAAAAACTAAGGATTTCTTGCCTTTGTCGTATATTGCTTTTAGCGGTGTGGTTCTTGATGGAGTAGAATAGGGTCACCCCATATCTTCCATTGGGTGTCATTTACATTTACTAAGGAATCAGACTGTAATCTCTCAGAAAGTACATATACAGTAATATTGCACCATATTATGTGAGACAAAAAGTAGGGCTTGAAACTTCCATACCCCTTTGGGTATACGAGCTTAAGTGTATTTATGTAGGTGTTTTTCAGACAGACAGGTAACCTGATGGTAAGTGACTGCCGCCACACATGAACATTTGCAGGAGAAAGGGAGGAGGGGATAGAGGGGATAGGCAAATGGGGAGGGGAAGAGGGGAAGGGAATGGGGTAAGGAGGTTGGGTCTATGGTAACCTCACTAACTCAGCCACACAATGGAAGCATTGCTTAACAACCGGTTTTCTGTGAGGCCGTGGTAATACTCCGCTCGAGCTGGCTCATACATACCGAAGCATGGCTCTCCCTTCGTAGTTGTTTTATACATAGTATGTTTTATATAGCTTAAGTTGATGATGCGAGTCGCTCTCCGTTGAATGCGGTCAAGAGGGAGAATCTGGTACTGGGGTGTACCTGCATAGAGATGAGAACAGTATTCCATGTGCGGCCGATCCTGCGCCTTATAAAGTACTGGTATTTTTTAAACTGGTATGAAGAAACTAAGCAACGATAAAACCTAAGAGAGATGTACCTAAATAAATAAATAAAAAACGGTCAACAATTGCTGAAGAAATGACATGAAATAAATATATACATACGATCACGCATGCATGGCCGAAAGGGTAAGCAGGGATGCATTAAATATACATATTATAGCTAATTTGCCAATTAGCATTTGGTCAATTAAAAAAATCCTAGAAATCGGTTCACGCAGTCGAAAGTTCTTCTATCTCAGATTCGGTAGCATAATAAAAAAAATACAGTCGAATGAAGAACCTCCTCCTTTTTGAAATTTGTTGATAAGCACATAGTTGTCCCTCATTTATTTATCAGTTACTTGTTACTCGTAAGTCATACTGAAACATTCGAAGATATCTATACCATCATATATATGTATGTATACCGTGACACGGTCATCGTGTATTTTTATGATGATGTAAGATGAAGTAATCTCCGCTTAATTTGAGCATTCTAAAAAGATAGAAAATACTTAATATCATATACATTGAAGCTTCAAAATAACAGACTGTTTCATAAACGACCTTGTTTAAAGTAAAAATATTGATTAATTGTTGACAAGTTATTAAGGGTTGTTTCGCAGCGTCCTTTGATCATGCCGCGAGCAAATATTCTCATCGAAGGCTTAATTTAGCTACCCTTTCCATAAAACGATATTTAATTATTAATTTATAATGTTCTTCAATATTTTCATAAAAAAGCTTTTAGGCAAATTTTTGTTTGTTTATTTACTATCTCTGCTTATAGAATAAAATTTAGAGTTCTACGCCGCAACAAAAAATAAACATTATAACTATATTTAAAAAAAAAAACAGTTATGTCTAGGTATAAAAAAATTGTGTATTTTAAAAAAGAATGGATTTGTAGAAAAATTGAATGAGTTTCTTCAGACGATGCTTATTTTTCTATCTACATACATGTCTTAACTATTATTTGTCCATTTTATTTGCTTTATTCTTTATGAAGGTATTTAAAAATATTCTTTATTTAAAAAGACGATTCCGGCACTAGAAATATTTCCTTTACGGTAGGGGACTTGACAAACATATACCCAGATGTGGGGCAAGTATTTGCAGATAAAAAAAATATATATTATCGAGTGGGAACCGAATGCACAAGCTACTGCCAGCTGGCTGGTCAAAATCGGCGACTCAATCTACATATATGTATATATAAATATTGTTTTATACGGTATTCAAATTCTCCCTTTCAGCTATATTGTTTAAGTTAAAACAAATACAAGTTTAAGTAAAAAATTTAAATCTAATAACACTTTCTTTTTTTTCCAGAAAACTTCAGAAGATGCATCACTTGTGTACATTTATCGCCGTTGCATCTTTCATTTCCTTATGTGAGTCTTAGCTCTATATATTTTTCTTAGACTGCATCTGTATGTTTAGCAATGTTGTCCTGCAATGTAATTTCTAAACATTTTTTTAGTGGGTTTAAGTAAGACTTGACTTCGATCTGAAAGAATGCGGTGAATATGATTTGTTCAGACTTATACTGCCTGCAGATTACCGCCATCTTCAGATGCGAAAAAACTTCCATCATCATCGCCTGTATGATTGACACTCCACCACTGTACGCTTTTACTTCTTTAAAAGCGTACAGTGGTGGAGTGTCAATCATCTTTTAGCCTAACACAACCTGTGCGATTAATTTACGAATGCCGTATTTGCCAGCTGACACGACCTTCAAACCTTCATAAAAAGAGCGTACTCCCACAATACCACGGCCGGTCACGGACTTGCGACACTCGAATTGTAGTTGTCCAAGGGCGGTGTTAGTCGCTTACCAACAGGTGAGCCATCTGCTCTTTGAACCTGACTCATAAAAAAAAATGTATTTCATAGTGAAAAAAATATAATAATACTATATATAAACAATATGTAGGGTGTAATAAACTATTTGTTTTTACAACTTTATAACGACACGTTTTATCGCGTTCGTTCCCAAAGTGCGTCTGCCTTGTTCCATCTGTCTGTCGCCATGTTGCCTTCCCCAGCGGAACTTAATACTATTTACACAGGAAGTGGAATAGATTAACTTTAATTTAACAGCTTTAACAGCATTACAAGTTTAATCAAGTGTCTAAAATGACTAATACTAAAAATAAGATTTAACATAATTGTTTGTAATTTATAATCATCTGATTTTAATTCTTTCCACATTCTATTTATTATCTTATAAATATAAACGGCGGTAGTTATTTCGTAACTACCGCTGTTTATATATAAACGCATAATAGACGTATTTGTGACAGGTGCGGTACCTGAGGGCGGTACACAGGAGACTGTCAAATAACCTGTAGAAACTATTGTAATTTTTCTGAATCATAAAAACGTTTTTAATTATTGGTTGAGTGTGTTTAGTTGTGCGCGATCGTAAACTAAACGTTGGTAACAACTGACGTTTGAGTCACAAAATTCATTCAGTAGTTCGTCACAAAAACTATTGACGCAACACTCTCGAACAAAAGTACAATAGCAAACAAAGTTGAATTGTTTTATATATTTTTTTACATAAGCCGTGAAATAATCGCAAACACGTTCTGTTATTCCCATTCTTTCGTTGCTCATTCATTCACTAGTTCTTTAGTTACGCCGTTCCCTCGTTTGAATGTTGTTCATTTAGGAATTCAGTAATTTTCTGGATTTCAGTTAAATTTTATAGTTATAATCGGACTTTAAAAAAGTAGACAACCGACTTCAATGCATCTATCATAAAATTTAAGACTAACATGGTTTTCTCATGGATGCCATTGTCACAACTTGATCAAACTCTCATCTCCTTTCTAATAAAAAAAGAATCATCAAAATCGGTTGGCGTGATATTGAGTTATTCGCGCACATGCTTAATGCAAATTTAAGACTTATATGGTTTTCTCATGGATGCCACAGTCAAAACTGGACCACATTAAAATGGGACCACACGGAAAGCACCAGCTTTCAAATTAAAAAAATAATCATCAGAATCTTTTCTGCCAGTCGAAAGTTATGAGGTAACAAACATAAAAAAATAAATAAAAAAAATATTGAAAACAGTCGAGAACCTCCTCCTTTTGAAAGTCGGTTAAAAATATAGGTCGATCTACAGGAATTCGCTTACACGGAAATTGAGTGATGTATAAATAAACCGCTTGAAATGAGGAATTTTAATTATGTGTATGATGTAAAAAGGTGAGGGTTATTGAAAGTAGGAAGGTGTTGACCCCAAAAGCCTCCAAAAATATATGGTGCGTAGGAACAAGCTGAATATGGTTCATCCAAATTTCAGCTTGTTCCTGCTTCAGTCCTTAAGATACTAAAATTCATGTATGTATATACATGGGTGATTTTACATGTATTATTATATATGTACATGTAACGCCATACTGAGTTTCTACCTTTCGTTACAATTATCTTCTAAATATCGAGTTTACCATGATATTTAGACGACAACGATACATTTGTTGCTGCGTACGTTATATACATATAGATAATCGAGAAATAAAAAATATTTTTTTTGTCATCATCGATGGGTAATGTCTGACAGTGCAGCTTTTTTGGAAAGACTAATTCGTAGTCGGAACAAAAAAACATATTTATATATCACATTTCTTGTGTATCTTAGAAATACTTATTTTATGATTGAATGGTAAAATCTTTTCTTTTCATATGTAGGCAAGGTGTCTGTTACTTAAGATGCGAAAGAGAAACCATAATTACAAACAAACTTACTTTGACATTTATAATACTGGAAACTAAAAATTATTTAAAATTAAATTTTATTATTACATAAAATTAATCATAAACTATTCTTGGAAATCATATTTTTTTTAATATTAGTTATACATATATATACTAAATGTCACTACAAATACTTGCTTTGTCAAATGTAAAATTGCATGAAAAATATTAGAGACTTATATATGACATCGCTACTATTAATAAACGCTCAAATAATGAATATGGACATATCTTTAGAGCTTGCAAAGTTAGACACTAAAGAAACATTTCTTACATTTTGTTTTTTAATTTTAATCCTGAAGCCAAAATCTTAAAGAAGGTTGATGTTTTTGGCTCACTGGCCTCGCCTATACTAATTATCTTTTTACGGCAGACGGAGACATCTAAATTAAAATTTGATTCGTTGTATTAGTGCTAATTTGGTTGTAATTTACATATTTCGGTTACTGGGCTCGGTATCGTTATATAAAATATAAATTATCAGCCAGTATGAGCTACGTGGAATACAACCTTCTGCTTACTTTTTCCAATTCATCCGCATAACCTATATACCTTTCTTTCCCTTCTGTCCTTCCCTTCTGTTAAAATATACTCAGTTTTATTTTATTAAAGTCCCAAAGTGCTTGTTTGATGGCAATAGAATTGATCCCTACTATATTTAAGTGAGACTAAATTATAATAGGCTAAATGTGGGCTTTAGTTACGCCTCTACATTCTCCTTTGAGGATACAGGCGTCAGTGTATGCAGGTATGTAGTTTCACTAAGTGCTCTAAATTCAGGGCACGCCACAATTGTGGCGATAAGACCCATTCTGGAGGATTGGCTGGAGAGGCAACATGGCAGCCTCTCCTACCGGCTGACACAGGTGCTCACCGGTCACGGCTGTTTCGGTAAGTACCTGTGTCGCATAGGCCGGGAGCCAACGTCTGCGTGCCACCACTGCGGAGGCTGTCACGAGGATACTGCACTCCACACCCTAGCGGAGTGCTCAGCGTGGGCGCAACAGCGACACGACCTCGTGATGGCTATTGGTGTGGGAAGCCTCTCGCTAGAGGCCATGGTTCTGTCCATGGTCCAAAGTGAGAGTGCATGGGATGCTGCCGCCTCGTTTTGCGAGGAGGTGATGTTGGCCAAAGAGGCGGCGGAACGGGAAAGGGAGAGGACAAGTACTCTCCCATCCCGCAGAAGACGCACCAGACGTCGGAGAGCAAATACTGATCTCCGACCTCCATAAGCGCTGGCCTGGGGGTATCGGGCTGGGCTGACCGTTACCCCAGCAGAAGCAGGCCTGAGACGGTGGCGTGACGTACGTGTTCCACGCGCGCCTATTTGATGTGGGGGGCGTAAGGCCCCCATATTCCAAAGTGTGGTCGCCTGCTACCTTGCAGGTGGCCAAGGTCTGCTGGGGTTCCCGGATGTTTCCTTCGAGGGTATCCCGGGTCCCTAGCAATAGACGCTCTCATGACGGAACACCGTGTGGTTTTAGTCGGTTCGAGTCCGACATACCACCTCACCGTCAGCTCTGGTGAGGTGATGACCCGTGGGGGTTTCCACACGAAAAAAAAAAAAAAAAAAAAAAAAAAAAAAGTGCTCTAAATTCAAAATCAAAACCATTCATTTTAATTAAACCAATCATAGGTATTATTGAATTGTCAAGAGAAAAAGTCAGTTAGTCAGTGTCAGCTAGTTGCCTGTTCCAATACAAAGATTCTATGGAGAGGAACAGGCAAGAAACTCTTTTAGAAATATTTTATACAATTTTCCTGTTACTGTTTCAACGTGTATAATAAAATGTTTTCAAAATGCATAACACCATTCTGAAATATAAACTCTAATAATTACTAGCGGGTTATTTAATTATTTACATATATGGACTGTTTTAAACGAATCATTCTTAGTAACTTCAAATGTAACATTTGTTCATCTACCTTACAAGTTTTCTACACCGCCCTAAGATTGACTGGTAGAGTCGTTAAATCCGCCTTTGTACATGACACGCATAAAATTGAAAAAAAAAAAGAAATAAAAAGATAAAGTAGCAATTTTCAACAATAGTTGAAATTGAGAAACTATTGAAGAGAATTATGGCTGTAGCCATATCCAAATCGTAGCGTGTAGCCATATAAAATAAGAATAAAAGCTTTCTAGGATGCCCTACTAGTTTTTGTTCCAATGAGTGACCTTTAATTGATAAAATGCTGTAATGAATATTATCGCTGATCACGGAAATATTGCCGTAGAACATATGATTATCGGGAAATTTAATTGAAAATTCTCCAGATACCAATTTTTTTTTACAAAAAACCAGACCGTTCGCCTTGAAACCCTACATTGGCTCATAAGATTGATTGTTATAAAAGTATTTCAATGTGCACCATTATATGGATAATACTGTAAATTGTAAATAGAAGTGAAGTTAAAGTTTGGATAGATGTAAAGTACCTACATTTTGTCGTGTGATTCTCGGTGGCGTAGAAAAGAGCTATCCCATGTCTTCCTGAGGGTGTTATGAATGGCGACTAAGAAATTGAATCGTTATCTATCAGACAGATGTATACAGTCATAAAGTGCCTAACGGAAAGCAACCATATTCGAAAATGCACAGATACAAAAAGTAAAAATGAAAACCTTTGAAATAGACAGATCGTAATAAGTGGTTTAGAAATATATACATACACTCACATACCTGTGGCGTCTTCAGGGCACTTTTGAAACTTAGACTGTAAACTTTGGAGTCTGTATGTAGGGAGTATGTTTCTTTTTTGTATAAGCCTACCATAGTGACTCCGCTTTGCCTGATGGAAAGCAATAAGTGGAGTTCAAGACTGGTGGTCACCATCCTCATTACCTGTCTATGGCGGCATGGAGCTCGTCAGAGCACACTCCGTGATGTAGGCGATAGAGGAATGCCATAGAGGTGACATCTCTTCGCAACTGCAGAGGCTCAAGAGACTGAGAAAATTAATGTGGTCATAGAAATATACCTAAAAATATTAAGAAACCCCGGCAAAATACCATTAAATAAGTCCCAGCGAGGGTTCTTTTCTTTAGTAAAAGAACTTCTGTGTGCCTTAAGGGTTAGGTAATATTTAATCTTCAAAGATTTTTGACGTTTTCACCTAAAAAGAAAATTAACTCGCAGTCCGACGAACTCCTACACATCGACGTCGTTTTCGACTGCAAAACATAAGATTGTAATTGAAAAAAAAAATACGTTTTTTTCTTTGTGATTTGTTTAAGAATAAAATAACGACTTTTGATTTTTTTTCTTTATTTGTGCTATAAGAGCTCGGGAAGTTCCCTTTGATTTACCTGTCAAAATGTTCAAAATTGTTAATTGTTTGTTTAAGGCCTAAATTATATCTACAAAGTAATGATTGCTTCAGTATGTATATATTATTTTAATTTTCATGCCGAATTAAAAGAAGAAAGTTGTATTACTACTTAAGAGGTGTGTGGAATCTGAATCACGTACTTTGTCTCATACTGTGTTTTACTATCTATTTATATTATAGACAGTAGCATTATACCAATTCGGCTACATCGTAGATGATGTCACACGAACGCTTGCTACGCGCCCGTAGCACATCGTAGATTGTCTACGTGTCAGCACTGTTGTATTTTATTCTCACTGTGTGGACGTATAAGTACAGGAGTTAAAAAATATATTGATTCAGAAAGCTGTAAAATAGCTTGTTTAGAGCCTGTTATATTTATAGTAGATATGCTAGTGTGATGGCAAGTAACAACCACCACTCAGGAACACCTACAACTTAAGATTCGTAAGAACGCTGGCCTCCTTTGGGAGTGATGGGGGTAGAGGACTGAGGAGAGGGGATGAGGGGAGGAGATATAGAAGAGGGAGAGTTGGGACTCCGCAAGCTTCGTTTGTCCACTGGTTTTCTTTGATGGTGGCCTAAGCATGGCTCTCCCACAGCAGGTACGGAGTGCAAGATTTTTTCCATCCATTGGAAAAACGATATTATTCGGGATAAATAATAAAAAAAGTATCTTATGTGCATTCTCGACAATGGAATTTCGTTATATTAAGTATGATATTTATTTAATTTAGTGATGAGAAAACAAGGAATGTTGTACTTCCAAAAATACTAATAATTTTCATTTTAAGCTATTGCATAGCTTTTATCGCGGGCTTTGAGGGCGGTGACAGAATCAAGAAATTCCTAACACCTAACACCCACTCCGCCTACCATGTAGCTCGGCCGAGCGTTCGCTTAACGTGTATGTATATGGTACCACTGTACGAAGCTCGCACGGATCGAGACGACCTACTCCGAAATCGGACGAATACGTAAGCAGTTGTTTGTGAGAAAGTAAATAGGTGTATGGGTATCTATCATATATGGTTCTAATTTTAGTTACCATAAACCTACCTAAACCCAATGATAAAAAATCCTGAATAACCTACATGCATTGTAAGATAATAAAAATATTTAAAACGATATTAACTCCTCATTTATTCAATAAAAGAAAAAAATCCTGAATAACCTACATGCATTGTAAGATAATAAAAATATTTAAAACGATATTAACTCCTCATTTATCCAATAAAAGAAAAAAAAATGTTTTCTAATCGGTCACCACGCTCAAAAAGTGTAACTTGAATTAATATCAAAGAAAAAAACTGCATAAATAAAATATAAATAAATAATTATAATTGCATAAGTTGATAAAAAATGTTATGCAATAGCTTTACCGCGGCAGTCCCCGCTTGCCACACGTTTTTTTTATTTAAGATGAGATCCGGTTGTTGATATTGTCACTAGTATTTAATAATGCTTCAGAAAAAAGACAAATACGAATAAAGAACGGAATAAATTAGATGGTAACAATATATCTGATCACGAAAGATACGTGCAGAAACATGGAGAGAGCCCATAATCGAAAGAATATAGATAATTTATATTGTGGCCACGAAACTAGCTACAATTCTGTCTTCTTAGATTTAATATTACAAAATATAGCTTTGTTTGTAAGTCCGTGCTAATGTAAGCTCAATTTTAGACTGCTTTAGGAAAAACATTTCATCATATTTTTTACACATGGATGGATGTGCCATCATCATTACAATGGCATGCTTAGGTACGAATGGGTCGGTACGATACCAGGGCCTCATAGAAAAGCAGTTGTGAAGCAACGCTTGCATTTCGCATTATCTGAGACGCCTCTGCTTACACCTTTGGGGTAGGGGAGTAAATGTATTGTATATACGGGATACTGCAAATATAATTTTAAAAAGTTGATTTTCATATAATCGCTGATTTCATAGCGATATCCGGATAGGAAATGAAATGTCAATTCGCGAACAAATTGCTTCAGAATTTGAAATAAGAAAATGAAAATCTTACATTGATTGCAAGACTCATTAATTCCATTCGCTTCTTCAATTCAGTCATTCGTTCAATGAAGTTAATACAGTCTGGCTAATATTGTCTGTGAAGCTTTTTAATTAAGTATTTTTTTAAATTGTATTCTATTCTTTATTTTATATGTTATTGTTACATATTATGTTAATAAAGTTGTTATAGTAAATTGATATGATTCCATTCAATTTACTAATTTAAATTGACAATAGTTACTAAAGCTACTGTAAAAGAATTTAGAAGTTTTATTTTAACCAGTTTTAATCCCGGGTTCTATTCCCATACAGGGCAAACATTTGTGTGATCTGTAAATAGTAGTCCCGAATCTAGGTGTTTTTGTGTGCATTGTTTGTGTTATTGTTATCCTCAACATACAGGAATAATTTATAATGCAGGAGTTCTTAAAAAAAATGTGTTTCGGTGTCAATAGGCAGAAAGCACTGTGTAATCATTGATCTATGATAATGATATCTTAAACGGATGAACTTATTTTATTAGATTTTCTTTTTATTATTATGTATTATTTATTTATTTGGATATAAGTAGATCATGAACTATTCTAAATTAATATAAAACACGTTTGAAAATTTAAGGTAAAACTATAAAAGATGTATATGTATAATATAGTATATTTAAGTATTTAGTTTTTTTTTTCTAAAAATTAGGCAAAATATTTTATTATTTGAAAGGTGTCTTATTCCCGAGCGTCCTTAGTTGTGTGTAGAAAGTTATACAAGTCGTTTGAAGATTACAAAGTATACTGAAGAGGTTGGTGCAAACATAATTATTACAGCCTGTATGGCCGTGGTCGCTCAAACTCTCACCTTTACATTCAGACAGGATCTCAACCTCGTTTTAACATTTCCCAACTTATTTGTGCAAATATTGCTTATCGATTTCTTTAAGTATACTACTTCTTTATAAATGTTTAAGTGGAGTTATTTTGGTGCTGACTATAATGCATTATTCTATTATTTATCTTAGAAAATTTAATAGGTTTCTACCCCACTGCGTAAGAAGGAGGGTTATAGTTTTCAAGTGTATGTATATGTATAGAGAAAAGTAGAGCACTATATAGTATAGTCCATCGACGGTTGTCTGTAAGAAATCGAAGACCTTCCATTATACTACTAATTAATATGTATTCTTATTTCTGTGTCTTATATTTTGGTGTGCAATAAAGTATAATATAATTCGTTTCGTCGGAACAGAAATAGTGACATAAGTGACAACCACCGTCCATAGACACCTGAAACTCATTTGTGATAAGTGCGCTGCCCGCCTCTGAAGGTGATGAGGGATGCGACGAGCGGAAGAAGACAGGAGAATTTGGGCCTCTGGAAACCTCACTCATTTCGGGGAATTGCAACCGGTTTTATGTGAGGCCGTGGTATCGCACCGGTCGAGCCGGCACATTCGTGCCCAAACATGTCTCTACCACTGATAAAATTCTATTTACCTATGAATGTATGACGTTAATTTTTGAACGCCTTAAGACTACATCGCATCGATACCGACATGTGAGGTGTTATTTGAGTCGTCATTATCACTATTTTATTTATACATGTTATTCATTTTTATTTTTTTATTATTTATACATATGTACATACACTCAATTCCGTATCCCCGAAGGGATAACTAGAAGCATAACAGACGCCTACTTTTTGCCAATAATAATTCAGTCTCATATACGTAATAGAGGCCTACCGGGCTAAACGTTATCCAGTTTTTTTTTTTAAATTAAGGTGTGAATATTTGGAGTATATTTTATTTATGTATTTACCATAGTGAATCCACTTTTTTTTATTTTCTTTATAAAAAGACAACTCCCGCATTAGGATTAATTCTTGTGTCCCGAGGGACTTTACAACCATTTAAGAAACGGACAAAATGAACACCCAGACTCAGAACAACAATTTGAGGATTACACAAAGTTTTGTCCAGTGCGGGGATCGAACCCACAACACTCGGCGCGGCAGCGTAGTGGCGAGGTGAGCGCTTAAACCGCTACGACCTCTGTGCAGTCATTTGCTTGATGGAAAGCAATAATTGAAGTCCAAGAGTGGTGGTCACCATCCTCATTGCATGTCTAGTCAATGTAGCATGGTGACCCACACTAAGGCGGCTTGGTGAGATGATTTCACGCCCCGATTAAAAGACCCTAGATCAAAGTGGGAGGGAAACACGTCCGCTGGTAGTGAATTCCAAGCTTTGTCCGATCGGCACAGGAAAGAAGTGCCAAACCGTTTAGTTCGGGATCGCATATTTTCCACTCTCATCAGAACACTCTCCGTGATGTGGGCGAGGGTCGCATACTTATAACTCGAACGGGCTGGTCCCGGGAAGTTAGAGCCTTTTCACTTGTACGAATATCTTACAACTTTATGTATATATATTGTTTTTAAAGAATACTAGGTTGGTCACACATTACTAGTATTCTTGTTAACCTCCCCAGCTAAGCTAAATGTCAAGTCTTTCCGACGCCACAGCCATACCGCTACCACCACTTTTTAACTCTTATTGTTTAGATAGCAACAGATCACTCATTTCTTAACGAAGTCCTAACATGAAAATTTCCAAACCACAAAGTTCTAAAATAACCCTGCCATAATATAACATTTATCTACAAATGTAACGCCGAAAGGTTTATATCAAGTAAGTTGGGTGGTTCAACATCTGAAAGGAGTACTTTGCCATGAGTATCTTGTATCGCCTCGGGCCTTACCTTCGTTCACGAGTATTATATTAGTGTTTGTATATATATGTATGTAGGTACATATATGTAATAATAGACGAACATATATATATAATGATTATTATTATGAACCGTGTGGTTTCCGGTGGAGTATACTCGTAATAGTGTATATCCTAATATTCAGTTTCCTGATATAAATAAATAAATATAAATAAATAAACTATGCAAAACTTAACATGGGTAAGGGATATGGGACGTCTCGAATAAGAAAACGTAACTGAGACTGTATTAGCTCGCAGGAGCTAGGGTTGTCCCAGGGTGTTTGTTTGTTTTCTTTTTCTTTACGTGGAGATATCCTTGTTTCGTAGGGAAAAATTGCTTATACTCGCTTTTCTTTTCCTTTCTGCCATATCTTTCATTACAAAATATTACAAATTTACTCTTCTAATTCAAAAAAGTTTTGTAAATATGAATAATTTATAATGTGCAAAATATGGGCTTCAATTACGCTTCTGTCCATCCCTTTAGAGGAAGCAGGAGTAAGTTTATAACTTATAACTATAAAAAATAACTGATAACAAATCAGTCAGCCACTTAATAACCCTTACAGTAACCTCATCGATTGATTAATTACCGTGATGTCAGCTTCGTCACGGTCCTCTTATCCACATTTTCTTATTGACAGACGACACGCTGGCCTTGTAAGTCTCATCACCCGACGGTTGCTAAGTGACGACGCGATAATATTGTACACGCTTATAAATCTGACGACGCTCATACTATCCTCAATAAAAAAATAATCATTACTAAAGAAAATAAGAATTTGAAAAGACTTAATAAACATTTCAGTGTCCCCAGTCTAGTTAGTAACTTAGTAGTGTGTCCAGTCCAGTGAAGTTGCTAAACTTAGTTAGTTTCATTATATTATAACTATTAAGTTTCGGCACACATATATTACTATATTAATATTATTAATTACCTGACTAAAGATACGGAGTTGATACAATATTGCAACTTAAAATTTTTATTCCTTGCTGACTAAATTTACTCTCTTCATCCTATCTTTTACGGAATTGCCTTGTGCGATACGCCCGCCAATTGTACAATCTATGGATAGTCTTTCTTCTTAATTGTATGTAATACCTGGTCGACAACTAAGAGTATTATTGCTAGATCTTTATTCAGTTTACTTTCAACTAACTACCTCGTTACGATACCAAACGGCAAGCACTTTTCTAGGTCAAGTTTTCTCAGATTTTCATTTGCTTCTAGTAACTAACTATGTAAACAAATCTTGAAAGATTTTTAACTAAATTTACCATCGAAACAAAATTTAACTTTATGTGTTTATGTAGTTTGGATGATTATGATTGAGTATCTTTGAGCTGATCTGATGATGGAGCTGGGAGCTGAATAATTAAGCTCTTCAGTAATGAAAGCCAGGTAATGGAACCAGGAAGTAGATAATGGAAAACTTCAGAGGCTACTAGCAAGCTCTCGATTGTAGGTTTATTTCGTAAGAATTATTTTATAACGAGCCGAATACATTATATTTGTTGACAAAACGTGCTTTTTCATTTTTGAAACATTTGTATTATTTTTTATTCTCAAATAAAAAGCTATCAATTGTCGATACTGATAGTAAAAGTGGGCATGTCTTGAGGCAAACTGATGGCACCTGTCAAAGTGGGACATTATTAAGAAATCATAATGTAGAGTGCAATGTGGTAGGATTGACCGACAACTTGAAGAACGTAGCTGGTGGTGTATACACGGCCACGACTGAAATTGTTAGTGCCACTTGGACGATAACTTTGTCTGATAATCCGATGGTCCGATGATGATATCGAATACCTTGCAATGAGGATGGTGACCACCACTCTTAGACTCCACTTGTTGCTTTCTATCAGGCAGAGTGGATTGATCATGGTGGGCTTGTATATAAGCTCTCGTGAGCGTCAACACGAAATTATATAGCTACTATTTCCAATAAATATACAACCTAAGTTGTACAGTATTACATAATTATGTTTCTAGTAAATCAAAAGCCCAGACCCAATACAGCTACATTCATACCTATTGAATAATCTAAAGATGTAAACTTCTTACATCAAGCGTCAACATTCGAAAACTCGGAGCAGGTAACGAACAAGCGCCGTTCGTTACCTCACAGTATTACCACAAACTCCAAACATCAAACTCCAACATTCAATGCGCTCATCAACGAAATGACAAATTCAATATAAAACCTCAACAAGTGTAAAAAGTTTCGAAAGTTTGACGAACAAATGGGTGCTAATGAATGTGTTTCTTGGGGAATATTTCTCATTCAGTATAAGTCCATAACTGGTTTCGATTCGATGTTGTGTTTTTTCTTATTAAAAGTTATACTTAGGTGGGTATATCTACCTGAAGGATATCCTTTATAGGGTAGGGTAAGTATATTACACACCCATATTTTGTCATTTGGAATTTGGTCCCAGGTCCCAGGTAATAGGGGGCAAGCCTATTGCCACTAACCGAACACAGTATCCCTATCTGATAAATAACAGTCCGACGCCTTGGTAACCTTTTATGAGATCTGCGCGAACAGATGGGGTTGCCACATTCAAGATTCTCAGACTTCATGAGATCTACATGGCACAACAACAGTTGAACAGTAGCTATCATAGCATTCGCAGCATTATATGTATACCATATGAGAAATTTCATACTGGCATTTAGTGAGTAATCATAAACCCCTTACCTTCCCAATTTGCCCATCCAATGATTCCCTTCCTCTCTTTCCCCTACCCTAAAAGGCGGACTTGAGACTTTTGAGTTGCTAGTGTTTATGGGCGGCGGAAGTTACTTACCCTCAGGTGATCCGTATGACCCCTATACTATTATAAATCGGAATGACCTGGGGAAAACTAGACTATCATAAAGTGACTTCACAAATTGGCTTCCCGTCAAATTGTGAACTACAGGAACGTTACAGTTGTAAAGTATGTAGATTAATCCTCAGTCTATAATTCTGAGACGTGCAATGCATCGAAACATTTCCTTAGAATGTAACTTTTTGGACAATTCTGTAAAGACACATGACTAACACATGTAATGCAATTTAATGACTTACAAATGTATATGTAGCGTAATGAACACTACTATTAAGCCACATGTAAGTAAGATATCTGGTATGCCATTTAAGTCTAATATGCTGATGAGTTAACTAGTTCCTCTTAAAGCTGCGGTAGCGTATTGGTTAAGGCGTCGGACTTCCGATCAATATTGCAGGTTCGGACAATATATTTGGACGGTATATATATTTTAGTTTATGATGTATCTAAGTAATATTTTAATGAGCTCATATTTTAATAGTTAAACCGGTAACTCTCTTCACAAAGTTGCACCTACTACTATTTATTTCTGCCGCACCCCAAGGTTGACTGGGAGAGAATGTATCTGGCATCAAGACCGCCTTTGTATACCATGTGCTTAATAAATAAATAAATGTAATATTCTTAAAAAATTAAATTAAATAAGTGCTGCTAGTGCTAACTGTTTGAACTCTTTTGTTAATCTGATATTTACTGACTTTTAATTATTGTGGGTCATCAAATTAGTATTATTGGTTCATAAAAGAAGTATGAATCTTGAAAGGTAATAAGGAACTTGCAGTATGGCTACTTACTTTTAGGACCAGGTCAAAAGGTAGCAATCCTTAGAACTAGATAATGGTTGTGTTTTTGCTTACCTTGTAATAAATTACTTAAATGCTGATTTCAAACAATTTGTGATGCTTTTGGTGTAATTGTGTGATTTAGACGGTAAAGTGATCAACAATTTATCAGTCTATACACTAAATAATATGATATATATTATGTATATCACTTAAAATACACTAACAAGAAAGCGGTTAAAGAACTGATCTCTTTTACAAGTGTAAACTTGCTCGGGTAAAAAATAGAGTAACTTGAAACCTAAAAACTAAAACTTAACTAAAATTTTTGTAACGAACTATCATCAAAGTTGCCACAAAATAAATTATATAACCTCATCAAAGACTAACACACTTCAAAGCTTACAAACGCAAGCTAATGAAGTGCTAACAGCGTAATGATGTTTGTTTTGAGACCCGTCTGTGCGGAGTGACATTGGTTTTGAATCAATTTCTTTAATGATTGAACAAGGAAGAAATATTATTTTTGTGAGAAAAATATTGAAATAAGATATACAGAAATACATCACACAGAACATCATGTACATACACACACATACACTCATTGTTTTTCTAAATTCATACATTTTACATGGAAATACCAAGATGAATAAATACTTTAATGGATAATATACAGGAGCAATGAATCCACAACACATAAAAATGTAGAATAGACACATTCATGGGTACCAATACTCGGAAGCAATGAATCCGGATCACATAAAAAAGTCGGGAACTCATAATTCAAACTCAGATCAGTGAAGTGAATACTTGAAAGAAGACTAAAGAGAAGAATGGACTACTACTACTTGAAAGAGACTTGAGTACACTTAGCATATAAGCGGACCGATCTAGTGAGCTTCGAGAATAGTCAAGCAGAATAATCACAATACATACACTCGGTCAAACACTAATCTAATCAAAACAGTAGAAAAGCCCTTTACAATGCTATTAAAGATGCGTGCATATAACAGTTGTTCTAAATTAAAAAATTCAATCTATAGGTGCATCAATACTGAGTAATACTAGTATCACATTGATAGGAGAATATTAGGCCCATACATGGAACTGCAATTTGTCGGCACCAAGCATTGGTCATGTTACAAAGGCTACTAACGATGTTGCATATACACACACATATTGCGTTGAATTTAACCGTAGTGGTTATTAGAATTGTTATTACATAAGTCCCATTATATTTTCAAATGATAGATACTGTACTTTAAAGCTCGTAGATTAGGATTGAAATTTCTGTGAGTGGTATGTATAATACAAATATAATGATTATAATTTTAATATGAGAGCAAGTATACAAGTGAAATATAAAAAAATATATAAAACCATGCATTATAAACTTATACATAAACCACACCTAAAAGTTGTTTTCTATATGTTTATATAATATTAAACGTAAATATTATATTTATCTATGTAGGTATCTGTATTTATGTATATAATTTATGTGTCATAATATTTATGTATTTAAAGTTTTTTCAGTTAGCTCACTTTTCAATTAATTCATTATACACCTTCTGCACCACCTTATTGTAGACCGATAGATAATGCCTCTGGGCATTAGGTTTGTATTTTAGTCATTGAGTATTTACGGCATAGGACATAAACCTTTAAAAAATTGCACTACTATATGCAGATGGGCCCCAGGAAACCTTACTAATTTCGAGGTTAATGCAATACAAGCATTGCTTTTTCTACTGTTCCAATTTTGCATACATAACCTACTTACCCATCATTATGATGACATCATCTTCCTATTCTAGTCTCACGTTAATTGTATACGGTGCTAAAAAGTTTAATCTAGTTTCTTTTATTGCTTACATAGCCGGTCGCTTCCTTGACACCAACCTACGTTGGGAATCATCATCATCACCATTCAGCCTATCGCAATTGATTGCTGGACATGGGCCTCTCCAAAGGTCATAACACCTGGTCCACCACTTTTCGCATCAATTTTTTCCCGGCTACCTTTTTCAGATCGTCAGTCCACTATACGTAGCATTACATTATCTACACCTGCTATATTACCACTTTCAAGCTGTAACGCTAAATGGTTCTGAATCTCCATAAGAATTATGATATCCCCTTCCTTTGGCCTCGTATCTCAAATTACAAATGGTACCTGAAATAGAACTAATATTGGGCGGCATGAATGGAGCTAGTTACGAGACGTCGTTCATTAGAGACATATTGTGTCGTGAATTGAGTTACCGCGCGACGGGGGTAGAGTGAAATCCATGTGCCTTGTCGGTTTTTATTTGTATCAAAATTAAGATTTACTTTCGATATCGAAATTCTAATATTTAAATAAATTCTACCTATATCAACTATTTTCTTTAACTCTAGAAGAGATTTTTAAGATATACTATGTGCTATATATTTTCAAATACAATGGAACAATTACTTTTTTAAAGTTATTTGATATGTTCTTAAATTATATAAGTATTATAAATATTGAGATGTTTTTGAAAATGATGTTCCTGAAAAGTTTTTAGGCGTTCGTACAAAATATAAATACATCTAGTAATAAAATTCTTAGTCTCGTGTACTACCAAGTGAAGTATTGTGCAATGTTCCAGAAACTTTTGTTATTATCTTAGAATAGAGTATTTTTACCAGTACACCAACAATCATTCTACTCACAGTAACTACTGGGAGTAGAACTATTGTTGGTGTAGTGGTAAAAATATTGTAACTACAAATTTCCATTTATATAAATAACCAAAAACTTGGTTAGTTTCTTAGGATTTATGAAGATTCCTTTTTATATCAATACTGCGGTGACAGAGATGATAAAGAATGTAAGAATTTAATAAACAATAGATTTGAACCGTACCTTATAGTTATAGTAATATAGTCGTCTATTGCAAAGTATTGTGTGGGGGGGTTATGTGACACTTAACAAGTTTGACAGATTAGCTAGCGAGGAAGCAGTACAAAAGTAATTTAATGCCCAATGTCACACATTCCAATATCACACGTCACAATCACAATATCACACAACATGTCACAAGTCCTATATTTGCAGTATACGGCTACATGTAGGAACCGTTCGAACTACGAAGGGGTTAAAATATAAAGATAGACCCTCATGCTCATGAATGCCGATTGGCCTTCAACAAAAAAATACATTTTCGATACGAAAATCTTCGTCATTATTATTTTGTAGGCATCCACTTTTGGATTGCATACTATATATAATTTCTACACCGTTTCTTTTTTTTTTTACTTTAGACTACAAGAAACAGAAAAATTTAAATAGAAACGAAATATAAAATGAACGTTCTCAAATTCTATTAAGGAAATGATTTTTTGCAAAGAAAACCTCGCATTCAGGCTTGTCATTTTATGATAATCTTACGCATCTGAGGCCCGTCATAAAGTTTCTTTCGAAAAAGTTTTGGTTGTGAAGTAAAGAGAAATCAAGCCTTATTTGTGTAAACCTTTTCTGATGACCATTTTGTTTCTGTATATGTATAGGAAAAATACCTACGAACAATTTGATCATCTTGTGATAACAACAACTACACAACTATTACTATGCAACATTACTGCTATGTTTTTCATAACTCGATAAGTGGCCGTTATTAAACTTTTTATGAACGGCTTGTCTTTTCTCACCCCGTCATTGCCCGCTCTTTTTCAGGTTATTTCGACATAGCTAAACATTTGTCTGTATAAATACATTTGAATAAAAAGTGAACCCTTTTACCTCTTACAGTTTACCCATGTTTATAATAATGTAAAACGGGTTCTTGATAATACGTCTAAGAAATATTCCTATTTGAGTAACCACTATATGTGTCCGTATATTTACTATCTTATACATACATAGCTATTTCTTTGAAGTTAAGCAATAGGAAAATAGCCCGAAGGAATTGAATTCTTACTTTCATGAATCCGTAATATGTTGTTCCACCTTTAAAGATTAAAGAAATAGCTGGGAAATAACGTATTTTATTTCTAGAAGGCAGTACCTCCTTCCTCAGGTCATCAGTTTCAAACACCTTTCATAATGATATTTTAATAAGCGTCATAAAAAGCGGCTCCGATTCAGGTGGAAATCTGGTTTAGATTATTTCTTCTGAAAATATTTCATGCTACTCAAGCAATAAATCTAGGTCAAGTAGCGAATTAAATTATTAATAAGAGGATCCTCACGGATGATTGTCGGGTGGGGGGGAAGGGGTCTGTTGGACTCTTACCGACTAAAAACCATCCCGGTGTTCGTCTTCTTGCCAATATTTGGGGGGGGGGGAGAATCATAATTGTATTCTTCCGCCACCCCAGAGAGAGCAGTACGTGCCATGCGTTCTCTCTGCCGTTCCGCCGCTTCCTTTGAGAATATCATCTCCTCGCAAAAGGAAGCGACGGCGCTCCATGCGCTCTCGCTCTGGACCATGGACATGGCTCTCGGCCGATCCAACACAGGTACTCGCCTAAGCAACTGTGTCCAGAAAGCACCTGCTTCATCCGGAAGGTGAGTTCTCCGTGTTTCCTCTCCAGCCACTCTCGAAGGATGGGTCTTACCGTCCGTTACCGTTTGGATAGAGGGCAAATGAGCAGACGGGTCACCTTATGGTAAGGGACTACCGCCGACTGTGGACACCCGCAACTGGAGGGTCACAAGTGCGTTGCCGGCCTTTTAGGTAGGAGTGTGCTCTTTTCGACAATTTGTTAAATCATCCAGGTAATGGGGAGCGAAATTTCCTCACGTAGGACGATGGCGGAAACCTGAGGCCAGTAAAAGTATCTGGTAGAACTATTCCTCTGAACACTCCCATGATACGAGCGACAGAGAATGCAGACTGAAGATACATATGTATGTACGCAACGCCAAGGTGTAAAGCCGATCAGGAATATCCTAGCAAACGGTGATTGTGTGCGAGTCGCTCTTCGTTGAATGCAGTCAAGAGGGAAAAGTTTGTACTACGATTTAAATAGCCTCATTGGTTACTTTTTATATTGAAAGTGATCTAATACTATAAAAGAATTTATCACTTCATAGACTCTTGAAACTGCAAAACAAAACTGTTAGAAATATTGATGAAAAATTCCATACCATTAAGTTTCCAACTTTTACAACTAAATAACTAAATTATGATAATGAGAAACAGTTTGCGGGACTCGAGACGCGCTAACAGTGTACAGCAACACTCATAAATATGTATTTGAGACAACACTTGCATGAGAAATTGCACAGGACCGTTTAGAGCATAAAACATTTTTTATCGAAGGAAACTTTTAAGTATAGTCAAATTATTCTTTTTTTTTCTTTTAATGTTATTCAGGATATGTGACTGGCCTCTAGGTCTTGTGGTTAGTGATCGTGACTACCAAGCCAGAACGTATTTAAGTGCCTAGTAAGCTTTTTTGCTGTTGACTTTGACTGGCCTGTTGGTCTAGTGGTTACTGACTCTGAGCGCTAAGCCAGAGGTAGTGGGTTCGATTCCCACCCAGGATAAATATTTATGTGATGATCATGATCATTTGTTCTGTTTCTAGGTGTAATTTATCTATAATATGTATGTATTTAGAAGTATATAAATATGTTTTTCTTTTTTTTTTATTTGTAAGCCTACCATAATGACTCCACTTTGCCTGATGGTAAGCAATAAATGGAGTCCAAGAGTGGTGGTCACCATCCTCCTTGCATGTTATTATTATGACTTCTAATGTCTACTGATGAATCTCTTGCGGTGGTGATTTGTTTATAATCAATTTTGTTGAACGTAATCAAATGCCAATTCTCATATATTTGTGCAACAAAAGCTATTAGAAACAATAATGATAAAAAAATAATTGTACAAAAAAAAAGTATGTCGGTATGTTTGTATAAGTTAAAACGTGTCTAATATCCACTTAAACAAAGCGAAGTCACTTTTAATTTATCTACTTATTTAAAACAAAACATTTGAATTGCACAATTCTAGTACACACAATTATAGTACAGACGATACTCTAAGTACAGTTTTTTTATAATTCCGGGTTTTTGTTGTCATGTTTATAATTCTGGAATTTTGGAGAAAGTATTATCAACTCTATTTTAATTACTTCCTCGAAGTTTGGGTAAATATACTCCTTTATTCCGGTTTCTGATTATAAGAGTTCAATGAAACGGTATCAATTTTATTTATACTTGTTTAAATAAATTCATACATACACTCACGCCCGAAACCCCAAAAGTAGGAAGAGCCACAATTAATACCCGCATTTTGGTGATCATAATTTAGTCCCATTCACGTAACAGGGGGCAAGCCCATTGCCATCATCTGAGCACTTTTCGCAATTAGACAAAAACGGAAGGAGTATATTGACAGGATTCGGAGAATAATAAATAAATTCCTAATATAAGAGTACACAAATTTAATCTTTAAAATATTAGGAGCGGGACGGTTCGCTTTCTAGTTCTATCGTTTAAGAATTCAAAACCATTTGTTTGTACGTAAATATTTCATTCTTATCTCCCCAACACACGCACGATAAGAACCTTTCTAAACGCATATTAAAATCGTTCTTTCACTTACAATCACCATTGTTAAGGTGTTATCAAAAAAACATAGCACCGATAGAGTAGAGTGACCATGAATTGTGGGATACAAAGCGATTTGCCGGGAGCTATTTGAGCCATTACTTCGATAGCGGGGACCACCCTCATACATTTTGCAATGCCGACGTAGATGGTAGCTAAGCTGCTCGGTTTTGTAGGATACAGTGTAGGGAAAAATGTTTTCTTTTTTATGTAGCTCTGTACTTAGAAAGGAATTAAGATTTATATTCAATGTCTAAATTGGAACGTATTTTCTTCGTCGCTTTTATTTGGAGAATATTAGGATTTTGTTCTTGTGTGAGTGGATATAACGATATATAACCTTTTATTAAAGTGACTGACGTCTTACGAAAATCAAACTATGCACGATATTTATTTATGTACTTGAGAGATGTAATCGACAATTGATTATAATAGTAAAGCATATTTAGTGACAGTTCTGAAGTTGGTGGTCAGTACTCATTCATTATTAAATAATTAGGTGACATAAGTGTAAAAGAAAAGGAGTGATTAGTAATAATTTTTAAACATACACATATTAAGAAAAAGAGCGAGAGATAGATAGATAGATAGTGAGAGAGAGAGAGTGAGAGATAGAGAGAGAGAGAGAGAGAGAGAGAGAGAGAGAGAGAGAGAGAGAGAGGGAGAGAGAGAGAGAGAGAGAGAGAGACAGAGAGAGAGAGAGGGAGAGAGAGAGAGGGAGAGAGAGAGAGAGAGAGAGAGTGAACTGTTTTAGTTCAACTTATGTACTAAGGCAAGGGCACTGTATACATTACTGTCTGATAGATAAGTATAATCCCTTAGTCACCTTTTACGACGCCTACAGAAAAAGATGAGGTGATATTCTGCTCCATCGAAATCTAAACGGATATATTACTTATAAGATCGCTAAATGTCTTTCTTTCTTTATACGAGGTAGTTTTTACATCGCTGCTGATAACACATTCAGTGCATACATCGTATGCAAATTCGCTAAAATTGAATGCCCATTTCATATTATGTACAAGCCTTTGACTACAAGTGAAACAGAAACTGCAAAACCATATTCACAATTGAAATAAAACGTACATGTTTTAAATTAATTATAAAACTTTAATATACAGTAAACTGTTTGAAACTGTGTAGAAAATTTAAACTAAAACCTACTTTCAAACTATACAGTTGGCTGGGCACCAGTTGAATTATATGTAATTATATACATATATTTAGTGAAACCTTTTGAACGTCGTTATGTATCGAAATATATCGAAACAAGGAACTACATTTCAGGTAATTCATGTCTAAAATAGCTATAGTAAAACTTCAAAATCCATATCAATCTATTTATTGATGATATAAGAATTCGCTACACAGAATCTGCCAGTTGTCTGTTTTGAGAGATTGTAGAGAGTTTACAAAAATCTTTTGTTCTTGTCGTGTTATTTAGATAATACTATCCTTCAAATGTCTTAATATAAAGTAGATCATAGAACTACGTTAGACGACTTGGAATTTTTTGAACCTCCTCGATACGTTGCTATTATTCCAAAATCCATTCGAATGAACATCCCTCTCTATTTGTTGCCTCCCTTTTATACCTACAATTCCCTTTTAATTAACTCAAAATTTACCCATTTTCTTACTAAAGCGCCCTCCTGGGTATAAGCATTCGTGTCTGTTGTATTTATATATACATACATATGTTCATAGTAATGTTATATCTGTAAAGGAGCTTTGTTCCAACAAGTCATTTTAACTCGAATATCTTTGTAATGAATATACGACTGAGTAATTATACTCTCTCAAAGTAAACATATGTATGTAAAGTTTGACGATTATGACGTACATAACAGTCAGTTGAAGTTAAAACTTTTAAGCTACCTATTCATTAGAATTTATCTTTTGATGTTATTTAAGCTTATAAGTTAAAGTTATCATTTTTATTAATTAACAAGCTACACATTTTACGGGCCTGTTGATATAATGGTATGTGATCTGGGATGCTAAGTCAGAGGTTGTGGATGTTGGAGTCGAACCCGCTACCTCCTCTCAGCCAAGAACAAAAAATGATAATGAAAATTAGCAATGACAAGAAATGCTTCTGAACTTTGGTATAATAATTCATCAATCTCAAGTGTGTATATAATAATATATACTCGAATTGGACCAAAAGTATTTGTCACCCCATAAATTCACACGTAACTTGAAAGCGATTCAAAAAATAATAAGTAGTTCATAACTAAGGTTTAATTTGCGACGTCAAACTTTTATAAAACAGTAGATAATCAGTTTTGAAAGGCCATAAAACATCCGGCGACCATAACATAAGAAATATAGTACTTCTAAAGAATACTTTAAATATTTTGGCAATTTCTATTTGCTATTAATGGTGTAAAGGACTTTTTCAGAATGATCTAGTTCTGTATTTAACATTATTTTCTGTTAAAAATGGCTAAATGTCTAAAAAAGCGAGTGAAGAATTCAGATCCTGCATGATTGGAAAAAATCTCATGTTGAGATAAACAAATTAGTAAATGCTATCGATGTGCACTACAATCTGTTGTCAAACGGTTTACGGAGACTGGTTCTCATGGACACAAGGTACGTTAGCCTGTTTACCAGTAGTGGTCTCCATATTACAAGCTCTGTTTAATTTGGTATCAGACTATCTGTGGTGTCTCAAGATATTATTATAATTATTTTAACGCCAGTGTTTGATCTGAATTAAGATTACTGTTTCCATGTCAGACGCCTAATATTGTTATGGGAAATGGGAAGAATATTATATGCAGCTGAACCAGAGATTCAATGAAATCGAAGCATAAATTATTAAAATTATTATTATAATTTCAATCTCTTTATTGCAAATAATATTAAGAACAGATTATTTATTGGAGTATATTAAAATACTTGCTTTTTACTTATAAATATAGAAATATGAAACTATTTGTAGATTAGACATTTCTATCACATTGCTGTTATAATTGTTGTTAACAGATCGAGACAGTATTTTACTCCGGTCCAACGCCTGCAACTTTATAAGGCGCAGGTTCGGCCGCACATGGAATACTGTTCTCATCTCTACGCGGGTGCACCCCAGTACCAGTTTCTCCCTCTTAACCGCATTCAACGGAGAGCGACTCGCATCATCGACTGCCAAGATATTTCTGATCGGCCTGACACCTTGGCGTTGCGTAGAGATGTAGCTTCACTCTGCATCCTCTATCGCTTGTATCATGGGGAGTGTTCAGAGGAATCGTTCGGACATATACCGGCTGCAGGTTTCCGCCATCGTCCTACGCGACAAAATATCCATCCCCACCACCTGGACGATTGGCACTCCACCACTGTGCGCTTCTCCAGAAGCTTTTTGCCTCGCACAACCAGCCTATGGAACAAATTGCCGCCTGCCGTATTTCCGAACCGACACGACCTTCAAACCTTCAAGAAAAGAGCGTACTCCTACCTAAAAGGCCGGCAACGCACTTGTGACTCTTGAGTTGCTGGTGTCCATGGGCGACGGTAGTCACTTACCATCAGGTGACCCGTCTGCTCGTTTGCCCCCTATCGCATAAAAAAAAGTTAGAAGTAGACGCCCTTTCCACCTAAATTTATCTTTGTTGATGTTGTAGTATCTACAGCAGGTATCGTATATATGTAGTACATGTTTCCCTTTTTTTATTTCATTTGTCCGTTTCAGCCCAATTCTGTGTACTCCTGAGTACCTATTGAACGTCAGTCACCGTTATCGGGCGATGCTTGAAAGAAAACATTTCGGCTTTGTTCCACTACCATCTTAAGATATTTCGGAAACAACATTGGACTTTTCGGCAAAGTTTTTGGGTACATATTTTGTTTTGTTCACTTTGAAATTTGTTTTTTTTTTCCTCCGCAACAATACTTTGTTATGAGGGACCGGGACAATATATCCTTTTTGTACTCCTAGCTCCGTGAAGATGATATTTTATGACGATCGTTCAAGTAGTTAAGATATAACACATATTATTGTCACCACATCTATTATTCCTCGTAAAGAAGCTTACGTATTAAAAACGCCGTGAACAAACTCTTATTTATTATATTCAGTACATCACATTCATGTATTATATACATCACATTCAGTACCTAGTGCCGTTCCAAGAAAATAGCTAGTTCGTGGCTGTTTATATGTAAATGAGATGATAAATGTCAGGACGCATTAGTCATGCTTGGGAATATCGAAAATGCGAGTAAAAAGTACACATACTTGAATTACATTTTTTCTTAACCATGAACTGGTTGGGAAAAAATTGTAATTCATGCAATTCATCCATGGGGGCGTGGACCTCCCGGCTACAGTCAGTTTAAGTTACAGGTATGCAACTCCGATGTCCATGCATATAAACAAAATCCCTTTCTTCGTACTGCCTTCCCCTGTTCCCTTTTTCTTTCAATATACTCCAAATTTTCTCATATATAATTCGATGTTAAGAGCAAACAATGGTAAACATGTTTGTTGTGTTGTACAAGCATTGCTTTATTAATGGTGTTAATTTCTGTGTGGCAATGATATATGTCCGGTCGAGCTGGCCCATGGATGCATAAGAGTGACACTCTTACGTTAAACATTGTTTGCTCAGCCAAAAACCATTAATAAAGCAATGCTTGTGTTGTGTGTTCACAGAGTGAGTTAGGTTACTGGAGGCTCCAACCACTTCTCCTCTTTCCCATCCTTTTATCCACAGTCTGCAGCGCACTTGTGTGTCCACGGACAGCTGTAGTCGCTTACCACGCGGGGACCAGTCTACTTGTTTTTTTGTTCTCTCGCCTCGTTCCTTAAAATATATCCCCAAATGTATATCATAAAAAAAAAAAATTCATACTAAAATGTTTTATTGGCAAAAAAAAAAAAACTTTCTACCGGTGCTTTCTACTATGGCATGATACTTTGATAAACCATTAACCATAACCAACGCTGATCCTATAATGAAACCAATACCATAGGGAAAACTGCACCCATATTACTTTTAAAAAATGCAGAAGCAATAACTGAGGTATCCAATTTAAATAGCTTAACTTCATCGAGCATTCCCGGCAATTTATTTCATCAATATTTCATGTACATATGCTCAACAAGTGATCCAGGTTATACCTAGAAATATAAGCGACTATTGTGGATTCAATGTGTTTAAAGTTCATAATGCTTCTGTAAAATAATCTAGTATATATGTACATGCCGAGCTTGAGTTCAAAACTATGTTGCCAAATTCTTCTCCGAAAGGAAAAAGAAGAAAATAGTTAAAGAAAAAATCGTAATCCAGTATAGATAGACCACTTAATTGAGTCCTCGCAAATTAGCATAAAAAAAAAACAAAATTAACACAATTAATGCAGACCTATCGTACATTAGTCATTGGAGTCTTAATTATGGACTTCAAATTAATTTCTTAAAAAAGCAGAAATGTGTAATTGGCACTTCTGAGCTTGTTTTAAGAATTGATTGGCCACAACTACCTTACCACATCTTATTTAACCCTAGAGCTCCTTTTGTCTCAAGTTTATTCATTTCACACACATGCATGCACAAGTTGTGCGTTTGTGGAATGCGTTACCACTTAATATTGGGAAGGCGAAATAAATAAATATAAAAAAAATGGTTCATTAATATTCATCTATCAATTTACATATACTGTAGGTATATGAATGTACCTATTTGTTAGTTATATGTGTGTATCATATATGTATAATATATATACTTGAGTAGTAACTTTTATTGCTAATCTGTTTTGTTTTCTCGGTGATTTAAATCGTTCGTTTTCTTGTAATGATTTTCCTTGTAACCAGTCTTTTCCGATAGTCCAGTAACTATTGCTATGGTTTTTTTTATAGGTATATATTGTTGATATTCAGCAGAATTTAAAACCAGTTTTTAATATATTAAAGTCATTTGCTTGCACTGATTATTAATTTCATGTCCGGAGATATGTCAACTCATCTTGAGAATATAATCTCATGTATAGCTTTCAAAAAGCGTCCGCAACTGCCAACACGTGCGATTGCTAATCGTGTAGCGAGCAAACTGAGTTTTGAAAAGAATGCGCCTGCGGCTGCACTTCTCCCGCTCCCCGTTCTCGTCATACCTCCTCGACCCTGTACCACGCAGGTGAGGACCTAATGAAGCGGTCTGTTTAAATTAGGTCCACGCCTACATCATACATGATTTTTCATTTACGGTTTTTAGATTCAAATTGCAAATAAATTGTAACGAATACAGGTAAAATTAATTTTATAAATCTGTGTATATTTTTTATAAGCTGTTGTTAACGCTTTAAAAACAATTATTAGAAAAAATATTTCTTATTTAGTTCGTGATACATTGTAATTATTGCTTTGAGAGCTCACAAAAGAATTCAAAGATTATACGAGATGAATATCTAAGTATATTCTCGTAAAGTACTTGAGTTTGTGATACTGGCGCTGTGAATATGTACATATGTATTTTTATAATATACATAACGTTGGTAGATTTTTTAGGCTTTCACGATTTTTAATTGAAACTAAACACATGTTCTTCATTGCAAACCAGACGATATACCTACAACAATTGGTAGGAAATAATTAAATGTGGTTGTCATATAATGGACAGCCTTATCACAGCCAGGTATCTGTAACAGATATCAACAATATTACATATGTACATAGGTAATTAACTATTTGTGGTATAGATATGTACATATCTAACTAATAAAATTATTACAGTATTAGTAAATCTTCCTAACATACAAAGAGGCATAAAAAACATCTACATTTTGCTGACTATAATTTAATCTCAGTTACGAAGGGGAGCAAGCATATTGCGTAAATCCGGGAGAAAACTAGAAGTATATTAAAAATTATAATAAAAGAAGGATTGAAGGGAAGGAACAGTTACTTTTTATATGGTTGGAAATATTATAAGAGCATATTTACGCCGACGAGTAACTAAGCTTCTTTTTACAATCTAGATTCTGCAATCAATTCATCAGCATAAGAATGTCGACTCGTCTCTTGTATAAGTGGCCCAATCTGCTAAGCAGAAGATCGATCGTGTTTAATTATTACGCGTTATAAGCAATGGCGTGATCAACAACACTTTGGCTTGAGTCTGGATGTTTTTTGTGTCCGAACTTTGTATGTTTGTTTACGTGGTAGAGCTATGTTTAGGCACGAAGGGGCCGGCTCGACCGGTGCGATACCACGGCCTCACAGAAAACCGGTTGTGAAGCAACGCTTGCGTTGCATTTCCCCGAAATGAGTGAGGTCTCCGGAGGCCCAAAATCCCTCACCCCCAATAATGATAGCGCTTTTAACAAAAAGGATACCCCAGGGGGGTACCAGCGCTAGCGTTGGAGAATCCCCCCCTGGACATCCACTCTCAGTACGAATTATACCTGAGCGTGGACGCCCAGGCTGCCCCTCGTACTCCTGGGGGAGGGGCTCAACTGCACTCTCAAAAGCTGCTCGGGGCAAGAGAAGGCATACCATGGCACCCCCTGTCACGTTTACCGTGGATTTTTGTAACATCAGGGGCTTACATTCTAACCTCGACACTGTCCACCACCACTTGGAGACAGCAAAGCCGGCCTTGCTCTTTTTAACCGAGAAGCAGATATCATCTCCAGCGGACACATCCTACCTCTGCTACCCTAGTTACGGACTGGAACACTCCTTTGTTCCAAGGAAATATCAATGACATGCTGCAGATTAGCAGCATCCATTGCTAAGCAGACGATAGCACGAGTGATGCCCTTTTCACCGGCCGCGCTAACATTTCTCGGGTAAACGTCATCGAAAGCCGATCCAAACTTGTGTCTGAAATCGAAACTGCTTTATCAAAAGTTTCAGATGGGGTCGACTGAACCTAGTCCAGTTTAACCCCACGAAGAAGAAGGTTTGCGCGTTCACCGCTATAAAGATTCCATTGGTCGTATCACCTCAATTTGAGAGCACTTCCCTAACTGCATCAGCCAGTATCGTAATCCTTGGCGTCGATATATCAAGCGAAGTCCATTTTGGCGGTCACTTAGAGAGTAAGGCCATATTAGCCTCGAAGAAGCTTGGTGTGCTAAATAGATCGAGACAGTATTTTACTAAAAAAAATACTGTCTAGATCTGCTAAGCACACGCTTAGCAGATCTAGACAGTATTTTACTCCGGCCCACCGCCTGCAACTGTATAAGGCGCAGGTTTGGCCGCACATGAAATTCTGTTCTCATCTCTATGCAGGTGCACCCCAGTACCAACTTTTCCCTCTTGGCCGCATTCAACGGAGAGCGACTCGCATCATCGACTGCTAAGATATTTCTGATCGACTTGACACCTTGGCGTTGCGTAGAGATGTAGCTTCACTCTGTATCCTCTATCGCTTGTATCAGGGGGAGTGTTCAGAGGAATTGTTCGCACTTATACCGGCTGCTGGTTTCCGCCATTGTCCTACGCGACAAAATATCCATCCCCATCACCTGGACGATTGGCACTCCACCACGATTGGCGCTTTTCCAGAAGCTTTTTGTCTGGCACCACCAGCTTTTGGAACAAATTGTCGCCTGCCGTATTTCCGAACCGAAACGACCTTCAAACCTTCAAGAAGAGAGCGTACCTCTACCTAAAAGGCCGGCAACGCACTTGTGACTCTTGAGTTGCGGGTGTCCATGGGCGGCGGTAGTCACTAACCATCAGGTGACCCGTCTGCTCGTTTGCCCCCTATCGCATAAAAAAAAAAATCCATCGTGACATGCTTTAGCCCCCTTATCCGCTTTTCTGACTGAACAGCATTTTATTGGTCGAAAATCTATGGCTTTTTACAATATTTGTATAAATACCTTCGTAATCTTAGGACATACTTAAACGTAACGAACCAAGTCATAAACTTACCGTTGCTCTCAACTACTAAACCGCGAAAAGTGCTCTAGGAACAATCAAAGGTCACCTGAAATATTGACCCCACATGAGACACTTGTCAACTTTTCTACAAAGTGTTGTAGAAACAGAGAGTTTTTTTATGTAATATAAGGGGCATACGAACAGACGCGTTATCTGATGGTAAGTGACAACCACCGACCATGGACACTTACAACTCAAGAGTCGTAAGTGTGTTGCTCGCGTTTGAGGGTGAAGAGGGATGGGGGTATACGGGGAGGCAAAAGTAGAGAGGGGGATGAGGAGATTCTATAGAGGAGAGGGTGGATGAGGGAAAGAGGAGAGGGGGAGTGGGTCCTACGGAAACCTCACTAATTTCGGGAAAATGCAACGCAAGCGTCACAACCAGTTTTCTATGAGCCGGCCAATTCGTGCCCAAGCATGGCTTTACAACAATTATATTATGGTTAAAAAAATGTGCTCTGCTGACCTTTTCGAGGATAAGTGCGTATATATATGTAAATATATATGTGGTTTTATAAATTGACTGAAGCACGGGCCGCGTCACTGTATTGTATATTTAGTATACGGGAAACAAGCCAAATTGTGATGGAATCTGCAAAACCTACGTATAAAGTTTTGGCACAGAATAAGTAATTAGAATTTAGTATCTTTATTTGTGTGGCCTGGTTCGTATTATAGGTTGTACACGCACAAACAGAACATTGAAGTAAAAAACAAATAAACACTTGCAAAAATCCGGTTTTATAATGTTCGGTTTACATTATTATAGTAGCATCCCAGTGGCAGCCCAATGCCGCGTTAGAAAGTCTTTGGAATAATTTGGAATTTAATTTGACGCTTATAAATATTTTAGCCGATACGACCAAGTTCGGTACTCGGATTGACTCACTGGATTACTGGACTGATTTAATGTGAACTGGTCATAAAAGAAGTAGAAGAGTATAACGTAGGTAGACTTTTACTATAGTCGAAACAAATATCCGCATGCCACATTCATGTTAAATCTCAGAATCAATGGATATAAAATAATTATGCAAAAGCAACTCATTTAATTCAGTGTCATTCTCTTAAACCTACTTAAAAGGGTAAACCATTCAATGATTTACCAGTGCGCCCAGTTTATGCACATTTAAAAAAAAATACAAATTGTTAAATACTGTAAAACAGTTATACTGGAAATATTTTGCATGGGCTAAAATAAGTTGTTAATTTTGTTAATTACTTCAGAACAGTAAGATCCTAAATAAAACACTACACTGCTGGTAATATTCGCTGCTTCAATTACCTAATAGCTCTAATATTACCCTAATAGCTTTTACTTTCACTAGCTTATAAGTCCCGTGGTGAGTAATCCTGTCTACCAAGCCAAAGGTCGTGGGTTTAACACGGTGGGCAAGATCATTTGTTCTGTCCCTGGGGATAACTTGTTTAAATATGCATGCATTTATTATGTAGGTATATCTAACCTACTAACTAAATACTACTAACTAAATATTCTGTGTCCATGCTTTGTGTTCACCATCGCTCAGTGCAAGACTCATTGGTAATTTCTCACCATACTCTCAGTACAGAGGTACAGTAGGTGCACTTCGTTCTGTATAAACTCCAGACTGTTCCAACACTAATCTAACCAACTGGTAAGCTTTCAGAAAAAATGATCCCTAATTAACAGGAAACTATTAATGTCAGCTATGAATAGAAGGTGCGTATTCAAACCATGTCCTGCTGAACAAAATCTATTCCAGTGTATAAAATAAGTAGCAATACTATACTAAAATCGTTTCCTTTTGCTACGTATAAACTTAGAGTGGTAGAGCCATGCTTAGGCACGAATGGGCCGGCTCGACCGGTGCGATACCACGGCCTCACAGGAAACCGGTTGTGAAGTAACGCTTGCGTTGCATTTCCCCGAATTGAGTGAGGTTTCCGGAGGCCCAATTCCCCCGCCCCCCTTTTCTCTCTCCTCATCTCCTTTGTCCTTTTTCCATCTCCTCATTGCTCCTCTCTTCTTTCCGCTCCCTGCATCCCCTATCCCTCATCACCCTCAAAGGCGGGCAGCGCACTTGCGACTCTTGAGTTGCAAGTGTCCATGGACGGCGGTGTCACTTACCATCAGGTGACCCGTCTGTTCGTCTGTCCCCCTATAGTATAAAAAAAAAAAAAAAAAAAGCAAAAATTAAAATTAAAAACTGAAATAAATATCAGTACAGTATCATCACTATAAAAGTTCAAGAGAACTTTAAAAAATGACTAAATAGTAATTCCTACATTTTCAGAGCAAGTTTACTAGTGTCTACATAACATTTAGTTGCAGTTTTAAACACACTTACGTTTATGATTTTGTTCTGAGAACTTAGACAATTTCTATTCTCCTGGGAACTATTCTGGCACTGACCACCGACTTGCCTGTTAAAATTTTTATCATCTTAGTCAGTCTCTTAGTTGATGTAAAAGTTTGAATAGGATCTAGAATATGGAATTATTTCCATGTGATTGATGATGTTACGTATATTGTTGATGTGATGTTACGTAAAGCACTTGTGCTTTACGTAACACTGGTTATGTCCTTGAGTATAAGATAATTTTTATTTATTTCCAAACTTTTTAAAGGAAGGTGATTTATAAGCCAATTACAAGAGAGACTACTATACTGATAACGGTACTTCATTACACAATCTAGCTTTTAGTTCGTGCAAAGTAATGATATAAATGGGTTATTATTTACCACTGCTTAAATACTATTTTAATATTACTAAGGGCTAAATATGTCAGCAGTGGCCGTGTTCTACGGCTGAAATAATTATGAAGTGGATCTACAATTTACTTAAGAGAGCCACTTTCTATTTAGTGTATTTTTGCTTTAAGTTTAAAAGATATATGAGTGATTTTTGAAACCGTTGTTAGTATATCGAAAGACCAAAACCCAGAATTTTAAGAGCCATTTAATTTGATTCGATCTATTTCATTTAAATTTAACAATAATAGTAGTCGCCTATAGTGATGTTTGCTATTTTGGCTTGAATGCAGATCTATAAGCGCAAACATTATACGTATTCAAATAAATTACAAGATAAACTCTTAATATTGAAATACAAACAACAATCCGATTACGTCACTTGCAAGCGCGACAACACGTGATAACTCCAACGCGCCTCACTTTATAAAAAGCTTACGGAGCTGTGAGAGCGGTATTACAGTACTTGTAGAGCACTGTCCCTTTCGCACAGTACATGTCAGTCGTTCCACAAATGTGGTGGAGTACGGTCGCGTCCAGTTCAGAATATACATATATAGAGAGTTGTTAACATCCCCAAATTTCAATGATTTAGAATTGTATGGCATCTATAGGAAAAAGAGGAAGCCTTTACATGGTTAGTCACGTGAAATTGTCTACAAAGTGTATATAATTTTTTTTACTGAAGCCGACAAATTTAAAAATCATGAAGATAAAGACGTATGTAACTATTTTAAGAAGGTACAAAAGCGAGTTGTAAGCCAGTGGAATTTCAAGAAGAACTTTCATCAATATATTAAAGGAAGTCAGTGCTAAAACAGATTCTACTGCAATTAAGTTTAGTTCCCCGTAAAAAGGTAAACTAAAAAATTTCGTTTAGATATGGACGATTTTGATTATGATATTGTGCGAAGAATAGTGTATGATTGTCACTTACGATTAAATGAACTGTCTACAGTAAATCATTAAAAGCTAAACTATCGGAGGCTATTAACTATAATAGATCTGAAAAGACGTTGAGAAAAATACTTAATGAGATGGGATTTCGGTTCACTAAAATGGAAGATAATAGAAAAGTTCTAATGGAAAAGCACGATGTAAGTCTCAAACGAAGGGAATATCTTGCTAAAATACGCGAATTTCGCGAAACAAGAAAAATATAATCTATATGGATGAGTCTTACATACATCTCACACTAAAAGAAAATCTTGGAGTGATGATTAGAAAAAAAGGCGTAGAGAAGCCAATTTAAAAAGGTCAAAGTTTGATAATAGTTCATGCGGGAAATGAAAAAGGCTTTGTTCCTGGAGCCTTTTTAATGTATAAATCTACAGACTATAGGTGATTATCACAATGAATGAATAACGATAACTACGATAAATGGTAGGTTAATCAATTAAACACAAACATACCCAGAGATTCTACTCCAGTTATCGACAAAGCACAATAAATATGTTGAAAGACCCCCCGATTCAAACACCAAGAAGAAGGAAGTGATCAACTGGTTATAAAGATATGAAATTCCAGTAGACCCAAAATTGACAAAATTCCAGATTTACGGTATTATTTGTCGAATAAGGAGAGTTATACAGAGTTTTCCGTAGACAAAATACTTACTGAACATGGGCTCACTGTATTGCGATTGCCACCGTATCATCCGGATTTTAATCCAATTGAAAACATATGGTCTCAACTGAAAGATTATGTAGCCTCTAGAAATGTGGGTATGAATTTAACTACAGTAAAAACATTAATGGCAGAAAAAGTAAATATGATTGGGACTGAAGAATGGAAAAAGGTTTGGAATCATGCAATTAAATGTGAAAATGAATATCGAAGATTTCAACACGGTCTAGATAATTACACTGATAGACTGGTAATAAATACGGCTGATAGCGAAAATGATATTGACTTCATTGTGACCACTGATAGTGAATCGGAAGAAATTGAGGATTTATAATTGTATTGTCAGAATGTATCACTTTTCAAAATAAATAAATCAATACATGTTTTTTTTCATTTTACTATAATCTCAGGACAACACTTATAGAAAAAACATTATTTAATAAAAAAACAATAAAAAGAATAATCAAAATAAGCAACTCACAATAATTGTTTTAACAGCTCTTAATAGAATCCGGACTGTTAGTATTTCGTGCGAAAGGGACAACGCTCTACAAAGCTGAAATTAGCCGATTTTCTCTTTCTAGAGGACGATGTGCATTATTTCTTGCCTAGTAGTTTGTCAACAATCGCACCAGACGGACCTGACGTCATTATTGATATGTCGTAATATTATATTAAAATAATTAGTTTAGAGTTTATTAGTCAAAGTTTTAGTTATTTCTCCTGATATAAGCGTGGATACAATAAATAATCATGGCGAAGGGAGATGGAATTTTCAATAGAAACACTCCTCTTCCTGTAGATCTACTTAACGAGCTAGACCGGATTTCCAATAATTGCAATCAATACATATTCAAACTGCGTAAGTATGAGTACATACCTACTTATCGCATCCTTTCATCCACATTTAACACCCTCACCCTCGAAGGCGAGCTTGTCATTGAAATGAAACGCAAAAGTTACTAAACAACCGATTTTCTGTGAGGCCGTGGTATTGCACCATTCGTGCTAAGCGTTCCACAATTTCCGCTGATATCAATCATCAGTGTATGATCTGGATCACTTGTACTCACGTGTACACTTGTATACATGAAATATTGATGCAAGAAACTGCAGGGAATGCTCGAGAATTCTCCATTATTTAAAATTCGACATATGTGCAGTTTCCTCTGGTTTTACTATAGGATGCTGATTTATCATTGAAAAAGTTGCACAGTAGAAGGCAATGGTATGATTCGTTTCTTTGAGTCCTTGAGTCAACATTTTAGTTGAATGGCAATAATATTTTTTTATTATGTAACCCCTAAGACATAATAAAGGGTCCCCACGTGGTAAGTGACTGATACCGGCCATGGACACCAACTCAAGAGTGCGTTGCCAGCCTTTTAGGTTGGAGTACGCTCTTTTCTTGAAGGTTTGAAGGTCGTATCGGTTCGGGAATACGGCAGGCGACAATTGATTCCATAAGCTGGTGGTGCGAGGCAAAAAGCTTCTGGAGCGCACAGTGTTGGAGTGCCAATCGTCCAGGTGATGGGGATGGATATTTTGTCGCGTAGGACGATGGCGGAAACCAGCAGCCGGTATAAGTCCGAACAATTCCTCTGAACACTCCCCATGACACAAGCGATAGAGGATGCAGAGTGAAGCTACATCTCTACGCTACGCCAAGGTGTCAAGTCGATCAGAAATATCTTGGCAGTTGATGATGCGAGTCGCTCTCCGTTGAATGCGGTCAAGAGGGAGAAGCTGTGCATGTGCGTTCGAACCTGCGCCTTATAAAGTTGCAGGCGGTGAGCCGGAGTAAAATACTATCTCGATCTGTTTAACACACCAAGCTTCTTCGAGGCTAACGTGGTCTTACTCTCTAAGTAACCGCGAAGCTGGACTTCGCTTAATATATCGACGCCAAGGATTCCGATACTGGCTGATGCAGTTAGGGAAGTGCTCTCAAATTGAGGTGATACGACCAATGGCATCTTTTTAGCGGTGAACGCGCAAACCTGTGTCTTCGTGGGGTTAAACTGGACTAGGTTAAGTGGACCCCAATCTAATACTTTTGATAAAGAACTTTCGATTTCAGACACAAGTTTGGATCGGCTTTCGATGACGTTTACCCGAGAAATTTTAGCGCAGCCGGTGTGAAGGGCATCTCTCGTGCTATCGTCCGCATAGCAATGGATGCTGCTAATCTGCAGCATGTTATTGATATGCAGAAGAAACAGCGTGGGTGATAGCACACAGCCTTGTGGGACACCTGAATTAACAGACTTGGAATCGGAGCATGCAAAGTCAATAACGACCTTGATGCTTCTGTCTGTAAAAAATCTGGTGAGCCAATTGCACAGTTTCTTTTGAAGCCCATAGGAAGGAAGCTTCGCAAGGAGCGCTTTGTGCCAGACCCGATTGAAGGTATTCGCCACGTCCAAACTAACGGCCAACGCTTCCCCCTTGGTCTCGATCGCCTGTGCCCACCGGTGAGTCAAGTAAACGAGAAGATCACCAGCTGAACGTTCCCGACGGAAACCGTATTGTCGATCATTGAAGAGCTGGTGGTCTTCAAGTACCGGAAGAACTGGCATTTAACAATGGATTCCATTATCTTGGAGAACAAGGAGGTGATGGCTATGGGTCTGTAGTTGGATGGATCCGAGTGATCTCCTTTTTTAGGGATTGGGTGCACTAGAGCTGTCTTCCATGAGTTCTGGACTACGCCAAGAGAGTAGGAACGCTGATAAAGGTGCGTTAAAACCGGTGCTAACTCTGGAGCACACGTCTTCAGCATGATAGATGAGATTCTATCGGTCCCACTCGACTTAAAAACGTCGAGAGATAGAAGCGCTTTACGCACTGCCCTTTGTGTAAACCGGACTTCCGATGTGGCTCTCGCACTGCGGCATGGTCGGCGGTGCGTTTCCCCAGTCGTCCAGGGTCGAGTTGGACGCAAAGAATTTGCCCAGTAGATCGGTAGTTTCTTTAGAGTCGTGGGCCAACGAATTATCTCCTATGTGCAAAGGTGGAAGGGATGGCTTACAAAGGTTCCCCTGGATAGCTATGGCAAGAGACCAGAATGCACGAGTTCCGGAAGGGAGACTCACTAGTCTCTCGCCAATTCTGCCGATGTGAGCCGACTTCGCCCCAGCAATTACTCTTTTGAGGGAGCTGGAGGCAAAGTTAAATTGCTTCTTTAATGTGCTGGTCTTTACATCCCGTGCTGTCGCTGCATTAGCCCATGCTTGGTAACATTCCTGCTTTTGGCGGGACGCCACTTTGCAGGTTCGACCAAACCAAGGCTGGGACTTGCCACCTGTGGTAATCAGGGAGAATGGAATGAACAGTTTCATTTCCTGAAGCACAACATCAGCGACAGAGTCGGCAACGACATTGGGATAATCCGGCGAGAAGCAAACCTGCCTTCATGGGTAGGATGCAAAGAATGTTTACATTCCATCTAAGTCTGCTGACCTATAGTGCCATACGCGGCGACTGCCTATAGCTCGCGGCTCCATCACGTGAACGAGTGGTACTATACTCCTAATCAGGCAATGGTCCAAAGAGCCAAGAGGGGCTTCAACGGATACTTTGTAGCTGTCAGGATGTGAGGTCTGCAGAAGATCCAACAGTGAAGGCACGTGGCTTTCTGAATCTGGGATTCGCGTAGGCATTGCTACCAGCTGCGTCAAGCCATATGCCAAGGTGAAATCGTGAACAGATCTTCCCGCATGATCGGTTTTGCGCGAACCAAGCCATATGGCGTGATGGGCGAGCACTGAGTCTGTAGGCATTAGAACGTGGTCGATGAGTCGGTGCCTTTCGGCATCACCGCTATGGGACCTGTAGAGGCAGGCAGATGCGGAGATGGTCGTCGCAGTCTACACGTAGCCATAAGATAGAGAGGACCTTCAAGATTGCCGAAGCGGCGAGAAGTGATATCATCTCTAACCTACACGCATACACCAGCCTTAGGAACAAAGAAGTGCTCCAGTCCGTACCCACGGTAGCAGAGGTAGGATTTGTCCGCTGGAGATGATATCTGCGTCTCGGTTAAAAAGAGCAAGGCCGGCTATGCCGTCACCAGGTGGTGGTGGACAGTGTCGAGGTTAGAATGTAAGCCCCTGATGTTACAAAAATCCACGGTAAACGTGACGGGTTGTGCCATGGTATGCCCTCTCTTGCCCCGAGCAGATTTTGAGAGCGCAGTTGAGCCCCCCCTAGAGTACGAGGGGCAGCCTGGGCGTTCACGCTTAGGTGTATTCCGTACTGAGGATGGACGTCCAGGGGGGATTCTTCAACGCTAGCGCTGGTACCCCGCTGGGGTATCCTTTTTGTTATCAGCGCTATCATTAGGGGGGGTTGGGGATTTTGGGCCTCCGGAAACCTCACTCATTTCGGGGAAATGCAACGCAAGCATTACTTCACAACCGGTTTTCTGTGAGGCCGTGGTATCGCACCGGTCGAACCGGCTCATTCGTGCCTAAGCATGGCTCTACCACGTATATTCTATATTTATACACATATATATATATATATATATATATATATATATATATATATATATATAAATATATTAATATAAATATAAATATATTTCTGGATATAAAATATATTATTCAAAAGGATGTCATTAAATATTTCAGTACAATTGTCTTAAACCTAAACCTTAAATATTTCAGTACAATTGTCTTAAATATAAAATAAAATGGTAATACGATTCAATGATTTACAAGTACGTCGCATTTGTGCAAATTATATAATGAAATTTTGAGTAAAATACCGTAAAACAGTTACACTGGAAATAATTATTTTATCGTGTATAGTTTTGTTATGCATTTCTTAAATCAGTCCAGACCAGTAAGAACAGAAATAAAACGTGTGTAAATAATATATAATAAATTTAATATTTTCAATATTTTCCTAATAGCATTTACTTTGGATAGCTTGTGAGTTCAGTTGTAAGTACTTCTGACTGCTACGTCAAAGGTTGTGGATTTAATGATGTGATGGGCAAGATCGTTTGTTCTATCCTTGGGTATAACCTGTTTCAAATAAGTTTGCATTTATCACGTTAGTATCAGTACTTGTTACCACAGTACGTACAAATTAAGTTTGGTGATCCATATAGCGAATGTCACGTGTCCAGGCTTCGTATTTACCAGCGTTGAGTGCTGACTCATTAGTAATTACTCAATACTCGGTACATATGTATCATCGGTGCACTCAATTTCGCATAAATTCCATACTGTTTCGACATTACATAATCAACTTGTAAGCCTTTTATACTTGCTGGCAATTCATATTTCCCAGCGAACTGTTAATTCCAGCTATAAACAGAAGGTGCGTATTCAAATGTCCTACTAAACAAAATCTAAACCAGTTTATAAAAATAAATTGTAGTACTTTACCGAGATTGTTTTACTTTATTACGTAAACTCAAGCAGAAATATAAAGTAAAAACTGAAATAAATATCAGCACAGTAACGGCACTAAAAAAGTTCAAGAGAACTTTAAAAAATAACCAAATAGTAATTCCTATATTTTCAAAGCATGTTTACTCGTGTCTAGAGTAACATTTAATTGCAAATTTAAACACACTTACGTTTATGATTTTGTTCTGGGAACTTAGATAATTTGTGTTCTCCAGGGAACTATTCTGGCACCACCGACTTGCGAGTTTAAATTTTAATCTCTCAGTCAGGTTCATAGTTGATGTAAAAGTTTGAGGAGGATCTTGAATATGGAAGTAGTTCCGTGTGGTTCAAGTGGCTTACGTAATACTGGTGCGCTTGTGTATGAGAGAAGTTCTTAAAAGAAGGTGATATATAAGATTATTACAAGAGAGACTATTGTTACCAGAAACGTTACTTTTTTTTAAGCAAAAAAGCACACTACACGTCTAATAATAAACGGTGCTCTACTCATAACGGTACTTCGTAGCACCATCTAGTATGACATTAGTGGGGAATATTATATATTATATCAGCAGTAGATATTCTATGGCTGAAATGATTATGGTTTTTTCCTACGATTGACTTAAGAAAGCCGTTTTCTATTTAAAAACTAATCTTCTGAGCATTTCTGTTTTAATTTTTAAAGATATTTGAGTGATTTTTTTATCCGTTGTTATCGAAAGACTAAAAGCCAGAAATAGAGTTATATCCTTTGATTTGAAATTTCATTTTATTTCTTGTTATAGATATACCTATTACGGTTTTATATAAGCAAGAGCAAATAAAAAAATACTGCAAATGTTGACTGTATATTCTGTTACTCATGTTGTCTATATACCTCTGCGGTTAATAAACGCTACGGGTCCCCAGTTTCGTGGATTAGTGATCGTGGTGTGTCACAGCATACGATTTATGGTTGTTTCGTTCGGATTGCACTAGCATTTAGTGCAGCATCGTTATATAAGCTAGGTTTATATCATGTTACTAGCCTTTTTGGTGTACGGGTCCTCATTGTTCTGTATATCATTGTTTATTTGGTTAATGTGTTATGGTGCGCGTTAAAGTTGTAACATTTTTTTTTTTATGTAAATTCATCCAAACTGACTCTATATTAAAATTATGGTAATCATAGCAAGTAATTATTGTATCTATCCCTCGTGAACACTACTTCTTTGTTTTACGAGCGGACGGGTCACCTGACAGCAACCACCGCCGTCCATGAACAAGTCAAGAGTTGTAAGTGCACTGACCGCCTTTTGGTGATCCCCATCACCGGATGAGGGGTGCGTAAAGGGGTGCGTAAACTTACAGGGTGAATAGAATGTAAGCCCTTGATATATGCTCCGGTCAGCCTATTCGTGCCTAAGCATGGCTATCCGATAATAGAATATTTTCTAGATAAAAGTCACGAATAAAAATATTGGAATAGATAAGGATTAGAAAATGATACCAATTTATTATATATCTTTTTAAGCATCATGGTTGAATAAAAACTTCCAAAAAGGTTCTTTGCCAGTTATTTACACACCAGTCACTGATTGCTTACCCTATATGCTACTGTTTTTACATGCAATCTATCAGTAAGTAAATGTATTGTACTGAATCAAAATTGTTACTACAGAAAAGGCTTCCTGGCGAAGTCATATCTTTGTTTCACAGCACTTTTGCTTTATTTTCTTTCTAGTTCATGGCTCGACTCTGTTGGTAGCATTTTATATCATATCTGAAGTACCATATATTGTGCCTACATAAAACACTATTTTTAGAAGTCGTCTGTTGTTTACACTGCAATTTTTGTATACGGCTAGTAGTGGTGAAACTAAAACACTTTATCTCGATAGATGTACGTCTAATGAGACGTACATAGCTATCTAGGAGCTATCTTCCTTACAAATGTACCTGTGTATTTAATTATTTATTGTCCCATAAAATAGTTGATTTACTACAAGTCATTCAAAATCAACATTACCAAAACTAATCCAGAGTAAACATTCATTTGTAAGTAGGCATAGAAGAATTCAATGCCTACATTCTGACGCTGACATTTACATCAGTTAAAATTATTGCAGTCAACCAGGCACTGTACACATGTACTTGTACTTTGCATGCCTTATTTGGGCAGATTACAGTTTGTTTATTAATTACAACCTTAATACTTAACTGCACGGATGGCGTAGCGGTTTAAGTGGTCACCCCGCCCCTACGCTGCCGCGCCGAGTGATGTGGGTTCGATTCCTGCACGGGACTACACTTCGTTTGATCCTCAAACTGTTGTTCGGAGTCTGGGTGTTCTTTGTGTCCGTTGCTTGAATGTTTGTTAAGTACCCCGCGACACAGGAATTAATCCTAATGAGGGAGTTGTCTTTTTTAAAGTGATAATAATAATAAATAGCTGTCTCGTACAATAAAATATATATAAGACTAAAATGCGCATTGTGATTATAAGTGCGGGAGTAGTCTGTATTAAAAAAAAAAAACTGGTTTCATCTGTATTTTTTTTTTTTTTTTTTTATATTAGCCTACCATAGTGACTCCACTTTGCCTGATGGAAAGCAATAGGTGGAGTCAAAGAGTGGTGGTCACCATCCTCATTGCATGTCTAGTCTATTAAATGATTCTTTCTTTCTTTGGAAATTAAATGAGAATATTGAAAGTACTTATAGTGATAGGGAAACAGGCAATACGACAATACTATGAAATGAAACCTATATTGCTTATTAAATAATTATACAGCAGGACAGGGTCGCATGACATGTAACTTTAATTTCGTATTTGCATAGATATATTTGAATATTTACGGTTACTTCAATATAGCCTTGTTTAAGATTTCTCTTACTCCCTAATTCAGTTATATTAAATTATAGCCCTTTGCATCATTACTTCTTTATCGAAAGACATCAACAGTAAATCAAAATTTTAATCAAGCTATCGCAAGTACAACTCATTTCAGACCTCCAGCTACGGCATACTGTCGCGGCCTCATAAATTAAAACTACCGATATTATGCAATATAATAGCAATCCACGAAAAACAATTGCTAGCGGGCGTCGCATTGTTGAATAATTAACGCTTGGTTCCTGCGGAGAGCTGGAGTAATTAAAATTTTGGAAACTGCCTGCCTCTATAATGCATAATTGAGTTCTGCTGCTGTGTGAATATTATGATCACCGATGTGAGGAAAATTGATAATTATGCTTTTGACACATTAATCAGTGCACAGTCACATGTTGTTCATAGAAAAATATCTACACATAAACTATATTATATAAATTGTGTTTAAATATAATTATCTTAATCCAAGTTTATTAGTTGCAAACCAAAAGGACATTGATGAAATAATAAATTATAATAACAAAATAAGTATTCATTTAAATATAAACTGCACGGATGGCGTAGTAGTTTGAGTGGTTGCCTCGCCAATACGTTGCCACGCCGAGTGTTGTGGGTTCGATGCTCACACGGGACAATACTTTGTTTAATCCTCATATTGTTGTTCTAAGTCGTGGTGTTCTTTGTGTCCGTTGTTTGAATATTTCTAGTCCACCGCGACACAGGAGTTTATCCTAGTGGGGGATTTGTCTTAAAAAAAATTACAAAGTAATTTCAATTTTATGTTTTTTTATAACGTAAAAATATTAGATAGAAGAAATTGTAACAAATTTCAAAAAGTTTTTTATCATGTCCTATCATAAAATGATCAAATAAATAGAAGCACACATCAATAAGAAATATTTTAAGTTTAGACTTAAAATTTTTTTGCAGAAACCTTACCTTTTATTTCTGCGAGCATTTCATAACATTTCATACGAGCTTTGTTTTGCTTAAGAATCGGTGTGTGTAGTATAGATGGCAATGTGTTATCAGACAGACATGGCAAGTCATTAAAACCTTTGATCATGACTCAATTTTTGGCATCAGAAAGCACGATTACACACATATAAGTACAGTCATGTCGTAAATAAATATTAATATTTTAAAAAAACTTCTAATATATAATGAGCTAAGCTGTCTTCTGTAGCAATGGATATCAGAATTCATGTTAAAAATCAATAAAATGTGTGGCAATAGTGATTAAGACTTCGAACACGAAGTGCTAGTAGATAATAAATGCAATCAAAACTACATTAGAAAAATGTATCAAGAATCAAAATATGGAACCACACCAAAACTTTCAATCTTGTTGATAATAGCGTTATTATCAAAGTTAAAACATATATTTCCCTGCCTCACCGAAAGTTAAAACATATATTTCCCCGCATTCATCATTTCTATCATTTTTTATTCATCCCCACGGAGTATCATTACGCTATCTGTTAAAGGAAACGGGTACACACTTCCCGTCATTAGAACAAGCCGTTTGTCGCAACCCTTCCCGGAGGCCGTAAGAGAGGCTTTACACTAGATTTAGAAAATTCTAGTTTGAATATAAAGTTTTCTTTGAAGTTTCAAATTAATATGAACGTGTAAAAATAAAAGAAAAAGAACAAAAAAATAAATAAGTTTTATTTAAAACTCACAATAAAAAAAGAAGATGTGTGGTGTCGCGGGACACCAGATAGCAACGAAGTTTCTAGAAGAAAAATGAAATAAACTACTTTACAAAATTATCATATCACCTTTATTTTATTTACAATGATTTATAAAGTTATAAAATAATAATATATAAAGAAACAGCCACTTACATGAATAATAATAGCAAACTGCAATAATAATAACAATCACCCGTAGACTATACATAAGACACTGTATAGTCCTCATACATATAATCGTCGCGACACCGCACTGTTCAATGCGAAATAGAAAGACGAAACGAAAATATCTGGCTTGCTTTCTAAAAGAGAGAGAGAGAGACAGACAGAGAAACATGCGCACGCGTGCGGCTTACAATAGCTTACTATAGCAAAAAGTGTCGTTACATCTTTTCGTCTTAATTTTTTCCGTCTAGCCCCCTTTCGCAACGCGCGATAAGGAACTTCGTTCCAAAAAGTTACATATGTTTTTGTCTATCTCTCTAATTAATTGCCAATATTTTCAAGATCTTAGTCTTTGACCTTCTTTTAACATGTGCAGATATCCAAAGGTCGTCTTTTAAGCAGGGCAAACGCAAACACTCGAGCCTCTAAAACTGCATGGATTTCGTTATGAAATCTTATGTAGAGACCCTGTACATAGTGGCCCTAAGTGAAATTGTTACAAAAAAAAAAAGTCACTCTGCGAAATATAGGGATTTTAACGCTATCCCATACATTAAAATCTGTTCAGGAATATAAAAATAAATGAATATACTTTTGGAGGCAGTCGGGTAAAAATGTGAGATGTGTTATTACCCAATTGTAAGCTCTTCCTAATGCAACAAAATATGGGTCCGTCTGTCTTTAATACACGCCATAATTACACGTTATTTCGTTCTATGGCGCTTTAGGCGTGTAGTTATACAAAGAGACCGCTCTTATTACAATTTTACGAATGCTTACGTCGTTCGTTTAATGACAATGCTTCAGATAAAATACGAATATTTTATCTGAAGCTTTCCTCTGTTACAACGCTGAGCTATTTTGAAAAAACAGCATGTTTTTATTATTATTATTATTAATGAAGTATATACAATTACATCTATATAGTGAAAGTTAATATTATAACATTAATAAACGTGTCCCGTGCCCCCGTGCGGAGAGGCGCGAGGAGGGCGCGCTGTAACCGGCATCGAAAGCGCGCGGGCTGTCGCCTCACTCCACGACCAAACGGACATCGACGTGCGCGCATCAAAGTTCACTAACTTGTATTGTTTTACCTATAAATTATATTATTATATAGTCCACTTTCTTGTCTTTAATTTTACTATAGAAGATATATTAAAAAAATCATATTAAAAAAATCTGTGATGTTCCGGAACAAAGAATAGGTCAGAAGAAGCTAAAAAAAGGGACTGTATAAAAGCTTTAGTGACAATTCACGAAGTTCGTTTTATGAGGATAGAAGCAAGTAGCAGGCTGTTGTTTTTGACTACTCCGATGGGGGAGTGGCGTAAGCTTGTGTACGTATGAATAATAAAGCTAACGATACTGGGATGGCTGGAGCGATCGACCGCGAAGACCAAACTCTAATCAAATTGGTATTGTTATGAAAAATAGTAAAAAGTACTCGAAACCGGAAATTCTGTTTTCTCTTTCTTGGTGATGACTGTGATGTCTCGGTAACGTGCAAGCGACAAGCGCCCAAAATATCTCCTTCTTAAACTTCTGCTGCTAAAGTTATAATATATGTTTTAAAATATTCATAGCGTTATTGTTAACATTGTCATAGGAAGAAATTAATTTATTAACTTTAATTCTATCCCATTTTTGTTTATATGCACAAAGTTAAGTTAGTTATCAAGTTTGAAGTTATGAACGCTGTACCTGAGTATAATCTGAATAATCTAAATACTACCTTTTAATGGATTGAGCTGAAAAATTATTGAAAAAAATGTATTTATTGATTTATTCAAAATTTAATGCACATTTACTGGAAAGCACGCAGTCCGCTAGGTATGATCACCGCGCCTCGTTTTAGGATCCTCTCAGCCTGGTTACTCCTCGGCCCTACGGCCTCATCAGAATGACTGAATAATGGTTGGCAAAAAGTAGGCGTTTGAGACGGCTCTCTGCCTACCCGTTCGAAGTATAAACGTAACTGTACGTATGTTTATATTGCTAGTACTCTCTCTCTCTTTCTATCCATTTATCCATGCTCATTTAAAAGCCACGAAAAAACATGTTTACAAAAACTTAATTTGAAATTTCTCTCACATAAAGTACAATCCTGAAATATTCACAAAACCATAGATAAAAATCCTCATTATGCTAATTCTAGATAGAAACTCTTTTTTGCTAGACTTCCAGTGGAATATATAAATGCAACAAACAAAAACGAATCAAAAAAGATTTCAGCAAAGCAGTAATGATGGCCGTGATTTCGGTAGTATCTCTTTACAGACTCGTTTACACAACCTTATTTATACTTATATAAAGTTTATAGTTGAATGGCGTTGCTTTGGCCATATTTCTGCAATTAAATAACTAGCTGAACGATGTTTAACTTTATTACGATAGCACTATGGAACAAATTTGTTTGCAGCTTCATGGTTGATGGGGTAACTCAAGCCATATTTTGAAGGATAACAAAATGATGGCAACATTAACGATGGACGTTTATTATTATAGTACGTATTTTGGGCAAAAGAGCTTGTTAACTTCCCACTATTGTGGTAAATAGAGTTGTCAAGTGCAGATAGCGAGTTTGCGAGGTGATTGTGCACGATGTCATCACATTATACGTAACTGCGAATAAAGAAATGGTTTACATATATATTTATACAGGCTGTTTGAGAAACGTGTTTTCAAATTTTAGAACTGTTGTATTGCAGACAATAGATTTAATAACCGATTATATATTAATTCTTTCTTTAGGGCCAATTATTATAAAAAAAGAGGAGGATTGAGAGATGGGGATTTAATTTTTATAAGCTTATGATGCCGTAGTGTCACGACCATTTGAGTAAAAGGAATAATTCAGTTACTAAACAGTTTTTTAGATTCTCTACATTGCTGGGCAAATTAACTCTATTTACGCTTCGAACGACTAACTCTAACAACAACATTGTTTTCTATCGACCATAGTTACCAACAGACGATAACCCTAATTATGGCCACTTTGACAGAATCGCAAGCCTGGCTCACTTCATAGGGCAGTACAAATCATATTTAAACATTGTAATATCAAGTTGCTTCTCTCTTTTTTGTCCTGCTGGTAAGTATTGTATAAAAGCAATAAATATTGTAAAGCAACTAGATTGAAGTGAGGTTGCATAATAGGTGACTCCATTATTAACCAGGGCCCAAAAATGCTCAATACAACATATTAGTGTTGTTTGACTGTTACATTCTGCAAACTTTAGGAAGTCCCATCGTAACGGCTCCAATACGAGTAAAAATTATACGCAATGCCAAAGTTGTAAACTTCTAAATTCAATTCATTAATTCTAAATTCAGTAATAATTTCCAATTTTTAGGAATATATGGACCACGTATATCTTTCTATTTCAATTTCAATACTTTTATATAACCAACACGTTCCATGATTTTTGTATACTCAAAATGTACACATATATTCACAGTATACATAAAGCTAATGGAAAGCGTTCAATGATGATGAAACGAGTTCCATGAGTTTTGTTCACCCAAAAAGTGCTCAACGCCCCTAAAGAAGTTTTCACTTCAAAAAGAAAATAGTTCATCGAGATCCATTCAACCTTTCTGACATGATTGAGTAACAACACGCAAACTTTTGCATCTATAATTGTAATAACAATGACGGTTACTTTAATTCCTTACTCACTTTATCAAGAAGATATCATTCGGTACCCAGAATAAACAATGTTAGGATTCATTTGTCACAGATGTCAAACACATAAGTCTTCTATAATTGGATCACGTAATGGGTATTCGGAGATATAACAACATGACGAAGTACATTTAACAGTGGTCAGAGGGATTTCAAGATTGATCGACGATGTTAAGGCCTCCTGGTATGATAATTTTGAAAACGGGAAATATTAAAAAGAAAAAATAAGTTCGTTACCAGTGCCTGTAAATATTGGTTATACTTGAAGTGTTAACTCCCGTGATCGAACACTGTCTTTCCCATGGATCTTTAAGAACCCTACTCAACACAGGAGATACTTTGGATTTCTGTGAACTGGAGGTGTACTTTATCATCATCTTGAATGATAATTGTATTTGATCTCCATGAGAAATAATTATGAATATCTCGAAATAATAGCAGTTAATAACTAGCCAGAATAAATACGTTAGGCAGAAATAATTTCAAAGAAAGCCCAATTCAAAATTGAAATTAGATATCTGAAATCCTGTAAAATTTGTAATTTGAACGAATTTTGTAATTTGTAAATTAATTCAGGATGTTTAACTAAAGTTTTTAGTGAAGCATCCTTAAATTGGTCCAGTTCGAAAACCGTAAATAAAAAAAAAACCTTTTTACGGTAATAACTTTCTGTCCGAATGATTTTCATCATAAGAGATAAATAATCTTTTTTAGAATTGCTCTTTGAATCGAGCTTTATGTAATACTCAGTTGTTATAAAGAAAAATACCAAATACGCTAGAGGTGTTTGAGTAAAAGGACATTTCGAGATTAAGTACAGTTATAAAATTATATTTATAAATTTATAACTTTTATGAGACCCAGCTTTCTTTATTTTTAATAATATTTGTAACTATTTATTCCTCAATTTGTCAGTCCGTCCTGTTGCAGGGTGTCCTTCGGTACGTTGCCTCTCTACTTTTTAAATGGGCTTAAATTATAGTCAGCAAAATGTGAGCGTTTAATACGACTCTACCGACACCTTTGAGGTACAGCCTTGAGTGAATGTATGCATGTTATTGTATAAACTAAACAATTCTATACAGGTTGTTACACTTTAGTCTTACAAGCAAGCAAGAATGCTACTATTAGCAGTTGCGGTACGGGCATGTTTATTGCTAAGTGCCTGTAGGAAGCGGTACTTTGTTCGCTTCAGTTGAATTAGAAATTGAATTTTTAAAAGCTCACTAGTGCCATCCGTAGGACGTGAATTCTTGATTCGATTTTATTTTATTTAATATTATAAGTACACTCCACGTGTAAGTGTATGTATTTGGAATGGATGGATTATATTTGAGGAATCTTCTGTTCCGCACATATCAAAAACTATTTTAATGATTTTTTTTATGGAACACAATATACAATGCATTTTGTCGAATTAAAAAAATCTATAATAATTCAAATGACAAGTTTATATATTTGTATATATAGTACATACACATATCAATTAATATTATCTTTACGAGAACATTCATTTTATCTACATTTCTTGTATGGTATGAAATTTTCACTATTTAAAAGTCAAAAAGACAGACACAACAGACAAACAAATAAGCCAACTCTTAATTTAAGATAATAGTTAATATATTTAATATAGTATAGATAATACATCGAGATTATAAAAAAAAACCTGATCCGCTGCGATAAAAACTATTATCGTAATTTCCCATTCTATGCGATATTCAGTATTCTCTGATCATAGCGAAGCTTGGAAGTAACAGTTAAGTCTGCCAGCAGTTACAGCAGAACGTTCCCCATTACCGGGACGCGTCGCGTCGGTCAGATATCGCGATTTAGTGAACACACGTACTGTGATAAGCGTATGCCGTAATGACACCGAAGTGTAAAATTGCATTTGTCTTATAAGTTACCTACTTGTTTATAAGACGGAGAGAGACTTTCATAAAGAAATTATTAAAAACCACAGGATACTCAACAATGACGATCAATGATTGAGTCCTAATAATCATTGGGGTATAGTTGCGTTATAATAATAAGTAGCTAAGTAAATTTGTGTGTTTCCCAGGCAGGTTGGTAACTTTAGTAATCTAGCCTCCATGAGCGCTGGCCTGAGGGCGGCTGAGGGTAGCGGTTCGGGCTGATCGCTACCCTCGCAGAAGCAGGCCCGAGACGGTGGCGTGACGTGTTCCGCGAACGCCTCAAATGTGAAGGGAGGGTATAGCCTTATGGTCCACGGCGTGGTCACCTACCAATCGGGTGGTCCAGGGTCTGCAGGGGTCTCCCGAAGGCTTCTTTCGCAGGGTATTCCGGGTTTCCTGCAATAGACCCAGTTGGACGGAACACCGTATGGTTTTAGTCGGTTCAAGTCTGACGTACCACCTCACCCTCAGCCCCGGTGAGGTGATGACCCGTGAGGGTTTCCACACAAAAAAAAAGCAGGTAATATAAGGTCAAAGATGTTTTTGTTGAAGGCAATTGAATTTTTCAATATGTTTCTTGTCGTAGTTTTAGGAAGTTAATATAGGGAGTATTCAATTACAGTCATAATATTATTTAAACTAATAACTAAAATAATGAAATGAAATTTTGATGTGAGTATAATTTTAGTTAAGTAAATATGTAAACATCAGTCAAATACATGACGCGACGGTGTAACATACTGCCAACGAATAGCTCCCTGTGCACTCGAAATGAATAGAAATTTAAATTTAATACATTTATAATAATTCTCTATTCCACACAGATCTTTGTTAAATATTGTACTGTACGATTGCCAAGCATTAATTACATTTCCATTAGATTCCTCGTAATTACGCTCCGTACTCTGTTTAAATGCTCTAGCTCATATCTGTTTCATTACACTAATGTTATATATGGCAGTGTGGTGTTTATGTACGAACTACGTTATGTACTGTTCCATTATTACTTCTATGAAATATAAAAATATTGTTAGGGACTTTCGAACTATTATAATATTAGATTTAACTAAAAAAAATATGTTTTTTATCTATATGATAAAGTCCAACTGATGTTCATCATCAGTCTTCAGCAACACATTTCAAATGTTACCATTGTCTTTTTGGGCTAGCGTCTTTTATCGGTTGAAGGCTCGTTTAGCGATTGCGAGTTTTACTATTATATTACGGGAATATCGTTTGTTTTTCGTTTATTTCTTTAAACGTACTAACCTCTGGAGCTACTAAATTTGATTCATTATTTCTTTATCAGGTAGAGTATTTATTGAGAAATAATAAAGGATGTAATAATAATCACGCTGTGGCCTTAAGGAACGGAACAGTGATCATAAACGTGAATGAAAATTCGTAGAACGGGTAGTATTAAATAAAGATGTAACGTCATATTGTATACGAAGATATGAGGCAAACGAGTGCTTACGATATATCGATCGATCTTCCATACATACATACATATGCTGACGCCTGTATATCTTGAGGGATAGATAGAGGTGTATAAAACACCCAATAAGAATTTGGTCCCAGTAACTTAATAGGGGAGCCAGCCTATTGCCGTCAACTGTATATATACTGTTTTATAGATAACAGTCCGATCTGTTAGTCGATTTTTACGACACCCTCGGGAAAAATTGGGCTAGCTCTATTTTACTCCGCTGAGAACCACACGGCTAAAGTCGTTCCTCCATACAATAGAATCAAAACAAACACTGTGAATAATTGTCACTACCACACTCCTCCTACAACTATAAAATGTTACTCAACTAATCCACAAGAGGATATAATTATAAAAAATATATTTCCTCTCTGAATTCCCAAAATTAGCAAAGACAAGTACTCGGATATTTTGCAGAGGCTTTTATGAGAGCGTTCAAGTATTCAAGTTACAAAACAATGTTCTATTTAGAAACATGAAGTAGATGCCTTTAAGAGGCTTTCATTTAACTTCATGTATGTAGATGTTAGAACAATGCTCCCCGTTGTAAAGCCGCAGTAAAATAAAGATTAGTAGACTACTAAACTGGGCCTTGTAACTGTTATACCTAAAGAGTGATATTATAATTGTGAAAGGGAGTTTGTTTGTTTGTTACGCTATCACATCTACTACTCAACAGATCATGATTAAATCTATTCATACACGTTACCAAAAGAACATAAATGTAAAGAACATAATCAAACAGCGAAATAAGTGTTCCCAAGTGTTAGAAAAAAAAATTAAAAAGTTATGATGTACTATGCGTTTGAAATGAGAAGATATCATATCAGTCAAACCAATATATAGCTTTGCAATCGTCATAGACACAGTACTTTTTTTTTCAACTGAAACGTGGTTAAATATACTATTCGGTTGAAACGGTACATTATTGATTCGGTACAATAAATTATATAATTAATTTTAAATAAAAACTGAAAGCTTTCTTCGGTAAGTTTAAGTTGTGTAATTGGTATTATTTGTACCTCAAAATTATACTATATGTAGCTGTGTGGTTCTTCTTGCCATCCCATCTCTACCGTGGGTGTCGTAAGAAGCGCCTAAGAGATCGGACTGTTATCTATCTATAATGTTTCTGAACGACTGCAATAGGCTTGCCACCTATCACGTAAGCGGTACGGGTATAGTATCGTTGTTGGACGAACTTATTATACAAATAAATTCGTCCAACAACGATACTATACCGGTGTCCAGATAAAAACCTAGAATGAATCTTTAACATTAATATAATTTGGTAAACGAAATGAAGGAGATTTATGTGTGATATATTTATTATTTTATTATTATTTATTATTTATGCAAAATTTAATTATTCGATACATTTACTATAATAATTACGACTGCTTTCTTTCTCTTATTTTCCATATACAAATAGTATATCTAATTTTATTTGATGAGGAGCGGTTCTGAAATTGAATATTATCATCTAAAATACATTAATTTCATATTTGATTAAGTACGGTAAGTAGGTATCTTAGATTGCACGTAGATATATTTATTTATCTAGCGATATTATTTCTACAAATTAAAAGTTGCTACTTATTTGAATTATTTAAAGAAAAACGTAATGAAATGTTTTTATTTTGCTTCCACTAGTGTATTTGTGGTCCAATAGTGAGTAACTCCGACTGCTGAACCGGAGGTCGTGGGTACCAAAGGGGCCAACAATTTGTGTGACACAAAAATAGTTATAATTGTTCTGAATCTGGGTGTTCTTTGTGTACGTTGAATATACAAAATGTTTGTTATAGCACAGGAATACGTCCTAGTTCTATACAAAACAAATGGTAAGGTTTTTACTATACTGTATTGTGCGTTTTAAATAACAAGGTTACTGTCAAACCAATTCAACAAAAAGTAATTGATTAAGTACTATAATTATATTAGTAATTTATTTGAATATACGGTTTTAGTTAGTTTTGGTCTCCATAGGAGACCGTTCTCAAGGAGTAAGTCGTCCAGCCGCGAGAGTACCGGACGTCACACTGAGTAAGTGACGATGGCATCTGTTTTTATGTCTTTCGGACCTTGTGGACGAAGACGGTTGAGTTGCTGTTCCGTTATGTGTTGCGGTGCTATTATAACCCGGCGCTGTAGTACATAAACTCAAACATAAGTCGTTGTTTAGGCACGAATGGGCAGGCTTTGACCGGAGTAATACTACGGCCTCATAGATACCAGGCCAGTAGATAAACAACACTTGCATTGTATTGAAAGTGATGATCATTTTAAAACACAAATCGCATGGTAACTTTCTTCATTTTATGCAATCATCAAAGGTTTAGTAAAAACAGAGAACGATCAAATTAGTCAAAAACATGTTGAAATTGCTGCCAATTTCATAATTGGAATGTTTTCAAACCATAGTAAACAAAACATTTGAGTAATGAGTAATGTATTAGGGTATAATTACTTCAATGGAAAAAATACCAGCTCATATTTCCAATAACACGAGATAATTGTGTTGCTTGCTGTAATTGAAGTTTTATCATTTATATTCATAACAGCCTTTAATGTGAACAATAAATTCCAGAACTCAATTAAAAAAATATATACTCACGTCTTTCAGTATAAAGTAATATGGATATTAATGACTACCTTTTGCTAGCGGTTTACTCGTGTCAATATAGTTTTGACATCCGTTCGACAGTCTTAAAGTATGCACTGTATTCTTCTGTGTTCCTCTAGTATATAGTATAGTATGATAAAGTAATTGAGTTTTTAAGTATGAAAGTGTAAAATACAAACTCACCCAACCAAAATGAATATTTTTACAATATAATTGAACGGAACGTGGTAAAGAGAGCTTTATGTATGGAAGGTGGCAGATACAAGACTAGAGAACGATTAAAGAAAATATGGTTGGACTGCGTGAACGAGCATATAACTAGAAAAAGAGTAAATAGTAATAGCCAATCACAGACGCCAAAAAAATCGAAGAAAATGGAAATAGTTAAATACTTTTGCCCTTTTTCAAATTTATTCGAGGTCGTCGTGATGACGAATTGTGATAATTATGACACTAGTATTTATCCAAGCTTTGTTCGCTTTATATTTTTTTTATCAATAGGAGAGGGGTTCTATTTCATATGAAATTACCCTATGTCCTTATCTGTATCTCTGATGACTTGTATGCATTATTACATTAACAACACACACTTTAGTTTTCTACGATTTGCATGCCCAGCTTAACACTTATACGGAAAAATATATTTATTTCATTTAAAACAACCGGGAGCCTCTGTAAGTACCGGAATCCTCAGTAAAGTGGTTTCAGCAATAAAACGGTGCCATTATGCTGTTCCTATCTGAGATGGTAACATTTAGTCAAACCGTTTTGTTAATGTTCTTTAGTTGTAATGGTCGTGTATATATACAATTTACTGATTACTTCACTGTTATGTTTAAATTTTACGAGTCTGTATAGGTTTTTTTTTTGTTTTTTAAGGCCGACATAAACCTACGGGAGCTGCCCGTTGCCGTGTTCGTGTTCAACGCGCGCCTCTTAAATGAAATTGAAGGGGGGTGAGGCACCCCGCACTTCACGGTCTGGCCGTCTCTTGCAAAAAAGTGTGCCAAGGCCTGCAGGGGTTCCTGGAATCATCCCTCCTAGGGTATACTCAGGTCCCTTGCAATAAACCCAGTTGTGACGGAACACCGTGTGGTTTTAGTCGGTTCGAGCCCGACATACCACTCCACTGTCAGCTCCGGTGGGCTGATGACCCGTGAGGGTACACTTGTGGCTCTGACCATGAAACCAGGTATCGAAAATATGTGTGGTCTTTCAGTCCAACTATTTATTGGCTCGGTGACTTTATGTTCCGTGGTGGTAACGCAGAAAGAAGAAAACTATTAGCCAATTTAGATTTTTCGAAATCAAACAATGTTGCACAAAAAACAGTAGTCTACATTTAGATGACATGACCTTTTCTTGTATATTTTTGTCAGTTTTTCGTTTTTATGATTTGATCTTAAATCGCTACCTTAAATCCTATCGTGTCTTTATATAAATTTTCCTTACATAACAAAGCATTAGAAGCCTTATCTATATATTCTTGTTGTAATATTTGGGTATTTTCTGTGAAGACTCTTTTGTTTCTAGCGTGTATTTTTTTCCTCATCTGTGATATGTTCCTCTCCCAAACATGGTTCTACACCCGTGTTTCTATCCTTACGATGTAATGGTTTCATAGATGTGAGTTATGAATGTTTTTTACCCACCTATTGTGTAAATCTTTCATATCTATTAACTCTCTGCTTCCTAACTGACACTTGAGCTTAAACTTTTCTATTGCTGAATGGATGTGGTGTATATAGTGTTAACTGATAATGACGCGTTTACGACTATTAAGATGACCTAAATCTAGGTTTGGCCATTTGAATATATGTGTTTACAGTTTTCATTGTATTTCTACCCGATAATTCTATCTTTAATATATTATTTAATCTATTTGTATACTTATTACTAACTTCTTAGTGTATTTTATCGTGATCTAGTCCAGTACTCTGAGAATATCCTAAATATTGGTATGTATCATCTATATTCATTTTATTGGTTGGTGCTTTCTGTTCTGTATGTGATACATAAGCAACTCTAAGTCTAATCATGTTTACCTTTAATAACACTGTTTATCTTAAATTTATCTATCCCAAATTTCATTCTAATGTCTGTACCAAAAAGTTCAGTAGCATTTAAGAGTGTGTGTTCTCTGTGCAATATATAACTTAGTCCAGTTTAAAATTTAAAACTATGGATAAATTCATACAAAAGGATTTAAAGTCATACGAAACCATAATTGACTAAATGAGTCTCCGTGGAATATATGTATCTCGCTCTGTCTGCATGGGGTTTGATTTTAATGATCCTGAGTCTGTATTAGTACTTAAAGTGGTAGTCAATCTTTCTATATTCTAGTGCAGAAACTCTTCCAATTTCTCGACTATTTTATAAATTTATAATCCTGCACTAACCGACTGCACAAATATATCTGTAAGTTATAATTATTATTCTCTTTATTCATATTAAATAAAGTATAAAATACATTACCTAAAATGCCTAGATATAAAAACAAAGAAAATTCCGGGTACCGGGACCACGATACCGGTGATAGGAAGGTAGGGCAGGTGCCTGTCTTTGGAGCCCTAGCGGCTCTAAAGACAGGCCGTGTCGAGGAGAACTCTTCTCTCTCCTCGAGAAGCTATCTAACGAGGGCTTTTAATGTGTTGATTCAGGCTCTTGGCTATCTATCTGTGAGAAGATATGACCATCGCAACAATGATCGCCGAATCTACATTCAACATGTCGACAACCTCGTGAGACAAATTTAAATATTTAATTTGTTTATCTTTTTAAACTTTCACGAGTTTCTCGTCATGAGGAAGAGCAATATTGACAATAATGTGCGGGGTTTTAATTGGTCTATCTGCACTACAGGTTTATTGGCAACAGTAGTCCTGTCAGTGGTGATAAATCGATCCCAATACAATGTGGCTCGACGAGTTTCGATAATTGGGACGGGCACATTCGTGATAGATTCACCGAGATGGTGACATGTCCGACAAATGTCGGCCGTACCACCCTACAAGATATTTATCTAATAGTTATTCGGCATAAAAACTTCGTACATAATTGCAATGACAAAACCTTCGGTTTTTCCAAAGAGATCACCTCACCATACATAGGATATAGAAGCTTTTAAGTCTACATCAGGGCCATTTAGGGCCTGATGAAACTGACCATGGAACTTTTTGCCCCTTCATACTTTTCTGCGATCATTAGTACTACAGGTTTGTACCAGTTCTCTTTACACAGAAAGAAAGTAGTAAATCTGTCCACTGCTACTACCTTACGATGCACCGGACAGCGGTGTGAAGAAAATATTCTCTAAAGTTATATATCTCGCGATTGTATAGAGTCTTCGACTGTGTATTATTATAATTGTATTATATATTAACACATTAACTGCTAATGACACAACGTGTGTGTGTAGGCGCACTGGTGTAACGCACACAGCAGTTGCGTTTTAGAAGCATGCTCGTAGGATAGTTCCAAACACACATTGTATATGCCGCCGCACTGGCTACTGCTTCCAGCAAGCCAGTGCTGTAAACACAATCTACGTACATTACGCAGCGGTCATAGCTAAATGTTGACATATTCAGGTAAGCAGTTAATGTGTTAATATTGAGTAAGTGAAAAATTGTAATTATGCAGTATGTGATTCAATAACACCGTAAGCAATGGATTTATTAATCGAAAGTTTTGGGAGAAATAGATTGCATATAGTATTAATACATAAATATACGGTTACCGAATCCCCGAAAGTGAAACCACGGATTTCACTAGAATATTAAATATCTTATATTGAGTATCTGGAAACATTGTATTAAATTAAAATAGCATTATTCGAACTAGTTTATCCCAATCTTATTTAAGCAGAAGGTTCTCAATATATATATAACCGATTTTTATTGTTAAAGTTACGCGATATATTCGCAGTTTGTAAAAATATTTTTATTATTTACAGAACTCGAAGTTATTCTACCTCTAAGGTTTAAATTTTACATATGTACATAGATACATACACGCACTTGCACGTATTCCTGTAAGGGATAGAAATACAATATTTCACTTATATTTATATATAATACTTAGTAACTATATAATGATATGTTCAAATGGCAGTCATTAGCGATCTCGTCCAGGCAACATCCTTTATTGTACGCCATAAGCACTTAGAAGGAAAAACAGTTGCGATTTCTTACAGACAACCTCGATGGTAAGATACGATGGATTACTGTATAGGACACTATTTGTTTTCAATTTTTCATATTTTTTAATGACAATAGGGATACTTTCATTGGTTAAAAATTAATTTAAACTTGCATAACAATTGTTCAAAATGTTTACAATTGTATCATGTTACGGTCAAAAATGTATGCTAACTTTCATAGATCGTGATGATGTAACTAGTAAACATTTTAATTTTATTATTATTGGAAAGTTCAGGAGTATCAAAATTCGTACATACATATGCACACATACCTTTAACCCTGAAGGGGCAGGCAGGCAGGGACACCGTAACTTAGTCCCATTTACGTAATAGCGGGCTAATTGTAGTCGCCGGGAGCCGGGAAATGTATGACTGTATATATATATATATATACATATATAAAGATGTAGAGTAGAAATGTAGAGATTTATTAAACATCATCATTGTGCTGATTAGATTAGAGCCCACAAACGTAATAGGTGACAAGCCTATTATCTATTGTATATACATATACTGTAAGGTAGATAACATTACAACAGTAAGTTGATCTTAACCATTGTTTTTATGAAATTGCGTCGTATACTTTAAAAAGATCCGCCGCCGTCACATCCAAGCACCTAATACAACAGACAAAATTATTGCTGAGAAAATTGTCTGAGCCGTCTTTGAACTTTAAATTACATAAAAGTAATAAAAAAAAAAATAAGTCGGAATGTAAATATATTATTCTGTTACAATTATGTCTTCACTTGTAACTTCATAGATTTCGAACTGCGTAGAGGAATAGCTGTAACCACCAAACATCGCTTTTGTATTTCTCTAATTACTCATAATTTCCTTAAAGATATATTAATGTTATTTCTTACCATGTACCCTACTTTTGATATGTTGCTTGTACTTATGGAACGGACGGAAGCTACCTAATCATTATATATTAGTTTGGCGAGAACAGACAAATAGTAATACATATCACGAGTATAGTAATCTTTCCTAAACAAAAAAATAACAAAGAAGTGCTATTAGTTCTTCAGTCACTCACAATTACGCAGCACATTTGAAAATCTACATTAACGTAATAAAGTTAAAGACCTTTTTTGATTGCTTGAATGCGCTGATCTCTAATATATGCTAAAAAAACTTGACGCTGCAACCCTTAGGAGCTGAGCAATAACCATTAACGCAGATGAAACAGCGGGAACGACTAGTAATTAATACAAATTAATAGAACCTTTTAATATTAAAATAAATAACATATTTATTAAGTTTGTGTATTTGTGAATATCATGCTCAACAAAATAATTTAGTAAATACTTTTTCAATTTAGACTAGATTTAAATAATCACTAAAACCGATTTTGACTAAAACTTCTAGTTTTTAACGACATAAGAATACTTTACATAAAATCAAGGTTGATTTTCATTCTTGATTGTGACCACAAGAAAAGAGTTTTTTTCCCTATCCTATGTATGTACTCCAAATTTTCCTATTAAATTGCCAAGTGCCCGGATGATGGCAATAGTGGTGGGGTAATTACGCTTCAACCTACCCTTGCGGGAATACAGACGTGAATATATGTATGTAAGCATGTTGATATTACTTTAGAGAAATTAAATTGATTAATTATCATTCACATCAAAATGTATAAGTTTTTCTATATGTTTTTTCTTTTTGTTATATATTATGACGACGAATAGATGAGTCTACTAATGGTAAGTGACAACCGCCGTCGTACGTCGGCAAGTCTAGAGTCGTAAGTACGCTGCCCGCCTTTGAGGGTGATGTGGAATGTGGGGAGGAGAAAGAAGAGAGGGAGCACGGGAACCCTCACTAATTTCGGGGAAATGCAACACAAGCGTTGCTTCACAACAAGTTTTCTGAGGCCGTGGTATCGCACCGGTCGAGCCGGCCCATTCGTGCTCAAGCATGGCTACCACTGTTACGTTGTGTTGTGTTCTTGAGAAAATGGCCACACATGACAATTAAATGCTTTAAAATTATTATTCAAGTGCTTTCAAAGGCTAATCTGCAAGTTTGAAAATCATTTCATAAACTGTATTTGCTTGCTCAATGAATTTCAAATCGTAATTCTCTAATGAAATGAAGTTAATGATCGTATTTAAAGCACCAAATGAACTGTAACTTAGAAACGTAGTTGCGGTGTACTTACTACCCATTAGCCATCTCAGTGTTCCATCTACTAACAGGCGAAGTTAGATCATACATTACTGGAACTCGTTTCCACCACAATAGCGTCTACTCTCTCATTCGCTCACTTCCTGACCCTCATCCCTTTGTCAAACGTGTAATTTTGTGGCACTAGTTTTGTGTAATTTATTGACTAACTCTGAAATAGGGTTAACGTGTGCGTCTATTATTCGTGGTTTAAACATCGTTTAATTATATTTGAAGGTTTATTATCTATTGTTTGATTGTAATTAGTTATGGCAAATATAAAAATATACACATTTTTATAGGAATGCTTTGGTTAAGACGTTGGCTAGCATTTTGGTATTTTTTTATACTATAAATGAATCCTGATCAACTCAAGTCGCAAGTGTGTTGCCGGCCTTTTAGGAGTACGTTATTTTCTTGAAGGTTTGAAGGACGTATCGGTCCGGTCTAGGCGTTAGGTACTATGAGTACTGAACCAGGGCCAGAAATAAAAAATATAATGTATCGTACAGTGATTGCCTATAATACTTACCTAATCAATAAAGAGAAATACGTGAAAGATTTAAATGATCGCTAAAAATTATTTTTTTGTGAAAAGTAACTTTTAATAAATTGTGTTATGAAATTAATAATATTATTATTAAATATATTATAATTTTATTAAATATTCTACGTGACCAAGAACACAATTTTTAGATAAACACTCTCACTCCTAAGAGAAACGCTCTTTAACGAACTCTTAGTGGGTGCTATTGCAAATACAGGAATCACATGTTCAACTTAGAACAAATAATTATATAGGTCCTCTAAATATTTATCCAGAAAGGAAAGCGTCGGACTAAAATAGCTCTTTAAGCTTCTCTCCTCATGAGAAATTACATTATATTTACATTAAATATTACTTTTACTAGTCGAGTAAAAATTCACATTTGTTTTTTTAGTTTTATTAAAAAGACGACTCCCGCACTAGGATTCATTCCTGTGTCACGGGGGACTTTACAAACATTCAAACAACGGAAACAAAGGAAACCCAGACTCAGAACAACAATTTGAGGATTACACAAAGTGTTGTTCCGTGCGGGGATCGAACCCACACACTGTGCGGCAGCGTAGTGGCGAGGTGACTACTTAAACCGCTGTGCCATCCGTGCAGTCAAACTAAAAGTTAAATAAAAAAATGTTTTCTCCGTAAAAATATTGATCTGTTATATGTTTTCTGAGGTTGTATCGGTTCGGAAATACGGCAGTAGTAGTAGTACTCTACATACGTACATACCTACCAAATAATAATTTATTTCTTACTCAAAGACTATTTGGCACTTTAATAAGGATTGTATAGAAAGTCCTTTATGAGGCGAACCCACGAGTAAATCTAAATTCAACTTACATTAATCCATCACATATCTTTACCCAATATCTCAAAAAGCAAGTAACAGACCTTACAAACGGAGGAATCCGATACCGAAGAATCCTTTGTTGGATCCGGCGGAAACTCAAGACGTTGCCGACGCAAATGGGAACACTTTAAGATCCGAGATAAGGGATAGTGGACTCTTCGGATGTAGATGTAATTGTATGTTCGTGAACTGTGGGTAGGAAGAAATAACTCTTTACCCAAGATTTTGTCTTGCGATATTTTGAAGTTTTAGGACCTAGCATCTCTTGGGCTGAATTAGTAAGTTAATAATTTATGAAGTAATTTTGAAATTAAAGATAATTTCTCTATATTAGCATAAACGAAAAATAAATAAACCTGTCGTTGAACAACAAACATGAAATAAAAAAAACACACACATAACAAAACTTGGTAACACTTCTAAAGTATATACATTTTTTACATATACGGTTGTAGATTTGTAAATACGTTGAGCCGATATTGATTTTGTTTTAAAATCGTGAAAATTAAGTGCAACCTTTAAATACATTGCACAGACAACGCAGGAGTTTACGTGGTCCCCACGCCACTACAGTGCCGAAGTGAGTGTTGTGTGTTCGATCCCCACACGCGACAAGACTTTGTGTAATCCTTAAATTATCGTTCTGAGTCTGGGTGTACCTTGTGTCCGTTATTTTAACGTTTGTAAAGTCGACGGCGATAAAGGTATTAATTAGGTATAAAGATGTCTTTAAAAATAAAACAAAATTAATACTTAATGACCATCCTTCACATTGGTGTAAATCAATTTTCTAAATCAATGTTATTAGCAACGAGCGTAGCTAGTTATTTGACATGACTTAAAAACAAACCATCTATTTTATTCGTTAATCTCTGATAAAAGTTTTGTACAGCAAAATAAACAGGAAACACAAATTCTTACTTTGGATGTTGTTATCGTGATGAGGGTAGATCACGCAATGGTAATTAGTATTCTGCAATTGGGAAAATGCTGTAAATCCGTGTGTCATTATTGTTAATGGTTTTAAAAACAGACTATAAGGAATAAAGAGCTATCAAGCTATCATTTTTGTAATTTTTAAAAAACACTCTGAAGTTGAAAAAGAAACAGTTTTTAGTCCCTATATCGCGTGTGTTTAATGTTAGGTTGATTGAAAGAGTGACGAATTATGTGGTTAGAAGATAGTGTCAGTTAGAATTAGGTCTAGAAAAACGTATAAATTAAAATCACCTGTAATCGACGAGCGAGACGAGAAAAGGAACTGATGAATGATGAAGAGGCGAAATTTGTGTGTCAGGTTCGTGGAACATAGTAGTAGTTCTATCGTCTCTGCCTACCACTGACAAGAATAACTCGTGTGGATATTTATGCACGTATATCAGTCATCTGTCGTTAGAGATATTGTTCAATGACATATCGGTTATGTAAACACCGGACGCCAACTCCCACCCAAACTAAGGAGTATATTGATCAAACCGAGCAGTAACCCTCCGATGGTTGTATAATGGTAATACATACATATACACATTTGTCAATCAGTTGGTAACTTGCAAATCTCAAAAAACATTAAGAAGTACTTCCCTCTTCCCTTCTTCAAAAAACATCTATTGAACTTCAACTTACTTTATTTTCAGATCTATTTCAGTAGTCCCATTTTAAACAACACATCAATAATATCATACCACAACAGAACAGACCTGCTTAGACATGCATTTCATTAATTTACATATATCTACGTCACGTCAAAGTGTCATAATATATTCCAAACTACAACTCATTTGGGATTCCATGCCAGCTTCTGAGCTCATTTCTCTAAATTTGTATATACATACACTCACGCTTATCAGCCCGAGGAGGAATAAGCAGAGGCATATAAAGGCACAGAGTTTATAGATTATAATTAAATCTCACTAACGTAATAGGTGGCAAGGCTATTGCCGCCAACCGGGCACTGTATACATACTGTCTGATAGATAACAGTCCGATCCCTTAATCGCCTATGACGATACCCACGTGGCACTATTGTACTCCACCGAAAACCTTATTGCATGCTTATGCGAACGTATTAAAGAGCGTGTGCGATTAGAAAGTTTTAAAATCGGTCGACAATATATCACCGTCAAAATGAATACAAACAGTAGAAAATGGAACCTTCGTCTTTTCTAAAGTGAGTTAAAAACAAAAAAGACTTATGTAATCCTGTAATAATTATCATATTATCTTGAGTTTAATGGCCGTTACTCATTTTAATTAACTGACTTAAAACACTTCGCCAGTTGTTTACCAATTTACATTATTGGACTCCTGCGGTGGTCTCATTGAAACCAAATTAGAATTTAATGTTTGGATACCAGACAAGTTACGAAATAGTTTTTAAAATGCACGTTTTTGCTATAAACATATTGCACATAGAAATTGGAGAGAAACATTCAATGCTGTTTTTCCTATGTTAAAAGTCAATTATTTGTCTTAAAAAAATATATTTAATACAAAGCGTATAATATTTGCTCCTAGCTTCTTATTATTTATAGCAGTGTACCTCGTTCTGTAGTAGAAATTATTATGTTTCTTAGCTTGGACAAAACAACTTTTGGTTACCTCTAGTAGATAAAGGAAGGGTAATGCACGTTCTACTCGACAGTAATTTATTGCTGAGGAAAAAAATAGGATACAAAATGTATACGAGCTTTGTATATAAACATTCACTTGATGTGTCACGTAATGATGACGAAGTGACAACTACCACCCATGGACAAGAGTCGTAAGAGCGCTGTTCGCCTGTGACGGTGATGGAGAGGTTCCATCGGTATGTTTACCGTTACCGTTTTTATACCGTTTTCTTTCTCAAAACTTTGGCTGTATTCTGGCAAATAATGTTTTACTCTGTGTGGAGATTAGCGCATTTGATTATTAAAACAATCTTTATAATGAATATACTGTTTTTGTGTATATAATTACACTTCAGTTGCTCCGATCCTAAAGGTAACGTCGTGATCTCTGAAAGCCTATGTATATTATTAAATAAAATAATCCAATCAATACAAAAGTAATGATTCAAAACTGACTGTTAGTTCCAGAGATTATAAACATAGAGACAAGGATAAAAAAATTATCTTAAAGTGAAATTTATGGAGACAAGTTCTGTATACATACCTATGTTTGACAGTCAAATACTAAACTGTTAAATGTGCCACTATTTAGATTCACCTACGTGTTTATCTTGGACACATATTGACACAAACCTCTTTTGTTGACATTGCTAACAGGGGCGTCAATTGGGATTTAAATTGTATTTGGAGACTTTTTAACATAAGTGTTACACCCCTAATAACTACGAAGGTTTTTATGTCTCCAATCCTTAAGCAAACAAAACTATCTTTTATTTTATTTTTATTCTACAGGGGGAGAGACGAACAGACGTGTCAAATGATGGTAAGTGACATCCGCCGTTCATAGACACCTGTAACTCAAGAGTCGTCAGTGCACTGCCCGTCTTTAAGGGTGATGAGGGATAGGGGGATGCGGGGAGATGGGAAAGAGGAGAGAGGGGAGTTACGCTTCCGGAAACCCCACTCATTTTGGGGAAATGCAAGGCAAGTGCTGCTTCACAACCGGTTTTTTGTGAGGCCGTGGTATCACACCGGTCAGGCCGGCCCGGCCAACCCCTTTCCTCTTTCCCAACCTTTCTCTGAACGGCGAGCAGCTCACTTCCGACTCTTCAGTTGCCATGTTCATGAGCGGCCTTATTTACTTACCTTGAGATGACACGTCTGCTCTTTTTTCTCCTCAAATAATAATAATAATAACTTCACATATCTTACACGCAGGCGTCAGATCCCAGAACGTCGTCGTCGTCGTCGTACCTTAGCAGAACTTATATTGTAACTTGTATAGGAATCTGAAAGCTAATAAACGTTGTTTTATATTCTTTAACATGTACATATGATAGATAAATTACACCCAGACACCGAAGAAATACCCTGCCAGTTCATAAAGTTTGAAAAATCATGATAATTGATCATCAAAAATTATCATTTGATTCGCAAACATATTACTTGTACTTAAGAAGTAATCATTTGACAAAATACCTATTTCGCAAATGTTTTACATACTATGTAAATATTTAAAATATAAAAGTTAAAATATTATTTACAGAATATTTATTTGACCACTTCGTTTGTCAAATTTGTTTTTTCTTTTTTTCTTTAAGTAATTCGTTTATCAAATTTGTAACTTTATCAAATTAACCAGGTAAAATAGGTAGAATTCAGTTCTGGCACTCGCCCCGGTCACTGTCGATAGATCATCAAGTACCTACTTATCAAAACTTCTGCATCAGATTTATATTTGGGTTGCGTAAATATGACCATATTTTTGAATTTCGAAAAGAACTCAAGTGGAAGAGAACAGAACAAGAAAACAATTCGCCTTCGCCGGAACACTCATATGCTTTCCCTTTTATACAACCCGTCGTTACCCTCCTACCTCAAAGAACGATTTGAGTTTCTTCACTGTACACATTCACGATCTTTAAGGTCATCAAAAAACCTACAACTGAAAGTACCTGCTCATACTACTTTTACAAAATCTTTTACAGTTACTGCAATCCGTTTGTGGAATGCACTACCAGTGGAAATTAGACAAGCTCAAAGTCTATGCTCCTTTAAGTCACTAGTGAAAAAGCACTACCTAGCACCTTAAGTCCGTTCCGCTACTGTGACTTATTGGTACCTTGTTATATATATGTATGTATCTACATGTGTGTATGTGAATATATATTTGTATATATTTTCTTGTGTATTTATACATATTGGAATGTTTATGCATGTGTATTTAAATACTCTATGTTATTATATATTTGTTACTATATATACATATTTGTTGAATTATCGCTCAATCCCTTAACATCTATAGTATGCCACCATCTACCGCTTTTTTCTTTCCGTTGTTTCCATACAAAGTTTGTCTGGAAGACATCGCTTTTAGCGATAAGACCGCCCATTGTACATACATGCCGCCTTGTGTCAACTGTTTAACTTTGCGTCTGTATAATTTCGTGGTGTACAATAAAGAATTTTCTATGTACCTATAAATTTATCTAACGATTTTTTTAAAATGAAAATTTTTTATTCATTTATTGTCAAATGGTGTCCTGACACTTGGAAGAAGCTTGTTGTGCTAAACAGATCGAGACAATATTTTACTCCGGCCCACCGCCTGCAACTTTATAAGGCGCAGGTTCGGCCGCACATGGAATACTGTTCTCATCTCTATGCAGGTACACCAAAGTAACAACTTCTCCCTCTTGACCGCATTCAACGGAGAGCGACTCGCATCATCGACTGCCAAGATATTTCTGATCGACTTGACACCTTGGCGTTGCGTAGAGATGTAGCTTCACTCTGCATCATCTATCGCTTGTATCATGGGGAGTGTTCAGAGGAATTGTTCGGACTTATACCGGCTGCTGGTTTCCGCAATCGTCCTACGCGACAAAATATCCATCCCCATCACCTGGATGATTGGCACTCCACCACTGTGCGCTTCTCCAGAAGCTTTTTGCCTCGCACAACCAGCTTATGGAACAAATTGTCGCCTGCCGTATTTCCGAACCGATACCACCTTCAAACCTTCAAGAAAAGAGCGTACTCCTACCTAAAAGGCCGGCAACGCACTTGTGACTCTTGAGTTGCGGGTGTAGTCACTTACCATCAGGTGACCCGTCTGCTCGTTTGCTCCCTATCGTATATATAAAAAAAAAAAAAAACCACACTACACCACCAGGCCAGTCAAAATAAAGAAATATAATACTCGTATATACATATGTATATACTTAGGATGCAATATATTCACTATTTCAACGATCCATTTTTATATAAAACTTAAAGCTACTCCTAATAAATCCATTCTAATGAATAATTCAAATTAAATTATATTCTTTAAGATAGCATGTAATTTATGTCCTTCTTAAGAAAACTTTATTTAGTAGCCAACTTCACTTGTCCCGAGAATGGCAGTAAATTTTAATTAAAACTTTCATATTTCATTTTAATTATTATTTTTCAACGATTTCATGATCAATGTTAATTAAATAGTTTGCGGATTAAGTTTTAGTTTTCTTCAGATTTCTTTACTTAATCGTTTTATTGTTCTAAAAAAAAAGTAGCAATGAGTGTAAAGATTTCGGTTGAAGGTATCAAAATTGTTTTATATGCTACGTTTAAATTTGAAAGTGTAATACATGAAAAGTTTTGATACTTTCGCATCTAAACAAACAAAATTTTGCAATTTTTATGCTCCTATTTGTCTGCATTAGATTTAAATTGATTTCTTGAATATAGGATCAACGGCTTGTGATCCGATCCCATTGCGATCCTTAAAATCGAGAGAATAGTATCGCACATGCCTACACCATGCATAGGCACGTATGGGCCGACTCAATCGGACTAATACTACGGCTGCAGATGAAACCGTTACTGAACCAATGATTGTGTTGTTTTTCGCTGATTAAGTGAGCTTACTGGAGGTCAAACAAGCACTTGCAAATGTGGAGATAAAAATATTCATCGGTAGCGAAATTCTGTTACCATTAGTTGACCCGTCTGCTCTTTTGTTTCATGTATGTTCACAACACTACATGTATGTAAGGGTGATGAAGTGAAATGAATTTCTTTTTAAATTTTCAATACACAAGATTTAATATTTTATTTTATAAACATTCCAAAAACTTACTGACATTTTATGATCTTTTAAACGCAGTCATAGGATTCATTGAACTTTTCATCAAAAATGTTTAAAGCCTGTAAACGGCATATTGGCGCAGGTGCTATTACTGTTGCTATCTTGAGTTTCCTTTCATAAGGCTTGATGAAAAGGCAAGGGCTACGTAAAAAATAAGCAAATCCTGCTGCGATAAAATATTCCTAACATTCTTGCCGTGTTCTATGTAAAAATAAATTTGATAACAGTCCATTGATGCTTTGGCTATCGTTTTATGAATTTAATTAAGCTGACGAGGCAAGGGATGAGGGAACAATTTCGAAAATGATATATAATTCAGTTACTTTAGTTTTCCAAGGAAGGGAGTACGTTGTATGAGGTTACTAGAATAATATAGTTGTAAAGGCCGACTTCGTTATCTGGAATTATTATATTTATTTATTTCAATTACAATTTAGATAATTGTGTCTGAATCTCTAAAAAAAATTACAATAACGCCATTTATATTGCATTTGATCATTTAGAAAAACATGCCGTGGTTTTGATACCAGTTCGAGGGCTTGGACTTCCCGGTACCAGCCAGTTCGAGTTATAGATATGCGACCCTGCATTTCTTGAGCTATTGCTTATACTCCCCTATCCATCTGTGTTAGCTATATCCCATTTCTTCCGTTAACATCCTCTCATTCCTATCAATATACAACAAAAAAAAAACATCCAATTTCCAAAAGGGCCAGGATGACAGCAATAGGCATGCCCCTGTTACGTAAATATGTTAATATAATAGGCAAAATGTGGGCGATAATTACGCTTCTGCCGACATCGTTCCGGGCTACAGGCGTAAATGTATGTATGTATGTATGTTAGATAACTATTAATCCTACATAATTTTATTCACTTTAATTTTTCTATTAGTTTTATCAAATTAAAAAAGTATATACAGGTAAGGTTGAATAACAAAAAAAAAATAATTATGCCGCCAAAAAGTGAAATAACTAAATAGAATGAAATTTCGTCGCCCAAGACTCAGAGAGGTCGAGATAATTGAAATATAAGAAGACAACAAATGCGACACGCCTGCTAACACACCAATATTAATACTTTGGATGTGGCATTAATGAAATCTTCAAACCTTCAAGAAAAGAGCGTACTCCCCCCTCTAGGGCAGGTAAGGCATTTGCAAATCAACAACATCGCTTACCATCAGATACTTGTCTACTCATTTGCTTCCTATCTCATTAGAAAAAGTATATAGTACAATGCTAAATTTTAGTAAAACGAAACAACAGAACGAGTGTTAAGTCAATCCATAACAAAGGCAGGATCCTCCGACCAGGCGAGGTGTGACGGACTGGGGCCCAACGGTTGATGTTGCAAAGTTGTATTTAAACTAACCATCGTAAGAACTTGCATATTGCGTTACATATATGTTTATGCTTTACGCCATCATATAATCATAACATTTAGAGTTTTTAACTCTCTTTCTACAGAGTTACATACATGCATTGACAATAGCTTGTACTAAACCGTACTAAATTCATTGAAATATGCAAGAAGAACACGGTTATTCTAATTGCAACACAGCATTGCAGTAGCAGAGTCATGCTTAGGCACAAATAGGCTGGTTTATTCATATTTAAATCGGCTTAGTTTTAAAGAGAAGAGAGAGAAGAGAAGAGAAATATTTCTCTGAATGTTATTAGTGTGTGTTTTAATTGAAAGAGTTATGCTCAAGGTTGTTGGTCACATTCAACAAAATTCAACAAAATATTTCACATCTAAGCATCGATGATTAATATTTGAAGAATACAGCTTATTACAATTTATCATTATACTCGTATATTTAAGTAGGCAGCGCATTGAAGTCGGCTGTTGATTTTTCAAAAGTTAATTATGGTCCTATAATTGCAAGTTGGACGTAGTCGAACGTGCAAGGAGGTTATTAAACTCTTCTATTGAATCTGGAAAGTACTAAATATAAAAATAGTCATTGAAAATATCACTATATTTTCAATGACTATTTTTATACTTTTGTGACTTCAATAGATATTAGATGTGCAACTCAGAAGCGATGCTCTTATCTTTCGTGTATGTGACCCTGGTCGGTACACTGCGGTCAAAACGTCGGGTCAACAAAGGTTATATTGTTGTAATGCTGCGATTAAGTCCCGAGTTACACATATAATAAGTAATGTTTTAATTACTTAATTTCGAGGCCCGTGTCCGTTGAACAACTACAATGTGATCTGATTCCTGTTAAATCGAAAAATAACAATCCCTTTTTAATTAAATCTTATTGATTAGCTCTATTTTCTGTCTTTGAAAAGACTGCCGCATCCTTACTTTCAAACAACCCAACAGAGGCTCAGATTGCGGCCAAATCCAGGCCGGCAATATTGCTCACAATCTTGTTTTATCCGCCTAATTCCCTTTAATACCGTTTCACTGGTAGCTCATAATTACAACGAAGTAAGCTCCGGTACGTCAGAGCCGTTTGTGCCCCAAACCCTATTCTTAATTTCATTTGAGTAGTAGAGCATGTGTTTGCAAGTTATAGTGTGTTCTGTGTGTCATTAATTTGTATACGAAACTTTATTCTATACGTTTTGTATCGTATTTTTATTTATGTATGAATAAAAATAAATAAATAAAATAAAATAAAATAAACTTAGTATATTTACTGTCTCACAAGCTATAAACTGGTCTACATACACTCACGTCTGTACGCAATAAACACCTACATTTTACGTACTATAGTTTTGTGACATTTACTTAGTGGGATCCTATTACCTTCAACCCGGCACTTTGGAAATGGGAATGAAATTATGGTTATGCCATACAAAAATATAGACTTTGATCATTACAAAAGCGTAATCACACAACTATAACAAAACGAAATTGCTTTAGTTTTGTAGTAATCAATAAAATTATTAAAATAAAATATATTTTTACTGGGTGACATGGAATTCCTGTAATATAATACTAGTTCACGAATACAAGTACACCCCAAAGGAACATATTAAAAACAACAATATAAATAAGTGGTAGTTGATCTACGACTAGAGTAAAATCATACACCACACAATAAGTAATGTTTATGTACACATTCAAACTTTTTCAATATCTATAGTGGCAATCTCTGTAAGTGGTCACTTCATCAATTGTCATAGTGTCAGAAATGAAATAATGAATATATATTTTTCAATCGAAACGGTTTGATTTATTTATAAATGCTATAAACAAATATATATACATATATACATATATATACAAATATATATATACATAAATAATACTTTGCTAAAGAATTGAAGTCTAAAACAGAATAACCCATTTTAAACAGAATTTTGTTATTCAATCATGAGATTTTAATGCCATTAAAAATCATTACAAAACTATTCGTGTAACCAAAATAAAAGATTGACGGGGAGAGATAAGGTGAGGTACATTTGGGCTGGCTCTGCCGGGAAATACCACGTCCATACAGACAACCGGTTGAAAAGCAATGGTTGCGTTGCGTTTCGCTGAGTGATTGGGGAACGGAGGCAAAAACACAATTCCAGCTGTTCAAAGCACGCGACTCTTAAGTTGCAGGTGACCTTATACCATAAAATCAGTTTTAACTTTTTACTTTCTTTTTGCTGTATATTGAGTAACATTTATTAAACGAGAAAGTAACTCTCAAAAATAATAAACATTTCAAAATTCAATATGAGAAGCATTCGGTGCTTTGTTACAAAGGCAATAAACATAAACGAATACTGGCTTATACTAAAATTACTTTTGCACAGAAAACAATCAAACTAAACAAACAAAAAAAAAAAATTTGACAACATCATCCTTATTGGCTCAAATATACTATAAAACAAAAGTTCTAGAAATACGGCTGCCCCAGATTAATTAAAAAAATGTTGTCTCACCTTTTTTAACGGATCCAGTGCCTAATCCTGTTACGAATATTAAATCTTTTTAGTTCTTAAAATATATAATAACGTTTTATATTAAAACAAAGGTATACAAGTAATCAACTTGAATGTTAGGGGTGATCGGTGCTTTGGAAACCTTGCGAAAACAAATCTGGATCACATAAAGTTACCGGAAAATCCAGGAAAATAACCTAGTATTATTTCTTAGTGCTTTTTTATACAATTTCAAGCTAGCATGCATCGAAGAGAAAGTTTTTTTTGGCAGTAGATCTAGGACTAATTTCCGGAATTACTTCAGAGAGTCGAGCAGAACTGGTGCTTATAGAAAAAGGTCTCTCTTTAATTAATGAAAGATATGTGGACGTGAAAGAAATCCTAAACGAATAGTTTGGTCGATATCCTGATCGATGTGTAACTAACTATCTTTTAGAGATGAATATTAACTGTATGGAGATGCCAGATTGTAGCCTCACCTCCTGACCTCAACCTTTTCTTTTATCGTGTGGAAACCCCCACGAGTCATTACCTCACTGGAGTTAACAGTGAACTGGTATATCTGACTCGAACCGTCTAAAACCACACAGTGTGCGTCACGACTGGATCTATTGCGGAGGACCCGGATATACCCTAAGAAGGAAGCTTCTGAGAAAACCTGCAGACCTTATTTTTTCTGATGTTCAGGCGACCACACCGTGAAAAGCGGGAGGCTTTGCCCCTCCTACTTAGAGTGGAAGATCACGACACGTTTTAGGCCTGCTTCTGCTAGGATGCTCCAAGCCAGAGCCCGGACCTCAGTCTGATCGAGCAATATATGTATATGTAACGTATCAATTGCTCTAGAGTGTATTACTAGGTACCTAAATGGGAATAACAAATATTTTTCAAGTAATTAAAGAAATAAACACACCGAAAAAAATATTAATCGCAACGCACGAAGGCCATATATATAAATCTAACCCAACTTCCACTCTTTAATCCATTCGTATAATCATCCATTTCCTAATCTTTTCTTCTTACCCACACCTCCCTTTCAATACTCCTGTATACTATTTTCATATACGTCATCTTAAATTTTCTGTCTCCAAAGTGCAAGTTGACGGCTGATAGGCTTGTCTTCTATTACTGATAGTTCCTTTCACTTTTTTATTCTTTAAGTGCATTACTGGTTTTACCAGCCAGTAGTAATACAGTACTATATAGCATTCAGAGATTCAGTACGTAGATATTAAAGTACTTTCTTCTATATTCTGTAAGTACCGTTACTTCCAAACTTAGACTATAAAGAATTACGCAGAATCCTCTGGTTCTCCTTACGTAATTGCAAATTTTTAATATAAGAACACGTTTAGAGATTCCATTAATAAATGTAAAATTCTCTCGGCTAAGGCACGGGTCATGGTTTTTTTTTAATAAATGAATTTCAAGTTACAATTTCTTTGTTCCTTGCTTGTTTCGAGTAACTGACACACGTTGTAACATCTTATTTTTGCTTCTTAATTTTAACAAGGAGCATGTTTAATGTGTTTATGTATTTTCACATGTATAATGTAATACAATAACGTACATTTTTTTCGTAAATACCTACATATACATCATTTTTAGAAGCACGCAGACCAATTTAACACGTGGTAATGCCATGCTGAGGCACGAATTGCCGGTTGAGCCGGCCCACAAGCATGGCTCTCCCACAGCTAAAATGTGAGAGAAGGCTGAACTCTTCAGATCGCTAGAATTAAGTTGTTTAAAATTTAAAAAGAAGAATGTCTTCAGACGTCAGTGTGCAGAATAAGATATCTTGATATCTTGACTTGTAATAATATTATAATCTTTATGTATATAATTATACTGTATGTGTGTATGTCACTGAACTCCTCCTAAACGGCTGGACTGATTTGAATGTTTTTTTTTGTATACGTTTGGGTGGCACCCTAGATGGTTTAGATTCACAAATCGGCCCGGCAGATGGTACTGCAGTCGTTATCTAGGTTATTTATCTGTACTGCAACTTCAGAACAACGTCTGTCGGGTCCTCTAGTATTTTATATATTTTACTGTATAATTCAATAGGGATGTCTCAGTACAGATTTATTACAGTACAGTTTTTTTATTACGTCTGAAGCCAAAAACTCACGTGTATTATCCCAAAACCTCTCGCAAACCAGCTACATAAGGTATGAATTTGTTCTTAATATGACTATATATATAATTATGAATTTAATAATTCCAAATTTCACTTTCCTCCGTTAAAGAAATTGTCTCATAAATTTGTACAAAGAATTCTCATCACGTATTAATATATACACATTCCAATCATAGCGAGTAAATACGATTCCAACTCTATAATATCGTAAACGTCACCTGATCATTTCCGAATAATATCCAATACCAATATTGTGCTGTCAATTCAAATGTACACCAAAATGTGGGTTAAAACACGATAGCTCTCATTTTTAAAATTGGTCGAGTAATTTCGAGAGTGAACTGTAATATGACAGGGGATATGTGTCATCCGTAGTTTCTTTTTTACTAGTGCTGTCCTTTACTCAAATTATTTAAAAAATATAGTCACAAGTAGTATAGGAATAGTTCGCTTGCTTCTAACTTAAATTAGAGTATTTTCTGAAGAGCTTCCATGTTGACTCTCACTTCAAAACAGTAATATGAACTGAATGTTAAACATATAAATAACAACGAATGCAAGAACTATATTTATATTTTTTCATTAGAACTCGAAAAAAAATTTGTATACAGAAAATAGCTTTTATACTTAGCTAGTGTATAACAATGATGACGTCATTCGCTGAAATCGCTAAAAGCTACTGCTTACTGTTGAATTTTAATTGGCCGTATAATTAAGTTTGTCACTAATACATAAATTTTCCGTAGTTTAGTCGGCCAATTTTTAATCGCCGAATACGTGCACTGCACTCTCATACAGAGTCGTAGTCAATGGTGCCGATTCTGCTGCGCACTTTACTGATCTAAACTTTCTCTAAAATTCTCTCAGGTTATGACTTATAAAATTTTCTGTCTAGGTGTTCTTTTTGTCTCTTATTTGAAATATGTCAAAATCTAGTAAGTATTCAATCAAAGAGATCTGTGACAAATCAATTAGTTAACAAGAAAAATATGTAAACAAATTATTAAACCCGACTGCATTAGTTACTTTACCTATTAAGACGATTCAAACGATATCTCACTTGTTGAAATCTATGAAGAAGTTAAGCTCCTTGACAATATGTATACACACACAAAAAACATAAGCCTCCTTCTCGCGCAGTCCTATAATAATAAGTAAATATTTGTTTGAACGTTGTTAGTTCATTAATTGTCTCATCTTGTAGATAGTGATGTAGAATGTTTTCTTGGATCTCAATTAATAGCAAATATTTGTCAAAATAAATCAAATATATAATCCCAAATACGAGCCCAGTTAAAGCTACTAGGGATCTATCATCATGATCTCATCATCATCATCAGAATATAGGTGGTTCTAAGTTCGACTGTTTGTATCTTTTAAATTTGTTTTATTCAAATGAGAATACCCCTGTACTCAAATCAGGACTTAATAATGGGATCCTAAGGGATTCGAGAAGAATCGACAAATTTTAAGGGCATATTGCCGATGGTGGTACGTACAGTTTTTTTAGTATTCTTTTTTAGATAATTCTTTAAAATAAGTTACGTTACGAATGAGTCTTCAAATTTTTAAAAATAATTGCGTATATTTAATCAGTGTATAAAAAAAAACAATCTTTGTGATGATCTGAAAGTTAGCCCACTAAGAGAATGGACGAGAGACGCCATGTTGATAAAATTCAAATTTTGAGATAGATGTATGGTGTGAATAGAAAGTGAGAAATGAATATATTAGCCTGAAAGTAGCGCCAGTGGATAACAAGTTGAGGAGCATAAGATTATCGTGGTATGGACATATGATGCGAAGAGATAAACAAAATGTCACGCAGAAAGTTTTATGTATGGAAGTTGACGGAAACTGGGTAGGGTCAAAGAAAAAATATGGATGGACTGCTTGAAAGAGGATATGGCTAGAATAGGAATAAGCAGTGAAATGTTAATGGTGGGGTAGGTAGTAGGTGAATACATTGCAAACCACTTTGTACTTCTTCAGAATATCGTTTTACAGTATCATTGTTATATATTAAATGTCTCACTATTAAATATGTGTTTTACAAGATTAAACAAAAATAGTATTTTGATCCTCAGTTTCAGCATACGCTGCTGATAAATCTATTGGTACTTAAATTAATGTTATTTTCAAATTTTGCTTTTAAAATACAATAGAAAGGATCTGAGCTTCTTTTCCATGGATTCACATAGCTGACTGGTCAGTTAGATAAAAAATACATGAGAGGCTGTTTGTTAAGGGGTTAGGGATCCTGACTGCTAAGCTGAGAGTTTTCGGGTTCCATTTCCACCCATAAGCAATAGCTGTCTGATAAGTTTAGTATTTTTTTCGGTGCCTGGTTGCTATTAATCTATTATATGTATTATCATCATCATTCAGTATATTGCCATCTACTGCTGGAGTGTTCTCCCTACAAGCATCATTGCATTGTTTCCAGGGAACTAGAATATGTTATTCTCAGTAGTTCTACGGGGCTTAGCAATGGAACTAGTGATAATGAATCTTCTCAAGAAGAATACGGTTCTGGAACTCTTGGGCAGGCGGGCGGTGTATTAATATATATATATATATATATATATATTACTATTATAGGATGTATATATATATATATTATAATAGTAAAAATGAATAAAGCGAACTCCCTCCTACATAAAAACCTCAGCAGTTTAAGCGAGTGGTTCAGGTTAAAAATATTGTTTATATACATATATTGTAACAGTTTGATCGATAAAGAACAAAGAAATTCCCTCTTGAAAAGTAGTTGTTACGTGTCAGGTGCTCGTGCAAGTGCTTTTCTAGAGTGTGTTAGAATGATGTATTGCATTTTTTTCACATTTTATTTTATTGTACTTATAAACTGTAACAAGAAAATTGTTAAAAAATATTTAAAAAACAGTGTCTTCCTAGGTTCTTGCCTTTTCTTTTCCATAGAATCTACGTACTGGAACAGGCAATTAGCTTCCCACCAGCCGGATCCAGTCTTGTCGTGGGAGGTGTTCGCATCGGCATCGAGTCTTCGATGAGATACCTTGGTCTCACACTCGACGGCCGATGGGATTTCGGTTATCACTTCCGGAATCTGGCCCCTAAGCTCATGAGGACGGCAGCTGCACTATCGCGTTTGCTGCCAAACTTAGGAGGGCCCGACGCCTCCTGCAGGAGACTTTATGTAGGAATCGTGCGGTCCATGGCCTTATATGGGTCACCAATATGGGCGGAGACTCTGACGGCCCGCAATACTGCAATACTGCGGCGACCGCAAAGGGCGATGGCCGTTAGAGTCATAAGAGGATACCGCACGATATCCTTCGAAGCGGCAAGTCTCCTAGCCGGCTCTGCTCCATGGGACCTGGAGGCGAAAACCCTTGCGTCATTATATCTATGGCGCAAGGAGGCACTTGAGCGGGATCTGAGACCCGCGCCTCGTGAAATTGAGGCGCAACGGTCCCAGCTCCGTCAGGTCCTAATGGCAGAGTGGAAACAGGCGAGAGGCGATATGGCAGCCTCTCCTACCGACTGACGCAGGTGCTCACCGGACACGGCTGCTTCGGTAGGTTCCTGTGTCGCATAGGCCGGGAGCCAACGTCTGCGTGCCACCACTGCGGAGGCTGTCGCGAGGACACTGCACTCCATACTCTAGCGGAGTGCTCAGCATGGACGCAACAGCGCCATGACCATTGGTGTGGGAAGCCTCTCGCTAGATACCATGGTTCAGTCCATGGTACAAAGTGAGAGTGCATGGGAATCCGCCGCCTCCTTCTGCGAAGAGGTGATGCTGAGAGAGGCGGCAGAACGGGAACGGGAAAGGACTAACACTCTCTCGTCCCGCAGAGGACGACCGGGTCCTCTGCAATAGACCTCGTGACGGAACACCGTGTGGTTTTAGTCGGTTCGAGTCTGACATACCACTTCACTGTTGGCTCCAGTGAGATGATGACCCGTGGGGGTTTCCACACGAAAAAAAAAAAAAAAAAAAAAAGGCAATTAGCTTCACTACTGATTTCATCTGACTGACTTCTTCTCTCGACGATTAAAAACTACCTACTTTTGTATTTATTTATATATGTATATAGTTCTACTCACGTGTGTATTTCGGGGATGCCTGACTAGTTTCGGTATCGACAGGAGGCCTTTTTCAAGGAGTAAGTCGTCCAGCCGCGATGGTACTGGACAGTGCATCGTCCCGAAATACACACGTGAGTAAAACCGTATATGTATTTAAATAAATATGATATATAATCTATATAATCTAATTTGCGAAAGTTTTTATTCTACTACCTACCTTTGATTTAATCGAAATAAATGATTATTGTATCAATAAAAACAAACAAACAAAATGACTTATTTAGTTAGCAGAGTGGCGTACAGATCTTAAAACTAATACAAATGTTGTTTTAAATGAATGGCTGTAGGTGGTTTAAAAATTTGTACAAAATAACGAAAAAAAAAAACGAAGGATACCAAAAACAAAAATAACAAAAAACGAAAGAACCAATTCAAACAAATTACATTTTAAAATTAAATACAATTAGTTTTAAGTTTATATGACATCATTTTTACATTGATAGTTTCTATGTCAACAAGCGAAACCATATTTCATAGTTCCCTACTTAGCCAGTCACCCGTTTAACTTTAGTTTCTCAACAATCTGCCGTACAGCTTCACTCAACGTTCATTACACAACTTCACCGGACGTAACACACACAACGTAAACATTCAGTACATACATACATACACATAGTTAATTAAGTATATAAAACAAGGGTATAATAACCATGTTGTGCAGTAGGCAATAATATTACTAATGTAAGGAGCATCGTTAGTACCAAATGTTGTTTGAAGAGCAACGCACACTGGAATTAAATTTAAATAATTTTTTATTTGTATTTATATTAAAATTTAGTAAGTTGTTAAGTATTGTTTTGTTTTATTTTATGTGACGACTTTTTCTTTGGGTATTTGTTCATGATTATTTCCTGTGATGATAAGATGTCTATTTAATAACACGTTTATTTAGAATTTCATGGTAATAATTGAGCTATAATCACAATTTGTAGTATAATTTAGGATTACTACTCGTGACGTGGATTTTATTCATGCGCAATTATTACATACATCTATAATAATATTGTAAATGTGGAAGTTACTCTGTCTGTCTGTCTGTTACAGTTTTCCGGCCAATCCATTTCACCAATTTTTATTAAATTTATTTAAAAAAGACCAAAGATCTTTAAAAAGCACATAAGCTACGCTTAGTCTCATAAATAAACCTTGTAGGTGGTAAAATATGTGAGCAAAGTTTGTATGGATGATCAATCATGTTATTTTTCCACTCGTTTTTCTGTTTTTTTTTTTCTATACCTGCATGCAGGTGAAGTTGCAGGTGGTGCCTGCCGCCTTCCATGGTCACCTGCAACTCTATGCCATCTCTCTTTCCCATCTCTTTGCCCCCGGTCAGGTTACCTCATTAATTTCTGGGATTACAAAGCAAACGTTGCTTCACAACTACTACGTCATTCTACGCACTAAAACGTTAACATGCCATAACATGTAAATATCTGAAATCTATATCAATATCATCTATCAAATAATTTTCGTTACCTAGTTCAATTTTCGACTGGTTTTTTTTATGTTTGTTACCTCAGAACTTTCGACTGGATGAACCGATATTTATGAATCCATGAGAAAACCATATAAGTCTTAAATTTGCGTTAAGTTTGTGCTCAACAAATGGTCGAATAACTTTGATGATTCTTTTGTTATTGGAAAGGATGTACTTCAAGGGTAGTTAGATGAGAGTTTGGTTCAGTTGTGACAATGGCATCCATGAGAAATCCATACTAGTCTTAAATTTTATAATAGACGCATTGATTTCGTTTCCCTATTTTTTTAAAGTCCGATTATTATTACAAAGTTGCTATTCAGGACCACTAATATGATGTTGCATTTCATAACTGTTTATCGAAATATAATAACAGTGCTCACTATTCAAGTATTGCTCCTCTGACAATGAAGGCGAGGATCTTTATTGAAAACTACTCGACTTTGTTACGCTCCACTGCTTTAACAATTTGTTTCGATAGTTATTCTCAAATGAAAACGTAGTATCGAGACTTTTTATAGTAATATCAGATAGCAGGTTTTAATTCTTGACTTTCTCTTCTATATACATGTTGTTTTTTTATTATTCTAACAATTTAAAACCAGTTGATTTTTCTCTATTCTACGCTTAAGTTACAAAAGTAAATAAGGGAACATTTAAAGTGAACACGAAATTGGTATTATAAAAAACTTCAAGCAACGTAATTAAGTTACGTAACTTAATAGTGTTAGAGACATGCTTAGGAACGGACTGTCTCAACCAAAATCGAAAAAAAAAATGCTCTTGGAAGGAAACACATTATTTTACCTAAGTCTACACCTACACATCATTATAAAATTCAGAGCCAGGACGTGTGTGCAAAAGCTGCCATATAAAAAAACTAAATTTATATATTTATTATTCAAAACACAAACTAGCTCATATAACGCAACTATCTACACAATAGGAAGTAATACGAACTCTCTCCGAATCTTCAATACAAACGTTCCATTGTACGTCAGCCTTAGCTACGAAATGTTGTTCTGAGTAAATGGCCGTTTCTAGTCCATTAGCCTTATGGCCCTTGTATCTTAACCGTAACTTGTACAAACCACTAATTGTAGTGTGTACGGTAAGAAAACACTATATATTGTGATTTCTTATTCATGTATGTAGATATGTATATGTATATACATATGGCTGGTATTTAGTTGTACAGCTAAATGTCTTTGGTCGCTAGAACTTTGTTACAGTATATTTGTAACTTGATTGACGGTATACCGTTGTTTTTCGTTTTCAATTTCTTATTTAATCGTTTCCTAGTTTGGCTCGTTTTGTTGGTAATTAGAATTAGAAGTATCTATACAATGCATAGAATAGAAGAAAGAAATTGGCATCAAGCTTGTTTAAGTTTCGGACAAACAATTTCTATTAACGTACTAGCAAGCGTTTGATTGAAAATCAGGTATTTTTTAAGTAACACCTCTTTTTTTTTACGTGTAGAAACCCCTACGGGTCTTCACTCACCGGAGCTGAGGTTAAGTGGTATGTCGGACTCGAACCGACTAAACCACACGGTGTTCCGTCATAAGTGACATAACACCTCTAGCAATACATCTATCTGTAAAAAAAACACAGACAGAAAGTCAGAAAGACAGATAAATTCAAAAATCTGTTGTTATAATAAATACTTCCCATGTCGTTTTTCTTCAAGGTCTATAATGAACGGATATTGAGCTTTTACAATTATATTATAACGGATAGCGTAGCCGTTTAAGTGGTTACCTCGCCAATACGTTGCCGCGCCGAGTGTTGTGGGTTCGATCCCCGCACAGGACAACACTTTGTGTAATCCTCAAATTGTTGCTCTGAGTCTGGGTGTTCTTTGTGTCCGTTGTTTGAATATTTGTGAAGCTCCCCGCGACACAGGAATTAATCCTAGTGAGGGATTAGTCTTTTTCAAATAAATTAAAAATTAAATAAAATTATTGATAATATTAATGATTATTAAAATATTGTTATGGTAATATATTAATTTATATATTGATATTCCACGGCACCGCACTTGTGACTTACCATCAGGCGAAGTGTATGCTCGTCTGCTCTCTACTTATTAGACTTGAGCGGGCTATTCTTAGGCATGTATGGGCTGGCTTGACTTAGGCAAAAACAGACTTACTGAAAACCAGGGAGTGAGGTTACCCCAAACTCCTCCTTCCCTATGAAGGCTTAAAGGCGTGCAATACATTTGCGACTCTTGAGAAGTAAGTTGCGGCTGCGGCAGTTACTTACCATCAGGTGACCCGTCAGCTCGTTTGCCCTCCAGCCTTAAAAAAGTAAGATATGAGGAAAAAGATAAATTACCCAAGTTCGCTTTCCTTCCCATTACCAAACCAATTACACTAGTAACAAAAGAAGAAAGCGCCTTATGTAGAGGGATGAGTAAGGCAACGTACTTTACTCACATAATTACAGTTTTCACATAGTCAAACGCAAAAAGGTTTCATCTCACTAACTAGCTGATAAACAAAAAGTTATGTGGATGTTGTACGGACAGTACTTTATAGTGATGGGTTCTGTAGAAACGGAACGTGCCTATTAGTTTGTGTTGAGTGTGGAAGACAGACATGAATACTTTTTTTTTACTGATATCAAAAAGGGAGCGACGACTAATTCCTTGTCACGAAATGTAAAATTAAAATATATTTTTTTAATTGAAAGCAAACTACTCGATGTTAGTTACATTTTAATTTAAAAAGGCATTCCTAAATATTTTACTAATAACTTATTACAATTATTTATCATGATGTTCTCATAAAATCGACTTTAGTTAATAAGGGGGATCGGACTTTTGGGCACCAACTAGTTTGAGTTATAGGTATGCTACCCTGAGTTGCTTGAGCTATTGCTTATACTCTTCAATACACATGTAAAAACAATATTCCTTTCACTCTCTTTTAGTACTAAATTATAATTTCTGGGCGTAATTTCACCTCTAACTACTCTTTTGGGGTTACAGGAGTGACTGTATATAATCGACTGGATGCGGAAGGCGCAGGGCCAGGTGCTGTCGGAGAGGCCTATGGCGAGCAGTAGAATAGACTAGTGGCCGAACTGATTGATTGACGAACATAGAAGTCATCAAATATGTATACTTTTTTAAAACTTCATAATGTGAAGTTGCTTCTGGTTAGCAGAGGATACTGTGGAGAAATAGTGCAGCTGTAACTCTAGAACTCTTACCTTTAACTCTTTTCTTATTTAAATTGAGTGTAAGCCATAGTTTATTGGAAGATCAAAATCAACTTTGTTATTAGTACCTTCACATTGAAGTTAGATAATTATTAATAAAGAATTTAATTTGACCGAATGACATTAATCGATAAATTAAATATATGTCATTAGTTTCAGTTGAATCAGTGATGAAATAAATCATTACCTTAATAAAATATACGTGAATTCTGTTGATTTGTTTACACTACAATGTAATCATGTAGATATAAACTAAATTTAAATACTTTTGATATAGTTGGTTATACACATACATATATACACATATTTAACAAAAGCAATAGAATAATTGATTTGTTTTTGTATTAAATTCATTGTGCAATCTATTAATGAAGCAAACGTTTCTTTTTTTTTAATCTGTGAACTTCTCTTCCTTCTCTTTCGGACATAAAATTACATAGCACTTCTTAGACTTAAGTGTAGCTTGTTTTATAGGTTCTAGAAAATGTATGGCATGAAAAAAGTTGGAAAAGAGTGTCCATGGAGTTCTTGCCTGTTCATCACTTAGTTCATCACATAGTATCTACGTATTGGGACAAGCAACTAGCTTCACGAATAACTCAGTTATACCAACTCCTAATTCTCTCCCACAAAATAACCTATAATTTGTTTAACTGACATAAATGATTTTATTGTTTATACCAAGACTAAAATATTGCTGATAGAACCGAGACTAATCCAAATTATCCTATTATTTGTTCATACAAAAAATTTAGTCAAATATTAGATCACAGCACTAAACATTTAAAATATTTCTTATGAAAAAGTCTCATGAACTTTGAAAAAAAAAAAAAAAAAACTTTTCGTACCCAACCCTAAAATACTCGCAACTAACCGCAAAAAGGAACACGGCATGTATATGTTACATCGAGCGTGGTAATAACTACGCATCATTAGCTTAATGGCGAAGATATGCCCAGTTTGAAGCTTTTGCCATTCATTTTGCACTCTCATTTACAGGAACGCATACAATAAATATCTACTTATGGACAGAGGTTTGGTGTGATTGAACATTTATTAAATGCATTGTCAAGTAGTATTTATAACACACTAGCTGACCCGGTAAATGTTGTTCTGCAATAATATATCTGTATAGGGTCACCTTTATTATTTAGGGGTATGAAAAATAGATGTTGGCCGATTCTCAGATATAACCGATATGCACACAAAATTTCATAAAAATCGGTCCAGCCGTTTCGGAGGAGTTAGTAACAAACACCGCGACACGAGAATTTTATATATTAGAATTAGGTATTTTCACAGAATTATCTCTGAATTCTGTTTGTATGTTATTGTCCATGAATAGTTACTACTTACCACGTTGTAATTCCTACAGTAACGACGCTTTTCTATTTGGAGCTCTAGAAGTTACTGCTCATGTAGGAGGACATTTTCCTGTAGCCAAAAACTCCATAGATTCTTAAGAGCTAAATAGATATGATAATATATTATAGTTACAGGCGGGTACAGGTTTTTAAGTATAGATCTATCTGTACGATGATGAATCCTTACTCGTTTCTTAAATTTAGTACTACTTAGCTTTATAAAATAATATAAGTGCTACTAATACTGCACGGATGGCGTAGCGGCTTAAGTGGTCACCTCACCACTACGCTTCCTCGCCGAGTGTTGTGGGTTCGTCCCCGCACGAGACCACACTTTGTGTAATCCTCAAATAGTTGTTCTGATTCTGGGTGTTCTTTGTGTCCGTTGTTTGAATGTTTGTAAAGTCCCCCGCGACACCAAAATTAATTCTAGAGCAGGAGTTGTCTTTACAAAAAAAAAAGTGTGCAATAGTTTATTTGTTTTCTTTTATGCGATACCAACTCAATTGATGATGACTTGCACACATTCTTTTACTCAAACAGAGCTTAGTTCCTAGTCCTTATACTGATGACGCACTGTTCCAGTAAACATTTAGCAATAAGCTAATGCAATTTTTCACCTAACAGTCTCCGTCATCTTATACGAACATATACACACATTTATGTACATAATGTAATGATGTTTATGTAATGTAATGTGTTAAATGTATGTGTTTTATCGAGGTTATATTAATACACACATAACCGGTACACACATAGCTCGACCGGTGCTATACCACGGTCTCACAGAAAACCGGTTGTGAAGCAACGCAAGCGTTGCATTTCCCCGAAGTTAGTGAGGTTTCCGAAGGCCCAACTCCCCCTCTTTTTCTTGTCCCTTCATCTCCCCTCCCCTCTTTCCCATGTTGTCATCCCCACATTGCTCATCACTAAAAAAGGCGGGCAGCGCACTTTCGACTCTTGATTTACAGGTGACCATGGATGGCGGTTGTCACTTAACATCAGGTGACCCGTCTGTTCTTCTGTCCCACCGTATTGTAAAAAAAAAAGAAAAATTATAGAATAGGCAAGGTAGGTAGGAATTGAAAGCATGGGATATGCTGACGCTAGGTAGTCTGAGCCATATAACGTATACTCCATACGTACATACGCTCCAGTATACACGCACCAGTATCCCTATGGGGTAGGCAGAAGTCTATTAAACACTCACATTTTGACACTTAGAATTTGGTCCCACTAACATAAAAGGGGCAAACTATTTACCGTGAACCGGGTACGACTGTACGACTGTATACATACTGTCTGATAGATAACAGTTCGATCCTTTAGTCGCCTTTTACGACACCACCCGGAAGAGATTGGTTGGTTATATTCTACTCCACCGTGAACCACGTGGCAATATATACACCATACATAGTGTGCAGTAGATAGTGGACGTTTGAGACGCGTCTGCCTACCCGTTTTTGGATATAGGCGTGAGTAAACGTATTTATGTATTTATATATCACTAACAAGATTTATTAACTTTATAATGGTCAAAATAGAAAAGTGAATCCAGACCTCACGTCACACATTTGGCACGTGATGCCCTATTGCTAGTTTATAACGTGGTGGTGCGTGACATGCTACATTTGAAACATTGCATTAATAGCACAGGGTTACTACTTACGTTAAGAAGTTTGGAGTGTATTACATTATATTGTGCTTTAGTTATTTAGTAGTGTTTTAAAAAAGTATTTATATATGTACATGTTTGTATGTGAAAACTTTCGTGTCTTTGGAAATCATAAATGTTTTCTTTCTTTCTTTTCGTCTATCTTTCTTTATATTCATGAAATTATATATTTATACTCTAAACAAAATTATTCCGCCTACAAGTTGAACATAGCCACTTACAATAAACTTTAAACTTTATTACGAAGTTGTCACATAATTTTATTTACAGAGTAAGCCGTCTGCTACTAAGAAAAACCTAACTCAATCTCTTTTACATATCCCATACGAATACACTTTTTATTTCGTTCGTTAGAGGGCTCTGACGTATCGGCACCAGCCAGTGCAATCGTTTTTTACTTAAATTACATTTTTAAATATATAAAAAAAACAAACAATAAATTTAAAAAACATAAAATAGTGTCCCACCGGCATCGGGTACAGGGACCAAGCTACCGGTGGTTAGGGCTCCAGAGACAGGAACCCTCAGACAATACGTGCCGTATCAAGAAGGACTGCCTTCTGCATCGAGCTCTCACCCAGCTACCTAACGTGAAGGTGTTGGTCGAATCTCTTAGCAATCAACTCATAGGCTAATATGACTATGTGCACAATGATAACTGAATCCATATCAATCGTGTTGTCTATTATTATTAATAAATAAAAAACACGTATTAAGAAGATAAAATTTATTTTGTCACAATATGCTGCCCAAACGAGACACATTTATTTATTAACACTTCCCATTCAAGAAGTCATAATTCAAAATATATATAATACCACCTCCTCACAAAAAAGTGCCGAGTGAGTGAGATTACCGGAAGCCCATCTCTTTCAGAGGGGCCCTTTAAGGAGCGGTGGAACACTTACGACTCTTGAGTGTCATGTAACCATGGACGGTGGTAAGTACCCATCTTCAGGTTTGTTCCTTTGCCCCCATATAGGTACCATAAAAAATAACAAAGTAATTGCTAACATTTTTTTTATGATATAGGGGGACAGACTAACAGACAGGTCACCGGATGGTAAGTAACAACCGCCGCCCATGGACATCTGCAATTCAAGAGTCGTAAATGCGCTACTCATCTTTGAGGGTTATGGGGGAGGGGAGGGAGGATAAGATTTTGGGCTTCCGGGACCCTCCCTCACTTTTAAATGCTATGTTCCATTGTTTGACGACCAGTTTTTGGTTATGTCGCGGTATTACTCCGGCCGAGACAGCTCATTCGTGTCTAAACATGACTCTCCCACGGATAAACACATTACATTCCTTTTCTGGACAGTCGTTTTAAACCAATTTAAGATTAGTACTTCAACGATATAATATTGACATCATATAATATTTTTCAGCTTATACATACATATATTTGCGTAAGGCTTATATCATTTTGTCGGTGGCTTTGTTCCAGTAACTAACGAGTGTTTCATTTCATAAGTATATTTTATTCTAACTTCCTTTTAATTTCCTTCTCTTAAACGGTAAATGGCTAACCCGGAGCGTTATTATTAATGGGTCTATGTGTAGCTTCTCTTGGTGTTTATGTGTGTTCCTTTCAATGTAATAGTAATTTGATGAAAAGTATTTCATATTGTGTACTGTAATGTAATGTAAATTAGAAGCTTTTCATAGTATGATTCAGAAGCTCCTGATGGCTTTCTTGTTCCTGAAGGTTTTCTTCGTAGGGTATCTCAGATCCCATGCACTATTGCAGTCTATACCAACTTGGTGAGGTGATTGAGGTAAGGACCCATGGCGGTCAGACGTAGAAAAAGTATGATTCATAGGTTCCTTAGTTTTTTTTTATACTATAGGGGACAGGCGAACAGACGGGTCACCTGATGGTAAGCGACAACTTTCGTTTATGGAGGGTGATCAGGGATGGGGGGATACGGAGATTGATAAGAGAAGATGAGGAGATAGGAAAGAGGAGAGGGAGGATGAGGGAGAGGGGGAGTTGGGCCTCCGTAAAACCTCCCTCATTTAGGGGAATTGCAACACAAGAATTACTTCACAACCGGTTTTCTGTGAGGCCGTGGTATAGCACCAGTAGAGCTGGCCCATTCGTGCCTAAGTATGGGTCTACCACTGTTAAAAGTATTGCTTTAAGTATGGGATCATTTAGCAAAGAACTAAATATTGTAAACTATATCACACAGTCATAGCTAATTGTTTGATAGAGATATTAAAGATTTTGATGGTTGATATGGATATTATATTGGTTATTTTGATTATTTTGGTTGGTTATTATATATAGATATTAAAGATTTTGATGGCAATATGAATACATGCAAACATACATACACGCACTCCTGATATCGCCGAATCAGTGGACAGAGGTGTAATTAACGTCCACATTTTGCCAATTACAATTCAGTCCCATTTGCGGTTACTTTTGGGAATAAGATGGGAAAATTGAATAATAATAATAATAGGGAACATAAGTATTGGGATGTATAGACAGAATTACTTTGTGTTGAATAAACAAACAAATACTCGTTCTTCCTCGTCGCTCAATTTATTTATTGTATTTTCTTTTCGGAGGTTTGGTTAAATGGTTTAAAGCAGACAACGCGATCAAAAGTCGCTAATTTTGTCGCCTAACTTGCCGGGGCTACGAAATGAGCGATGTAAATTCTAAGGGTGCCGCGTGTAGAGATAAAAACGTCACGCGCAATAATTCACTTTATAATAAGACTTTTAAAAAGTAGACAACCGACTTCAATGCTAAAATCTATCATAAATTTTAAGACTAATATGGTTTTCTCATGGATGCCATTGTCACAACTGGACCAAACTCTCATCTAACTACTCTTGAAGTACATCCTTTCCAATAAAAAAGAATCATTGAAATCGGCTGGCGGCACGTGCTTAATGCAAATTTAAGACTTTCTCTTGAATTCTACTGTCAGAACCTGACCAAATTATAATATTTAATAATGGGACTACACGGAAAGCACCAGCTTTTTAGTAAAATAAAAATATCAAAATCAGTTCACCCAGTGGAAAGTAGCAAACATAAACAAAAAAAAAAATTGCAGTCGAATTGAGAACCTCCTCCGGTTTTGAAGTCAGTTGAAAATACCAACAATAACACAACAACAATACAAACGTAAAAAGGTAAAAAGTCATTATGACATAAAAAACCGTTTAGAATTATACGGTGCCTGCTATGCCTTGTAAGTGTATCTCATTATATATGCCTATTATGAAAACTATTCAACCTTAGTTTTCAGAATAGGCATATATAATGAGATACACTTACAAGTTGGAGTTTTCCCCTATTTAGACGCAAACTAACTTCTGTAATTGAATTTTGGAAATTAGATCATTAAATTGCTAACATCAATCTTAGAATATTATACATAATACATATGTATATGCACTCACGTTTGTACCCATGAAGGGGACGTAATTTACACCCACATTTTTTATAATTTAGTCTCTAGGCACTTTTGAGAATTAGCTGGGAAAGTTTGAAGTATATTGACAGGAAAGGGAAGATATAAAGAGAAACATAAGGATATTGCTTATGCAGATGTATTGGGGAAGTATAAGCTAGGGTTCGCATACCTATAACTTGAACTGGCTAGTACCGGGAATTTCCTAGTACTCTAACTGAGTATACTTTCATAGATCAGTTTACAGTTTATATAGTGACCGGTTGGCGGTAATGGGTTTAAAATGGCCCTCTTTTTTATGAAATAGGGGCAAACGAGCAGATGGACCACCTGATGGTAAGTGACTACTGCTGCCCATGGACACCAAGAGTCACAAGTGCATGTGGTTTTTCAGGTAGTAGTACGCTCTTTTCTTGAAGGTTTGAAGGTCAGTCTCTATCGGTCCCTAAATACTATTACGTAAGTGGACTAAATTATAGTGTTTTTTATTTTTTTTATACGATTGGGGGACAGACGAACAGATGTGTCACTTACCATCAGGTGACCCGTCTGCTCGTTTGCATCAATTTGTTCTTTGTATTCTATTTATCGCATAAAAAAAAAACACTTGCAACTCAAGAGTCGCAAGTGCGCTGCCCGCCTTTGAGGGTGATGAGGGATGGATTGACACAATATGAGTGTTTGATTCGTCTTAACACCTCCTCACTATCCCACCCCTAACTTCTTATACTACACACCTATGCATGTGTGAGTATATACATAAATATATATATATATATATATATATATATATATATATATAAATGTAAATAATAACACGCTGCATTATCAATATAAAATATCCAACGTAAACACACTAGTGTACATAAAAGCTTTTGTATTATAAATTTATGTGGTTTCTAGGATAATAAATTGCAATTTGTGGGCACACCATCGTTTAATGAGACCTCATTCACGCTTCGAATGAATTTTCACGCTGAAAATTTTCAATTTTCGTCACAGAATTAACAAGTTGTATTCAACATACTAAAAGTGTGTTACTGTGCTCATTTTCCTTGAAATATGGATAGCATAAAATTTAACGTTTAAAATTATATTTTAAATTAAATTTATTTATTCAGAGTATTAAAATAACAAAGCTATTTATTTGTATTCAATATTTTATTTGTCATACCACTAATATAAAACAAATACTTGGTGGTAAAAGGTCACCACACAACAATACTCATAACTAATTAGCAAGTATTTTTTTTTATATTAATTTCTTCAAAATATCTATCACGTTTTCTCTCTCTGGATTTCTTTTTATTAAAGTTAAGATTCACTTAGTTGAGTTCTTAACAAAAACAAAAACAATAATGTAGATATTATAAAGTAGCTCATACCTATGGGGGTAGGCAGAGATAACAGCATGCCGGTTTCACTTAGGGTCTGTTCACACCTCGTATTTTTAATGCGCTGACAACACATGTTTTTGCGCCGTTTTTTTTTTTATTTTTGCTGAGCGTGGTATTGTTTCATTTCCGACCTGCCTTTACTTTAAAAAAATACCATATACAGATAATGACAAATAAATGTAATTAACATATGTTAATTATTAACGATGGACGAGATCAACAATAGCGTTTATCAAATATAGCACAACCAACTCGTATTATATATCAAATTAAGTTAGATTACGACAGATTGAAGTTTGATAAAGCCAGAATTAAATGGGATTTTGCTTAAATTATTCTGAATAAAGGGTTTTGCGATTATGCCATATGGAGAGTGAAATGATCCGAATTCTCCGATATTGGATATTTTGAAAATTACGTACTGAATATTTACATATGTAAATACTTGTATTGTCTCTAGGCATTTTTTTGGTTTAATTAAGTACGAATAAAATTGGAATATAGAGCTCATAAAATTGCTTTTGATTATTATATACTAATTGTCATGTTATTTATTTTATATCTACTGACTATTTTTTGTATTTTATTTTTAAGTGCCATCGCTTCCTGTAAGTGCCATAACGTGACTACGAGATTTAACTTTTATCTACCACAAACAGTACATCTAAAAGTGCCCTGCCCGGTAGACTCTTGTCCCAAATCACATAAACAGGACTAAATGATGATTCTCAAAATTGATTGTTGAAAACATTAGAAAGAAGTGAGTGTGTGTCTAAAAAAACTGTTTCTCAAATTTATTAAACACACACTCATAAAACATAATACTAGAAAAACAAAAGCCAAATACAACACAACATACACATACGTTACAGACAAATAGTAAAGGTGTGTCCAAAAGGCCTCAGCTCAACCTGTGCTATGTACCATGATGGAGCTATAGCGCGGATTTTCAGCTGAAGCCCGCAGATGCCTCACGGACGTATGTACGGTAGTAATAGAAAACATGTCATAATATAATTATAGGTAAAGTTGTTTACAGTACAAATATACATAAATAGTGACAGAATTTCCGATAATATTTTGAAACTCATTAAGAAAAACTTGTTAATAAAATAGAAAGAATAAATAATTACTCATACACCATAGACTAATACTTCTAACACTACTGGTACACACACTAGATAAATCATTAATACATTACATTTTTGAATAGTCTACTACGTCTGATTGCTTTGATGCGTCCTTGGATAATGTACAGCCTGGAATTTATAATTATAATAATAACTTTAGACATTTCGCATATAGCTTTCTGATCCTAAACCAATCAGAGCTTGTACTAGACTAGACGGTAACGGTAACTAGACGGCTGATAAACTTATTTATAAATTTCGAAATTACTTAATAAATACATATTATAGATAAATGTGTAACACAGACACAGAACGTATGATCGTGCTCATCACACATATTTGACTTTTTATCTAGTGGATATAGTGATGGTTATTTTGTTCATTTAACGACAACTTTGTACACCTACATGACATTATTACTACTATTTGGATACTTGAATTTATTAGTGCATTTCTTCCAATGGGTACTCGATGGACATTATGGCTTCAGTAATTTCGCTTCATTCATTCTTTTTTTGCTTTATATACCAGTAACGCGGGTAACACATTACTAGTAATCTCGTTTACCCCAGCTAAGCTAAATACTTGTCTTAGGTGTGGGCACACGACAGTAGTGCACTGGGTGGGGTTCAAACCCGCAACCACTTGATCGCAAGTCCGACACCTTTGTCATTATCGTACTTTAATATAGGAAATTAATTTATGAGAGTGTTTGCTAGTTAAGAACTTTATTTATGAGATGCTGCAGATCTATTTACAAAAAAAGCAATTTTTAATAAAAAAAATATTGTCTTTCAAATACATTACTGTATGGTTCTTGGTAGGTATGTGACTCCCAGTGGAGTAATATAGGGACGCCCTATTTCTTATAGCAATAGGCTTGCTCCCTATATAAGATAGTAGTGTGGGTCACCATGCTGCATTGACTAGACATGCAATGAGGATGGTGACCACCACTTTTTGACTCCACTTATTGCTTTCCATCAGGCTAAGTGGAGTCACTATGGTTGGCTAATATAAAAAAAAAGTGAGAACTAAAATATGGTTTTCAAAAAGTGGTTGTTCGAAATGGCTCTGCCTACTCATTTAGGGATATAGGCGTGAATATATGTGTGTGAAATACGTAATAAATCTTCTATATCAATGAGGTATAATATTTATTCTTTACTAAGGGTTCTTGACCTGAGCATTGTAAATTCAGAATTAATATGCAAGGATTCTAATTGCTTTATACATTCTTCGTAGAAAAGGATCTTGTTTATCTGATTTGTTCCTTCCAGTCTCAGTTCTCATAATAATAATTGTTCACATTTATTACTGTTAAACAAGTAAAACAATCTTACAGATGATCGTAATCTCTTATCATTTTGTGTAATTAAGTTTCTAAATACAAAATATGCGTATAATATATTTTTCTTTACTTTTTTTCTTAAAATGAAAAAGCCTACACTTTTTTTTCTACATTGGTTGATATGATAGTTAGGTATTTCTTGCTTTAGTTCAAAATCTACTGATGTACAGGTCTGGCAATCGGTCACATGCGTCACCTTCGTTCGTTTATTGATTATTTTGGTTTATAATTATTAATAATATAAATAGCATAACTATACATATACTTTTAAATGTAAAACCCTGCATCCTGTCAATACGCTGACAAAAACGTGTGATGAAATTTTAGGAGCGTTATGTGTAGGCGAACTATGAAACAGCAGTGGATTTGAAAAAGTACTTTCCCAGTGTATGTTATGATTTATTTCTAAATATCCCACCGATTAGGATTAAAAAAAATTAAAATATGCTGATAAGTAAAAATATATATAGTTCTTCTAACAAAATGTGGGTAAAACTTACCTTTACAGAGCTTTATACCGCTTAAAAAATTCTTCCTGTGAAATCTAAAACGACGATGGCAACTGCAACGTGCAACCTCTTATATTTCCTTCTATATGATGATATGTACGATTATGACCTGAATATATATCTTCTCGATAAGTTAAACCGAGGTCTTAATAACTGCAGCCGATTTATCTTTAACCATCGGATGTACCACGATATTTAAAAATATCGTTTTCATCGTGTGTTTCACCGTGGAATAGAATAGAGCCATCCCTTCATACCGGCTTATAAGGTGACTAAGGTATCGGACTGTTATCTATCAGACAGTATGTATACAGTCATACAGTGCCCGATTGATGGCAATAGGCTTGCCCCCTATTACGTTAGTAGGAACAAATTCTAATTTTCAAAATGTGGGTGATTAAGACTACACCTCTGCCTACCCCTCAGGGGATAAATGCGTGATCTCTTTTATAATAAATGTAATATAACTCCTTTTTCAAAAATCGGCAGAATCTAGACATCCATAGTTGGTAGTTATAACTAATTGTAATTACATATATGGGTATTTATTGATGAGTGTACATATATGTTTATACATGTGTGTGTGTGTGTGTGTATGCGCGTGTACGTGTACGAATGTGTATTTCTGTCTCAATATTAGTTCGTTATTTATCACGATTATTCTCAGGGCACCTACCTCTTTTCTTTTGTGTCGTCCGTAGGTCGAAGATAATTTAGGCATTAAGTCCTCCTATGTGTTAAACGTGCAAAAAGCGAACAAAAAAAAATGCTATCACAAATTAACATAACCGACCGTATGCCCGAAATGAGGACAGTGACATGAGGACTTCGGCAAACGTAGCGTAGGACGAGGCACTTGCCAGGTGGAGTGACGATTTGCGCAAGATGGCGGGCAGGAGCTGGATGCGAGAAGCCGAAAGTAGATCGAATTGGCGTGCAATGGAAGAGGCCTATGTCCAGCAGTGGACTGCGATAGGCTGATGATGAGGACGTGGCCTATAATCTTTTTACGATATAAATTTTAGCTTCATCTAGATATTAGGAGTATTACACAGACTCACACCTTTCTCCCATCAGGGTAGGCAGACACAACTACTTAAATACCTCATGAGCTTCCTCAACTGTCATCAAAGCCTTCATATAAATCACACAGGTTGCTCAGTTTCGGGTACTTTTAACCTGCCGTTTTTACAGAACATCATCAATTTGACCGGCATTTCCATTCTGGTTTGCCTTATATACATTGAATTAATCGATTTAAATATTACGGTATTTATATGAGAAGTTAGTTAGTTAGAGAAGGGAGACGGGGAGTTCAAGAAGGTGTATAGAAAATCAATAATCTAATTAGACTCAAAGGAGAAATTGAGCAAAAAGGACTTGAATTCAGAAACAGAAAAGGAGTGGTGATACAGTAAGTGTAATAATAAATAAGAGTGTAAATAATTATCAATAGCAATGCGATTCTTTAAGAGATGTTGAATTCTCGAGCGACGACAACAAAGTAACGTTTTATACTATTTATGACGTCATCTTATTCTTTCTTCTAACAACACAGATTCACGCTTCGGTTTCGATTCACCAGGTACGATAGAGAATATACGTAGCTTATTTTATGTCCACATTAATACAAGAAATGTTAAGTGTAACTAATATATATGTGTACGTGTATGTTAGTGTGTACTGTGATTAATTTAATATTGTTCTTGTGTGTGTATTGGGGTGAATTTTAGAGAGGGGGGACGATTAGCTCACAGTTTCAATTATATTTTCTGTATCTGAGGCGATAGTTAAGGTTTGCAAGCCGGTTCTCAATGATAGATTTGATATTTATTGTTATTAAGTTTATGATTGGTAACCAGATTCTACACACTGCTACAGATGTGTGGAACTAGAATTAGAAAAGGTTTTTTCTATATAACAGTCAATATTTTTTTTTACATTTATCAAATGACCACATTTACTATCAAAAACCAACGCAGGTATTGCCTTCAGAGTTAAACCTATCAGGGCACTGAAAGCCTATTCCACGAAATACTTAATTTTATATAGATGCACAGAATTATAAGAACTATATGATAAAATAAATAAAAAGCCTAATATTGCATATGGATGATATCCACTTCTTAGTTATCTATTATATATTCTTAGTTATATAGTATATATAAAGTTAGTAATAATCTCCTGGATTCAGCAAAACAAAGCCTTTAAGATTTTGTTTGATAACTTTTAAAACATATCTCAGCAAGTCATAATTCGTAGTGCCATAAATGCTCGTAACGCTATAATAATATAATCTCTTGTGTAATGTAATGAAAGTTTATACCGCGTAAAACAAATTAAACCTTTACGACTAGCCGTAAAATAAACGACGCCCTTATATTCAAATTGTTTGGAATTCGAATTTCGAATCGTTAATTGCGACACATAAAGTCTGAAGTCTTTTGTTAGACTTGTCGTGTTTGTCTTTCGGAATTGTTGTTTATGCTAAGGTACCCTTCATTGTGTCTTGAGATGTGATACGTTGACACATCTTGACATGCTTTAAAACTTATGACGTTTAAAAAGGTTTAAAAATATATTAAAGAATAATAATGATCACCCTCAAAGGCGGACAGTGCACTTACGACTCTTGAGTTGCAAGTCAGCAGGCGTGCGTTGCATTTCCCAGAAATTTCCTCCTCATCCCCCTGTCTTCTTTGCCCTCCCGCAGCACATTTACGACTCTCGAGTTACAAGTGTCTATGGACGGTGGTTGTCACTTACCATCAGGTAACCCGTCTGTTCGCCTATCCCCTCATAACATTATAAAAATAAATCATAAGAAGCAAACAAAATTTTACTCGGTAAAATGAAAGCGTTTAACCAATGTTACATTAAAATATAGTTAAATATTTATTTATTTATTTCATGTGCCGTATGATTCTCTGTAGACTATAATAGAGCCACTCCCTCACTTCCCACCGCTATGTTGTAAAAGGCGACTAACAGATCGAACTGTTTTCTATCGTACAGTATGAATACAGACATATAGTGTCCAGCTGGCCCAGGCTTACCCCCTAGAATAGAATAGAATAGAATATACTTTATTGTACACCTTAAAACAAAAATTTACAGTATTTATGCAAAATAGAAATGTACAATGCGCGGCCTTATCGCTAAATGCAAGTTCTGCCAGGCAACCTTAGGAAAAAGACAAGATGTAAAAGAACATACGGGTAGTTTAGGTGCAGAAAGAAGAGAGAAGCCCCCTATTACGTTAGTTTGACTACATATAGATATATATACTGAGGCTTACTCTCAGTAGGAGTGTTGTGTAACATAAACTGAATGTATTCGTTTTCTTGTTGCAGGTACTGGGATTACAATTCATGTGTGCAAGAAGGACGAAGATCACATTCACATATTGAGGCAGTATAAACGGTAACAATTGATATTATATTATATTTTCATTTAGACAACACGAATGGCGTCGCGAAGTGGTCTCCTCGCCAATACGCTGCCGCGCCCAGTGTTATGGGTTCGATCTCCGCACGGGAAAACACTTTGTGTAATCTTCAAATTGTTGTTCTGAGTCTGGGTGTTCTTTGTATCCGTTGTTTCAATGTTTGTAAAGTCCCCCGCGACACAGGAATTAATCCTGGTGCGGGAGTTGTCTAAAAAAAAAACTAAAATTATCGAGAGTGAAACTTCATATGGACGTTTCTTAATAAACAGGCTATCGAATTCAATAGTGATTTAATACGTACCTGAGAGTTACGGGCGGCGGTAGTCGCTTACCGTCTGATGTCTCGTATGCTATGTAATAAAAAAAAACAGAATTAACATAATACTGATTCTCCAAAAAAGACTCATATATTAATAGCCTAAGAATAGAAACTATAGATGATAATTGCTACAAAAGATATATATTAATACTAGCTGCGCCCGACAGACGTCCTGAAGTTGCAGTATAGATAAATAACCTAGATACCGACTGCAGCGCCATCTGCCGGGCTGATTGAGTGAATATAAACCATTCCCAGATCCCCTTGAACACACAAAAAATTTCATCAAAATCCGTCCAGTCGTTTGAGAGTAGTTCAGTGACATACACACTCACAGAAGAATTACATATATAAAGATTAATTAGGCTCATGTACATATATACCCTGATACCTTAAAGCCTATATCCCCGAAGGGATAGGCTTCTTAAACACACACTTTCTGCAAACCATAATTTGGGACTACATAAGGGGCAAGGTTGTTGCCGTCATCCAGGCCACTGTATGAGTTGTCTGATCCCTTCGTCGCATTTTACGACACCATCGTAAAGAGACGAGCTTTATTGTACGCCACCGAGAAAGCCATACTGCTAATGTAAAACTTCTTTGCCCTAATAATTTTGAATGTTTTTTTTTTTTTTTTTTTCTATAGAGTGACAGACGAACAGACGGGTCATCTGGCAAGTGACAACTGTCCATGAACACCTGCAACTCAAGAGTCGTAACTGCACTGCACTAAAATGCAACGTAAGCGTTACTTCACAACCGGTTTTCTATGAGGCCGTGGTATAAGGCCTAAGCGTGACTCCACCAAATGTTTTTTTTTTATGCGATAGCGGGCAAACGAGCAGACGGGTCACCTGATGGTAAGTGTCAAGAGTCACAAGTGCGTTGCCGGCTTTTTAGGTAGGAGTACGCTCTTTTCTTGAAGGTTTGAAGGTCGTATCGGTTCGGAAATACGGCAGGCGACAATTTGTTCCATAGGCTGGTTGTCCGAGGCAAAAAGCTTCTGGAGAAGCGCTCTGTGGTGGAGGGCCAATCGTCCAGGTAGTATTTTATTTCAACTAACAAAATCGTGTTTCCCCTTTCTGCGACAAAGCGATTGCTGACGGGATAACACCGTAAGCCTTTCAGACAGGTAGTATCTTCCTAAAGAGATATTAAACTTAACTTATATTAAAATGCCAGTTTAATTGAATTACTATTTCTTTGCCTTTTATATTAAATTTACTTAAATTATATATACATATATACATATATATATATATAGAACCCCACGGGTCATCACCTCACCGGAGCAGAGGGTCAAGTGGTATGTCGAACTCGAACGGACTTCAAACAACACGATGTTAAGTCACATTTGAGTCTAGTGCAGGGGACCCTAACACCCTAAGAAGGAAGCCTCCGGGAACCTCTGCACCGTTGAATACGGTTTGGGGGGGGGGGGGCTCCAGATTTGTGTGGCATGCCCAGAACACGTCGCACTACCTATATAGATATAATGATAGCTAACCAAACTGTCAAAGTCCCCTACCAAGTTTATCCCGGGGGGAACAAAACACGGCTCGGTTTAAAGTATATATCGTTATCTTCTCTTCCCCTGCCTTTCATTCCTTTCTTTTTTTACCACTGAATACATTCATACATACACTCTGTGAGATAAAAGACCCAACTTTAGCCTCTTGAAAATTAGAAATTGGTCCCGCTAACGTATCGGCCATTGTAGGTATTAAAATATGAAAAACGCTGAGTATATTTAGAAGTCAATGTAAGAATTAGGTGTCAGAAGTAGTCTTGAAGACGTGGGGTCTTGTACAGACAACTGGAACTGGCTGCAGCCGTAAGGTCCGAGCTTTGTACCTAATTATCAATTTCCCCTCTTTGGTTTTTCGGTCGTCGACACACACAAATCTCCATTTTTTTGGAATTTAGTCATGTACATGTTTACATGTCTGCCAAAAAATAAGTTTAATGTTTTCGTGGTTCAAGTGTGTACGTATGTCTGTATGTTTATTGTCGGTATATTTATTATACCGTAACTTGTTCATTGCCCTTTCTTCTTCCATCTCTTACCATTAGTGTCGTAAGAAGCGACTAAGGGTTTGGACTGTTATCTAACATGCAGTATGTATACAGTCATATAATGCCAGCAAGAGGCTTGCCCCTATAACGTTATTAGGATCAAACTCAAATTGTCAAAATGTGGGTGTTTAATATACCTCTGCTTACCTCTTAGGGGCTGCAGGCGTGAGCGTATGAACAGATAACATAATGCCGAGTGATACTGACTATAAAATATTTAAAATAATTATTTTTTCGTTTAGTTTTGTTTTTTTTTTTTTAATATGTCTAGCCTATTGCTGTCTCTGCTCCTTTATCCTCTGCCCACATCATCCAATTCCTCATCACCATCCAAGGTGCACATACAAGTCTTGAGTTAAAAGTGTTCATGGACGGAGGTTGTCACTTACCATCAGGTGAAAGGTCTGTTCGTCTGGACAGAAGAAATAAAATTGTTTATTGTTAATTCCAGTCAGCACTAATTTATTAGTCTAATATTCAGTCACTTCTACTAGATGATAACATTTACTGTTCATTAAAAAGCTCAAAGCTAACATTTCCAAAAGACATTTCAAACATTTCCTTTGCAGTTTATCGGTGAGTACAGTTAAATAAAAAAGCGCTTATCAGCTATGTTGCGATGGTACGTTTTATTGGCTTTAAAGTTTTATGTTCTCGACTGTACAGGTTATGTTGAGGATGCAATGGGCTGTGGAATCTTATCGCGAGTTATATGACTTACGATTGCTATAAAAATTTTAAAGAAGCGTTCTATAACGGTTCTCTTTAAATGTTATCTTGTAACAATTTTATTTTTACAATATAGGAAATATGTTGTTTGAGCTAAGACATCCTTTAATTAAATCATTTTACTTACTTCACTTATTGTCAAATGTGCAAATGTCTACACCACACTGAACGTCATATTTGTATACAACAGTACCACATACTTGTTATCTACCATAACGGTATACAAATAATGTGAAAAAGGTACTAAGCGGGTATCGGATCTGAGCCTTTCACATTGCATCATAAGTTGAGTAGTTAAGACATAAAAGCGTAACAAACAAACAAAGAAATACACTTTTCTGTTTATAGAACAACTAGTATTGGAAATGTAAAGTTTCTTTTATTTTTGTGCGTTAAACCTCTGTGTGTTCTCAGCTTACTTATTTAACACCAACAGACAAAGTAACAACACAGACGCGTCGAAATGTTAAATTGGAAGAGCGGTATTAAATTCCAGTAAATTTCGACTCGTTGCTTATTGGGAATAGAAGGGGAATAATAATTACGATATGTGTTATGTGTACTGAGGACAATGTGTACAGTCAGCAATAAAAAGATTTTAACATATTAATCACAAGCGACTTCAAAAAAGGAGGAGGGTCCCAATTCAACTGTTTTTTTTTGTTTGTTACCGCTTTCGACTGGGTGAACCGATTTTGATGTTTTTTTTTAATGATGTTTTTTTTTTTGGTGTAGTTCTCATAATGGGCTCAATGAGAAAACCATATAAGTCTTAAATTGATATACATATATATATATATATATATATATTTTCTTTTATAAAGTGAATTATGTTTCGTATCGTTCTCTAACGACTCTATGATGGTTGAACGGATCTGTATGAATTTAGGCATGGAGATAGATTATAGCCTGCAAAAGCACAAAGGTTACTTATATCCTGAAAAATACCCACAGGCAGCAATTAGTTTGAAATAATAATTATTAAATAAGAAAGTCGAATATCTATAATATAACATTGTGTGTGGGTATTCTCGGTGAGGAAAAAAAGGGCTACCACTTGACAATGGTAGTCAAAAAAGTCAAAAGTGGTAGTTTCATATGCCTGTGCCGGAAATACAGGCCTGAGCGTGTGATGTTTGTAGGTTATTTAAGAATTGAATATTCACAATTTATTTATTTATACGATAAAAAAAATATTGGGCAAAGTATCATATTTTTAATAATTTAATTTTATACTTTTAGGGTTCCCAGTGCTATATGAGTTTTTTTTAAATTTAAATTCAAAATAGATTTAAAATAAAAAAAATGAAGCAATAGGAGTCAGAGCAATAGTTACAGATTTTATTTTTCATTTTACCCATTTGACAACATTAAGAAAACAAAACCAAAAAAAAAAACAAAAAAAAAAATACTTTATAAAAAACTTAACAGTGCATCAATATTATTTCAAATTACACTCATTGTTTCAGTGTTGCGCTGGCGCCCGGGGCTCGCGGGATTAGCGGTGACATTCCGGACTATCCCTGGAATTACGGTGAGTAATGGACGAGGTTATTAATGCATCTCTAGGGATCTCGGTGTGGCGATTAGTTAGGTGTTGTTAATATAATATTCATACTTTTCGACGGACTCTTTCTTCTTCTTTCTTTCCGACTTCTTCGGGGACTGCCGATATAAGTGAAAACTAAGCAACTGATGAATTGTTTAGTCGAGATATTAGATTATACACAGTATATATATAGCTCATGGCAAGCGTGTGGTGACGATGACGCGAGTTTCACGCTTTTTGTTTTCTCAAAAAGTGCTTAACGCGCCTAAAAAGGTTTTCATTTCAAAAATATATTCACGTTCTACCATTTTTCTGTGTCTATGACAAAATTAAATGATATTAAATGATTATTAAAGAACGTGTAGCTTGCGAAATCTACTTCTCAGATATATGTATGTTGATATGATGTTTCTTGGTCATGTCATAGAGCGTAGTGGGGTTCATGTATTTCGACATGAGACGTGTCATTTGAATCACAATCATTGTCTGAGTGACATAGAGTATAAGATTCCAGGATAGATAGATAGATAATTAGAAAGATCAAAACACTTTATAGCACTTCAAAAAGTAGTAAGTATACAAACTAGGAACAATATATAGAATTAGTACATAACAGTCTGCTTTAAGATACACTACAACACAAAAATACATTTATATTAATGTCGAACTATGCATATAATCACACAATTAGGTCATAATGTAATTAAATATAACTATCGCCTAGGCCGAAAAGACGCCATAGTACCCGGTCTTCCGCTTGCCGCATCTAGTAATTCCCAGCTACCCTCTTTAGGCCGTCGATTCACTCTTTGAGGGCCGGCATACCATTCTTTTACCGATTCGTGGTTCCACTCTAGGACTCGTTTGCTCCAACGGACATCAGCCCTTCGGCAGATGAGGCCAGCCCATTGCCAGCGTACTAGTACTAGTTCTAGTTGTACATACTAGTTTTGCTAGCTATGACGGTAACTTTGGTTCTTTGTCAGGTGACCTGGTTTCGAATTTTATCCTTTAAAGATAAAATTCGAAACCAGGTCTATTCCACATGCACATGTACATATATACTGTAAATACATACCTATTGATATAGATAATGATCTTGGACAAATTTCTGAAAAAACAGACAGTGATTTAGCTTGTCGGAAAGCTTCTGGCAATGCGTTCCTTAGGCAGTCTGCATAAAAGAAATAAATAGCAACTTAATGATGCAGTCGGGTTATAGGTTTTTCTTGAATAAATTCACTTGTTGATGTCTGAACAATAAATACCTATAGTCGATCGTGTCAATTAGTGTTCTCTAACCATCTGACTGTATTATTTATAATGGTGTTTTTTTCTTTTATATATACTATAGGGGGACACACGAACAGACGGGTTACCTGATGGTAAGTGACAACCGCCGTCTATAGACGCCGCCTTTGAAGCTGATGAGAGAGGGGGTTGCGGGGAAGGAAAAATAGAAGAGAGATGAGGAGATGGGAAAGAGGAGAGGAGTAGTTGGACCACCGGAAATCTTACTCATTTCGGAGAAATGCAATACAAGCGTTGCTTCACAACCGGTTTTCTGAGAGCCCCTGGTATCGCACCGGTCGAGCAGGCCCATTGGTGCCTAAGCATGGCTCTAACACTATATCTCAAACTTGCACTCAGTAACGTAACAGTTTTTCATGCTTCCGTGACAACTTTCATTACAAGTTGTAACTTTAAGCAAATATATACACACATTTGTGTAAAATATATAGGGTAGTACTCGCATGGGAGCAAGTAGAACAGTTAGGTAAAGTTTGATCCAGTTCTCTGCAGTTCGTAGCTACATAACCTATTTAGGACAAATAAAATACATACGATTATTTAAGTTTATTGTATATTAAAAACCACTCTTAAGGGTTTCTAATTATATATGTTTTTTTTAAAACCTGATTAGTTGCAAGTAGGGCCACGATGCTGGAGCTATCTACAGGTCCCACTTTAGCACCGTTACGAGCTTGCGACATCGGAGACTTGGCCTTTTCTTTACAGTTCTCCGCAAAGATACTGCAAGTCCTTGAGGTATCGCTAGTTCAAACGTTCACTGGACAAGTTTATCCTTTTTGGCTTGCGCTTTGGAGCCACCAGGAGAACTTTAAGCTATACGTTGAAAGGTAGAGTAAGTGGTTTGCATCTTTGACGCTCCTGTGTCGTTGTTGTTTTTTCTGATCCTTAAACCAAGCATGGTTTTTTATTTTTATATAGATATTATCTCTACTTCTGAACGTATTTACTCCTAGAGGGCTACAATCTCTGGGCAACAGTTTGAAAGAGCAAAAGGTATTATACGTATATATAGCAATGTTATTATAATAGCAATATGCTTTCAACAGTGGCTACACACAAGAGCCATACTTAGGCATCAGTGGGCCGGCTTGACCGGTGCCTCTCAGAAAACGGTTGTGAAGTAACGCTAACATTTCATGTCCCCGAAATGAGTGAGGTTTCCCCAACTCCCCCTCTCTTCTTTCCCCTTCCCGCATCCCCCTATCCCTCATCACCCTCGAAGGCGGGCAGCGCACTTACGACTTTTGAGTTGCAAGTGTCCATGGACGGTGGTTTTCACTTACCATCAGCTGACCCGTCTGTTCGTCTGTCCCCCCATAGTATAAAAAAAAATTGTAATAATACTACTGGATACCATTTATTTATTATTTTTGGTTTATGTCTTCTATGTCCAATAAAACTTTAAATTGTTTAACTTTTATATTCTCTCATTTAAGACTTTTTCTTCTTTCTTTTCGCTAGAGACTATAAGTTAAATTAGTCCTGCAGTTAATTCAACTAAAAGCTTTGAAATCTACGCACTTCTGCTATTAAATCAAATAAAGTTAACAATCATTTTGTTTAACCCCAACAATAGATAAATGAGTAGAGAAACTTCAACAATATAACTAAATCATTTCCAAATGGTTACTTGGAGACAGTAAATAATATAATAATGTACATTATCACGCGTATATTAAAGTGATGACGACTTGGTTTGAAATTTCAAATCGTTTGTTTGTGAATTTTCGCTGAATTTTGGAGCAATGTGTGTAATTGATATCAAGACTTTGAATGAATATTATGATATATGCATGTTAAGACCATTAATGGATATACTGTTTATTTGATATATGCGTACATAGCGGCTTTAATTCGATGTCATGTATGTAATTAATCGATGTCTGTAATCAGGTTTAATGTTCGTGTATTTACTTAGTACTCTGTTTGCTTTTAAGTTAAATCAGTGAACAAAAGTACATATAAAGGGTAAAAAAAATCATTGGACTGAAGAGAGACAACTTTTAATACTTAAGACAGATGAATTATTTTGTAACTCTTTAATAATTTGACTCGTAAGTTGATCGAAATAAGACCCCTCGTTCCGGATACACAAATATTGAAGGCAAATCTCACTAATCATGGTGGTTACGGCTGTCCATACATTTCATTATTACTGATTTCTATTTCATCAGACCATACAATGTAGTCCAAGAAATTTTGGTTGCGCCTTTTGTTTTTTTTTTTTTTTTTTTTTTTTTTTTCAAAAACGTTTTTGGCTGGTGACTATGTCTAGAGCAGCTTTCTAGCTATAAACTTTCATGTAACATTCAAAGTATGTAATGTTTATATCAAATGCGTAAAACTCTATGTTTTGTTGCTGTAGACTGCTGCCATTTGTACTCACCTTTTATTATGTTCTTTGTTTGATACCTAAGGTGCACCATAAAGAGTATCTATCTATCTATCTATCTGTAGGCGTTTTTGGATACTTCCATTATGCAAAAGATGGCTTTGTTTTCTATATATTTTATGCAAAAATTTTAACATTAGCCTTGTATATATACCAATTGAAACCGAACTTAGTGTTCTTCTTCCACTCGCTACGTTAAATTATATAGAACCGAGACATATTCATCGATGTTATCGGTTCTGCAGTGTATCGAATTTCATTCATTAAAATTTCAGAGCAGATAGTCTCGAAACCTCGTCCGAACTGAGCGAAATCGGCCGCAAGTTCTTTCACTTCTCGTTTTTTCATTTAATTAATAGATTCAACTTGGTATTGTCTGTTTAATTGAAGCACTGCTCCGTTAAAGGAAATTGCAGAAAGATTAATAGCGAAACTCTATTGCATTTACTTTTCTATTGTATGATTTTTACGATTGGAACCATTCATTTTTATTTACTTATTAATTCACCTATGCTTACAACTAACTAGCACCATGCACCATCTAAATAAAGTTTTGTAACAGCTATTAAATAATTAAACTTAATGAAAAGTAGTAACAACATTTGACATGTAGGCGGCATTTGCAAACTCTTTCAATGTGCAAGAAAACGAATCTATACACTTAGCAAGCGTCGTGCATCAAAATCCACGTTGAGCGTGCGTTAAACTCGTGTCATTTGCGCCCGCTTTAGCAGAGCAGAGTGGGCCGCGCAGTAGGCAGCGCTAGCAGCCACGGACGACGCCGACGCCCCACGTACTCATCATCACTCATAGTCGTGCATTATGTAGCAGCAGGGTAATACGTGTATAATAGATATGTGTATATTAGTAAAGGTCTCTGTTGCCCAAATTATCCTCTTGAGAGTTCAAGAGTACAGGCAGGCTGACTACCTCCTTCAAGAAGCGCAGAAGCCTCCTGCGACAAGCATCTGCGCTGTGAACGAACTTGCACCAGCGAAGACTCTCTTACTTAACTAGCACTTCCTCGCACTTCCAGGATTATTTGGGCGGCCGTTGAATCACTCACTGCATATGGAGTTGTCTTTCGAATATTATATTAGATTAATTTGTTTTCGTATTGTATTATTAGGTATGTATAATAAATTAGGCATAAGTACTTTATGATTGGAAACTAAAAATTTACGCAAATCTTTATTATCGGCTCAGTACAGGACTACATAAATACATAAATGGATTTCTGGATGTTTACCTTCTTACCCACTTATTCGTAACATAGGCGAACCTCCGTTTACATCACCATACGACATATAGTCGTATCTCCATACGACTAAATAGAAATATGTTATTTAAAACCCAATTAAGCCTATTATTTTTTATTACACGGAAACAGTTGAAATCTTTCCTTCCTGCCAAAAATCCCTTTATATAACTTTATACAACATCATTATTGTTAAACCATAAATAAAGGAAATAAATGAAGACATTATTATATACGACATTAGTATATACTGTACCTAGCTCATCCTATTTATTACGTGAACTTGTGTTAGCATATATCCCTTCAGATCAGGTAAATAGTTTGCTTGAGCTAGGTAAGACAGTTCTTTTTAAAAATTTGCCCATCTATTGTTGAGAACTAGCTGTAGCGACAATCCTGTGTAAAGAGATCTAATAAATGGCAGCAATACTTATTATGTATTCATATGGAATGTAGATAGTACAATGCCTTTCAAATAAGAACACAACAGTCTCCAACCGCCATATTGCATCGCAATTGTCTTGCAACTTCACACGTAAGGTCACAGAGTATTTTTTTTATATATGTAATTGGTAAAATACTACAAATTATATTTTAAATTTAAAAAAAAAATCCTAGGTAAGTTTACGATATGTTTTTTTATATTTTTGATAACACCAAAATTGAGTTGGCGAAATATTTATTATAAATATTTAAGGTTGAACAATACTGTTAAGATATTTTATATGGACAATTAAAAATAAGTGGCCTCAATTTTGACTGGTTCGACTTTGATCCCGCACGGGACAACACTTTGTGTAATCCTCAAATTGCTGTTCCAAGTCTGGGTGTTGCTTGTGTCCGTTGTTTGGATGTTTGTAAAGTCTCCCGCGACACAGGAATGAATCAATGTGGGGAAGTTTTCTTAAATAAAAAACACGAAACACTAAAAAAATTAAATACGTTTGTAAGTAAAATGTGAAAAATGTATCTGTGAAAAATAAATTTACAGATCAGTACACTGAAATATGGAGTATCAGTTCAATGCCTCTGACGACATTCTGGATTCTGACGACTCTGATGACCTTCAGAGAAAGACAGAAAACATATTTTATTTCTAGAATACACTTTTTTTTTTCAAACAGCTTTCACATACATAAGTTTACGGTTATAAATTCATTTTTGAAACCCCAATATACCTACAATACAAATTAAATACAATATTATATAAAATACCGTGGTCCAAACTTATTAATATAATTGGCAACCCTGCACAATAAATGCAACGTTTCAAATGTGCCATGTCACATACGACCACGTGGTAAACTGGCAACGTAACGTAACGTACCTACTATAGTATATGCAGCTACTATGGAATTTGAAGGAAACAATAGTCCAAAAGTAATTTAACCATCCTTAACTTCAACTTCTTAAGTACGTAAATAATCTGGAATTTTAACAAAACTCCACTGGCGAACTCTTTTTTTATTTTACTTTTTTGGTTCATTTCATCAATGTGCCTTATTTTTGTGAAAATAGAGTCGTATTTGGTTCAGATATTAAGAAAGTTGAGTGAGGATTAGCGGTCTGGAAACGGGAAACTTTATCAAGAGGAAGTAGTGATGGGCATCTAATGAAAAAAATAGTTACTCGATATAAATTGTAAATTATTTGTTACGACTTATCACTAAGAGAATATTTTTCTACGTACTTTTGCGGCCTGGATAACAAGTTTTATTATTTTAAATTTTAACTGGGAAAATTATATAAAGAAATATATACATACATATAACTAATATAGTGTTGAAAGTGCTTCTAGCACAGTTTAATTTGAAGTAATTAAGTTTTGTAATTCGTGTATTATTTTCTATAGTCTTGTAAAACAGGCTTCCAGAATTTTTCAAAAAGAATATGAAGCTCCTTCAATCATAGATATTACGCATTGAATTGTATTCTTAGATTTTGGTATCCTAAAATCCAAAGCCAAAGCGAGAGCGCGTGGGATTCCGCCTCCTTATTTTGCGAAGAGGTCATGTCGGCTAAAGAGGCGGCGGAGAGGATACGGGAGAGGGCAAGTACTCTCCCGTCCCGCAGAACACGCAGCAGGCGCCGAAGAGCACAAAACGATCTCTGGCCTCCATGAGCGCTAGCCTGGGGGTAACGGGTAGAGCTGCCCTTACCCTAGCAGAAGCAGGCCTGAGACGGTGGTGCGACGTGTTCCACGCTCGCCTCTCAAACTAGAGGGGGGCTAGGCCCCTCGTATTCAATGATGGTGGTGCCTCTTGCAAAAGAGGTGGCCAAGGTCTACAGGGGTTCCTGGAAGCATCCCTACTGGGGTATACCCAGGTCCCTTGCAATAGACCCTCTTATGACGGATCCACAGTTTCCACACGAAAAAAGAAAAATATTTTGGTATCCTTTTCTTTAATAATACCTATATTGTTCTGAGATATATGTACATACTCGTATATGATACCGTTATATATCCATTGTGGTTGTTGGAACTCGAGTAGACATGCACATATACTAAAGACTCTTAGCGTGTTAGTCTTGGGTTGTTAAGTAAGTAAGTAAGTAAGTACTCTTTATTGTACACCAAATATACATATAAAATATATCTGATAATTTCACATAAAATGTACAATGGGCGGCCTTATCACAATAAGCAATATCTTACAGGCAAGTCTTTGGATGGACAGGATTTTTTTGGTGTTAATTTGGTGTTAACCACCAAATACCGCATATTTTGTTTGTTTATGTTTCCTGAGATGTGAAAATGGGCTTTATTACTAAAGATTATATTATCATAAAAGTTATTTTATTCCTTATTGGTATTATTTCCTTAATTCTCTTTCATCATCTTAGATGATATGATTTTAATACTTGACTTGAGTTTTTTTTCTTACGAAAGTGGTATAAACTCGTTAATAATATTGATCTGTTAAGATGCATATATTGTATGTCCCATCACTAGATCAGACCTCAGGCAACGCAAAGTTTGTAGTGCATCGTGAGTTGGTTCACTAGTGGGTACTTTTAAACTAAACCGTTTGGAAATTGCATCCCTAGTTTTTACTCTAAAGTCGGTTACGGCTGTAGTTTTATGAGTGCAAAGTGTGCAAAGTTCCAAACTGGCGGTAGGTTCATGAAAATATTTTATTTTTTGGCAAATTTCCTTTTATTATTTGAGTACAGACTGTTTAAGTTTTCTACATATAACGCAGTTTATAGTTTTTTATTTTTTGCTTTATACATTTAATACGTAAGCACATTTTTAAATCTGATAGTTATTATAGCGATTGCGAAAACAAAGTACTCGATGCTGGGTTCTTTCGTTTTTAAATATCATAGGTATGTATGTTATAGGTATGTTTACCCCTGACTTTTTCTTTCTATCTTCTCTTTCCTGTCAATTTACTCGAAATTTTCTCATTGATTTCCCAAAAGTACCCGGGTGACGTTAATAGGCTTGCCTCCTATAACGTAGGACTATAAAAAATATTAACGCGTTATTTACGCCTGTGCCTACCCGTTCGGGAATGCTGGCGTGAGACTTAGTCTGTCTTGTCATGTACTCGTTCAAACGTTGATAAATCTCTTTGATATTTCCTATACCGTACAGTCGTTTATTATTTGTACTTTCAGTACTTCCTAAAGAAAAAAAAAACAGATGGTTTCCATTTCTTTTATCAATTCCCGTAGGAACTAGCAAATGGGAATGTTTTACAAAATACGGCTGTTATTTTAAGACTGAAAAAATTTCCCATAGGATTGAATTGAAAAGTGACATCGAAGTGATCTGTAGTCTTTTATTTTTGACGTAGTTTTTTAGTGGATAACTTACAACTAACTTACTTTCACTAAAAGTGTGATTAAATCAATTAAACGAACGATTAACTTAACATAGATCACCAATATTTTAAACCGAATATAAAGCCTGACTTAGTAAGTTTTTTAATTAGTATCAAGGGCTATCGTGAGGTGGATCATTGCGGTCATTTTTTCCCAGCATTGACCGCTAAATCCTGGAAGCTCAGAGATATCCTCGCTAAAATATCACCATGACGGGAATTCTATAATAAAAAACAAGTCACCAGAATTCCCTTATTGATAGTAGCATAAACTATCATATATCAGAGAGGGTTTAGAAGTGAACTACGCATTATATGTTGTATCAAAGCATGGTTATTTCCCATGTGAACATTTTCAAGTTATACGAGAAAGGGTGCCAAAACATCACAAAGGATGATTATCCTTTTCCACAGTGTGTTGTAAAATAATACAATATTATAAAGTGTTTGTTACGTGAATATTAAATTCTGTGTAGGGTATAATGAGAAATAATATACAATATATCATGACCAATTTTATGGTTATCATCATCATGGTCAGCTCATTATCGTCGAAACACGAATTTATGTTGCGTAGATTAAAGTCAAATGTTCATCTTATATAAATCGACACTCCAATGACAAAATGTCCAGTGGGTTCAAATCGCAAATGGTCCAAAATATCCAATTGTTAATTGTCAATTATTGTGATGATTCTCCTAATATCTGAGAATCTGATTCCTGTTGAATGGCGATTTATTTGAGATAAATATTCGATTTGCAAAGAAATGAGCCAGTTTTGTCAATATTATGATATACAGTAGTATCCTCAATTACTAAGAACCATTCTCAGCTTTGGAAGTGTGGCATATTTCATAAAATCCATATTTATACCATTTTCTTTAAGACTCCGTAAAGAAACAAATTTTGAGATAATCACCTTTCGGATTCTATATTAGAAATAAAAGATTATTAACAAAAATCACATTAATGGTAAAAGTAGTCTTAAAAGATTTTCACTAAGATTATACATATTGTATATAACAGCGGTAGAGCCATGCTTGGACACGAATAGACCGGCTCGACCAGTGCGATACCACGACCTCACAGAAAACCGGTTGTTAAGCGTTGCATTTCCCCGAAATTAGTGAGGTTTCTAGAGGCCAAACTCCCCCTCTTCTTTTCCTCTCTACTGACTGAATAGGGGTGGGGGGCTCTATTCCCATCTTCTCATCCTCCTCTCTTTCCCCTTCCCGCATATCCTCATATGCCTTATCACTGTCAAAGGCGGGCAGTGCACTTACGATTCGAGTTGCAGGTGTCCATGGATGGCGGTTTTCACTTACCATCAGGTGATCTGTCTGTTCATCTGTCTCCCTATAATATAAAGAATAAATATGAAAATAAACACAAAAGAGTACACTAGAACTATTACAGGAAAAGAAGAAGAGAAGAAAGGAGAGAGAACATAAAATAAAATAATAAAATAAATTAATAACAATAAACTAGAATGAAAAAAAAAAAAACAACAACAACACAATTGGGAGTTATATACTTCTTTGTCTTACATTGTTTAAACATTGGACACAACAACAACACATACGTCATTATTTCAAGACAGGTACTAGTTACCCCATAGTTATGTTGGTTCCATTTTATAAAAATGATTATGACTAATTACTATATATATTACGTGACTTTTTTGTTCTTAATGAATAGCGATATCATTATTTATCAGCCCAAATTATGTCTACAGATTTGTGATATATGATATTTGTCAAAGGAAAATAAAAAAACGTGGTTTACAAAAATGAGTTTTTACCGAATCCCTGCCAACGTGTAGTACATAGATTTCATGATAATTGGTTAATCAGTAATGTATCACGTCACTACTAAACCAATAATTTCAATTTTTCAATTCAAGAAACAAGCAAATTTACTTCTGTATATATAATATGAGAAAGGACAGGAAGGTTTCTGATAATATAATGTGTAAAATAATTAAGTTGAACATTTTTAATCTAGCAAGATCAGTTAAGAAGATCAGATCAGTTATTGCTTGTGTGTATTAGTTGTATCTATTAAGTTAAATATTACTTTCTTTGTTACAGATATTTTTAAACACATCCGATCACGGCAAACTCAAACGGGAATCCAGAACATCAAAACTAAGTAAGTTTTGTTATATCATTGCGATCATGAACTAATAAGGAAATGAGACAGGACTATTGTATATATTTTTTGTAACTAATGAATAAATGAGATGGTAAGAGATGATGATAAGAAGAGGAGAGAGAGACATATATAACCTCCATCATAATGATACAAAACTATCATCACTTGACCGTAATTCACACAAATATATTCTATTCAAAAGGTGTGATTTTAAACCCAGGTACATAGCTTCTGTATTATCAACCTTCTATTATACCAATGAGTATACAGAAATGTTAAAATATGCTCCAGAATACGTTATCAAGTAAGACAACAAATTTCCATTGATTTATAGTACTTCAATAAATATATGACGCTGTACACCACAGTACTATATCATCACTATTGATACTCTCGTTCGTTCGTGCCAATGCATAGTAATGCCGGCTCGAAGTGAAAACAAATGGAACAGAAACTCGCATGATATGTTTAAGTTTTTAATGTTTGTTGAAGCTAAATGCTGATGAGTTTTCCTCAAGTTAGAGGGTTTGTTTTAGAGCAATGCTGATGCAGTAATACTGTGAGTGAGCAAATACTTTGCTGCATACTTCGAAATGTTGAACATTCAGCATTAACACTTTGTTGGATGTTGGGTAAACTAAATTGGTTTGAAATTTTCAGTGATTTCTAAACTGCAATAAAATGTTGTATAGTTTGAGTGTTACGAGAGCTCCTGCTACGCCAAATGCTTTGTCAAATCTGAAATTACGATGAAAACTATTATATAAAGTCTGTTCCCTGACCAATTTAATCGGTTGGTTTCCATAATGTAAAGTTAAGTAACTAAAACCACTACATAAAATTACATGATCTCAATCATTACAAGCAGCTAACATACAATTATTATTTATTTTACTCCTATTAATGTTTTTGAAAAGTCCTGCCGTACTAATACTACTTGTCAATAAAATAGTTATGTATAGTTTTCTTCGTAATTAATTTCAATAGGGCTATTATAAACACAACAGGCAGCAGACTTTGCTCTGTAAAACTACATAAGCAAAGATAACCATTATTTATTCCCCAGTCTATATTAAGACGGTATAATAGTACTAATTTCACTGAAAACTGCAAGTTACATGGTTAAATTGTTGATTACATTACAGCTTTCCACCCGCTTAGAGTAAAACACTTTTATAACCGAGGTAACTACATCTAGCTTAATTAAGCTCACATCTTTTAATTTTCAAACCATCTCTCAACGAAAACCCTTTTCTCATTTCTTAGCGAACAAACAAAATAAAGTCCAGCAAAGTATAATTACTAACAGGCGTGGCTTAACTGCAGTTAACTTAACTATGCATAAATTAAACTAAGATTAATGAAATTACCGTACATGGTCGGGCCATGCCGCCGCATAATGTTCTGAATTTGAATTTACGGTTGATCTTATAACATATTGTTTTGGTTGTCACTATGACCATATTGTTAATCAATGGATGATCATCGGAGTTAGTTAACAAAATCGTTGTAGTTTAATGTAAGTTATGGATTGAAATGGTTCTTGTTTTAGGATACTTAACATCGTCAGTGATAGAGCCATGCTTAGACACGAAAGAGCCAGCTCAACCGTTGCAATACCAAGGCCTCACAGAAAACCGGTTGTAAAGCGACGCTTGCGCTGCTTATCCCCGTTTGTGAGGGTTCCGGAGGCCCAAGTCCCCCTCTCCTCTTTCCTGTCCCTTCATTATCCTTCCCCTCATCCCCATCTTTAATCACCCTCAAGGCGGGATTACTTATGACTCTTGAGTTACAGGTGCCCATGGACGGCAGTTGTCACTTACCATCAGGTGAACCGTCTGTTCGGGTGTCCCACTATTAAAAAACTTTGCTGATGATTGAATGACTTGATGAATTTCTGGACCTTTTTTTATTTCTAGATGTTTGGTATTTAGAACAAAAGGTACGCAGTATGAAACAATTAAACAGATTTGATTAATCGATAAGGGAATTAATACTTTTCGGTCGGTCGGAAGGCAATGATTTTCTCTTTTTATATGATTTATTTAAGATATTTATTTTCTAGTATCCTAATCTTTAAAAATTCTAGCACCATTAACATGAATTCACATTCAGACGAAGTTTATACCGAATCTGACATCTATTTTTATAGCGCAAAAACGCAATTAGTAAGCCAGAGTCTACATTTCCTCATCGGGTTTTCTAGAACCTTCTAGTCTGTAAAGGCGATCTTACATTTATATATACGGTTAAAGGTTTTTGTAATAGAATTTATTTTAGGCATATATATTATTGAAGAAACATTATGCTGTTTTCTAATGGGTTCAAACTAGTTCTTGCAGAATATAGTATATAGATAGACTTTTACTTTTATATATAAAAAAGTTCTTTTATTTTTACAGGTCATCTAGCAAACCAGATAACTTACGTTACGAAACTCAAGGTATGTTTGCAAATTTAAAATTTAAAATTCAAAAAAATTAAGAGAAACTTATTAGCTCGCGGCACTTACGTACGTACGTACGCCGTTTAGTATACAAAAAGTTAACGTTTTTGTTTATTATGCATTTAAGTTCTGATAATAAAAATATACACATAGATACATCTCTGCCGTAGTAATCTTTAATGCCTTTCTCGTAGAAGTCAGGTTTGTTGGTAACAAACTATGAAATATTTAATTCTTTAATCTGGACTTTGTAGAGAAATACATTACAGCGTCACAAATATATATTGTATAGTTTCTGAATGAATGAGCTTGTTAACATCATTGATAGTTCAGTGATAATCAAATTACGAACGCTATGCAGTAAATGCAACAGATCTTGGTCTGAATTCTCAAGGCTCTTCATATAATGAATTTAATCAGGAACTATTAGTGCAATTCTGAATATGTAGCTACATCGATTTTAGTACCTATACCTACGCCGATATGGTGTAAATGAGGTTTGTTTCTATTGAACTGTTCAGAGTGTCTAGTAGAGGATTTAGAATAATAATATAAGTTTGTCTGGTATTAATTATTATATGTAATACTAGCATTGTATGACCACCTCTCCTTATCAAAACTATTGTAGAAAACCAAAAAAGTTATAAAAATAAAATATTTTCTCGGCTTAGGTCTTCATGTCGTAATCATTTGATGTCGTGACATATTGTTATGGTTACACATTGTACTTTACAGTTTGACCTAAGTTTATTTATTTGAAAAATAAAAACTATGAATATCAAACTTGTTAACTATATAATGAAAACACTGCCATCAATAGTGTCTAATTAATGTACAAATATTAATCGTATAATGAACTTATTTCTCTCACAGAGGTGCAGTTCGTAAGACATAAAAGGGACATAGCGTCAGGGAATATTATTATAACCCAACACTTTAGCGAAAAAGTCGTCACCCCAGGGGAAGAGGTAAGGCCGTACTACTTTCAGTATCACATAATTATCGTTTATATTCCTATAGCCTTGTTAATATGAAAATTAAATAAGAAAAAGAATAGACGAGAAAGTAGACGAAAATACAGTTGTTGCTGAATATACCAGAAAGTGTTTTGCAAGACAAAAATAATTTTAAAAATTTTTCTATTCATGTCTCAGACATGTAACGTTGCAAGGGGAGAATTTTCATTCAATACAGGTGTATTGGAGTTTAAGATATGCCTTACAAAAAAACTAGTAACTCAAAATAACCCACTTTTTGTTTTGTAATCGGTATTTCCAAAATTTCTTTTATTAATTTGTTTGTAGAAACGTTTTATAAAACTGTTTACTTTTTGTAAATTTCAGGTTAGTCTTCAATGCATAGCAACGGCAGATAGACCTCCAAGATTTATTTGGGAGAGAGATGGCGTTGTTATATCATCTAATACAGATCAAAGGTATAGGAACCTTATGTATACATATAGCAGATAAATTTATTTTTATTGGAACATATTTCATCAAATACGCTACCTTCAAAACACTTAACACACACGTTTTTTCTTCTTTTTATATACTATAGAGGGACAGACGAACAGACGGGTCACCTAATGGTAAGTGATAACCACGCGCGCTGCCCGCCTTTGAGGGTGATAAGGGATGGGGGGAAGCGGGGAGGGAAAAGAAGAGTGCGGAGAGAAAAGGAAATGGCAAAAAGGTAGAGGGAAGATGAGTTGAGTGGAAAGGAAAGAGGGGAGCCTCCAGAAACCTCACTCATTTCTGGGAAATGCAACACAAGCGTTACAAGCTCGGTTTTTTGTAAGGCCGTGGTATCGCACCGGTCGAGCCGGTCCATTCATGCTTAAGCATGGCTCTACCAATGTGTGTTTATATTCCCATTCTTTCACGACTAACATTATATATTAAGTTCTCGTCTACTTTGGTCGTGTTAGTTTTTTTCATGTGTGACTTTGCCCCTGGATTTTATACGTTGATTTTGATTATATATGGACTCACTCACATTTTGCCACTTAGAATTTGTGGCTGTTTGATACACCCCTGCCTACCCGTTGGGGGATACAGGCGTGAGTATGTATATTATGTATGTATGTATATTAGGACTGTTATCTATCAGACAGTATATACAGTCAAACAGTGACCAGATGACGGTAATAGGCCTGTCCTTTACTACTATAGTGGGACTACAGTTGCTAAAAAGTGTGTGTTTGAGACGACTCCTCCCCCCATCCAACTCGGGGATGTGGGCGTGAGTGTATGTATGTATTATATAATTTGTAATATTTGTTATTCACTGTTCAGGTACACATTAGGCCAAATGATGTCGACTACTGGTGTAGGAGTAGTATCGCAGTTAAATATATCCAGATCTAGAGTAGAAGACGGCGGTCTGTATTCATGTTTGGCTTTTGAAGGAGAATCTAATACAGGATACTCAGCTAGAATCGATGTTTATGGTAAGTTTAGTTAAGTTTATTTTATATGATCTTAAGGATGTCTGAAGGTTTTTAATTCCACTACGAGCTTTATTTTTTGGATGGTTAAACATTGCGTGCGTATTTGAAAGAGAAAGCTTTGTAAGCGTTGTTAATATCAAAAATGAAAATAGTAATGAGCTTGTATCTCGTTTTTACAAATAGCTAATATCTCAAAGCCCTTAATAATAAGTTCTGTATGCTTTGTGTTATGTTCTGCCCTGATAGTACTTAATTCTAGATTCTAATATAAATATCGAACTTAGATGATAGACTTTATTCACGTTTCATTTCAGGACCACCTTATATTAGAACTTTGCCTCCAATAAAGGTACAAAGCGGAGAGTCATTAAAGCTAAGATGTCCATACTATGGATATCCAATAAGGTAATTCGTTGTTTTATTACCTGTATTTTGCTTATGCTTTTATTACCTGTATTTTTTTTCAAAATATAATGTATATATACAGTATACGAGGACAGGTGACGTAACTGGTCATGGTGGGTAAGTGTAAAGTTGTTACTGAAGAGTCGCAAGAGTGCTGTCCGCCTTTTAGGGTAGGGGAAACGGAGGAGTTAAAAGAGGGAAAGAAAAGGAAGGAGGGTTGGTCACACGGTCACAAAACACAAGCATTGTTTAACAGCCGGTTTTCTGTAAGGCCGTGGTAATACTCCGGTAGAGCCGGCCCATACGTACCAAGCCATGACTTTCCCACGTTTAAATAAATATTATTTTATCCCTTGATTATTCGTTATTTATTTTTACTTAGTACAAGTTTTTTTTTTTTTTACTCTTTGTGTGAACATCCATTACCTTATACTTTACAGTAAAGTCCATCAGTTGGTCTTGTTTAATACCTTACATATACAATAAAAAGCATCTACCCATGTAATTTATCGGCTGCATTACTAATCGTAAAGCGTTGTATTCCTAAACAAAGGCTTTTTAATTTGGTTTATCTAATATACTCGCATTAATGTTAATCTATCATAGTATCTAATATACATATTTTGTAATAAATTTACTGTAATTTGATCATTGATCAGACACTGATCCAAAACAACGACAAATCAATTCCATTTTCGTCATGTTCATTGTATTCAGTATCTAGATGATTTATTTATTTACAGTAAATTAGAATGGGAGCACAAAGGCAAGAAAATAATTACATCGAACTTATCACAACATATTCGATACAAACGAACATACTTCACTACATCAAACAACAGTAAGGACACAAGAAGAAAACGTAAGAAGAGACAACTCTTTGAAACAGGAGAAGAAGGAGTTCTAAATATAGCTGGAGTTGTAAAAGAAGAGAATGGTGATATATATACTTGTGTTGTATATAGTCCATCGGGTGAAATGGCTAGAAGGTACTAAGCTACTTTTATCCGAATTTTTAAGGTGTTATTTCGCATTTCATTTCTTGGCTTTATCTATTTTTCAATCTTTTACCTGTACATTGAATGATGGGTACAATCTGACTCAGCAAATTTGATATGATTTATATACAGGTGTTTCAGTAAGGTGTGGTCGTATTTTAGGGTCGTATAGTCGACAAATACATACAAATATACATACACTCATGCTGGCATTCCCGAAGGGAAGAGGCTTAATGAACTCTCACTTTTAGAAAAAATCGTTAAAACGTTTTTAATACACAAATCCTACTTTGAAACTAAAAATTGGTTCTTAAAATTTATTTATAAAAGTAAGAAAATAGAGGTATTTGAAAATCAAGAATGTTAGTGGCATACATGGATTTTTCCATACACATAAAAAATATATAATTTTTGAAAATGAGAAGACAATTCATAGTGTGTACGTTGTTTAAAAAATGTTTTCCTACACCAGAAAAAGTATTTTCTAAATAAAACAAAGTTATAACTATTTTCAATATACAGTTTTTTTCAAGCTTAATCATTATTTAAAAAATTAGACCACAGCTTTGTGAAACACCCTATAGACACTCCTAGAACCACCACAAATTCAATTCCATTTTTTTTATATAAAATATTACTAATCATCTTGTATTTTACATGGTCCATGGTAGTAGAAAAAATCATGACCTTCATGATTAATATTAATACGATATTTCTCTTTGCATGAAATCTTGTTTCCTTTTTAATTATTAATAATTAGATAATCAATTGCAGATCGTTTGAAATTCAAGTTGTGGAAGCTCCAGAATTAGATGAACTTCGTATGGGCACTGGACTGAAGGAAGGACAAATAGTACAAATTACCTGCAACATTATCAGTGGAGATCCACCTATTTATTTTTCATGGTTAAAGGACTTGAAAAAGCTGCCAGCAAGTTTGAAGGTATCTACTATATTAATTATAATTATTACTGCAATTTGCCACATTTTAACACCACCACACCACACTTAATCACTGGTTAAAATTGTTGATTACGCTATTAAATTTAAATTATTATTCATTGTTAAAATGACGAACTAATGAGCCTTGTGTTATATCGCATTGATTTTCAGATCACAGAGAGAAGCTCAGAGTTATTTAGCGTGTTAATCATAAAACGTGTATCATTAGAGCACTGTGGAAAATATACTTGCATAGCAACGAATCACGTCGGCAAAGTTAATCAAACTGCTGATCTTTATATCAACGGTAAGCAGTCAAATGCCTTGCTTAAATTTACGCTTTAATATTAAATTGTAGACATTTATTTTCTTTGTATTACTACATTCATGTATTAACTTAATCTATTTACAGTTGCCCCAAAATGGATCGAAGAGCCCACAAACACTTCATTGTTATTAGGACAGCGAGGTATAGTGTATTGTAATGCTAATGGATATCCTACACCTCAAATACATTGGATGAAGCGTGACGGTAAGTCAGTTAGTCTATAAATGACGAGGGTCACTTCATGGGTATTCTCGTTAACCCTCTAACGAACCTGGTAGTAGAGCCTGGTGGATAAGTAAGTACTGGGTAAAGTTGGGTTTATATTTATTGATAGTCTTCATGACGTAATCATAACCTATGTATAAGTACATAACCTGATGTTTTTTTACCTATTTATACATTTATTTATTTATTATTCACACTTACTATTGCACCTAATTATAAAATACATTGTTTCACATAAGTTACTAAGTTATTGAGTGTCATATAACACGTAATGCTGTCCAAGTGAATTCACGCAGTGTACAGCTAAATAAGCCAATGTTTATACGAGCTTCAAAGCAAAATAGTGCATCCGAGCGACACTGCCAACAATGGCGGACGGCGTCGCCACCACACATTCCTGATGGTACTCACTTGCCTACCACTCCTGATATATTACTGTCGTAGATATTTCCCTCTCGGGTGTGTAAAATGGATAAACCCCGTACTGTCGCAAACATAAAAAGATCAGTAATATGTTTGAAATCGCTCAAGCTTGAGCCTGTATTTAATCTCATGCGGAGATCTGGTGACTGGGGTGAACTCTAGTCGACTTGGTACTAAAACATTTTATAAAACGAGTATTTCTATAATATGATAATTTTGATATCAGGACACATTTAAGTCAGTTTAACTTTTATAAATATGATCAATTTTGTGTTTTTTTTTCTAGTTAGTTTTCTATTTATTGTTACTTTGAAAGTCTTAGGACTCGCAATTTTACAAATAAATATAAAAAACCTATCGTTTTTTTTTTATTTCAGCAACATTAGGTATCTGGAGACCAGTTCTTGATCTGGCAGGTGGAGGCGTCGTGAGCTACCCTAACGGTACCCTCATTATTGAAGTGGTATCACTTGCAGATGAAGGCATGTACGCTTGCAACGTTGAAAATGGAGTAGGAGATGCATTGAATAAGAATTTATGGATTAGTGTTAATAGTAAGTTTACTGATAATGGTGTTATGGTTAGTTTAGATCACACAATTCAAATCTGTGATTTTTCTCCTTAAATGGATGTGGGGTGAGAAGGAATGTAGAATATTAGAAAATTTGAAAGCTATAAAACTAGTTTGATCGAATTTTACATCATTAATAAATATAAAATTAATGGATAAGACCGTTATAATGGCAATGAGCATAGAACAACGAGCCTTTTGGTCTAGTAGTTAGTGACCCTGACTGCTGAACTGGAGGTCGTGGGTTCGATTCCCAAACGGGATTGAAATTTGTGTGACCTACAAATAGTGTCTGGGTGTTCTTTGTGTCCGTTGATTGAATGTTTGTAAAGCCCCCCGCGACACAGGAATTGTCCTTAAAAAAAAAAGAAAAAAGAAAGAAACATTATTAGATATAAGTCAAATGAATATGATATAAGTATATTTAGTAATGCCTATAAACCAACCAAGAGCCTCAAACAGTTACAACTTAAATTAAATATTTAAATGATTCAACTTTAAATTACTTCTAGAGCCAGTGCACTTCGAGTCCGTAGGTGCTAATTTAACGACTAAAATGGGCTTACCAGTGACTTTAACTTGTCGGCCACTGGGCGATAATCCCATTAGAGTTAAATGGTCACTTGATGGAAAGCTTATAGATTTTACTTCTACGAGGTAAGTGCTTTTATTTAAATTGTCTTTAGTGTTCGTAGTTAAATAATTTAAATTAGTTTTTCCTATTCAAGTTTACATTCATAAACACTAGTGACATCTAGTTGGTTCGTTATAATAATTATGACGCAATCATGACTAAAAGTTCCGGGAATCGCCGCAGAACTCATGTATCTATTACAATTTTTCGGATTATGCCAACAGATAGCGTTAAAGTATGTATTTGAAATATTGTTTTACAGACTTACGATCACAGAAACGATAACCCACAATGGTTTAAATAGTGTTATAAATATCAACTACGTGGAAACTAGAGACGGTGGTACATATGAATGCAGAGCTAGCAACCCTTATGGTGTAGCAGCATTCAATGTGCATTTGGATATTCTGGGTAAGAATATTTTCTTAAGTTCTACTCTGTTTACTCTACTGCTAGTACAAGTTTCAATCTTTCTATCTCTCTTATTAATTTTCCTTTCACATTGTTTAAATTTATTAGTTCCTCAATTTTTATCGTCCTAAGCGTACACTCAAAAAATACTGTAGCTATTGCTCTAAGAAATTAATCCATGACGTAACATACATTTGTATATTTTAATTACAATTACACAAACAAACATAATTTTGCTTTCAGAGCCTCCAACTCCACCCCTAGATCTTCAAGTAGACTCAGTGACCAGCAACTCAGCTAAGTTATCTTGGCGAGACACCATTAGCACTCACGTTCAATATTATACCATGCAGTACACTACAAATGAGTTTACGATGTGGGATTCTGCCAAAAGCATAAATATAACTAGGTAAATTTTAACCAACCCAACATTATTTACTGCACTATTTGGGATTACCAATCATTCCAAAATTAGGTGTTCAAGAAACCAACATCACAATTATAGCTAAGTCTGATTGTAGATCGGTCGATCAAAGTAATTTAATGGAATATTGTGCAGAAAGGTAACCAACAGCATTCATATACCGTTAAACACGTTATTAAAAAAAAAACGTTATTAAATCACGCGTTACGCACATAAATTGATTGTATTTGGTTATTTACTAAGTAAGCATGAATTAAAAATCATGAATGCTTTCGGAATGTTGTTGGGGCTACCGCAGCACTGTAGTGCCTTCGCGTTGCTTACCGAAATACAAACTGACGGATTTACGGCGATAATTCGCAAAGAAACTAACGAGTAATTACTGCAACATCTGCGAACAACCAACCAACCAACGAACGACAGCATTCTGGAAGCAATTGCTGATAGATTTGAATACATTCAGAAGCATTGTTGTGTAATTTTTTTAGTGTATTAGTCACAATGTATGTTTATTGTAACCATTACACTAACACTATGGATTGTACCTATCAATAGTCTGAAATAAATGATTATTATTCTCCTTATTTCACTTAAATTACATATAAATAACATTTTTAAATATAAAAAAAAACAAAGTATATTTAAAAATATAAAAAATAAATATTTCAAAATATAAATATAATATCGGGTACATTGACCAATCTACCGGTGGCTAGGGCTCCAGAGACAGGAACCTCCTGACGTGCCGTACCAAGAAGGACCCAGTTGTGTAACGTGAGCCTCTGTAGATGTTGGTCGAAGCTCTTGGCAATCAACCCCTGAGCTGATAGGAGTATTGGCACTATGATTGCAAAATTCTCATCCCACATGTCGACCACCGCATGGGCCAAATCCAAATATGTCATTTTGTTAACTTTTTCAGTCTTTATGTGAATAATAATAAGTAATAGTATTTTCAACAATCATTGCTCGGCGCTCTAGTTAGTCTATCACCACTATATCAGGTTTATTGGCAAAATAGTCCTGTCAATGATGATAGATCGATCCCAATGTAATGTCGCACGACTATTTTCAAGAACTGGGTCGGGCACATACCTATGATACGGTAACTCGACATTATGATTATTAATAATTAATATTATTATTACCTTTATTGCAATTAATATATAAATATAAATTATTTTTTAATGTACCCTGTCAATACTAAATGCATTTAAAAATATAAAAAATAGTAGACCATCGACATAGGGTACAGGGAAAAAGACAACGCTGGATAGGGCTTCAAATGTAGGCAACTCCTGACAATGCTGGCCGTGTTGAGGGGAACTGAGTTGTGGAGTCTGATCTGATCTCTCGTCTTGATCCAACCATTTAACGAGAGCCTCTTAAGGCCTTAAAATTGAGGCCTTAGCTATTAATCCGTGAGCAGGTATCACTATCGGAACAATGAAAATCTCGTGAGACAAATCCAAATATTATTAACACTATTATTTAGACAACACTGCACTCGATGTGTTACAGGCAAGATAATGATCTGCGGCAGAGCATAGAATTACGTGATCTTCAACCAGCCTTGGACTACCGAGTGAGAGTGTCTTCAGGAAATCAAGTGGATTTAAGTCCTTACACGCAGCCTGTTCATTTTACAACTCAACAAGAAGGTAAGTAACAATCACATGACTTGAAAACTAGAAACACTACACCACACATGTTGTCAAAAATGTTATTTGTTTACGGGTGAACTTCAATATTTATACATTACTTAATACTTAGGCGATGAATTGTTTGCATAATGTACGACAGGGTTGTAATAAATCAACCAAACCAAGCAAAACAATTTTAAAAACAAGCATCTTTCAGTAACTATCACTTTTTTTATTAATTTTACACAAATCGAAATAGGGCTGTATTGTGAAGTCAACAAGAGGTTAGGTGCTAGTTCTTCTAGGGCTTACTTACGTTCTTCTCATAGGCTAACATGTATCGGTCTCGGTTTTAATTGCCGCATCATTTCAACACGTAAAGAAAAATAAATAAATACAAAGATAGCATAGTATTATTTTATTTAAGGAGTTATATTACTGCTGATCCATGAACTGTATTGAAAAACGTAAGTATACACAGACGGATTGTTTTCTGTACCACAAGAGACTAAACCGAAACTGGCAATTCCTACGATTTCATACTTGCCGCCGCTTTCATACATTAGAGGCATTCCGCCGTCAGCCAGACACGAGTCCTTGCCTTTAATACCACCAGCGCAAAGCTGTTCTTTACCTAACTTTAAGTTAGGAACAAGATTTGAATACACTGTTTGACATTTCTGTGGACAAAATGAATAAACTCGTTATTAATGTGTTAGCCACACATCTAGTAAGAGTAAATAGTGAAAGCAGTTAAGCTACTTAAATAAATTATTAATTAAATACTAGACATCACCTGGTGGTTAAATTTCTACCAAAACTGGTCAACATTCATACTGGATTATTATTGCCGTGTACAATTTTTAATATTAAAACATTCATCATTCAATATTTTAGGTTTCTGCGTTATTCAAATATTCGAAATTTTATTGTTTTAAGTACACAAAGTTTGTCTACAATTTTTACCTGAAACATTGTGAGATATATTTTTTGTTATTGATATTTCAAATGTACCAAATTCATGTCACGATAGATGTGAAAGAAAGTTGAAGTTTGTTATAAATCATGGTCAAAGATTAACTTACATCCTTTGCAACAAAGGGTAGATCCAAGTGCAATTTGACATCGCTCGGTCCATAAGAAGTGCCCCATCCGGCAAAAACAAAATTAAGTGGCCCAGTTTTGAGCGTCACATCCTCGGTGGGTAGACAAATAGGTCGAATAAAGTCTGAATTAACAAAAAAAATATATTGTTACTATTGGTCTATTATGTATGTACGAGTATACATATATCATATTCATATTAACAGTTTTAAAACAGTTTTACAGTACGCCTGGACGAACTTTTACAAAATTAAAAAGTACAAATTTTGTTGAGTGTCAAGTAAGCTTTATATGATTCTAAGCCCCTAATTATTCAAACCTTTGAAGTTTTTTTTTTAATGTACTCCCGCTCTAGTGCGGACGTGCATTGTCGCATAAGTATTAAAGAATCACGCAATAAAATCAAAATCAAAACCATTTATTTAAATTAAGCCAATCATAGGTATTTATGAATTGTTAGTGTGACTGTGTCAGTTGTGAGTCTAGCTTGCCTGCTTGCCTGCTCCAATACGTAGATACTATGTAGAATCAGGCAAGAAACTCCAAGGACACTTTTTTTTTTTCAAATATTTTACACAATTTTCTTGTTACAGTTTATAAGTATAAAATAAAATGTTAGGGAAATGCAATACAACATTCTGAAATATAAATTCTAATAATGAGTAAAAAGTCTATTTTAAGTAATAGCAGTCCAGAGATGACCAGCCTCACGCACGTTCATCCTAATCATATTATAGAGAGCCGAACGACCCGACTCATAGCCACCATTGCCAGGACTTCTAGGCGAACATTACATACTCAGAACTGCCAGGTGACATAGAAAATAAATCTAAATAAATTATTGGAAATATTACAAGTACCACTCAAAAATTTTTACGTAAAGAATATCAAACAATCATAAAATATCTACAATCTAAACCCATTTTTATTTCTATAACTGACTTCGCAAAGGGAATGATCATGTCTGAAACAATCCTCTTCGCATAAATTTGAAATCGAATCTGAAAATCTCAGCAACCTTAATGCTCCTGATCTAAAAAAGATCGGTTCTTCCAGGGACCAAAAAACCGGTCCATACCATTATTGTTCCCCCTCCAAATGAATGTACTTCCTGACAAATTTCAAATGTTCTTCCAATCCAGAGGTTCTCCAAACTCGAGTACTTATTGTATCCGGCCTCATATTAAAACGAGATTCATCGGAAAAGCAAACAATGTCAGTCTTCTTCCTCCTAATTTCTGTGTTCGTGAGCCCATTGTGAATTGGCCCTTTGTGAGGTGCTATAGGTGGAATTCTCAGCGACCTTCGGACTCCACACGATTTTGGATGGTTTGGTCACTTTTCAGCAACCCTGAAGAGATGTGGAGCCACGTAGTCAACATCATGGCGGACATAGTACGATTCCATCGAGCAGTATTTTGGATGGTATGTCGCTCTGCCATTGTGCCATACCGCAAGATTAAAAATCTTTTAAGGGTTCATTAATTATACCAACCGGTGTATGGAGCAATTTTTTTCATTCTAATCAAAGCTATATCGTTTAATCTTGAAAGTCGGCTTTGATTGTAATCGGGATGTGGTATCACTTTATCGAGTGGTATTCTTATTTCTCCTTCTGTGCAATCATCATCGACATCAGGACCTGAGACACAGTCGGGACCTTCATGAGTTTTGTTATATTCTCCAAGAAGAACATTTAAACTGGAAAGTAACAATTTGAATATAATATAGACTTAATAATAAAGTTACAGTGTCCCGCGACTCAGGAATCGTAGTCTTAGTGCGGGAGTTGTCTTTAAAATAAAAAGAAACCTCTGCGTCTCGGGATGCCCGACAGAAGTGATGACTTTAACTAAACTAAACTACCTCTACCATATGCGTGAGAGAAAGGGAAGCAGGACAGACTGGCACCGTAACGCGTTACGTAACGAAGCGGTTTACCCCCCATATAAAGTTATCACTTCAACATTAGTAATAATTAAGTTTAATCAAAATGGGAATTAAAAGTATTTTATTTGTAATTATATTGACGTTAACACAACAGACACCTTTACCAGAACCAATGAATGTTTAAAATTCATTTGTTCTGGTAAAGGGACAAAATTTCCTCCCTCTAGCTGTTTAAAGAAACTTCGAAAATAAGCAGGTGCCGTTTAGGTGAACGGGGTAATCTTTGTATAAGAAAGTATTTCCTTATGTATTGTATTGCTCAATCACTGTGTTATATAACAATATACAAATAAGTAAATCATATTTTTTTTAACCGAGTAAGATTTGAGAGTCTTAGATTTGACCCTATTTGACTGTTTATCTCTGGTTTACTCAGCTCTTACATATATAGTAATACCCACATTTTTTAAATATCTTATTAGAGAGTTCAGATTTTCCGGCATCAGGCAAATTAAGTTACTTGGTATGTAACCCTGACCTGCTGAATATATTGCCTACATTCCTCAATCTATCCTCAGAAGGAATTTCCCTTTCCTTGCCTTTTATCCTTTCTTCCCCTTTCAGTATACTCCCAATGTGTTTATTTAATTCCAGAAGTTTCTGGATGATACAACAACTAGTACATACATTTATGTACTGTTTATACGTAGATGCAAAATACTCACGGTTTCCAGTTACTTAAAACTCGTCCAGTTACACAGTGAGCTGATGTTAATACATATCTTCCGCTTATAAGAGATCCTCCACATAATGTTTCTCGTTTCTCGCGTTTTGTATACTCAATGAGTGCTATCCATGGGTACTGATTTATTGCAGTTCGTTGACCGGCTGTAAATTGTTTGTTAAGTGTATTAAGTTTTATAACATTATTATTTTTGCCATAACATCTGCAGGCATGCACTTCCATTAAGTGAACATCCGATATTTAGTTATTTTGTTTACAACTACAATCGAGGCGACTGGGGATTATGGATATCCATTGCTAGCGCTAATAAAACTGCATATAGGTAAATGTAACAGATAAATAAGGCGGTCTGTTTACCCAAAAAATATTTAGTTTGTCCTTACGAGACAAGTTTTTGTAATCCTTAAATTATTCTATTTCAGTTTATTGTTCCCTAATTCTGTTGTAAAGAGGTTATTATAGAATATAAATGCAAACCTATAAGCTTTGATCCTGAGAGATCATCACTACAGCATCCAGTTTTGATTGCTGGTGGGAAGGCAGTCATATATGCAGCACACTCGGTATTGGATTTTGCATCTGTAAATTATTGGTGACCCTAGTTATGATAATATGATCTATAAACTTTTTTTTTTGTTAATTGATTCCTATTTTTGAATTTCGTAGTCTTATTTAATTCTATATCTTTTTAAAATATATTAAATATTACATTGTATAAGATTATAATCGTATTGGTGCAAACGGGTCTTAAAATGTACTGGGGCAAGGTAGGAAAGACTGGGCTGCCAAAGCTGGATAGGGGGCTAGAGGGAGAGGGAGGCAAGTTGGGAGAGTCTTAGGACCACACTAGTGGACCGCAATAATGATGATTTTGATTGACAAAGTTTAAAGCTTGCATCAGTTTTCTATAGCCAAATTTTAAGTACTGTCAAATTTTTCTAATTATCATCAAGTTGGAGAAATAAAGGCTAACTAAAACTAAAATATCGATAAACTGAAGGTAGGCTAACCCCAACGGGACGGACGGGACCTCAGGATGGGAGCTGGTGGCTAAACGTGATGGTGCAGTGGACTGTTACAGGCTGAATAATAATGACGATAATTAAAGATTCTTTAAATGACAATCAAATTAAAGCATGTGTAGTTATATTTTTAAAATACTAATTTATTATTTTGAACCCCAAAATTGTTCTTAAAAATAATCCAGTCAGTTATTTTCCTAAAGTGCAATTTACAACTAACAAAAAAGTATGACATTTAAAATAAACACGATAAATAATCACATCATTGTACAATAACCTCGCCATAACATTACGATGTATCACAGGTTACGAATAAATACAGAAATGACATATTATTACACATCAAAACAAAGATTTATAAAGTCAAACTTACATCCATTCTTTACGTAGCAGTATCCGAGAAATAGGTATAATATAGTTATTAACTTCATTTGGAACACTATAATATAAAATATTTGAGTTATATACGTCTACGTTCAAAGAGTTATAATTATCGTATGAATCAAGTTATATCTGTATATGTAGTAAATATTTTTCTCGGCATGAGTCCAATGCTAGGAATTTTAGGCTTTATTTCTATTGTAATAGAGTTAATATTGCTTAACAAGTCATGGTAGATACCAGTTTAACAGGTACCTCCACAGCTTAACAGTAAGACAGTTTCAAATAAAGCTTCTGTATGCGGTTTCGCTCGCCTTATATCTGCATATATATATATGTCACGACGACAGTGTTTTTTTTTTGTTTTAGTGATGGTGACCTTATTCGTTTCTGTGCCCTTGATGATTTGTTTTTGCAAAACTTTCATAGTGATTGGACGATCAAAATATGGGGTACAGCTAACCGTGGAAAAGCCATGCTTTAACATAAATGGCGTCGTCACAACACGTCGCACCATCGTCTCAGGCCTGCTTCTGCTAGGGTAAGGGCAGCCCTACCCGTTACCCCCAGGCCAGCGCTCATGGAGGCCGGAGATCATTTTGTGCAAATATAAATGGCCTGGCTTGACCGGAGTAATACCTCGGCTTCACAGTAAACCTTGCCCAATTATTAATGCCCTTTGTGGGTGTATGAACCAAACAATGCTTGTCTTGCTTCATACACCCACAAAGAATATTTTCACACTGTCTCTTGGGTGTTGGTTACGTTTATATATTTTTTTAGAGATTTAACTAGTACCTGGTAAAATATATCATCAGCTAAATATGAATATTATTAATCAAACTGGCAAAGCTCGTTAAAGTATTGATTAAAGTTTTAATCTTGTAATCAAAGAATTCGTTTTAAAAACATATGTAGAAAGGTAGAAAGACTAGAAATTAGATTTAAAAACATATTTTTAGATGCTATTAATTCCATATTTTTTTTTAAGAAAAATGAACTTTCGTGATAGAAAAAATATAGCATGCGGTGTTAACGCTCAATTAGCATGTCAGAGATTTCTGCAATACGACGAATTTTCACTTAAGAGTGTAGTATTCTTGGCATTTCTAATATACCCCGTCTTATGAGGATAACTGTCAACCAAAATATAACTTACGTCCAATGGCACAAACGGCAAATCTACGAAAATTTTGACAGAGATTGGATTATTTGTTGTTCCCCAAAAGAGCAAATCTAAAAAATATTGGTCCACGTTTTACCGAGACGTTCTCGTTCGTAAGGCAGATAGGGCTGATGAAATCTTAAATATTATTATATTTTATATAGATGAAACTAAGAGAAACAGTAATTTTTTTTTTTTTTGGTGAATAATTTTTAATCATGCTCTTAAGCTCCTCCCTACTTTGGCAGCATATATGAGGTATAAAATGCTAAAAAAAAATCTGCAATAATTATGTTAGTCTTTATTATTGGCATTCGCAAAAATTCGTATTTTCCTTTCATAATACGAAAACAAAAAAAATAACGCTACGATTTTGCAAATTACAGAACTAAAATCATGATCACTTTTGTGGGGGATCAAAACTTGTGTGTAATCATATAACTATTCATTACCTATTAAAAATCTACCTCTCTCTGTCGAAAATATGAGAAGAATTACATCACTACACAAACAGTTTTGATAATAATATTCACTAAATACTTTATTTATAATGTGTAGATGATAAGTTGTTTTTCGTTTTTAGATAAGTTTATTTAAAAGCCTAGTAAAATGCAAGAGAAATTGCTGATAGTATAGTTAGTGAACGCGGACTTTCCGGCACCAGCCAGTTCGAGTTACAGGTGAGCTACCCCGACTTGCTTAAACTATTGCTTATACTCCCCAATCTATCTGTATCGCTTCCTTTCATATCCTCCCTCCTCCTCCTCCCAAAAGTGCAAGGATTACGGGAATAAGCCTGCCCCCTGTTACGTAAGACTAAATCTTAAATGGCAACATTTAGGCGTTCATCACGCCTTTGCGTGTATGTATGTATGGGTATGTATCTTCGATTGTTTGTTGATTTTATTTAACTAGGTAGGGTGCAAATACTAACTCAAAATCTTGAAGCTATACATTTTCCTTCCACAACAACCGGCATTAGGATCTGGTGGAAAGGCTGACTGTGCCTTAGTACATTTCATCATTGGATACTGCATCTGAAAATTGAAGTATTCAAAATGCTAATAAGACCTAGAATTTAATTAATCTCTTAATTCATCTCAATTTTTTTTTTTTGCTATTAATGAATGACTATAATCAAAACATAACACATAAACATTTAATCCTTAATTCATGTACTAAAATTTAATATCGACTATCACAATAAATGATTTTACAAACTATTTTCGAAAAGAAGCTTTTAATTTATGAATTATTGAATGATGTGACTAACACTGTTCGGCACGAGCGATTTCAATTTATCTAGTCAGCTCATGTTTATAATAAAGGTGGATTGTCATTGGAACTAATGGTACGGAAAAGCAAACATACGTAATACATATTTTCAAAATTGGTTCAGCAATCTGATACATGGCAAACATCTATTTGCGACAGATTAGTTTAAATGCTTGCATCAAATTATTAAAACAAAAGGAACAAATGTGCGTAAAATTAAATTTAAATCCTTTATCAATAAAGCAAAACAGAAAATATATGGATAAAATTGTTACAACTTTTTTAAGAGCCAATTGTATTTTTTCTATTTAATGAAGAGTGCTTGAGTAGATTGGCACGGTGGAGATAAGACCACCCCATCTCTACACGGTGGTAAATGTCATAGAGGAACAGAGGAACAAACGACGGGTTAATTGATTGTAATTGGCAACCTCCACCCATGGACACCTGCAACTTAAGAGCCGTAAGAGCGCTGCCGGCGTTTGAGGGTTAGAAGGGGGAGTATGAGGAGAGGGAAATGGGAAGGGGAAGGAATTGGGCATCACTCATTCGTCAATACAAGCACTGTTTGTCTGCCGGTCGCCTGTGTATTACTCTGGTTGACATGCTCCCTCCGTTCGTAGGCATGCCTTAACACAGGAAAAATTATTTTATATTACAAACTTAAGACAATTTGAAGTGCAACTATGATTGCCAAATGTTGTATTTATGTCGTTTTTCTGGCAATTAATAATAATAATACATTGGGCCTAGTCTGTTAGTCCAGCAGTAGATAGTGAACCTGTCTGCTAGAGTGTTATGTGTCAGGGTGTAATTTGTCTGTGTATATAGAAGTATGTAAGTATGTTTATCAGCTGTCTGATTACCATAGTACAAGCTCTGCTTTGGAATCAGCAGGCCGTGTGTGAGATGTATCAAGTTATAGTTATAAGTTAAGTATAATACAGACGTACGTATTTGCTTTGTTATGCCGGCTTCAACACCGCAACATCCTGTTTTAGGGTTAAATATATATTATATATATATAAAATAAAGTCAAGATATGTTCATAGTACACTGACTGGCTCTTGCATTTGAAAATTAAAAATCGTTCTTTTATTTTCATTGTTAAATGTTATATTTTTTGTGTTGGTTGATTGATTGGTTTACTAATAAGGAATTCGCGAGATGATTTATTTTCTTATACGTGAAGGCTTAACATGAGCTGTATGAAAATAAAAATAAAATTATATCAATCATTGTATCCAACTATGATTATGTGGGAGTCTCGATAATAAGACCCTTTGTTGAGAGGATGAGTTTTACTAGATAGATAGTCACTTCAAGATACATGCAAGTTCTTTCCTGTTTCAATATCAGCGGGAGACGAACAGTTCCTCTGACCGGTACAAATCGCAATTCAATTTCAGCAGACAAGGGTAGACCGGTATTGTATTAAACTGACGCTGAATCGAGATCTCTAGAGAGACAAAATAGTACATTGTAACTAAAGTAAACCTTAAAAAAATAATTTATCATGGTCTGAACCTCGCTGATGTAAATTCTAATTTGTTGGTAGGAAGTTGAAAGAAATGCTACCAATATTTTTTTTCCATCTTATACAAAACTATAACATACATAAAACAAAATAATTATACAAAAAAAATATATTACTTACAGTAATCCAATACCAAAAACAATTCAAATAAGGAAAATATCGCAGTATTCTTCATTTTCGCAATACTTTTCTTAAATTAAACAACAAAATATTAATCTGTACATCTATACTCGACGAGGTCGGATATTCGTTTAAATCAAATTCACATAAACAAGCAATTGCGGACCTTATTTATTTTCCTGTTATCTGTATTATGTGGTTCTTATGACATTCGTCTTCTGTACTACAACCAGAAACACAAGTTTTTTCGCTTAACTACTTGACCGAGGTGAGCGTACTTACTAATCTCTTACATAGTTAGTAAACATCCTTACATATACTCACGCCCGTATCCGTGAAGAGGTTGGCAGAGATGTAATTAACGCCCACATTTAGCCCATTACTATTTCAATCACGTAATAGGGGACAAGCCTATTGCCGTCTTCTGGGCATTAGAGTTTATTGATTGAAAAGGGACGATAACAAGTGAAGGAAACTAAAATTGATCGTACATAGTATAATAAATGGATTGGGGAGCAAAAGCAAAAACTCAAGCAAGGCAAGGTTGTACATGTATAATATTATATGCTGCGTATATTTGAGAAAATATTTTTATATTATATGTAAATTGAGTAAAATGGCTTTTAAATTTAATATTACTTTTTCACTCGACGTAAACGGAATGTACGTATTACATAATAAAAAAACAGCAAACGCAACTTGTACAGGCATTAAAAAAACAAGTATATGATCTATTTTCGGAGAGTTTTTGTGAATGTTGTCCCCAAAGGATCGAACCCAGAACACTAGGCGCTGCAGCGTAGTGGCGAGGTGACCACTTAAACCGCTACGCCATTCATGCGTTAGCGAGCAATGAGCAATGACAAACATTGAGTGAGCAATGACACTCAAAATAAATACATAACCTTAAATAAAATAACTAGCATAATTACCCAGAACCAGGATTGCTAACGCTAAAGACTCAGGCGCTTCAATATAATTCAAAACCTGTACAACATGCAAGTGACGTAACTATTAACCTAGTTTATCAATAAAATCATTTGTTTTGTGTAACATCGACCGATTAAGTAACTTCATATTTGTGTGTCACATCATGTGTATAATCCATGTTAAATCAAGCATTTTGACCTTTCAGCGCCATCGTCAACGCCCCTTGGAGTACAAGTGCAACAGACGGACAATCCAGGAGAGTTGACAGTGTCATGGCTGCCACCTCCAAGGGAGACCCACAATGGCTTACTTCAGGGTTACCATGTCAAAGCGGTTCCGAAAATTAGTGGAGAACCAGGTTATTGTAAATAATTGTCTTTTGTTATTTTACTAATTTGGTAAATAAGTACTATTTTATGTCATCATGTTCAACAAATATAAATGATAATGTGAGCGTCGTATCACCGGTAACCTTATGTTGCAATGCATTCTGTAATCTATTACTTCTTTTACATTACAAAGCAGAATATACTTGATCTAATTTGCAAGAGAGCAGAAACGTTTTCTTAGTACTATATTTTATTAATTTGTATAAAACTTTTCAGTTCCAAATGACTCGCAAACAAAAATGGTAAAAGTAATGGCCAGAAAAGGCAAACACGAGACAACACTCAGCGGACTGTTGAAAAATATGAGGTAATGTATTATTTGAATTAAGGTATTAAAAAAAACATATGTGAGTAACTTACAAATTTTAATTTATAAGCACCGCCCTCAGCAACAGTAACATTTATTAACGTCACTAAGTATATTGTACTCAGCGACGTTAAAAAATATATAGTACATATATATATATATATATATATAGACAGCCCATTCTTCTATTATTTATAATCAGTACGCATTATTTGTTCAAAGTATTGGTTGCATTTTACAGATATGCTGTATCAGTGAGTGCCTTCAACTCAGCTGGGAATGGCCCTTTTTCTTTGCAAGTCTACCAAACAACAAGGGAAGGGGGTAATATTATTAATTAAATATTGCAGTGATATTTTATATATGAAAAATACTGTTTTGTAGTCAGTATTAATAAGTGTTTATACTATGCTATTGCAAAAACCTGCTATCTGTAGCACATAACATTGAAATCCAGACTAGGTTTTCACTGATTATGAAAATATTTTAAATAAAATATTTTTTCTTGATTTCAATCAATCATTTATGCTTCTCTAAAGAAGACACCTCCCGCACTAGGATTAATTCCTGTATCGCGGGGGACTTAAGAAACATTCAAGCAACGGACACCAAGAACACTCAGACTTAGAACAACAATTTGAGGATTACCCAAAGCATTGTCCCGTGCGGGGATCAAACCCACAACACTTGGCGCTGCAGCGAGGTGTAGTGTAGGTAGTGGCGAGATGACCTTTTAAGCCGCTATGCCTTCCGTCAGTATTGAACAGGTAGAGTCATGCTTAGGCACGAATAAGCCGGCTAGACCGGTGGGATACCACGGCCTTACAGTAAACGGTTCCCCGAAATTAGTGAAGTGTACGGAGGCCCACCCCCTCTCCTATTTCCTCTCCTTTTTCAAATGTCGTCATCCCGGCTCTCTTCTTTCCTATTTCCTCATCCCGACTCTCTTCTTTCTCATCTCCTCATCCCGACTCTCTTCTTTCCCATCTCCTCATCCAGACTGTCTTCTTTCCCTTCCAAGAATCACCCTCTCTCATCACTAATAAGGGTGGACAGCGCACTTACGACTCTTGAATTGCTGGTGTCCATGGACGGTGGTTGTCAGTTACCATCAGGTGACCTGTCTGTTTTTCTGTCCCCCGATTTTATAAATTTACCTAACAATCCTACAAGAAGCCTTGCCTTTGCTACTGTCCTTTTTTGCTTACTTGTGGTCATTATATTTCAGCACCCGAACAGCCGCCAACAGGCGTAGAATGTCGAGGAGTGTCATCATCATCACTGAGGATTGCATGGCAACCGATCACTTCTCAGGGAGCTTCGTTACTGGGTTACTTAGTTTATTATAGCACTGAAGGTTAGTCTATCTTTATCACCCTTATTGTTACAGTAGATTGAAAGATATCAAATCAAATCGAATACTTTGTTTGCATCTCACATCTAGGTACATAACAGTGTTATAATGTAATCATTTTGTGAGCATTGGGTTATTATATGTGTTATATATAACTTATATTAGGTGTTCAAATTTGATAGAAATAACTCTGCATGTATTTTATAATTTTTAAATTATTCCTAGTAATAATAAAACAGCATTAGTAATGGTTATGCTAATATAAGGCTTAGTATTGACAAACAAAATGGCTGCATGAGAATGTCACAAAAACAGTTTTGGACGGTTAATAATGTCAACAAAAATACGAGTAGTATTTTTAAATAGTAGTTAAAAAAATAAAAAATTAATATTATAAATAGCATGCAATAATGGTTAAATAATTATATAATTGGATTAATTGAAATTATTATCTTAAATAAATGTAATTGCAATGTAATTGGTATCATAAAACAGATATATTTTTAAAGTGCTTTTAAATGATTACATCAACATTCAGTGCATGCATTGAACGTTAGCTTTACAGTGGGTGGTTTTATTTTATAATGGCATAAAATTGCAAACGAGCAGACGGGTCAGCCACTGGTAAGTGACGACCGCTGCCAGTTACAACAGTGCGCCGAGAGAAGGTGAGGGGGGGCAGGACACAGAATTTCGGACTTCGGTACCCTAATTAACTCTGTAAATATACCAACCGGTTTTACTGTGAGACCTGGTATAAGTATCTATAAATTTGGTTTTGGATTGATTTACATAAATGTTTACAAAACTGTGAGAAAGATAGTCAGTTGTATATACATGCCGAGAGACTTATTTATATTTGTAGATTCGCTAAAGTTTATGAACAAAAGCAACTTTTTAAGTCGAATACTAAGAATATGATACTATCCCGCGACACATGAATTAATCCTTAAGCGGGTGTTGCCTTTTCGAACGAATAAAAATACAAAAAAAAATATTAAAAAAACAACTCTACCTAAGTTGAGATTTGGAGAGAGTAAACTTACCTCATGATATGGCAATTAATTTTGATTTTCAGATGGACCCTGGCAAAATATAAGTTCTCCACATACTGAGCTCTACCTACAAACGCTATTAAAGTATACCAATTATTCAGTGAAGGTGGCAGGTTTCTCAAACTATGGGCCAGGACCTTTCTCCTTTCCTATTGTTTGTACTACATTACAAGATGGTAAGTATTTTTAAAAAACTTTAAATTATTAGGAGGTTCTGTATTCGTCTGAATGTATATTTTATTTTTATGTAGGTATGACCGATTTTCTTTTTTTTATTTGAGAGAATATACTCATTTTCCATCACTGTGATGGACCACCATTGTAACCAAATCAAGTTTTTTTCCTGTGTCGCGGGGGGCTTTACAAACATTCAATCAACGAACATAAATAACACCCAGACTCGGGACAACTATTTGTGGATCACACATATTTTTGTTGCGTATAGGAGTCGAACCCACGACCTCCGATTCAGCAGTCAGGGACACTACCAACAGGCCCGTCGGATTTGTCAACATCGTACAACAGGCGTCGTCGTTGTTAGATTATGGGACACTAAGGAAATTCCAAATAAGCAAGCGGAGCAAGAACAGCACTTATGCGTAGAAGTACATGTGTGTATGGCTGCAGTAATTTATAATCTTGAACATGAGTGCATTCAAGAGCTACTCAAAAGATTTTTTGGATATCAATACCATTCTGTAATAGAGTTCGTATCGGAGAAATTATAATTGAGTGTATAGTTTTAATGAGTACAATATATTACTGTTAATATAATACAATTATAATAACTATATTACTTATTAGTATTATGACATTATCAATTTAATACTTTTATTGAAATTGATGTAAAAGTAATTGTCTTTTTTATCAAATAGGGGACAACACCTACAGAAAGTTAAATGTCATACAGAATCCTCTTATAAGTCTGGTTTTGTTTAGTAGTGCCGTGTGAGTGGGAAATAGTCTTTCATAAACAAATAAAAATAAATTGTTATTATTATTATTTCTAAAATATTATCAAGAACAAGGAGTCGGTCAGAATTAGTTAGTCGTGAAGCTCATTGCATGTTCCAAGAAAATCTATCTACACTTTTAACGTTTTTGTAAAATACGATTAAATATGGCGAAATGGTTTCAGCCCCTGGTCCACCAGCAGCCATAAAGGTGTTAGTATCTTCAGCTACGTCACTACTCGTCAGTTGGAAGAGACCAGAGCAGCCGAATGGAGATATCACACATTATACTGTTTACGTAAAATCTATGTCGAGGTAAGTATCTAATATGCTGGATGACTGCTAGAAGTAGAACGGACAGTAAAATGTATTTAGCATCGGTAGTTTCTTAGAGATTTTACTGAAAGTTAATATATAAATATCAATTGGAATTAGATACTTGGCGTGTTTCATTATAATTTTAAAGAAGTGTTTAGCAATAGTTGAGATGTTAAGGTTTTGATCTGGAAATTATTTTTTTAATTACTATACAAACAGTCAATTATATTTAAAAATAATATTTTGTCGCAATTCCAGCACAATATCTCCTCAAAGCTACCGAGTGGATCCTGCACAGGACAATATACAGCGCCACCTCACATTTTCAATATCAGGTTTATCGACTGGACGACAGTATGAAGTTTTTGTCAGAGCTCACACTGAGGTCGGTGAAGGAACACCGAGTATCAGAGTGCATATAGATTTGGGCTCAAAAGGTGCGTGATATGATTTTAATTTAAGTCTCGGGATTTAGGATTCATTCCTGTGCCGCGGGAGACTTTACAAACATACAAGCAACGGAGACAAAGAACACCCAGAATCAGAACAACAATTTGAGGATTACACATAGTGTTTCTGTCTCATATTAACGAATTAGTTGCCTACATAACTGAGACCAATCTATTTGGTAACAATACACAATTTTTTTTATGGGCAAAAAGCTTCTGGAGAAGCGCATGGTGGTGCAGTGCCAATCATTCATGTTTTGGGGATAGACATTTCGGAAATCATTTTAAAGTCTCTAGTTTACTTAAATGATGTACGTAATGTTGGTGACAGTAGTGGGCAAATCTTCATCTACGTAGACGATGCTTTTTTTTAAAGCATGGGGGGACAAATTAGTAGACGGGTCACCTGATGGTGAGTGACTTCCGCTGCCCATGAACACTTGCAACTCAAGAGTCGCAAGAGCAATGTCCGCTTTTTTTTCAAACAACGGACACAAAGAACACCCAGACTCAGAACAACAATTTAAGGATTACACAAACTGTTGTCCCGTGCGGGGATCGAACCCACAACACTCGGGGCGGCAGTATAGTGGCGAGGTGACCACTTAAACCGCAACGCCATCCGTGCAGTATTCGTGAGATGTTGTAAGACTTATTAAACATTACTAAAAAGCTTCACAAAACGTTGACTTACAGCTACTCGAGCGCGCATGTATATACAACCACATACACATATAAGTATAAACACATATTTGAATATAAATTTCAAAATTATGTTTAAATAACTTAATGAGATGACAGAATTGTTGTATTGAAATTTTGGTAAGACTCGAGACACCCTGGCACAAGTACTCTCAATAACCATAAAGGGTTGATGGATGACATCGTGATTATTGTTTTTTTTAGTGGTAGCTGGTGTAGCTTCCCTGGGTGGTCTAATGTCAGTTGGAGTAGGTAGTTCTCTACTCCTGCTGTGTCAATGTGTTGGAGTACCACCACCACGAACTGTGTGGTATCACAAACATAATATCATCACGCATCATCCAAGATTCACGAGGAACCATGACGATAGCTTGTTGATAAATAGTAAGTTTACATTATAACATTTGGTATTTCCATTGGTGGTGTTTAGCAGCAGTAAATGCATGATGACTCCTGTATGTAGTTTCTGGGAAGTGCTAGAAGAACTTGAGGAAATATCCACCATACTCCTTTTTACTCACCATTTTAAGATGGGATATTATATATAAATAAATTAGTTTGGTTCACATCTGTATGTCCAACTGGTCCAAAAGTTTTACGATCCTAGTGATTCAGATAAACTCATGCTAAACTATGTATGTTCATAACATATCAAATACTTCGCAATTGTATATAATATCAGAACTGCTTTAGAACATGAAGATAATTTAGGTATTTTTAGTTTAAAAACAGCATATTAGAAAGGTCTGAATTATCCGCTAAAATTTCCAGATATCGATCAATCTTTAAGTGGCAACTACACCTGCTTGGCCAAAAACTTGTATGGATCCGACTCAGTGTCGTATACCGTGTCAGTGCTCCCGACGCCAGAGCCGCCGAGCCTGCGAGTGACGTCACATAAAAACGCCATACACTTGCAGTGGGATGTACCTACCAAACTGGGTGGGAAGGTGCAGAAAATTAGTAAGTTTTTAATATACATGGTCTTATTGGAGTTGGGTTCTACATGTTTGAGATCGATACTGCAACTGCACTTTCGACATTTAGTAAACTGAATTATTTATCATAAAAAAAGTTAACGATACCATACTAATAACGTATCATACAGAAGATCAGCGAAAGCAACTGACTTACCCATAATTTTCAATTTACTAGTATTTCTTTTCGATCGCGAAGGCTTTCTTATTAAGGTGAGATACCTTAAGAAGAAAGGGTGTTGTATAATAAGATTTAAACAAGTATTAATTACTTTGCAGTTTTTTAGATTTAGTCACATCTATTTTGGAAGAAAATGATGTAGTTAATAAATAAATATGATATTGTTTCTTGACTCAGACACTTGTCACTAAAAATTTTATTTTCAGGTTATAATTTAACTTGGAAAGAAGCAAATGGTAGCTGGCAAGAGTCTTGGTCTAGTCGCACTTCACTGCAGGGTATTCAGGAGTATACTCTTCAAGGTTTGAAATGTGGTACAAAGTATTCAATACGAATGACTGCAGCAAATAGTGTTGGTGCTTCGCAGCCAACTTATATTGATGCCACTACTTTAGGTGGAGGTAGGTAGTGAAAATTGTTAGCTTCTTACCTAAATCGGGAACAAAGACTTTTTCATTATGGACTATGTTTTTTTTTATACTATAGGGGGACAGACGAACAGACGGGTCACCTGATGGTAAGTGACACCGCCGTCCATGGACACTTGCAACTCAAGAGTCGCAAGTGCGCTGCCCGCCTTTGAGGGTGATGAGGGATGGGGGATGCAGGGAGCGGAAAGGAGAGAAGAGAGATGAAGAGATGGAAAAAAGGAGAAAGGAGATGAGGGGAGAGAAAAGAGGGGAGGGGGAATTGGGCCTCCGGAAACCTCACTCAATGCGGGGAAATCACAACCGGTTTTCTGTGAGGCCGTGGTATCGCACTGGTCGAGCCGGTCCATTCATGCCTAAGCATGGCTCTACCACTGAAATGTATGAAATGGTTTCGGCAATCGGCTTTTATTTTATTAGGTCGTTGACAAAATTGAAAAACTCCACTTTTCATTTAATTTTTCAACCAAGCAAAAGTCCAAATGTCAAACTATACGCAATATTTTACAGTTCTAAATATTCCATTCGGCTTCTATCATTAGTTTTGACCTATCGATATTGTTGCTCGTAGTTTTTTAAAGTAGGTTTCACTACGAGAGCGATTAAATGTAAATTTCGAACCCAGAATTGTCTGAACATTTGTTTTCTGTCTGAACATTTGTTCTTGAGGATATAGCCAATGCGTATGTTAAAATAGAATTTACTTATTATCGGCTGCAATTTTTTCACAGCTTTAAACCTGCACTTTTTGTTGAAATCTTTTTTTTTCGTATGTTATTAAAATTCTAGTTAGAATTATTGTCTGATTACAATTGTGCGTACGTTGTATGTTTGCTGCAGTTCCAATGTCGCCAACTACCACTGAATGGTTCTGGAGTAACGCCACCCATATCTACATTCAGTTAAGCGGATGGGATGACAATGGCTGTGAGATCACCAGGTTTGACGTCGATTTCAAGGAGTATGGCAGTAAAATGTGGAAAAAGGCTGATAATAGATTGGTATGAATTTTTGACCTTGTCTAGTTCTTTATTTTATTTTGCACGCCTATGCCAAGTTGTTTAGAATCATTCCTGGGTACTTTTATTATTAGGGGCTATTGTCAAACCGTGCATAAGTAGTGGGTGATTCTTTTCAATGATTATCTACACTTTATCTATTAACTAATCAACTAGTTTAATATTTTAAAGTAAAATATCGGTTGTTTCTTGAGTACATAAAGAAGTTATAATCTTTTTTTTTTATTCCAGCCCATCCTGGATCAAACCTGGAGCCATTATATTTCGCCTTCAATTTTGAATCAACCAAATTCTTTTGTGCTAGCAGAACTAGCACCAGCCCAATGGTACCAGATGCGCGTGACCGCTGAAAATGCAGCAGGAATCTCTACATCATTATATAACTATGCAACTACCACTGTACAAGGCGGTACGTATAGTCAATGATCACTATATAGTTTAATTGTAGGTTAGAGAGAACGAACAGAGGAATTCTGATCAGAGGATCAAATGATAATCTGGTTAAAGTTACGAAGTCGGAGGGGGAGGGCAATGCAAGTCTGCCAAACATTTGACATATGACATAAGAAGATAGCATGAAGACGGCATTCTTATTAAGTTTGAAGCTGTTACATAAGTCGAGTAAAAAAAAAGAAAATAACCGCCTTAAATGAGCCTTTAAAATCCCGATTTGGCACCGAAAATCGATCGATAAGTGGTGGAGTAATATTTTAACATACAAAACTAAAGATACATACATATATACAGTCCAACATAAAAATCTAGTTGCTTTCCTTAAAAATGTCCAAAAACGTATAAAAAGCACAACAATACTTTTAATAGGTCATTATAGAGGATGTTATTTTAGTTATGCAATTACTTTTTGTTACAGAATCCATTGGACCGCCGTCGGAATTCTTTGATCTGAACATGTTAGTGATCATCTGCAGTTCAATTTTATTGATGATCTGTTCATTGACCTGCGTCTATATCTTGGTTAAACGGCATAAGTAAGTATTTGGTTGGAAAGAAAATATATCGTATCGTTGAATGGTCTCGACCCCTCCATGCTCGGAACGCAAGGTTGTAAAGGACATGTACCAGGTGGTACATGTCCTTTACAACCTTGTTTCTCGTGGACTCCATGCGGAAAGAGTCGTACAACGTTTCTTTCTGCTTCAACATTCAGAATATTGGGCTATGTAACTATGTAAGTATTTTGGCCTTTCCGATATAAGACACGGCCAGATTATAACATAAATAAATATAAACTTTTGAATGTAAAAGTTAACTATTGTTAAAATAAAACTACAAAAAAAAAATCTAATAAATACATTAATAAAACAATAAAAATAAAACAAAAAATAGCACCGTATAGTAATAAAAATATTCATAACGTCTAGGCAATGTGATAATTTAATTTATTCCTAAATGAGCGAAATATTTTATTTCAGTCACCAACACCTAACAGAATACAGGAATTCCTTGACGGCAGAATGCAAGTCAGAACGAAGTAACGTTACAATGAATACGCCTCAAAGTGTACCTCCAGATAACATGAACAACAGAGTATATAGTACACCTGTACATCTAACTGCTGATAGTAAACACGGTAAGGTAATTTTCAAGAATATTAATAACAATATAATTGTGAAATAGCTATGACAGTACATTTTTGACTATTCAAAGTTATTTTATTAACTAAAACGCCGTATCAGATAATTTTGAGCGGCTAATGAATATTTATCAGCGAGCCTTACACTCAAAGGCACTGTCTCCTTAAAGTCTAATGCTTACAAGCGCTAGACTACGGCCTTGGTATGATAACCCCTTCTGTTCTTCTCGAAATACCACGTTTTACGACTTAACTTATTACGAAACTGAAAGCTATATTCTTCCCATTCTTCTATCTGAAGCTATTGAAAAAATATTAATTCATTTAAGTTTTAGGTTTATGTAATACGTTACCAGTCATTCGAATCATAAAATGTATACCTTACAGAGTTGTACGAGATAAGTCCATACGCCCAGTTTGCGATCGGTTTTCGCACATTCGGACATGTAGACAACCAAGAAGTACCCAGCAGGTTACATCTGCCGGGTAATAGTAAATCTAGATATGACAGCGGTAAGTGTAAAATATATTATTTCTTTGACCCTATCATTTAAACTGAAGTTAGAATTTGTCTCCATCTCATGGGATAGACAGACCAACAAAAACAAAAAAAAAACATGCTCATGGTTGCTAGAGTTCTGCTAACAGTTACTTGCTGCTAGTGGCTATAATTTAAGAAGGTAGGTTTTGGGATCTTCTTCAAACTTTGACCAACTTTTTTCATGTCTGACTCAACTACCCTGTTGCCATTTCTGGAACTATAATCGCGTTCAAGTCCCAAGATCAAGTCATCTCTAAAACCGTCCCTCTCTGAGAGATTGGCCACAACTAAAAAAAACTTATTTCGATATCGTCCAGGAAATATAAATATTTGCAAATATATATTTGAATGTTCACGGTGTATTTTACGGATGGAGTAGAATAAGACACCTTCCCGTACGTGTCGTAAGAGGTGACTAAAGGTCCTTTAGTCATCTCTTTCGACACTCACTTTGTCTATCAGAAGGTATATACAGTCAGACAGTGTCTGATTGACAGCGATAGAATTGCCACCTGTCACTTTAGTGGTACTTCATTCTAATTAGCAAAATATGAGTGGAGGGAAAGTGTTTCGACCAACATGGCGATCATATTTTTGGAGACTGTTTTTTTCCCTAGAAATACTTGACATTGGCAGAATCTCTGCGTTGAATATAAGTCGAAGTCGAGTTGAAGTCATAATTAAATATGAGTGTTTAATAGGTTTTCAGGGATGCAGACGTGAGAGTAAGTATTTGATGTGTTTAACAAACAGGCGAACTCTTACATTACAGAAACAAGCTTCCAAATGAGATCGGAGTCTGAAGAAAGTGACTGCGTATCTCGAACAACAACACTAAAGAGTGCACCAAGAAGTAAGTAAAATACTGTTTGTTAGACATAGTGTTTCATGTCTCGATAAGGTACATTTAATTCTTTAATTGGATACGGTTTGTTCTCGGTAACCTTACTTTTTTAAATTAATATAATTATATCCGACAAGAGTAACAAAACCCGGAGAATGAATTCTCTACACGGAAAAAAACTTTTTTTTTTCTGTGTCAACGTATTTCTAATCTTTGATGCAGTTAATTAAACATTATAACTAAGTACCTAATACTGTTTACCACACGACTGCGCAAAAAGGAGTATATGTTTTTCTTGGAAGCGAAATAGTTTAAATACATTTCGATATAACGTCATGAAAAAAGTAGGCAGTTAATATTTCTGCCATTTTTACCGTACCCTAGCCGGCAAGAAACGTCCGTAACGTTAAACAAAAAAGGCGTTAGATTTTTTTATTTATTGATATTACTGCTATCTAGTGTTTCTATTATAAACTGCAAGGAAGTTTAGGGATTTTTGTTTAAAAACAAAATATGGTGTAACACTGCCATCTAGTAAAAGTATTATAAACAACGGAAACCTTTGAACCTTTCTATATAATAAGAAACTTCCTTTCTATCTGGTGTCCCACGACACCGCACGATTTATTAAAAAAAAAAATACTTTTTATCTTCCAGAGTCCTGCAGAGCACCGCATCATAGGTAGCCAAGACGTTAACCAATCAAATATTTGACAATTTGGAATGGTTGTGTTCATATCATGTTAATATACATTTTACAATAGTAGCATAGTTATTCTACATGTGAAACTTTTAATAACGAGAAATAGTCACTATTATAGTTTTGAATATATTTGATTTAGAAGATCTTTGATCTCAATACAATTATTTATTATTGCCTATCAATAAGAACGGTAATTATTATTGATTTTCTCAAATGTTGCAAATCTCATCTAAATGTAATGTAGAATAAGTTTTATTACATATGTATAAGATGTATAATGTAGATAATTTATACTAATGAAATGTATAAATGAATTTAGATATTTAATCCTAAATATCTTTTTTAAAGTTTTAAGATAAAAAATGGTAACTATAACTTCGTTTTTAAATATTCAAAAATATTGTTTTTAATTTTAATTGTACTGTTGAAAATAAAAATAAAAATCATAAAAGTCATGTTTAGCTGTAAATGTCTTTACATTTTGTTATGTATTGAGAATCATCAATATGGTTAATTTAAATAAACATAAGTAGATAATCTAAAGATATTCAGTTTCATATTTTTCAGACATTTCATGTTGTGTGTTGTAGTTGTTCAAATTACAAGACTTTTTTACAAAATTATGAATTATGTTCACAAATCAGAAATGTAAATTTAGTGTCAATGCGTGATAAAATAATAAAAATAATATATGTATGTACTTACATATGATAATGAAGGGATTTAAGCAGGCATCTCAGAAGCTCCTTTTCGCCAAAACAAAATTATTCCCAAGCCTATTGCTATCATCCTTGCACTGAGCAAGGATGATAGCAATAGGCATATAGTCTGATACATAACAGTCCCAACCTTTGGTCGCTTTCTACGAAACAAGAGGAAAGAGTGGGTGGCAATTCTACTCCATCAATAACCACAAATTAATATCTTGTGTAGTGAAATGAACCGTATCATATATTGTGGTATATCATAGTATGCACTTATGCAACATAATTTCGTGTGGCGATCGCACCCTGAAATTATTTGTTTGACATTAGTCTTGCGATTTTTGTGAAATTAAGAAATTTAATTTGCATTTGAGGAAAATGTATGCTTACATTTAGACGTGCAATTGTTTGTGAAATGAATAGCATGAAATTAAATTTATGACTCTAAATCCGTAATGTACATAAAGAGTTTATAATTGTACTCGCACACCCTGTGATAATGTCAATCACGTCTGTAGATATATCACTACATATATGTATACACACTCACGCCCTTCGTAAATTCTCTTACTGGTTTTGTTTTAATATTCGCCATGCCAAATCTTGGCGCACATATCTTTATTTAGAGTCTAGTAAAGTACTAGATCGCGCGGTTGCCTACACCCATTAAGTATGTTTTAGCAACTATTAGCGTCAATGAAATAAATTTACTAAGAACCAATTAAACTTTTATATGATTTTTAAAAGGCAGCTAAAATGTATACATTGCATTTTTTAAGTATAATATAAGAGAATGTCTGAAATTAATGAAACCAGAATATACTAGAAAAAATTTAAACTTAATTATCTTCAAAAGACTGATTCTTTAACATTTATTTTGTAACATGTAAATCCTTGATTTACTATAGAAATAAAATTTCGAAAATATTAAATGTTAGCAACTATACCGACTTTCGTTTCTTTTTAGATCCACCATTCACTTAAGCAAATTTCAAAGTTAAATTCTATATCCCTTAAGACTTGTATTTTTTTTTTATGTTTAAGATCAACACAAAAATGTTACTGCAAAAATAGGTCACTTGTGAAAAGCAAAACCTGAAAGAAAATTATGCTTGTTTGAAAAATACTTGTGTCGAACCATAACCACCCTTTCTGAAATAGTTGAGCTTAATAAGAAGAAATCCGCCAAACAAACTTAAAGCGACCCTTTTATTTTTTCATAATGAATTGTTTTTTTTTTTTTTAATTACAAATTGTTCAAAATATATCCTCATTTCACCTGCTTATTAGTGGAGGTATTGAATTTAAAAAATAAGACGCTGTATATAAATAAAATATGTTTAAATAGAGAGAATGTCATTGACAAATTTAAATTGGTAAAACCTTGTTAACTTTCATCATGACAGATACTGTAGTTAGAGCGCTAGAGAAAGGCAGATGTATTTCATACTTTGTTAATTTACTTGCCTAGTGCATTAGGTGAGTACTTACTTAGCTCTGTCAAGGTAAGAAATTATATTTTAAGTGTTGGTTACCACTCTGCAACCGCCTTAATCTTGTGCCTTAGTTGTTTTGCTATTGACTATATTCAAATGCATTATTTTTTGTATGAGTCACATCAGAGTACCGCTTAACCTACTGCGATAGAGCTTACTCCCCATCTAATGTACATTAGGGATAAATAGTAAGTGGACAGACTTTGAGATGTGTCGTACTCACCGGTCAGTAGGAAAGAAGGCAACGCTTCGCGAGTTTTCCGGAAAACTGAAACTGAATCATTAGAAGGTGAGATAATGCGCTTTTCTATGTGCACGTTATCTGTTTCCTTCCAAGTTTACAATACTAAGTATAGATGGCGTTGTCCTTCTTTACAACTTTATTTATGATATTGGTGTTTTTTCGTTTCTAAACTACGTCAATAAAATTGTTTGTTAAAAAACCGAATATGTTTAGAGATGTTGTTTGCTTATTGTTTTTTTAATATTAGTGTTAACGTGGTGGACCTCTGTGGTTTTTATGTCTAACGCTAGATGACGCTCTTTTAAAATGTTGCCTGAGAATATTTTGTTGTTTTAATACGTGCCAACATGCGAAATTCATTCAAAGCGTATATTATTCGTATCTAACATTACAATCAAAGTAGTTGGTAACAATAAATATTGGTAAATATTAAATTATACCTAATTCATATCTGACTTGACACAAGCATTTATATTTTCATTGGGTTATGTACTACCTATCAGTAAGATTCGATTCAATTGAATACTAACCCATATGTATCATAATATCAGTATAAGCCTATCGCCGTCTGCTGATTTACGAAGGCCTCTACTAAAGAGCGCAAACTATCCAAGATTTGGGTATGTCCGCATCCATCCTCTGCCACTTATGGCCACTTATAGACAAATCGTCACCGCATTATGTTATAGGCAATTAGTAAACTTCCTTTGAATCACACATTCTTATCCTTAATCATGGCATACTTAATTATATAAGATCTTAAAGCATAATTCTAAAACTTCTTTGACCAATACGCGTCAAGCTTCGTAAAAAAGCGTTCAAATGTTTGAGTGTCTAACAAAAGTCTATTAAACTTAGAGAAGGTTAGAAAACTTTTGCAGAACAAGTTTTAGCGGATATCGCTTCAAACAACCATTTACTTGGGATGTGCAGTCAGCCGATAAATTGGCAGCGGCTCTCTAGAGAAGAGAGTAGTTAGAGTTTATTAATAGTTGCGCCTTACGGAACCACCATTTGTATATTAATTAATTATAGAATAGGTTAATTTCTTGTGATCAACTCAAAATTTCTACGATATTCATTTTTAAAGTCAATGAGATAAAATATTTTTCACAATATGTAGATTTTTATGAACTAGAATTTCTATAAATTGGTTTGTAAAGACGTTATAAACATTTCTTACGTGTTCTGATACCTAATTAAGTCAGTAAGTATCTTCGAGTGTATATTTTGAACCCACCATTTTTACCAGTTAAAACTTTATACAAATCTGTTCATCCTTTTTGATTTGATTAAGTTACAACAGCCATACGACTCTTGTGGTATGTCAATAAAAAGTAGGTTATGTTCTTGCTCAGGGTTCACATTAACATATTTCATCAAAATCGGTGCAGGCTTCAAAATTTTACAGACAGATGACAGTTGTTTTTACACTTTTAATATTTTTAATTTTAATACAATTAGGAACATAAAAAAGGACATAGGTTACCTTTAATGCAGAAAATAATACCGTTTCTAAGTTAAAAACTTGAAACAGTGTAGCACAACTTTTCTTCCAGAAGGTAAAAAAATGTCAAATGACCGAGAAGACTTCTGTTTGTTAATATATTAGTCAACATAAGACAAATAATGTAGAGAAGAAAAAGTAGTAATAAAGTCGGTGATGTTCTGATAAAGGGCAGGTCAGAAGTATCTGTAGCCGAAGGGGCTTGTATGAAAGGTGTAATGATAGGTGATAGAGAGCTCATGAGGTATGTAAATATACACAAGTGGCGAGCTGTTGTCTTTGCCAACCTCGAAAGAAAAAAGGCATAAGAGGCGTATGTTTATGTAAAGAGCTGTAAAATGGAACGAATTTAAGCTTCTCAGGTGTTGAAAGAAGAACTAAGAACAATTCACAAATGCTCTACTTTTCTATTGTAAGTTGTAAGGTGATGCTGACTGATGATTTCATTATTCAGACTAGAATATATATTTTTTTGTTGGTAATTGCACAACTTATGATTGTCTGGAATAATTTGGTAAGTACGATTTTTATAAAAATATATAACTCAATAATTCTAGCTGTCTCTGCATGTATCGGTCTGTCTAAAGCTATTATTAGACCTTAGCAAGCTCGAAAAATTATTACACCTACAAAAATGTTCTTCATAAAAAATCTTAATCTTTGAAACGAGAGTATCCAAATTGGTAAATACGTTTTCGGGATTGCATTTAGCAACACGTTTAGCCCTTCATGGGAGAAGGATTGGGTGGATGTCCCTGATTACCCTTCACTTACCTTCACACACACAACCTTACCTTCACTCACTCGGTGACACACAATTTGCTTTACAACTATTATATAAAAGGAACACAATCAAATCCTACGTAAATATATAGCTATCCTTCACATTTAAGTACCCATATTCCGATAAATTATTGTGCAAACAGACCGACTATTACACACATAACCAAACACTTTCGTTCAAACCGCGTCACCTTGAGAACTTTGATAATATAAAGTTGGGCTTCTGACTTTGCTCCTACTACTAAGAATTGTTGAAATCTCGATTCTTTATTTGCTTTAATTTTTAGTTGAGATGATGTTCGTAATACATAATACGTAAGCTTTAGATACTTAGCTAGAATTACCAAAATGTCTCTCAAAATGAACATATTTCTGAGGAAAAATCAATCAATCAACATTTTCAGACACCGAATAAAGGCGATATGCTGATTGATCACCTCTCTTAATTAATAACGTAGTAAATACTTTTTTGGGGTTTCTTTCCGCCCGCAGGAAAATTATCCTATCTATTCTAAGCAGTCAGGTAAACGAGATTACTTAATCTCTTATTTTTATACTATAATTTCGATCAACAATATTCACTTAATTTTTTAAAGGAACAAAGAAAATATATTTGTTTTTCACTTATACAAAGGCACTTATCTAAAGGGTGTAGAGAAAAATGTATTTATTATTATCAAGTAATAACAAAAGTTACATCTGCATGAGCCAAAATGGTCGTAAGCTCAGAATTTACTTATTTATTATTTGGTATTAAGAATAATAATAATAAGTTATATTGTAATAAATTTTCTTTGTTTCCCTTGACCTCCTAATACGTCCTTACTCCAAAAACTGTATCTGTATCGCCAGACTTATTTCCTCAACCTCAACTCGAAACCACTTCCTCTGAAACTTCCCAGGCTTTAAATCTAAAGCGTCTGTAGTAAGCCACAACAATTCAGCATAGTTTGTAGAGCAAACAAATAATTAATCTACAGTGGCTACAGTTTAATTGCTTGTTTGAGTTTGCCTTGATGTTCTACATCTAGTCCTCCAACATACTAAGTTAATATTTCATTGCTCTTGTCGGTGAGTTTATATTCAAAGTTTCATTCATATCTGTGTAAAACACAAGTATGTTAATAAAATATTTATCTCGTTATTAGCGACCTCATGTTGTAACTAGTATTATACAACTATCACATGTATTTGTATGTTTTCAATTAATTTTATTTTTAGCTTTTACAGCTACGATATCGAAATTATATTCTGATACATCGATATCATACATACATATATATATATATATGTATATATCAGTTCAGCTAAGGTTGACGAATGTACTAGGAGAAAAACTTCGTGTAGGGCTCAGAGCTCTCGGTTACACCCAGATAGAGTTACAGCATGCGACTATAAAGTAATTGAGCTATTGTTTAAACTATCCAATCGATCCTTAAAATTAGGATCCTTATCTTCCAATTTGCTGCCCTTGTTCTTTAAATTTTCTTTCGATATACTTCACATTGACACTGGTAGAGCCACGCTTAGGCACGAATGGGTCGACTCGACCGGTGTTATATCATGGCCTCATTGAAAACGGTTTGTGAAGCAGATTGCGTCTCCCCGAAATTTGTGGTGTCCGACGGCTCAACTCCCCCTCTCTTTTTCCTTTCCCCTGTCCCCCTCCCTTTCCCATCGCCTTGTCTGTCACTTACTATTAGGTCTGTCCATCTGTCCCCCTCTAATATATATATAAACAAATCCTGATAAAGTGTAAATTGACACCATTGGGATCTTTTTAACGTTACTGGGACCAAATCGTAATTGCCAAAATGAATATATTTCATGTCACCTCTTCCTATACCATTTATGTTGTAAAATCTTATTACAGATAAAGTTTAACTTTTTCATTTTCTTTTTAACAGACAAATCCTGCAACTACGATTAATGTAGATCATGAATCCAAGATTTTTTTGTGGACACTTTGGAATCCGGCCAATGTGTACAATAAAATAAAGGACGTTGTCCTGGCGAGCTCTTTGAACGATAGTGAAAGTATAGAAAGTAAGCATGCCTTCATTCTCTTGTTGAATAGGTTTGTCTCCAGCAACGTAAGGTCATCTATAGCAAGCGGCTTTGTTCATATTGTTATGAGACTCTTGTTGACATGAGTGGGAAAATTTATTTCTACATCATATATTTTTCATAACATGTATTTCGATACACAATCGTGACATGTCAAACAAAAAGAAAGTATGTAACAATAACCTTACATTTTATTAGTATTTTTATATCCGTCTTGTAATAGTGAGCTAAAAAAATCCCATAACATAGGGGACTAAAAGATTATATTGTATTCGACATTGTACATTTAAACTGTACATTTAAAAAAAAAAAAACAAAATAATTTGGTGTGACAGCTAGTTAATTAGTTACAATATTCAGAATTTAAAAAGTGGCTCTTAGCCATTGTTTTGAAGTTTTGTATAGTTTGGGCTTTTCTTATCTCAAGAGTCGGTGAGAGTAGAGTAGATATCTATATTTTTGTTTTTTTTTTTATTCTTACTACTTCCTGAAATTCTGCTCGAAACATTACATTCTTCTTGTCATTATATAGTCATTGATTATATTTTTCCATAATTATCTAGCATAATTATTCCGTTTCAGGTTGTTCATGACTTAAAGTGCGTAATAGACAATCGCCACGTAAGAGTCAGGAAGTAGCTTTGAGTAAATTGGTGAAAAATGGATTTGAACCATTTTCTAGATCATTATTATAACACATAATACGTTATTAATATAATTGGTCTGAGTATAAACAAGGTTCAAAACGTCAGTTATAAGTCAAAAGAAACCTCGAATGTACTATTATTAATCGGGAAATCTGATAGAAATAAATATAATGATACTAAGGCAAGTAATTATTGTGGTGAAATAACGTGAATGTATTTAATACCATACCAAATACATTACCAAAAATATTTTAATGAAAAAAGTCAACGAAATATTATACTACTATTGTGTATATACTAGTATTGGAATTTAAAGATTTACATTACGTTCAAGATATATAACTTAGAGCGCTCAGAATTCGCCAACAAACTGCTATGCAGTATGGTGATAGAAAATGCTATGCTACATATATAGGTTATAGGTAGGTTAATAATAATACGTTTGCTAATACCCAGTATGTGGATCATATGTTATATTCTCATAATTTATTATAGTAATAGTAAATAAATTATAAATAATTTTATTTTATGCTCGTTCTAGAATTATTGCGATAGAAGGATTTATCTCAGAGAAACAACACTTTCATTTTATTAATGGAAAGTACCTATATTTGTTCCAGCTTGCAAAAAGGCAGTGAGTGTAGCGACAGTAGATCCTGCATCACGCAATGAAAACTTTCCCGTCATTTCACATTGTTGCCTTCAAGTTGCAATGTTATTGTATTGTTAATAATCGCCCTAAAAATAATACTAGGGCTACATTTATTTTACACCACCTATCGTGTAAATTAACACCACTTCTATTAAAAGTGAGGTGATACTATTAAAAAAAAAAGTATTGGTGTGACAACCGCATAATTTCTCTAATAAATAATTTGACTACGTTGAGATGGCCATGGCGAGTGACAGTATTAAATAATTATGTGAATTTGAAATAAAGTCTATAAAATGATATGGGTAAGTTTTTATTTGTAATAAATCCGTTATTGAGAACAATTTAATAAATTTTGTGTACACAGCATACACTTTTCACATGTTAGTCAACTTTGTGTATAATTTTTATTTAAAGAAAAACCTATTCTTAGAATTGGTCAGGATTAATATTTATTTCTAAGGTAAGAAAAGAAGGGGTTTTTGTGAGGCTGTTAAAATGTTATTATTGGTACTTACTTATATGGTCTTTTATACATATATGTATGTATAGCAAGCTATAAAGGCAATAGTTATTTTTTTTTTAGAACCTTCTACACATAAAATTTAGCCAAAAAGTTTAAACTAGTAAAGTTGTGAGCGTGGAAATAATGTCTTGACAAGAATCAATCTTATTATAATTTGTGGATTTTTCAAGATAATTCTTAGAAGTATAAATTAATAGTCGATACACTTGTTTCTTACTTCAAATGAAACTCAGATGTATTCATTGTTATTCCAGGTTCAAATTGTAGCTCTCGTCGCAGACCCTGTTCTACCTGTAACAGTCCCTGTACTACTCTTCCCAGCATGCGATCCCGACTTCAAGTATCTGCTGAAAGAAGAAGAAAAAATAGATGCATGTGTAACAGACCTAGCAGTTTAAAAATAAGAAGACGGGAAGAAAAAGAGGTAATTACAGTAGCTAAATCGCAATTTTTTTAATTTTGACAGTGGTAGAGCCATTCTTAGGCACGAATGGGTACGGAATGAAATACGATAATAGAGTCGTCATTAAAACAAATAGCAATTAATAAAACAATCGCCAAAATAAAACATCAAAGTAATTGATTTGTTACAGGACTGCAAGTGTGGCTGTTTAGCGGAACCTGTAGAGAGTTTAAGAAACTTATCACCAGTATCCTCAAAAGAACCGACACCACCACCACAAATTACTCCTAAAAACCTCTGTCGATTTACTGTTGATGCTTATTTTACTTGAAATAAAAAAAATACCCAAATTTTCAGTTCATTCATTTCAGAAGTATTTTTCTCTTTCTCGAAAAGTATAATTACACAAAATATGCAGCTGCAAAATATGTTTTTTTATATAACAGTAGGTAGTGAAATTCTAGTCAAATGATATCTTTTCATTTCCATTTTTTTTTAATAATATTGTAAAATCGGTCTCATTCTACTCCACCAAATTAAAAAAAAAGGTTTTAGTAGTAAGTAAATTAAGACACACTTTTCGTGACCAGAAGGGTAGCCTTTTCCTTGCATAGCAAATTAGCACTGCTATTTAACGTCGTAATGCTGAGAAACAGCCTCCTGAGAACGATGCGGAAATTTTTTACGGGAATTGAAGGGATGGTAAAGAGGGGAAGAAAAAGGACGGATGGGAAAGAGGGGAAGGAAAAAAGGGTTGGCCCTCCGGTAACCTCACTCACTCGGTTACACAATGCTAACATTATTTGACAGGTTTTCTGTGAGGCCGTGGTAACCACATTAATATAATGTATGTTGACAGTCAACAAGAAATAGTATCGGACTATTTATGCATAACTTATCTCCATTATTAACTACTAGCAATTCAAAATGACTAGAATTTATATTGAACACTTAAACATGCTTACAATCCTATATATCTGTGTACTCCCTTGACTTCTCCCTAAGACCACTTGTTTACAGTCACACAAAACATGACGGCGATCGTGGATATGATCGTGCATTCATGTAGCGTGACGGCGCTCGGATGACAAGAGAACAAAGGACCGCGACAGGTGGCTATAGGAACTTGATGAAGTCTTGGTAAAGGCGACAATGGACAAGCGCTTTAGCAGTTCGAGTTGTCTTACGATCTGCAGGGTGTAACTTATTTGAAACTTATTTCAAATCAGTTTATATAGGTCACAATGTTATACTCGTTTAGGCTCAGATTTTGTAATGTAATGTATGTAGACTTCACTAACGAAAGACTCTCGTAATGTAAGCCGCTAACGTAGTGAAAAGATACCGTGTAGCGTATAGCAACAAGCTAAATCCTTACATCGATTAGGTTTACTATACACAAAAACTTTCTAAAAGTAATTTACCAAAGTAACACTAAAATGTATTCCAGTTGATTCGGATCTGTTTCGCTGTCAATAGTTTCCTCATTTGCAACGACATGATTAAAGGTCTTAAGAGTAATCAAAACTCACGTAGAAACTGAGAAAAGTGAGGAGTAAAGGTCCTTTTATATTGAAGGAATTTTGGAGCCTACCTCTTAATAATATGTGTATATTATTTAAGCGTATGTATAACAATATTGATATAGTTATTAATTAATTGAAGTCACCTCCAAAACAGAAATGATTCCATTGTTACTTCAAACGTTGGAATCTGCCAAACAGTTTTTGGCTGCAGAGTGTTGGCGTGCCACAGAAATATATGCTACATATGTATTTACATTGGCTACAAAAAACTACTCTCCTTTGTCAGAATAAAACATTAAATATAATGTAATAATATAATAGTATAATAGAATTTTACAATATATATTTGGTCGATCTTTGTTCGGTAATTCAACCAACCATGGCACTGATGCCGTAGCATAGTCGCCATATTACTTCAGACAAAAGGACATTCCTTGTGACCCTCACCGAAAAAGCGTGTATTTTCACTTCATTACAACATATATGTACACCAGTGTACTGATTGTGCACATCATCCGCCTTCAAGATACAAGCTGTTCAATTACACTCCTAAAGATTGCAGAGGTGAACGCGTTCCACCCACAATACTCCAATGGCTTGGCAGAATAGCGATTTATGATTCCTTTGTGTGTATCTTTTCACTAAACAGGGATAAACTAGAGCTGACAGAACAGTTCCCAACCCAAATTTAGGTCACCCTCACCGCAATAGAACATTAGACGGAACAAAAACATAAGGACTGTTGTCGCTGCTTATCCCAGCTAGAGAAATGGTATAACTATGCTGTTAGACAGTATACGACTTTACTTCGGTTATCAGTGGCTATAAACACTTGTTACTGTAGTCGTGTTTCTCTACCGTCGTCACATCCAAGAGCAAAATTATGTAAGTCGGTTATTTAACTACAGGCTTAGTGGCTCCAATTTAAACGGAAAATTCAGTTTTATCTCAAATATTTAGTACGTACGTAGTAGTTACGTTATTTATTTTTTGAAAAAGGTCTACAAAAATCTTTTTACTCAATGTTTCTTCTAAAGAAAATTCATCCTATTTCGAAAAACATTTGAAAATTATTACATTATAATCGGACTTTAAAAAAGTAGACAACCGACTTCAATACGTCTATCATAAAATTTAAGACTAATCTGGTTTTTTCATGGACGCTATTGTCACAACTGGACAAAACTTTCATCTAACTACCCTTAAAGTACATCCTTTCCAATAAAAAAAGAATCACCGAAATCGGTTGGCGTATTATTCGTCCATTTGGTCCATTTCGGTTTACGCAGTTATGAGGTAACAAAAAAATACAGTCGAATAGAGGACCTCTTCCTTTTTGAAGTCGGTTGTAAGTCAATATATCTAACCACCACTTTGTAGTATAAATGACCTTAATCGTTTGTCAATCGAATATTTTATTTAGTAGCTGACTCCTCGAGCTACTAAATAAAAAGCTTTAGTGTTATAAAAATAAGAAAATGTATTTTTTGCTCGTGGTTAGCCATGTGTTTCTCGGTGTCGAAATATGGCCACTCCATTTCTGCCCGTAGGTATTGTAGTATTACATAAGTCGGATTAAATTATGGTTGCCAAAAGCGGGTGTTTTTTTTTTCGTGTGGCAACCTCCACAGGTCATCACCTCACCAGAGCTGACGGTGAGGTGGTATGTCGGACTCGAACCGACTAAAAAAAAACACGGTGTTCCTTCATGAGAGCGTCTATTGCTAGGGACCCGGGATACCCTTAGAAGGAAACATCCGGGAAGAGTCGCCTCTGTTTACCCTTGCGGGGTTACTGGCTTGAGTATTATGTATGTGTGTAGCTAACATACTTCCAGCTTATAACTGTTATTAATTCTTTTGAATTGTAATATAGGCGATTACTGCCAAGCATTGTTAGTTACACAACTAACAATGCTTGGCAGTAATTTTTTCTATTCTTTATAATTTATTATAAAGAATATTTATAATAAATAATAAAGAATATATATTTATTATGGTTTATGTTTGTTTTATTATATGAATAAAATAAATTTTAATGCTTGTCTTAACTATGAATACACCCTAATCAGACATTTGTTGGAGTGGCAGATCCAACTTAGATTAGTTGTGTGTTTGCCTTCGCGGTAATTACCAACAGGCAGCGTCCGAACTAAGCGTTAATATTTCAAGTTTCACTAGATATTTCGGATGCTGCCTGATGACTAATTACTTTTTTAATTGTTACTGCCTCAATTGCTACTCATTAAGATGGATTATAATTAATATTTTTACCCTGTTATATGTATTTATAAATTGTCATGTATGTGTTTGTATATGTATGTATCTATAGATATTAAAATTGTGTTCCGTATATTGAACAATGAATAAAGATGGTTCTCGTTGTACTTAACTTTTTTCTCTGCATCACACTTATGTCGACCAGTTAAGATCGCCTTAGATGTTTAATTTTCGTCTTCGAGACTTAAGACTTCGTCACAAATGTATATCAAGGGAATTAATTAACACAAAAAGATAGAAAATGAGAAATATATTAGCTTACATTACATTGTACTTATTATTTGAAATAGCTTGTGAATCTCTAACAGAGTTCAATCCCAAGCGCTTCTATGTTCCATGTAATCCATCACTGACTAATTACTTTTGTCTTACTTTACTTAAATTTATTTAGACTTAGCATTTGCTTAACATTAGAAACGACTTGTTAGTTTTTTGGAGACTGGAGGCAGGTACGACAAATTTATGTTTATACGTGTGTTATAAGAGTGTGCTTCATCATTTCATTCATTTATCCATTTTTATGCACTGACCTTTATTTTTATGAAAGAAAATTAAGTTTTCATATATATACTGAAATGTTACCGTCATTATGTTATTTCTTTGAATTGTAAAAATATATGAATCTTGACTACGTTATTCTTCTACCACTCTTCTATCTCTCTTATTTAAGATGTTATCTCGACATTTTATACCCTTTGTCAATCTATCAAGTAGGATTTGGTCTGGAAATGACTAAAAACCATCATATGCATTCACTCGAAAAACACAGTCCTCTTTATTGCTCATTCGGAAAAAAAGAGATAGTTGTGATTGACTACATCAAGTTTTTGTTTAAATATGATCTATGTAGTTCAACCTTACATGTTTTTCAATTTGTTCTAACTTTGCTCTTTGTTAACCGCAATCAGTATAAATTGATGTTTATTATAAAATATATTTTTTTTAGATATTAATACTCCGCTAGAGCAGGACACGCATTGTTTTTAATATTTTTTCACTTTAGAATTCTGGTATTCAATTAAATATTTTACTTTATGCAATATTTTCGAACTAAACGTTTTGACGGCTCCTTTTTGGTTTTAGTCACCCAGGTTTGAAATTGCCTGCCTCAGTTTTTTTTCCAGTGAACTATAGTCCTGGCACGTTCAAGAGTCGCGTAAATAGGTTTATCTTGGTGTAAGCTTGGACAGATGTACCTTCTTCATCTTCATTTTCACGTTCCATTAAGTGAGTTGAAAGACGAAGGCTTATTCCTGAGATACTTTGAATTGAATACCTACATACATGTATTCAACATTTACAGCATAAAATGCAGATTTTCGAATAAAATAACTGTCTTATGACAATGAACATACTAACTGATATAAATTAAAAGGTGCATCTTTGCATTTTGAAGTTGTAACTATATTGACTATAATAAAAGCTTAGAATACACGTGATAAGGACGAAAATAATGTTTGTTAATTTCATACGCTGAAAAGTTACACCTTCACCACTATATATAATTTAGGCTAACACTCATGTTATGCCCAAGTATGTTATTAGATGTTTTTTATAGTATAGGGGGACAAACGAGCAGACGGGTCACTTGATGGTAAGTGACTTCCACTGCCCAAGAACACTTACAACTCAAGAGTCAAAAGAGTGCTGTCCGCCTTTTAGGGTAGAGGGGGGAGGGAAAGTAACGAAGGGAAGGGACAAGGGAAAAAGGTTAAGGGAAAGGTGGTTTGGCCTCCGGTAACCTCACTCACTCACTCGGTGACACAATGTAATCATTGGTCACCGAGTGAGCGAGTGAGTGACTGAGTCAAGCAGCGGATAAAGCGCAGGAGCAGTTTCCGACTGCCGAACTGGTGTTTTTGGGAGATTTTAACGCCCACCATGAGTCCTGGCTGGGATCTTCCAAAACTGACCACGCTGGTCGAACTGCCCACGCATTTGCTCTCACGCATGACCTTACCCAACTGGTACTCCAGCCCACCAGGATACCAGACATAACGGGTCAAGCGCCCTCTTTGCTGGACCTACTGCTGACGAATCACCCAGCGCAGTACAGCGTATCGGTTCTCGCCCCTCTGGGATCCTCCGACCACTGCCTGGTGTCGACCTCAGTGCCTCTAGTTACGCCTCCACGACCTGTGGTAACAAGGCGGCGGTTATGGCACTACTCGTCAGCAGACTGGGATGGAATGCGGGAATATTTTGCATCCATCCCGTGGGCTCAACGCTGCTTTAAAGATAGGGATCTGTCGCAAAGTGTGTCTGCCGTGACTGACGAAATCACTGTCGGTATGGAGTATTATATCCCCTACAGTGAAGTCGCCAGCACGAAGACCCGTCCCTGGTTCAATCGCGAGTGCATCCGGGCCGTTGCTCAAAAGCAGTCGGCCTACCGCGCATGGATCAGGGCCCGCGCACATTGTGACCCAGACATTGATCGCCTAAAAGCAGCACTAAACAGAGCCACTAGGGAATGCAAGAGGGCTTACATCAGAGCAGATGCCCAGCGCATTGCACGGTTTGGTCAAGAACTCGTCGCATACCCTACGGGTAGCCGTAAGTTTTGGCGATTGGCCAAAGCCGTGCAGTCCAACTATTGCCAACCTTCGCTGCCGCCGTTGAACTACCCTGACGGGTCACTGGCCCACGAGCCGCAAGAGAAAGCGAATCTACTAGCTGACCTCTTTGCGGCTAACTCCCGAATCGATGACCGTTGCGCGTACACGCCCACCATTGCGTCCTGCGACTTCGCAATGCGGGATATTCGCATCCGGCAGAGGGATGTCCGTGCGGAGCTTCGGTCACTCGATGTCCGGAAAGCCAGTGGACCCGATGGTATTCCGGCGGTGGTTCTTAAGAACTGTGCACCTGAGTTGTCTCTCGTACTAACGCGCTTGTATCGCCTGTCCTATTCCTCAGGAATTGTTCCGGAGGCCTGGAGAGAAGCGAATGTTCAACCCATTCCCAAAAAAGGCGACCGCTCCGATCCAGCCAATTACCGACCTATAGCCGTCACTTCCATACTCTGTAAGGTGTTCGAGCGGATCATCAACACCCAACTAATCCGCCACCTAGAGGATCACTCCTTGTTAAATGATCGGCAATATGGTTTTCGGCCGAACCGATCCACGGGTGATCTTCTAGCGTACGTCACACACCTTTGGGGTGAGGCTATGGATAGGCATGGGGAGTCCTTGGCCATCAGCCTCGACATTGCCAAGGCCTTCGATAGGGTGTGGCACCGCTCGCTTCTCTCCAAACTTCCTGCATTTGGTCTGCCACCTAAACTCTGCAACTGGGTTGCTGCCTTCCTCGAAAAGCGCCGCATTAGGGTTCTCTGCGACGGTGCGGCCTCAGACTTCCACGAGGTAAGCGCTGGTGTACCTCAGGGCTCCGTCCTATCGCCTACGCTGTTTCTTCTGCATATCAATGACATGTTGGCCCTTGGCAATATACATTGTTATGCAGACGACAGTACAGTGCACGGGCGATATTTCGGGCATCCTACTGCCAAGCTGGCAGACGTTGAGGAAAAACGACAGGAGCTTGTCGCTGAGCTCGACCGGGTCTTGAGGCGCATTTCCCAATGGGGCTGTGAGAATCTGGTCGAGTTCAGCGCCAAGAAAACACAAGCGTGTGTGTTCTCTAACAAAAAGTCTCCATTCCTTCCCCTTCCTACTCTTCAGAGCACTCAACTGCCACTGCAGGATAGGCTTAGTATTCTGGGTATGGATATTTGCCGGGATCTCAATCCGCGCGATTACATCGAGAGTGTCACTAAGGCGGCCTCGCGTAAGCTCGGCGTTTTGAACAAGGTGAGACGGTTCTTCTCGCCCGAGCAACTGTGTCTTTTGTACAAGACCCAGGTTCGCTCCTGCGTGGAGTACTGCTCTCATCTCTGGGACGGCTATGCGCAGTATTTGCTTGACGCTCTCGATCGGTTGCAGCGGCGCGCAGTCCGCATTATCGACTGTCCTGAGATCACCCAGTCTCTTGAGCCTCTGCAGTTGCGAAGAGATGTCGCCTCTATGGCAGTCCTCTATCGCCTACATCACGGGGAGTGTTCTGATGAGCTCTTCCAATTGGTCCCACCTTCTCCCTTCCTCTACAGGACTACACGTGCTGGCCTGAGGAGTCACCGTTTGTGCGTCGAAAATATACGTACCCGAACTAAACGGTTTGGCTCTTCTTTCTTGTGCCGATCGGTAAAAGCCTGGAATTCTCTACCAGCGCACGTGTTTCCTTCCCACTATGATCCCGGGTCTTTTAAGCGGGGCGTGAAAAAGCATCTCACCAGGCCGCCATAGTGTGGGTCACCATGCTGCATTGACTAGACATGCAATGAGGATGGTGACCACCACTCTTTGACTCCACCTATTGCTTTCCATCAGGCAAAGTGGAGTCACTATGGTAGGCTAATATAAAAAAAAAAAAAAAAAAAAAAAAAAAAATTGGTTAACAACCGGTTTTCTGTGAGGCCGTGGTAATAATACAATCGAGACGGGCCATACATGCCGAAGCATGGCTTTCCCACATAAAAATAATTTCAATGACAACTCGAATGGTTATCAATTCGTCTTCACTGGAATACTCACGTCCTTTCTTTATCATATTAAGTATTGTTAAACCCTTCCGTACCTTTATATCATGTAATAAAGTTTAGTATTTAAATTTTATTTAGTATTATACCGTCTACTCAACTCTTTAGAACAGTAATGTGTTTCTCATACGCGCATCACATGCAGATCTTTTGTGTATATAACAATGGACATCAGATGCAAACTTTTAGCTTGTTTCATATGGAAACAAAACGCTATTGTGTTTTAAGCTGTATTTTTATTTATATTTTGTAAAAAATGTACGCTGTTCATTGTGTTTTCTTATGTTACGGAATCTATGCATTTTACGGAAAAATCCAATGCTTCAGTGTTACATCTATGAGAAAAAAAAGGAAAATCTAAATTTCCTTTTTTTTCTCATAGATGTAACACTGAAGCATTGCTGTTTATGTAAAAAGTATTACCTACTTTTATAATTATTCTGTTGTTATTTTGTTGTGGTCATTTAATTTGTTTTTGTTTCTTGTATATTCAAAAACAAAACTGGCTGGTGGATATGTTATATTAAATTTATTGTATATTAGCTATACTTATACTCATATCTGCAATATTATCACTGTTTAGTATACGTATACTAGTTTATTAAATTACTTCTTTGTGACTGATCAGAGTATCAGTGATGGTGAAGTTTTTACTCTGTCAACAGCAACATAGCAGTTTTGTACTCTGGATATATAATTGTCTTGTGTTGCAAAGAATTTTAATTGTGTACTACATCAATACTCAAAGTGTTTCAACAATTTTTCCAGATACGCTTGCTAATGTCGACTATGAGAATATACACCGAATTCTCATATCAGAACCCTGGCTCAAACCATGTCTTCCCTTCACTTTGTACTCCCTTTCTGGATTCCAACTTATGAGAAATGATCACGTGGCTGGTGGTAGTCGCGGTGTTGCCATTTACTTTCACTCGTATATTCCTTATACTATCCTTAATATGTTACCACAACCGCCACCATCTATCGCTGGCGAACATCTTTCTTTAGAAGTTGAACTCTAACATATCAAAATTCTACTCAGTGTACATTATAGCCCCTTTCTACGCATAGACTATTTTTCCTCATTCGAAAGTCTAAGAAAGCTGTAGCCAAATTTAAAGTTAAAATAAGACCTCCAATTGGGAAAGATACACGTGCATACGAAATCACTGCAATAAGGTGTGTAGAGATGCACAATGCCAACACAGGAAGATGCTTCTAACAGTCATTTCTTATATTCTTAATTTCTCTCTTTCTTATGGTGTATTTCTAACTTTATGGAAAAATGCACCTCTAGTGAAAAAAAATAATCCGTCTTGTTTCTTTGACTTTCGCCATATTTTAAGTTTACCATTCCTTTATAGAAGACTAGAATGACTATTCACTATCCAACTGAAGATGTTCCTTCAGAAAAATAATCTCCTGAATCTACATTACTCAGATTTCAAGCCCGGTTACACTACTCTTTTAGCCTTTGTGAATATCACGGATAACATCAGATGCTATATGGAATGTTTCCACATTCATAAATGTCTAACTGTTCTCGCACTACTAGATTTTTCAAATGCTTTTGATATGGTGAACTTCGACATGACCGATACTTACACACTTAACATGTCTCCAACGTTCATAGGCTGACTTCGTAGATACCTATGCGGACGCCGTCAAAGTATACGCGTTGATAGCGCCCACTTTTCTATGTTTAATACATTTGTTGGAATGCCCCAGGGTGGCGAATAGCGTTATACAGATTATCTTCAAATACACGCTCAAGTTCATCTGGAATACGAGTACTGGAGCTTTTCTATGTCTATTAATATCGTCAATATCAATAACAAATCTCGCTAGGATAAGTGCCTGGAGCGAATTCTAGTGATTAAAAGTGAACTATGCAAAGAATCGTTTGGAGTGCTAGAAAAGTTACAAAGATTGAGTGGTCACGTGTTCGTCCGATAATCCCGTTAGCAACAAAGTCAACAAGTTTGGTCTGCTTATCGACTCGGAACTATCTTGAGCTTCTTAAATGTAGAAAAAAAGTCGTAAGATATATGCTTCATTTTTATTAGCAGTTGCAAAATTTTCTACCAACTGCTAATAAAAATGACCTTAGAACTTAAACTTAAAACTTAAACCGTGTTTCGGTTTGTGCCTTTAAATATTTGGTTAAGCGACAATATTAAGAATGTTATCGCCATCGTGTTCTATGATTTTATGATCGATTTACCACTATCTTCATCCTAACGTCGCTTAAAGCGATAAGGACGCCCATTTTATTCTTTTTTGTAAAACAAAGTTTTTCTTTTATAAATAGTGTACAATAAGGAATATGTCTACTAATACCAAATTAAATCCAAATTCCTAGAACCTTACTAACATGTTTACTAATTCACTTAAGCAATCTGTACATGTGAAATTTGGTATAGATATAAACAGGAATATAAGAAATAATTTTTATTTAAACCTTGAAAGTTGCAAAATGGGGTATCAAAGTTTATATGAGTCAGTAATGATTTTTCAAGTTTGCAATGTTTTCAGACCTGGTAAGTAAAATGGACACCGTGAAGTAAGATTCTATGCAGACGAAGTTGCGCGCAATATCGTTAAGTTTTAAAGTTCGAAATATGATATTTATATTAGTTTGAGTAAAGGTGTTTTGCATAATAAAGGTGTCTCTTAACTTCGTTTCACTAACGTTAATAATCTTATAACACAAGTTCTAAACCACACTTAAGTCATATAAAGTGGGGTAATGACGTTACTCCAACGTTTATATGGGTTTGCGAATATGGCATGCTCAAATTATAATATTCAAAACAGCTGTCTAAAACATAAGGCAATTAGTATGCGACGAATTGTACATTCCTATAATCCTTGATTACCAACACGAGTTTTGATTTTATAAAGTGCACAAAATAAGCGATTGTTCTGTTGGTCTGGTAGTCTTCTTGGCTGGTAAGCCAGAGGTCGTTGATTCGATTACCACCAGGACCCAGGACAAATAATTGTGTAATGTGCACCCTCATTTGTTCAGGGTCTGAGTTTGATTTATCTATAACATATGTATATGCATTTAGAAATAGATATCAGTATGTTGATCAGCAGTCTGGCATAGTACAAGCTCTGCTAAGTTTGGTATCGGACTGCTGCGTGTGAGATGTATGAAGTTATCATTATTTTATTACTATTATTCCTATTCATTCCTAAAAAAAGAAAAACAACAACAATTAGATTTAAGTAATTGTCTTTAAATGCATATTTAATATTCTGTCAATAATGGATATTTTTGGGATTAAATTCATTCATTAAGTAAAAGCTTGCTGTCTTTCTCCGAAAACATTTGAAAACTTCTTTCACGTGCACTGTTAGGAAATGGATAATAAATGGTACAAGCTCTGCTTAGTTTGGGATCAGACGGCCATGTGTAAGATGTGTGGAGTGTTTCTTATTATTTATATTCTTTAGCAACATACTAGTCCAAGAATCTTTCAACAGTTTATTCTGCATAAAAGAGAACTTTAATGCTGCTAAATAAGTTACCATCTCATTCTTGATGGAAACATTCAATAAAAATCCTACTTAACTCAAAATTCAATTATAGTTACCCCTCTCTGTCGCCTGGGAATGACTAAGAAGATACTAAAATAAAGCAAATAAACCATATACAAAATTATACATCTACAGTATTGCGCCATATAAAGTTAGGTAATGACGCAATTCGTGGTCCGTATGAACACGTACTGAGATTGCGTGAGCGAATTAAATTTAATACACGAACAAAGTATTATTGGCCCGAATGTATCATAATATATCCTGTGGGAAATGTTGAGGTTTGTGGTGCTTTTATATAGCTGTGGTGGAGCTTGTTGTGGGTATTTAATGCAAACGTTAATATTGTATCTGATAACTTTAAAAGTCTAATAAATTGTTTCAGACTGATTATTTGAAAGTCTGTCTCAAGTTGTAGTATAAGGTTGTCGTAAAGAATTGGTCCGCTTTTTGAAAATATATTATTACAGTGATAGAGCCATCCTTAGGAACGTATGGGCCTATGCCTCATCACCCTCAAAATCAGGCAGCACACTTACGACTCTTGAGTTGCAGGTGTCCATGACCGGTGAATGTCACTTACCATCAGGTGAATCATCTGTTCGCCTGTCCCCCCTATATTATAATAAACATGTATATGAGTGACGAAAACGAGGAAAAACTAACAAGCAAGCAATCTATGTGGCGTTATCACTAAACGCCGGAAAGATAAACTTTGCAAACTAATACCCGCAATCTCAGGACGATTTCACATCCTCGCACACATTTATTACACACATCGCACCTCATTTATTAAAAATTTGCAATATACATATATATCAGGCCCTTATCTATAATAAATTAGGTCAATTTGTCGTGCCTTCAAAATGACACACCAATGTTGCAAAAAAGCTGTGACGAATTTCTTAAAAACTCTTAGTTATGTGAAACCGAATCATTTTTAACCAAATAAATGCTTTTACAGACGCACACACAAAACACACTTACACACAAAATATACAAAATTTAATAAAAATGTAAAACCAATTGGGGAGCAGCATTGAACTCGGAACACGGGCTGCCATGTTGCTTTTCTAGGAAAGCAACACCCTGCTCACTCCAATTACAAATTACGTTTATTGTTTAATATATAAAGATATTATTATTTGTAAATATAATAGTTTCATTTTATATTAAACAGTAACCGATCTGAACTACATTTCACTCAACGTAAGAAGGCAGACAAGCACACAACATAGGTACATGTGTATATGTATATTACAAATAATAATGATTTTTCAGCGGATTCTTAATAATCGAAAAGAAAAATCATAATAAAAATATATATGATATAAATTAAACATAAAAACTTAAATTTAAAATAAAGTTATGATAATGCGTCCCCTCGATCAAACGTACCCATAAGTCTGTATTTTTTAATGTTACGAACTATTTATTACACATTTTATTTTAAATATAAACTTTACCTTCATATTTTAGCCTATTGTTGTCGATAACAATAGCATATAGTTATGCGCATTTGAAAATAAAACAGAAATATTAACACATATGCATGTATCAAAATCACGTGGCATAACACGCTTAGCATATTTAGTTCACTGTTTTCACACTTTAAGCTAGTACCACGAACTAGCTCAGCACTTAGTAAGCATTGCCAGGAGCTCAAAGCAAATGAGACCACAAACACCTACTACTCAGAAATAGTAAAAAGTTAACCATATTCAAATAGAAATAAGAGTCACCTAAACTGCATATATAAACTTGTCATTCATCTTAAAACACTCCTCAATACAAAAAAAGCGGGAGTCTAGATGTGTTCAAGTTAAAGATAGTTCAAACGAACAAGTAGAACATTAAATTATTATTTGTTTGTATCCTCATGTTGTTGTAAGCTTCTTCTTTGCTTAATAAAATTAATTATAAATCATTTATTTATTTGGATCTCCATAAATGGACATACACAATGCAGAGTCACAGTTATAATCACCACAAAAATGAATTAAAGAAGACCCCTGCGTACAATTAAAAAAAATATTCATTAGCACAACACTTAACTATACACAATGCCTTTAAATGAATTCTTGTAATATATAAACATAAACATCTGTGGACTACAGTAGGCTTATTGAAATTGAAATTTCAATAACTGTAGTCTATATATTTTATTGAATAAATATTATCTACATGAAATTATACCTAGGTATAGGTACTGAATAGCAATGAAACCTCTAATTCAGCAAAAATAGTACATTTTGACATAAAACAATTTTAAATTCGTTAGGCTTAGTCTTAAATTCAAATAAAGGTACACTGAGATCCGGTTCTATGCTCCTAAACAGAATGTGACATTGTCTGCAGAGTCTCGGTATACCGGCAAAAATTTCAGTGGTAGAGCCATGCTTTGGCACGAATGGGCCGGCTCGACCGGTGCGATACCACGGCCTCACAGAAAACCGGTTGTGACGCTTGCGTTGCATTTCCCCGAATTGAGTGAGGTTTCCGGAGGCCCAATTCCCCCGCCCCCCTTTTCTCTCCCCTCATCTCCTTTCTCCTTTTTCCATCTCCTCATCCCTCCTCTCTTCTTTCCGCTCCCTGCATCTCCTATCCCTCATCACCCTCAAAAGCGGGCAGCGCACTTGCGACTCTTGAGTTGCAAGTATCCATGGACGGCGGTGTCACTTACCATCAGGTGACCCGTCTGTTCGTCAGTCCCCCTATAGTATAAAAAAAAAAAAAAAAAAGATTTTATTAGGCAGTGGGAATTCAGAATAGATTGTAAATGTTCACCTGCAGTAGGCACGATGGTACGGCTATGTGTAGACTGTTCGTAAGTGCATTACAATCAAGAAACCCGCCGTACAATTTATGAAGAACCATAGTTAACCACAACCCCTACGACTGGTTGGTATACACATGTTGCAATGTTTCAGCCTATCTCTGTAATTTGGGAGTTGTCTTGCTAGTTAGTCAATATAAAACAGGTAGAACAGAAAACGTTTTTAAGTACTTCCTAGATGCTTCTTGTATACTTCGTAAGGATGATTCCAAATAGTGGTGTTGTACTCTAATGTTGGACCTAACTAAAAATAACAATAAAAATAACAATATCATAGTGCTAGATAAACTCTGTACCGTTCCGCATTACAAAACCTAATGTTTTTAAACCTTTTGAGACAGAGTTTAAAATGTGGATATAGAATTCCAATTTAGCGTCTAGTAGTACCTAAGTCTTGAACAGCATCTTTACAGGTTAGTTTAGTGCCATCTATACTGTAAGCATCACAGTGTGTATTTTTATTACGTGTATATTACATATAGTGTGTCAGTGCCCGGTTCACGGCAAGAGGATTGTTCCTTATTACGTTAATGGGACCAAATTCTAATTGACAAAATGCAGGTCTAGGTCTTAGGTATTTTGCCTACAGGTTATTTTCTAAATGCTAAGCTCAGTTAATTTATACCAGGTTTCGCTGAAACCATTTCAGATAACAGATAAACAGTCATTGGACGAGAAACTTAAACATTTTCGAATACTGAAACAACTAGATATAGAAAATTTAATTAGGAGAACATTATACACGTTACGTTTTTTTTTTATATTAGCCTACCATAGTGAATCCACTTTGCCTGATGGAAAGCAATAAGGAATGGCGTCAAAGAGTGGTGGTCACCATCCTCATTGGATGTCTAGTCAATGCAGCATGGTGACCCACATTATGACGGCCTGGTGAGATTCTTTTTCACGCTTTTTTTTATAAATATAATCCAAACACACGATTTGCCGCTTTTGCAATATATGCATACACAAAAAGAGAAAAACAGTAATAAATTGCCAATATATATATTTTTATAAAAATTTACGAGTTTTAGCATCTATAAAATCACTGGAAACAGTTTTTTTTCCATACCCTACAAAATCTTTACTATCTGTGTGTTATTATTTTACAGGAGAGAGAAATCCGGCTTTAGAAAAGCCGATATGACGTAACATAGTACAGCTATTATAGGGGCTATTCCGTACACCTGCTCAACATATACAGAAACAAACAATTCAACGGAATTTTAAAAGCTGTGGAAAGGGCCAAATATAGCTTTATTTTGAATACCCTTTTCTATTTGCGATCCCTTCTTTCTAACTTATGGTTACGGTTTAGGACTCCGATATGAGTAGAATATTTGAAATTACTGGTTAGAAATTTCAAAATTATAAAAGTTTCTTTAGCGTTTTGTTTTCGTAGTTTAGATGTTTAAGAATTTATTTATTATAAGAAAAAGGTAGTTAGAAGTCTCGAAATTCCCGAAAGCCGATAGATATACCAGACAGAGAGAGTCATAGGTACGCGACTCCGAATCTCTTTAAGCAACATCTCTTTCTTTGCTTTCTAACCTCCCTTTTCTGTCAACATACTCCAAATGTTCCTAACTAATTCCTAAAAGTACCGAGATGAGGGAATATACGAAAATATAAAACAGAGAGATATACATACAATTAATTGATTAATGAATCACTTAAAATTCATTAGATAAAAGATTAAATAATAGATAAAATAATAATGACAGAGTGGTCAGACTTGCGGTCAAAAAGATAGTGGCTTGAACATCAGCAATCTTTATTAATTAGGATACTTTCAAATTGTGGTCTAAAGCTATTGTAATATTTACATTTATGGTGTCATCTTAAATAAGATGTCATAACTTGTGTAGATTTTTAATATATAAAAACTAATTATATATTTTTGCCTTTCTTTTTCTTACTCTATTGTCACACAGGTCTCATCTTATTTTGATTTAATAGAAGCCTAAAACCCTTAGAATCATTACTATGTTTCCTTCACCTCTTAAAATAACATCGAAAGATTTTTTTATCATTCTTCTTGATATGGTTTCATAGACCTAGAAGTAGCTATTAAATTCTTTCAAGTTGTAAATAATTTTGTAATTTTATTTAATTAATATATAATAATTAATAAATATATTTTATTAACATAGTGACATTCGTATAAAAGAAAAATAGACACTTAATGTTAAAATATTAATCACAATGTAAATTAAAATGCAATTGAAACAAAGTGATTTGCCAGAAAATAAATGATTATTATGATTATTACAGAGATAAATATGTATTTCTTTTAGGCACTTCTTGATGTGTTATATCCATGTTACATATATACTAATGTTCCTGAGAATCGAGAATTACTTACCGATATCTTTTTAGAGCAAGCCTTCTCAACAGTATTAGTTAATTTGATACTTTAATTATCCTCTAATTGCCATTTAAAACTTTGTGTGAAGGGATTATTCATTTGTAATCATCCATTATTAAGTAAATACAGATTTTTAAAAAGGTTAAGAGATTTTGGTTATGATAGTTTGCAAATATGAGTACATAAGAGATTTAAAAGACAATTTCAGCCATATTTTTTAAGAAAACATGCAAAAGTGTTTTAGATTAAATTTTAATGTAATACGCGCTTCATGTTATTTCATTATATTATATCATTATCGTTTGTTCTTCGTAGCAATCATAAGGATAGGAGACGTTTTGATTATTTTTATTGTTTGTCTTGCAAACAAAATATAATAACTTTAAGTTAAATGATAAAATAAACTAACCGATATTTCATCGTATTTATTTCTTCTGTCACTTACTACTGTCTTTCTTTAATACATTGTCAATTAATCATATCGTTGTTTTTTTTTTCTTGACTTTATCCTCACGAATCTCAACTAGAGTGTCAATTTGCAAAATACAATCTACTAAGGAATCGTGTTATTTCAAGTCAGTTTCATGCGTATTTATGCAGATTGTATTCTAAAAACATTTAATAAATTTGTATTACTATTACGTATATATATGTTTTTTTCTGCCTGCACTGGACTGCACTATTAAACTTAAACGTGGGTAACACATTACTAGTAATCTTGTTAACCCCCGAGAGGTGGATTCACGGCGGCAGTGTACTGGGTGAGTTCGAACCATTATGATACCGCCACTTGACGGTACCGCGAATGGTTAGTTTTAATTACATTTAATATAATTAGCGTCTGATACTGATTAAACGATGTTTCAAAAGTAGTTTATACATTCAATACGAGTAGAAACTATAACACCAAGATAAATCACTGACGAAGAAGTTGTATCTTAAGCTTACCCTAAATCCCGTATGAAGTTCTTCAAAGCAGTTCCTTACACAATCGGAATAAGTAATCTCTTTATCAGTTGTATGTTTCATTTGAAATTCCCTTTCGCAAGCCCTTAGCTAAACACCCTTAGCGCTGCTGGTGTAATTAACTAGCAATTTTCTTTGAGTAATTAAGGCTTTAGTTGAGCTGTTGCTTGCTTTTGAGTTGCCATTTAATAGCTAATATTGTTAACATTAATAGTGATTCTAGAGTCAGTTAATATTATTCTTACTAATATTGTTTTTTTTTTCTACTAACTTTGACTGCTTGGTTTAAAGTTACTTGGAAGATTTGCACTGGAACGAATCCGAAAGCAATTTCAGTTACTTGTAACTAGATAAACTGAAGAAATAAGTAAAGATTTATTAATATTTAAACTTGTTTGGGACACTTACTTTATAATTGTATATGAATACAAAAGTTACAATAGTAAAAATAGTATTTAATTTAAATAGTAAAAACGAGCAGACAGGTCACCTGATGGTAAGTGACTACCGACGCCCATGGACACCCGCATCTCAAGAGTCACAAGTGCGTTGCCGGCCTTTTAGGTAGGAGTAAGCTCTTTTCTTGAAGGTTTGAAGGTCGAATCGGTTCGAAAATACGGCAGGCGACAATTTGTTCCATAAGCTGGTTGTGCGAGGGAAAAAGCTTCTGGAGAAGCGCATAGTGGTGGAGTGCAAATCGTCCAGGTGATAGGGATGGATATTTTGTCGCGTAGGACGATGGCGGAAACCAACTTTGCATATCTCATATAAAAACTTGAGCAGATAGATAAATATCAGTTAGTTGTGAAGATATGTATCACTCATTTAGCTCATTTAGCTCACCTATCACCTAAAATCTAGGATCACTCATCTGCAACCTATTGCATTCCAACAAATCTTGCACTGCACTCATACTTGTGATAAGTTAAGGTTCCGAAACTTAATGTAAGCAATAGATAATTACCTATTAAAAGAGTAGGTTGGCATGTGTACAATAATTTTTACACAATCGATGTCAATACCTCATTCACATTTGATTACCACTCATCAGGTATTACTATTTCTAAAAAGTAACCGGGATGTTTTTTTTTTGTTTTTAACCTCGGACGACGCTCGTTCAATTTGTAACCGGCTTCCGAGAATATTCGCTCACATGGTATGTGGTACGTAATGGTGGTAGTGTAACAAGATATACCTATATGTACAATAGTAAGGAGGAGAATTATGAAACAATCAGTCCTGAAATAAAAAATCAATAAGCTAGTTACCAAGTAAATATTTTTAGTGAAGCTAATTCAAAATACACACATCCATATAATTATATGAATCTGTTCAAAGTCACAACTCAAACTGTGTCGGGATCGCAGGTAGAATAAATTAATGCAGAGACGTCACGGAAATGTGAAGATGTAAAACTTTCTGAGTTCTGATATGGCATTAATTCGTTTGTAATAAAATATTTGAAACCAGATTGTGACTGAGTGTGTTGAGTTTGTTGTCAGAGTGATTGTTAATTATTAAAGATCTAATATTGAAACAAAGAGTTTAATAACAGGCTAAGGAAAGCTTTTTGCTTAGTGGTTTACTCCGAGCTGTTGATACTAAAGTCACCGATAGTTTGGCTAAATAACCGTACGAAAAAAATGCAAGATTCAAAAACACGAAACTAGCAGGAGGGATGTTTTCCTCTTATTGTACCAAAGAGTAGTTCAAAGAAAACCTCTAATGTCGATTATTGCTAAAGACTATTTTAAGACATTCCAGTTCAAGATTGTAAACTAAAAACGACAAAATAGAAGACTTTTCTGTCATATTCCATACCTTTTTAGCGAATATGACAGAAAAGTCTCCTAATAAGGTATAATTATTATTATATAATTAAATATTCTTTACATTCTAATGGACATACTGATGACATAATGATTAATAAACTAATATAAAAACCATTCATAATAATTATCATTACAATGTATTAATGGCGGTACACTGGCTGTTCTTGCTGTTCTAAAAAACGACATATTAAATGAAATAATTGCTTCTGAAGAAATTGGCCAACGTATTACGTTAAGTGCGAACATCATCAAAAGAAAAACAAAGAAATTAAAGCCATAAAAGCAAAGAACAACAACACTTACTTCTTTTTACACCCCACAACAATGGAATTAGAAAATAAAAAACCTGTTCACTCCGATGAGAACTTTCATGACAAATGTTAACCTAAAGCTAAATTACCCAAACGAAATTACCTCATCCAATTTCTGTACATCTGGTAGTTTTATCCCCACCCTCCATATTGCGGGCTTAATCTGCATGTCGTTACGAACCGTGTCTCGACTCATCCATAATTCACATAATGAGTAGGGGCAGAATACTGTGGAGACGAAATAAGTTATTCAGCAAGCACAATATTTAGATTTAGAACCTTTGGCCTTTAGGTTCTGGTATAAGCCAGATTTGACGTCAAAGATTGGATAGGTGCAATTGAATTTGATCTTTGATTGGTTGGGGGTAAAATAATAGGACAAAAATATTTGGTGACCTGAAACCAATAGTATTACTATTAGTCTAATAAAAGTTGTCAGACAAAGACAATATTGTTTGGAACAAACTTGTCGCATAAATGCATATTGTTTTTATTATCTTTATTTAAATTTAGAAACATATAAATTACATTTTTAAATATAAATAAAAATACGTATTGAAAAGCAAAAAAAAATGTTTCCCATCTGCATGAAGTACAGGGACCAAGCCACCGGTAGTTAGGGCTCCAGAGACAGGAATCTCCTCAAAATACGTGTCAATTAGTCATATTATTATAAACCCAAATATCAAAATTTAGCTTTCTCTAGAACTGTGTTTATATTGTAAAATTCGTGAAAATTCCTCATATTTATTTTATGTAAGCCACGTAAATTATCAACTAGCCATGAATTAACGAAATCATACTCCTAAACGAAACGAACTAAGTAAGCGGAATCTTGGCATGTATAATTAATTGGATTCTTACTATTTTTAACTTTTTTAAAATAGTCGGTCAGCTTATTTTTTTTGTGTTTCTTGTGGAATGAGAACGGACAAATCAAAGGCTTTTGTACTGCGGTGAGGCTACATACAATATTAAGCAGAACTCTGATAAACCGCAAATTTCTATAATACTGTTAGCTTTACGATATACGTACAACCAACGAGTCCAAAATTTAACTTTTTTGCCAGCACATAAAACACATTTTGGATTAAATTAGGAACCAGTAGACGGAAATTTGCATTTGTGGGTTCCAAATTCGGTTACTGGCATGCTGCTTCTGGAAATTATTTATGTAACTTTTATTTCATTGGGATAAGGTTTAAATTTGAATGCACCTCAATAAAGTGAAGTATAAGGTATGGAAATAGCGGGGGAATTCATCAAGTTTGCCTAAAATGTTGATATTTCAAATTCCAAGTCTTTAATGGAGCGAATGTTTGCATTGTAAGGATTGTTAGCATTAAGCGTCTTATTAATACAAAGTTTAAAGGATGTTTCTTCCGTTTGATTCAATTTCTGGTAAAACTTTCTTAAGGATTTCGATTTGAATATGTACATAAATTCAACTTTATTTTATATAAATATTGTATTTCTATACATGGATACGACACTAAATTTGGCTTTTCCGAATTTACATTAGTTAAATACAAGTTATATTTTATATTAAGTACCCAGGTTGTTTTGATAATTGTTAGCTACAGAATAAATACATCCTCTTGTTTCTTGAAACTATTTTGATTTGTTGGCTAATTTCAATAGACTTATCTTTGCTGAAAATCATTGGCCACCTATGTGTAGTTCTCTTTTTTAAATATAAAAAAAAAGTTAATTAGTCACTGTTTTCTTTGCAACAATGGACGTCTCGCGGGAAGCTTTTCGAGCGATGAGTTTTTATGATTATAAACTAAGGTTAACCTTCAAGGAATCACACTAAAACTTACAAGATGCACTTGGGGAGTTTGCTCCTTTTTTTTTTTCCTCGTGTAGAAACCCCCTCGGGACTGTGCAGAGTCATCACTGCAGTCGCAGTGACGGCAGGCGTTACTCAATTCCCTCCTAGCAACCGAATGCAGGTACTTCCCGAAGCAGTCGTGAACGGAAAGAACCTGCGTCAGTCGGAAGGAAAGGGTCCCGTGCTGCCTCCCTGCCCACTCGATAATGACCGGCTGGAGTGCCTTCACGGTGGCAAAACCAGCACGTGGAGCTTCCAGCCGGGACGACCAACGAGCCATCGTGGACCAGTGGGCGGCCTCACGCCACTCGCGTTCCTCATCGGGCGGGGGTTGACTGCCACTACCCGCCCGGAACTCAGCCGTTCGCCGATAAACTTCGGCGAGCACTTCCGCCTCAAATCGCGATATGGTGCGGTATCCACGTATGGCTCTAACCGCCATAACCCTCTGGGGACGCCAGAGGCGTGCCCTATTCTGGTTGGTCAGAGCCTCCGCCCACACCGGCGTACCATACAGTGCTATTGACCGGACAATCTCCGTGAATAGCCGCCTTGTTGCTACACTGGGTCCACCCAAGTTGGGTAAAAGTCGCTCAAGGGCGGACGCAGTGCCGACCAGCTTCGGTGCAAGCTGTTGGAAGTGCTCGTCGAAGCGCCACCTACCGTCAATTATCAGGCCACTGTGGAACACCGCACGACATAGGCCGACGTCTCAAGTTTCCGTCTCGGTCCTCGTACATGACGGTACGCTCCCTTAAATAATCTGCCACCAGCCGCCTCAGGTACTGTGGCACCCCATGATAATGGAGCGCTTCCCTGATGCAGATGAATGGCAGACTATTGAATGCGTTGGCGATGTCCAGCGACACCGCCAACAGCACGCCGCCACAGCTGACTACCTCCTCGGTCACGGCTCTCAGGCGCATAATAGCACCGATAGTCGAACGCCCCGCTCGGAATCCAAATTGGGCGTCCGACAAATCGGGGCAACCTCGCTCAGGTGCCGGACGATGCGGGCAGAGAGGACCCTCTCAAACAGTTTACCCGCCTCGTCCAGCAACACGATGGGCCTGTATGCCGAGACCGAGTCAGCAGGACGTCCCGGCTTCTTTAGAAGGACCACCTTCCCGCTCTTCCAACACTCAGGGAAGCGTCCAGACGCCAGGCTGGCATCAAACACCTCCCTGAGGCGGAGGGGGGGAGTTTGTTCCTACGGTAACCACGGTTATTTATTGGTTTCAAGACTTCAAACGTGGTGTAAGAACCTAAGGTAGGGTGGCTACTGAGAGAAGATAGATACATCCGGAGCTCCAGGCTAAAGATTTTGGATTTTGAAGATCGAGATCGATTGATGGATCGAAGAGAGAAGATCTTAAAGTCACCTCATTCTCTCACTGAAGTACACAAGTCCCATCGTGTTGATTTGTTCAATATTAGGCTAGAAGAATTCGTAGGAGAAACTTCACAAAAAGTATCCCACATCCTTACAATTGACGAAACATGAATCTACAGCTACGTTTCTCACATGAAGGAACAATACACGCAATGAATTTTTGAAGAAGACTAGTTGCCCACAAAAGACATTCGCGATCAAAGCGTAATAAATAAAAAATATTCTGTTATTTTTCGACGCAGTGGACCAGTTTTAGTAATTCCGCTTGAAACCGTAGAAAAGTTACTAGTGAATATTATTGCGAAGTTTGTCTGCCTTAAGCTTTCGGGATGTTGAATAGCGAATGACCAAGAAGCGGTATCCGTGGCATTATTTTTAACCAAAATAACGCTCCCGCTCACGCAGCTGCTAGAACCGTGGACTATTTTAACACTTCGGGGGTACAAATATTACTTCATTCTCTATATAGCCATGATTTAGATACATGCGATTTTTTTTGCTGTAAAAAAATACTTCGTGAGCCAAAATTTAACATTCCAGAAGATGTAATCAAAAAAATACACTTTTTAAATGTTTCGCAAGCTGCTTCAACAGAATGCATAAGTGTATTCGGGTTGGAGAGGAATATTTCAAATAAACTTTTATGTCATTCCAACCATTTTACATTTCATTAACATTTTTTACTTCATTATTAGATCTGGTATTCAAAGTAATCTGAATACAGTGTAGGTTGTAAATATTACAGTTTAATCCTGATGAACTTCGTCCAGATTACTAGTTTAATATTAAATATAATACAAAGTCGGTAGGGTCAAATTCCAGTCTTTTATTTGAAATATCTATAATTTTTAAAGATGGCTGTAAATGTCAAACTAAAATTGAAATAAAGATAATAGGTATAATAATAATAATAATATAGGTAAATATTATAATAATATCGGAATACTGATTTTGCTATCAAAACTGAACACAAATTTTAGGTATATATGTTTTAAATACTTAAGCCTGTATCGTAACTGAGACAAACATTTTGGCGATTATAATTCAGTCCCATTTATGTAATAGAGGACAAGCCTATCGCTATCATAAGGGCAATTTTGTGAAATAGATGAGAAACATAAGAGTATATTGACAAGAAAAGGAGTATAGAAAGGTAGGTAAAGAGCTATTGCTAATACGGATGGATTGGGGAGTATAAGCAGTAGCTCAAACAAGTCAGGGTTGCATATATATAACTTGAATGGGCTTATGCCGGGAAGTCCGAGTCCTCTAACTTTTACGGTTAGGGCTAGAATTTAATTCCGACAACTGACATTAGAACGCTTTAAAATAAGTAGTTTTTGGTAGGTTGACGGTGGAGTTTGAACTCGCAACGATTTCAGTACACATTTAGGCGAATGTGCTACCACCGCTTCATTCTATTAGAAATACCTGCTTCAAATTAGGGCAAAGTTCAATATAGATTTTTTCATTCGGTCAAGCAGAATGTTTAAAATATTTTTTTTTTGCAGAAATCTGCCTAACAACTACAGCGACAGCTTCCTTCCTCGAATTTAATAAAACATTTTCAGATGATAGTTTCTATAATTCATTTATAGAAACTTAAAATAGAAAGTCTTAGAATAGAAATAGACTAAACATATGTTTACGAAGGAAACAACAGATGAATATTATTATAATATCATATTCACATTTAAGTTACTACATAAAATTAGTTTTGAAGTTATGACGCTATCTCATATCCTGTAACTCGTTCGAAACGTAGGTGGCAAGGCTGTCTAATCCTTTGTAGAGACAGTAATGTAATTTACTAAAACCGAATGTTCTACATACTCCCACCTATCTCTAGGGAATATGAATATTAGACAATTATCTTCTCCTTATTTACATGAACTCACCTACGTAAAATTGTAACCGGATTACACGTATTCTCCAACAATTAATGCGGAGTTAGTTGAAGCGGAATTAAACGTTATAAAGTAATGGCTTCAAAGGGAATATTGAGATGGACTTGTTTAAACTGAGGACGTGGTTCTGGGTGGATACACGGCTTGAAGTTTCGTCGAACATCTATTAAATAAATGAAATATAACACCTATTTTACAATATTGTAATTATATATTTCTGTCAACACACAACCGACAAAAATATAATTTGATCAACCTCTGCCTACCTGAAAGGTTACATATGTATATAAAAAAACTTAAGAAAACGCTGTTGGAACTGTTTTAAGCAACATCTTATTATTTTTATGTTATTAATGTGTACTTATATAAAAAGAAGAAGGTAGCTGGGATAGACTGGCGCGAAAGGCGGTGGACCAGGTGTTATGGTGCACGTTGGGAGATGCCTATGTCCAGCTCTGGACTGAGATAGGCTGAATAATGATGATGATGATGAATGTGTTATTCAAATAACTGATTTGACTGCACGGATGGCGTAGCGGTTTAAGTGGTCACCTCGCCACTATACTGCCGCGCCGAGTGTTGTGGGTTCGATCCCCGCACGGGACAACACTTTGTGTAATCCTCAAATTGTTGTTCTGAGTCTGGGTGTTCTTTGTGTCCGTTGTTTGAATGTTCGTAAAGTCCCCCGCAACACAGGAATTAATCCTAGTGCGGGAGTTGTCTTTTTTAAAACAAAGTACAAACAAACAAACAAAGATTTAAATATTTTAATCTTTCTTAATTTATCACACAATTCTCTCATTTCTACTTCCTAAAGTGCCCGATTGACAACTATAGGGCCCTTCATAAGAAGGAGAACAATTAGAATTTGGTACCACTAACATAAGTAAGTGGTACCAAATTCCAATTGTCAAAACGTTGGTTTTTATTAAATTTCTGCCTATTCTTTTCTAAATATGTAAGTATGTAAAACAATTTATAAGTTAATCCAATTTCAAACCCGTGTGTAGCAAACGATTCAATGAAACTAGAAAGCTTTTGTCCTAGCTCAGTTTCATGCTTGGAGTGCTTTTTTTTGTAAAAAGAGCTTACAAATAGCCCTCCGAATCTCTACCTCCGTATTTGAATCTAAAAGTATTGAGCAAATTCTTTGTTACTAGATAGCATCATGCAAAATCTAGTGTTTGATAAAATATTGGCTCTTTGGGAGAGGGGTTTTCAGACCACTGTACCGTTATACTAAAAAGGTAACTTTAAGTATTGATTAGTTTGGTATAGTGTAGTTTTTGTAGTGGTAGAGCCATGCTTGCTTAAGCACGAATGGGCCGGCTCGACCGGTGCGATACCACGGCCTCACAGAAAACCGGTTGTGAAGTAACGCTTGCGTTGCATTTCCCCGAAATGAGTGAGGTCTCCGGAGGCCCAAAATCCCCCACCCCCCTAATGATAGCGCTGTTAACGAAAAGGATACCCCAGGGGGGTACCAGCGCTAGCGTTGGAGAATCCCCCCATGGACGTCCACCCTCAGTACGGATTATGCCTGAGCGTGGACGCCCAGGCTGCCCCTCGTACTCTGGGGGGGGGCTCAACTGCGCTCTCAAAATCTGCTCGGGGCAAGAGAAGACATACCATGGCACCCCCTGTCACGTTTACCGTGGATTTTTGCAACATCAGGGGCTTACATTCGAACCTCGACACTGTCCACCACCACCTTGAGACAGCAAATCCGGCCTTGCTCTTTTTAACCGAGACGCAGATATCATCTCCAGCGGACACATCCTACCTCTGCTACCCTGGGTACGGACTGGAACACTCCTTTGTTCCTAAGGCTGTTGTATGCGTGTACGTTAGAGATGATATCACTTCTCGCCGCCTCGGCAATCTTGAAGGTAGGGACCTCTCCATCTTATGGCTCCGTGTAGACTGCGACGACCATCCCCGCATCTACCTATGCCTCTACAGGTCCCATAGCGGTGATGCCGATTTCGCCTTGGCATATGGCTTGACGCAGCTGGTAGCAACGCCTACGCGAATCCCAGATGCAGAAAGCCACGTGCCTTCACTGTTGGATCTTCTGCTGACCTCACATCCTGACGGCTACAAAGTATCCGTTGAGGCCCCTCTTGGCTCTTCGGACCATTGCCTGATTAGGAGTATGGTGCCACTCGTTCACTCGCTGCGGCCGCGTGTTACAGGTAGACGCCGCTTATGGCACTATAGGTCAGCAGACTGGGATAGAATGAGAACATTCTTTGCATCCTACCCATGGAGGCAGGTTTGCTTCTCGCCGGATGGTCCCAATGTCGTTGCTGACTCTGTCGCGGATTTTGTGCTTCAGGGTATGGAACTTTTCATTCCATTCTCCCTGATTCCCACAGGTGGCAAGTCCCAGCCTTGGTTTGGTCGAACCTGCAAAGCGACGTCCCGCCGAAAGCAGGAATGTTACCAAGCATGGGCTAATGCAGCGACAGCACGGGATGTAAAGACCAGCACATTAAAGAAGCAATTTAACTTTGCCTCCAGGTCCCTCAAAAGAGTAATTGCTGGGGCGAAGTCGGCTTACATCAGCAGAATTGGTGAGAGACTAGTTAGTTCCCCCCTCCGGAACTCGTGCATTCTGGTCTCTTGCCAAAGCTGTCCAGGGGAACTTTTGTAAGCCATCCCTTCCACCTCTGCGCATAGGAGATAATTCGTTGGCCCACGACGCTAAAGAAAAAGCCGATCTTCTGGGCAAACTCTTTGCGTCCAACTCGACCCTGGACGACGGGGGAAACGCACCGCCGACCATACCGCAGTGCGAGACCCGCATGCCGGAAGTCCGGTTTACACAAAGGGCAGTGCGTAAAGCGCTTCTTTCCCTCGACGTTCATAAGTCGAGTGGTCCCGATAGAATCTCTCCTATCGTGCTGAAGACGTGTGCTCCAGAGTTAGCACCGGCTTTAACGCGCCTTTATCGGCTTTTCTACTCTCTTGGCATAGTCCCGAACTCATGGAAGACAGCTCTAGTGCACCCAATCCCTAAAAAAGGAGATCGCTCGGATCCGTCCAACTACAGACCCATAGCCATCACCTCCTTGTTCTCCAAGATAATGGAATCCATTGTTAACTGCCAGCTCCTCCGGTACTTAGAAGACCACCAGCTCCTCAATGATCTACAATACGGCTTCCGTCAGGGTCGTTCAGCTGGTGATCTTCTCGTATACTTGACTCACCGGTGGGCACAGGCGATCGAGACCAAGGGGGAAGCGTTGGCCGTTAGTTTGGACGTGGCGAAGGCCTTCGATCGGGTCTGGCACAAAGCGCTCCTTGCGAAGCTTCCTTCCTATGGGCTTCCCGAGAAACTGTGCAATTGGCTCACCAGTTTTCTTACAGACAGAAGCATCAAGGTCGTTGTTGACGGTGCATGCTCCGACTCGAAGTTTGTTAATTCTGGTGTCCCACAAGGCTGTGTGCTATCACCCACGCTGTTTCTTCTGCATATCAACGACATAGCAGAATCCATTGCTATGCAGACGATAGCATGAGCCCTTTACACCGGCCGCGCTAACATTTCTCGGGTAAACGTCATCGAAAGCCGATCCAAACTTGTGTCTGAAATCGAAACTTCTTTATCAAAAGTTTCAGATTGGGGTCGACTTAACCTAGTCCAATTTAACCCCACGAAGACACAGGTTTGCGCGTTCACCGCTAAAAAGATGCCATTGGTCGTATCACCTCAATTTGAGAGCACTTCCCTAACTGCATCAGCCAGTATCGGAATCCTTGGCGTCGATATATCAAGCGAAGTCCAGTTTCGCGGTCACTTAGAGAGTAAGGCCATATTAGCCTCGAAGAAGCTTGGTGTGCTAAACAGATCGAGACAGTATTTTACTCCGGCCCACCGCCTGCAACTTTATAAGGCGTAGGTTCGGCCGCACATGGAATACTGTTCTCATCTCTATACAGGTGCACCCCAGTACCAACTTCTGCCTCTTGACCGCATTCAACGGAGAGCGACTCGCATCATCGACTGCCAAGATATTTCTGATCCAGTTGACACCTTGGCGTTGCGTAGAGATGTAGCTTCACTCTGCATCCTCTATCGCTTGTATCATGGGGAGTGTTCAGAGGAATTGTTCGGACTTATACCGGCTGCTGGTTTCCGCCATCGTCCTACGCGACAAAATATCCATCCTCATCACCTGGACGATTGGCACTCCACCACTGTGCGCTTCTTCAGAAGCTTTTTGCCTCGCACAACCAGCTTATGGAACAAATTGTCGCCTGCCGTATTTCCGAACCGATACGACCTTCAAACCTTCAAGAAGAGAGCGTACCTCTACCTCAAAGGCCGGCAACGCACTTGTGACTCTTGAGTTGCGGGTGTCCATGGGCGGCGGTAGTCACTTACCATCAGGTGACCCGTCTGCTCGTTTGCCCCCTATCGCATAAAAAAAAAAAAAAATAGTGGTAGTTAAAGGGCTCCTATTTCCCGGCAGCAGCCAGTTCCAGTTAGTTATGTATACAACATTTCCTCGTTTGAGCTATTGCTTATATTCCCCAATCGATCCGTAATAGCTATTACCGTTTCCCTCTCTTTTCCATCCATAACACTCCAAATTTTCGCTTCTCATTCCCAAACTGCTCGAAGAACGCACAAAGGCTTACGTGTAAATGGGACTAATTTATTTAGTAAATTGAGCGGTAATTACTCTGCATACCCCTTCCGGGAAGTAAGCGTTAATGTATGAATGTATTGTTGAATGGTAATGGTCTTTTAAAACGAGTGGAATCGACGGTCCTGTTGGTATAGTGGTATAGTAGTTGCTAGTCTAAGCCGCTTGTGGGTTGGATTCCCACACAGAACAAAAAATTGTGTGGTGTACAGATAGTTTCCTGAGTCTAGGTATTCTTTGTGTCCGTTGGTTAAATGTTTGTCAAGCCTCCTGCGGTACAGGAATTCCTAATGCTTTTTATATTTTGAAAAGAAATCTTTACTGTATACTTCATAACTAAAACTGGAGAAATTTTGTATTTTTTTGTGGTATTGAGTAATCCGTCCCACTTACGTAATAGGGCCATGCCTATTGCCACCATCCAAGCAGAGTATGACTATATACATATACTATCTCATATATAACATTCTGAGGGTTCAAGACATGGGGTCTCCCTAATATACTCTAATAAGAACCACACGGTACATGTTTATATATCTTCTGTAGCGAATTAATGATAACAAAGTGGACTGTATAAAAATATAATTTGTAGTTAAAACAATACAAGTTGGAGAACTTCAATGCGCACGCGTCGATGACCGTTCGGTCGTGGAGTGTCGGTCGGCAGCCTGCGCGCTGTCGATGCCGGTTACACCCTCCGCGCGCCTCTCCGCGAGGGGCACGATTCGAGCGCTGTGCGCTTGAACATACTCCCCGGGTTGAAGAATTTAATCTAAAGGAAGTGGACAGATATTATTAAAGGACCGCAGTAGCGTCCCCTTCTTCGTCTTCAACTCCACCACGCGTATAGTCCCGTCACCTCCCGGGAAGACCTTGGTGACACGTCCCAGTGGCCACAGCAACGGCAGTTGTCCTCGCTCTCTCACGAGAACCAAAGTTCCCTCTGACAGTTGTCCTGTTGATGTAGTCCACTTGGTCTTTTGCTGAAGCAGAGAAATATATTCCAAATGGAACCGCTTCCAAAAATGTTGTTTTAGGTGCTCCACTCTGTGGTAGCGCTCCAAACAACCGATGTTGATTTCAGCCACCTGTGGATGCGGAACAGTCATAAGTGATCGTCCAATCAAAAAATGGGAAGGAGTAAGGGCAGTAAAATCTAATGGATCAGAGGAAAGTGGAGTTAGAGGACGTGAATTAAGAACAGCTTCAATTTGAGCTAAACATGTGATCATTTCCTCGTATGTTAAATGTGTTAAACGCAGTAACCTTTTCAAATGATGTTTTGTGGAGCGAACAGCAGCCTCAGCAATACCGTTGAAATGTGGAGAGTATGGAGGGGCGAAATTAAATTCAATGCCATTCTGTGAAATTTCATAAGGTATATTGACGTCTTGTAAAAACTTATATAATTCCTTACAAGTACCGACAAAATTCGTCCCATTATCAGACAAGATGCTCTTAGGTTTGCCACGGCGAGCAATAAAACCGCTTAAAGCTGCCATGTAACCCTCTTTAGTAAAGTCTGTAACGAGCTCAATATGGACAGCCTTTAGATGCATATATATGCCTTCAAAAGCTTGCACCCTCGCCCCTTTCGATCAGCTATCAATATTGGCCCGGCATAATCAACACTGCTATTTAAAAAAGGGAACTCTAAATGAGTCCTGTCAGAGGGCAACTGTCCCATGATTGGTTGCACATTTTGATTTTTATACCTAAAACATTGTATGCAGCGTTTTACTACAGATTTAGACAGGTTTCTACCGCCGAGGGGCCAATACATTTGACGTATATTTGCTAACAATAACTGAGGGCCGGCATGAAGTAAAACTCTATGTTGCATTTGAAAGACCATTTTTGTGAAGTGGTGCTTGCCGCAAAGCAAAACTGGATGCTTTACCCCATATTCGTATGGGGAGTTGTCCAGTCTGCAACCTACACGAATAATGTTTTCACTATCTAAAAAGGGAGTCAGAGAAATAAGTCTATTCCTGCGTGGCAATGACTTGCCCGATCGAAGAATCGCGTACTCATCAGGAAACATTTCATATTGAGCTACACGTAGAATTATAGATAAGACATTTTTAAGTTCCTTACAGGAAATAGGACCTGTTACTTCAGAATTTCGATTTTTTGAATTATATATAAATCTATATATATATGCCACTATCCTTTGTAAAACATTTAAGTTTGAATATTTATGAATTAATGACTAAATGATTGATGGATTTGTGAGAGACGAATGTATGGGATTTTTTAACTGTGTTAGAAACGAGTGATCAATGATGTTAGATGTAATGATTTCTGGTAGATCTTGTTTCACTCTTCTACTGGGCATGACTGGCCAGTCTTTTTCATGATTTAACAAAAATTGTGGGCCCGACCACCATAAAGAACACTCGCTGATAAGGTCAGCCTTCAGCCCACGAGAAACAAGATCCACCGGATTGCCCTTAGACGGAACGTAACTCCACGTGTGCCCTGCTGTGCTCTCCTGAATCTCATTGACACGATTACGCACGAAAGGTTTTAATAGACTCGGTGACATTGCCAACCAACTCAATACAATGGTTGAATCCCTCCAAAACTGGCATTTGGTAATAGGCAGAGTAATCGAACTCAGGACCTTAGCACATAGCCTTGCTCCTAGCAATGCCCCACAAAGTTCAAGACGAGGAATGGTGGTGGGCTTTATTGGTGCAATTCGATTCTTAGATGCAAAAAGTTGTACCTGAACTATCCCTAGCTCGTTCAATGATAGGAGATACACACAACAACCAAACGCTTTCTCTGATGCATCTGTAAAAACATGAATTTCATGTAATAAAGCATTGTCACACACAACCCATCGTGGAATTTTTAAATCATTTAAACTTGGAAGAGTGTTTATGAAATTGTACCAGAGATTACAAACTGACTCCGGGACCTGCTCATCCCAATCACACTTGGCTAACCATAATTGTTGCATTACAAATTTTGCCTCGACAACACATGGACCAACCAAACCTAACGGGTCGAATATTTGACTTATGACAGATAAAATTTGTCGTTTAGTTACTTGTTTTTCGGATTCAACATGAATTGAAAATGAAAGGTAATCTACTGCACACATCCAACGTAAACCTAATGTTTTCGATGCCACATTCCTGTCCTCAGACAAGTTTAAGTAACCAGAAACTTCTGAAGAGTTAGTAATTTGGTTTAAAATAAACGAATTATTAGATTGCCATTTCCGTAAATGAAAATTCGCTGATGACAAAACAGAAATAACCTCTTTAACCATATCTACCACGTCTGAAACTGAATTGCCTCCTGAAAGATAGTCATCAACGTAATAATCACGTGCAATTGAAGATTTGACGGTTTTACTAGTAGCAACTTTAGCCAAACTTACTAAGCACTTTGTTGTTAAATATAGAGCGGAAGCGGTGCCATAGGTTACGGTATTGAGACTGTACGTTTTTAACGATAACTTGGGATCAGTCCTGAAAATAATTTGCTGTAAAGCACGTTGTGAAGGTGTGACAGCAATAGCACGATACATTCTAACTATGTCACCAGAAATTACATATTTGTGTTGCCGAAATCTTAACAAAATTGAAAATAGATCTTCTTGGACAGTTGGACCTACCATCTGAATATCATTGAACGATATTCCAGAAGAGGTTGCCGCTGAGGCATCGAAGACTGTCCGGAGTGGAGTTGAGCTAGACTCCTTCATGACCCCATGGTGAGGCAAGAAATACTCAACATTATCACCTGTGTGAGGCTTCATAGACGGTCGATTTTCTGTCATGTGACCAAGACGCTCGTACTCCTTCATGAAGGCAACATATTGTTCCTTGAAACTTGTATCACGCAGGAAACGACGCTCCAGAGATAAAAATCGACGTTTAGCCATTTCATATGACTCACCTAAAACGTTGGGATTGTTCTTTAATGGAATTGTTACAACAAAGTGACCCTGCTTATCACAAATAGTGTTATTACGAAAGGATTCTTCGCACACACGTTCTTCTCGAGACAATGAATGTATAGATGACACAGAATCTAACTCCCAGAACCTGTTCATACTACTATTCAATTCATCCATAGACACGTTACAATAGTGTGATTGTTTTCCAGAAGACGAAACTACTGGAACTGGACCTGACACTATCCACCCGAATCTTGTGGCGTGAAGTTTGGGTTGATTCTTACCTAGATTCATTGTTGAGGTACCTAAGACATTCCAAAAAACTTCAGCGCCGACAAGAATATCAATAACTGATGGAATGTAGAATGAAGGATCAGCCAGTTGAATATCTGTTGGAATGTTGACGATTCTTATGTCCACCATAGATGAAGGTAAAATTCTAGTAATCTCAGGCAATACAATACAACTGATAGTCTCCTTGTAGACACTATTACGAGACTGAATTGTAAACCTACAAGACTGTGTGCTATTGGACTTCTGATTATTTATACCTGATATCGAGGAGTTAGCGTTACGTTTGGACAATCCTAGCTTGTGACACAGTGTTTCAGTAATAAAGTTGGCTGTGCTACCGTTATCAAGCAGGATCCTGGCGTCGAGTTTCTCACCCCGGTGATTGACCACTGTCACCAGAGCTGTGGATAGGAAAACAGAACGGGTAGAGTTATCTGTAGTGTCACCTGACAAGACGACGTTTTCAGACGTGTTGTTTTGAAAATGTGCACTTTCAGAAATGTCAGTAGGTAAAGCAATACTGGGCATAGGATCTTGAAAGTTGGTTGAGTTAGGTTGGTCTACATGTCCCCCCCAACTGTATCCTTACGTTGTCGTCGTGGGGGGGCTTGCGCGGGTCAATGATCTCTGGGGCTGTGCCGGCAGAGTCACTCATGCCGGATTGGCCCAGGGGGAGACTCCAGACAAAACAGGATACCAGACGGAGTCTGGCTACAGACTGCCGCGCGGGGCACTCTAAACATCCCTCTGCTCTAGCAGAGGGCGTATTTGAGTGCCAGTAGTTCCGAGAGGGACAGGGGGCGGACGGATCTGGTCTGGTGCAGACCCCGTCCGGCCCAGCCGTAATCCTGAACGGACAGGACCGGTGGCTCTTCGAAGCTACGAGGACGTAAACCTCTATAAAAAAACCCCAAGCTCACGTTCTGACGCCTGGCAATGAGCTGAATCGCTGGAGGGAGTCCAGTGCCAAGGGCGTCCTTTTGTCGGAGGACATTAAACTCACAAAATATGACATGGGTAAAATTACGAATAAACCTACCCAGGAGGGTCCTAGACGCGACGCGTCTGGGGAATCCCTCCCGGAGCCAGTCGGCTCCGGCAGCCCCCAATCGTATTCTGGGGGGGGCAATCAATGTCTAGCACGCCCGTTGCCGAGCGGTAAATCCGGCAACCGAAATATCGCGAAGGACGCGCAAACAAGAAGTGGGTCGATGTCGCGCCTGCCGCGGAACAGCAAAGGACAGTTCCAAAAGGCGGCGGACGTCCACTCATCCACCGAGGATGGCGCTGCGGCTGGAACAACTATACCAGTGGGGCTCCCAGAAGTCAATCTGACTGCTGGGAGCCGAAGACAATCGGAACGCACGCGTTCCAAGTCCGTCGCTAATGTAGCGGGTGGTAGTTCCGGTGCGACGCCGGACGCACCGGAACCGATGGACACCGAGGCAGACGGCCGTAAGCGCGGATGCCCCCAAGGTTGCGAGAGTGACGTCGCTCAGGAGATGTTGCCTCCTAAGGTGGCAAGCAGCCATAGGGGGCGCTCGCGTACCCCGGTGTCAGCCCCGTCAGGTTCCGTCTTTAGCAAGGCGGAATCCTATAGGCGGGCCAGAGCCGACGGCGAACTGCAGGCGGAAGAGGAGATCGCTGGTCTCCTGCTAACAATCGGGGGGCCGGTGGAGGGGGATTCACTGCCCCAATCACCGGCCTCTTTGCAGGAGAGGGCGCACGCGGCAGTGGCCATCATAAACAAGGTGGCCACCAAGTCCGTAAACCTTAAGGGTCCCTTTGTCAGGGCCCTTAAGGACTCCTCTTCCGCAGTGGCGGGGGTCATAGAGACCCTAATCGGGGACGTGTCTCGCCTCCAGTCGGCCAACGATCACCTGACGGGGCAGGTGGCTGAGCTGAGCGCCCAGTTCGCCCAATTCCGGGCGGAGCGCCCCGAGCGAGAGAACCCGGCTCCGTCTACGTCCCAGCCGGCCCCGTCTGCGTCCCGGCCGGCCCCGTCTGCGTCCCGGCCGGCCCCGTCTGCGTCCCGACCGGCCCCGTCTGCTTCCGAGCCGGCCCCGTCTGCGTCCCAGCCGGCCCCGTCAGCGTCCCAGCCGGCCCCGTCTACGTCGCGGCCAGCCCCGTCTGCGTCACGGCCGGCCCCGTCTGCATCCCAGCCGGCCCCGTCTACGTCGCAGCCGGCCCCCCCGTCTGCGTCCCGGCCGGCCCCGTCTGCGTCCCGGCCTGCCCCGTCTGCGTCCCAGCCGGCCCCGTTTACGTCTCAGCCGGCCCCTACTGTCACCGGAGTTTCCGAAGACGTCCTGCAGCAGATGCTGCAGTACATGCTGCAGGCGATTGGAAATCTGGTGGACGGGCGGATTGCGGGTCTGGAGGCGAGGCTGCCTCCGGCCCCTGTTGTTCCGAGCCGGCCCCGTCTGCGTCCCAGCCGGCCCCGTCAGCGTCCCAGCCGGCCCCGTCTACGTCGCGGCCAGCCCCGTCTGCGTCACGGCCGGCCCCGTCTGCATCCCAGCCGGCCCCGTCTACGTCGCGGCCGGCCCCCCCGTCTGCGTCCCGGCCGGCCCCGTCTGCGTCCCGGCCTGCCCCGTCTACGTCGCGGCCGGCCCCCCCGTCTGCGTCCCGGCCGGCCCCGTCTGCGTCCCGGCCTGCCCCGTCTGCGTCCCAGCCGGCCCCGTTTACGTCTCAGCCGGCCCCTACTGTCACCGGAGTTTCCGAAGACGTCCTGCAGCAGATGCTGCAGTACATGCTGCAGGCGATTGGAAATCTGGTGGACGGGCGGATTGCGGGTCTTTAGGCGAGGCTGCCTCCGGCCCCTGTTGTTCGGCCGCCGCTTGCGGCGCCGAGGCCGCAGGCCGCGTCGGCACCGACCACATTTCCCGTGGTGGAGGGTCGAGTGTCCTACGCGGCGGCGACGTCGGTCCCGGGTTCTGCCGCCGCTCGCAAGACGCGGCGGGGGGCGAAAGCTCCAGCCGGGACTGCTGCGCCGAAGACGGGGTCCAAGACGGTGGCTACGGCTGGAGCGGAGCTGCCTCCGCCCCCCACTCCAACACCTCTGCCTGGCCCCTCCACATCTGCCCCCTCCAATGAGGGTTGGCAGGTAGTAGGGGGGCCAAAGTCGAAAAAGTCCCGACAGCGGGCCAAGAAGGCTGCCGAAAAGGCGGCCTCTGGCCCGCAGTCGTCGTCGGTGGCGGTGGCCAGAAAAAAGCCGCGGAAGCTGCAGCCGCCTAAAACCGCGGCTGTTGTAGTCACCGTGTCGCCAGAGGCGTCTACCGGCGGGCTGTCCTACGCGGCCGTCTTTAAGACGGCACGGGACTGTCTCGCCGGCAATTTCGGGACGGCAGCGGTCCGCTTGCGCCTAGCCCAGACGGGAGCTCGGGTCCTCGAGTTCCCTGGGGCCGATGGCGCAAAGACGGCGGACACCTTCGCCGAGAAGCTGAGGGGAGTCTTCGCAGCCACGGATGGTGTGAAGGTCTCCAGGCCCACGAAGTGCGCGGAGCTGCGCATTTCGGGCCTGGACGACTCCGTCACAACTGATGATGTCCGCGTTGCAGTCCAGGAAAGGACGCAGTGCAACGCGGAAAACATCAAAGTCGGCACCATCCGCCCCGGTCCGGGAGGCCTTGGTGCGGTGTGGATCAGCTGTCCCGTAGCGTCGGCCAAAATTTTGGGCGACGCCGGCAGGATCCTCATCGGTTTCGTTAGCGCCAGAGTTACAGTTCTGGCGGCGAGACCGATGAGGTGTTACAAATGCCTGGTTGCGGGACACACCCGCATCAAATGTGACAGCTGCTTCGACTGCAGCGGATTATGTTTCCGCTGCGGTCGACCGGGTCACAAGGCGGCAGAGTGCTCTGCCGCCCCTCACTGCCCTATGTGTGCGGCGGGCAATAAGCCCGCCAATCACCAGATGGGGCAGGGGGGCTGCAAGCCTTCCCGCGCTTCTCGGCAGACGTCGGGGACTAGCCTAGCGGCCCAGGCTGCCTCCGACGTTGTCCGTCTGTCCACGTCGACGTCCATGGAGGTTGTAGAGACGATCCAGTAATGGACCACGTCTCCAACCTCCTTGTCCAGACGAACCTAAACCACTGCGCCGCGGCGCAGGATCTCTTCCTGCAAACCATGGCGCAGTGGTCGATCGGTGTTGCCGTAGTCGCGGAGCCCTACTTCGTTCCTCCCCGTCCAAACTGGATGGGTGACTGGGACGGCTCCGTGGCAGTCGTCGGTTCCGCGGCGGCTCATTCCCCGCCCTTGTCGCTTAGAGACAAGGGCTCTGGATATGTTGCCGTCGAGTGGGGGGGGATCACCGTTTACGGTGTATACTTCTCCCCCAACCGGAGTTTGAGCGACTTCGAGGTCTTCCTTAACAGCTTGGAGACCTCGATGCGGCGATTAGCGTCTGGGCACGTCCTCGTGCTGGGGGACTTCAACGCAAAATCCATTGCATGGGGGTCCCCCGGGACGGACGCCAAGGGCGAGGCCGTCGAGGAGTGGGCGGCTTCGGTGGGCCTCTGTTTACTAAACAGAGGCTCCACCAACACGTGCGTGCGACAGCAGGGTGGGTCGATAGTGGACCTTTCGTTCGCTACCCCTGCTGTTGCCGCACGAGTAAGGAACTGGCGTGTCCTGGAAGAGGTTGAGACGCTCTCGGATCACCTGTATATCCGATTTGAGCTCTCCCGGTCCCAGGGCCCCAGTAGGGGTCACGCGGTGCGGCGTAATTCCCGTTTTCCGCGATGGGCTGTTGCCAAGCTGGACAGGGACCTACTAGAGGAGGCGGCCATTATTCACTCTTGGCTGTCTCCGCAGGCCCCGACCGAGGAGGTCGATGCGGGGGCTGGCCGCTTTCGCGATGCGATTACGCAGATTTGCGATGCGGCCATGCCCCGTATCCAGGGTCGTCGGCCTCCAAGGAAGGAGGTCTACTGGTGGTCCCAGGAGTTGGCGGACCTCCGTGCGGCTTGTACTCGTGCCCGGAGGTCCTACACTCACAGCCGGCGGCGTCACCGTGGAGACGGTGAGGAGGACCAGCTTCACGAGGAGTACCGCGAAGCGCGGAAAACTCTGAAGCTGGCCATTTGCCGCGCCAAGGACGCAAAGAGAAAGGAGATGCTGGAGAGTCTCGACCGTGACCCCTGGGGTCGCCCATACCGTGCGGTGCGTCAGAAGCTCCGCACGTCGGGCCCCCCCCTTACCGAGACTCTCCAGCCCAGCTTCCTGCAGGAAGTGGTCGAGGGCCTTTTCCCGCAGCGGGCGGAGCACACACCCCCGTCGATGGCCTACGCGGTCGGAGACGACGGGGGTAGAGAGGACGATGTGCCGCCCGTTAGGGAATCGGAGGTTGGGGCGGCTGTTCTACGGATCCGTTCCAAGAACACCGCCCCCGGGCCGGACGGGGTACCAGCCCGAGTGATGGCCCGAGCCCTCGACCATATGTCGGACCGCCTCAGGAAGGTGTTGGACGCTAGCCTGGCGTCCGGACGCTTCCCAGAGTGCTGGAAATGCGGGAAGCTGGTCCTGTTGAGGAAGCCGGGACGGCCTGCCGATTCGGTCGCGGCCTATAGGCCCATCGTGTTGCTGGACGAGGCGGGTAAACTTTTTGAGAGGATACTCTCTGCCCGCATCGTCCGGCACCTCAGCGAGGTGGGCCCCGACCTGTCGGACGCCCAATTCGGGTTCCGGGAGGGGCGTTCGACGGTCGATGCCGTGATGCGCCTTAGGGCCGTGACCGGAGAGGCAGTGAGCTCGGGCACGATACACAAATATGCTTATCTTTATCCACAAGGCGGACTGTGAAGATTCCCTCAGAAAACTCGGGAACTAGTAGACGTCCTCTCCTCGCTTGTACTAGGGCCACTCCACCTCCAAACTTGTCTGCCGTTGACACAGCTTACAATGACACGGCGCTTTCGAAAAAAAATTCGAGTTCAAAGTCCACCAACGTCGCACGTATTGCCCCGCGCGAACGTCTTCTTTCTTAGTGATAAACGTTACGCGGATTTGATTGACGGCTCGAAGAACCAATGTTTATATATCTTCTGTAGCGAATTAATGATAACAAAGTGGACTATATAAAAATAGGTAGTAGAGCCACGCTGATTTATTCAGCAGGAATGGGCCGGCTCGACCGGGGCAGTACTATCCTCTCACAGAAAACCAGCCTAAAGTGACAACATTCGTGGTGTCGCCTTTCGCTGGTGAGTGAGAGACCGGAGGCCCATCGATGCAGGGGTGACAGTTATCGTGGTATGTGTGTGAGCAGTGGAGTGCTGTAGAGTCATTGTGAGGGTGGCGTGGATCGAACCGTCGGCCAGGGAGACCCGTAGAAACGGTGGTGCTGCTGGCCGCCCGCGGCATAGAGAGGGGCCCAACCACGGCTAACCACCCTGGGAAGCTGCCCCGTCAGGTCGCGCATAATCCACGGAGTGGCTCGTCGTGCCGGTTGTTGACCGGATGGTGGGACCCGGCGACCACTTCCGGGAGGGTACGGGGGCCCTTCCGTCCGGCGGTTCGGTCACCGTCATGCTTCACCGATACATGATGACACAGCATTTTTAGTCTCAGTTTACATTGCCACGATGACTGTCATGCCTTTACGCCCCCTTCCTCTTCTATCATGGCAGCACAAAAAAAGAAAAGTGGTCTTACAGCGGCATCCTCCTCTCCCACCAACCCGCTTTTTGAGGTGGAGTTCACTAACATACGTGGACTCCATGCAAACCTCAGCGCCGTACACCAACACCTCGAGACGGCTCGGCCGGCCATGCTCTTTCTTACGGAGACACAAATACGCCGCCCTGCAGACACGGCATATCTCCACTATCCCGGCTACGTGCTCGAGGAGTGCTTCCTCGCAAGGGCTGGAGTGTGCCTTTTCGTCAGGGCGGATGTTTGTTGTCGCCGTCTGCACTGCCTAGAAGACACATCCTTCTCCATCCTTTGGCTCCACGTGGATTTTGGCTCTACGAGCCGGATTTACGTGTGCCTCTATCGCTCCCATTCCGGAGACTCCGAGACAACTCGACTCTTTGACCACCTGAGTCAAGCAGCGGATAAAGCGCAGGAGCAGTTTCCGACCGCCGAACTGGTGTTTTTGGGAGATTTTAACGCCCACCATGAGTCCTGGCTGGGATCTTCCAAAACTGACCACGCTGGTCGAACTGCCCACGCATTTGCTCTCACGCATGACCTTACCCAACTGGTACTCCAGCCCACCAGGATACCGGACATAACGGGTCAAGCGCCCTCCTTGCTGGACCTACTGCTGACGAATCACCCAGCGCAGTACAGCGTATCGGTTCTCGCCCCTCTGGGATCCTCCGACCACTGCCTGGTGTCGACCTCAGTGCCTCTTGTTACGCCTCCACGACCTGTGGTAACAAGGCGGCGGTTATGGCACTACTCGTCAGCAGACTGGAATGGAATGCGGGAATATTTTGCATCCATCCCGTGGGCTCAACGCTGCTTTAAAGATAGGGATCTGTCGCAAAGTGTGTCTGCCGTGACTGACGAAATCACTGTCGGTATGGAGTATTATATCCCCTACAGTGAGGTCGCCAGCACGAAGACCCGTCCCTGGTTCAATCGCGAGTGCATCCGGGCCGTTGCTCAAAAGCAGTCGGCCTACCGCGCATGGATCAGGGCCCGCGCGCATTGTGACCCAGACATTGATCGCCTAAAAGCAGCACTAAACAGAGCCACTAGGGAATGCAAGAGGGCTTACATCAGAGCAGATGCCCAGCGCATTGCACGGTTTGGTCAAGAACTCGTCGCGTACCCTACGGGTAGCCGTAAGTTTTGGCGATTGGCCAAAGCCGTGCAGTCCAACTATTGCCAACCTTCGCTGCCGCCGTTGAACTACCCTGACGGATCACTGGCCCACGAGCCGCAAGAGAAAGCGAATCTACTAGCTGACCTCTTTGCGGCTAACTCCCGAATCGATGACCGTTGCGCGCACACGCCCACCATTGCGTCCTGCGACTCCGCAATGCGGGATATTCGCATCCGGCAGAGGGATGTCCGTGCGGAGCTTCGGTCACTCGATGTCCGGAAAGCCAGTGGACCCGATGGTATTCCGGCGGTGGTTCTTAAGAACTGTGCACCTGAGTTGTCTCTCGTACTAACGCGCTTGTATCGCCTGTCCTATTCCTCAGGAATTGTTCCGGAGGCCTGGAGATAAGCGAATGTTCAACCCATTCCCAAAAAAGGCGACCGCTCCGATCCAGCCAATTACCGACCTATAGCCGTCACTTCCATACTCTGTAAGGTGTTCGAGCGGATCATCAACACCCAACTAATCCGCCACCTAGAGGATCACTCCTTGTTAAATTATCGGCAATATGGTTTTCGGCCGAACCGATCCACGGGTGATCTTCTAGCGTACGTCACACACCTTTGGGGTGAGGCTATGGATAGGCATGGGGAGTCCTTGGCTATCAGCCTCGACATTGCCAAGGCCTTCGATAGGGTGTGGCACCGCTCGCTTCTCTCCAAACTTCCTGCATTTGGTCTGCCACCTAAACTCTGCAACTGGGTTGCTGCCTTCCTCTAAAAGCGCCGCATTAGGGTTCTCTGCGACGGCGCGGCCTCAGACTTCCACGAGGTAAGCGCTGGTGTACCTCAGGGCTCCGTCCTATCGCCTACGCTGTTTCTTCTGCATATCAATGACATGTTAACCCTTGGCAATATACATTGTTATGCAGACGACAGTACGGTGCACGGGCGATATTTCGGGCATCCTACTGCCAAGCTGGCAGACGTTGAGGAAAAACGACAGGAGCTTGTCGCTGAGCTCGACCGGGTCTTGAGCCGCATTTCCCAATGGGGCTGTGAGAATCTGGTCGAGTTCAGCGCCAAGAAAACACAAGCGTGTGTGTTCTCTAACAAAAAGTCTCCATTCCTTCCCCTTCCTACTCTTCAGAGCACTCAACTGCCACTGCAGGATAGGCTTAGTATTCTGGGTATGGATATTTGACGGGATCTCAATCCGCGCGATTACATCGAGAGTGTCACTAAGGCGGCCTCGCGTAAGCTCGGCGTTTTGAACAAGGTGAGACGGTTCTTCTCGCCCGAGCAACTGTGTCTTTTGTACAAGACCCAGGTTCGCTCCTGCGTGGAGTACTGCTCTCATCTCTGGGACGGCTATGCGCAGTGTCTGCTTGACGCTCTCGATCGGTTGCAGCGGCGCGCAGTCCGCATTATCGACTGTCCTGAGATCACCCAGTCTCTTCAGCCTCTGCAGTTGCGAAGAGATGTCGCCTCTATGGCAGTCTCTCTATCGCCTACATCACGGAGAGTGTTCTGATGAGCTCTTCCAATTGGTCCCACCTTCTCCCTTCCTCTACAGGACTACACGTGCTGGCCTGAGGAGTCACCGTTTGTGCGTCGAAAATATACGTACCCGAACTAAACGGTTTGGCTCTTCTTTCTTGTGCCGATCGGTAAAAGCCTGGAATTCTCTACCAGCGCACGTGTTTCCTTCCCACTATGATCCCGGGTCTTTTAAGCGGGGCGTGAAAAAGCATCTCACCAGGCCGCCATAGTGTGGGTCACCATGCTGCATTGACTAGACATGCAATGAGGATGGTGACCACCACTCTTTGACTCCACCTATTGCTTTCCATCAGGCAAAGTGGAGTCACTATGGTAGGATAATATAAAAAAAAAAAATATAAAAATATAATTTGTAGTTAAAAACAATACAAGTTGGAGAACTTCAATGCGCACGCGTCGATGTCCGTTCGGTCGTGGAGTGTCGGTCGGCAGCCCGCGTGCTGTCGATGCCGGTTACACCCTCCGCGCGCCTCTCCGCGAGGGGCACGATTCGAGCGCTGTGCGCTTGAACAGTACATTTAATTATCTTTTGAAATTTATTTATGTTTTTGCTTTTCGACGCCTTTTACAAGACTGGGGACTGGGAGTAATTTGATAAAAGGCAATAACACACTTATGACTCTCGAGTTGCAGGTGTCCATGGGTGACGGTTTTCTTTTACCATTGTGAGACCCGTCTGTTCCTCTGTCTCCCCACATAATTAGAAAACGTGTTTTTATTAGATAGCCCAACTCTTTAGGAAGTATGTAGAGTTATATGACAGCGTGTGGATTAATTATTGTCAAACAGTGGTAGAGCCATGCTTAGGCACGAATGGGCCGGCTCGACCGGTGCGATACCACGGCCTCACAGAAAACCGGTTGTGAAGTAACGCTTGCGTTGCATTTCCCCGAAATGAGTGAGGTCTCCGGAGGCCCAATTCCCCCTCCCCCCTTTTTCTCTCCCCTCGTCTCCTTTCTTCTTTTTTTCCATCTCCTCATCCCTCCTCTCTTCTTTCCGCTCCCTGCATGCCCCATCCCTCATCACCCTCAAAGGCAGGCAGCGCACTTGCGACTCTTGAGTTGGACATGGACGACGGTGTCACTTACCATCAGGTGACCCGTCCGTTCGTCTGTCCCCCTATAGTATAAAAAAAAAAAAAAAAAAAATAAGTTTATTTAATGTTTGTTATGAAGTTACTCATTAAGAAGTTTTTGTTTAATTTAAATCGATATTTTTTTTTTTCTTTAAAAGATAACTCCCGCATTACGATTAATTCCTGTGTCGCGGGGGACTTTACAAACATTTAAACAACGAAAACAAAGAACACCCCCGACTCAGAACAACAATTTGAGGTTTACACAAAGTGTTGTGAACTCACAACACTCAGCGCGGCAGCGTGGTGTCGAGGAGACAACTTAAACCGCTTCGATATCTGTGCAATAAAGTCATTCTTTTGACAACTAACGAGCAAGACGGACACATGCTAACCTATTGGCCCTTAATCAAAAGTAATACATACTTTGTATCTTATTATAGTTTATGTAAAAGTGTCCTAAAATTAATTAAAATTATATTCGATATTATAAAGATATATATATATATATATATATATAGAATATAAATAACATATTATTGTGTCATTTTATTTACTAATTAAAATGACACAGTAGATCAGGAACCATATTGCAAATATACCTATGTGATTAATACTACGTGTTAGTAATAATTAGGATTTTAGTTCACAAATAAAGTAACTGCTGGACCTTGAAAGGTACTTTAAATTCCATTTATATTTTTGCTAAGATGAACAAATACAATAAAGTTAATTAATTCTCGGCATAAACTTGACTTAAAAATAGGCTTTCAATGCGCTTTTCTATTGTATTTCTCAATACTTCAAATCTTAAAAACGTACATTTTAAAAACTTATGCACAAGTTCCCTTTTTTTGCCATGGTCAAATCGTGATTTGGGTACACAAAGATAGGTTGTGTACGTTTTTAAGATTTGAAGTATTGAGAAATACAATAGAAATCTAGTCTATAGTTTTTTTTTAATCGGTCGACAATTGGCGGAGAATTTAAAATTTAAATACATAATTATAGAATAAGAAAAGATAGATACAGCTGAACATACTCATAGAACTTCCTTTAAACGCTAACAATTTGAATTAAGACTTACCAGCAAATATTATTGCTAAAGTTTCCTTGTACCTAAAAGTCTTCAAATATGTGTATACATCATTTTATAACCTTCAAATGGTGTCAACGGTTCCAACAATATTATAAAAAAAAATATACAGATTTCAATTTTACACAGGATAGATGATAATAATATAATAAGATAAGATAGCCATTGAAACGGCGTCTTGTAGCTTTCAGACATGCAAGAATCGTTCAAACTATAAATATTCAGTACAAAGGGCTCACTGTCTGCCTACTAATTTGTTACACTTGAAAAGGAGGGAACACAACAAAGAACGTTCTCGAATTTATTTCCAAGTCAAGTAGAAATTCATTCACCACAACTCTTTTCATACAAATTCATAATTTAACTCAAAAACCAATCGGTCTTAATGGGCTGTTTAAATTCCATTGCGTCCTTTTGATAAGGAAAGCAATAAAATTGGCTTTGAGCCGTCAAACGATATGGTAATGTTAGAGCACCGTTTTACATTCGAAGCACGGCGACGATATTTCACGGATAGATCTGCTTGAATTCAGATAAAGGGGACTATGGTATGGAAATGGACTCTTGTTTACTTATTTTATTGCATAAGTTTTTTTATTGTAATTGTTTGTCAGTTGGAAGTTTCTAATTTTATTATACCCATAAAATACATTTTCCGATCGGTTCTCAGTGGAGTAAAACCATGTGCCATCGCCATTCCATCTTTTCAGATCAGATGTTTTTTGTAACAGTATGTATACAGTCATACAGTGCCCATCCAAAACACTTGCATTAACAATAATGCACTCTTAAATCGTTTCTCTTTCTCTTTATCTCGTAATTGCACTGCATGGATGGCGTAGCGGTTCACCGGTTGGTCACTTCGCCACCACGCTGCCGCGCCTAGTGTTGTGGGTTCAATCCCATCACGGGATAACACTTTGTGTAATCCTCAAATTGTTGTTCTGAGTCTGGTTGTTCTCTGTATCCGTTGCTTGTATGTTAATAATTATAAAGTCTCCCGCGACACAGGAATGAATCCTAGTGCGGGAGTTGTCTTTAAAAAGTAAAAAAAGTTCTTTATGATATTTACTTATTTATTAATTAACAGAAATATATCTTTCTTATTTTTTTAAAAACAAAAAAAAAAACATATTTTTTTTTTCTTTTATATCTCTGCAAGTCCTACGCACGCAAATGATTCTCTATCTCTTTTTCCACCTAACGACTTTGGAGAATAGAAACATTGCTGTGTGGGACTAACGCAAAGCAAGGTGATTATGCAGAGCGGACCGCTTCCCAAGGGTCGATATTGGGAAGTCGTATATATACTAATCGGTGTGAGAACTTTATTATCGTGATTCAAGGTCTATTTGATATGAGAGGTTCTTTTATAATAATATTTTCATATAAAATGTGTATTAAAATATTATATCTTTTACATTGAGCTAGAAGCTAGAAGAAGAGCCAACGAAGGCAAAAAGCTGTTTCCTTACAAAAGAACCAGTCCAAGCACCTGAAAGGCAGATTGCGAGGAACACTTACACCAACTACTCCGATTTAATAGAGAACAGTTCAAAAGTTAACCTAATTTCTTTGGTATAGGGTGTAATCTTGCAAACGTTAGTTTATTTGCGCACTTTTTATACAGCTTTATACTAATTTCATATTACGGTCCCTTGAAATAAAATTTAGAATTGCTCGAATAGCTATCGTTAGGTTATTGAAAAAAAAAAATGGTTTGTTGAGTTTCAGCAAAAGAGTAAGAGGTGAGTGTTTAAGGGAGTATGTCAAGTTAAGAAATCAATTGACCGTTCACAAAACAGGTGATTGAAGTTGAGTTTGAGTGAATAAACGACCTTGCCATTATAAATATTATTATATTTTTCCGCTGTATAGTATCCTTTTTATACTCTACTCTTGTGTTTCTATTTTCTATATCAATCACTCTTTATTCATTTGATCTTGAATTGAGTTTTCATCAACCGGGCATTATAGGAATTACATAAAAAAAATGTACAGTATACTGAAGACGATGGAAGAAAAAGGATATTGTTTAAACTGATTAATTGGAAAGTTCAAGCAATAGCTTGATTATGTCAGGGTCGCATAAGTACTCGTATAACACGAACTGCAACAGTCGGCCAGTCCGAGCACTTTACTTACAGCAATATTCACGGACAGTTATATTTTATAAAGGAGTTTCATAACTTTGTTATAATTTAATTTCTCGAAGACTATAATTAAAAAATACAACGTATTATAAAATAATAAAATACAAAACCCATCATTTTGACTCGGTATCATTGACTTTATTTTTTTTCTTGATAGCTGACGTTATCAATGAATGTAATAGAGATTATATATTATTCGAAAGCGCTTGCGTTGCAATTCCCCTCTTTCCTCTCCCCTTATCCCCCTTTCCTCTTTCCTACCTCCTCATCCCTCCTCTCTTATATCCCCTCCCCATAACCCCCATCCCTCATCACCTTCAAAGGCGGGCAGCGCACTTGTGACTCTTATGGTGCAGGTGTCCATGGACGGCGGTTGTCCTTACAATCAGGTGACCCGTCTGTTCGTCTGTCCCCCTAAACTATAAAAAAAAACATCAAGTCGTCTGACTTTAGGACGTAAATACGTTCTTCTTATTTGTTTATGAAACGTATATCTTCTGTAATAACAATTAAAGATTTTGCTTTAGTGGTATTAACAAAGAAACGTCGGAAACAGATTATTTTATAAACGACATCGTAAGTGAGTTTTTTAGGTTACAAACAAGTTCAGAAATCACCTCTGATTGTCAATACCTGTTCATACTGGTTTAGTATTTGAGCTTAGACTACATTTTTTTGTTTGATGCACTATTATTGAATTCAATAACAAACAACAATTAACTGAATTACAATCAGTTAGCAAATAGTAGTAATTTTTATTTTATTATATTATTTATTATATTTTTATCTAAATATCGGATTCTAGATTTCTAACAACCGAGTAAACCCATAAGAGATTTTTTTGTGAACGGAACCTTAAAAATTTATAGTGCTCTGTGCACATGAATTTAAATTCTGAATAAAAAAATACTTCTTAAGACAATAGGAAATTATCTATCCACAATTGCTAACCTAATTGGAAAAACATTCAATTCGTTGGTAACAAAACTAAATTTATAAAACCATAGGTAGGGTGTCTATTGGAATATACTCAAGTTTCAATATTAAAGGTTTCCTAGTCGTCAAAGTGCTTTTGAAACCGACTGTCGAGAGAATCATTAATTATAATTATAATAAGCTTTTAGTGTAGTTTATGCATATTTTTTTATCTGTTTATAGATCTACAGTGTCTTTTTTAATAAAATTATGAATGTATATAAGAACAATACTAGGTAGGTAATATTTTGAACCTTCAACATATAATAATATAAATATATGTATACACTTTTTATAATATAGGGGGACAGATGAACAGACGGGTTACCTGTTGGTAAGTGACAACTGCCGTCCATGGACACCTGCAACTCTAGAGTCGTAAGTACTTTGCCAGCCTTTGAGGATGATGAGGGGTGGGGGGGATGCAGCGAGGAGAAAAATCAGAGGCGGTTAAAGACATCGGAAAGAAATGAGGGAGTTGCGCCTTTTCAGTGAGGCCGTGGTATCGCACCGGTCCGGATAGACATAATATTCTTTTTTAGTTATGGCCTGTTATATGATTTTTTTTATTTAGTTTTTGAGTTCTACTTGGAACTATATCAACTTATTTTCTCATGACATTTCCCTCAGTGGACTTTGTATTTAATAAAAAAATACAAAGTATAATTAATATAAGATAATTAATTATCTAATTAATATATACAGAAATAATTATTAAATATATAGATAATTATTATATGTCCGTTACAAAGTTATAATGAACAATGTTTAATCATTTGGTTGCTGCGATACAAGCCAAGAGCTTAGTGCGGGAACCGCTGTTATTAAAAAAAAATGTAAACTGTAATTCTTGCAAATGTAAGTGTATAATATAAATGTAAACTCCTGTGCAAATAAATAAATAATCTGATCTAAATCTAAATAATCTAAATAAAAGTACAATAACTCTTTCTCTATTTCTTTCTTCTTTCTGCCATGTTTTATATTAATTTACTTCTTTTGGGGTTTTTGTGTTGGGGCTTTTGAAATTAAACCCAAATTTATTTGTATTATATATATTTGATAAATTCTCTAATACAATATAATGCGTAAGGTAAACAGTGTTATTCTCGATGGTTGACCACTTCTCCTTTGTTATTTGTCTTCTATGGCGCTTCTTGATGCTTTCTAAATACAAACCAATTGACACTAATTCAAATTGTAAAAGAGCCTCATCTTACACACCAATGAGGTAGGCTGCATTTAGCTACGATATGCTCAAAAGAAAAAATAAATATAATAAGAGTTGACTAAATGGCATCACGACAGTAAACATTATTTATTTATTGACAGTATCGGTAATTTAATATCACGCTCCGAAGACTAGTCAGCGCGGGAACAAAAGACGAAGTAATATTTTTTCTTTTCTACTGTAATATTTGCTTTGGTAGAGCCATGCTTAGGCACGAATGGGCCGGCTCGGCCGGTGCGATACCACGGCCTCACAGAAAACCGGTTGTGAAGTAACGCTTGCGTTGCATTCCGGAGTCCCAATTCCCCCTCCCCCCTTTTCTCTCCCCTCATCTCCTTTCTCCTTTTTTCTATCGCCTCATCCCTCCTCTCTTCTTTCCGCTCCCTGCATCCCCCATTCCTCATGACCCTTGAAGGCGGGCAGCGCACTTGCGACTCTTGAGTTGCAAGTGTCCATGGACGGCGGTGTCACTTACCATCAGGTGACCTGGTGAAAAAAAAAACCTCATGATGCTTATGCAGACAGTGTTTAAGTTGATATCTATTGATTGCATTCCAAATACTTTTTCTTATCAGTTTTTGAAACGATTTGTTAAGTAGCCACTGACGAGTTTTATTGGTATTAGTAAAAAAATAATTACTAATATACGTACACTCACGCCAATCTCCGAATAGATAGGAAGTGGTGTCTGAGCCCCCCCCCCCCCCTCTTTCCATATTTACCAAATTTAATTATGTCCACTTCCGTAATATATAGCCTACCGTCACCCGGGCACAGTAGCACTGTATTATATATTGAATGATGGATATCAGTCCGATCCCTTAGTCGCCTATTGCGGTACCCATAGGAAGAGGTAGGATGGCGCTATCCTACTCTACCGAGAACCACATGGCTAACTTGGTTTTTTTTTAATTAAACTTTTAGAATTAGTCAGGGCAACTTTATCATAAAAAAAAAATATTTATGGACAAGACGGTTGCGCCGCTGTATCGTTATGTGTTGCGGTGCTGTTATAAATATATTTGCATCAGAAGTGAAGACCCTCGTATGGCACACTTAGGCTCTTTTTATTACGATCTTATCTTATACATACATGGTACAATATAATCCTAGATGTGCACATATCGTAATATCTTTCGAATCGTACAATCCACCCTTTGTATAATAGTGTGTTGGACAACTTGGGCAGTAATATCTGCTACCAGAAATGTCCAGCATGAAGTGCGGCCCCTATCTGCATTCCCTAGATGTTGGGGGGGCCCGACAATATCAAGATATATGTTGGAATTTTAGAGCTGGCATGGCTGTACCATATTGAATTTGAAATTGAAACACATGAAATTGTATGACGATGTATGTGTGCTTTTTGACATTGAATGCCTAATTGACACCATCTACTAATTTCTGGATTGATTTTTAGCCTTAAGTCTCTCTGTCTAATTAATTTACTTGTGGTTTATGTTCCTGGTTGACTCATCATAGGATGTGGATGATGTTTTTTTCTAGTTTGTATATCTGCAAGTCTTGTTCAATTGCTAATTCTGAATAGTCAATCGGGCTAAGAAAATATATTTCTTCGACACCACTACGTGACCATGCGTCGGCCGCTGTGTTATCGATTCCTGAGACTTATTGAATATTTGTGCTGTATATGATATGTAATAGAGTTGTCGAATCCGTCGTGGTGCGTCGTTGGTGGTTGAATTTTTTTGTGAAATCAAAACTCAAAGGCTTGTAATCTGCATAAATTGTGAAATTTCCACCTTCCAATATCTTTAATATACATGTAGATTCCTAATATTTGTCTATCATATGTTGAGTATTTAATTTGAATTCCACTTAGCTTTTTAGATAAAAAAACCGAAGTGATTACCGTTTTCCTTTGTTCCGGTATTGTAATGCTACTCCCAAGCGTTTGAACTTGCGTCTTGAAGTGCGTTTTGAAGTGGAAATGAAAGTGTAATTGCGCGTTGTATGCTGTTTCTACATTTTTTAAATGAATGGTTTGACCTCTCAGTTCACTTAATTTCAGAAGAAGCTTTCTTTTTTGAATTTTGAAAATATTTGTTGAGAATGAATTGGTATTTTGCTAGTTCAGGAAAGATTATTACCATTCAAAATATTCTTAGCTGTAGGGCAGTTCTTAGTTTAGGGTTGTTGAGAATAGCTTCGATTTTTTGTTCAGCTGGTTTCATTCGTTGACTCGTTGTATGATAACCGAAGAAATCCAATTCCTTTTTTAAAAACTTTCAGTCTTTTGTAAGCTATAAGTAAACAAAGTCCAAATTTTGTGTTGCCTTAGCCTAACGGAATATTTGGAAATTCATATAATCCGAATCATGTTATGATGGCTGTCTTCTCCACGTCAGCTTCATTAACTGCTGAACTTGCTGTATGTGCATTATTTTCTAATAGGTAGATAAATTGGCTAGGTGTTGAGTATTTTGACGTTATTAAGTCGACTATAATCACCACATGGTCTCCATTCTCAGTCTTTTATTTTTTACCAAGGGCTGTTAGAGGGACGGAAAGTATCTGTTGATTATATTTCGAAATTCCTTTTTAGCTAACTTTTATTTATCTTTTGGCAAAGATCGTGTTTTGTTTAATACTGGTTGAGCTTTTGTTTCGATGAAATGTCGAATATAGTGGTGAATGGGCTGTGACAAGGTAGACTCTTGTGTTATATATTCATATTTTTCAACAATTTCTTTTTTTTATATACTATAGGGGGACAGACGAACAGACGGGTCACCTGATGGTAACTGACACTGCCGTCCATGGACACTTGCAACTCAAGAGTCGCAAGTGTGCTGCCCGCCTTTGAGGGTGATGAGGGATGGGGGATGCAGGGAGCGGAAAGAAGAGAGGAGGGATGAGGAGAAAGGAGATGAGGGTAGAGAAAGGGGGGAGTTGGAATTGGGCCTCCGGAAACCTTACTCAATTCGGGGAAATGCAACGCAAGCGTTACTTCACAACCGGTTTTCTGTGAGACCGTGGTATCGCACCGGTCGAGCCGGCCCATTCGTGCCTAAGCATGGCTCTACCACTGAAAAAGCTCTTTAGCTTGCTAAATGTACTTATCGAGTGAATATGAGTGGATTGGAATAAGGGTTAACTGGAAGATAATGCCTCCTGGCATGAAGTTCCACCCCGTGCAATGAAATGCAGGAAGTGTTAAATAAAAAAAAAAAACAAAAAAACAATATGGTTGGTCTGCGTCGACTGCTTTGACTTCTTACCGATAAATTGTTTTCAATGATACTGACAACTCATAATATTCATCTTTCATCGGCCACAATGAATGTCCAATGGGATGGTTGGCTTAAGTCAAAATGTTGTGTTTTGATACCGATTTGATGGAGAGCAGAAATAGTCATAACCAAAATAAATTAACGGTCTGTTCCTCTGTTTTTCCCGTTGATATGTCTTAAATTTTACATAATAATTGGAATGGTTTCTTGTCTCTTAGATCTGTATCTACAATAATTTTTTCGAACCTTTTTGCAACTGATTCTTCATAGCAGCTAATTAGTCTATTCTAGGTTTGGGTGTATCTTCTGGTTTCAGACGGGCTGCTTATTATATTTTCTCCAACTTGCTGTAATTTGTCTTTTCCTTAATTAGTAATGACCTAATTAAATTTCGATTCCTCTTCGAGCTTCTGGGACGCGATAACTGATTTGAACTGTTTAAACAAATATTTAGGTTGGTCTGTCCAAATCTCTGGATATGGATCTGAATGGTGGCGACATTGCAGAATCTATTTTTGCCATTCACAAATAAAATGTCGCTGACTTTGTCGGTTACATGTTGGGGTCACTGTAAGGACACAAATTCAATATATCACTAGTTTATTTCTAAATAAATAATGTTAGACAGAGTATATACATACATATTATTCTTATCGCTAAATTGTACAGTAACAATAAATTTTTAATCTATTGTACGTGATCGCGGAAATCAGATATTTAATTGTTTTGCAGAGAGTTGGTCACTGCCTCCCACCTGGCGACCGGCACTTAAACTTGCTTCAAAAGAAACAGTTCCGATTCAAAAAACCGATACGGTCAGTAGCTGCACTATAGCGCCTGGTTACAACAGTACCGCAACATATAGCGAAACAGCATTGCAACCGTCTTCGTCCGCTAGGTCCGAAAGACGTAAAAACAGATGCCAGTTTCGATTAATCAATGCATCGTCCGGTACCGTCGCGGCTGGACCACTTCCTCCTTGAAAAAGGCCTCCTGTTGACACCGAAACTACCTAACTAATACACACGTGAGTAAAACCGTATATTTAAATAAGTATGAGTGAAGTGCGACTATCTACTGACCAAAATGGCAGTATACTACAGTTCAGTGGTAGAGCCACGCTTAGGCACGAATGGGACGGCTCGACCGGTGCGATACCACGGCCTCACAGAAAACCGGTTGTGAAGTAACGCTTGCGTTGCATTTCCCCGAATTGTGTGAGGTTTCCGGAGGCCCAATTCCTCCTCCCCCCTTTTCTCTACCCTCATTTCCTTTCTCCTCTTTTCCATCTCCTCATCCCTCCTCTCTTTTTTCCGCTCCCTGCATCCCCCATCCCTCATCACCCTCAAAGGCGGGCTGCGCACTTGCGACTCTTGAGTTGCATGTGACCATGGACGGCAGTGTCACTTACCATCAGGTGACCCATCTGTTCGTCTGTCCCTCTATAGTATAAAAAAAAAATACTAATGAGGGTATATAAAGGTGAAAATTGTGTATCAGGATCGTGGCAAATGGCAAATTACCATCTTTGCCTACCCTGGACGGGAATAAGACGTAAGTATATGTATGACGCGTGTGTGGGAGAACAGTTTTTGACAGTCAGGGGTATACAATATCCAGGTTTGATGTGATTACTAATTTATAAGGATGATGTTTGAAGAATAAATATTGAATAGTTTGTAAACTCGTTTATTATTCAACGTAACCAACAAGACAAAACTACCCTATATACATATGTATGTACGTATGTTTGAATATTTTTTTCAATGTGGGTAAAACCGTCAACTGTAGATTTACATAACCCATATTGCCTCACTGTTAGGTCACTTTGTTTGCATTGCTGGCTTTTTCGGTTTTTCATACTGATAGCGTTGATACAGTGTAGTATTTCGTAGAACGTAACGCAGTATGAATTAATAGCTAAGACAAACTAGACTAGCTCTGTGAATATTCGGGAGAGCTTAAATTTCCTAATTGCTGCTGAGCTCAATTTAGCTGAGAGAAATTATATTTGATGAGTATGCAGCAGCTTACTCTCTAAAGCTATTTTATTATTATATACTTAGTATAAGGGTGCATATCCATTACTGTACTTAGCTTTAAGTATAAAAATGCATTTAGTGTGTTACTGCCATAACATTTTTATTCTTACTTGATTTTATCGTATATTTTTTTTTTTTTTTTATGCGATAGGGGGCAAACGAGCAGACGGGTCACCTGATGGTAAGTGACTACCGCCGCCCATGGACACCCGCAACTCAAGAGTCACAAGTGCGTTGCCGGCCTTTTAGGTAGAGGTACGCTCTCTTCTTGAAGGTTTGAAGGTCGTATCGGTTCGGAAATACGGCAGGCGACAATTTGTTCCATAAGCTGGTTGTGCGAGGCAAAAAGCTTCTCGAGAAGCGCACAGTGGTGGAGTGCCAATCGTCCAGGTGATGGGGATGGATATTTTGTCGCGTAGGACGATGGCGGAAACCAGCAGCCGGTATAAGTCCGAACAATTCCTCTGAACACTCCCCATGATACAAGCGATAGAGGATGCAGAGTGAAGCTACATCTCTACGCAACGCCAAGGTGTCAAGTCGATCAGAAATATCTTGGCAGTCGATGATGCGAGTCGCTCTCCGTTGAATGCGGTCAAGAGGCAGAAGTTGGTACTGGGGTGCACCTGCATAGAGATGAGAACAGTATTCCATGTGCGGCCGAACCTGCGCCTTATAAAGTTGCAGGCGGTGGGCCGGAGTAAAATACTGTCTCGATCTGTTTAGCACACCAAGCTTCTTCGAGGCTAATATGGCCTTACTCTCTAAGTGACCGCGAAACTGGACTTCGCTTGATATATCGACGCCAAGGATTCCGATACTGGCTGATGCAGTTAGAGAAGTGCTCTCAAATTGAGGTGATACGACCAATGGCATCTTTTTAGCGGTGAACGCGCAAACCTGTGTCTTCGTGGGGTTAAATTGGACTAGGTTAAGTCGACCCCAATCTGAAACTTTTGATAAAGAAGTTTCGATTTCAGACACAAGTTTGGATCGGCTTTCGATGACGTTTACCCGAGAAATGTTAGCGCGGCCGGTGTAAAGGGCATCACTCGTGCTATCGTCTGCATAGCAATGGATGCCGCTAATCTGCAGCATGTCGTTGATATGCAGAAGAAACAGCGTGGGTGATAGCACACAGCCTTGTGGGACACCAGAATTAACAGACTTGGAGTCGGAGCATGCACCGTCAACAACGACCTTGATGCTTCTGTCTGTAAGAAAACTGGTGAGCCAATTGCATAGTTTCTCGGGAAGCCCATAGGAAGGAAGCTTCGCAAGGAGCGCTTTGTGCCAGACCCGATCGAAGGCCTTCGCCACGTCCAAACTAACGGCCAACGCTTCCCCCTTGGTCTCGATCGCCTGTGCCCACCGGTGAGTCAAGTATACGAGAAGATCACCAGCTGAACGACCCTGACGGAAGCCGTATTGTCGATCATTGAGGAGCTGGTGGTCTTCTAAGTACCGGAGGAGCTGGCAGTTAACAATGGATTCCATTATCTTGGAGAACAAGGAGGTGATGGCTATGGGTCTGTAGTTGGACGGATCCGAGCGATCTCCTTTTTTAGGGATTGGGTGCACTAGAGCTGTCTTCCATGAGTTCGGGACTACGCCAAGAGAGTAAGAAAGCCGATAAAGGCGCGTTAAAACCGGTGCTAACTCTGGAGCACACGTCTTCAGCACGATAGGAGAGATTCTATCGGGCCCACTCGACTTATGAACGTCGAGGGAAAGAAGCGCTTTACGCACTGCCCTTTGTGTAAACCGGACTTCCGGCATGCGGGTCTCGCACTGCGGTATGGTCGGCGGTGCGTTTCCCCCGTCGTCCAGGGTCGAGTTGGACGCAAAGAGTTTGCCCAGAAGATCGGCTTTTTCTTTAGCGTCGTAGGCCAACGAATTATCTCCTATGCGCAGAGGTGGAAGGGATGGCTTACAAAAGTTCCCCTGGACAGCTTTGGCAAGAGACCAGAATGCACGAGTTCCGGAGGGGAGACTAACTAGTCTCTCGCCAATTCTGCCGATGTGAGCCGACTTCGCCCCAGCAATTACTCTTTTGAGGGACCTGGAGGCAAAGTTAAATTGCTTCTTTAATGTGCTGGTCTTTACATCCCGTGCTGTCGCTGCATTAGCCCATGCTTGGTAACATTCCTGCTTTCGGCGGGACGCCGCTTTGCAGGTTCGACCAAACCAAGGCTGGGACTTGCCACCTGTGGGAATCATTGAGAATGGAATGAAAAGTTTGAAGCACAACATCCGCGACAGAGTCAGCAACGACATTGGGATCATCCGGCGAGAAGCAAACCTGCCTCCATGGGTAGGATGCAAAGAATGTTCTCATTCCATCCCAGTCTGCTGACCTATAGTGCCATACGCGGCGACTGCCTGTAACACGCGGCCGCAGCGAGTGAACGAGTGGCACCATACTCCTAATCAGGCAATGGTCCGAAGAGCCAAGAGGGGCCTCAACGGATACTTTGTAGCCGTCAGGATGTGAGGTCAGCAGAAGATCCAACAGTGAAGGCACGTGGCTTTCTTCATCTGGGATTCGCGTAGGCGTTGCTACCAGCTGCGTCAAGCCATATGCTAAGGCGAAATCGTGAACAGATCTTCCCGCATGATCGGTTTTGCGCGAACCAAGCCATTCGGCGTGATGGGCGTTAAAGTCGCCAAGAATCACGATCTCTGCGGATGGGACCTGCTGGAGCACTGAGTCTGTAGCCATTTGGACGTGGTCGATGAGTCGGTCCGTTTCGGCATCACCGCTATGGGACCTGTAGAGGCATAGGTAGATGCGGGGATGGTCGTCGCAGTCTACACGTAGCCATAAGATGGAGAGGTCCCTACCTTCAAGATTGCCGAGGCGGCGAGAAGTGATATCATCTCTAACGTACACGCATACACCAGCCTTAGGATAAAATATCTGAGTAATTAGCTTACACTACGCTATTAATATATGTATATGTACATACATACATATGCTATCGGCTATATCCCCTAAGGGGTAGGTAGAGGTGTATCTAACACCCACATCTTGGCAATTAGAATTTGGTTCCACTGACGTAATAAGGCAAGCCTATTGCAGTCAAACGGGCACTATACTATACATACTGTCTAATAGAAAACAGTCTGATCTCTAAATACAACTCAGACACAATAATTATTGTTAAGTTAAGTTAACATAATTATTGCAAAGTATGGGAATTGAACCCAAGACAAATCAGGATGTCTGACGTCTAGACCAACAGGCCAGTCGTATTATGATCTTATCTCCGAGAAACTGATGTTATATTAATCTATCATACTAAATTATATTTAGACCCAATAAGTATTTAAATAAATCATACAAATATAATACTTACTTACAAAGCAACCTCTCCCCTTAGAGAAAAAAACCCTACTCAAGCATAAAAAAACGCTAACTGATCCTAATTACAAAAGATAACAATACACGAGGCAAGCAGTTTTTCCACAGTTTTCACTAGCGCATTAAATTCCACCTACCAACCTTTTCGTTTGGCAAACCTCCAAATGGCATTGGTTTTTAAATTTTTAACTCATCCGAGGTGGAACTCTCTGAATTGATGGCAACATTAATATTTCATCCGTGTGTTCGTGGCGAAATATGTTGCCATATTTTTGCTCTCCCTAAATTTTGGGAATTATATTTTTTTGAATAAATTTCAGATAACAATAATATCTGTTTGATTTTGATGGTTTGGTTATAAAAAGTAACATTTTAAAATGACATTAAAACAGTTTTTATTTTAGCTGACGACCGTTATTTTATTAATAAATCCCAAAAATTGAGTTACCTACAGTCAGAGAGTATTAGTTATGATTAAAGTCCGATTAGTGAAGATTAAAGTTCTACTTTTTTGTTGTGTTAATGCTATCATTCTATTATTCGGGATCCAGTCAGCTTAAGATTTTTTAGTGTCTTTTTTCATTTATTTAAGTAAATATAGTGTAACTTCACGATACCTTTTTGTATGTTTTAGAAATAAACACACACACACACGAAGTACACACAACTAGCATCAGTTATTACCTAGTTATAGATAAATAATCATTACATTTGGTGCAAAAGTATTGGTGGTGTTTACATGACCGATGGTAAAGAGATAAAAAATATTTGAGCACGTTTTATGTCCTTGCGAAGCGAGTATTAAACGAACTGATTGATGCACAAAGAATATTATAATATATTATAGTTGAACACTTTTCACCTAAATTACTCCAGTCTGTAGTGTGTTAGTACTGGACAGGACTGCCATCAGACTCATCAAGAGTTTTGTGCTAACATTATCATCACGATTGCATTTTTATATTTTTTATATAATATAGGGGGACAGACGAACAGACGAGTCACTTGATGGTAAGTGACAACCGCCGTCAAGGTGATGGACACCTACAAGTCGAGAGTCGTAAGTCGTTTCAGGGTGTCCTTTAAGCGTGATGAAGGTTGGGGGATGAAGGAAGGAGAAGGAGAGGGGGATGAGGCGATGGGTAAAGAGACGGGGGTTCAGTGTATACGAAAAAGGAAAGGGGGAGTTGGGGCCCCGGAAACCTCACTGATTTCGGGGAAATGCAACGCAGGTGCTGCTTCACAACCGGTTTTCTGTGAGGTGGCCCATTTGCGCCCGTTAAATTGTGCGTTAGTTTTATTATTATTATTTTTTACGTGGTAGAGCCATGCTTCTCTACCACGTAAAAAAAAATAATAATAAAACTAACTGGTGCCGTAACTAACTAGTTGACTACCAACCTCTGATAGCTGCCCCATGTGACAGGATTCTTAAACAACACATCTTCGAAAGAAGGTACTGTATAGAACTACAGGAAAACGATAGTGATCATTCTGGCATAAATGAAGTCCGGATATACACGGACGGGTCCAAGATGGGGTCAGGTACTGGAGCTGGGGTGTACTCACTAGATCTAAACATAAAAATATCGCTGGCACTTTGCGAACACAGTTCGATTTTTCAATGCGAATGTGTTGCGCTAATATACGCAGCCCACGCAGCTATGTCAAGAGGCATCAAGAAGTACAACATCCGCATACTGTCAGATAGTATGGCCGTACTAAGGGCCCTAAGGGGCAACATCATGAACTCCGGTCTCATCTATGAATGCCACCAATCGCTACAACGCTTAGCCTCGGCGAACGGGGTAATTCTACAATGGATCAGGGGGCACAGCAACTCACTCGGTAACGATGCCGCCGACGAGCTAGCAAGGAAGGGATCCACAACACCAGTGGCAGGCCCTACCACAATCCTGCCACTACCCTTCAACCTATATCGCTGCTGGGTAAGGCAAAGGACTCGAGAAGCACACAATAGCCGATGGATTAACATACCTGGCTGCAGGCAATCCAAAGTGGTATTAACAGAATTATCACCACGTTTATCGCGTAGACTCATCAGTCTTCACAGAACGGACATCCGAATAGTGGTCGGTAGCATTACAGGCCATTTGGCTCTGAACCGACACCTATTCATCATTAACGCGACCGATAGCCCCCAATGCAGGGGTTGTATAAGCGTGGAGGAAACGGCCGCCCACGTCATCCTGGAATGCGAGGGCGTGGCTGCACAATGGGCAGAAATCTTCGAAACCGCGAGGACGCTCCTAGAAGCCTGTGAACGCCCCAGGAGCTAGGCTGGCTCAACTAGTCAGCCTCCTGAACGCACAATGGACCGAAGATGAGTCTAAATGCGGAAACTGAGCCCTTGACCATTACCATTACCATTAACTGGTGTCGTAAAAGGTGACTGAGGGATCAGGCTATTAACTATACGATTGTAAGTATGTATACAGTTTATGCTGTAACCCGTTGAAGGCAATCAGCATGGACTGAATTACTTAAGTGGGACTAAAATTTATACTATGATTTGTAAAATGTGCTTCTGTGCCTCTGCCTACGGCCTCGGAGATAGAGATATATGTATCTAAATATGTATACCAGAATTTTATTCTTTAATGGGCAAATTATAACTTTACGTTAGCAATTCTTCGTATATTGCATTGTCTGAAGTCGTAAAGAGCGCTAAAGTATCCGGCAGAGTACAACAGTAATTCTCTTTCTTCAATTGTTTTATCTTATACTTAAATGTAGGACTTTATTTCCTGATACCTTTTTTAGAGCTTAGCTATTCATTCCAAAGTGTACCTATCTAAGAACATAAAGTTCAGGTCCAATGAGAAGCATAATTTAGTTGAGTTATATCTTCTATTTAATTAAATTAAAGTACATAGAAACCCTAGTCAAAACTGTGCTTATTTCATTTCAGAATATATCAACTGTATTGTGCGATATAAATAATAACACTAGTATTATGCTGTATATATCCCACCTGTTTTCTTCGAGGTTGGCAGACATTTTATCCTTATATACCTCAGCTTACTTTACTGGTACTTTCTTCATATTTTATATAAACTCACCAGTTTCTGGTACTTTTGATCTGCTTTTATTGTATTGTATGCTTATATGTTCAGAAACTATCTCAATCGTATCTATCTATAGCTTCTTTTAAACTGCACTGCTTACGACACATATTCCATACTTACACATATCGGTTTATCATAGTAATTTACTTGAAAAATTTCTTTTGGAAATGTATTTGGAAATATTGCGTAATAATAAATAAAAACAATTTGTACTCTCAAACAAATTTAACGATCCTAGTGAATTTTATGTTATTAGGATCGGCTAGAATTAGCAACCCAGCACACAGTGAAACTAATAATAAGCAGCTATCAACCCTATTGCACTTACGACTGATGATGATGTCATTCACTTGTTTATAATGCCGTAAACAATAAAGGCCAGAACGGTAGGTCAGAATCGTGGCAAAATGAAGGAAGTGGTTTCTGCCTACCCCTATGGGAAAGAGGCGTGATATTATGTATGTATGCATGTATCTATCTTATCTATTTAGTTCTAATCCATTTATTTACAAAAGAAATATGTATGTGTGTGATATATATATATTAATAATATAATTTAAATATATCGTATACATATTTCGGAGACAACGTTGAATTCTCATAGTGATTTCAGGTCGGAAAATTTTACGTCGATAATACATAGATAGCTAGCAATCGAATCGAGGGTCAGTTATCAGAGTCGTAGTGGATCTGACGACCTGAATTTAAATGGTGTGAGACCATATATTTTAATTATACACTCGTTTGATGATCATGATACAATTAAAGGAACAACTGACGATTCGTTTTTTTTATATATAGCTTTCATCACACATGAAATTCATTTATATAATTGTATTTTTTTGCACGCACGGTTAAATGAGTAGGTGACATTTAATTCTCGTCTCCATTATCTTTTCAAGCTGATATTTAATCAAGTTAAATTTCAATGGCAGTAAGACCGTCGTCAGCTGATGGTTTACATAACTGATATTGTTCCACAACCAGGTCCAACTCCAACGGTTAACTCTAGACTATCTATTACAAATGATAATGAGCTACCCAAATTCAATTTTTTTTTACAGTATGGGGTCAAACGAGCAGACTTGTCACCTGATTGTAAGTGACAACCGCCTTCCATGAGACCTGTAACTCAAGAGTCGCAAGTGAGCTGTCCGCCTGTATAGGGGAAAAGGAGGAGAGGAAAGAGAGGATAGGCAAGTAGAGAGGTTAACGGAAATGGGAAAAGTCCTGCCAATAGTGTTGTATGTGTCGGGTCGTTTGGCTTCCTTTGTTATGGTTGAGATGGATTATGGTTGGCACATGCGCCATGCTCGTGAACAAGTGCCGTTGATCGGGGCTGGTCATCTCGTTAAAACGTTATTCGTCGTTCAAACGTTATTTTAGAATGATGTACTGCATTGTCCTCGCATATCTTATCTTATGTACACTTATGAACTGTTACAAAAAACTTGTGTAAAATATTTGAAATAGTTTCTTGCTTGTTCTTCTCCATAGGATCTACGTATTGGAACAGGCAACTAGATTCATGACTGACTTAGTTTGACCGACTTCCTCTTTTGACAATTCAATAATACCTATGATTGGTTCAGTTGAAATAAACGACAACATGCAACCATTATTTTACGACCAATTTTTATTGAGGGCGTGGCCATACTCCAGTCAAGCCGGCCCATACGTGCCTAAGCATAGCTCTTCTACGTTGAAGTTGTCCCCTGAACTATATAAAACGTATATTTTTAAAAGTTTTAATAAATTAACTACTAAAAGCAAAAGTGTTTTAGATCCAATATATAATACACTTTTTAATCGAAATCCTGCCTAGTCCTATACAATATTATCTAACTATAAATAAACTTGTTTTAACCCAATTTTAACAAGATGCTTTACAAAGTTTTGTAGAAATATTTGGTTACATGATTAACAAAAATGAACTAAAGCAGTTTGTAGGCGAAACCGAATTCAGTGTTATATAAAAGAGTCTTTAGTGCACCGAAAAAGTGGGTCATCCTATTTCCCTATTACACTGTAGTGCATAGAAATAGGTTCAATACATTTTTTTATTTCAAATAAATTCGGCTCAGCGTTCTATACAATTGCACTAAAAATAGGCCGATGTGGAATATAAAAAATCACCTTTGTATTCCACAGGGATTGGTAGTCAGAGCAATGGAATTTTACAATTGAAATTCAATTGTGATTGGTTTATTTCATAATGTTAGTAGTATTTATTCGCACTATTAATAGTACTTTTGTACGTACTAATGTAGAGACCAGTAATGGCTGATTAAAGACCCACTTATTGATGACTGCGGTTAACTAACAGAGTAACGTGTTTCTATATCTTGAACACATAAAATTATAAAAAAAAAATATAAAACTGTCTCTCTATTACTATTTTTATGGTATAACATTTGGTTAGGCTAAGATTTCTTGGCATCAGCCTCAACATATTTGACCAGGAACCTGCTCGTTATTTAGACACACCGATCCATCCATATGAGCACCAACTATTTCTCTAATTTCCAGCCCTTCTTTCTATTTGTAAATACTTTCAATTTCCCTATTTATTTTTTCCAGGCACCGGTTGATGGCAAAAGCCTTGGCCCCTATTACGTAATAGGGACTAGATTATAGGTCACAAAATGTGTACTTTAGGTCAGGCGTCAGTGTACGTATGTGTATATACATATGTCATTTTTATAATTAAACGTAACGTTTGACGTATCACTTAAGTTCGAGAGGCTAACATACTTTAAAAATGACATCTGTGTCATATAAATCTAATGTACAGCATTAACGGTAACCCAACAAATTTGTCCCACAATGTATGTCAAGTCTGTTGACCATCCGTTTGGTGGCGCACAGTTTCCAATTAGTGTGGCGGCTTTGTGTCCTGCGCGATTGTCACCTTAGTCCAAAATTCATGTCGCTATGTCACCACGGAAATTGTCCGTGTTTTGTGTGTATATGCAATGTGTTATAATATGTTTTAGTCATAGTGTGTTAATAGAATTTTGTAGTTTGGCAACTAGTTGTTATGAGATTTTTAACTCATATATGTAGGTATAATGATTGTAATAAAGTGAAAGGGTTCAGCTTAGTACAACTTAGTATTTATATATTGATCTTATATAGTGATTTATGGTGGAGTAAAATAGGGTCACTCCATCTCTTATCGTTGATGACGTAAAAGGCGATAAGGGATTGAACCTTTATCTATTGTGGCGACCTCGACATACAGAAAAACACATAGTAACTCCATCTAGCGAAAACAAGCCGAACTACATAGCAGCGACACTGATAATGTTATACGATCCTGAATCACGATAATGAAGTTCTCGCAGCGATTAGTATATAGGATCACCTCGCTTGGTTGGAGGATTCTCCCTTTGTTTTAGGGACATAACACCCGTTCCTCTATACTATCATACAATATTTTTTTATTTATATATATATTAAGTGCAAGGTTGACGGTAATTGGATGTAGGCGTATCAAATGACTCAGCTTACCCCCCTCCAATAGAAGATAGGGAAATGGGGTGTGAGTATGTACATATGTATATAAATATAAGTAACAATTTTTTTCCAAGATAACTAATCACCAAGTATAAATATAACAAATAATAGTACTTCTAGCTTAGTAACAGCTTAGTTATAACTAAAAGGTATAATTCACTTTAAAAAAGTAGACAACCGACTTCAATGCGTCTATCATAAAATTTAAGACTTATATGGTTTTCTCATGGATACCATTGTCAGAACTGGCAACCAGCCAAATTAAAATGGGACTACATGGGAAGTATCAGCTTTTAAATAAAAAGAAGATCGTCAAAATCGGTTTACGCAGTCAAAAATTCTGATCTAACAAATATATAAAAAATAACAGTCGTATGAAAAATAATAAAATCATTCAAGTGTGTAGTTAAAATTTCCTTTTAATGAACAATAAGTGACAATGAACACACGTGATCGCTCCATTCTTTGGTTAAGGACCCAATTTTGGCTCTAAATCTAGTATGGTACTATATGTCTGAATTATAAATATAATTGGTACACCAAGAAAAATTAAGCGGTTATCATGCGATCAAGATTATGTCATTGTACATTATATAATAAAGTATGGGTATAACATTGTATATCTTCACAGATAATTTTCTAGTCACGTAGCGACGTGTGGACTCTGGCTGTGTATGTACATAAATGATGACGTCACTAACACGTTAGCAAACGCTCCGGTAATCTGATTGTGCTGCTGTCTTGGTAATTTTGGTAAATATCAAGCGAAGTATATAGTAATTGTAACAGAAGTTTAGTTTTGTTTGTGTCAGCACATACATGTATGGAAAAAAAAAAAACACAAAACGTCTAAGATTGAACAGTGTGTCAGACGTTTTTTGTTTTTTTTTTTTTTTTTTTCTAAACGAATCCATAATAAGAAAATACACTAAAAATATCTGTAATTCTAACTAGTTTAGTAAGTATATGTTACTGTCTTTGGGATATTTTTTTGAAACATATTGTGCAGTAAGTTTCTAAAAGGGTTGCAGATTAAAGAAGTACAGTTTTGGTATGATAATTTGGTCTCCTAAATTAATAAAGTAAGAGGATAAATTAATTAGTGCTTATACTCGTACAAAATCCTCAATTTTTTTTCTAAAACAAGAACTAGCCAATAATGAATAATTTCTGTGTCGCGGGGGACGTGACAAACATTCATAAAACGGACACAAATAACACCCAGATCCGGGACAACTAATTGTAGATCACACGAATTTTTGTCCCGTGTGGGAATCGAACACACGGCTCAGGCTCAGCAGTCAAATTCACTAACCACTAGACCAACAGACCAGTCTATATCCCGTCATCATCATTATTAGACCCTCATCGTAAACTGCTTGACAGGCCTCTTTTGGTGTACGCCACTGAGCTGAAATGGCAGCTCTCATCATCTAGTTTTTCCCCGTAGTTTTGCTAAGATTATCACTTCACCTGACCCCAGGGCATCCTACACTGCATTCAACTAGACGAAGTCTCCGCTCCAGGACTTATCTACTCATGTGATTCTCATTATTGTAAATTATATAGGCGTTTTTTATGATAAAGGTGGACAGACGAACAGACGGGTCACCTGATGCAATATGACAACCGTCACCAATGGATATGCAACTCAAAAGTCGTAAGTACGGGCTGCGAGACGAGGTTTACGGAGGGGGGAGAGTGGATTATTTTAAATGATACATAAAAATACCTACTTATTCTAGATCACGTAGAAATACTTCCTAAAGAAAACCACTTAACTTAATTTTTTTTTATTTTTATGTAAAGATATGTTTCCTAAGAAATAGGCAGAGGTGAATTAAATACTACCACTTTGCAAATTAGACCTTGGTCATGCTAACTACTAGGGGGCGAGCTTATCCCGTCAATCGGACACTTTATGTCGGTATACATACTGTCTGGTCGATAACAGTCCAATTCATTAGTGGCCTTTTACGAAACCACCGGGAAGAGAATGCGTGAATAAAGAAGAAAGAATACTGGATGTCTCAGAAAGGACTCAGACATTTTTGAGTGCGATATAGGTGAACCCGTAAAAAAACGGAATTCGCTAATTTGAATCCTGTATTTTTTTTCTACAGAAACCTACTACGAAACTGTCAATCTATCCTTAAACATTGCTGACGGTAATAAAACTACAGGTATTTAATACCGAGGATTTTGTACCAAGAAAATTCAAAGAATATGGTTTCGAAATGTATAAATTTAAAAAAAAAACAATATTTGTCTATTACACATAAATTTCGACTCCTGAAATTCAACTATACCTTTCTGAAATAACACCTATGTATCTGTGACTGAATTTCCTGAATCCTTTAACGTTTTATTTACCATATTCAAACCAGAAACAAACTCGGCAACATATTTTGTAAAATTAACTTCAAACTCTGAAAATACTAATAATTTTCAACTAACATTGCTTAAACGCAAAAATTCCGTGCCTTTAGGTGCATCTAAACTCAAGCTGCCACATGAAATTCATTCCACTGTGAACGCTTGACCGCCCTGCCTAGATAACATGTTGTTACAGGGGATGCTGCGTTTAGATGAGCAAGTAAATAGAGCACAAGACCTATATAATTTTTAGTACTGACCCTATAAAATAAAAAAAAACATTTCAAACAGACTTTTATAACAGTTTTCAAAATTATTTCTTCATATAACATATATCTAATCGCGCTGTTCCACCGTGGTATGTCGTTAAAAAGTAGTCTATATTCTACCCCAGGGTTCACAGTAGTCCTGTACAAATTTAATTGAAATCGGTTAAGCCGTTTAGCCAGTAAAAGTAATAGACGGACAGAGTTACTTTCACATTTGTTGTACTAGTACAGATATAGACTTTTTACAGTGTTATTGAGATCCTTGTACTGCATTTAAATAAACTTGAACAAATGTTCCCTCTACTCTATCTCCTCCTCTCATCTACGTTTTTCTTTTAACATGTTTTAACACCCACGGCTTCCGTCCATCACAGTGTGAACGATGAGGCGGTTATTTTGTACTCGAACCAACTAAAACCCTACGGCTTACGACATGTAGCCTATAGTCGGGAGTTAAGGTATACTTAACTCCCGAGAGATTTTGCATCCCTGCCAGGATGTCAGGTGGCTTCACTTGAGGCCAGTCCATGCTACTGAACCCGTTTTTTGTAGGTTAAATATCATGGAGGTCGGAGATCTTTAAGTGCTGTTCGGTGCCTGGTGTGTCTCCTGCGGGATGAGAGAGTGCTCGTTCTATCCCGTACCCTTTCTGCCGCCTCATTGACAAGCATGACCTACTCGCGGAATGAGACAGCGGAACTCCACGCACTCTCGAGAACCACCGATGTTAGGGTTCTACCATCACGTGACGAGTCTGTTTAGCTATATCATTAATTATTACCGTTTTATTATTACAATTATTACATTTCATATTCAGTAATTTTCAGTTAAGGCCGTTCATTATAGCACTGTATTGAAATGTTTTTATCCCATTAAAGACTATATCTTATTTATGGTGTGCAACAAAAAGTACCTGTCTGTCTATATTTAATCTTCTTTATTTCCTTTCTCTTAAAAAAGGCAACTCCCGCATTACCAATAATTCCTGTGTCGCGGGGGGCTTTATAAACATTCAATCACTGGTACTAACATTGGTAGAGCCATGCTTAGGCATGCATCGGCCGGGTTGACCGGTGCGATACCACGGCCTCACAGAAATCCGGTTGTGAAGTAACGCTTACGTTGCAAATCAGTGAGGTTTCTTGAGGCCCAACTCCCCCTCCCCTCTTTCCTCTCCCCTGTGCCCCCCTTTCCTCTTTCCCATGTCGTCATCCACCTCTCTTCTCTCCCCTCCCCGCATCCTCATTACACTCAAAGGCGGGCAGCCCACTTACGACTCTTGAGTTGCAGGTGTTCATGGACGGCGGTTGTCATTTAATAACATCAGGTGACCCGTATGTTCGTCTATCCCATTATAGCATAAAAAAATCAACGGACACAAAGAACACCCAAGCTCGGGACAACTATGTGTGTTACAAATTTTTTTTACCCCGCAAGGGACGACTGACGTCAGAAGTCAGGGTCACTGACCACTGGACTAACAGACCCGTCAATGTATATATGTATTTTTAAAGCCTTGTGGTTTTCGATGAACAAGAAAAGGCCACTGTCGTAAAAGGTGACTATGGTCTAAAGGTGACTGATATATGAGTCAGTATATGTACAGTTTCCTGTTTGTAGGTCTAGTACGTCAATTGTACTAAATTATGGTCGACAAAATGTGGTTTGATACGTATCACTCTAAGTGTGTAGTCAGATTTTTTTTATTATTCTAAATACATAAACATGTTACATATATTATTTTGAAGTTACATTATAGTATTTCAATATAATTTCATAGACTTTCAACCACGATTGGTTTCTTAAGTTATGTTTTCGGCCATGCTCAAACTGCATTACATATTGGAATAAATTGAACATCCCGAATGAATATTATTCCTTCATTCGTATAAGTATTAAGGGCATATTTCACAGAAATACACACACACATATGTATATAAGCTCACGTCAATATCCTTTTAAGGGTAGGTTTTTTTTAGAAACTCACATTTTGCCCATTAGAATTTGGTCCCACTAACGTAATATGGAACAAGCGTATTGGCGTCCCCCGGGCACTATGTGACTTCATATATACTGTCAGATAGAAAACAGTCCGATCCCTTAGTCGCTTTTTACGATAACCATTTGAAATAGATCTATAGATAGATCTCTCCGAAATATATCGTCTCCGAAACGGATAAAGAGTTAATATTAATACGAGCCTACTAAACTACTGACACAACCGTGTCAAGTAAAGCAACCAAGTCAAATGATACAAGTGCACTCTCCACCTTAAATGCGTCTTCAACGCTTGTAGCCGTATCATTGGAATATCGGTCGGCCCGCATGGCAGCGTCGTAGCGATAGCCACCCCAATTCTGTTACCGAAATTACTCCGAATTGGTACAATAAGCTCCTGTGTTGTTATTGCTATGCCACTTGATTTTCGCACTTAAAACTGTTCTTAATGAATTTTGTTTGAAAGTGCACGTAGCTTGACTCCTTAATAGAACTACCTTAAAATAAGTTGAGATTGATTTCATTCGAAGCTCAATAGTGCTTTATATTAAGTCTTTCATTCATAAAATATTATAAATGCTAAAGCTTGGGTGAATGTTTGTTACTCAGGATATATTACAGTCTCTAAATAGTACATATGCTAAAAGTAGTATATATATTTATAGACCGCCTGGAAAAAAAAAGGTTTAAAAAATTCAAGGCAAAGTTTGAAAAAAATATCAAGTAGCATAATTTTATAACGTAACGTTACGTCTGATGACGTAAAAGTGTTACAGCCAATAAATCATTGACTGGCCTGTTGCTCAAGTGGTTAGTGACCCTAACTGCTGTGTCGGAGGTCGTTTGTTCGATTCCCATAAGGGACAAATAGTTGTCCCGAGTCTGAGTATTCTTGGGTCCGTTGATTGAATGATTGTCAAGTTTCCCACGCCACCGGAATAATTCCTACTGCGTTTACTTCTCTTATAATGTGTAAATGTAATTATTGTGCATGCCAAACATCAATTTTATCATATTGTAAAATGTTGCGCACCGGCTTATGTGAAACTTCATGCAATATATGTTACATGCATTTGCAGGCTACAAATTGTAGCAGCGGAAAGGGAACGGGAGAGAGCTAGTACTCTTACTATTTCGTCCCGCAGAAGACGCACCAGGCGCCGGGGAGAGCAAAACGATCTCCGGCCTTCATAAGGCCTTGCCTCAGGGCGATAAATAGCCCTAGTAGAAGCAGGCCTAAGGTGGTGGCACAACGTGTTCCGCTCGTGCCTCTCTAAATCAGAGATAGAATCCCACCATAGCGGGGTCGCCTTTTTAAGAGACGGCCAAGTCTGCCGGGGTCACATGGTTTTGCTTTCTAGGGTTTACCTGAGGTACCGGCTACAAGATGATGGAACACTGTGCGGTTTTAGTCGGTTCGAGTCCGACATACCACCTAACCGGCCCCGGTAAGGTATGACCCATGGCGGTTTCCACACAAAAAAAATACATATGATTTGAATCTCATTAAAATAGGTACTAATCTACCACATAATTATAATCCTTTGTACTTGTATGTATGTTACTGTAAAATTGTTAACCCCGTCAATTCTCTACGTATGGAACCTCTATCCAACCAATGTATAAGAACCCTCACGGGCCGTCTTTCCACCGGGGTTTGCAGTGGAACGGTGTGTCACAATCGAACCGACTAAAACCACACGGTGTGCTATGCTGCGCTTAAAATAGGAGGAATCCGGGGACAGCTTTAAGGCATCCGGACACGCACCGCATATATATATATATATATATATATATATATATATATATATATATATATATATATATTATGTTTATTATAGGGGGACAGGCGAACAGACGGGTCACCTGTTGGTAAGTGACAACCGCCGTCCATGGATCGTCGTATGTGCGCTACCCGCCTTTGAGGGTGCAGAGGGATGAATGTATGCGGGGAGGGGAGATGGGAAAAAGGGTGAGGGTTCAGGGAAGAGGAAAAAGGAGAAGGGGAGTTGGGCCTTTGGAGACCTCACTAATTTAGGGGAAATTCAAAGCTTGCTTCACAACCGGTTTTCTGTTAGGCCGTGGTATGTATATGTATATATTTTTTTTATGTATTGCTGATTGTTATATGTGTTGCTGAGATATTGAGTGGGACACAGAGGGTCTGGTTGTATCTAGTCAGGCGCATGTCTGCCAAATGCTGAACCAGCAGCTGTATATGGACACGGGGGTACCCTATATATGTTGAATCCGCAACTGTTGTTTCGTTCTAATATTAAGGTTCTTCTGTTTCTATGCGTCTTACATGTCTGCCAATAAATTAAACCTTTATTTCTATCTTTCTATTGTAACCTGATTGTGTTCATAATATTACGGGGACATACATATTTCCTGTACAAATGAACCACACATTCATGAATTGCAAGAACTATAAGGTGGCTAGTAATGGAGGCTCAGATGCGGTGAGACTCATCTGGCCGCACATTTGCATGTATATAGCTCTGCATGTATCAGTAAGTGGCGTGTAATTGTAACAGAATTGGACAGAATTGGACGAAATGCAGTTTAGTGAATAGTATTGGTAAGTAGGAGGCGGTAACACGAATACGGTACGAATCTATTTCGCAAATTGATTGAAAGATTAGGTATTATATGGAAGTGTTGATGTTACGTTCAGTAATGGAATTAATGTCTTATATATGGAATGCTATGGAATTTCTATTCTCTCACAGTCGGGGAGAGCAATTCTTAGCCACGATTACTTGCCGGTTTGACCGGAGTAATAGCACGGTCTCACATCAAAATTACTAGACAAACAATGCTTGCGTCATATTAACGAATGAGTGAGGGTTATGAAAGCTAAATTGCCCCTCTATACCATCTCCCCCTCTTTACCCTCAAAGAGTGTAGTGCAATTTTTTCATTTACTATCAGTTTGTTCATTTGTCCCCATAAAAAAAAATAAGAATCTTCTTGAAGATTTCTCGCTGTTAAAGTATATGTACTCTATACAAAGGACCACAGTTTAGGACATGTATTTTAGTGTTTTGTTTTTTTTTAATGCAGCTATTGAGTAGCAGTAGAGTAGTAATTAGGATTAAATGAGGGTAGCACATGGCAGTCACGAATTAGTTTTCAACTTTCTTGTTAAGCCAAAGTACAACAGGCAGTATTTTTCTCTCTCTCCATTTATAAAACATTCTCTGACAGAGTCTGCACACTCAGAATTTGATCCAGAAACTTTTATTCAAAATTGGAACCAGACCTTTGAAATATCCCACCGTATTCTAAAATAGAAAAAATTGTAACACATTAATTCCCGCACGAATCGCTGGCTCGTGACAGTCGACGCAAACAATATGAGAGCTGCAAGCCGCATATGAATTTCACTTTAGGAACGACCGTTTGCAGTGGCGAGTCGAGGGACAGGGGACTGGTTCGCAAATTATTAACTGTACTTTTTATTTAAAATTACATTCGTGAGAATGCTGTATAATAATAAAAATAACTTTCATACATCCCACACACGGCTGTCTAATCCCAAACTAAGCAGAGTTTGTACTATGGTAACCAGACATATAGTCATATATAAACGCGTAATATGTATAATTGACAGACTGATAAAAATTTGATGTGATTTAATAGGTCATACAGTTATTTTACTTATACTGTTAATAGTTAGAAACAATAATAAAAGAAAGACGTGGCAAGCCTTTTATTTATTTATTTATGATATTATTACGTACAACTAAAAATTACGCTACATTTCAAAGACATTAGGCAGATAATACTAAAATATTTATTTAACAACTCCCATTTCTGTTAACCTCACCGAAAGATTACATTTTTTAATAACATTATTCTACTTTCTAAAACTTAAAGCTTTATAGAGCTATTGTTTCAAATAAATCAATTTGACTATCCTATTCAAATGCTCCATCCTACTGAAGCTGCATTGAATTGATGGCTACATGCTATCCATAGCAGATGCTGTGATTGTCCTATCAAAATCCGTAGAGATTTGTACCTGGAAGGTATTATACGTATTAGCCTTACATTTCAAGTTGAAGTGAAATTTGAATTCAGTCGGCAGTTACAAAGATGGACTGGATGGAATTTTGAATACATGAGAACTTTAGGTGAAATAACTCCGAAAGCGCTAAAGCTTGTTCAGTTTTATTAAGGTAAATGTAAGGTCTTCTAAAAGGCAAGAAACGTTTAAAGCATTATTTACTACTATTAGACATAGTGTTTATATATTCATATAGCAGAGGCGTATCAAAAGGCCACATTGGCGTATCAAATGGCCGGCTCAATCGGGTTAATACCGTTGCCTCACAGAAAACTTGTAGACAAATAATTTTTGCATTGTATTACCGAGTGAGCGAGGGTACCGCAGCCCTACTCCAGCTTTCCTTTTCATACTCCCCTCATCCTCCTGTCCTATTACTCCCTCATCACCCTCAAATCGGGGCATCGCAATTACGACTCTTGAATTGCAGGTGTCCTTGGGTGGCAGTTTTGCACCACAGTGCGAATAGACGAAGTCCAATGAAGTCATTCGTTTATTATATCGTGGTCTCTAATAACGCACATATAAGTAAATATACTGGAGGCGGGCGATCATTAATGAATGTTGTAATCGAATGACTTATTACTACTAATACTGATAATCGATTGAGATTAGTAACTAATTAATTTGACGAACGACTTAAATAATTTTCACTAGCAGTTAATTAATAACTTATTTAATTAATATGAATCTTTTGAATAATATATATTATTATTGTTATATAGGAAGGTTTTTTTTTAATGAGATAGGCGCAAACTAGCAGATGGGTTAGCTGACGGTAGGGGACTACCACCCTATTTGGACATATTCATTACCTCTAAAAGACTGTTCTGACTAAAAAAAAAAAAATATATGTATGATGCTTTCACTGAAAATAGAATTCACAATTTTTTCTTATTCATTTGTATATCTAAAACCAATGCTGATATATACAGCATTCTTGCTATATATAGTATGTTCTAGTTATTTTCAAAAAATATACTACATAAGCTGCCACGTCTTACGACGACTTATTCGCGATTACTGACTAAATTAGTAAGTACTAATTTGTCATAATCGAGATATCTCGAGACATCTTTTAATTTGTGTAACTTTTGTTTATATATTCAATAGAAAAAAAAGTTTTTTTTTTACAATTTTATGGGAAGACTAGTTAGGTGTTCTCTTTGTGATAATTTTTATTAACATTTAAGGGGAAGACGCTAACTTCTGCAATACAATTGTTTCGGAGTTGCGGAATTAATAATATTTAGTAAAACTAATTATGCCAATAATTTATTTTTATTATTATTTGAAAAATCAAATTTACAAGTTGTTTTTGTGCCATTCGTCTCATCTCATCTCACAGAGGTTGTCAGGTAGCCTCGTAACACGAGGAAATGCAAGGGTAGTAAGGAGCTAGATCCCTCGGAGGTTATTACCTGGCTCCATTATAAGATGTTCCTTCTGCGGCAAAATTATTTTGCCGTTGAAAAACTCTTTCTGTTTTGACTGTAATTCGTAATCTTCAGTTTCAGAATAGAAAAATAAATTTGTATTCCTACAGTTGTTTATTTTAACCCCTTATAATTAAGGTGGAAGTATACAGTTGAGGATTAAGTAAAGCGACACTCGGGAGTGTTGAATTATTTGAAAGGGTTTTTAACTGATGGTGTTATTTTTTTTAATAAAAAACATTGTTTTTAAAAAGAAGCAGAAAGCATCTGCTTCATATTTTTTCAAAGAACACTAATATTCTCAAGTCAATTCATAAATTTCTTTTTGTGAATTATGTACTATCAGTCCATAATTATTTTTGATATTTATTATTCAAGATAATACCTAAGATCTAATCATTATATATACTAGTAATAGGAATGTGAATATTTAAGTTTTGTACATTTTTACGTCTCAGCTGCTGCTGTTTTGTTGCTGCTTTGTTATTGCTACGAACTTGGAATCGCACATTTTCATAACTAGGTAATTATTAGATGATACTACTTCATCGTCGTCATTATCATCAGCCTATCGCAGTCCACTGCTGGACATAGGCCTCTCCCATTGCACGCCACTTCGATCTATTTTCGGCTTCTCTCTCTCGCATCCAGCTAATACCAGCCATCTTGGGCAAATCGTCACTCCACCTGGCCTGTGGGCGTCCTACGCTACGTTTGCCGAGACGCGGTCTCCACTCTAGAACTCGTTTTCCCCAACGGTCGTCGGTTCTGCGGCTAATATGGCCAGCCCATTGCCACTTCAGCCTGCTGATCCGGTGGGCTATGTCGATTACTCTGGTTTTTTGCCAGATCACCTCATTCCTGATGCGATCTCTTAAAGAAACACCGAGCATAGCCCTTTCCATAGCACGCTGAGCAACTTTAAGCTTGTGGACCAGCCGTACCGTAAGTGTCCACGTTTCGGCTCCGTATGCCATGACGGGTAGGACACACTCATTGAAGACTTTCGTCTTAAGGCACTGTGGGATCGACGATGAGAAGACTCGGCGTAGCTTCCCAAAGGCTGCCCAACCCAGCTGAATTCTTCTGTTCACCTCGTCCTCAAAGTTGTTTCTACCTAACTGCAATGTCTGCCCGAGGTATACATATTTTTGAACAACTTCCAGAACGGCCCCGTGTACCGCAATTGGTTCCGGTAGTACATGTTTATTGAACATGATCTTGGTTTTATCCAAGTTCATCCGTAGGCCGATGCGTACAGAAGAGTCAGTTAGGTCATTCAGCATCTGCCGTAGGTCCTGCAGCGTCTCTGCCATGATGACGATACTACTTAAAACACATAAATACATACACTCACACCCATTTCCCTGGAGGGTTAGGCAGAGGTATATCAACGCAATCACAAATCAAAAATTGGATTAATATTGTTTAACAAAGTTAAAGAAAATAAATAAGTCTTTCTAAAACTGATGATTCCAATTCTTCACAGATTCACACAATATTATCAAGAACAAACATGATAATATCTTTCTCTCAATATGTTATGGAGAGAGAGGATGACAACATCCCACTTCAAGACTTGAATAATAAAATATCGTATTGCGATACAGCAGTTTTTTTTTTTTTTTTATTTTACTTTTTATATAGCTTTAGAGTAGAATTAGGATTAGAGTGGTGTAATACTAACATATCATACATTTCTGTCTTAAGATACAGACTAGGCTCTATTCTCGTCTGCTCGTTTGCCCCATTACTTAAAAAAAGCTGTGTTTAAGAGATATGGTTCATATTCCTTCATACGTATAAATACTGTGAAATTAAATTATGTAATTTAATTATAAGATGGTACCATGCTTGTAAAGTACTTTGGTAAAATTACAGCAATTGAAGTTGACTTAAAAAAAAAAGGTTAGTTACCACCATCAGTGCGCCCTTCCAATTCTTTAAATCGTAAAATATCAGCGTTATCCTAATAGTAGTAGTAAGTATCACCTCCAAAACAAACAGTGTTCATAATGTCCCATAATCAATTTAAATCAAACATTTTTCATAAAAGTTACAACATTCAAGAGGTATTGTTAAAAATAAATTAAACTGACTCTCGTATTCAAATGCTCCATTATTCTGAAGCTGTATTGAATTGAGGGAACGCTAACCATAGCAGATGCTATGATTGTCCTATCAAAATCCACAGAGATCTGTGGAAGGTATTGTATGCCTTACATTTCAAGCTGCCCAGAAATATGAATAAACTAGTACCAGTCTCCAGTTACAAATATGAACTTGATCAAATAAATCCTTGAGTGCTAAAGCTTGTTAAGTTTTAATAAAGTAAATTTAAGGTTTTCTAAGGTGCAAGAAACGTTTAAAGTATCATTTATTTTTAATAAACATAGTGTTTATATACATATATACATACACATACGCCGCCAGGTAGGCGGAAGCGTATCAAACGTTATCATCATTATGCCGACCGTAAATTTTGTCCAACTTCCGTTAAACGGAGCCAGCCTATTGCCTTTAACCTTGCACTTTATGTATACTTTTTGATAGATAACAGTCCATTCCCTTAATAGCATTAGAGATCGCATAAAAGATTGGGTGGCCGTATTCTACTCGACTGAAAAAAAAAAGTAGTAGGTAGATACACTTATTTTAACAGATGCAAAAAATAGTAAACTAAAAAAAAACACAATCGGGAAAAATTATGATTATTTTTGAAAATATTCAATTACCGATTGTAATTCACTATAATCGTTTTCATATTTGAAATCCTACAAAATATATTATCCATGTAAGTACCACAAAATATATTTCACTTGTTAACTCTATAAGGAGCATTATTAATAAACTTTTGTCGTAAAAAGTCTCAAGAGGTGATTAAATCACAACTTAGCAAGCTTTGAGTTATTTTATTAATAGCGAAAGAGATTACAGTTGCTCAACCTCTAAAAATAGAATATAAAACATATAATAATAAAATTGCACATTGGTAAATCAATGAAGGCAAAGATAGCAGATAGCACTCAATGTTACGCACTACGCTGTGAATAGGCGAAGTACAAAAATGTCATTCCTGAATTATACCGTGGTCCCTAACGGCGTACATATTACGAGTACACATTCACGCATTCATACACGTACACATGTATGTATCTATGTATATGTACACTCACAATTACAGATTCATACCAAATTTTGTGTAACTTTTGTTAATTCGTTTGATTCGTTTTCGTTTCTCTTTTTTACTGTATTTTTTTATGTTTTGTTACAATTTTTTTTTGTACATATACATACTCTTTTTGTGATAATCATAACTAACATTTAAAAGGAAGAACTCCTGGACACAGTGGTAAATAGAGCAGTATAGCAGATATGACAATAAAGAATTTACTATTACATTCAGAAAGTGGTATTGTACCATTCGGTTTGTGAAACACAGATTGTTTGGTAGTTAAGTGAAAGAAAGTAGTGATAGTTTTGTACGCTTTTTCTACTCAACTACTACATCACCTAGTTGTTATTAGTTAGAACACATCATATTACAAAAAAAATATACAAATACGAGAACATACATCACGTCCGCAACAAACGCCCTCATTTTGACGTCAATAATATAGTTAATTTACGATACGTTACCATTTACGTAAAGCAAGCCTGTTGTCATCAATCAGGTAATGTATTTTTTTTATGGTATATGGTAAAAATGAGTAATGGTTAGTGACTTCCATCGTCCATGAACACTAGTAACACAAGAGTCACAAGAGCGCTGTTCACCTTTTCGGTTAGGTGAAAGCCCAAGCATGGCTCTCCTCCATTACAAATACGGATTTCGATTAATATGTAGTTGTGTGTAAAATGCTTTTACTTCCAGGAAATATATTGCAAGGTCTTTTAAATACTGTATCCCAATTTTTTCAATTTGTTGTTCCTAATATCTTAAATAGCAACGTGTCGTATTACACTTTGCTAACTCTCTCAATATCTTATGGTAGATTTCCAAATAATCTGAGACAGATGATACTACAAGCGAGAGGACGAGAAAATTCAACTTCGAGATTGAATAATATGATATCGGATTCCTGTACAGTAGTTTTCAATCATTTTTCATTTAATTTTTATAAAATTGGATAATATTTTTGTAATTGCTGATGGTATCATGTTACAAATGAAAAGTAAAGAATAAAAACATACGAATCATAATAAGTATATAACGTCTTCACGTTGGCTAGAGTAATCAATTTAGTTACCAACAGATAGATATAATATCGATAAAAACTATTTGTATAATATTTACATTAGAAAGTTAATAAAGAATCACTTTACAGTTTATTTTTTATGGAATAGGGGGACAGATGACAAGACAGGCTACCTGATGGCAAGTGACGACCGCCGCCCATGGACTCCTGTAACGCAAGAGTCTTTAGGTAAGTGAAAAGAAAAAGGAGAGGAGGAGTTGGGCCCCTGGTACCCTCACTCGTTCGGCAATACGGTACAAGCATTGTTTGTCAGCCGGTTTTCTTAGAGGCCGTGGTATTACTGCGGTCGATCGGCCCATTCGTGTCTATCAAGGCACTACTGTATACTTTTGTTTAACCGCTGCTTTATAAGGTTTTATATAATATACAGATGTGGCATAGATATATTATTATATAATATAATAACATATAATACATTTCTGTATCAATTTTACAAGCTAAGCTTAGTTTTAGAGACATGGTTTACAGTTTTTGGTATATATAATATATTATAAAATGTAGATATGTAAACACAACAACGTTAGGTATTAGTTACATATTTTTCTCGGAAATTTTAGTTGCGTTTTTATGGTTAAAGGATAAACCATTTAAGATGAAAAAAGCTAAATGTTACTTCGAATTACAACTGATATGAGTGCATAGTGAAAAAAACGTATTTGTTACGTGTTGTGCGTACAAACATTTCGGGTCTACTGATTTAAATCTGTATACATATATAGTACAGATACAGGTATTAGTTTTGTGTGTATGTATTGCTTATAGAGATGATTTGTGGAGTTATGAAGCTAAAGCAAGTCAGGGTTGCATACCTATGACTCGAACTAGTTGGTAGTAGTCGAAAAGTTCGAGCCCTCAAAAGTACGAAAAACTTACAAATAAACGAAACACACAATTAAATTTAAGTTCGACACACAAGTGTGTCGTTGAAATAATTACAGATCGTTGAGTTTTGGCTTTGCTCCAGAGTGTGGTCGAAAAACTTGGATGCTTTACAGCAAAAAGAGAGATATTTGGCACGTTAAAATTGCTTTTTTGTTTTTAAACAACTCATCTACTTTTTTATATTAACATGATTTTATATTTTTATCTCATTTCTTACTACAACATGCTTCATTATACATCTATACTATGATCTGCACTCTGAACTACTAAACCTCTCTCATTTGTAAAGGCTGTATTCACTTCCATGCAGAAGTTTTAGCGTGATGCGTGTACACACAGGCAGGGAGACAGGACAATAAAACTAAAATCTGTTGTTTCGGCTTAGCAACTTCCTAAAGAACATCCATAATAGTTTTTTATCAATATCTATTGGTATAGACAAAGGCCTGTTGCTATTTTATTACATGCATAGGTGCGAAAGTTTCTCTATCGTCGATGGATGGATCTGTTTAAAAATTTGGCATAAGAATCCGGAATATCACGTAGGCATTTTTATTTCGAGAAATGTATGGCTCAAATCTCCATGCAATCAACATCGCTGGCGTTAGTAGTAGTCTAAACTTATTAAAGAATTCAAAAGACAAAAGGAAAAAGAAAAAATGTTTCATATTCTACGATTCACTACCCAGAAAATAAGACTTTTTACAACTGCCTCTTTAGAGCGCAAAATAGAAAACAAAAGAGCCAAAAATATTAAGTGGCAAATAAAAAAGGGACAAATTAAAAGGATGTTACTTTTAAACGACTTGTCTTTGATAATGCAATAATACAGATGACACAAAATGCCAAAATAAAAAAAAAAGTTTATTGACGTGTTAATTATGTTAATAAATTAACAACTGTGTATAAACATATATCACAAAAAACTGGTTGTTCCCCGAAATAATGAAGATTTCTACAGGCCCAACTCCTCCTCTCCTCTTTCTTCGTCCCGCATCCCCCCATCTCTTATCACAGTCATCAACCTTAAAGGCGGGTAGCGCACTTACGACTCTTGAGTTTCAGGTTCACCTATCTGCAATTCTATATCTCTAAATTGGAACCAGCATCTGGGAAAGTTATAAAATATCCCTACTAATATTATAAATGTGAATGTAAGTTTATTTGTTACGCTTTCACGCCGAAACTCCTCAACCGATTATCATGAAACTTTGTACACATATTCTCAAAGGACTATTAGATACTTTTATTATAAAAAATATTTTTATGGCGGGTAAAAAAAGTTATTTTGGCAGATTGTTTGTAAAAAAATTAGAAAATCGGTATTTACATTTAAGGGATTCAATGCGAGCGAAGCCGCGGGTAAAAGCTAGTTAATGTATAAATTATATTTACCTTTTTACTTCAATATCTACTGATCTTTGTGTAATAAATAATATTCTGTCTGTATTGAAATATAGCTTACTATTATATTAGGTTGGTAACTAATAAACCCACCACTTTTTTCGATCAGTTTCTAAAACGTTAGAGAACTATCTTGAATATCTTGAAGTAGTATATAAATAAAGCAAGAGTTGAATGTCAGATCAGTCGACAACTGGATCTCGAATAGTAAAACTACAGTAAATTATGGATATTTCTCTTAGAGAACTTCGGCTGCTTTTACTTCACGAATTTCGCTTAGGTCGAAAAGCGACTGAAGCAGTGCGCAATATATGAGTATGTGCAACGATGGGCGAAGGCGTGCTCTCTTACAATACCACCAAACATTGGTTCAGAAGATGTAAGGATTTAAATTATGACCTATCTGATGAACCTCACCCAGAACGACCTCCTACAATAGATGTAGATGAGTCAACTCATCAACTTTAAAAGAGAGCTAACGTGTGCATGTAACTACTTAGTTATCATCGTACTAATGAGAGGCTGAGAGCTGTAATTACGGGGGATGAAAATGGTGGGTTATGTACATAAATTTTTCGCATAAGTGCCAGTGGCTTGGACCTGGAGAAGCAGGAGTATCGACGCCAAAATCTGACACGAGTAAAAAAGTTCTTTTAAGTGTAAGGTATGGAATAAACGGAATTATATACTGGGAGCTGTTGCCATCTAACACTACAATCACGGCCTATACTTTTTGCATGATAATACTCGACCACATGTAGCAAAAGCGACTCGTGAAAAAATTACTTTCGCTTGGCTGGGCTGCCTTTCTCACCCACTGTACTCTCCGGACATTATGCCCTCAGGTTTTCATCTATTTTGTTGTACTTAGTAGGTAAAAAAAATAAAAATAAAAACCAGCTTAAAAGTGACCTTACCACCGTTTTTGATCAAAAGCCTAAAAACTTCAACTTCTACGAGGAAGGCATTATGCCTCTGCCAGCGCGTTGGAAAACAACGGTGCTTATGTGGTGGAGAAATAATTTGATGTTGTATACTTAAAAAAATAAATAAATTTGTGTACAAAGATGGCGGATTTATTAGTTGCTATTGTAATATATATACCTATATACTATATACCTAATATAGTACCTATTGTATACTTTAGTTGTTCATATGATTGTCAATTACATGAACAAATAAGCTTGTGATATGGTTAGACCTGTTAAAATAGTAGAAATAAAGAAATTTCTAACAAATCTGAAACGAGTGTGACTGAAACATTCAAAGGCATTTCAACAACGTTCCAACTAACAGAACTCATTTGTAACATCAGTTCTTATCTTAATGAACTTCCGTTGTACAGACAGACTGATTTTCTCCAACTCAACAATGAATAGAAAGTCGTTAAGGAACCTTGGAACTTGATACAAACTCAGGAAGACTGATGATTAATATCAATTAAGTTAAAAATTGCAGATGGTGGACATAACAACATAATACATTATAAATATGTCGTCATGAGACGAGGAAAAAAGTTTCAGGAGGACTAACCACTCCTGTACAGCTCTATTGTGATATACATCGTTTAATAATCAAAATTTATTGTTTTATTTATATTTTTCTTTTGTATCTGGCTACATATGCAAATGAATATATATCTATGATATTTATTCAGTAATATATAAGTTGTTTATCAGCAGTCTGGTTACCATAGTACAGTTCTTCTTAGTTTGAGATCAGATGGCCGTCTGTGAGGTCCGTCCTCGGCTTCGCTTATAAAGATTTTAGTAGTGTTTTCACTACTAAACCTGGAATTTCTTAAATATGATAATCAAGAGAAACAGTTTTATGTAATTATAGGTACTTCATGATATGACTCACATAACTTGGATCAATTACTCTATCCTTATCAGTCTTCCTTTCTCTTTATTCGAGGCATCCAAACACCGTCTGTAAGTTATTCTTTTATAATTAGGGAATGGTATTATTATTAGAGTAGAGGTGGACAAACGAGCAGACGGGTCGCCTGATGGTAAGTGACTACTGCCACCCATGAACACTTGCAAGACAAGAGCCACAAGAGTGCTGTCCGCCTTTGAGAGTAGAGGAAAGGGAGGAGGGGAAAAAGGGGAAGGGAAATGGGGTTGGGCCTCCGATAACCTCACTTACCCGGTCACACAATGCAAGCATTGTTTAGCAGCCGGTTTTCTGTGAGGCCGTGGTAATATTCCGATCGAGCCGGACCATTTTTATAGGAGCATTTATTTATTAACTACCGTTCTAATAAGAAGTATACAATAATAGTAGATGTTGATATTGTCCACGTGTCTAAATGACCTCAGACAGTAATCAGAAACAAAAACAAAAATATACGGGCAGTCTTAGGAGATTGCCGATTGAAGTGAAAACTAAGTAACTTGTGAATTGTATCGTCGAGCTATTCGATCATACACAGTATACATATAGCTCATGACGAGTGCGGTGACGATGATGCGAGTGTCACTCTTTTTGTGCGTGGTGTCTCTTCGTGGTTCTCCGGTAGAAACTGCAACCCGTCACTGCTGGTTATAACGTTATTTAAGCGTATGATTATTAAAGTGTTTTTAAATTTTGAAATAGTAAACTTTATAATAATTTTACTTAATATTTGTCTCTTAATTATAATAATCATACTTCAATATTTGCATACTAGCATGGCAAAACATGGGTTGTACAAATACATGTAATTATTAATATCCTTCAAAATGTGTGTTAGAGCAAATAATTATCATTTGAATATGTTCCATGTCGTTAATATGTGGTATATTTACTTTAAATAAATGAAAATTATCTGTTAACATGCCGAGCACTGTTGCCATTTTGTAAATATTCCTAATGCAACCATAACTGTAAGACAAGTCAATGATAATCCTCTCGGATATTGTCCAGATGTTATATTTAATTGAAGCTGAAACTCATAAGGCTTCAATAGGTGAGTGTCCACTAGACCACTTTTTATGTCTGTGACCAGGTCCAGTGGCAGCTCCTGTATTCTTCGCTAGTTGTAAACCATCATATTAGCTATTGTAGTGATGTACATAAAAAAATCACGCTCGAGTCTGATGTGTTTTTCCATCTCCTTTTAATATTGATCGATCGATTTATTATCAAAAATCATCAAAAGAAGATAACGTAACGTCGAAAAACAGAAAGGAAAGTAAGAAACTATTCTTACTTTCCTTTCTGTTTTCGACTGTATCTAATGCAGTCAGTGTTATTTATATTTTATGGATCATAATTTTATTTTTATTTTGATGTCAAAAACACTTACAAAGACTAGAAATGATGATAAAGACGGCAATAAACTACAAATAGCGTCTTGTTTTCTACAATTTATTTATATTTCCAGGAGCTTTGTCAGAGAATCAGTCAAATAATTGTCACATTTACATTTATGTTAATACTCTTTTCGATTTCTTCTCCAACGTTCGATATAAGATCGCGTACATAAAACAAGATGCGAGAATTCACAAATTCAATTTGTAACGATTCCGTGAAGTGTCTCGAGTCGATTGCCAGAATCGCATTAATCGTCTCACCGTGAAACGAAGCGATTACATCTCGATGTAGGTAAATTGAATAAGTTTGGACAAGACGACACTACAATTTGATGTCACTACGACATGATTTGATAAATAGATAGATAGATAGATTGAAAGATATATGAAAGATCTTGCGTAATAATTATGATACTCAACATTATTACCCAAGATTAACTTCGTTTAAAATTACTCCATTAATTGTAAATAATTTTATATATTTTTACAATGGAATTACAATATTCTAATATTATTTTCATGATTTAATGGCTTTTTATTTTCATGTCCGCCTCCTTTTTTTGTGGATGTAATATAGATCTTGCCCCTAATTTTACAGCCAAGTAATTGTAAATTCCGACTCACGTTTCAATTACTGGGTAACCGAATATTACGGGGGAAAAAGAATTCTTCATTAAATATACAAAACGTGATTGAACATAATTTGGTATGTCGTTAAGAGGGGTACTACAAATTCCTAAGAACTCAACTTTATGACTTTATCCGTTATGTATTAAATTACTTTTGTTATTGTTCTTTTTAATCCTGACGTCATCAATAAATTAGCCCACTTCTAACGTTTTTTTATATAATATAGGGTGTCACTTACGATCATCTGATGGTAAGTGACAACAGCCGTCCATGGACACCTGCAACTTGAGAGTCGTAAGTGCTCTGCCTGCCTTTGAGGTTAATGACTGTGATGACGGATGGGGGATGCGGGGATAGGAAAGACGAGAGGGGAGTTGGGCCTCCGGAATCCACACTCATTTCGGGTAAATGCAACGCAAGCTTTACTTCTCTACTTAAGAGTGGTTTGCTCGAACGTCATCGGTTCTTCGGCACAAATTCGTAAATAAAAACTGAATTTAAAGCTACTTTAGTCTGAATACCTGTTTCAACTTTATTGCTAAAATTATATAAATAGTAACAGATTAGACTAGAATGGAAATTGTTTCTGAATCTGAACTCTTGAATATTATAAATTTGCCTTTCAGTTGCCAGAAAATAAAAATGTTCGTAAGAACTAAAACACTTAAGAACAGAGAAAACTATTTACGAAGTACACGAGGTAATCCCGAAGTAAACTAGCTCATTTATTGCCAATGCAAAAAAATAATACACTGGAAAAAATATAAGAAATTCCGCGTGGAACAGAGGTTCTCGAGTGGTAACGGAAATCCGAAGTAAAACGCTGGTTATAATGTAATATGACATCATTTTTCCTTTCATTGGGTGGACAATACGGATCGTAAAGTTTTATCGTGGGCTGGCAACACTGTTTTTTAGCTTATAATTTAGTTTATTTTCTTATGAAAGCTTTTTTATACCCGAAATCTCCTACACTCCTCAATTATAAGAAAGTGCCGCTATTAACGGGAATTATATGTTGTAGTGTAAAAGTTTAGATTTAAGAGGTAAAGCTAACTCACAAAGACGATAAACACTGGGCTCAATGATGACTATTTAATACAATGACAACACCTGGGCCTAATAACTGCAGATAAGACCCTTATCATCTGTCAGTTCAGTTAATTAAATTGTTAAATGATTTAAGTGTAGATCCTACGTAACATTTACAACATTAAATGCACGTGTCAGCTTGTTTACTTATTTGTTGCGCTTAATTTTAACCTTATTTCTAACTTCTATTAATATTTACACAACTAGTTACTACTACGTCAAGGCAATATATAGAGAACTTAATTTACCCACGTTATTTTTCAAACACAATATCCGAACCCAAATAAACATGATAGATTAAAACGGGTAGCTAAACCAGCCATTGGTACAACCCACCTCTATATTTCTGATTGCTCCCTTTCTCGGATTAGCAGGGGCAGCACTTAAGATTTTATTTTTCGTCGTTTCTCTTACGTCGTAAAACTTGTACGTGGCTTTTATATTCAGAAAAGAATGAAATTGTGTATGCAGCCTCTTTCGATTAGCAATGCTCTGAAGACATAGTAGGATAAGTGAAAGAGTGCATCTACTCCACAATCTGTTTCTTCTTTAAGACATATATTAAGTGTATAAGTATAGATATATTACGTTACGTTATTACGTGTCAACAATGTTTCCTACCTTTATTCGCAACAAATAATAATAATTATTATATGTCTATAACAATCGAATCGTTACTGCATTTAATTTGGGTGGATAGATAGTTAAGAGGACATATTGAGATAACAAAAAATGCAAAACCCTCCAGGACTAGGAATCCCAAACAGCTTCGAGGAAAATTTCAGGGAATCCTTTTATCCAGATTGGTCCTCTGTACTTGTAAACTTTGATAGCGATCGGTTTTTTGAACCGTTCAATTTATTTTAACTTACGCCCAGCCCAGGTTGCTAGTTATATATAAACATCATATAAATACGTATTTTATGCTACTTTCAACTTGTTACCTTAATGTGTTTCGGAGAAAGAGGATTTCTACAGACTCGCTGACAGACAGACAGACTGACTAGTAATCCGCTATGGAATCTTCTTTATCCTATGGAGAAACGGGACACTAAAAAAGTACTACATCAAATCAGCATCGTTATCTGTTACAAAATTAAAATTATTTAAAATTTTGCAAGGATAATTTGGGCATATAATACACTTCTGAGATATAACTATAAGTGTGTGTATGTAAACACGAGTACTTATTGCAAAAGACAAATATTTTAAAAATCCGTCTACAATTGGTGCAGAAATTGCTAACCCTAAAAAAACAAAAGATACATACAATCGAACATAATACCTCCTCCTTTTTTTAAGTCAATTTAAAAGGGAGTAGTATCTACTTACTTAAAATAATATTTTTTATTTAGTAAGGAAAACTTTTAAGACTAAAAGAGTAAGAGAATTACTTTTAAGCTATAAAACGATGTTTTATACAACTTTTGCACTTTTACAAGCGATTGCATAACTTGCTGACTGGCCTGTTCGTCTAGTCATTGGTGACCCTAACTGATGAACCAAAGGGCCCAGAGGTTATGGATTCGATGCCCACCCAGTACAAATATTTGTTCGATAAGAATGATCATGATCATTTGTTAGTATATATATATATATACATATATTCTTCATTAGATATTTTTATGTATGTGTATATTTGTTATGTATTTGTATATATATATGTAACTATAGTTGTTTTAAAATACATTACAATACAGTAAATTCCAGATGTCTGCACCTACCTTATCGCTTTTCTTCACCACCTCAAGGTTGACTGGTAGAGAATGCCCTAGGCATTAAGTCCGCCTTTGTACACGTGTGCATGAAGTTTTTAAATAAATAAATTTGTTCTGGGTATAAGAGTAATTTATCTATTATATGTATGTATTACCATAGCACAAGCTCTGTTTAGTTCGGGATCAGACGGGTGTGTGTTATGTCTTATGTATGATGCTATTTTTATTATCTGTAATATGCATTTGGTATCGCATGTATCTGCTCAATACACAATCATACTCTGACTATGCAAGGAATGCTATATATAGTATGTTGTACATTTTGTTTTAGTGGATAATAAGTAGGATTATCAGAATTTCAATGGACAGGGAGAAAAGTTTCTCACTTAACAATTATGTAAATACTCCAATTAATCTATACAAAGGTTCTTTCAAAAGATTAATTGTATTCCACGATTATTTCATAAAAGTTCAACAAAAAAGGAAAGAAACTTACACTTTTATCCCTTCGGGGTAGGCAGAGAAAACAGCGCACATTTAACCTTTAATATCCTTGTAATTAATTCATATATTTTATTATTACACGAGAAACGATCAGTAACAAACTCTGTATAACTTAAATAGTATGGCTAAAGTTTGTACTGGGTCACCAGCAATTTGTGAACCAATCTAAGCTTACGTGAAACAATGCAATCGATTTCCAGGCGCTCGGTGGAATCCGGCTTTGTCTCAGTTCGTACATTTTGAATCGTTCCCAAACATAGTCTACCAGTTGAAAGTACTGTGTACAAAACTAGTATATATTCTATCTCTAGCCCTCTTATGCTGGATACTAATTATATAGGTGAAATGTAACATTAATTTGAAGTGAAACAAAAGAAAACGTCTTCCGAAATCGAATTAGGTCAGAGGTTCTCATTCTGAATGTATATTTCTATTTTTCGTTTATTTATTTATATTATTTTAGGTACACTTACTTTGAATTTGAGGTGTTTCTCGAACTGTTGAAAGACTGACTACAGTTCAAGTAATAGGTATGCTTGATGCCCTGACTTGCTTGAGCTATTGCTTATAATACCGAATCCATCTGTATAAACAAAGTCCCTTTCATTGTCTTTCAACATACTCATAAATTTCTCATCTAATTCCTTAAAGTGTCTATCCTTTCGGGGATACGGGCTTGAATGTTTTTTTTTTTATGTTTGCAATGTTGTGTTGTAATACAGATATATTACGTTCCATAGGTATGACCATTGGCAGTCTTATCATACGCATCGATTCCACTTAAAAATAAAATTATTTGCATATCGAGGGCATGAGCAGTCATCGTTTGTCAGCTCTTTTTAAACCGTAGATATCTAAAATAAAACTTAATTTATATTTGATACGTTTAATTACAACGATTTATGCATATTCACAGGTAGCTTGAATCCGAACGGATTAATCCAGAACGCGATGACGTCGGATCTGTATTGGTGTAAGCGTGCTACCCGCTCGTTGTTTGCTGCTCAAGTGACCGTTGTCCACGTTTGTTACTAAACAAGTAATGACACCCAGCTGAGAGTTCGTTCAGTGTTGCTAGCCCCCGCTTCCAAATACGACCTGGGCGTTTCAAACTTGAGGTGCCGTATTGCCACTACACACATATAAAATTACAAACACAACATGCGCCTGCTATATCCATTAAAAAACTGTACAAAATTTAAATAATTTTGTACAGTTATTCACAGATAGGTAACATACATGCACATACTTGTCACAGAATTACAATATATGACAATAATTTATAAGCACATATTTTGTTATGCCCTGTGGTTTCTCGGTGGAGTAAACTAGAACCACCCCATTCTTCCCGTGGGTGTTGTGAAGGGCTACTAAGGGATCGCACTTTTATCTAATAGACAGTATATACACAGTGATAAGGTACCCGATTGACAGCAATAGGCTTGTCCCCTATTATGTTAGTGGGATAAAATCTTTATTATTATTCTTATATCCTTAGAAGATAGCGTATGTGTGTATTTCGTTATGGATAATTTGTACTAGTATTGTTACTTATTTAAATTTAGCATATTTTACACTTTTTCTTGTTATAGGGGGCAAGAGGGCAGACGCCTTTAAGGGTGATGAAGGGGTGACTTGTGGAGGGGAAGGAGGAGAGGGGGGATGAGGAAATGGGAAAGAGGAGAGGGGGAGTTGGGAGTAGTTTTTTGTGCGGTGTTACGTTAAGGTTCTAGTGCCCTCCTTCAAACGAAGTAGTCAAATATTGTGCGGTGTTACGTTAAGCTTCTAGTGCCCTCCTTCATACGAATTTGTAGTCAAATACCTACTATATTTGTTATGGAACAAACGAATTTACTCATGTGTGTATTTCGAAAACACCCAACAGAACCTCCATCAAGGGGTGAAGTGACCTTCCGCAATGATATCACATGCTGCACTGGGTTGGTACCGTCGTCTCTAGCAATTACTTATTGTTTTGACAGTTAAGATGCACTTTTTCTTGATATGACGATTAGGAATTTTAAGCAGTAAACAAGCGTGTGTCTTCGATCAACTTTATTTTGCTACTAAAACATTTCTAATGTGGGTGGCAGTTGGCAGCTATATTCATGCAAAGAGAAGTGGACTGTTAACAAATATTAAAGGATATAATCCAACATGCCGCCCACCAAAGGACTACCAGTCCTTTACAATTTGTACAATAACAAAAAATATATAAAAGAGTAAGAAGTGTGAAAAAAATAAATAAACGGAAACAATAATTGCAGTAACTAATCCTCACAACTGGTAATACTTCTTTAGGTAAAGAACATAATTTGGTAATACTTCTTTTAGTTATACTATCGCCACTTTTAACACTGTAGACTCTAGTGTAGCCATCTGGTCCAGGATGTTTATCTACAATACGTCCTAATAACCATTTGCCTGGAGGCAGATTATCTTGTTTTATCAAAACAATATTGCCCGTTTCAAACTCCTTTTCTCTTTTTAGCCACTTAGGGCGTTGCTGTAATCTATTCAAGTATTCTTGTTGCCACCTTGTCCAGAAATCATTAACTATTTTGCGGGTATATTGCCAGCGCGATAGGTTGTGTATTTTAATATACTTTAAAATAGGATTAGGTACATTAACAGGTGCTTCTCCAATCAGGAAGTGTCCAGGTGTGAGGGGCTCCACATTTTCATTGTCAAGGTCATCTTTAGGACACAATGGTCTCGAATTTAAACAAGCTTCGATCTCACATAGCACTGTAGACATTTCTTCGAAAGTCAAGTTCTTATTCAATATGCGTTTAAGATGATACTTAACAGATCGCACGCCTGCTTCCCAGAGTCCTCCAAAATTTGGACTATATGCTGGTATAAAGTGCCATTGCGTTCCATCAGATGCCAGGGAATCACTAATTTCTCCAGAAAACTCCAGGCATGCTTCCTTCCACAGAGATTCTAATTCCTTATTTGCGCCAACGAAGTTCCTCCCCTGATCACTATACAAATGAGCACACTTTCCTCTTCTAGCACAAAACATTTTGAATGCACCAATAAACGCTTCGGTAGTTAAGTCACCAACTAATTCTACGTGAATGGCTGTTGTGGCCATACACACGTAAATACAAATATATGCTTTCTGCGTCTTGCTTCCTCTCCCCTTGCTTTTGATAATTTGCAGAGGTCCAGCAAAATCGACGCCAGAGTGTAAAAACGGTCGAGCTGGTGTCACTCTTGATTTTGGCAAATCACCCATCATTTGAGACCTTGCTTTAGCGCTATGTTTGGCACATACTAAACATCGATGAACAAATTTTCTTACTGACGATTTGGCGCGTAAGATCCAGTATTTTGATCTTAGGTAGCACAACATTAGTTGTATCCCACCGTGTAAAGTTTTTGAGTGAGCATCAGCAATAATTAAGTGTGTCAGGGTACTCTTATTTCCCAATATAATGGGATGTTTGCAGTCATCGGGAAAATTGGAGTGTCTAAGTCGTCCGCCCACCCTGAGAATCTTATTTTATCTAAATATGGATCTAACGCCTTTAAAAAACTGGTACCTTTTACTTGTTTACTTTCGCTTAATGCCTTTATTTCTTCTGAAAATTCTTCACCTTGCACAATTGTGATACAATTTAAAAAAGTCTTGTACAGTTCTTCAGTCGTAACCTCTGCAACTATGTTCTCTTTATAAACCTTTTGTCTTAAGAATCTCCTACAATATGTAACACTACGTACAAGTTCGTTTAATGAATTAAAATTTTCAAATTGTGTAGATAAGCTTTTATATTCTTCTTGTTCTATATTTGTAAATGTTTGTGCAGTGGTCCTTTGTTCTGCGTCTGTAGAAATAATTTCTGGTGTTGTGTACTTAACTTCTCTCGATAGCCATTCTGGCCCTTTCCACCATAAATTATTCTTTTTTAACTCTGAGACTGACGCACCCCTGGACGCTATGTCTGCAGGATTTTCATGTGATTGTACATGGTACCATTGATCCCTAGGAACGTCTCCCGTTATTTCAACTACCCGGTTTGCAACAAAGGTTTTCCATCTTCCGGGCTCTCCGTTTAGCCAAGAAATAACAATTTTAGAGTCTGTCCATGCAAAAATACGAGATCTTGGAATTCTCTTGGCGGTAGCAACATGTTTGAGGAGCTTTGACAGTAATAAGGCTCCAGATAATTCAAGCCTCGGTAAAGACATTGTTTTCAATGGAGCGAGGCGTGTTCGGGCAGCTATTAGTGATGTTTTTGTAATCTCTCCTGGATCATGTACACGGCAATAAACGACTGCAGCGTACGCTTTTATCGAAGCGTCGCTAAATCCATTTATTTCTATGCGGTGGTGCATAATGCTTTGTGTACCCAGCCATCGCTCAATATGTATTTCGTCAACATTATATAAATCATCACGTATACTTTGCCACTCTTCCCTTAGCCCACCACTAACGTCTTCATCCCAATTGAGTTAAGTTTGCCAGAGCTTTTGTATAAGAATTTTTGCCTGTACAATACAAGGTGCGATCCAACCAAGAGGATCGTATAGTTTCTGAATGTCGGATAAAATATTTCGTTTAGTAACAATCTTTGCAAGTGGGGATAGTTTCAGATTGTATTCAAATTGATCGGGGCCGAGATTCCATTGTACACCCAGAGCTTTTATAGTACCTTCAATATTCAAATCTAAATGTGCATTAGCAGTTCTTTCCTCTGGATCTATAGATTTCATAAAATCCGCGTTATTGGAAGACCATTTTTTTAACTCGAAACCACCTTGACGAAGTAAAGCTTTCAATTCTTTGCTAATTTTAATGGCGTTTTCTACTGTATCTCCACCTGACATGACGTCATCAATGTACAGATCTTCTCGTAATATTCTTGCCGCATTGGGATAGTTGCTCCCATTATCAGTCGCTAGCTGCATCAAAGTTTTCACAGCCAGGTATGGTGCCGATGCTGTGCCAAAGGTAACTGTCAGAAGTCTGAGATCTTGAATATTATGTGATGAATCATCTCGCCACAATATTCTGAGGTAATCAGTGTCCTCTTTATCTATTAATATCATCCTGTACATTTTTTGGATATCCGAAACAAAACATACAAAATGCATGCGCCATCGTATTATTAAACTCCGAAGATCTTCTTGCAATACTGGACCGGTAAGTAATTCATCGTTGAGTTAAACTCCGTTATAACCCTTGCATGAGGCATCAAAAACAACTCGTGTCTTCGTAGTTTCCTTATCATTGCGGACTACTGCATGGTGTGGTAAGTATACTGCCTTTTTATTTATTTCAGGTGTGGGTACTACTTCTATGTGTTTTAAATCTTTATATTCTTGTATAACCTTTGTGTAGTCTCTTTTCAGATTAGGGTCTTTATTTAATCTTTTTTCCAGTTGTAAAAATCTATTTAATGCAATTTCTCTTGTATTTCCTTCAGGTGATTTGGGTTTGTCAGTGTTGAATGGTAATTTAACGATGTAACGACCTTCGTTGTTTCGGGTGTATGTATTCTCATAAATCTCTTCACATAATTGCTCTTCTTTCGTATACTTTCTTTTTGTGATGGTATCTATCTCCCACATGGTTTTCAGTAAATCTATCACGTCTATTTCTTCATTAATCGCCATGTAACATTTCTCTTTGCTGTTCTTCTTGATATTAATTTCTCCAAAAACAATCCAGCCGAGGTTGGTTCTTTGAGCTATAGGAGACCCCGGTGGACCTATGATTAAACCTTCTTGCAGAATCTGCGCATACCCCTTAACATCCAAAAGTAGATCTACTTGTCCCGAAGCGAAATATTCAGGATCCGCTAATTCAAGATCAGTTAGATGTGGCCATGTAGTTGACCATGATTCTGCAGATATTTGAATTGTTAAGCGCTTCGCCATCACATAGGCCTGTATGGGGAGACTAAAAAGTGGTTCCCAACGTGATAAAACTTCTACTTGTACTTCATGTTTGACAACAACTTTCATGGATTCCATTCCTGTGACAATTTTATTTGTAAAATGTCTGTTTAGTTTGAGAGTTTGAGCAGCCCTTTCACTTAGAAAGCATGCTTGTGATCCTGGATCTATTAAAGCCTTGAGCACCATGGTGTGTCCTTGTTTACTCTGTACTGTCACCATTGCTGTAGCTAAAAGACCCATGTTTTGTTTGGCATTGTAGTATGACGCAATCATTGAATTAACTTGCAGCTTTTCATCACCATCTGTTTGAGTTGATACCACCGGTTGTATAGTATTCAATGAAGCCGATGTATCCAAATTCTTTAACTGGTGTAGAAGAGAATGATGGCGTCTGTTACAAACCCGACATGACATTGGGACACGACATTTGAAAACCGCATGCCCTGGTGCCAAACAGTTGAAACACAGCTTGTGATTCTTTGCATATTCGCTTCGTTCCGCTGGATGTAATTTAGTAAATGCCTTGCAGTGACTTGTCGTATGATTTTCCTTACACATTATACACATGTTTTGCATAGGAGTGTTTTGAATAGGTTATTTTTGTCTCAACAGACATGTAGTGTACGTTCTTTATTTTTCTCACGTGTAGTTGGTGGTGTCGTTGATGTTAGTAACTCTAAGGTGCGAAATTTTATTTCTAAAAATGTCTTTAAATCTTGCCATGTTGGTAATTCTTCTGTCATCTTCTCTGTATCTGTATATTCCGTACCTTTAATTTCTTTATAACTGAATTCCTCCCTGTCCTTATGAGACTCTGGGTCCAACTTCTGCACAATCAGAAATATAATTACAGGATCCCAGGAGCTTGTAGAAATATCTAAATTTTCTAAACTGTTAATAACCTCAGTAGTTGTGTCTAAAATTGATTTTATTTGACTGGCTGATTGTGCACCACACCTTTTTTGAAGAAAAAGTCTTTTTAACAGCGAGTTTACTATCAGTCTTTTATTCCCATAACGATTCTTTAATGTAGCCCAAGCTTGTGTATAATTACTTTCCGTCACTTTGATATTTTTGAGTAAAGCGGCCGCTTCCCCGCCGAGGCTGGTCTTCAAGTAATGTCACTTTTGCACATTACTAAGTGATTTGTTATCGTGTACTAGTGATACATACAAATCTTTAAACGTAGGCCACTCTACATAAATTCCGGTAAATGTTGGAATGGTTATTCTTGGCAATTTCACTTCCGAACGTCTACCCTTGTCTTCTGGCAGATGTACTGGGTTTAATGGCTGTGGTTCTTCATTTAATTTCAATAACATATCTCGTAAATCACCTAGTAAACTTAAATAGAGGTCTTCAGTTTCGGAATACACATCGTTTTCAAAATACGGCACTATATTTCTCTTATCTCGTGGTGTAATCATTGCTAACTGTTGATGAGAGTTAGTAAACGTTTTCCAATACTCTTCTATGCACTGAATTCTTGACTGTATGTATCCCTTAGTAAGTCGTGATTTAGGGCATTTTTTTAAGTTAACTTTACTCTTAGCCATTAACTCCGCCACATCAGTTAATGTATTAAATATCTTGTCTTGCTCAGGTGTAAATGACGTAGACATATTTCACTGTCACTATAACACACGTGGTACTCGTTAGATAATAAATAATAGATCGTAAATAATATCTTTTGATATCTCTGCTTACACTATAGTTGCAATATGGCGTAATGTTGTTCTCAAACTGTTTCCACAAATATCATGCTCTGATAATTTTAAAATACTTCTGCTGACTTTTCTCGTAGCACGGCGTAATATTATCTTCAATATAATGTATTTACATATGCAATATTCAAAGTTTTAAAACACTTAATCACTAATTTGCTTTATTTGTGCAAAAGTCTTTACCCAACGGGTCCTTATCTACGATGGAATGCGATACTCTTTTGTTCTGTGCGGCCGTTTTGCGGTGTCTACAGGTAACAATTTTTAATACTCATAATACTTTGATATGTAGATTCGGCTCGATTATGACCATTATGTTTTGACAGTTAAGATGCACTTTTTCTTGATATGACGATTAGGAATTTTAAGCAGTAAACAAGCGTGTGTCTTCGATCAACTTTATTTTGCTACTAAAACATTTCTAATGTGGGTGGCAGTTGGCAGCTATATTCATGCAAAGAGAAGTGGACTGTTAACAAATATTAAAGGATATAATCCAACACTTATTAATTACATAATATAACTTAGCTCATATTTTTTTATTATCAACCCCTATCAAAATCTAACAGTTCCTGCTACTGGACATCCACTGTTATTTTGAGAGTATTAAATTTTTGTAAGTAATAAAACAGTTTGCTACGTATTTGTATGCAAAAGTACTAATTAGGAACAAACCAAGTCATTCCCTTGTAGATAACTATCCGATTGTTCAAATGCCTTTAGAAGGATTTGTCAAATGTTTGATCAAATTGTTGAGGAAGGTATCTTTAGCGTTAGTTTGTCGGATCCAAGTAAATTCCAATTTTATATTTAATAGAATTTCAATTTAGAGATTTGATGAGACTTAAATTTATTTGAAAAATTTACAATAACTCTTAATGTACCTATATTTTGCAAATACATTCAAGTATCGCTTAGGAAATAGACTCATTTGAGGCTTAAAGTAGAAGATTGTGCTTGTAGAGTGTATGTATGTCCTTATCAGTACCACGGACGTCAGCAACTTTACGGTGATTTTAAACAAACAAGTAAACTAACATTCAAATTTATGATATAACTAGTTAAAAAGATTACTATTAGAGCGCCATCATATTTTTCAATCCAAAAAAACTTTACAATTTAAAAAAAATAATCAATGACACCTTGTCGAAAGACAAACAATCATTATTTAGACAGTAGGGACCTAACAGTATTTAATAGTTTGGTTTACAATAATCAGTTGTCGGTAGCAAGGGACTTTACCATTAGAGTCCTAAACAAGAATGGTGGGCCCTCACGTCGCCTGTGAGTCGGAAATCACTGTAGCTTCGTATAAAGTCTGAGACATTAGAAATAAATTATTTTGATAAAAAAAAAGTGGTGTATGTCAGACAGGACAGAATAAACTATTTTCGTATTAAAAAAATTATGTCTAGAAATAAATTTAAAGAGCCGCTAAAATGTAAAATGAACATTCTAGAAAGATAGTTCTTTGAAACAAGTTTTATGCAACTTCAATTTGCTTTACGAGTAAGCTAGAGGAATAAGAATTCCTTTACAGCTTTTAAGTAACTTAAAGGATTTCACTTTAGATTTGTCTCTGTTTATTCTGAAATGATTGAATATTTAAATTAAAAGAGCTGTTTTTAGAATATTCTCAATATTTAGTTACATAAAGCTTCAAAAGAGCTTGGTAAATATACGTTTGCACTTACGCTAATTTGGCATAGTTATATTTGGCATAGTTCATGTGCCGTGAGGGGCTTTACAAACATTCAGTCAAAAATCGTACAGAGAACTCTCAGACTCAGGATAACTATTTGTGGATCACGCAAATTTTTGTCCCGTGTGGGAATCGAACCCATAACCTCTGGTTCAGCAGTCAGGGTCACTAACCACTAGACCAACAGGCCCGTCAATCAATAGTTTATAATGTCATCACGACATTAATAAACTTGGTATACAAAAATTTTAATTGCTCCTTTATACTTTGTCAAGAAATCGAACTATATCGCGATTTAGGAATACTGGAGAACGCCATCTATCGAAGTTAATTTTTATATTATGTAACTCCTATTTAATGGAACTGGAGTAAGTTTCTTTCACTGCATAGAACCTGATTTATATGTATAAGAAAATGATGTGCTCCAAATTCTGTATATAATTCGTTCATTAGTGAAGGTGGGATTGAATACTAAGTCACGGAAGAATGTCGTGTTCCCGCGGCCATGGGCAGGAGCTGCGATGAAGGAACACCGTGGTGGTTATAGCCGGTCTAGTCCGGCAGACCCCGGCGGAGGATAGTCCATAAGGAGTTTCCCACCTAAAAACAAAACATCTAGGAACACTTTTACATTTATAACATTATCAGTAATGTGAGAAACTATGTTTATATGTAAAGTAAGTGTCATTTATGTTGTTGGACGGATTCATAAATATATATACATATATAAAACCTTTTCGTTTGCTTAGTTTTAAACATAAAATAATACTGACTTATCTCTCGAATTATATTTTGAAGGATCATTTTTTTTTTAAGAATTAAAAGTAGTGTTACCTGTGTTAGTAGTCTTTCAAACTTTTTTACCTTAAAAATAAAGCCTTAGGTGATAAGTAAGTTCTTTGCAGTATTTACAGCAAACATTTTTTTTCGGCAGATCTGTCCGCTTTAAATCAAGTGGTGTGAATCAATTTAATCATTTTAATTTATTGTACTTTTAACCTACTTCAAAAAAAGAGGAAGTTCTATGGTATTATATAAAAAAAGATGCTGCAGGCCAACATAGAACTGTAAAATCGTTAAGAAAAAGATACATGCAGTATATTTTTTTTAACGATTTTAAAACGAATCCAACAATCGTTGAAAGTTTTTCCAATTGTTGTTTTTTGAGTAATTCTGGATTTGTCAAATCCCAATGAAGTCAGGATTTAATGATGTCATCCCAGGTCAAGTTTTACGATTTTCTTTTGTAGGTGGTTATCTTCTTTTTTAAAAGTAAATTATTATAGTACTATTATTGAAAAAGGTTATTGTTAGAAATAAATATTGATACAGTCAGCACGCCGCGTGTCGTGACGCAGCGCGCTGTATAATATGATATCGTAACTAATGTTACAAGTGCAGAAGTTTTGATTAAACACAGACAAATTAAAATCGCCCCTGCTCTAGTCACGTGGCCGCCTCGCTCCAGCCGCTGTCTCACATAAGCTGTGCTCCTGCATCATTTTGCTACCTTTGTCTGACCACATTCAATCTTAAAAGGTTCACATACCTAACAGGTACATATGTATATGATAAAGGTCAGGCCTTCAGAAACTCCAATATCAAATTAATTGGAATATTCGACATCATTTTGACTGTTAGGTGCCGAATGTAATGATTATAATAGCATTCTGTCGTTCAGAAATTCCTCCTTAGGGTAAAGGAATTTATAATAGTAATTCTGCTGCGTAACATCACGCCTGCAGCTTATACATACTTTAATGAGTTAAATTTGTATTTATACTTTAGTTTCGTTAGATATGGTGTATGTATGAATTTGTAGTCGAATTTCGACAACAACTAATAAATTTAAAATATAACTGTTTTTTATATCATGGATGAGTATAATTTTAAGTGTCACTGTATAGCTTTTCCGTATTATGATTGGTCAATATATATACATATATACATATGTACATTTTGGACCACTGTAGCTTTTGGTGACTGTTTTCCAATAAATATGTTTATTTTATGGCATAGGGGTACAGACGAGCAGTCAGGTCGCTTGATAGTAAGTGATGGCCGAACATCGACATCTGCTACTCAAGAGTTGCTAGCAGCTATTACTACGATCGAGCCAGCCCATTCTTGCCATAGCAAGGCTCTTCCAAAAAAAATGTATTCTTCTGCATTGGCGAAATTTTCTGAAAAAGAATTATTGTCAACATAGTTTAACATATAATATATACCAGAACCAACACAGAATACGTGTTCGTGGTCTCTCCAGTCCGTAAAACATTTCAAATGAAATAGCCTTCTCCGATTTCAAGTACCTCGGCTCCCTCCTGTAGACTGATGGCGAAATAGAACGAACTGTACAGCATCGAATCAATACAGGTTGGATGAAGTGGAAAAAGAAAAGAGCGTACTCCTACCTAAAAGGCCGGCAACGCACTTGTGACTCTTGAGTTGCGGGTGTCAATGGGCGGCGGTAGTCACTTACCATCAGGTGACCCGTCTGCTCGTTTGCCCCCTATCGCATAAAAACAAATGTGATCTCAGATTTCCTGTTAAATTGAAGGGACAAATCTAATTGACCTGTCGTCGTATACGGGCAAAGATGGCGACATTTGCATATAGCTGAAATGCGAATGTTGAGATGGATCTGCGCTGTGACTAGGATGGACAAGGTGAGAAATGAATCTTTTAGAGGGAACCTTAAAGCTTTATGTATCCAAGTTAACGGATACATAAGTAGGGCACGACTAAAGAAAATATGGATGGACTGCTTAAACGAGGATATGGCCAGAAAGGAAGTACGCAGTGACATGATGAATGATAGAGTGGAATGGAAGAAGACAACATATTGTACCGACTCCAAATAAAATTGGGATAAAGTTAAGAAGATGATGATGATCACAGTTGTACATATAACAAAGCTCGGTGCTTATCCGTAGGTCTTGAGGCATTTCAAGCCCCCACATTTTGCCAACTATAATTTAGGTACTTAATAGAGGGCAAACCTATCGCCGTAGTCCGGGCACTGTATATATCGTCTGATAGAGAACAATCCGACCCCTCAGTCGTCTTTTACGACGCCCATAAGTAGAAATAGGGTGGCCTTATTCTACTTCACCACACGGTACGAGTACCACACGACATCAACAGTGTATGTAACAACTATAGAATTTTCAACCCTAGACTGAATATGTTTAAGTCTGAAAGCAACAAAGCATAACATTTTACTTTTTTTTTCAAATCTCTTCGTACATGCAGATTACGAGGCAAATTCTATTATCCAACAATACATCGCATTAATGTGAGAAATGTACAATTTTCGCAACGATATTCACATGTAACAGAACTCATTTTGAGAAGTAAACATTCCAGAGGTAATTTTCATACGTATGCATCCCAATAGGCAGGAAGCTAGTAATTGAAATGTGATTTGTATAATTTAGTAATTTTGTAGTAAATAAAAACATAATACCGTAACATTACTGTCCATTTATATATACATATAAATGTTCCCTTAAGTATTTGTTCTATTTGAACTTAAAACTATTGTGGAGTAAGTTAAGTAAGGGAAAATGTATTGTGTTACCAAAGACAATCATACAATGCACATTTACATAATAAGTTACGTATAGAAATGAAACTTTATATAGATATACAAAACTGAACTGTTGACAGTTACAAATTATTTATTATTTAATTTTAAGCTGCTAAAATTCAGTAAAACAAAAAAACGGTCATAACTTTTACACGTTTTATTCTTTTCACATCTTTCATTGCAACTGCGGGCAAAATACACATATTTAGTATGTATATATTCAGTTCTTAAAAACAGCGGTGTTTATATTGAAGCAAATAATACTAACGATGACTTGTCTCTCATTACGAGTGTTCTTGGCAGCCATTCTGGGTACGCTAAATGATTATGTTAGGGATGGGATTACAGTATATAGAATAGGTTTTCATAAAGTTTGTAAATATTATTCTGGATGTCCTAATTTTAATTTATGAACCCAAAAAAACCGGTGAAATAATGACGCTGAAGTTTACGAAACAATTGTATAAATGTATATATTCAGTTCATGTTTGCTCAGGTTTATGTTTGCTTCTGGACTACAAGCTCCCTACCTATAAACTCCAGTCCATTTATTTGCCAAGGGTTGGTGGTTGCGGGAATGTATCGTTTCGCTTCGTAATTTAGAGGGTAGCAGGTTTAAGTTGGAAGTTACTTGGTGTAATTAAATCTACTCATGTTTAACTCTTGTGAGGCGGATAGAATTATGGTGTAGTAAGATAAATATGTTTAATATTTTTACATTATTATTGTTGTATATAATATATTATAAAGCAGTATATACATTCACCTAAAACCGCAGCTTCATTTCCTAAAGAGATAATTTTATTATCCGTTGGGTAGTTTTATTTCGTTGATCAAGTTCTCACGAGCTCAAAAAATTTCAAACCCCCTTTGACATATTCTGTCCCTATGAAAACGTGTATGCAAAGATTCATAATGATCAGTAAATGGTTATTTTTTAAAACTTAAAGAACTTCAAAAAAGACGAGTGTTATAAGTTTTTAGTGTGTATCTGTGGCATCATAGCTCCTGAAGATAAAAATCGATTTGGACTAACTGGTTTCGTTGAAATGGACCGCCTTAATCGACAGTATTCTCTGTCTTTAGTCTCAAAAATATCTGCGCAGCCGTTTGAAGATCAACAGCTCTTTTTGAATGTTTACTGGGTTATTTTCATAATTTTATGGATTAGCTTATTCACAACGCTCGTTTCTTATTCACAAAGAAGTTGCCCCTAGGTACGAAATGATAGAAGAACAGGGACGTTAAGAATTTCCTCTCACTGTTATTCTATATATCCTCATAGTACTTGTTTAAATTAAAACAGTTCTTAACTAGAAACTATACTATAACTCCTAGGGGAACAATCAGTCAGTAATCAATGGAATGCCCATTGTACTAGATATTAATGATATACTACTTCGCTCGAAGACTAGAGAGAGCATTTGAATGTTGAAGTCGAGTGATATTGATTTTCTACTCGTGAACTCGATTTAAAATTTAAAGATTTTTTTTAAGCAATAAAGCAAAAATCAAAATCAAAACCATTTATTTTAATTAAACCAATCATAGTTATTTTTGAATTGTTAAGATAAGAAGTCGGTCAGACTAAGTCAGTGGTGAAGCTTATTTCCTGTTCCAACGGAGAAAATAGGCAAGAAACTCTATGGACACTCTTATTCAAATATTTAATACAATTTTCTTGTTACAGTTTAAAATAAAATGTGAGGACAATGTAATACATCATTATGAAATATAAATTCTAATAATTACTACAATAGTCACGCCTATATTCCAAGTAAGTAAGGTGAGGCTTATCAAACGTACTCATTTTGCCAACCATAATTTGGTCCTACTGACGCAATAGTGGCCAAACATTTTTTAACAGGAACAGGCATAGCCTAGCCTGCGCTACGTATGTAGGTCACACTGCGTTCTTTTTTTTTTTTCAGTTTTAGTGAAAATCACGTGTTTTACCTTTAAGGAATAAAGTTGCGTTTTACTTACAAAAACAAATAGATTGTTCTTTCCTTTGGCTCTTATAAACAAACCCGATAAAACCCGATAAACCCGGAGGTTTAACGATTTTAACAACTAATGAAAAGATACGGCTACGTTTGTTATTGTTTTTTATTTTAATCTAGGTAGAGGACGCTGATCTCCCAGCTAAAGCCAGTGCTAACAGGTATAAAACCCCCTATTGCTAAGGCTATTGCTTAAAGTTTTCATCCACCAGTATAAGCAATATCCTTTTTCTTCCATTGTCTTTCCTTGCTTTTTCCTTTCTCTGTTAATATATTCATATTTCCCATACATTAATTGCGACAAATTTCAATTAGCAAAACGTGGGTCTGTGGGATAGATATGTATGAGTGTTTGTGTGATAGATATGGAATGTGACGAGTGTATGTAAAGTGACTTTGAAAATGGAATAGAAGATTCATTCATAAGAATGAAGAAGCGCACCGGTCCCAGCTCTACCAGGTCCTAGTGAGTGCCTATTTGATGTGGGGGGCCTATTCCAAAGTGTGGTCGCCTGCTAGCTTGCAGGTGGCCAAGGTCTTTTTTTTTTTTTTTTTTTTTTTTATATTAGCCTACCATAGTGACTCCACTTTGCCTGATGGAAAGCAATAGGTGGAGTCAAAGAGTGGTGGTCACCATCCTCATTGCATGTGTAGTCAATGCAGCATGGTGACCCACACTATGGCGGCCTGGTGAGATGCTTTTTCACGCCCCGCTTAAAAGACCCGGGATCATAGTGGGAAGGAAACACGTGCGCTGGTAGAGAATTCCAGGCTTTTACCGATCGGCACAAGAAAGAAGAGCCAAACCGTTTAGTTCGGGTACGTATATTTTCGACGCACAAACGGTGACTCCTCAGGCCAGCACGTGTAGTCCTGTAGAGGAAGGGAGAAGGTGGGACCAATTGGAAGAGCTCATCAGAACACTCCCCGTGATGTAGGCGATAGAGGACTGCCATAGAGGCGACATCTCTTCGCAACTGCAGAGGCTCAAGAGACTGGGTGATCTCAGGACAGTCGATAATGCGGACTGCGCGCCGCTGCAACCGATCGAGAGCGTCAAGCAAATACTGCGCATAGCCGTCCCAGAGATGAGAGCAGTACTCCACGCAGGAGCGAACCTGGGTCTTGTACAAAAGACACAGTTGCTCGGGCGAGAAGAACCGTCTCACCTTGTTCAAAACGCCGAGCTTACGCGAGGCCGCCTTAGTGACACTCTCGATGTAATCGCGCGGATTGAGATCCCGGCAAATATCCATACCCAGAATACTAAGCCTATCCTGCAGTGGCAGTTGAGTGCTCTGAAGAGTAGGAAGGGGAAGGAATGGAGACTTTTTGTTAGAGAACACACACGCTTGTGTTTTCTTGGTGCCGAACTCGACCAGATTCTCACAGCCCCATTGGGAAATGCGGCTCAAGACCCGGTCGAGCTCAGCGACAAGCTCCTGTCGTTTTTCCTCAACGTCTGAAAGCTTGGCAGTAGGATGCCCGAAATATCGCCCGTGCACTGTACTGTCGTCTGCATAACAATGTATATTGCCAAGGGCCAACATGTCATTGATATGCAGAAGAAACAGCGTAGGTCTGCTGGAGTTCCCGGATGTTTCCTTCTGAGGGTATCCCGGGTCTCTAGCAATAGACGCTCTCATGACGGAACACCGTTTGGTTTTAGTCGGTTCAAATCCGACATACCAACTCACCGCCAGCTCTGGTGAGGTGATGACCCGTGGGGGTTCCACACGAAAAAAAAATGTATGTAAAGGAAACAACAAGACTATGATTTATACAATTAAGAATAATATAAAATAAGAAATATAATGCAAATTTCACAAACATGTGAAGAATCAGCATTTGTCTGAATTGTTTTGACTTATCCTGTCGTTACCACAACTGTTTCGGTGGGTGTCGTCAAAGGCCACTGTGGGATTGGACTGTTATCTATCAGACAGTATAGATAGAGCCTAACAGTACTCAAATGATGTAAGTAGGACTACACAATGTTTTGTAAAAAGTAGTTGTTTGAGACGCCAACATCTTCGGAGGTATAGGAGTGAGTCTATGTACGCAAACAAGCAGATGTGTGATTCGATGGGAAGTGACTGCCGCCAAGTGCCGCCCACGGACACCTACAAATGCGCTATGCATAAAATAAACTATTTCAATAAGTCGATCGATAAAACTACTAACAAGTAAAATTTAGAAGAACTACAACTCGACTGCAAAATAAACGTGCTCATTTTTATGCTAACGTTATTTCAAAATCTTACAGCCTATGTCACTACCACAATTAAGGCGATTCTAATTACACTTCACATGTCGAATTCTACAATACGTGTAGGTGCTAGAGTGTGCCAAAGAAATATACATACATAACATATCTCCTGGCACAGTCGGGTAAAAATAGTTAACAGTTGTCGTTCTTTTCTACTACATGTGTTTAATTTATTTTTTTTATAAATCAAAAAATAAATTAAAAATAAAAGGGGATTATACAAAAATGTACCAAACCTGATTTGACTTTAGATAACCTACTCAAGAAGGGTAAATATTAGGGTATGTAGGTATTAGGCATGTGGAGGAACGGGTGTTATGGATCTCCAGCAACGGGTAGATCCTCCAACAAAAAGAAATTTACTATCGTAATTCAGGATCATTCTACTTCATAATAGTAGTTGCTAAGTAATTCAGCTTGTTTTCGCTAGATGTTGCTGGTGTATATTTGTGCTGTCGTATATGGAGGTCACTAATTAGCTACTCCAACTATATCAAAAAAGGGCTCAATGTAAATTTCCATTGTTTTCTATAAAAATAAAAATATAACAAAACCCATAAAATGCAACACAATTCTATTACAAAAGGATCGTATAATATATTCTTAATCCATTCCAAGCGATTTATTCTTCTTAGTTGTCTTAGTAAAGCATTCTCTCCTCATCGCATTGTCCCACTTTCAGTCCACGCCGCTGGGATAAAGTGAAAAGTTTTGTACGCTAAACTTTTTTAAATAAGCTTTTGTGTGACGAAAATATTAAAAACTTAAATAACTGTCTACGAGCTTTGGAGGCAGAATTATGAAAAGGGAATATTGATTTCAGGGAATTCATTGCTGTTTGTGTGCGTGTGTTTGTGATTAATTTTTACATGGAATTATTATTAGCGTTATTGCAGAAAATTTACTTTTAGTCGTAACACTATCAGTCAAACATGGGAGAGCTATGTTAGGCATGTTTTTTACAGCGAACCGAGTAATACTGTGGATTTATTTAAAAACGGTTGTGTGTTTTGCAGAGTGAGACCGAAGGTCCATACCCCCAAAGACCTCTAACTCACTTGCAATTCCTGAGATGCAGGTGTTAATGGGCGGCGGTAGTCACTTACCATCAGGTCAAACGTCTTCTCTTTTGCTACTATCACACTAAAAAAATCGATTGATTACACACCTTTATAGTATCGAAAAGTAGAGACACGGTTTCAAATGTTATTTACTGTTAATCAACGGTCTTATCACTCACGTAATGTCTTTTAGAAATCTCATATTTTTAGTTTGGAATTAATGGCGTAGTGGTTTAAGTGGTCACTTCACCAATACGCTGCCGAGCCGAGTGTTGTGGGTTCGATCCCCGCACGGGCCAGCACTTTGTGTAATCTTCAAATTGTTTAAGCCTAAGCTTTACCGACTTTATAAAGAACTGCACAATTAGACCTTAATTTAATAATCTAGGGGACAAACGAGCAGGTTCACCTGAAGGCAAGTGACTGAACTGATCATGACCATGTTTCACAAAAAGGTAAAATAGTGCCATTAAATTCGACCTGTGGGAGACTCGACCACTCAATTTTCGGTATGAGTCTAGGGCTTCCAACTATAATAATCTGGCTTTTAACAGGATTTACGGTAAGTCTATGCTCAAAGCTCCATTCAGCTATGTGGGCTAAATCATTATTTATAATGTTAATTGCTTCGGATAGCTTTCCTAGCGGAGCTTGTGTATAAATTTGCAGGTCATCAGCATATAGGTGGTACGATGAAACAAGTTTAGAGGATATACTACTAATGAATATTGTGAAGGGTAATGGAGATTAAACGCCACCCTGCGGCATACCAACAGATGTGTTACACCATGAAGAAAATGTTTCTTTGATTTGAACACGTTGACGGCGGCCAGACAGGTAACTATGAAACCAATCGAGCACCGTTGGAGATATGTTAATAGAGCGGAGTGTGGCTATTAGTATGTCCCAATCGACAGTGTTAAATGCATTGCTAAAGTGCTCCAGTGAAGATAATACTGTAAGGTAGCCATTTTCCATACCTGATCTACTGTCATCTGTAATATTGACTAGGGTTGTAATAGTGCTATGTCCAGGTCGGAAGCCGGACTGGAAAGGATTCAAGAGATTGTTTAGGTTAAGAAACGAGCTAATTTGTTTATAAACTAGGCGTTCCATAACTTTCGACAGGAATGGTAGTATGGAGATAGGACGGTAGACATTAAAGGAGTCAGGATTCGGCTTTTTTGGTAAGGGAACAATTTGAGCATCTTTCCATGTGGACGCATAGGTACTACTGGTTAAGGAATAGTTAAAAATGTGGGTTAAAGTAGGAAGTATGGCGTCTAAAATAGGGAGAACCATATTACGGCTGACACAGTCAGTTCCAACAGCATTGGAACTTATTGAATTAGAGATTAAAAAATATAACACCCTACTGCTTAATAAATTCATTATATTTTTAGTTTTTTTAGAATATAGGGGCTACAAACGAACAGACGGGTCAGCTGATGGTGAGTCACCTGAGGAGATTAAAGAGGAGAGGGGGATGAGGGGAAGGGAAAAGAAGAGAGGAGAGTTAGACCTCCGGAAACCTCACTAATTTTGGAGAAATGCAACACTAGCGTTACTTCACAACCGGTTTACTGTGAGGCCGTGGTATAGCACCGGTCGAGCCGGCCCATTCGCGCCTAACTATGGCTCTACGACGATAAGTTATCACGAAATGTATGTCCCTTGTCATTGGGAATGAATGACAAAACACAAACATACATATATACATTTCAGACAATTGCAAGTCTGACTAGGACACCGAGAGTTCCGTATGCAAACGAACGTCATGTATCTAATAATAAGAATATATTACCTAAAAAACATATAAAAATCTTCACCCCACTTTTTATGATAAATTGTAATTAACTGTATCTTTCATACCTTAATTTTACACTTTAGAGATTGATTACTGTCTTTTAATTTACTGGGTGGACTTTGTGTTTATTGTTTGAATGTTTAAAAAGTCCCCCGCAATAGAGGAATGAATCCTGGTGCGAGAGTAGAGAAAAAGGGTCTTGACAGATGGATAGGCTGGCAACAAAGTCTAAGTACGTACGGTAGGTACGGAACCCTAAAAATGTCATATATGTTGAATTTTATATAGTTTAAGTTATTAATTATGCTGTGCTTGGTGACACGCACTAAACAGGGTTTTTTTTTAAATCGTTGAGGTTAAAATATAATGTTACTGTCAAAATGCATTTAATCCCTTTGCTGTTCACCAAACAAGTTTCCATTTCCATTAAAAAGCCTTATGTAAAAAAAAACAAACAAATTCTTATTTCTTATAACTAGATTATAAAATTTCAGTATACCATGACCGCAAATGCATTAAGCACTTTATAAACTTAACTACTTCATAATATATCCATCCACTCTTTACTTTTATTTTTTCTTGTTCATAGAATTTGAGAAGCTACACCGCTAGCGCCTACTTAAGCATTTATTTTAAAATATTATAAATATCTTCAAATATAATAAATAGCTTTAGTATCCATGAAACAATATTTAATAAAAAACTATAAAAACCATAACTGCCTTCACACATTCTACAAAAAGATCTTCTATCTTAACAAACAAACTGTCGTAACTTTAGAACCATTAAACCCGAATAAAACAACCGCGATTATTAAAATTCAACATGTTTTCTTTAGAACTGGCAACCGTAACATGTAGGTACTATACAAAATGACAATATGTCTTATGAAGATATCGTATAACCGCCAAAATATACCACAAACATGCAAAATATTGTATGAAATAAGTGTGACAATTAAATTTGAATCGTATTCCGTTGGAATAAGATTGACGATAATTCCTTTTTAGAATATGGTAGTTGTAAAATGAAATGCGAGGGTTGGATGACAGGGATGTTACGGTTCAGTACGTCAGTGGACACCGTTCAGTTTGGACGTGTGCTGTTTGTCGACGTCCTCGCGGCATAAAGTTCGGAATTTAAAAAGTTTTACTCGCGATGTTGTTCATATTGGATATTTTGTGAAAACTTTTGTGAGTAGACATTCATTGTTTTATTTTTAATCGTACTGGATACTAGGACTGTGAAAAATGTGAGTCAACTAGTTTTTGAAGGTAAGTTTTGTTTAAACCGTGTCAACTGTTTCAGATTCGTGTATAATATAATATACTATGATGTAATTAAGCTGATTTAAAATATGTATATTCCTGATATGGGTCTTCTAAATCCTCAATAAACAGAGGGTTTTTCATATCATTAATTTTAATAAGGGACGTATGAATTTTTATGAATACGGTGTAGGCGTTAATTGGGCTTGTATCCTCAGCGAGATACATAATTCAAGCCGCTATTTAAATGAAAGACTGAATTCTCTTTCACGAGCTTATGTAGAGTATGTTAGAGAGTGTTTCTTTTATAATTTTTATAAATATTACTTAAAAATGTAGTTTCAGGAAATTTGAGAAGGTCTTCTATCTCTTTGCGATCCCTTGTAATTTTATGTACATATATGTATATGGTGTACAATAAAAAAATGTATAAAACTATACTAATCTAATGTAGTTATTTGTCTCATATGTATTTCTATATTATAAATATAGTTTTAAATTATAGTATTTTTTGTCAAGATCATTTGTTTGATTGGTAGCATAGGTCTCATATTTTTTTGTTTTTGTTATTATATAACTGATTTAATGTGATTGTTTTTTTACGACATTGACAAATTTACTTCATTCATAACTTAATGATAATCGCTTACACGGCACACCTACCTTGTGAACCACCAAGGGTTGACTGGTAGGTAATGTCATGTGAGAGTAAGTCACCCTCGTGTCTTCATAAATAATTCTAGCCGTTTTACGACTTAGGTTATAATCAATCTTAATCCCATAGGATCACATAACAAAACCAATGCCATTTAAAATTTGAAAATAAACTACTAACGAACTGCCAATTTGATTATAATATTATTAATTCGAGTAATGACATTCGCACATTGATAACTCAATTACATATACATAAGTAAAGAGAGAAAAAAAAATATTTACCAGAATATGCTCATAACGAGTTATGTTAAAACAACCACAAAATAATTAAAAAAGATCATAAAAATAAATAATAAATATCTTTACAACATTTACATAATCCAATAATGTCATTGTCTTATGACACTTGCTGACTCATCGATGACACGTATCTTAATATCTCACCACGTTTTGTTACTGTTTTTTAATTACCTACCTATCTTCTTATTATTAAAGTTATTCTTAAAATGCTATGATATACTTATAACGTACGTACATGCTCTACTACTACCAATCAAGCCTATATCACAGAAGGGGTAGTAAAAACACTTTGTGACAACTGTTTAATATAAAATAAGTGAAGTGGATCAATTGATTGACCTAAATGTAAAACTTGGTAATCCTCAATAGATGGCGTTGTGCTTTCTTTAATAATCGCGGTATGGTTTTGTTACGCCACTTGCATAGAACATTTTGTTTTATTTAATATATTGTCGATCAAGATCCGAATACAGCGCAATGGTTTTATTTTACTAACCCTACTCTAGTGTTCTCGTTTAGTACATCCACCGCAGATCGCGACAACTTTTACAAAATTGTATATATACTGTAGCCGGGCAGTGTATATATACTGTTTGATAGATAGCAGTCGGATCCCTTAGTCACCTTTTACAACATCCACTTTTCTACTACATCGAGAATCACACTTCAATTAAAAAAAAATCGATACGCAAAAATAATATATTTATTTGTATATACGTCATATATATTTTAACGTAACCTAACTAAATCTATCAAGTTCAACGTAATATACAGATCTGATCCCTTATTCGTCTTCTATGAAGCCCACGGGAAGAGGCGGTGGATATATTCTACTCCACTGAGAACAACACGGCATTTATGTACACGTGTTTAATGTTTAATTAACCAGTTTACTTTATTAATTCTTCAAAGTCAAGCTTTGCATACAAAGTCAAGCGAACTTACCACTTTATATCAATGTAGATAACTCCCGAAGGTGCACAGAAACTTTTCAAATGTCACAGAAGTAGGTTTTTTCAACTCCATTACATAATGTGTAGTTCTCTTGAGGTGGTACTAAAATATTTATGATTGTAACTTCTCGAGGGATGGACCGTCGTCAGAACTTAGTAGTGGTATGCAGTAGCAGGTTTTTAATTGTATGCTTAAATAATAAAACGAAAGGAAAATTTATTTCCTAAAATATTACTTTTCATTTTAGATATTTTTTTAAGTTATCTTATGAAAGGATTTTGACGTCTTTATTCCTATATGCACTGGTACCGCAAATCCGATTCTAGATTAGTTAAAATATATGTACTGTTATGCAAATAATTAGATTAAGGCATCATAATATTTTTCGGTGGTCTTCATGTAAAACAAGTGCATATACTCCTTATTCATTCTAAATCGTAGTCTGATAAATGCTTCCTCAACTCAATGCCTAAAAAATTCTTTATTCTCTTGATTATTTAGACATTGAAACTTTCTATGTGTGGTTATTAGTTCGTTCTTATGGTTATTAGTTTGTGCAATCGGATGTAATCTATCGGCGGGTTTAATCTATGTATAGATTGTATTTATTTAGTAATATATAAATAGGTTTATCATGATTCTGGTTATCAGAGTACGCTGCTTGGGTTAGGATGAGAAGGTCGTGTGTACCTTACATACTTACATATATATGTATGTATATATATATATGTATATATATATATATATATATATATATATATATATATATATTTATCCGCAGCACCTTGCTTCTATCCTACCATACATTTTTTGTCTCTGCCTAACTTAAAGGGGAAATGCGTGAGTTTGTGAATGTATTGTATATATGTGTTTGTGTTCTAGAATACCCAACTTACAACTTGGTAAGATTTGGATCATGATATGTAAATTGTCTCTGAATGATATATTTATTTATTAGTTCTCATCTAACAAACTGCCATAATGTAATTATGTAGATAAAGACTATCTGGTGAAATACATAAATAGTTAGAGCAAGATCTTTTGTCATGAATTCAGCCCCATTCTGGAGAGTTGTTACTTTATCGTTACAACTCGGACATGTTCAGCACCCGTCTAGTTACGGTCGGCGAATTTAATTGGGATTATATTCAGAGTGACGTAAATTGGCGTGTCACTATTATTGCGCTCTTCTGTGTGCGGTTGTGCCCAAAACTACTGTTTCTGAACAACATTATTTTGTAGTATTTTGCTTTTATTTTTCTTTTATTTAAAATTTAAATTCATACAATTACTTTCGGCACTCACAGTTTCTCAACACGTGCAGAGGGTCAACATTCAGTATATATTTACAATTCATTTAAAAGTTTGTAACCAATAAAATATTTTGGAAATTCATAACAAATAAAAATACATTATTTAAAAGTTCTAATAGCTAAATAATATGTAAAATAAATTAAAAATACAAAAACAAAAAGATAAATTAATAATTAACAAACAATAAACTTGAAATTTAATGTAAATTTATACAAAACTTAAACGGCATTTGATAGGCATTTTCAAATGCCATTTAAGTTTTGGTTCACATGCTCAAAGTTGCTCAGCGTGCTATGGCATAGCCCTAGGAGTTTCTTGAAGGGATCGCATCAGGAATGAAGTGATCCAGCAAAAAACTAAGGTAATCGTCATAGCCCACCGGATTAGCAGGCTAAAGTGGCTGTGGGCTGGCCATATTAGACGCAGAACCGACGACTGTTGGGGCAAACGAGTTCTTGAGTCATGCGAAGACACGATCTCTGGCTTAGCAGTTAGGTTCACTAAACACTAGACCAACGGACTAGAAATAATTGGTAGAGATGGTGATTTCATTAAGGATCCGAGTCCTTATTTAATAAAAAAAGACGGTATTTTAAAAAGTCAGTATATCCTCAAGCCTCACATAAGACATACTTAACCCTGGATAGTCTCAAGTCAAGTTTTAAGGGTTGGACTTGTTATCTATAAGGTAGAATATATACTATTGCCCATGTCATGGCTTGCCCCCTTTTATAACTGGTACTAAATTAGTGTTCAAAATGTGAGCGTTCGGTACGCCTCTGCCTACCCCGTCTAGAATACAGATGTGAATGTATGTATGTATGTAATACGTGAGTGTTCAGCACGACTTAAAACGTGTAGCTTCTACGCTTTTTTGTATTTTTTTTTTGTGTGTATAGCAACTCGTATTACAATTATTCTTAATTATGGTCGATGGCTTCTTGTATTGAATCCTCTATTTTTGCTGTGTGGTTACCTATCCCATCACTTTCTTTAAACAACAGATCGTTATTATTGATACTTATATGCTCCTCGCTATTCATTTTAGACCTTGTAGTGTTTAAAAATTCAGATGTTAAATTCTTAACAGTAATTATGCAATTAACAAGATTACATCTCAAATATTTGTTTTTCATCATGGCGTGTAATTGGGTAAACACATTTATTCCAATGTAACTGAAGATATCTGTCAACAAGTATCGCTTCAGATTTAATTCCGAACATTTGAGAAATTTGTTGACTCAATGGTAGGTAGCATAATTTGTACCGATTTAGATGGGTAAACTGATCCGCTGAGACCAAACCAAGGGTAAAGGGTAAAATGTTTACTAAAGAACAGTGGTTCGAAACCCTTGATGATTATGTCTGTGAAATTGAACGGAGTATTTGAAAGAATACCATTTTACTAAACAGAATTTACCAAAGTTAATAGTCAGAGTATAACAAAATATATATAATAATAATATTATTACACATACAAACAAAAACGTTAACCGTTTACTGTTTCTTTTAAACGGTAATTTAAGATATAAGTCTAGACAAGATGATGAATCTTAATTCTAGATATCAGCTCTACTTATTTAAGACTTACGAACACTGTTTATCATTTACAATACACAATTTTTCATTTCATTTAATCGTATCTTAGATTTTTTTCTTATAAAAGAAATATGGTACTAGGACTATATAATATTCTTGTATCGACTTGTCAAACATTCAAGTAACGAACACAAATAACACATAGATAGATATTATTGCACACCATGAAAAGGGTATTGGTAATATTACTGACAGTACTCATTTTTAAAAACAAATTATATTAATCAATTTAGGTATAAAACAATATATATAGATTATGTTGCTTTTCTGTGCGTTCATTATCGTTATCGGTAATAAATAGGGTGTCATAACTAATATGGTTTGTAAGCACTTTAACAATTTGTGAACACAACATAAAAGATCTTTCGGGTGTTCACCACACTCTTCTTTCTTCTTCATTCGACTTTTAGGGTATTACTAAATGGGTGTGTAGAAACGTTAAATTTACGTGTAGCTTACATAGATTCTCACACCCTTTTCTATTCGAAGAAGGGTAAGAAAAGCCCGCCACTATACTGTTATTACTTTTGATACCTTATTTCTTATATTTTACTATTTGTTAAACTTATAGAAGAGTAAAATTAGTTTCGATTTATTATATTGTTTAAACATTTAAAGGAGTTAAAAAGGTACATGAGCTATTAGTATTTATAGTAGTACACGTATTACTTTCCGAATTTTTAGGATAGGTAGAGGCAAAACCTAACTAACTAGAAAACGAACGCATTATTTTTGTGTAGTTTTGACTACTATTATGTATGCAGTTTTATTTATCTTACAGGTATTCAAACAACGGATACAAAGAACACCCAGACTCAGAACAACAATTTGAGGATTACAAAAAGTATTGTCTCGTGCGGGGATCGAACCCACAACACAGGGCGCGGTAGTGTAGTGGCGAGGTGACCACTTAAACCGCAACGCCATCCGTGCAGACAAATTATTATACAGTATGAAACAAATATGTCTAAAAGTATGTGAACTCGATTGTCAACATAATATTTTCACAGTTTGTTCATATAGTAGGTTGTGAATTATTTCATTACAGAATGAAATAAAAATACAGCAAGATATAAAAACAACAAAAACATAACAAACAACACTTTTATCCGAAATGGGTCCTAAGAAATGCTGTTTAATACAATCACTACCTTTTATTACAAAGCACTTCAAACGGGCGTGAGCAAATAATCTATAGAATCCGTTGAAGTTTTAGTACGTACGTGAGCGAATTTAAAATGTAGATAGCCAGTGATGTACGATAATAGCCGAGATGGAGTTAAGATACGGCAACGTAAACACATAAAACACTAATGGCAATGCCTGTATGGAAAATAGCAGGCAATCTGAGATTTTGAAAGCTCTTATTTCTACTGTTTGAAGAAAATGAGACGATTTGTTTTTACGGACGGACGAGTCCTTAGCTTTCAAGTATTTTATATTGAGTCTATATTATTTTATAATTTAATCGTAATGCTTAGTGCTTTGTATATAGAATATATACAAAGCACTAAGCATTAGATTGTTATTGTCTGGTACTCAAAATTAAATCTGAGTTGGCAAGTTAAGAAAAACCGTAATTTGACTATGTTGTGACATTTACGCAGCACAAACCACCGACAAATAAGCGACACGTATGCTTTAGGTAAAGAAACTGAAAAGATATTCATAATGTGATTGGTTTTGACCGTTTTTATCCTGGTGGAGCCATGCTTAGTCACGACTGCGATACCACGGCTTCACAGAAAATCGGTTGTGAAGCAAAGCTCGCGTTGCATTTTCCCTAAATTAGTGAGGTTTCCGGAGACCTAACTCATCCTCTCCTCTTTCATCTCACCTTATCCCCCCTCTTCTCATTCTTCTTACCTTATCCCACCTCTCCTCTTTTTCATTTCCTATTCCCATTCGACAGCGCACTTACGACTTTTGAATCTTGTAGGTGTATATGGGCGGTGGTTGTCACTTACTATCAGGTGTCCCGTCTGTTCGTCTGTACCCCTATATCATAAAAAAAACTTTTTATGTGGTCCTAGTAAGGTTTATGCAAAGTTTCTTGATGATGGGTGCAGAAATTAGGTTATGTTTCGTACATTGTTTGTGAAATGAGGACTCAACAAGGGACAAAGGGTCTTGAATGTTTTTTTTTTAACAATAATCCATTCATTAATATTACAATTAAGTTTTACTTTCAAAATTTAAAAAGTTGTTGTTAAACAGATTTTTTTTTTTTTTTGTATTATTATAATAGAGAATTGATTTCATTAATGTATAAAATGATTGTGTAAAATCCATTTTGTGAAATACTTCTATAAAAATATCAAAACTAGGTCGGCTTCGGCAAAAAATCAGTTTGGGTTCTGTAAATATACGAGTTGCATATTAGATTCGGAATTGTATTGCAGATTATACCGGTTCCCCGTTTTCCATTTTCGTTTCCAAGCATGAGTTCGGTAGATTGCGCTCCATCTGAGTGTAGATTAACACAATGCTCGGTAGAAACTTGAAATAAAGTTTTTGCGTGCTTAATTTGACAATTTAACTGTCATTGTAAATGAACTTGCTATCTTCAAACAAATTTTACTGCTATTTTTTTTTAGTTATCTAGTCTCGTGGAAATAATAGTGGTTTTATTTAGCTATTCCGGATTACCTTTTCATGAGTTTTATAAACAGTAACAACACAGTAGTTTAAATAAAACTAACTTATCATCTATAAATAAGACGTCTGATTTAAAAAAAATATAATGTTATAAAATACACATACATTATTAATTAGAAGAAAGTATTAAAAACATAGACGCGCTATAAAGGTACATAAAAAAAAAATATAGAACAATAATAATCTATCGTAGTAGAGCAGCATCATTCTATTGTTAAATTTACCGAACTGAGAAAATATTTCGGATTTATTAGTTAAACAAAGCCGAAAATTATCCTAGCTAATATTAAAATTACACGGTTTAATACTATGAATCCGTAGAATATCAATCATTCCGTGAATTAATCACGTTGTGAACTTAAATAAACAAGAATATTTCAAAGTACTATTCCCTGGAACTATTTTTTGATAAAAAAAAGGAAAGAAAATAAACTAAATAGATAAATAAACTATATTAACAGGGTGCCACAAGTGGTGTTTTGTATCATCATAGATTAGGTTTTGTAGCAATGTTGTTAATACTGTTTTAATGTAAAATTAAGGAATTATATGCGAAGAATACCTTATATTTGTCACATAGGTGTGGCACTAACTGGGAATTTTATCAAACACTGGTTGAGGATTATTTACAGCTAAAATGTCTCTTGAGTTATTAATAAATTAATAACGCAGTTTTCGTATTTACGTTTCATGAATGCAGAGAAACATTCATTTGTGAGCCTGGGAGGTAGGAATTGGTTGCAGGGATTGAATAATATATTTATTTGTGGGCATCAACTTGTAAGTCCAACATCAACAAGATACAAAGACCGCTATTTATGTAACCTGTTTGTAATACCTTAAGTGTACAATAAAGAGTATCTGTCTATCTACAAAGGGATCAGAATTACATTCTTAAACAGATTCAGCAATGCTTCCTTGTATATACATAAGAACCTCGGAAGTATACGAGCAGCGTAATATAGCCATGGTGAAGCATGAAACGATATACACGATCTATCTGAAAACACTATGAGTGATCTGTGAGGACCAGGTAGAATCGATATAGGTCTACAATTTTTCACAGAGTCTCTATTGCCACTTTTATGAACGAGATGAACAAATGCTCGCTTGAATGCCTTTGGGAAGATGGCGGTCGATAGTGCCAAATACCATATATAGACCAGAATGACCGTCTATGCTAATTGTACAATCGCTCTTAGGTTTAGATATAATTAAGTCTTTTTATCTGTCTGTGGGATGAAGCACGAATCACTCTAAGTTAGTTATCTGCAAGTTCCCTTCAACGGTCTTTCAATACTTGTACAATATCTATTTACTAATAAGTATTGTAATTTTAATGACTATATATACTGTGTGGTAGACACAAAAGCCACGGGAAAAGATATGGTCGCCTTATTCTACTCATTGAACATCAAAATATGTGTTCATTTCTACTATCGGTTTCTGTGTCGACTGGTCAATAGGCAATTAAATTGACACTGATTTACTTAACAACAATATATAATACAGAGTACCCTACATACATATTTATATACAGTTATAGATAAATAGTTATTTTAGCCTGAAATTTTCATAATGATAAATCTACTTTAAATACTTTTCCTATTAAATATTCATAGTAAATATTTCTACCAATAACATGAATTTTCCTGTCAAGCTCAAAGATTTATTTCATAAGATATATTTGAATTTTTTATGCGGTCATTTTTAAATCCCACGCCATTGAGGGTTTTTATACATCAATGTCCCACGCACGTCCTTGCTATTAAACACTCATTGAAACAATGAGTGTCACGACTTTCTGCTAATATATGGAAAGATAGACGGAGATTCAGTCGGTCTCAAAATCAAACTTTATTATAAAAAATCACGAAATTCCAAAAATTGTTAACGCTAAGTTATTTACAAGGTTGACTAAACGACTCTAATAATTATGTTATTTTAATGACTGCTGCAACTGCACTGAATTTTTGTTTGTAATAATAAGTTCTCAATTATCATTGTACTGAGAATGTCATCCAACTCCCGTTTTAGATTAAAGGCAGTCAAATCTGCAATTTAAATGTTGCAATGGAATTTAAATGCAGAAATACCTAGTTTTCCCCAGATAACTTTTAACAGTATCATTTGTTAGCATCTTTTCGCAAAATACTGTTTATTATACTTAACGGTGTCTTTAATGAGTGTTGAGGTTTTTATGAAATTCATGGTATTGTAAGAAACAACCACATGACTATAGCTATAAACTATCAAATTCTCTATTTAACAGTCACTGCGATATTGCTCGTATCGAGATCTGAACTCAAGGGACCAATGTAACACTTATCAAGCCCGACACGTCTTATCGCCCCACCATGAGGCCGTCAAAGGTGGCTTGTCATAATAATGTCTGTTAACTAATTTTATTAGATACACACTATTTTATGTATCTATTATAGTTGCCTTATTTTTAACAGATTAAACACTAGCTTCTATGTGGCGATATATACATATATATATACATATGTATTTAGGTTCGTGTGATTACTAAACGAAAATTATCACAACATTACAACAGTAAATTTATATACATTTATTATGAGCTTCCACTTTTTTTACCTGATGTTATTTCGAAATGACCCTGTGTCACTCCTTTTCATTATTAAGAAAAAATGTCTCAAGCCGTCTGGGCCCTAGGGCGAGACAAAAAAACTTCATACATACATTCATATCATTTAGAGTTCCATGTTCAACACCATTTAGGGTTTTGTGATTGGGTAATGTGGTCGGTCTTGGTCATTAACGTTGGCTCGATCTGAGTATCACAACGGCTTAACAATTGTGTTGTGATTCACCTAGCTAGTGAGTTAAAGTATTATTATTTTAATTCTCTAACTTGTTTCAATTTCAATTATTTCATAGTGAACTTTAGGTTGTGATCATTTTTATTTTTCATTTTTTTTATTGTAAATAACAAAAGTAGTAACGTGGGTCACATATTTCAAGTATGGAGAATACCTATAGTAACCCTCTATCTAACCGCAACTTAACTTAAATCTTTTCAACTATTTCTACCATACGTGTAATAAATAACTCTCACCCACCATTAGTTATGCTAATGCTCTTAGCAGAACAGTGACATCTGTCAGAATGTTCATGTACGTTACAACTAGGACAATTTAATTATGAAGTTGAGAGTTCTCGTCTGAAATTAGAGCACTTTGGTATTAGATAGGTCATGTGTAGATTATTTAATAGATATACATGTGTGTACATACATGCACTCATGCTTGATTGCAGAAAATTGGGTACTGTATTTATAAACCGATAATAATATATAAAGCTCTCCAATCATTAGTCACTTTTTAAAGTCACCCATGGGAAGGGAATGGGGGGGAGGGGTATTCTACTCTACAGAGAACCATATGGCTACGGACTTACACAATCACTTGTCGTCGGTGATACGTCTTATTTTAAAACCAATATAGTCTGTGGGTACGGAAGCGCAGATCATTTAAAAATGTCACCTCGTTGCGTTTAGTTACTGCACATATTACGAACATATAAGAAATTATTTAAATATATTAATATTACATTATCATTAATTTATATTCTGTATTCATTAGAACGTCTTGTTATAAGTCATTATTACACACATAGTTTATGTATTATGTTTTAGATACTCTTTCTCTCTCATCAACTCTTATTGTAAAATCAACTCATTGTCAGTCATATTCACTACGTATTGGCATAATACCAGTGCTGTTTCTTAGGAAGTAGCACAATGCTGATCTAACGGCCATTTTGTCTCATACAGTCTTGTTTGCTGAAGAGTCTCGTACTTGTTTGCTGAAACATGTAATATGTTATATTTATCTTGCTTTTGTATGAATACATAAAAAAATACAGTATTACACTCAAATATGTATTGCATTTTTATATAACTGGTGATTTGGAACTGCAGCTACAGCTTACAGCATATATTTTGTTTTAGTCCAGTATTTTTTCATCGGCCTATTAGACACAGACTTTCGTCGTCGAAACATCTACAAGCAAAACTAAACGCTTTTAGAACTCCTTTTTCCGTTTGAGTCCCCAGGGTTTGCAATGAATTCCTGCATCTATTTTTCTAGAAAGCTATAACTCTGACTTCTTAAAGAGAAGACTGAATTGGTATCTCTTGGATAGGCATACGCCTATCTTTGTCTTCATCGTCAATTCTAATTAGCTAACTTGAAAGACAAATACCTAATAAAATAAATATTTAAAAAAGAAACAATTTCATGCTTAAATTCTGACCTGTACTCTGGCTTACTATTGTGTTTTTTTTTTCTATATCATTTTTCGAACCGGAACGAAAGAATATGAAACTGAATGTTCTATTTGCCGTTGTGTGTTGTGCGCTAAGATAGTATGTGAGCATATATTTATATTATGAACATGTATGGAAAGTGCAGTGGATATAAGGTAAGAAAAAGGATATTGCTTAATTGCTTACACAGATGGATAGGGAAATATATGCAATAGCTCAAGAAAGTTAGGGTCATATACCTAAACTACAATTAGCTGTTGCCGACCAGAGCCGGTCCGAGCCCTCTAACTACTAACTAACCTCTTAAATCTGTTTCTTATTTCTAGAATCAACTTTTAAAACGAACAAGACGTGTGTGATCTTAGACTCTAAAATTACATTATACACTACATGTATTACAACTGAACATTACAAATGACACTCTTTTTTTCACTTACAATATATCCTGATATAGTAACATTCCGGTTCAACAGATCTAAACAAGCAATGATAAAGGGACCCCTACCTTTTCCTTAAGCATTTTATTATGGGACGTTTCCGTAGGTCTTACCAGACCCTTTGTAGGATTACTGATTGAGAGGTCAGCTTGGGAATTCATATGTCGTACGAAAGAGAAAAATATATCATTTTTAGGTTATTGATGTTTGAAAACAATATTGTTCAGTGATCAAAGATAAAGATTATTGGCACTCCAGTACGTAACGGTTGTTTCTACACAGAACAAATAAATCTCAATCTGTATAGAAACAAATTCTTAGGACACCAACTGTCAACAAATTCAGGGATCTTAACCTGTATACATGTATGATATTCATTCCTTTTTGTAATAAAATTTATTGCCCCTAACATGATAATAATGCCATCTACATAGATTAATCTCTTAATTAGTAGGGCAAAGGTAGATGACATCCACGGTCGGTTTTAGATTAAAGCCTGTAAAATCTCCAATTCAAATGCTACGTTGGATTTCAAATGAACAGGCTCGCTCCCTTACCAGGAGTTTTAGGAACTATGTGAGCCCGTTATAAAAGTTTTAGTTGCTTTTGTTTTAGTGTCTGGTTGAAATCGAGGATTTGTTTGTAACTCGTTTCGAAACTAACGATTTTGGTAGAATGTCAGTATGGCTTATTTAAAGTATTTGTTTTCATATATTTCAATCTTGTTTATGTATTATTATATCATAGTTATCATACTATGATATAATAATACATACGTCTATATACCTAAAGCGCTAGTTAAAGCTGTATAGAACGCTACATTTTGTCCTATTTACGTAATAAGGGGCAAGCATATTGCCATCTAGCGGTCACTGACTGTATATATACTGTGTTTGATAGATAACAATTCCACGAGACGAGATATGGTGGTTTTCTACTCCACTGAGAAAGAAAAAACATTTTAGGTTTTCTCTTTTAATTAGATGACCAAACTAATAAACGACAACCTTTTATTAATTTGGGCGACTTGACAGGCCTGTTGGTCTTGTGGTTAGTAACCCTGACTGCTGAAGCAGAGATCGTGGGTTCCTATTCACACACTTTACAATATTTGTCCAGAGTCCGGATGTTCTTTGTGTTCGTTAATTGGACGTTTGTAAAGTCCCGCGTAACACAAGAATTAAAAAAAAAACAATGTACGAATTGACAGATAGTTTGAGTTTACGTACGATGATCTAATATTTTACCTCTTATCATATTTTTTAAATCTATCTTCATCTGAGTAGGTCTTTTAACCAACTAGTAGTAGTTTTTAATGTAACCAGTAATAATATTTTGAGACAAAAATCAAACAAACATTTTTAAATCCTGATATGCATCAAAATATCTCTTTCTGCATTAGTTAATGGTATTTCGTCGATAGCAGTTAAGCAATAAGCCAATTACAACAGTTCCTAAATTTGAAATCAGAATATTTTCATATATGACGATAGAATCGTAAAAGTTCAAAATATCAACTATTACTTTATATTTTCACAAAATGAGGTTAGACTTGTTAAGGTTTCTCAAAGGAATTACAATTGCTACACTCTACGCTTTTCATGTAAAGCAACGTCACTAATAATGAGAAGCTTTCAAATAGCTTTAAAAATGAATACGTTTTGTAAGACTATTAACCAGCTTAAACTTGTAAATTGTTAAAAAAATATCCTAGAAAAACAAAACAACAAAAATAGAAGTTAGTGTTTGAAAATTCTAGAACGTAAAATAAATATGGTTCGCCTTCAGTATGTATATCGCTTCAAAGAGCTTAAGGCTAAAGTGCCGCTTGAAATGACATAATAAAATTAAGATTATCATCAAAAAGTTTATTCAGCACTAAAAAGTTTTTATGCTTAGTTTACTAGCTTTTATATAATTTTTATGATTATAGCCGTAAAGTTTCTCTACTGTTATGAGAAACAGCAATTTGGCTTCAGCGTGGGTACTTCATATATTCTTAGGACGGTTAACCATGTACCTTTTCCATTTTTAGACGCGTATTGATATGCGTGCGTATTGATTCTTAAATTAGACATGAGATGAAATAAAAAACAAATTGTTAGGGGTGTAAATAAATAAAAAAGGTTCCATTTAGCCAGCCTAGTAGCCCAATCTAATAGCGATTCTGACTGCTAAGCTACAGGTCGTAGGTTTGATTCTCACACATGACAAGCAATCGTGTCTTGAGGATATTCATTGGTTTTGTGGCTTTTTATAACGTACATATGATATGTATGTATATATATATATATATATACATATATATATATATATATAGTTGGATTAATTCCATATTCACCGAAGCAATACCGTGGAAATCGAACGCACAACACTCGGTGCGGCACCGTAGTACCGAGGTGACCACTTAAAACCACAGCGCCATCCGTGCGGTAGTGTGCTACCATACGTACCATAACACAAGCTCTGCTTAGTTTGGGTTTAGACGGCCGTCTGAGATGTGTTAAGGCATTTTTATTAAAGTTATTATAGCTTTTTCTTTATATAAACTATCATATAATAATACGAATTACTTAACAAAAGCTTAAAAATCTTTAACTTAAATTCAAAATAAAAATTCTAGAGCAAGGAATATTCATAAAACAGGTCATTTGATTCAGACTGGGTTTCATCGGTGTATATTATAGTTTACACAGGATTCGTTAACTCTTAAATGCATTGATTGATTTATTCTGACCTCTTGAAAAAAATATATCTTGTAGACTTGTACATTCTAATGCAGGGAGACATAGAAAGAAATTAAATATATATTATTTTTATACTATTTTATTAAAAAACCTTTTGTTGCAGATATACAACATCATGCATTTACTTACATTAATTACATATGGAACTCTTTGGTAGCCGTTTTAGTGGTATGTTGCAGTTTTACGTCAATATGCATTTAAGGGTTAATTACATTGAATTTCCATAGACGATCCATGTACAAGGTGTGGTTTAATGAGCAATCGTAAAATAAAAAATTATGACTACTTACAAGGGTTCTAAGTTGATTTGTGATTACTTTACATGCACTTAAGTAGAATAACAGAGAATAGAAATAGAATAATAAATTGTATTTCTATATTTACCAAAGTAAATTGTTTATAAATGATACAACAGTTGACACTGTATACACACAGGGCAGCCTTATTGCTTAGGCAATTGCTTATAGGAAACTTTTGGATATAAAAAGACAACAAACAAAATACATACATATAGATCTCAGAACGGGTAGGAGGTCTCAATCGCCAACTTTTTGCAAACAATAATTTAGTCCCACTGGCGTAATAGTAGACAAGCCTTTTGCCGTCATCCGGGTTCTCTAGGACTGTTTATATACTGTCTGATAAATAACAGTATTAATGTGTGACCCACGTTGCTAGTAATCTTTAAAAAAAAAAGTACAGTTTGATCCCTTAGCCGTTTTTGAGGACACCCACGGGAAGAAATGGGGTGGCCCTATTATGCCCCGCTAAGGACCACACGTCTATTGAAAGACTAATTATTCCATAAGGTTAATTAGTAGAATATATAATGGAACTTCAATAAGCGTTGTACTATCAGTTTGAAATTATTCTCACTAGAGATCATCTGGCGATCGATTTTCGACAATAATTAATTTCATCTGCTTTCAACGGTCATACCATGGCAGGTCAAGATATAGACCTCACTTCTTTAGGTATTCCAGATTGTCTATATACGAGTATATGTATATAATTAACTATAAAGATTTGATGCATTGTCTTAATTAGTTCTAAGTCATGACGTAGATTCAACAACAATAATAAAGCAGGTATGGGCTCGCTCAGCCGAAGTGATACCTCGGCCTCACATAAAACCGGTTGCATAGCAATTCTTGCGTTGCATTTAAGCGTTTGAGTAATATTCGCACACGTGACTCTTGAGTTACAAGTGTCCATGAGAGAGATAGTCACTTACAAGCAGGTAATCTGTCTACACGTTTGAGCTCTTTAAAAAATGATATCTAGAATGAGTCACAAGATGAACAAAACGCCTTAATACAAATCTTTACAGCGATAGCAGATCGCAAATGCGTAGTAGCACCACAAATTCAGGGGAGTTACGTTTGGGGTGAATTTTAAACATCTTTAAAATGGGTCCGACGTCTTGCTGCGAAATTTATTTCGGTTTTGCATTAACCACTCGTTTGTACAATAGTCTAAGAGGCAGAATATTTAAATGTAGGCTGTAAAATTAATATTCACTGTAGGAGTCACTTTATACTGCCCCTGTAGGAGTTAATCAGAAGATATATTCTGTAATCTTCAGTGTTTCCGGACCAACCTACAAGGATGGCATAGCACTTGGAACTGTTAATTTGATAAAAAATACGTTATACAATTTCATAAATTGATGGTCCTAACTGAAATACCTCATCGATTCTTTCATGCTCCGTTTATTATTTTATATATTTTTTATTCATTTATGAATCCTCACATGCGTATATGTATATTATGTATTTTATCTATGTATATTTTGTATTTTTTAGAGGTATTTCTGATGTACCTAGTTAAGGACATTATGAAGAATAGCATTTGCTTTCAATTTATTGTTATTAGTATTTCATTTGTACGCACTTTGTAACTTACTATATGCTATATTTTAATGGTTAACAAGAACTTTGATTTTATTATATTGTAAGTGGCACACACACTTAAATATTTTTGTTATAAAAATAGGAATAAACATAGAACATGTTTATATTAAAATTAAATTGGAGTATTATTAATAAAGATTTGATAATAAAAATATCCAGTAACCAAAATGTAATGGCACTGCCTCCTTGGCTAAGAAATACAGTTCCGTACAATCCCACAGTAGCTATTAGCCCAATAAAAACTCAATTTAAATGCTTCAAGATTTAAACTTAACAGTTTCCCGATAATTTTATTGTTCCCAAAGCTACTTTATAGTCTTTTGTGAACAACGCTTTTTGCTTTTACCGTCACGCATATTTCATTTACTGAATACTCAACTGCATGGATTTGATAAACATCCATAATTTTAACCTACTTCAAAAAAGAGAAGGTTCTATGTTTTTTATGTGAGGTTAGCGATTTTCGCCTCCGCCAATTGTAAACCGATTTTCAGAAATACTTTTTTAATCAAAAGTGTACCTAAACTCCTGCGGTAGCCACATTGTAACCTAATCAGGATTTAGTGGTGGGTTACCAGGGAAAATGCCTCCTATTATAAGCTCATCCGGCATCTCTTATTTCCCCTCATCATCTTCAGAGGCGGGTAGCGCATTTACGGCACTCGCGTGGCAGGTGTCTTTTTTTTTTATTTTTATTTGTGAGCCTACCATAAACACTTTGCCTGATGGTAAGCAATAAATGGAGTCCAAGAGTGGTGGTCACCATCCTCATTGCATGTCTAGTCAATGCAGCATGGTGATCCACACTATGGCGGCCTGGTGAGATGCTTTTTCACGCCCCGCTTAAAAGACCCGGGATCAAATTGGGAAGGAAACACGTGCGCTGGTAGGGAATTCCAGGCTTTCACTGATCGGCACAGGAAAGAAGAGCCAAACCGTTTTGTTCGGGATCGCATATCTTCGACTCACAAACGGTGACTCCTCAGGCCAGCGCGTGTAGTCCTGTAGAGGAAGGGAGAAAGTGGGACCAATTGGAAGAGCTCGTCAGAACACTCCCCGTGATGTAGGCGATAGAGAACTGCCATAAGGCGACATCTCTTCACAACTGCAGGGGCTCAAGAGACTGGGTGACCTCAGGACAGTCTATAATACGGACTGCGCGTCGCTGCAACCGATCGAGAGCGTCAAGCAGATACTGCGCATAGCCATCCCAAAGATGAGAGCAGTCTATGGATAGTGGTTGTCATTTTTTTATGCTATAGGGGGACAGACGAACAGACTAACTGATGGTAACTGACAATTGCCGCCCCTGGACTGCCTAAGCGTGGCTCTACCACTACCATTTACCATCTGGTGAGCCATCTGTTTGTCTGTCCCCCTATATTTTGCAAAAAAATATGGGAATAGCTTTATTAACACTTCCAGACTCCTCTGAGCGCCTGCCGGCGCTATGCGGCCCCACCTATGGGTATCCTATGAAAAAGGCGGCGCCGAGATACACGCGGACGTAAGCAGCTCCTCGTGGCTGGCATCTGGTTGCAAACGCATTAAAACTCCTATCGCTACCGGGCTATCGCGTAGAACGGCCACTAGAAACAGATCCTCTTTGATGACTGTAGCGAGACCCCGACGCTGCGACGCCCAAGCGGCACAACTCTTACGACACTCACGGGAAGAGATTAGGTCCCTATCCCACTCTACTACGAGAAACACATCAAAAGCATAAAAACCAATACCTTAAGTTACACTAAGTTGAAAACATTTCTGCAAATTGTTTGATACATTAATGTACTCCTGGGAATAAACAATAGACAGTCAATAAAGGCAATTTCCTTTTTGTTTTTGTTTCAAAAAAACATTTCGAAAACTGGCGGCCTTTTTCTGCTTATGAATTTTCTTTTGTTGTTTAGAAGTGTCCGTGATTTAGGGTTCGGAAACTTAAGCGGCTCGGCCGCCTTTGTTCAGATATATGAAGGCAGGTGTATTGTTTTCTTATATACTTTTTGTTTCGGTTTCATTGCCAAGTTCCTTCTTTATTTATGGTACCTGTATTTCGATATCAAAGTAACAATTTGAAGCATCGCATTATTTTTGCTGTAACTTTCGTATTTTTGTTAAATTCAATTTATTAATTAGACATTAAATATAGAAAAACATAGTAAAAATCTATTTACATAGGTGGATTTAAAATTGTGGTGATGAGTGTGGCCATGAGTTTGTTTGCACGATTTCTTCTCATGATGTTCAACTATCTAGAACCGGGCGGTTATAGATCAACACTGGCAGGTATTTTATTATTTTATCTTTTTAATATTAATTTCACAATTTACAAGGCAACCTATTGTGCCACATTTGATGCTATTTGTATTGATCTATAACTTTAAATATTTTGTGAATAATACGACTTCCAATAATTGTTGAGCAATTTTATATCCGTAGACGTGTGTCTCTGCTTGCATTATTGTATAAAAACAGATAAGATTATTTAAATAAATCAAACAAATTCATGATAGCCGTATAGTTCTCGATGGTTTTACAAAACCTCAGGCACCAGTCACACACACAGTTGTTAACCTCCCTTTTTTTTTTTTTTTTTATCGTGTGGAAATCCCCTCGGACCGTCACCCCGCCGGGGTTTGCGGCGGGGCGGTGTGTCGGAATCGAACCGACTAAAACCACACGGTGTGCCACTCTGCGCCTGAGACGGAAGGGATCCGGGAACTGCTGATATTAAGACATCCGGACCCCTCCCAGCGCTTGCCCGCACTGAATCGGGCACCGTCTGCTGTTGAACTCTCTAATTAGGCGACGTACGGCACACGCGTACGTCACCCCCTCGCGGGTGGCCACTAGAAGTTGTTAACCTCCCTAGCTGAGCTAAATGCTTATGTTAGGGTTGGGTTTACGACGGTAGTGTACTAGGCGGGGTTTGAACTCGCAACCACTTGATCGCAAGTCCGACGCCTCCACCATGACGCTACCGTTGTTGAGTGTCGTTAAAGGCTACTGAGGGATTGGACTGTCATCTATCAGACAGTATACATACTTTACAGTACAGTGCCCGGATTGATGATTGGCTTGCCTCCAATTTTGTTTTTCCTTTTTTTTTTATAAAAAAAAGAATACTAACAACGTGGGTCACATTACTAGTATTCTTTTGTTAAACCCCACCCCCCCCCCGCCCCTCAGCTAAGTTAAATGCTTGTGTTAGTGTGTATTTAGGTAAGTGAGACTACATTATGGTACTTATGGTAGATTATGGTTATGGTACGTAAGCGTTTTTGACGCCTCTTGCCTACTCCTTATTTAAACTTATATTTAAATCAATACAAAATAAAACGATACGATATAAAACTATTCTCAATTTCATTAGTGTTGATGTGGTTTGTGCTTTCAGGTTTTCGAATGTGAGTTGTGCAGTCTTGATTTCACAGAGAACAAATAAGAACTGACTGTGTTACTTTAGGATCTTTGACACTAAAACAAACAAATAGTTTTGTTTTCTTTGTATGCTGCCGTGTCTAAATGTATTTCCGATAAAAACTTTAAGGTGTCTCCATGTAAAGCCATTACGTGATTGAACATCCAATGAACATGCACAACAATGTTCATAAACAAGAACAAAACAATAAAAAAATATGATCTTAGTCTCTATTTTTTGTTTTTTTCTTTATAGTAAAGAGGGACATACGAACAGACGGGTCACCAGATGGTAAAAGATACCAGCTCTCCACGGACACGAAGAAGAATGAAGAAATGGGAAAAGGAGAGGGAGATGATAGGAGACGAACTTGTGCTACCCACAAGACCGCTAAACGTCTTTCTTAACATTTTCTACCTATAAACTCCCTACCTGCCTATTTTCAAGTTTCCAGTGTAAAAGCTAACTCCTGTTAGGAAAACTGTACTTAGCTGACATCTTCTATTTAGTAAACTGTCAAATTACATTTTTATAAGTGTAAAGTGGGTGGTTTCCAGATTTGTGAGTATCTATTTCCCTTTATGGACATAGATTTTGATTCATCAATATCATCAGCATATCGCCGGCCACTGCTGAATGAAAAGATGAAATAAGATTTCTATAAAAAAAAGGAACGTCTGCCAGTTAATTCAAACCACGTAAAAGTTATCTGAAGTTTGTTCTTTATGATTACATTTAGAGCCTTCTTTTTTTAAGCCTAAATGTATAAGGAATATTGGAAGGCATTTCAATAATTTCAGAGACGAATAAATGTTTCGATTAAGTTAACATATTTTCTGTTTTATATTTATCATTTTGTTGAACACGGTTTTGTGAATAGCTACAGTAAATTTTTATCCATTTGTAGGACAAAACTTTTTTTTAGCAACCTGTAATTTCTACGACGATTCGAACGATTCCTATATGTGTGATCCACAAATAGTTGTTCTTTGTATGTTTATCATGTCACCCGTGATCCAGGAATCATTACTAATGCGGGATTTGTTTTTAATTTGTATCTTGTAACATATTTTCACGTATTATGACCACCAAGAATATTTGCCCATTTTATTAACTATGTATTTCCTAATTTAAAATGTTATTTTGACATTTAATTAAAAGATCCTTGGTGTAAACTTAGTAACAGGTAACTATCATTGCGTCATTGAGATGACGCCTGCGATATATGTACATGTTATGTCACTGACGTCATGTTTGAATTGAAATCATGATACTTGTTATATCATGATTTCAATTCAAACTCTATTTAATTATAGATAGAAAAATATTATATCAAAATACACATGCCCAACTGTCATATTTAGGCCAAGTGTTTTAATAATAATTATAATAATAATAAAAATTTAAATATTCTACCTTCACATTTAAAATGAACATAGGAAGCAGACAGGTCAATTATATGAAAGCATCGCAATAAACAGAGACCGCAACTTCTGCAATTAATGTTTACCCTCTCCGCAAAGGCCGGCAAAAATATAAAGCTTAAGTGGGTTACTGAAGTCTGTTTTTCAAAGAATATAAAAACTCGAGTGCGACGAGTATGACTCGATTTTTTGTGACACTTTATAAACCCTAACACTAAAATAAAACTTGTATAAGTTTAAAGTGTATATCTGTGTAGTTGTCTATCTCAGAATATCTCCTTTTTTATTTAATAATGTTTATAAACTTTAAGTATTTTATAGCTACTGGAGATTACAGTAACTTTAATATGCACCTGTATATTACGTGTAGTCTTGTTATTCTGTTACAAGGAACTATATCCAAGTAAAAATGGCAAGGATGTGTAACCAAGTAAAACCAGACAATAATATTGTAATTATATTAATCCATTTTCATTCCATTTTATATGTCACGCGATATCTTTGTCATTTGTTCACCAATAAAAAAAAATCTAAGCTTTAATCCTACGGGATGAAAAGTCAAAGAGAAGTTGATTATTTTTTCATTTTCTGATATAGGTGGACAGACGGACAGACAGACGGGATACCTGATGGTAACTGACAAGCGCCGCCCATGGACACATGCAGGTCAAGAGTCTTAAGTGCACTTTCCGCCTTTGAAGGTGATGATGGGTGGCGGGGTAAGGGCGTTGAACAAAGGATAAGGGGGAAGATTAGAGGAGGGGAAAGAGAAGAGGTGGGGGAGATGAGAAGTTGCAATAAGGGAGGTGAAAGAGGATAGGGGAAGTCGATCCTCTGGTACCCTCACTCAATCGGCAAGTATGTTTTTGTCTACCGGTTTTCTGTTAGGTCGTGGTATTACACTGGTCGAGCTGGCCCATTCTTGCCTAAGAATGGATCTTTCACGCTATATTCTTTTTACAAAAGTTTACTATAATTCTATTATACAAAAAAGTTTTTTTGCCTAAGAAACCCTCGGTGCGCGGTCAGACTCGCACTTTTTTCCCGAAAAACTCCATCATTTGGAAAGCGGTCACGGCTACAACCCCTTGAGATTGCCCCATGTCATGTGATGTCCCGTAAAGGGTCACTTAAAATGCTGTTTAGTTATTTCTACAAGGGTTTTTACATCGTACACAATTCCTCAGAGAAATAAAAGGAATGACGCAATTTCATTTTATCCACTCTTTCACCTTCACGGAAATGTAAATACTTGAAACGTATTTGATGAGAGAAAGAGGTTAGACTGAGAGAACTTGCTGGCTTGTGAAATTACATATATACATAAGTTCACGCCTTTCTCCAATCATGGTAGGCAGAGACGACAGACCGCCACCTGCTTCTTTACATACAACGAGCTTCCTCTACTATCATTGATCCTTCCATACAAGTCCGTCGGTACTTCTAGCTTGTCTTTTCTACAGAACACCACCAATTTAAACAGTTTATGTTCTGTGTGGTCGACCCCTGTTAGCATTCCCTTTTGCCTTATATATGTACTTAGTTTATCATCATTTCCGCATTATCGTGGTAGTAGTATTAATATATACTGCCATGTTTCGTCCCCCCCTCTTCTCTATCCCCTCCCCCACATCCCTCCATCCATCACCACTCTCAAAGTCGGGTAGCGAGTCTTGAGTTGCAGATGAGCCGCCGAGATGAACCGTCTGTTAAAATCCGTCTGGTAAAAAATACCATTCTTTTAACGTGCCCAAACCAGCTTTTATTTTAAGCCCCTCTTCTGAATATCCACTTTCCTCTCTCTGTAAACCAGTCTTACATCACATATATGTATGTATTTCGCAAAGATCTCATCTTAACAACATTTATTTTACTTATATCATTTTTCTGCAATACCCAAGTCTCAATACCATACACTAAAGTGGCCGCAAGGACGCTATTACAAAACGACAGGGGTGTCTTTTTAAGTACATATAGACCCGTTTGTACATCACAAATTACATCGTTTGTACCACTTGACACCTTGTTAATCAGAATCATAGCACACAGTCTCCCAACCACACTTAGGAGGCCGACTCCTATTTTACTTTGTTATTTAGGAAACCAGTTTTAAGTGAGATGTATTTTCTAACTAAAGCCACTTAGAACGTAGAATGGGCTTGGAGGTTTTCTCTTAATTTTTTTATAGTAGTTGCAGTAACAATACATTTTTCTAATCACGGTAAACTGGAACAAGCACTAACTCATAAGAATAACCACAGGGAATTGTTTATATTATATGATGTTTTTTTAAGAAATTTATTTTAGCCCGAATAATAATTTAAAGCAGTGGAATTAGCTTGTCTGGACTGCATAAATTGGATATATATTTTTATGTGCAAGTTGAAAATTCATTTATTTCACCTACTTTTTACATGATAGAGCCATGCTTAGGCACAAATGGGCCGGCTCCACCGGTGCATTACCACGGCCTCACAGAAAACTGGTTGTAAAGCAAGGCTTGCGTTGCATTTTCCCGAAATTAGTGAGGATTCCGGAAGCCCAACTCCCTCTCTCCTTTTTCCTCTCCGCTGACCCCCCACCCCTTTCCTATTCCTGATCCCCATTTTTCGTCTTCTCTCATACCCTCATATAACTCATCACCCTCAAAGACGGGCAGCGCACTTACGACTCTCGAGTTGCAGGATGGCGGCCGTCACTTACCATCAGATGACCCGTCTGTTCATCTGTCCCCCTATAATATATAAAAAAAAGATTTATATAACTATAAATACAAGAGATTTATTATCAGGATATATAAGATATATATCATGATCCTGACATACAACTAGCGCCTCTTCCGACTAATGTATCGGACTCTTATCTAGCAAACAGTAGATACAGCAATAGGCTTGCCCCCTATTACGTGGAACCAAGTTATGGTTTGGACAAAATGGACGTTTGAGACGCCTCTGCTTACATCCTCGGGGATATAGATTAGAGTGTATGTACGTAATATTGATTTACTCAACAAATATAAGCGGGTGGCTTATATTGGAGTTCCCAGCCATTCAACTGCCCATAAATCGACACGACATGAATTGACGTACGCTTTTGGTAACACTAATATTTATTAATATGTAAAATTCTTTCATCAAGCATATCGATCATATTAATTAGTTATAATTATAAACAGAGACGATCGTGCATGCTATATAATTTATCGTAGACATACGTAGAGCTTTGTAGCTCTGTAGCAGAGTAGTATATTATAGACAGCTCGTGTAAATCGCGTAGGAGGCTTCACTGAAGTGATACATAGTTCCGCCGAGCAGCCGACTTAGCTTTATACTTAATATAACATTTTCATTATAAAATGCAATTATATTACCGATTTGATTTAAGTCGCCTTGTTCTCAGTGGAGTAAAACCACCGCATGTCTTCAAGTCCGGGTTTTGTAAAAGGTAACTAAGGGATCGGATTACCACACAGTATGTATATTTATATATAGTTATACAGACTAAATTATGGTTGCCAGAAGGTGGGCTATGAGACGCCTCTAGCCAGAGGCGTTTCATAGCCCTTCAGAAATGTGTATGTATATGTATTTGTTTAGACAGTAGACTAATTGATTGATTGTTAGATTTTCTTGTCTGTTTTTTTTTTTAACATGGATTTTATTCACTAGCTACTAATTCTGACTGACTCTTACTTCAGATAAATAGAAAATACCACCACACACCACATTTGATCGGCCAGTCGGTTGAGCTGTATGTATAACTTGTCTTACATACCGTTACGGAGGTTTTATTTATTCAAGGTGTTATGCAATAAACGGTCGAAAGGTGCGAGAGATCTTAAGATTATAAGAGCGCTCAGTTTTCTCCTGAATAATTTTATAATTTCTTGCTTTGTGAATTCAGCGTGGAATAAAACCCAGGCCCTCGTCTAAAGGGCTTTTGAAAGGAGGTATTACAATGTCAGTCAAGTAAAATGTGTTTTGGATGATGTAAAAGAACGAAGGATTAGGTCAGTGGTACTTTGGTTGGCAGGAATTTCTGATGAGGATATAATCCTGTCTCGGAAAAATCATACATACATACGCTATCGCCTGTATCCTAAATAAGTAGCAGTAGTGTGTAAAACACTCACATTTTGCAAGCCCTCATTTTATGACTGTATACATACTGTCTGATATATAACAGTTTGTTCATTTCCACCACCAGAGTCACTAAATTTCTTTCCGTGAAGAGTGACTCTATTCTACTATACTGAAAACCCCATGGCGTCATTGAAAGATCTATTTAAATACTTTTTAACTGACTTCAAAAAAATGAGGTTTTTCAATTCGATCGTATGTATATGTTTTTCTGTATATATGTTTATATGTTTTTTCTTTCATCTTCTTCGGTATACACTTGTAAACATATTATTGATTGAGCAATTAAAAACTAAAGACATTTTTAAATCTACATATAGCATTGAGAGGTTATTATTAGTATCAGTTAATATGGATTATGCAGGTTATTGATCTTGGATTTCCTGACATCAGATAGTACTAGTTTCTGGGGATGCGAACGTGACCTGCTAGAGGTACTACTTACACTTCTCAGTTTGTCCTTATTAGCAATATACTTTGCCTTCTTTTCGTATCTACCTTTCCCTTTGAATACACTCACAATTTTCCAATCTAATTCACAAAGTACTCCGTGTCGAATAGGCTTGTATATATTACGTTTGCAATATATAAGCGTTTAATAAGGTCTCTGACTTTCCCTACGACGATATATGCGTGTATGTATAAATTTCAAATAATCATATTTTGACCACTATAAGTTGACCTCTCATTGAAAAGACTTCTACAATGATAGTTCACTATTAATATATTAATTAATCCAATTTAAGTGGACGTTCGCAAGCCTAATACAGTCATCCGGTCATTTTTGGGTATTAGATAAAAAGTTACAGTTTATTACACGAATTGAAAGATAGTATAGATATATTGGACAGTAAAAGCAAAAGCTTAAGCAAGTCAGTTAAACCTATAACTCGACGTGGCCTCCTAAGTAACCTTCCTCATTATTTCCTAATCAGTAACATATATTGTTTAGTTTTCTGTGATATAATTTCTACGTTCTCAAAATATTCATAAAAATGTATACAATGCTCTTCACGTTCATTTACACAAGCTCTTTGAACTTTTTCCATCCCATTTCAACTTTTCTAAACGGTTCTATTCCCACCAGGAAGACTTAACCACTGCTCCAAGTTTACGCAGAACCGCAAATAATCCCCCCTTTCCAAAACCTGATGCATCACAGAACTTCACAAACTCATTACCCTACTTCGTAAGCCGTCCACCGTGTAACGTCACAGCTAATTAAGCAACTTGAGATCACAGAGAACGTAAGCTGAACTAAGTTCTAAGTTTGTAATTTTTTATTTTATGATACAAGTTAAGATGAACGTTGCCAGTATGTTCTTGCACTATGGCTCATATTTTCCGTAGAGCAGCTTCGTTATAGTAATTACTTATTGTGGGGTTTATTCTGAGATGTAAAGGTTTAAAGTGTTTCCATATTTAAATCATAGGGACAGGAAGAGTTTTGTCTATACTTAACTTTCTTATCTCGGTTTACACCACCTTTTGCATTTAAATATATACCTTTTTATATATTTAAATGCATTCGATAATAATTTTGGACTGTTTCAGCGTTTTGTTATTTATTGTTTTTCATCTACCTTTGTCTTAGATCAATATTTTACGTAAGAGAGAGGGCGGGTTATGTTTTTTGGCGTATGTACACTGCCGGCCAAAAATTTGAGGCCATCAAAATCTTTGTCACAAAAAAAATATATTTCAAAAGTCTAATAAATTCAAGAGCTAATTTGAACACCTGTTTCTTGTACTGTTATAATAGAATTAACCACTGCTTAGTATCAATATAACACATGTCATTTATATAGTCTTAATATCACTATTAAGACTGCACAGTGTATAAGATTTAAATTTAATGCTATGAAATGCGGGTTTTACGCTTCAATAATGTTGCTTGTTAAAAAAAATTGCCACTATAGTAATTTAATTAATATAGCAAAAGTTAATAAAATGAAATAAGATAATAATAATATAATACAATGGTAACCTATAACACTTCAAGAAAAGAGGGTACTCCTACCTTAAAAGCAGGCAACGCACTTGTGGCTCTTGAATAGCGCCATGGGCTACTTACTATCAGGTGACCAGTTTACTCATTTGCCCCTATCCTGTAAAAATCCTAAATGTCTTGGGTAGATAATCGTGTCTTCATTGTCTTCATTTTCACTTCCCATCAGGTAAGTTGAAAGTCAAACACCTACGCCAATTAATCAATAAAACAATACAATAAAATATTTTATTAAAGCAAATTAAAAAATAAACATTGTATACTGACACCGTAGTGGACTCGGTTCACCCACACGTCTGGAGGTACAAGATTTGTTCATAATTTATTATTTATTTCCACCAAACAACCCATGCACAACACGGCCCCACAACTTATAATAGAAGCTTGGCTTAAGAACATGCTAAATAAAGGAGTTTTGAATTTCATAGCCCAAAACTCAGCATGAGATGACGTCACTTTAGGTATTAATAAGTAGCTTAGAATCTGGGGCTTCTAATAACCCCATAGGTGATCGCGCTCTGGTTTAACGTTGCAATATTGTAACGTTAATAAGTTATTGCTAAAACAAAGAATTAAGACTTACTTTTGATAGCCATGTGGTTATAGGTAAAGTAGAATAGAATTAAGACTAACTTTTGATAGCCATGTGGTTATAGGTAAAGAAGAATATAATTAAGATTTTTTAAAACCATGTGGTTATAGGTAAAGTAGAGTAGAATTAAGACTAACTTTTGATAGCCATGTGGTTATAGGTAAAGTAGAGTAGAATTAAGACTAACTTTTGATAGCCATGTGGTTATAGGTAAAGTAGAATAGAATTAAGACTTACTTTTGATAGCCATGTGGTTATAGGTAAAGTAGAGTAGAATTAAGACTTACTTTTGATAGCCATGTGGTTATAGGTAAAGTAGAATAGAATTAAGACTAACTTTTGATATCCATGTGGTTATAGGTAAAGAAGAATATAATTAAGATTTTTTAAAACCATGTGGTTATAGGTAAAGTAGAGTAGAATTAAGACTAACTTTTGATAGCCATGTGGTTATAGGTAAAGTAGAGTAGAATTAAGACTAACTTTTGATAGCCATGTGGTTATAGGTAAAGTAGAATAGAATTAAGACTTACTTTTGATAGCCATGTGGTTATAGGTAAAGTACAATAGAATTAAGACGTACTTTTGATAGCCATGTGGTTATAGTTAAAGTAGAGTAGGGCACCCCATCTATTCGTGTAGGTTTAGTAAAAGGTTACTAATGGGTTCTATCTTAAGATTTTTTATACACCTCCTTTATTTTTAATTTTCTACATTTTTTGTCGACTTTATATATTCGGTTTTTTGGAGAGTAAGGCTTATGAAAACTTTTTGGTAATCATGACTGATATTCGCATTTACATTAATAGTAAAGATAAACAGCGTATTTACAAAAATCTTTTATTCTCAAGCAATGCTTGCGATGTGTTTCACCTAGTGAGTGTTGTTTCGGAGGCACAATGCCTCTTTCCTCTTTTTCTTCCCCTTAAAGCGTTCGGGCGACTCTTAGATTGCAGGTATATTTGAGTCGGTGGTAGTCACTTACCATCGGGAGATGTTTTCTCGTTTGTCCCCTATACAAAAATGGTAAATCGTACCTGCGAAACGTACCTACGTACCGTAACGCCTAGTAATGCATGTTCTTTATCGTTTTCATTTCAAGTGAAATCGATATTCACTGAAAATTTTAAAGGTTCGTTTGAAACATAAATCAAGACAAAAACAAAGAATAATCTTGAATATTTTCTTTGTTCCCTAAAAATCCTTTTGTGATGGCATTTTTAACTATATGATGTTTACCTACTATACTTAGATAATAAAGATATATTTTTAGTGGAATGTGCCTTCTAAAATAATATATTAAGATAGTTTTATGAATATGGGGAGAGCAATCTTCAGAACCGCTTTAGTCTTTAGATATATTTGATGTTTTTTTTTCTTGTCATTCTAAAGATAAATTATTTACAAATAGATCATTATGTAGTACATATTTTTAAATCATTAAAAGAAATATGTTATTCGAGATAGCCAAAGGTTATTCGTAATGATGATATTAAAAAAGTTTTACAAACATAAAAAAAAACGAACACAAAAACACCCAGACTCGGGACAACTATTGTGGTTCACAAAAATGTTTGACTGATTCTGTTTAAAAGAAGTAAATCGTAACCAAAAGAAAACAAGAAAAACAATCCAATGGATAACATTAAAACTTTTTAGTCAAAATAATACAATGTAGTCATTACTACGTTAATAGTTCCGCCCTTGTTATACGCGCCGGGGCTACTAGTAGTAGTAGTAGTAATTATTAATGTAACATCAACGAGTCAAGACATTTTATTTAGAATATTTCGTACAAAATCCCTTCTAAAACCAAAATATATCTGCACGACTATTTCGAAACAGATTTACTTTAAATTGAAATCTAAATAGACCACAAATTTCAGCAGTTTACGAAACACCTAAACGGTCCAAGTAAAGTTATTCTGAAACTTATAGAACTGATGGTTTCTGTGGCGGCTGGATTCCAGCAAGTTAAAGCTTTTGTATATCTGGCCACTTCTTTGGGAGATTTAAATCACTTCATTTATTTTGATGTGATATATAAAGAATCTTATATAAAGAAATAGTAATATCCAAAAGTAAAATCAATTGAGAACGCCATAAAGTATAACAGTGGATAATCTAAGTTAAATAATATGAATTTATAAGGCGCAGGTTTGGCCGCACATGGAATACTGTTCTCATCTCTATGCAGGTGCACCCCAGTACCAGCTTCTCCCTCTTGACCGCATTCAACGGAGAGCGACTCGCATCATCGACTGCCAAGATATTTCTGATCGGCTTGACACCTTGGCGTTGCGCAGAGAAGTAGCTTCACTCTGCATTCTCTATCGCATATATCATGGGGAGTGTTCAGAGGAATTGTTTGGATTTATACCGGCTGCAGGTTTCCGCCATCGTCCTACGCGAAAAAACATCCATTCCCATCACCTGAACGATTGGCACTTCACCACTGTGCGCTTCTCCTGAAGCTTTTTGCCTCGCACAACCAGCCTATGGAACAAATTGTCGCCTGTAGTATTTCCGGACCGATACGACCTTCAAACCTTCAAGAAAAGAGCGTACTCCTACTTAAAAGGCCGGCACCGCACTTGTGACTCTTGACTTGCGGGTGTCCATGGGCGGCATAATCACTTACCATCAGGTGACCCGTCTGCTCATTTGCCCCCTGTCGCATAAAAAAAAAATTAAATGACCACTTATTTTGCTGATTACATTTTGGTCCCATTAATGTAATAGGAGCAGGTTGTCAGCTGGGAACAGGAATTACAGAACTGATAATTGTGAGTACTTTAAAAGGAATGGATAGAAGGCAATTCCAAGAAAGGGACTATTACCTATACGGATTGATTGAAAAGTGTAAGCAATAGATCAAAGACATCGGAGTCGAACACGTGTAACTCAAACAGATTGTACGGTCAGCTACAGTCGCTTTGAGTCCGATAGGTGTGACTAGCAATTAAAGTAGCTAGTCACTTTATAGCTTTTAGAGTTACGAAAACGTTCAGCTGTCCATGGGTGGTGGTTGTTAGTTACTATCAGGTGACTTGGCTGTTCGTCTGTCCCCCTATATAATAAAGAAGTATTATAAGGCACAACTTTATTGCTGGTTTTAAACTGAATTCACTTAAAAATGTATCGCATAATTGTATAAAATTAAGTTTTTATTGAAATTTGACAGAGAAGCTTTATCTCATTTTATTAACGTTTTTCTAATGCAGTCTCTTTATCCCTCGCAACATAAATTATAAATAAATTGGAAATTTGCACCTGTAGGAAACTGGTTTATTTTACCAACTGTATCCTAATTAAGTTTTTAAAACGATAAACACAAAGTTGCAAGCTGCGTTAGTTAAACTATTAAACACAGATGTTTCTGGGTATCACACAAACTTCACTAATTAGAGAAGTTTGGCCCAAATATTGGCGATGTTGGACAACTGTAACAACTTCTACGTGAGGGTTACTATGAATATTTATTTGATTTACCTGGACGCATTTGAGATTGTATTTTATATTCTGTATTTCCTTAGGTGTATAAAATAAAACAATAAGTTCTCTTTGTACTGCCTGTGAAACTAATATGTGTACTAACCCTACTTTCTCCTAGAAATAGAAAATGGCAGTAGTCAACACATCAGTCTCATAATACTAATTGTTCTCTAGATAAGAGGACTATTAATAGAACTTAATAGATATCAGACATACCGACCATATCATATATACTGGCCGTGATACTAAAACAAGTAAAAAAAAAAATATAATTTTTTATATTAATTTGCACATAATCGAAGGTGCAATCTTTTGGTTTTGTCATCCATACTACGTATATACGTATAAAAGTTTCATATCGCTACCTCATTTAAATTTTTGTAGTTACGAATGCTTATGAAAGCGAGCTTTATCCGACTATGCAAGAATTTAGGGTTTAGTTAGAAAAATATGTAATTTTTTTTTTGTGTTCTATGTACATTTATATACATATGTGTGTGTGTATACAATATAGCTTGATGGATTTCGACATTTACGATATCTTTTCAATCATTTCAAAAAGATTTTTCTACTATTGTTTTACTGCTTTACTATGTGAACTCTCGTTTCCAATTACTAACAAAACTCAAGTTGTGTTCAACACTAATCCTAAGTATGATACTATGTAGCGATACAGCGCCCTCTATTGCTAATCGCCCAGTTGACGCCCCGTTATTGATGAGTGTGCAATTAATCTTGATCACTTGTCCACGAAGGGGTTCGGTTTCACTTAGCGACTGTTTACTTTTTGCGGCTCATTTCGTTCAGTTTTTATAAAGATCTTGTGTCATATTGCCTGTGGTTTAATAGAGTGATAAAAAGGAAATCTAGTGTATAATGAATTTTACTCTAGCTGATTAAATTAACATATATTTTGGTTGCCCTAAAAATTTATTTATCAAAAAGAAATATATTTTACAATATTCATAGCTGGTGCTTTACAAATTCATTCGAATTTAACCCGTACACCAGTGAGTCGATAGATTTTTTTTTTTTTTATACTATAGGGGGACAGACGAACAGACGGGTCACCTAATGGTAAGTGACACCGCCGTCCATGGACACATGCAACTCAAGTGCGCTGCCCGCCTTTGAGGGTGATGAGGGATGGGTAATGCAGGGAGTGGAAAGAAGAGAGGAGGGATGAGGAGATGGTAAAAAGGAGAAAGGAGAAGAGGGGAGAGAAAAGGGGGAGGGGGAATTGGGCCTCCGGAAACCTCACTCAATTCGGGGGAATGCAACGCAAGCGTTACTTCACAACCGGTTTTCTGTGAGGCCGTGGTATCGCACCGGTCGAGCCGGCCCATTCGTGCCTAAGCATGGCTCTACCACTGTTAGATGTTATACCAACTTGTTACTACATAATCTACATCACACACAATATAAACAGAAACAAATCAAGAACTCCACAGTTACAATTAAAGCATAAACAGAATGTTCTTATATGTATATAACTTATATGTATTAAGAATAACAATGTTTATTTTTTAACAAGGAGAACCTATATATTATTTACTAATTTACAGTTTAATAATTCAGTATTTTACATAGATGTATATATTGTTTGTCATTATATGTGACAACCTTCGCTCATGGACACCACCAACTTAAAGAATGTAAGTGCCCCAAGCGGCTTTTGATGGTTATGAAAGGAGATGTAGGGAGGGCAAAGAGATGAGGGTGTTTTCTATACAATATAGGGAAAGAGGTGTGTCCGTCGTCCATGGACACCTGCAACTTAATAGTTGTAAGTGTGCTGCTCAACTTTGAAACGGAAGGGTGTGTGGACGTGGGGTAGGAAAAGAGGAGGGGGGGTTAAGGAAAGAGGAGAAGGGAAATGAGGGGAGGGGAAAGGGGAGAGGGGGAGATATCTCTGGAAACCTCACTAATGACGGGGAAATGCAACGCAAGCGTTGCTTACAAGCGGTTTTCTATAAGGCGTGATATCGCACTGGTCAAGCCGACCCATTCGTGCTCCCACGATAAAATGATTTGTGTGCTTGTGATGTATTTACCGAGTGAGGGAGGGTCCCTCACTCGGTAAATACATCACAAGCATGGTTCGACAACAGGTTTTCTATGATGCCGTGGTCTTACTGCGAGCCATCTGTTGGAGTGTTTCTGTCTATTGTTAAACATCAATTTTGTTGAAATCGGTTTTTTAATGTGTCTTTTATTTCTAACTCATATAATACATATTCCGCTTTTGTATAAATTTCAAATAATTTTAATTCAAAATTTGTACAAAAGCGGACTAAATGCCCAAGACATTCTCCGCCAGCCATTTTATACGGTAGGTGCAAAGTTTTTATATAATAGTAGTTTATATAGTATACATAGTTTTTATATAAAAATACATTTACAAGGAATACACACTACATATAACGTATATCAATAGATCAATAAGTAAGTACTGTATAATATATAATCACGTCCATAATTATACAGATATATAATAAACATATTATAAAAATACACACAAAAATATAAATACCTAAATAAACTCTCGTATAAGCAATGGGACTTTTCTGCCAACTCGCTGTGAATAAGATTTATATACACTAAGCATACATGTAAGTACATTAGTATGCCATACTCCTTACTAAACGATTTTGCTAAGCTCCGGATTTGTAGTTTTCTGCAATACTTCTTAGACAATTTTGATGATGATGATATTAAATAATATATAATGGAGAGCCAAGCTTAGGCACGTATTGGCCGGCTCGATCGAAGTTATACCACCACCTCACAGAAAACTGGTCCTGAAGCAATGCATGCGTTATGTTCAACCATAGACCCGTCTACTCGTCTTGTCCCTATGCCTGAAGAGTTCTCATATTTTATTACGCGTGTATTTTGGTATTGGTATTGATATCATGCTTTATTTCCGCACTTAAACTCACACGGTCCATTATGTGTTTAGACAAGCTGATTAGCTGAGCCAGCCTAGCTTCTTCCAGATTCGCAGAAGCCTCCTGGGGCTTTTCCTCATAGCCCAAAACAACATATTTTTATTCTTACAACCTTGTATTAATATATGCTCATCAAAAGTATTGCATCCAATAAAGAGTAAAATTTATGACCCACATGAAAGTATAAGTACAGGATCGTAAAATCAACCCGACTTGGCTTATATATTCTGTAGTTTTATATGTTTTATGATATGACATAGTTTTATATCTGACCGCCGCTGGTGTAATTTGTAAGCGATAGGAGGGGTATTACTGGTAATAAGTTCAGAATACGTGTTTTATTTTGTGACCTTCCTCCAAACCTGGTTTATGGTTATATTTTGTTTCATTAGTAAATGCTAAATAAATTTAAAACAACGGTATATATATGAAAGAAAGAAGAAGATATTATTTATTTGCACACAATACCGTAATAAAGCAGTGTATATATAGTACAGATACGATGGCTCAATTCATAGCATACAATATTAAATTAGAATTAATAAAAAAAGAAAAATAAACATGCATGCACATGATATATCATAAAACATTTTGTGCCAGGCTTGGCATGGCAGTGTGTGACAAAGAGGCCATAGCTCAGCATAATGCTGCAAAAGAAATTGCATCGTTGGTTTTCATTTTCAAGTAGTTGGTATTACGTATGACGTAAGTTTTAAATTTATTTTGTGTGTTCAGGGTGGGCAGTAACTACAAAATCATGAATATAGGCATAGAGAATAGAGGCATAGAGTTTTACATGAGTATATAATTATATAAATAACCTAATGATTATTATCAGAAGAAATTTAGGCCTGTAAGGTCAAAAAAATATTACATTCTACAAAGATATTGTGTCCCTTAACATTTATTTCTCGAAACTGCGACGCATCTGCGTCAACGTGTTGGAGGAAAACTATGTCACCAAATTTTACTGTGTATTGAAGTATATCATGGTACTTTAGACTTTACTCGTTATTTTTCTTCATTTCTCCAATCAAACTAAAACCAGTATCACAATCCCTAGCGACTTACTATGCTCTCTGATCAATTGAAGAAATACCCCAGAATTCGAATGTTATACTCCTTTATACCTCTTGACATAACCGTAGTGGTGGCGTAAGTTATTGCAACACATTCATATTGGAAAATGGAACTGTATTGACTTTATTTATCCCGATTGGTCTCAATCATCTTCGTGTAATTGTACCTGATACCTCCTTTCAAAGATATGATATTTTGGGATCCCCCCATCCCCCCATCACATGGGGCAGTAATTAGTGGTTGGTATTGTGTTAATATGTTCCATATTTTAAAATGGGCACCCCCTTGGTTGTACCACAGATTTTCACAGTATTTGAGTCTAATGGTATATTCTCCTGGCGAATACACAGGTTTAATGGGAATAGATCAAACGCAACTTCAAGGGTAGCGGTGGGGGCTGTACGTATAAAACTGATGACGGCAGAGCACGCGTGTATTACAGACATGTCTGACTAGCTTCAAACCCAACGGAAGACCTTTATCCAGATTTAAGCGACCGTCCTAGATTTATCAGTTCATTACTGACCACGGCAACAAATACATTAGGCATTTAATAAATATAAAGAGCACCACGACCACAATTATGATCATTTAATAGCCTTTTATATAGCTTAAGAGATTTACCTTATTGTTTTAGCCAAGATGATTCGGGCCAAACTCGTAAACTTATTAAATAAACTGCACAGAGTATAAAAGCGAGACATAATATACGACGCAATATTTTTTTGTTTATTTCGCTGCTAAAGTAAGAACTTCCTCAGCTAGCTTCATAATGTTGACTCCATACGCCCATACTTAGTTGAAACTGTAAACATAAAAAGGTTCATTTTAGTTCATTGAAAAGAAATGGTTAACTGTATTTATTATAATAAATGAAATTGAAACAAACTTTACCACTACAGATTAAAGTATTTATTCCATTCTAAATTCTATTTTAAATTGAAATTTTAGGTTTTTTTTAAATTTAGTTTAGGAATTCCACCGAAATATTTAATTTTTAATATTCATCACAACACTTATTTTACAGAATCGTACTTACTAAGGGATTTTCTGCCAGTCAACCATCAGACATCAATAATGCAAGAAGTAGGTGCATTTAAACAATAAAATGTTATAAATAAAAACTAAAGTCAGGAACTAAGCGATGTTTAAATATATCTCTTAAAATTATAGAAAAAAGTGTAACCTGATTATCACGTATGCTACCATCATTAATATGGGATTATTTAACATATAATTGTATATTTTTTTTTTTATAATTTTGGATCCACACCAACGTATCTCTTACTCGTATAAAACATCTCTATTACTATGACTTTTATATTCTATCATACAAAACTCTGAAAAGAGATATTTCAGTAACTATTTATAAGTTTAGGATAATCTCAGCAATACATATAATATTTTATATTGGTGCAAATTCAACTTCCTAGTAGATATTCTGATAAAACCCTAAAAAACTTATAAAATTGACAGATACCACTAAAAACGCTATAAACCATTCATCGTATGCTGACCTCCCAAACTAGTTAGATTAGATCTGTAATATTACCACAAAAATGAAATAGAGAGGTCAAACGTTCTGGTCAAATCTGCTGTTCAAACTTATATCTAGACGTAATGTTTTATTTGACGCAACAGCGGGAAGGGACATAAAGTTGGGGATTGAGTCGGGTGATATGAGCGTACAAGTAAAAGAGCCAAAGTTAAACTCATATGTCAAAGTTATTCTTTCCAAAACTTACATAAACATATTATTACTTACATATTCATATATATATGTGTATGTGCGTATGTATTATTGTATGTACTATATGTGTATATTATCGCATTCATTGGTAAATATGTATAAATATTTAGTTATATAACATTATACATGATGTACACCTCAGCTACCCACTCTCGCTACACGTATGTTTATTTTCAAACTTTAAATAAGCTACAAAATTATAATTTAGTAAATAGTTGCCCTTAAGGCAATTTTAATTAAATGCTGATACGTAGACTAATTTTAATTAAATTCTCCTTTGCTAACATTCATGAAAACATGTCTACAATTTTTATCATTAGAGTGAAAAAGCTTGTCAACATTAAGTGAATTTACATCAAGTGTAAGCAACTTGGTGGTATGTTCAAAGCGGCTTTTAAAAGCGTGTTAAGTATTACTTTAGGAGCTTAAGATCGTCTAACTTTTCAAGTACGAGATTTTTACTGGCAACATTTTGTTTACTTTGATATCCAACATTTTATTGAAAAAGTTAAGCTTTTATGGAATTTTATTGGGATGGTACAAAGGTTTTTTTGCTTCGGCGACTTGTGGAGTAGTCTGAGATTTTCCAAATATCGGTTTTTAATATTTGCAAGTTTGAGAATGTGGAGGTTAGCTTGGGATCTCCGGTTCTTTTGCTAAGCCCTTTGATATTTTCAAGGATTGTCTATTCTCACTGTGAAGTATTACTTGATATGAAAGATACTTCGGAATAAAACTCTTAATCCACCGTGCAAAGTGTCTTGTCATTTAAAGCTTTTCGGTACTTACGTACTTAGGTACTTAGTTGGGTAATCTCAAATGAAGCTTTGAACCATCTCTTATCTATATTCATAGTAATTTTTATTAAAAAGCTTTTTTTTTAGTTTCACTTGTCAAGGTGTAGGTCTACAATCAGATCTTGTAAGTTAAATATTATTATGTTCCGGTTTCCAATTAAGCTGAAATATAGCATATATTTGAAAATTTAATGGCAACGTAATATGAAAATGTATATGTAATATAAAAAAAAATCGTTTTTAAATACAATTTTAACAAGCTTGTTATTATTTTCTTTAAATATCTTCTTGTAAGAACTTCATCTATTGTTTCAGATTCATCAAAAATGGTTGCGATGGCAGTAATTTTCTTTGCATCAATATCAGCATTGAGTACTGGTAAGTGTTTTTTTTATTTTATTTACTTTAAATATGTACATGATCTATTTTTAGCGTGCATTCGCCTGAAACGTTATGGTCGGCACGTTCAGTACTAGCCATTGCCAACCCATGAATAAATATGAAATACATATTCATATCAATAAATTTTCATGCACCTTGGTCTATGTTACTAAGCATAATATGCATGTAAGTTTTCAAACAATGACTAGGTTTGAGTATATACATACACAAATACATGCATAAATGCAGAGTCGTAATTAACGCCCATATTTTGCCATTTATAATTAAGTCACATGTTCATAATAGAAGGCAAGCCTATTGTCATCTTACGGTTAATCTTAGGAATTAGATAAGGAAATATGGAGTATGTTGACGAGAAAGGAAGAGAATAAAGGTAAACAAAGTGATATAGTTTATAGAGATGGATTGGGGAGTATAAGCAATAGCTCAAGCGAGTCACGGCCTTATGCTTATAACTGGAACTGACTGGTGCCGGAAAGTCTGAACCCTCTGATTTCATATAGTTTGAGTACTCCGTATTTTATAGCTATTATATCGCTAGAAACAGTGCTGTGTAATATTTCCTTATCAGATGTTACAATTTTGATCAGTTATATATAAACCTTACGACCTTTAAACCTTCAAGAAAAGAGCGTACTCCTACCTAAAAAGCCGGCAATGCACTTGTGAATCTTGAGTTGCGGGTGTCCATGGGCGGCAGTAGTCACTTACCATCAGGTGACCCGTCTGCTCATTTGCCCCCTATCGCATAAAAAGAATAAATTACTATCATAAAAAAATGTTTTATTTTTATAGTAGTTAGTACCTATTAAGGTTGCAAACACGAGTATAAGCGCATGACTTCCAAATGATACTGTCAAAATAGTCTGTAATCTAATTTGCTACCGATCTTTTCTTCTCCTCAGATGTGAAATGTAAATCTTGTAAAAAAATACATAAAGCATAACAAATAACATTGCTTACAGACACACGACAATTTCACGTTTTGACAGTTATTAAAGAATAAGTGAAATTCAAAAATTTATTCAATTTAGGTGGCAGTTATCATCATTGAATTTATAACAGTTGACATAATTGTCGAAATAAAAAGAACTTTGCAAAAACAAAGGGATTATTGTCAATTACAATTATTAGTATACTAAATTTGTCAGATTTTATCATTGTCATACGAAAAAATAATACTAATATAAGAAATTTCAAATAATTTACACAACTTTTATAGAATACTCGTAAATTTATTCAACAAAATTAAAGTTGATGGACATAATTGTCAGACCAATGAATTTTATTATTTGTTTTATTTGTAATGTTAATGGATACTAAATAAAAATATTAAATTATCTATACTTCAATTGGAAAAAAAAGTAATTCATCAAATATACAGCATTTTGGATAAATTACTGTTTTTTATTATAAAATGATAGCTCCCGTGAGTCCTGATTCGTGGGGGTTGTGACAAATGTATAAACAACGGACTCAAAGAGCACCCAATTATTTGTTGAAAACACATTCACACATTACTGGTATTCTGGTTAACACCCTATTCTAAGCTAAATAAAGAGTAAGGTGTGGACTCACAGCGGTACTGCACTGGGTGGGGTTCCAACGCACAACTATTCGATCGCAAGTCCAGCGCCTTAGCCATAACGCTACCGCGCCGCTTCAAATGTCGCTTTTGTTATTATGAATAGAGTTTCTTAGCATTTCTTATAGTTTTCCATTACTTTTAACTCTTAAATAGTGGCACCGACTCATTAGATTCAGTTTTCAACTTTATCTATAAACTGTAGTAAAGATGATTTAATCAGTGGGTATGAAGAGGTTTGGTGTTTTATATATTATGTAAAGTTGAAGTTTGAAGAAGGAATTAAGTTAACGATGACGTTACGAGACTATTATCAGTTAATATTCTTAGCTTTTAGTAGATCGCTGCTGTTGCTGTGCTCAGTGTTAGTTTTAGATATATTTTTTTGATCGTCCCAGGCATTTCCAAATAATTAATAATAATAATAATAAATTAAGCTTGCCTTGTGGTTAATCTTCTAGTAGAATAGTGCCAACTCATCTCTTCCTGGTGGTGTCGTAAAAGGCGACTAAAGGATGGGGCTGTTATGTATCAGACAGTACGTATACAGTCATTCAGTGCCCGGTATACGGCAATAGGCTTGCCTCCTATTACGTTAGTTTTGCCAGATTCTAATTGGCAGAATGTAGGTGTTTAATACATCTCTTACTACCCCTTAGGGCGTACAGCAATGAATGTATGTGTAAATTAAGCGACATCAATTAAAAATTGAGTGAAAGTAATTTTTTGGAAGAATATACATAAATAGTTTATTTTCAATTACAAAGCACTGAATGATGTACGTTAAATTTTTAATTCAAATACTGTAAAAAATATCGATCACTATTTGATATTAAAAAGGACATTATTATATACGGATATTCTTATACTCTTATGAACCATTCTCTATTCTCTTAAGAATGGGAGATTTTTTTTTATACAGGGGCACAGACGAACAGACGGTTCACCTAATGGTAAGTGACAACCGCCGCCCATGGTTGCCTGTAATTCAAGAGTTGTGAAAGCACTAACCGCAATTGAGAGTAATTAGGGGGGAGTTAGGGGGCGGAGGAGAAGGGGGATGAGGGGAGTAAAGAGGGGTAAGAGGAGGGGAAAAAGGAGATAAGGGATGAGGGGAAGGGGAAGAGGAAAGGAGTGTTGGACCTCCGGTATCCTCACTCACTCAGCAATACAAGGCAAGCATTGTTTATCTACCGGCTTGTCTTGTCCCAATGTTTGAATTTCTATTGAAGTTATGAACCTCCAAATATCCTTATCCTTCAAACCAACAAACATCGCGAAAAAGGTCGAATTTCTAAAAAGCAATCAAAAAATACCAAAAGTTTTTGTTTAAATAAAAAACAATGCACAGGTAATACATATTTATTCATAAAATAATTTACACAACAGCCCAGTGCGGGAATGACAGCGTTTCAATTTTGCAAGCCAGTTCAAAGTTTTAATTATACCTCGAAATTAATTTGGGATTAAGTTTGCCGCTCCTATTTGTGTTTGGAGCCTTTCATAAGGCTTCATTTTCAATGATTTTTCGTGTATGTGACGTTAATACAATCGTTTGTTAACAAGTTATTATATTTGTTCGAATTTCCCGAAAGCTAAATAACTTTTTATTTGTAACATTTGTAAAATTAATGTATCAGTCTGCAATATATATTTTGTTTGTTGAATAATTAGATACTTATAAAGTTTAAAGTGGTATTTTTAGTCTTTAATTCATTTCCATTTTCTTTAGTATATTTTCAAAATTAAATTTATCAAAACGGGAAGAGTGCCCCTCCAAAACAAATTAATAATATTTCATCACCATCGTTAACATCAGCCTATCGTAACTAACATAAGCCGCTCCCATTGCATGCCACTTCGATCTATTTTCAGCTTCTCGCATCCAGCTCCTGCCAGCCATCTTGCGCAAAATCGTCACTCCACCAGGCCTGTGGGCGTCCTACGCTACGTTTGCCGAGACGCGGTCTCCACTCAAGAACAAGTTTTACCCAAAGGTCGTCGGTTCAGCGATAAATATTTTCTAAGGCGCTCAATGCATGACGAGATTGTGCGATAAAAAACATTAATCAAGTAAATTAAAAAATATATATGATGTATAAAGCCTGAATACATCATTGATTTTCTGTTGAAGTTATCTCGAATGTTCTATCGTTTAAGGCGGTTTGGTTGCTTTGAAAGAATAAATGCTGAACAAATGACAACACAAGTATGTAAGGCAAACGGTATGGGCAGGGGTTGACTGCACAAAACATACACAAATCAATTGGTCATGTTCTGAAGCAAGGAGAGAAACCCGCGCGCTTGTATGAAAGGTATAATGGCAGCAAAGGCGAAGCTCGTGATGTATGTGAGGATAGAAACAGGTGGTGGTCTGTTGTCCTACTCCCATTTGAGAAAGGCGTGAGTTTATATAATGTATGTATGTTATATAATATTACACTTTTACTAGTAAAACGATTCAAATTTCAGCTTTAGACGATTGTCAATTAAATATTTAAATATATTTGGGTATATGGACACCTGTAACTTAAGAGTCGTAAGTGTGCTGGCCGCCTTTGAGGGTGATGAGGGATAGGGGGAGCGAGGAGGGGAATGAAGAGAAGAGGGGTGAGGAGAGGAGGATGAGGGGAGAGGAAAGAAGAGTTGTTCCTCCCGAAAACTCACTCATTTCGGGGAAATGCCACGCAAGCTTTGCTTTACAACCAGTTTTCTATGTCGTCGTGGTATTGCACCGGTCGAGCCGGCCCATTTATGCCTAAGCTGGGCTCTACCACTGTTAAAACCTCCTTTTTAACACTCTTCAAAAAGGGAGTGTAATGTGTAACGGTATTTATTTTTTTTATATTTAGTGATTTCTCCGCTAATTTTCTACTGATTTTCAGAAGTTTTTATTCGAAAGAGTTTAGTCCTGTGGTGCTACCATTATTACCAAATCAGGATTTGATCAGGGTTTACCATTGAAATTAAAAATAAGTTTTTAAATTAAACATTGCAAGTATTGCGTAAACTAACCGGCAAGATGCATTGAAAGCGTTTATCTACTTTTTTTAAAGTCAAGACAATTTTTAATAAAGGACTTGTAGAAACTGTGGTGATTACATTTTTATTGATTTTCTATTTGATTTTAACTTTTTATTATGACGTAGCAATTTTGTTACTTCACAGAAAATATTTTTATTTCGATCAAGAAGTACTTTATGTGCTGTTTTGTAGTTGTACGTAAACTAACATTCGATATATTGTATTAAGTAGGGACTATTTTTTGAAGAGTAAAAAAAATTAAATCAGTGTTCTGACGAGCTCTTCCGATTGGCCCCACTTTCTCGCTTTCTCTACAAGACAACGGTTTCCGGCTTCTTCTTCCTGTGCCGATTGGTTGAAGCCTTGAATGCCCTACTAGCGTATGTGTTTCTCTCCCACTTGGAACCTTCGTCTTTTAAGCGCAAATGCTTTTTTACGCCCAAAAAGCTTCTCAGCAGGCCGCCATAGTGTGGGTCACCATGTTGTAATGGCTATATTTGCAATGAGGATGTTGACCAACACTCTTGGACTCCACTTATTGCTTTCCATCAGGCAGAGTAGAGTCATTATGGCAGGCCTACATATAAAAAAAAAAATGAAACTTCTTTCCAAAAAAAAAAAAACAAAATATCGGTTGGTTAATTTTAAGTGCTCAATATTATCACACAATAAACAATAGCAGTGCTCTGTTTTGTTTTGTACCTATTCGTATAAAATCCTGAGTAAATGTTGGACGGGCAACATTTGTGTAGCAGCCTTTATTCGTGCATATGCACAAATTTTATTATTCGTATAGAAAAAATATTTTAGCGAAATAAATTCCTCAAAAACTCTTTTTAACTACATTTTTTTTTTTTACAGTTGTCCATATGTATTAGGATTCGATTTTAATCTCTTTGTATGTGTCAGGTTATAAAATTATTTAAATGGTTTTAGTTGTTGTTAATGAAATAATGAAGGCCTCATTACTTCATTAACAACAAAAACTCAAGAAATAAGAGGTTGTATGTTGGACTGTGTGCATTTTTTTGTTTATGTATGCTCAACGATTTCTCCGTCCATTTTCAGCAAATTTTCAAAATTTTGTGTTTGTTTGTAAGGCTATACTACTGCGTGGTGGTCCGATCTGGAACTGGTGCTGTGATCCCAGAGATATCTTGGAAACCTTTGAAAGTTTATAGGCTCTAACATATTTACTATACTTTCCAAAGCTTATTAAGATGGTGGCGTCTCGAATAGGTAAGGTGATGATGGAAGGTATAACTCCTAGTTAGGAGGTAGAGTATTCTCCTTAAATTATATTACGTTACGAATAAATCTTTAAATTGCATGATTGCCATGATTTAAATTCAAGGCCGCGTTCTATTTTTTATTCAGTAATTCCATCATTAAATTTAAGCAAAACCTTAACATTTTTTCTTTCTTTCTTTCAAACCACAAATACGATCTTGATTTGATTCTCTAAAATTTTCTTTTATACGCATCTAACATACAAACCATTAAAATACGATCAATATTTTCACAAGAATTTCAATTGTTCAACGCCAACACAATTTAGATTTTAATTTAGTGACGTCCAGACAACAATTGGACCTGATTTGTTGAGAGCAAGACAAATTGTTGACAATTGTAATGCGAAAAAGTGGAAAATATTACTTGGTTTTATTTAGGAATTTCCAAGTCTGATTTGAATGAAAGGCAACTTGTGTTTTGTAGTAATCGCAGGAACTACTCATCCGACTTAAATAGCATTAGGTAGCCCCTTTATTGAGGATCTCTATAGACTATGCTTAGATCCTTATGAGCGGGCAGTGAGTATATTCGCAATTGAAATTTCGGGGAACATTTCAAAAATTACCATGGTTTGCTAAAGCAATATATCTGAAAATGCTAGTTAAAAGTATTTATTTATGAAACGAGTTTTTTAATAGATTTCCAAGTATTGCATGCTTATAAGCCAAATGAAAAATATATATTTAAAGATTTTCACATAATCGACTAATTTAGCCTATTGCAGTCCACTACTGGTCACAGACACTCAAAGTATGCGCTATGGAACCCGGACATTCGTTAACCAAATCAAGTCCGTCCCTTATCACCTTATTATAGATTTTCATACAAACTTCTTAATGGAAGCAATTTGGGTACAAATATTTTATTTTCTGAAATCTTTTTTTTTTATATTTTTTTTAAAGACAACTCCCGCATTAGGAGTAATTCCTACTACTAACTACTACTAACCTAATGCTCTTTATCACTCTAGTTCTAACTTGTTTGCTTCTCGCACTTTTATGCCACATACTGTTTCTTTCTTACATCCTTCACCGTAGTTTCCCGCGGGTGGGACTCGCACTTTTTCGAACCCTACTCTAATTACTTCTACTTCCTTTATTTCTTTATTTAAGTTTTGGGGAAGTAACAATATCTCACAATTTTTATTTACTATTACATTTTCTTATATAGCATACTTATCTTAAACTGCTGCATTCTTAATTTACTGTTATTAATTGCTAATCTTATCCTACGCTTATTTTATATATACTCCATATATATCTAAACATAGTCCTTTCAGCTATCCTTATTACTATTGATTACTCTATTGGCTATATTTTCGCGGGCCTTTATAAATTTTTTAGACCCTTTCGTAGTCATTATTTCCCAAATTCTCTTCCTTTGCAAAACCACGTCAATTTCACTTTCTATATCGTGTCGTTCCATTGAGAAAATAGTGCACTCCAAAATTATATGTGGGACAGTTTGGTCTGCACTTGGACTCGTTACGGTATTATCTACAATACAAAACTATGCGCCTTGTGATAGAGCAGAATTGGACCACACTATATCTTCCCGGTGGTGTCGATAAAGGTGACTAAAGGATCGGACTGATAAGACGGCCCTTGCAAAATGTGGGTGTTTAATACATCTGTGCCTACCCCTTAGGGAATACAGACGTGAGCTTATGTATGTATGTACTAAAATGTAATGTTACAAATGTGACAAATGTTATAATATATGACAGTTTTATTCCATAATTAATTTTGTACATGTGAATTCACTCAGCCTTACAATGGTTCAAGAAGATAGAAAACACATTGTACGCCAAAAGTAGTAGATACTGTAGTTCATAATTCTCAATTATTAATTTCTGCTATTAGGTATATATATGACGTTTAGTATTTCAGAATTAATTCTTTGATCATATTAAAGCGGAATATGTACATAGCTGATATTTCGTTTTTTTTCTTTACAATTAACTGGCTTGGTTGGTGTACTGATTAGTTATTCGTGGGGTGCGGGCTAGAAAACCTCCACGTGGTGTACCCTGGGCAACGTTGGCGACGACGCAGCTTTCTCACCCTCTGGTTTTGAGGAGTGCGTCGTCGCCAACGGCTAATCTTCTGGCGAAAAGAGGTAGCTGACTTCTTTTGGACATTCGGTCGTGACTTGGCCCTACAGAGCGGGCTTTTGTATGCAGATTCCTCTGTTAGCTCTTCGCTCCTCGGAGCTGTGAGGAAGGGAACCTCAGTAAAAAATCACCGTGGTGGGACCCTTCTATGGGTCAGAGCCTCTCCAGTGTTGACGGTGGAGATGGTGGACGGGCTCGGCGTGCACTTACACTGCCACCGAGCAGGCATGGGATGATTCACTTTCCAAGCCGCCGTCGGCATATCGTAATCCCGAAAGGAGTGTCGTGGTTAAGTCTCGCGGCTCCGATCGGGGGCGAGGGTCTTGGCTTAGCCGCTCGGACTGCGAGGAAGACAAACTCTATAAAAAATTACCCCGAATCCCGTGTTCTGGTGCGTGACCATGGGATGCATGGCTGATGGGTGGTTCAGTCGCGAACGTACTCCCAGCCGGGGCACCTGCGGACCCCTCGGTTGGGCATAAATCTACGCTTACCCGGGTATTGGGGGATCTCTGCCCGGGTGGACCTTTAATTCTCCCCCACTCGTGGGATATATTATGGATTTCAACACTAAAATTAATAAAAAAACTGAAGAACAAAAGAAGGAGTTAAAAGCTAAGCAAGATCGAGGTCGCGGACGCCTGTTCCGCCTTTGCCAGGTTCTGTCTTCTCCAGGGCGGGGGTGTACACTCGGGCTCGTGCGGAAGGTGAAATAGTCGCGGAGGAGGAGATCGCAGATCTCCTACTAAAAATACGTTCGGGGGGTTCTGTCTCCCAAACACCGTCGACGTTGAAAGAAAGAACAAGCGCGGCAGTGGCCATTATTAACAAAGTGGCCACCAAGTCAACGAACTTAAAGGGCTCTTTTGTCAGAGCCCTGAAGGATTCCTCCTCCGCTATCTCTGGGGTCGTCGAAACTCTCATTGGGGATGTAGCACGACTTCAAGCTGCGAATGATCGTCTTACGGAGCAGGTGGCAGAGCTCAACACCCAGTTCGCCCAATTTAGGGTGCAGGCGGATTGCCCTGAGCGACTGAGCCAGGTTCAGCAGCAGGCTGCCTCTCCCTCTTCATTCCAAACTCCGGACTCCCACCTGCAGCATGTCCTTCAGGCAGTATGGAGGATGATGGACGGGCGCCTAGCAGGCCTAGAAGCAAGACTGCCTCCGGCACCCAATGTTCGGCCGCCTCTCGCTACCGATAAGATAAAGGCCAATTAAGACCAGACGCCGCTTCCCGTCTCAGGTGGCCGCGTATCCTATGCCGCGGCTATGTCATCGGCACCCTCATCTACAAAGAAGGGTGGACGACCGGTGAAGAAAGCGGCAAAGGTGGCGGCAGAATTGACCACTCCGGCATCCAGAGTGAAGAACACAGTTCCTGTTGTTGCTGAAACGGTACCAGGCCCTTCGACAACTGGTCCCTCTACGTCCGCCCCTTCCAATGACGGATGGGAAGTAGTCGGTGGGGGTAAGAAGTAACGAAAGCGAGGTAAGAAGGCTTCGAAAAAAGTAGCGTCTATACCGCAATCGTCATCCGTGGCAGTTAACCCAAAAAACAAGTCGCGGAAACTGCAGGCACCCAAAACGGCGGCAGTAGTGGTCACATTGTCACCGGAGGCGGCTCGCGACGGGCGATCCTACGCGGCTGTTTTCAAGAAGGTCAGGGATAGCCTAGGTGGAGAGTTCGGGGCTTCAGGGGTGAGGTTGCGCCTCGCCCAAACGGGGGCTCGAATCCTTGAGTTCCCCGGGGCTGAAGGGGGGAAGGCGGCTGACACGGTTGCTGAGAAGCTGCGGAGTGTTTTTGAAGCGAAGGATGGTGTCAAGATCGCCAGGCCCACTAAGTGCGCAGAGCTGCGCTTTTCGGGTCTGGACGACTCTGTGACGGTGGAGGATGTCCGCATTGCCATTCAGGAGAAGACAGGATGCAATGCGGACAGTAACAGAGTAGGCACCATCCGCCCTGGTCCAGGAGGCCTTGGTGCGGTTTGGGTGAGCTGTCCCATAGCGTCAGCCAAGATTTTGGGCGACACGGCAAGGTCCTCGTCGGTTTCGTGAACGCCAGAGTCACAATCCTGGCCGCGAGACCGATGAGGTGTTTTAAGTGCCTGGCGTCGGGACACACCCGCGTCAAGTGCGGAAGTTGTTTTGACAGCAGCGGACTCTGTTTCCGCTGCGGTCGACCGGGGCACAAGGCTGCGGAATGTTCCGCCGCCCCTCACTGCCCAGCGTGTGCAGCTGGAAATCTCCCTGCCAATCACCAGATGGGGCAGGGGGCCTGTAAGACACTCCGCGCTCCTCAGCAAACACTCGGGACTAGGCAGTCGACCCAGGCTGCCTCCAATATCAACCGCGCGTCGTTGCCGTCGCCCATGGAGGTGGCTGTAGAGACGGTTCAGTAATGGACCAAGTCTCCAGCCTCCTTGTCCAGACGAACCTAAACCACTGTGCCGGTGCGCAGGACCTTTTCCTGCAAACCATGGCAGAGTGGTCGATTGGTGTCGCCGTAGCTGCGGAGCCCTATTACGTTCCTCCCTGTCCAAACTGGTTGGGTGACCGGGACGGCTCCGTGGCAGTCGTCGGCTCCACGGCGGCTCATTCCCCGCCCTTGTCGCTTAAAGACAAGGGTACTGGATATGTTGCCGCTGAATGGGGGGGATCACTATTTATGGTGTCTACTTCTCCCCCAACCGGAGTCTGAGCGATTTTGAGGTCTTCCTCAATAATCTAGAGACCTCGATACGGCGACTTGCGTCTGGGCACGTTCTAGTGCTGGGGGACTTTAACGCCAAGTCTGTTGCGTGGGGTTCCCCCAGGACGGACGCACGGGGCGACGCTGTTGAGGAGTGGGCAACATCGGTGGGCCTATGTCTTCTTAACAGAGGCACCACCAACACGTGCGTGCGACAGCAGGGGGGGTCGATAGTGGACCTTTCGTTCGCTACCCCTGCTCTTGCTGCACGAGTAAGGAACTGGTGTGTCCTGGAAGAGGTTGAGACGCTCTCGGATCACCTCTATATCCGATTTGAGCTCTCCCGGACCCAGGGCCCCAGAAGGGGTGACTTGGCGCGGCATCCTTCGCGCTTCCCGCGGTGGGCTATTTCTAAGCTAGACCGGGATCTACTGGAGGAGGCAGCCATAATTTACTCTTGGCTGTCCCCACACCCTCTGACCGAGGAGGTAGAAATGGGGGCAGGCCGCTTTTGCGATGCGGTAACGCATATCTGCGATGCGGCCATGCCCCGGATTCGAGGTAGTCGGCCTCCAAGGAAGGAGGTCTACTGGTGGTCCCAGGAGTTGGCGGATCTCCGCGTGGCCTGCATTCTTGCCCGGAGGTCCTACACCCGCAGCCATCGGCGTCACCGTGAAGAGGGGGAAGAGGACCAGCTTCATGAGGAGTACCGAGAGGCGCGGAAAACTCGCGCTCGGCACTCGGCGCGGAAAGCTGGCCATTTGTCGCGCCAAAGAGGAGAAAAGAAAGGAGATGCTGGAGGGTCTCGATCGTGACCCCTGGGGTCGCCCTTATCGTGCGGCGCAACAAAAGCTCCGCACGCTGCCCCCCCCCCCCTTACTGAAACTCTCCAACCCAGCTTCCTGCAGGAAATGGTTGAGGGCCTATTCCCACAACGGGTGGAGCACTCACCCCCGTCGATGGCCCCCTTGGCCGGAGACGACGGAGAGTTCGAGGAGGAAGATATTCCACCCGTCACGGAGGCAGAGATGGGGGCGGCTGTTCTACGGATCTGCTCCAAGAACACCGCCCCAGGGCCAGATGGGATCCCTGCCCGAATACTGGCCCTAGCTCTCAACCACATGGCGGACCGCCTCAGGGGGGTGTTCGACGCATGCTTGGCGTGTGGACGCTTCCCTGACTGCTGGAAGAGCGGGAAGCTGGTTCTTTTAAGGAAGCCGGGACGGCCTACGGATTCGGTCGCGGCCTACAGGCGGGTAAATTGTTTTAGAGGGTCCTCTCTGCCCGCATCGTCCGGCACCTGAGCGAGGTCGGTCCCGATTTGTCGGACGCCCAATTTGGTTTCCGAGCGGGGCGTTCGACGATCGATGCTGTAATGCGCCTGAGAGCCGTGACCGAAGAGGTAGTGAGTTGTGGCGGCGTGCTGTTGGCGGTGTCTTTGGACATCGTCAACGCTTTTAATAGTCTGCCATTCAGCTGCATCAGGGAAGCGCTCCATTATCACAGGGTGCCACAGTACCTGAGGCGGCTGGTGGCAGACTATTTGGAGGAGCGTACCGTCGTGTACGAGGATCGAGAGGGAAATTTGAGTCGTCGGCCCATGTCGTGCGGTGTTCCGCAGGGGTCTGTCCTTGGACCTCTCCTGTGGAACATGGGGTACGACTGGGCCCTTCGAGGTGACTTCCCCCCTGGGCTGGGCGTAATCTGTTACGCCGATGACACTCTGGTCACAGCCCGGGGGTCGAACTTTCAAGAGGCTGCACGCCTGGCCACCAGAGGAGCCTCACTGGTGGTCGGGCGCATCGAGGCGCTAGGGTTGCGCGTGGCTTTGGATAAGACGGAGGCCCTTTTATTCCATGGGCCCCGTCGAGGTCCACCCCCTGGCGCCTCCATAATGGTCAACTCGATCCTTGTACCGGTTCAGGCCCACATACGATATCTGGGCCTGATCCTCGACGGAAGATGGCGCTTCGACGAGCACTTTCTGCAGCTGGCTCCAAGGTTGGTCGGCACTGCGTCTGCCCTTGGGCGACTTTTGCCCAACTTGGGTGGACCCAGCGTCGCAACAAGACGGCTGTACACGGGGGTTGTCCGGTCAATGGCACTATACGGTGCACCGGTGTGGGCAGAAGCTCTGACCGCCCAGAATAGGGCACGCCTTTGGCGCCCTCAGAGGGTCACGGCGGTTAGAGCAATACGCGGTTACCGCACCGTGTCGACGGAGGCGGCGTGCACGTTGGCCGGAACTCCGCCGTGGGACTTGGAGGCGGAAGTGCTCGCCGAAGTCTATCGGCGGACGACAAATTTCCGGGCGGGTAGTGGCAATCTTCCCCCGCAAGAAGAGGTACGCGAGTGGCGTGAGGCCGCTCGCCGAGCTACTATGGCTCGTTGGTCGTCCCGGCTGGAGGCTCCACGTGCTGGCTTTGCCACTGTGGAGGCGCTCCAGCCGGTCATCGTCGAGTGGGCAGGGCGGCAGCACGGAACCCTTTTTTTTTCTTTCCGGGCACGGCTGCTTCGGAAAGTACCTGCACTCGGTCGCTAGGAGGGAATTGAGTCCCGTCTGCCACCACTGCGACTGCAGTGAGGACTCGGTACAGCATACGCTCGTGGATTGCCCGGCGTGGGCGGCGCAGCGTCGGGCCCTGACTGCAGTAATTGGAGAGGATCTGTCGCTACCGGCCGTCATACGCTCCATGGCCGGTAGTGACAGGAATTTTACCGCGGTCGCAACCTTCTGCGAGGAGGTCATCTCGCAGAAGGAGGCGGCGGAGCGGGCCCGGGAGGATGACCTCCACTCGGACTCAATTCGCCGCCGGCGAGCCGGACGGCGGAGGCGCGCTTACCAGCGCCTGATGCCGCCCTGAATGTGGCCGCGGGTGGTCGGGATGGGTTTTCCCTCCACCCGCTATAGTGGCCAACCGCGTGGAGGCGACGTCCTGGTGTGCCTGGACGTTGCCTAGTTGAGAGTTACCAGAAGGTGGTGCCCGCGCTAGGAGGGGTCCGGATGTCTTACTAAAGCTGTTCCCGGATTCCTCCTATTCTAAGCGCAGCATGGCACACCGTGTGGTTTTAGTCGGTCCGATTCCGACACACCGTTCCATCGAAAACCCCGGTGGGATGTCGGCCCGAGGGGGTTTCCACACGTTAAAAAAAAAAAAAAAACTGGTTAGTTATTCGTATTGGTCGTGGGTTCGATATTGGTGTTATGAGCACGATCATTTTTTTGTGTCACAGTGTAATTTTATTTAGGTATATATAAAATACACATTTAGAAATATATCAGTATGTTTATTAGCAGTCTAGTTACCATAGTACAAGCTCTGCTTAGTTTGAGATGTGGTGGCCATGTGTGTGATGTCTGAAGTTATGATCATATTTATATATACGCTGAAAATAAATTAAGATTTGAAAAATATGTTTTGTTACTATTTCTATGAATTATCAATTTGTTTTATTTTTTTTTAAAAGATGTTCCGACAAATATTGTACGCCTTTTTCTTACAGCTTCGTACTGCCTTTATGGTCACTGCCCCGCTCCTAAACTGGCAGCATAATGTTTTATGTCACCCGATAATATTCCTTAACAAATAGATACTCTATTCCAATACACAAGAAAACATTCAAATCCTAATCATAATTAGCGCGTTAAAACAAACAAATAAAATCTCTTCCAATTCATTAATATAGATGCGGTGTGGTTCACGGTGAAGTAAAATAAGACCACCTATAACGCCTCGGTGGTGTAATATAAGGCCACTAAGGGATTGGACTGGTATTTATCAGACAGTATGTAAACAGCCATGCAGTGCCCGGTTGACGGCAATACGCTTGCCCCCTATTCAAATATGCAAAATATGTTTGTTCATTGCCTCTGGCTACCTATTAGGGATAGAGGCGTCAGCATATGTATCTATGGATAGATAGATGGCGTCAGCATATGTATCTATGGATAGATAGATGGCGTCAGCATATGTATCTATAGATAGATAGATGGCGTCAGCATATGTATCTATAGATAGATAGATGGCGTCAGCATATGTATCTATAGATAGATAGATAATAGATTTCAATGACAAGCTAAAGCTAATAAATTACTAGGTCGATGATTGATACCAGACCGTATTATGGCATTTTAAATATTTGATTCATATCCTTCCGACTCTACTCTGAGATTTTGTTTCGAATCAATTTTGAGTAGAATTTGTTTTATATTAAGCTCATTTTTATTTACCTTTTAACCCAAAAAAATATAGAGCTAGAAGTTGACGTACTGAAACGTCAACTTCTGGGTCTTGTTTAACCTGTTCTTAAGGCAGTTTCATTTTTAAATAATTTTATTGTAATTAATTTTTAGAATATCGGTTTTGAAATTTGAAAGATTCTGGATTATTTTAAATCCTTAAAATATTACGTAATTTTCACACTGCTGACATGTATGCATACTCACTCTAATATACACAAATGTATTACATTTTTTTGGAATTTTATTGTACAATTATTGCAAGTACTGATATAAAAGGAAAAACATGTCTGTATATCTAACAGATTAAATCAATACTGACAAATTGACCGCCGTTCACACAACTAGTATTCCTTCATCAATCAATTATCAGATTTTTACCGGCCTTTTTTTATTCATATAGATAACTTTTGAATTGGAATAACAGGGGGCTTTACAAACACTCAATAAATGGACATATATAACGCCCGAACTCGGGACAACTGTTCGTGTTGTACCATATCCAACCCACGAAACCACGAAATTAGGCAGTCGACATCTATCCGCAACGAGCTATTTTTTCTACTCACCTGTCCATAGAACCCCAGGGTACCATACTCTACGTTTGCCTAACTGCGGTCTCCACTCTATGTCGGTTCGAGTGAAAGTGAGCTGGTCAAGTCTCCAGACAGACTAATATCTAATCAGTCTGTCTTGAGACTTGAACAGCTCACTTCCTCTTCAGTGTACTGATGAGGATGTGATGAACTGTTGTGTATATTGTTCCTTCATATATATATATGTATATATATATATATATGTATATATATATATATATATATATATATATATATATATATATATATATATAAGGTAATTAATTAATTAAAAGTATTGTAATATAAATAATTTTCACTGCATATTAAAGCCAAAACACCCTTTGACCTCCGTATGCACAAAATATTCTACGTAAAAAACAAGTCGAAAAAGCACAAACTTGCACGATACCCAACCGAACTATCAAAGGCTTGCTTCAAAATATTGCAATATACCACCAGATAATATCATGGCTTGGAATACAGATCTAGTGGTGGACTCATTAAAATTTGTACAGTTGGATGAGTTCAAAAGTGCCGTTGTAAACAAAACCCCGCTTTGTATTTAGTAAAAAAAAAGAATATTCGAATTCTCTCCTATCCATCATTACGTCGGCTACAATTTGTTGAACACAAATAATGGATGAGTTTCAATTGAGTTCTTTTAGATGACTATTTAGAGTTTGTACAAAAAATATATGAGTTCGCTCAGAAGATGAATCACAATTAGATTCATAAAATTAATAATACCGAAGAAATTGAAACACAAGTAATAAACAATCATCAATAACAATTACAAATGGTAATACTTCTCGCGAACAATTTCCAGTCCAATGAATACGATTATTAAGCAGTACTCTGAAAACTAAACATATACATTGCAGACCCGGTTCTATAATTATTTCGGTTTGTTAATGTTGTTATATCCGAAAGCCCGAAGAAAAACAATCAACAATATAAGATTTAATGAATAATAATCGCAAAACAATAAAAGCAGTACTTAAGTCTTCGCCTGCGTAAGGTCGAGAATCGTTTGACAAACATCTATTCTGTAAATTGATGAGAATGATTTGTTGTCTAACATTTTCTGGAATATATTCCTGGACTCTTCCAGAAACATTATTATTTATTTTATTTTGTTAGAATTTATGCAATGGCCCTCCTGCACAAAAGAAACCGACTAGTCTTTGTGATCATGTCTGCTGCGCTCAGACTTACTTAGTCGTAAGAGCACTGGCCGCTCTTAAGAGTGATGGGAGGAGAGGATGAAGAAAAAGGAAGGAAGCAAGGGAGAGTATCCTGTATTCCTACTCACTCGGTGAGCCAGCCTATGCATATATGCGTGTCGCAGAAAATATTTCGAATATTTAAATTTAAATATTCACTTTCTATATTTGTATAAAACGGGAGTGATAAGTTAATTAAAACGATCATAAGTTTTTGATGATTTGTTTCGTTTGAATTTTAAAGCTACAGATGTAATTATATTCCGTGGCTAAAATAAGTGTTTATTTTCTGGGACACGCTGTATACTGTTTAGCACAACAACTTATATATTCATATTCAAGACAACTCCCGCATTAGAAATTATTCCCATATCTCAGGGGACTTGACGAATATATAAACAACGAGCAAAAATAACACCCTCCCTCGGGACAAGTACTTGTGTATCATACAGCAAAAGTTTTAACGTGGGAAAGCCAGGCGTTGGCATGTTTGGGCCGGCTCGACCAGAGTTTTACCACGGCCTAACAGAAAACATCCTGTTAAATAATGCTTGCATTGTGTGACCGAGTGAGTGAAGTTACTTTATGCCCTACCCCCTTTCTCTAAGTACTCTTCTTCCTCACCCCTACTCTTAAAGGATGACATCACTCTTTGGACTCTTGAGTTGCAAGTGTTCATGGGCTGTGGAAGTCACTCTCCATCAGGTGACCCGTCTGCTCGTTTGTACCTATGCTAAATGTGACTAACATTTGTTTGGGTTTCAATCTATTCTTCGACATCTGGCTCAGCAATGAGTATCATTAACTACTAGATAGAACGATTGACGAACTTTCTTTGTAAAATGATTATTTATTTTTTCTTCAGAGCTACATCTAGAATTTCGGGATCAGTAAAGTGCAGTGCGCTCTTTGTATTAAACAATGAAATGTTATTACAATTCACTACATCTTAACATAGCAATGTCATTTATTATATTCTGATAATTATCTAATAAAATATAAAGTGGGAGATTTAATCGAAATGTATTTTAGGCATATTTCAGTAACTTTAGATACACGTCTAGACAGACACATAATTTTTACAGTATAGTTTTACACAAAGCGTTACGAAAAGATATGGTCAAACTTATGATTCGTGATGAATCATAAGCTTGACTATATGTTATGGCGAATAATTGATTTTTGATTGATTATTGATATAGCTTGAATAAAAGAAGTTTTATTGTTATTTAGTTTTGTTTTCTTTTCCAAATTCTTTTTCTGGTAATGGTACATATTAAATATAAATTTATTGTGAATTTACTGTCAATTTCAAAATACTTATTTTATTTTAATACCTAAATTTTCGTTAAAATCTTGATTTACAACGAACTTCCTTGATAATGTTAAGTATCTGGAGTATTATTCATGTCAGCCCCCTCCCCCAAAACTTAGCTCTATAAATAATTTTTAGGTTTGAATTGTAAATTTTATACAAAAATGTAAATTCTGTTGTAAGTCACAAATTATACTCAAAGTTTTATCGCTTTACGTTATTCACTAGGTCTAGATTACGACCCTAAAACGATGATGAAAGATAAAGATATCTTTACATCCACTAACATCTAATATTAGCATAAATACAGATTAAAAATATTCAAAGCAGACATGTTGGCCCCAATTATCCAAGTAATTAATAATGCCTCAATTCCATTGAACTCCTCTAGAAACGTCTCATACGTTCTCGTATGAGACGTGTCTATGCATAATATTCATATAAGTATGTCTTTACAAACCTAATTTTATAATAGTGTTGTTTTAGGTTATTGTTATATATATTGTTAGAAGGAACAATAAGATTATTATAAACTTTTAATATATTTTTTTTTACAATTAAGTGACAATATTACAGTAATAATTAAAATGTTCAGACTTCTTAACCATACGAAATGTTGGACGTAAAAGAGGACGCTCTACTCGTGCACCGACGTTTTATAATCTCGGTCAAGATGGCGTTCTAGACGTAATGTTGCCAACACGGCCATGTAGCACGGTGTCTGCCTCAGGTACCCAAAGAGTCTGGGTAGGATACTAAAAATGAAACAAGTACTGTTATAGATTTGATGCAAATGGTTAAGCAGTCTTGGGGAAATTAATACGATTGCACACTTGTTTCAACAGCGTATTTGCCACTTTCTGCACCTAAAGGGACTTTGCCACACTTAGGAGACCAGGTTTTAAACATCACGACCACTTGCACTTGAAGAGCATTTCACTCAAGCGTACCAAGTTGATCCAACAGATCCAACAGGGCAAACGTATGTATCAGTGTATGAACAATGTGCAACACTAATATTGACGTAAACAGTTAGAATCTCATCCATGTTTGCTTATTAGATGTAGGCAATTAATCTTAAACAAATTTATAGACAAATATAAATTTATGCATGTACCTAAGTACAGCTATCTCAACAGTATGAAGGAAATCAGTTTAGATACCTTGCCAACATAAGTTATTTTTATTTCATACTCCAATTTTCAATATTTATCCATGGCTTTATATTCTCTACAAAAGCAACTCCATTATACATTTTTGATCTCCTCTGGCTACCTCGTAGATCTGAGATTCAATATATATCTTTGCCCAGTACCTCGATGACTTGAAATGGATGTTTGAATATCGGTAAGAGCTTTATACTGTCAAGCTCCAATTTGAATTTTATCAAATCTTTTCTTTTGATCTTCTCTGCACCGGCTTTTGATCCACCTCTTCATGCAATTTTGACACGTCTATTAATGCTTCGCTATCAATTTCATCCGGGCGAGACTTTCATCTGAATCTGTACGTAACCTATACCCAAACATTACATCACTAGGGACAGCTTTAGTAGTTTTATGCATTGTACTATTTAGCCCCTGTTGCAAAGCTTTTATGCATTGATCCCACTTATCATCGGTGGTATCAGCACCCATAGTTCTTAAGGCCTCTAAAATGGCACGAGGTACGCCTGTAGCTATAATATGTAACCGAATGTTTTTGATTATACAATATTGAGTAAATTTACTAGAAGTGAAACAAGATCCCGCGTCACTAATTATTCTTCGAGAATGCCCTAATGTTTTAGATATACATTCTAATTCTTTAATGACTCCATTTGCGTTAGTTTTGCGCACTGCTGGTATAAATACAAACTTCGTGAATGAATCTACTATTAGCAACAAATATCTATTTTTGCCTTTAGTTGTTACAAAGGGACCCCAGTGATCCAGGTGGAGGGTGTGAAAGGGTTGTGCATATTTAGGTAGGGGACATAGTTGTCCTTCTTTCGGACATCATTTTTTTTACAATATATACAATTTGAGCCTTTTTACCGGCAGCATTACTTAAACAGATATATCATCTCTTTTGTACCACTAAATATCCTTATACTTCGCTCCAATCCATGACATTCGCTCACACCTATCTCCTCGAAACGAGGCAGAATCTCGAAAGAGGCATATACTCCAGGTATGAAAGTTCATTCAAAACCATTTCTTAACTGTAATAAATGGTGTCTTTATCTTAATACCTTACATTAGTATACAGAGTCAACAAAAGGTGTGCTCAATTTTGGGAGCGGTATCTGAACCGATACAAAAATATACACACTTCTATGTAACATCCTTAGCACATATAATTATATTATTTCAACAATAAACAGAACAGTTTCGAGAGAAAAAAATAATCGCCATGTTGTTATCAAACCTAAACGTCAATCGTCAGTAACTAAAACAAAAACATTGTATTAAAATCGATATTCATTTGCTAATGTTTCAAAAAGAAGTAGATTTTTACTCTCAACTATTTTCTTTAGTACCTTCTTTAAACTCCTGTTTAAGCCCCCCACCCCAACCCTTAAAGGCGGGGAAAACTTACGACTCGTTACGTTATTTCATAAAAATGTACTATACTACCTCAAGCAAATTATTGAAAACTGCCATATTTAATTAATATTTCAAAATTGTTGCTTATCTTTCCGTATAAAATAATATTAAAATTATCAACAATTGACAGTAATAAAAACTCGAACGAAAAATATCAAAGTATGATATGCTTTGTTGTCGTATTATTGGAAAAGTTAATCATAATGACACAGTAGGAAAAATTTTAATATATTAGTTTGCCTTCGTTACGAATACTACTCTTCATAAATCTCATAAATACGTAAGTTATTTTTAAATGCACTAAAAAGCCGGTAGTTACTTTTTTTTTGTATTAACCTTGAGGGGATGGAAACGGTTGGAAGCGGACTGGAAGCAGGTGAAGGGAAAGAGAAGAATGAGTTTGAGTCTTTGTAAACCTCACTCAAGTGGAATGCAATGCAAGTGTTACTTAGCAACAGCTTTCCTTTGATCCCGTGGTTTTACTACGGTCGAGCTAGAATATATTAACGTGTCTAAGAATGGTTGTTCCACATCAGTAGACTTCAACGCATTCGTTCAACGCTTTTCTTTTTCTTTTAAGCTTCATAAACTGAAAATAATATATCACTAACAATTTCAAGCAGTTTTATCGGCGGCAATAGCCACATCTCCACTCCAAAGGGTCATTTGAAGAGTATTTTTTTATTGTTTGTATCATTCGTCAGTTAATATTTTCGTCAGTTGATATTTCCAGACACAAGCACGTCTAAATAAACTAACAATAACTTTTACAGCTAAATTATATTCGTATAAAAATATTATATTCAAAAAAAAGATGCGTAATTTATTTAGAGTTTTGATTTTATGACACTTTCACCTATAAATAGTATTACTTTTACATATTTTATGAAATTAAAAAGAATATTCATTCAAATGGATTGGAATATTTATCATAAGAAGCACTACCTACTATAATATTTTAATATCTAAGATGGATGGCTTGCATATGTTTCTGATAAAATATATACCAATAGCCATAATCGTTTTACCCTCACCCATAATTCACAGGTGGTTCTAAAACATGTTGTAATATCCAAATGATAAATCTTCGTTATTTTTCATGTCGATTCCTTCGTACATTTCTTGAGTCATTTTGACGGTGACGTATTGAGCGATATATTTCTAACACCCTGTGTAAGGAGCGTTAATCAAATATACAGGTTGTCCTTAAAGTTATTGCATTATATTATTAATGTTGTTCACGTCATCTTGTTTTGCGAAACAAAAATGTATTTTTTAAATTTTTTATAATTATACATATTAAAAATACCATAGTTGTAAAGGACAGCGTGTCATAATTATAGCTAATATTTAATTATAACGTCTACATACATATATACATATACACCATATCCTGGAAGGGATAAGCAGGGGCGTTTCCATAATAATAGCCGAGCCTATTGTCGTCATACGCATTTCATGACTTTGTATATATTATCTAATAGACAACAGTATGATACGAAATCCACGGGAAGAGTTGAGTTCTACTCCACTGAAAACAGCAAGTCTACAGATTCTATTCATATGTACAATGCCTACACTATGCCGCTAACTCAAAGCAGCTACTTTCGAATTAAAATCCCAAACTTTACTCAAAAGGTATCTTCTACAATATAACATGATTTTACATAATTTCAAAATTACCTCGTCTAACTTATCAAAGACCAATTTCATATCACTTCAAAGGGATTCACGGAGATTGTTTCATCATTAGAAATCTGACGGAGATAGGAGATAATATGCGTGCCAATTTCATGTATATGATATATAATAATTACATTACGTTATCAGCCAGAATGACTAGTCGGCAGTAATTATTTAGAAGTCGGTTCGTTTACATGAACTATTATAACCTTTGTGGTATTTGTTGACTTCCAGATAAACACTTTTTGCACTATATATACACATAAGGTCGCCTTTTTCCCTTCGGGTTAGGCAAAGACAAAAGAGCTCAAGCCATACGTAAGCCTCTTGCTTCAAAGCACGTAAACAGAAAGTAATAGCGGCCAAACGTGTCGCCTCTTGAATATTTTGCTCCCAGGATGTAAACAAAAGCCATCAGAATATATAACTGCCAACCTGACAGAAGGGCCATGCTGACGTTAAAAGTATTAAATATTACAAAACCCGACAGCATTCGATTAAATTGTTATACTCTAAGTCACTACCAATATTAAGACTATACAAATGGTACATAACGTGTTCATTATCATAAATGAGTATAGATTCTAAGGCGTGGCAAAGAAACACCAGACTTACATACACTATATTCAAAAATATTAAAAAGTAAGTCTTCTCATCCTTTGTAAAACTGTTTTCATCGGTTAAAACCCCTGGAGAGCCAGATAAAGTAATAAAATACGTAATTTATTGTGTAGAAATATATTAATACACTTTCAGTCATTTCATAATATATGAAAAAGCATACGGAAACCATTTCGAGTTTGAATGTATGTTGTTTTTTTATCTCGCGAACTTGTTTTTATTGCACATCGTAAAAGAATCTCTCTGAGCGTATGATAAAAACGCAGTTGCCATAGAGTAGTACGTAGATGTGATCATTTTTGTTAACTTGCACAGTTAGCTCATTAAATACATATGTAAAATACATACATTAAATACATATGTTATCATTTCAGACATTTTAAAGTATCATTATTCTATTGGTTGTATTGTTTTTATTGTCTTTATGTAAAACAATTTTCAAGAATGCAGGGTGCTTCAGCTTTTTTTACGTTTACGTTATATTAAAATGAGATATCGAAATGGTAGAGATACATACATATCCTTAGTGTTATATATGTCATACAATTAGTGCGTAGTTAGAACAAGAAGTATATTGGCTGAAGTATATCTTCTGACAGTTCATTATTGCATTTCAAGAATTGTATGTGCAGTGTCCGCCTTTAAGCGTGATGAGGGAGGGTAAAAAGATTTGAAGAAATAAAACTTGGTATTGTTTGACAACCGGTATTCTGTGATTCGAATTAAATAAGCCCTTTCATGCCTTATTTTCATGTGGAAACACCCACGGCTCATCACCTCACCGGAGCTAAGGGTGAGATAGTATGTCGGACTCGAACCGACTAAAACCACACCGTGTTCCGTCACAGTGGCTATATCGCAGCAAGCCCTTTCGTGCATAACCAAGGCTCTCCCACGATCAAAGTATTTAAATGTATATCTATAATATGTTAAGTATTTACAGGTAGTACTCCATATTTTACATAATTACAATGAATGTGTTATTTATATAATATTACTACACTGGTACTGATAGTAGCTAACCATATATGTATAAAAGTAAAAAAAATGCACTCCGGGAGTGCCACTAGAAGTGAAAACTTAATTTTGGCACGTTAGACATTTTTTAGATGGGTATTAGGGTTATTGGGTTACTGGGTAATGAATTGTATTTTATTTATGAATTATATTTTATTAATTATTAGAAACTTTAAAATACATTTTATATTCTTTTATGAATCATCGTTAACAATTTCGACAACTCTTGTATCATCATTATTATCATTAAAATTATTACAATCTAAAATAGAAACTATAGGTTCATGGTAACTAAAATAGGAAATAAACAATTTTGATTAGAAGTTATTTAAATATCTCGTGAATACCGCATCAATTGTACTTTTATATTTCGTTGTGCTAATATTGCGTTGATTGGACATATGCGTCTCGTAACGGTGTCTCGAGTCCATAGATTTAAAAGAAGTTTTCACTTAAAAAAAAACAGCATAGTTCAATGCTATCTGGTATGTCGTGAATACATGAAAGATATTATAAAACCAGTCGATGATTAATCGATTTCAAATTTTAATATGTAATTATCTCAACTAGCCCTTAAATCTCATGTACACAACATGTAAAATCTGTGCAAAATATCTTATTCAAAAAAGAACTAGCTAAACATGGACTCAATTCTTTAATATATGACAAAATATTTGGTTTAATAGTATCTTAAGAGTACATAAGTGTATGTCTCTTATCATCTAACAAACCGTCTGTTTATTTATCACTGTAACTATGTTATACTAGCGGATACCCAACGTGTGCAACTACGCTCAAAACAGAAATGTGCCTAATGCATTGTTTTAGTGGTCTAAAACCATCTTCGCATTATTGCCTTTCTAATGAAACCTATTTGGGGCACATTGGTTGGATGGTTTCGAAGTCTATAATGGACATAGGTAGAAATATTTTTTTGATATATATATATATATATACATATATATATATTAATAAATATATATTAATTAATAACAAATATTACACTAATCTTTGCCGACAGTGACAGATTATAATCGCATTTAAAACTGTCCAACGTGATATTATCTAAAGTGAAACGGTGTATTACATTTTCCAGAACGAAATGATGTTATGAACAAATAATACATTTATTAAATTCAAATGAATTCAAACTCCATTTCTAATTTACCACATCAATGCCTCGTAGAGAGCCTGTCACATTGGTATAAAACATCTGCCTAGTACTCTGTGCCCCCAATGACGTCACTTCATGCATTTTAATGAATACAGAACATGGCCCGTATGCAAACGCCTGAATACGTTGCCCTACTGTTTTGCATGGTGCAAAGTTTTTTTTTTTTATTTTGACTGTGTTTTTGGCTCGGAACACTATTTGTTCCTCGGACGGATTCAAGTGACTTGAGTCTACATAATGAAGTTGAAATAGTTTATTTCCAAACCATTTTTACAAACTACTGAGGGATTCTATCTATTTTTGTATCTGTATCATCTTTATCGCAACTAATCACTGTTGACTAGATTAGAATTTTATTTTTTTCATTATTAATAAAATGTAAATAACAATTAAAAGACGCATTGTCATGTCACTGAAGGTGTATGCATATTTCAAACGCAACGGCGATACATTTAATGTGCAAAATTTTACCCGAACAAACAAACATTGCAATTGCTGTATGTGTTGTGGATACCTACATTCTCTATTACTCTATTCATACACGACAAGACAATACGTATTCTTAAAAATAGAGGTCACTAAGGAAAATGAAATTGCATTTTTCTAGAACATTCAAAGTTATATGATACCCACGGGATAAATGAAACAACTACTCTTTGTGTGTGTAAGTGTTGCCAGTTAAAATATTTTACTATTTTCACATATTTATGTACTTTTGGTACAAAACTTGCACTTAGATGACTGTAACTAAGTAATTTCTAGATACTTCTCGCTCTCAGTTCTATTGCTATAAAATAAATTTCCTACCTTGGATTCAGGTAGTATAAAGCGTGGCCAGTAAGCCTTTGTTTTACTCGTTCTTTACTAAACTGCTTCTGGGATGAGATTATATTAATACTTCTTTGTTACTGTTGACTTCCAAAAGGTAGTGGCAAAAAGTATGTCACAAAATAATTCTGCTGTTTTTTATTTCATCAAAATGTCGACAGTGAAGTTTAGGAACCGCGAAAAGATGTAACGTCACAGTAACAAAACTAATATATGATGAGTTTATCGCAGTCAAATCACACTCCTAACAAAAAAAAAATATATATAACTAAAAAGATTTTCTTCTCAAACCGCAGTGAGGTTTAGTATATTATTTAAAGAACACTTTTGGTAACTTTTTAGGTATTATTTTAATATATTTGTTCGGAAGTCAACGTTTCCATTCGGATTATAGCACTTCCCTTGTTAGAGGTTGTCAGGTGTAGCTAATGAAGACCTCAGAGATAAGCTGCCAAGTGAAACAGTATCGGAAAATGTTGGTCGTATTTGCCTTTTTAGTGTGTGATAATAAGCTCTGAGACATAGAGGCTTTTTTTTTTACTTTGTATTTTAGGCTATACAGTCATTTAGCTAGATAGGTCCTTTGCTTTTATAATATTGAACTAGCAAGTAGCGATGCCCTTTGTTTGATGCATACGTCTCAATAACTTTTGGCAGGTCTATGCCATAAAAGTTGTACCAATAACGGCTTTTCAAAATTTTGAACGGTTAAATGAAATTCTATATACGCTCATCGAACCGGGCTGGTCCGATTGGACTCATATCAGGGCCTTACAGAAAACTGGTTGTTAAGCAATGCTCTCGCTAGTGTCTCCTTTCCCAACTACTTCAATGTCATCTTTTTCTTAAAAGTGGGCTCCGCACTTGCGAGCCTTGAGTTGCAGGTGTCCATGGGCGGAGGTGGTCACTTACCATCAGGTTAATTGAGCCAAAAATAAAAGACAAGGTTTTACGAAAATTATTCTTATTAGTTATGTAGATTTTAAATCAATCTCAATCAATTTACGGCATGTTCTATTTTGTGTCTATAAAGAAAAGTATAACAAAAATAACGGTTCATTGAATAAAAAATGCTACATTTTCAGCCTTTATCAAGCCTCCAAAGCCTTCTCAATCCCACTATCTATATTCAACAGTATCTTGTTTGTTTGCAGATGCGTTGGTTGTCTCCAGCACACATGACTTAGTCGATGTTGACGCCGCGGGTGTAAAATATTCACTTCAGTAAGTAGCAATTTTAACCTTATCTTAATGTCTAAAAGTTTCATTTCATCCTGATATTTTCAAAGACTTTAACTGTAGGTTAACCGTTTTCTATGTAAGAATAGTTTAATACAATTTCAACTTTAACTTTTGTTCTTACGGTTGACTTTTGCCTGGCTTGAAAAAATGGACCTTGGTTTTCTGTCGAGGTAACCAAATTCAATATTGGACTTAGAGCTAACAGGATATGTTTCATTTTACATTGGTTTTCGTAGAAGTAGTTTTATTATTATAATGCGAATGTTAAGTGAAATAAAAAGTAATGTGGTATCATATCAACGATTGTGTATGAATTTTAAAAGCGTATATTTTTAAATGATGGCTCTAAAATATATGTAGCAAATGTGGTATTAATATATAGAGGAAAATCGGAATAAAACATACATATATCTTTATATATATAATTCTACCGTACCTGTGTATGTCACTGAACTCCTAAACGGTTGAACCGATTTGAATGAATTTTTATGTATGCGTTTGGGTGGCGCCCTGGATGGTTTAGATTCACAAATCAGCCCGGCAGATGGCACTGCAGTCGATATCTAGGTTATTTATCTATACTGCAACTTCTGGACAACGTCTGTCGGGTCCACTACAGTATATATATGTATGGTATGGGCTGCTAATAGTTATTATAAGGCAGTTCTGTGGGATATACATATATATAATCTTGTTCTCCTTTAAAAGTAGTACACCCATGCATGCATGCGCTCCCGCCCCTAAAGGGTAGGCAGAAGTTTATTAAACAACCACATTTTGCCAATTAGAATTTGGTCCCACTAACGTAATAGGGGGCAAGCCTATTGCCGTCAACCGGGCACTGTATACATACTGTCTGATATATAACTATCCATTCTCTAAGTCGGCTTTTACGACACCACCGGGAAGACATTGATCCCTATTCTACTTCATCATGAACCATATGGCACGTAGTTCCAGTTCTAAGTAGTAGTCAGCTATTAATTAAAAATATGTAAATATACATATATATATATATATTGTTTATTCACGCAAGTTGTGTAATGATACGATTACCTATTGAGCTTGAGGAGCATTAAAGTGAATGATATACAGCATTTTTTTTTTCTTTTGTCTTAAATAAAAATAAATCCATATGTATCTGAATCTAAACCTGTTCACCGGTTAAGAGCTTCGGTGTCACAGATAGATACACACACATAGCGGTCAAACTTATAGCACCCTTCTTTTGTAGTCGGGGCTTAAAAAGAATCATTCAAATTGAATGTGCGTATAGCACAGTGGTTTAAGTGGTCACTTCGCCACTACGCTGGTGCACCGAGTCTTGTGGGATTGATCCACACACAGGAACCACTTTGTGTAATCCTCAAATGGCTATGCTGAATATGGGTGTTCTTTGTGTATTTGAATGTTTGTAAAGTCCCTCGCGGTACAGTAATTAATCCTAGTGTAGGAGTAACTGACCCACAGTTTTAAGATAAGCGCGTATAAAAAATAAACCAAGGCATTCCTCAGCGTTATAATTTGCTTATAGATTGGATATGATTATAGGCATAAATAAATCCAAAAGCAATGTTTTAAATGGTTTCATTTTTCCGGGTATTAAAATCTCTATTGTTATGTTGATGTGCATTTCCAATTATTAATGGAAGTGGTAGTGAGCAGTATTAATTGCAGCTAAGGAAGTATTGATTCCTTAAGTGTACAAAAGTGTATAATATGTACAACAGTAGACGGTGGTTTAAAAATTCAACTGTAAATACATGTAAAAAAGTATATTACAATATATGTTCTAAGTGATGAATATATGTTATATCTATCGTCGCGAGTATAAAACTCGCGACCTCTGGCTCTGCTGTCAGGTTTACTAACCACTAGACTACAATAATTTTTATTTTATTTATTTTTAATTTTACCGTTTCGTAAACCATAATGGGTAACAGTATTCCTAAGTTTAGAACTTCAATGTAAACAAAAAAAGGAAGCTAGAAAAGAACTGCCTTATTTGCAAATGAAGAAACCGTTCACCCAAATACGTTTGAGAGTAATCCCAGAGATAACGCGGCGACAACGCTGTCTGAATATAGCCTTTTCTAAATCCCTACACTTAGTCTAGGGCAAAAACACTTTTAGAAAAGAAATAAGACTTCGTGTGATAAAAAAAATATTTAGGAAACAAAGGAAAATAAATTACATAATACATTATGTCTATAACAGTTCCGACACTTATAAATTGATAATTTAAAAACACATTGCCAACACCTTTTTCTATCTTGCTCCACAACCGATGTCTTTCTATGCCCAGATGAACAGATTTGCCTTGTGTGTATTTATTAGAAGTGAAAAGAAATATAATGGGACAGTTTGTACCGTTTGCAATGCAGTAAGACAGTTAAAGTTCTTAAATTATATACGAAATATCCAAAAAGATGCTACAGGGATCTAGTATACATCTCTTTCAGTCATGAAGCGGAAAGCCTGTATTTAGAAAGTTTTGTTTTGTTAGCCAACGATATAAAATAAAACATAAAAAAATTGATTATTTATAGATAAGTTTGGTTAGTTTGGCAATTCGACTGTTAGGCGATCTCTTCCTTTCATAAAAAGGAATAAAGTTGTCAGTACTTATAGTCACAAATAGCCTGTAAGTTTAATCGTCATTGACCCTGACTGCTGAGCCGGAGGACAAAAACCTGGTTAATTCACAAATTCTTGTCCCGCGTCTGGGCATTAGTTGTGTACGGTTCGTTTTTCTTTTTATGAATAAAAATACCTATATGCTAAATCCCGTTTTTTCATAAGACATATTGTAAAAAATGGAAAAAGATCCCTGTCTACTTCTAAACAAACAGCGAGGACTCACAATGTTTGAGCTAGGTAAATCCTATTACGTCAGCCTTGAGAACTTTCTCCAATAGACTTTTAGCTTCTTCAGTCGTGTGGAAAAGTGCTAGTCTTTAAAATTGCTTTTATTCTATGAAACCGCTTTTATACTTGAGCTTACTGGTTTGAGTTATTTACGACTTTGACTTACGTTATTTTCATAAGACTTATGTTCACACATTAAACTGTTGTAAATATCACACTAAATGTAAACTTTAGCTTAATTAAAGGGATTTTAGAGAACGACAGTTACGTGAGACTACATTGGCTTCACGTTACTTGCAGTGTTTTAAAATATCCATTATAATCTTTATATCTATATATATTTCTACTGTACGTGTGTATGTCACTGAACTCCTCCTAAACGCCTGTACCGATTTCAATTTTTTTTTTGTATGCGTTTGGGTTTGGGATAGTTTAGATTCACAAATCATCCCGGCAGCCGGTGCTGCAGTCGGTATCTAGGTTATTTATCTATACTGCAACTTCAGGACAACGTCTGTCTGGTCCGCTAGTATTACCATAAATATACATCATACGCATATCTGCGATGGGGTATGCAGACACGTATTAAAAGCCCACATCACAAGACTTTTTCTCATTAAATTGTTAAACTGTAAGTCGATTGCAAAAGAAAGTGATGACAGAACGGTGGGAAAAGGATTTTGCTATTATATAAATGAATCTAGGAGTAAAAGTAACAGCTGGTTCATATATAATTTGTACCTTCTAATATTACTTGTGCCAAAATTTATAGAACACCGAAACTCATAGAAAACAAAATAATCGAAGGGTGAGAAAGATAGAAACACTTACGCCCGCATTCTTGCTTGGGTAAGTAGAGGTCAATTATAATGTAGTCCCGTTTACGTGATAGGGGCAAGCCTATTGACACCTTCCTAGCACTTTTGTTAATTATATCAGAAAGTTGGGAGTATAATGACACGAAAGGGAGGATTGAAAAGGAGGGAAATGGAAATATACAGATGGGTTGGGAGAGTATAAGCAATAGCTCGAGTAAATCAGGGTCTATAACTCTGGTAAATCTGGAAGCCATGAAGGCCGAGCTCTCTATCGTAGAGAGAATCTTTAAAAATATTAAGATTGCTATACAACTATTTATGACCGATACAAAGAGATAAGAAGCAGATTTAGCTGCGATGTTTGTGCAGGACACAGCCGTAAATAAATTAATAAAGTAGTTAGAACTTCGGTACACCGGGTGTAATAATAATTTGGAGTCGAGACAATAAAGCATTCCCAAACAGACTAGGGTTCATGAATATTTGTATTGGCGAACACAACGTACGGCTCAACGTGTTACAAAGGATTTCGCTATGTAAACAGAGGCATGGCTTGGCTTTGAGATATCGATTGGTAATCTTGTTAAAACTGATCTTTGTAGCAACTGTTACTAACCAGAAGAATATCGTTAAGACTAATGAGATGTCAAAACACTTTAAAGTAATCAGCTGCATAATAATTTTTCAAAGTATAATTACGGCTTACTAATGAGTCATTTATTAGAAGTATTTTCATTGAATCTGCTGAAGGTTCGAGCGAGCATCCACTTGAAAATTTCGGTGCCTAAATAGTAACGCTATTTAACCGAACTTGAATTGAGTTTATTGGTATTCTGTCTATTTCCTACAATTACTATGTTCCTGTTTAACCTCCGATTTTAAAAAAATATACTTTTTTTTTTTAATATAAACTGAGTTTCTCAGCGGAGTAGAATAAGGCAACCCCATTTCTACCCGAGAGTTTCGTAAAAGGCAACTAAGAGATTGACAGTTAATAACTCATCAACCCTTTTTTTTGTCTTTTTCTTTTTTTTTATGTGGTTGAGTCCTCATGGACTATCCTCCGCTGGGTTTCGCCGCTAAAACTACCACGGTGTTCCTTCCTCGCACCTGCTGCCGAGGGCCGACTGTGCCTACAAAATAAACTTCAATAGGGTTGCCTATTATTAAACACATCATGGTGATGGTAATAAACTCAGAGTGTGTATCTGTGTGTTTGTATCTCGCATTAAAGTTCCTTAAGAGACTGATTTAGATTTAATTACAATGATAATAATTCTAAAATGACTTTTATTTTGTTTACAGACTGCTGAACCGAAAATCAATTCAAGAAGGTAGGTTTAACCTTAATTAATCTTTCCTCATCAAATACTCATAGCTAAAACTCTTATACTCCATCATCGACAACACCATTGATCTATGAAAATTTCTATAGAGACACTAACCAATACTTTCTTTTATTTATTTTTTCCTATTAGCAGCAACTATCGCCAGATGATGAACCACCTTTCTACATCACTGACGGCCAGTCAGTATAGTGTTGGTACAGTGATATTTTTAAAATGGTAAAGCCATGGTTAGGCCCTAACGGGCCGGCTGGATCTGTGCGATACCAAGACCTCACAGAAATCTGGTTGTAAAGCAAATGCTTTTCCCGAGGCTTAACTCCTCTTCTCCTTTATCCTTTCCCCTATCCCCTCTTTCCCATCTCCTCATCCCCTCTCTCTTCTTTCCTCTACCCGCATCACCCTCAGGTGTCCATTTACGGCGATTGTCACTTACTATCAGGTTCGTCTGTCCCCTAACAGTATAAAAACTATCCTGATTGCTGAGCTAGAGGTCGTGGGGATTTCCCACACGGGTATAAAATTTGTGTGACCCACAAATTGCTGTCCCGAGTCTAAGTGTTCTTTGTGTCCATTGTTTCTTTGTTTGGGAATGGTTTTCAAGAAAAAAAATTGCTAGAAAATGACTTTTTCAAAGCATTATTCCTAAAATATACAGCAACGAGGGACTTATTAAGAACAAATGTTTTGATGCGGTTATCAATCCTCTTACAAAGTTCTTTAAAACTTGCGGTTATTTGTAGCTTAAAAACAGGACTAGCGCTAGAATTACGTTAAGGTTTGCCAAAAACTTCTTGAGGTTTTCTTCTAGAAAGTTTTTTTTTGTGTAAGTCGCTTGGTAACCACATAGGTATTAGTTAAGGACATATGTAGTCTTACTCACGATGTGAAGTATCTAACCAACGTCGATTACAAGCTCCAGACTTTTAGTCTATGCCAGTAGGATGCTTTACTCCCTGCTAACATCCCTATAAATATTAGGTAGAGTGCTCGGACCTCCCAACTACAGCCAGTGCGAGTTACAGATATGTAATCCCGCCATCTTGTTCATAAGCATATCCCTTTTTTTTCTAATGTGCGGAAATTCTCATGGACTATCTTCAACTGTTGTCATGGGAAAATAGGTGTGCTGGACCACGGTGTTCCTTCCTCGCACTTGCCGTCAAGGGCCGCGGAAATACGAGATTATTCTGCAACGGTTTTGAAGGGGAAAAAGATGATAAGAAATATCCCTAAGTTTGCCCTGCGTACCCTCGTTCGATATTCCTCCAATTTTCTAGTCTATAATTGCTAGAGAGCCAGGATGATGCGTACAGGCTTTCCCTATTATGTTGATTTTATAAACAGTTCCTTAAAAACGGTGTACACATTATTTTAATATTAGCTTTCGCCCGCAGGTTCGCCCTAGTGGTATGCTGTAAATAAAAAATACCAAATTTAATCATGATTGATTTGGCCGTGATAAAAAAAAATTCGAATAAATAATAATAATGATGTTACTTTAGTTTAGATTACTGCTATTACTACTACTACAGAGGCCGTAGTAGTTATATATCAGTAGTATGCTGTTGTTGATATAATAATATCAACAACAGTATATTTTTAAAATAAAGTTTGTTTTCTAGGAACTTTTCTAGCAAAGACGGGTCATAAAAGTTCTATTACGTTGTCAGATCAAACTTTTACAGTTAAACTAAGAATGAAGTTTAAGCCGTTTAACTGCGATGTAAAGAAGATTTTTCATAACTAAATATAATAAAATAAAAAATATTTTTAACTTTCATGATAGTATGCATATGCGGGAGTCAGAACTACACAACTGGATTAAAAAATATAAAACAATGAAACAAAAGACTCCTTCAAGAAATAACCCTTTAAATTAAACAAAAAAAAGAACGAAAGTTATGTCAAAAACTTAACATACAGTAAAATGTTACGTCCTTATTGTATATATAACTTCATTAATAAATAAATCAAGTATATTTTGAAGTTTTCAGATCTTTTATTCAACCATGATTTACTTTTTTTATCAGTAAAACGTAAAAGCCTTTTGCATTAAGAGATCAACATAAAACTTGAACATTTCTCCCCTTGATTTACCTTTAAGTCCGTATTTGCATTTTCTACGTCTCAGAGTGAAGACGGTTTTTGAACTGCATAAATCTAGTAAGATCCAGTAAGATCCGGGTTTTGATAGTCGTTACCAAGCGAATAATAAGGACTACAGTTTACAGTGTTTGGGCGAACTTTGCGATTATGAGTTATTATTTTTGATGAATATATGTATATACATATATATATATATATATATATGTCAGTTTTATGAAAGTGGCAAAGTGGATGTATTATGTAAAACTTTGTATTTCTAAGTACTAAAATTTATGTAACGTGTATGAATTTGATAATTTACAATATACAATACTTCTAGTGTTGGAAGTAGGTACTGTTTCTGTTACAATTTACTATCATTTAGAGCGTATATTATCAGGTATGTCAGACTATAGTAGTATTAAGATAAAGAGCACCTAGCCTAAACGGAATTTGCTAGAAATTCAAATTTATGTTCTAAAGCGTAAGGCTTAAAACGCTCTTGACAGATTTTCCCGAGCATAGCCGGCACCGGGCCAATCAGCGAAACCTAATCTTGCTAAGTTGGGATAAGCTTTATGATGTTATTCCTAACGGTTATTATGCAAACAAAACAAAACCTAAATGGACAGAATACAAATAGCTATTTATTTTGATGTAGTTTTTCTTGGAAAATAAAGGTAGATTTAATCCATTATGATATTTTAATAACTGAGTAATAAAAGACGCATGTGTGAGAAGATTTATAATGATATCTATTAACAAACTTGAAGGTTCTAAACTACACATCATGGTAGAGCCATACTTCGGCGCGAATGCCAAAAAACAAAAAAAAAAACGAATTGTGAATACTAACCTCCAAAGGAAGAGCCTCCAAAACCTCTGAGAGTGAAGTTTTGACAATATCTTTCCTTTTCAAAAAATGCAATAATGTAGATTAAATTTTTAATATCAGTTTTCTTTAAAGTAAGTTTCTTTTCAGTGGTAGAGCCATGCTTAGGTACGAATGGGCCGGCTCGACCGGTGCGATACCACGGCCTCACAGAAAAACGCTTGCGTTGCATTTCCCCGAATTGAGTGAGGTTTCCGAAGGCCCAATTCCCCCGCCCCCCTTTTCTCTCCCCTCATCTACTTTCTCCTTTTTTCCATCTGCTCATGCCTCCTCTCTTCTTTCCGCTCACTGCATCCCCTATCCCTCATCACCCTCAAAGGCGGGCAGCGCACTTGCGACTCTTGAGTTGCAAGTGTCCATGGACGGCGGTGTCACTTACCATCAGGTGACCCGTCTGTTCGTCTGTCCCCCTATGGTATAAAAAAAAAAACGTAAAGTACGCCAAAATGAAGCCGTTTGATACGCCTGTACCTACCCCTTCAGGGATATATGCGTGACTCTATGTATGCTTTATTTGAGACAAAAATGAAGCAGGGAATCTTTTTGCTTCTCACAACCGGCGGTAGACACCATCAGGGGACCCATCTGCTCGTTTGCATACTATCCCATAAAAAATATATATACCATTTTACACAGAGTGGCTTTATTTATTTTTTTATATTATTGGGGGGCAAACAAACAGACGGGTCACCTGATGGGAAGTGACAACTGCGGTCCATGGACACCTGCAACTAGAGTGTCTTAAGTATGCTGCCTGTATGGGTTGAGGGTATGCGGGGAGGAGTAAGAGACGGGGATGAGGAGATGGGAAAAAGGGAGGGAGGTCAGGGAAGAGGAATAAGGAGAGGGAAATTGGGCCTCCCGAAAACTCACTAATTTCGGGGAAATGCATCGCAAGTGTTGCTTCACAAGCGGTTTTCTGTGAGTCCGTGGTATCGCACCGGTCGAGCTGGCCCATTTGTGTCTAAGCATGGCTCTACCACGCAAATAGCTTAAAGTAATTCTTCCAGTCCTCTTTCAGATAAATTAGAATATTTTATAAACATATCAAGTAGGTTTTCAATTTGATTTTGATAATTTTTAAAGAAAAACGATTAACATGTGAAACACCAACTCACGTGTTTATTTTAGGTTATTAAATTGAAAAGATTTAAACTTAATTTAAATTCGAAACCTTCTTCCTCACTGCGTTCAACGGACTGTCAGACTAAATAAATTGACACCTGTCAAATTGTCCACGTTTATCCGCAATTTATTACGCCAAGTGTAATTTTAAGCATTAAACATTTAAATCATATTTATTGTTACCATTATAGTAATACTATTGTATTTCTATTTTCTTTGATGTTAAATATGAAGTTTACTTGTGGCCACAAACATATCATTTACTTATCATTATTATTTTAGCCATACATTGTCCACTGACATTACACATTACATAGACCCTCAATGAATTCAAAGAAAATCGGTAGAATGCATGAGTTTTAACTTCAGGTTTTCAAATTTATTTAAATACTTATTTGTTTTCTAAATATCAGTCAAGCTTAATAGATTTTTGTAATGCGTTAAACTACAAACAGATTTGTACAAAAAATACACAAGGAAGCAATGTGGTTGTACTATACAATAAATTCGAGGCTTTGTGCCGTTGTCTGCGGCCCAGATTTAGCGTAATCCCTCAGTTTTGGTTAATGGCTTTGCTGCACATATGAACGCTGTTTGAATAATATTATTTAATTTTTAAAAGTTGTATGTTTTTTGGATTCTATATGCACCCTAAAAATAGTAGTGAAAATATGTTTGTATTTTATTCACCAACTTCAAAAAAGGAGGAGATTCTATTAGACTGTACGTATCTTGTTTAAGTATGTACGTTAAGGGATTTCTCCGCCAATAGAAGATCTTAAAATATTTTTTTTTTTAAAGAGTAAATTGCTGCGGTGATACCATTGCTACCATATCTTGATGTGACCATAGAATGTCAAGGATATTACCAATAATCTTTTAAAGTATATTTACATATTTTTTAACCGGCCCTTAAACCGGCTGTTAAACAAGGCTTACATTATGTGACCGAGTGAGTGAGGTTACCGCAGGCCCTTTCCTACTCCTCTTTCCCCTACCCTAAAAGGCGGACAGCACTCTTGTATCTCTTGAGTTTCAGTAGTAGTACAGTAGAAGTCACTTACCATCCAGGTGACCCGTCTGTACGTTTGTCTTACAATTCCAATACTATAAAAAAAGGATGGTTAAAGCGTATTGAAGGCGGTATAAAACTGTTTATGATTATAATAATAACAATATTTATTTATTCTTTCTCTACAATGGTTACAATTTGACTTATACAGTTACTCCAAAAAGACAGATGTGAACGTAACAATTGTGAGAAACTGGTGCCTGAGGTAGGTTTTCTAAAACCTGTACAGGTCACCAGGCCTCCACCCGTTGCCAGCATTCAGATCATATAATATAGGTCTATTTCTAAGTAATTGTGCTAGAAGTATAAAGAACATCACACACAGACACAATCAATATAAATTACACTAAACCCAAGACAAGCATTGATAAGAGTGACATATAGTTAGGATTTTAGCGTAAATGTATGTGGTGTGTGAGGAAATGGAGTGAGTGTATCTGGAAGCCAGTGAGTGAACGTGAGTATGAGAATGAGTTTGAGTTAGGGTGTACGTATGTGAGTTTATAAGTTTATAAGGTGCACAGGGTTTATCAATATAGAGTCGCTTAGCAGTAGAGCAAACATAGGGATAGTTATAAATTACGTCAAGAGTTAAACTAGGTAAACAATAGTAATTTGCTATTTAGTAATAGTTAAGAGATCTTCGGTATCCTGATAGTTCAACGTTTTAAGATAACTAGTAATTGATATTTTACAACGAGATCGAGTGAAAGGGTATATGTTCAGAGCTAGGTTTTGTTTACTGTAAAGGTGAGCGCCAAGGAAACAAAAGAATTGCTGCGCATGTGAGGAGCGGAATCTTTCAGGTAGGCAGACCTTGTTTTTACGTCGCTTGTCTGTTATTAATTGTTTTAGTTTATGAAAGTCAATCATATGTGTGAATTTCTTAATTCTGCCATAAATTCTAACAGATTTTAATGTGTACTGACGTAAATATGTAATCAGTTATTCTAGCTATTTGTTATTTGGTTACCAGATGGAGAAAAGGTTTTCACCTTTAATTTTCTCCTCTCTCTTTAGAGTGTTCAGCCATTAACATCTAAATTATGACGTTTTAAGTATAGTGGTCACTAGTTTTAGTAGCTCTCCCCGTTTTGTTGCAAATTAAATAGAAATTTGACAAATTTATGTAAGGCAATTAATATGTTTTTCAGCATTTTTATGATATCAGGGATAGACGAACAGACGGGTCATCTGATGGTGAAGTGAAGTGACAACAACTGCCCATTAAAGCCTGCAATCATTTTTTTTTTTCTGAGAATTACAACTCTCGTACTAGGATTATTCCTGTATTGCTGGATACTAACATTGAAATAATGGAGACAAATAAACACCCAAGCTCAGAACAATAATTTAAGGATTACACAAAGTGTTATCCCGTGTGGGGATCTGACCCTCTCCACTCTTCTCCTCTCCTCTCACCACTGGGCGCCGAAGCCTAGTGGCGAGGTGACCACTTAAACCATTGCGCCATCCATCGCACTCACCTTTCAGGGTAATGAGGGGAGAGAAAAAGAGACGTGCAAGAGGGGGGAAGAGGAGACGGGGAGTTTCTCTTCCTTTATCACTCACATAATAATATAATGCAAACATTGTTTGTTTACCGGATTTATTCAAGGCCGCGGTATGACTGCGGTCAAGCCGGCCCAGTCGCACCTTAGCATGGTTCTCCCACGGTTCAGCGGCCTGATTTTGTTTTTGTTCCCAAATATGGTTACAAATTTGAACTGAATATTTAAAAAACGTTTATATAGGGTTCTAAATCACTATAAGCCTTTAATTCAACTTTTAACCATTCTTTATTAGAATACATCGTTAAACTTAGCTGTTACCAAACATACTTTGAGAATTCAAAGCCCTATTTTCTAGTCCATTATGAAGGTAAACAAAGTTAATAAATATTCCAACAAGCTTTGTGCACGGCTCCAGGAAGCTAAGATGACCTATAAACAGGCTGTCATAAAAGTTGTCTTTTATTTGAGAAACGGGAAAGTTTTTACATATGTAGGTTAGTCTTACGAACAGTCAAGATTTATGTTGTGGAATATGTTTTTCTTTTATAATATAGGGGGACAGACGAACAGACGGGTCATCTGATGGTAAGTGACAACCCCTGTCCGTGGATACCTGCAACTGAAGAGTTGTAAGGGCTGCCCGCCTTTGAGTGTGATAAGGGATGAGGAATGCAGGGAGTGGAAAGAAAAGAGGGGGGGTAAGGAGATGGGGATGAGGGGAGAAGAAAGAGGAGAGGGGGAGTTGGGCCTCACTCTTTTTGGGGAAATGCAACTCAAGCGTTACTTCACAACCGGTTTTCTGTGAGGCCGTGGTATCACACCGGTCGAGCCGGCCCATTGCCTAAGCATGGCTCTACCACAACATCTTTTTCTAGATCTTTAGGTTTTTGTTGTATTTCCCTGCCTACAAGGAATAAATAGCAAAGAACTGATTCAGTCTTAAATGTATGAATAACATATGAAAATACTGATAAATTCTACTTTTACGTATTCTTTGAAAAAATCACTCTCTTACGTAGGTGAGCAATTAATGTCATGTTATGTATGACGTGCAATTCATGTCGTGTTATGAAGAAACTGAACATCTACTCTCTGTGTCCTTATAACTAGCTAGTGTACTTTATCCACCACAGACACCCACTACCTACTTATCACACCTTACCTAACATCCCCACACTACACCACTCACCACCACTTTTTTTATATCACACCGTACAACTAATTTTAAACAATATATATTTACATATATGTACATGTACTCATGCTAAAGGAGGAAGGAAAGTAAAGGGAATGCTGATACAGATGGATTGGGGGATATAGCAGGCTGGTACCGGGAAGTCCAAGTCCTCTAACTCGAAGTCTTCAGTTATGAAAAAGTTCGCCTTTAATACACCGCTGCCTCTCCCTATGGTGATACAGGCGTAAGTGAATGAGTGTATGGAATATACTAGACCGTATTAATATATATTTCAGGGCTTTTAGAAATAAGTTGAATGCGTTACCATCCAAATAATTTGAATTTTAAATTCTTGTGTAATTAACCTACATTTTGTTCAATTCTAAATTTAAAAGTAAAATAAATTTTAAGTTCTTAGCACAGATTCGATTTTGTTAATCCTTATTACGACTACTATCAATTAGGTTATAATCCCAGCTACATGTAGGCCGGAATTAGGCAAATGCAATCGGATTTAGCGTCCAAATCTGTACAGTGCAGCTGTGCAGGTGTGTTCAGGAAATTAATGTTTGCATTGAATTATATTATATACAAATATAGTTTTTCGTATGTTCATTTTACTAGAGAAAATCTTGTTTGCCCGGGTGACGTGCAATACTTTTAATTGATAATGTCGGGATGATTTTCCTATAATGAAATAAAAGATTTTTATGCGGTATACTCATAAAAGGTTATATTAAAACTACGACTACGGTACGATATAAATGGTGTATGAATTACCAAAAGTTTGCCAATTAGAATTCAATCGGTGTAAGCTTATTACCGACAACCGGGCTCTCTATGTCTGTATACATACTGTCTACCTGTCAATAGATGACAGCCTGACTAGGGGCATTCACCTTTTGCGACACAACCAGGAAGAGGTGGGGTTACCTTATTTTAATCCACCGTGAACCACTCGGTTATAATTTATGTAAAGTTTAGTTTTTTGAGAGACTTTTGTTTTAGTTTGAGTTAGTTTAAAGTTTAATTTGAGTGTCTACTGGCAGTTTACACGACATTTATGCCAAAAGCTCATTTTTTTTAATTTTCCCGTTTATTTATATAATTTACCTATCAATATTAAAAGGTATACTTACAGGCCATTATTCCAAAAAGGACCCAAGACTAATATAAATAAATACGGGCCAATAATAGCATAGGTATTTGAGAAAGTCATTTATATCCTCATGAGAAGTACTAAAGAATCAGCAGCATGTATTCAGACATTTAACAGAAATCCAGTGCATCAGCATCCTTTTCATGAGTGAGACAAATTACACAATGTCTTAACGATGAAAGGATGATTGCTTGAATATTTATAGATACACACAAAAGCTTTTGATTTTGTCACAATGAAGAATTGAATTTTTTTGAAAAGCTTTTGATTTCGTATGTCAACAAACACTGCTGTCAAAACTATATAAAGATGAATTATGATCAATTGCTGTAAATGTTGTAATAAGTTACCTTGATGACAGATTGCAATCTGTTGCAAGATGTGCAATTAACAAAAATTTAAAATCGTCAAATCGATGATAAAACATTAAAAGTGTGTCAAAAGTGAAAATAAGATAACATTAGAGGCAGAAATTTATAAAACTTTGGATACAGTTTACAGTAAACAGTCGAACGAGGCTCGAGACCAGATTACAATTACCGAAAACTATTTATTAATTTTAATTGTAAAAATTATTCCTCATTTAATGAATATTTTGATAATTAATTTCTTTTTCTTTTTCATAAATGATGATTTATTTATAATTCGATGTATGAATTTTAATAATTGTTAGATAATAAAATATGTAATATTGATGATACAACACTGATGCAATCCAATTTATATTTATGAGATATTAGTACATAAAGCAGAATTCATGATTTCAAAGGTACTTTAGTAACAACAGTTTTGTATAGAAATTAGGTTATAAATAGTATATTCTATTTGTCTGTATGTACATAAGAGTATGTATACCTATGATTTAACGCGATTTTAATGATTTGACTTCCTTAATTCTTATGAATAATTAATAAAGAGCTAAAGATGCGGTTGAATTTTAAAGCTATTTTTTCACCCAATTATGTGCATAAGAAGTGGTATGTATACTTGTTCTATAACGTACCGTGGAAGAGCCATGCTTAGGCATAAATGGACCAGCTCTGCTTTAGTAAAACCACGGCCTCATAGAAAAACAGTAGAAAAATAATGCTTGCATTGTTTTGCAGAGTCAGTGAGAATACCAGAGGCCCAACCTTCCTCTCTCTTCTTTCTTATCATCCTAAATTTCAAAATATTTTAGATTGTATACATATTCAGTCAATTTTGACCTCACAAATCGGAAATAATAGATTTATTTTCACAGATATTACAAACACAATCATATCAATTACATTATGCACAGCGCACTTGAGTTTTTCTTTCGTTTGTTGGTCAGTTTTAATAATAATAGTTATTCGTTAAAATCCGCTTGACTTATTTGTGATAGTCCCATTATGACATATTTCTGTGAATAATAGGATTTTGATTCCGATCTAGGGGGTCTACTCCAAAAGTTTACCTTTTTAATTCTTAAGGAGGATAAATGAACAGAAGAGTCACCTGATGGTAAGTGACAATTGTCGTCAATGGACATCTCGGGAGAGGAAAGAGGTGGGGTATAGCCTCCTGAAACCTCACTTATTTCGGCACAACAGGTTTCGGAACAGTTTTTTTTTTGTGAAGCCATGATATCGCTCCGGTTGAGCCGGCCCATTTGTGCCTAAGCATGGCTCTACCAATGTTACATAAAAAAAATAATGATATTATCAGAAAACAAACTAAAATTACAATTACTTTTAATGCAAAAGTGTCTGTTATAAAACTAATTAACGTATAGCTTCATAATCTCGCACAGAGCAACATTACATATGCTGTCAGTGTCGGCGCAGAGAAGACTAACACTTGAATATTTATGGGCCCTGTTGTCTCACTGCGACGCAACACATTCAACCAAAATTATTTATGAATGTATCATTTGCTTTATTGCAGAAGCAATAAAGCTAATGATACATTCATAAATAATTTTAATATATTAAATTTTAAATAATTTTAGCAAAAAACTGAACTTCTCAAAGCTAGGCAGAAGCCTAGCTTTGAGAAGTTCATTACGTTTCGAACAAAGTTAATCGTATTATTTTTAGGTAACTGATATATTTAAGGCTACTGGCAACGTTAGTAACACATCGCCAGTCTTCTTGTTAAAATCTGGAACAAAGCTTAATACTTTTATGCCATCTTTTTAGCCATCAGGAAAATTTGCAATTTGATGACAAAAAAGTGACTAACCCGACTGTCTTACATGTAATGATATTTTGTGTTATAGAACTATGAGTTACTATCTTTCATTTATTTCTTATTAATATACATATATCCGAAATAAAATGAATTGTTTACTGTTGCTGATTTCAATAAGAGTACCTTATAATATCCCCAAATGCACATTTTTCCCCTTTGAACACCACACAGTGTTCGTCTCTGCTTTTCCTATCCCTAAATTATTCAAGCTACTGAACCACCCTTTTCTTTGATGTGCTGTTGTTCTTGTTAGTGTAGTTAACTGTTGATGAGCTAAATAAATAAAGTATTTCAAAATCAGCAAATGAAACTGAACGTAATTCATTGTTCAAAGAATTGCAATTAAATTGTTTATAAGTGCGTGTAATTCAAAGGGTGATGAGCTGCTAACCGTCAAAAGCAGCCAAGAAATTATATTATATCATTACAGTGATTCAATGATGAATGACCTAAGAAGAGATGACAATTCTGTATATTTTATATATATAAAGAATTGTCATTACATAGTATTACATATTTTATACAGGTTTAGCTACATATCATGTAAGTATTTCTTTGTTTTCTTTTGTATTTACTTTTGGGTTAATAGGTACGATGGAGTTGACATATCCTTGTTGGATCAAACCTCAAAAAAAAAAGACATTAAAATGAAGAAAATTTAATTACCGAATAATCTCTTTGTAATCTTTCAGTAATCTTCAAAATAAATTGTTCGCAGTACCCAGGCCAGTCTTAAAAAATATTTTCTCCAGTAATTTATTTCTCTTACAGATTTACAAAACACACCCACAAAAATATATTATTGGTCTTAAAAAAAACTTCCGAAGGAATACAAATCCGCCATTTTGTTATGAGCGCCATCTTGTCTGCTAGGTGAAACTTACCGAAAGTTCCCTTTTGTTGCGCGAGACAATGTCATCGTTATCAACAGTGTTTACACAAAGTTGGCTATTATCACAACTTGTTAACTGACATTCTTACTCGTATTGTTTCGGACGTGATGTAAATATAAAGTATCCCTGCATTTTGAACAATCTTGAATATTCTGAATAAGTTGAATGAGAAAGTTTGTTTAGAATTTGGAATTCTATATTATTTGTATTTGCTATATTTGAAAGGTCCATGGACTTGATAATTTTACGGTACGTTAGTTTGCACTTTTTCTACTTCCATCAATAAAGGAAATAATTTGAATATTCTCCTAATTTGATTCGAAAAAATTGATGACTCAGAAGAGACAACAGCACGCCATTACGCCATTTCTTTCTATCCTTGCATACCTCATGAGCCAACTTCGGTATCTATTCTTAAAAATGTTTACCCCTTATTTCTTAAACACAAACTTACTTTGGAGTTCTCATTCATAACTAACACAATAGTTTATCATAGCAGAAAGTATTTGTTAATGTGATTTAACAAGAAATTAACGGCCTCCGGACTTTCATTTACTTGTGTTGTGAGATCTTGCTACTTGCCAAATTTCAGATATACATACGTATTTCATGCTGATTTGCTATTCGCATGAAATAAAATGCAAAACTTGATAACTCCCAAAGTAAAAGGGTTCTGACAGACAGAAATATGAATAACCGAATGATTCTATGAGACTTCCTTTTTCCTTTTGGGAATCGGAACCATTATAATAAATGATCTCACCGTCGAACATTTATTGACAAAATGACTGGCTTGTTCGTCTTGTGGATAGCAAGCCTTCTTTTCATCTATAGATCATGGGTTCCTACACACATACGTCAATTCAAACACGAAACAAAAGAAATTGTGATTTACAAATAATCTTCCCATGTTAAGGTTTTCTTTATGTCCGTTGTTTGAATTGAAGAAAAGAAACCGCTGCTAATGCGGGAGTTGTCTTTTAAAAAAAGAATTACTGTTTAAAACCTTAATACCTATACCAGAAAAAATATACTGAATTGGAGCATCATACTTTGGATATATGTATTAACTGAACTAGCTTGTGTTAGCCTCGACCATTTTTTTTTTTTTTTTATTTCTATTACTGGTTAATAGTATAATCAAACTAAAAGTACCTTCCTCTTATCAAAATTTCCTGATTATCAGATGAACGATTAAAGTAATAAAATAAAATTTAGAAAACTCTCATTTGCATTTATTTAACGAAAGGTAAGTATATACATTTTCTTTTAGTTGGGTGAAACATGAAATTAGAATGGTTAGTGGACTCAAACTTGCAGAGAAAAGCTAGTTTGAGTTACATGTTATGCCCTAACCTATATGAGTTCTTGTTTACACTCCTTAATCCATCCATAAAAGCAAATTCCTTTTTCTCCCCTTCTTGCTATCCTTTCGATTTCAATGCACTCCCAGTTTTTCCATTTGATTCCCTAAGTGCCCGGTTGTCCGCAATATACTAATAGTAATAAAGACGGCAGTATGAAAGATTTTAATACTGCCTTAATAATGCCTACGAGATACATGTATGTAATCAAATATAGCAAAAATAAAATATCCTTTAGATCTTACTAAACAAGAAAGTTTTAGCCCAATTTTCCAACATTATGCTTTTCTATTCAAAAGTCAAAAGGCTTTCAAAGACAGTACTTCAGAAGCCAGTATCTATTTATAGCCCTGGATCCCTTCACTGAATACCTTTGCAATCCCTTCAATCACAATCACGAACCCACTTGTTTTATTTACGGTAAGTAAACCTACTCGTATATGTTATGCAACGTATGTAAAAGTTAGAATGAATAATGTTTGGTATAAGATATAAGAGACACGCTGTGATGTTTTACATCATAAGTATTTACAATTCAGAAGCTGTTGAAAACTAAATATATTATGTGGGTTATAATATTTCTTGACAAAATGGCACAAATATAAATAAGTACGGACCGAATCACCGTATAAATTTATTTTAGCAAATGTATCAAGAAAATGTATATTTTTGAGGAACGCTCGTTATATCCCTCCAATATAAAGGGAGGATTAGCCAACCAGTCATCATCAAGGTCATGCTTGGGAGTCCGTGGCAAAATTATTGATGTTTGGAAATATGTATACTAATCGCTGCGAGAACTTTCATATCGCGATTCAGGATCTTACTACGTAATTAGTAAGATCCTGAATCGCGTACATTAACTAATCGCGTAAGTAGTTTAACTTCTCTTCGATAGATGGTGTTCCTGTATGTTTCTGTTGTATGGCGAAGTCACCAAAAGTTACAAAAACGCTTTACTTTAAACACAGAGTATAATAAACATCCTTAAAATATGCTAGACCTTTTTGTGACACCCTGTTTAACCAATGTATGTACGTGGGATTACACAAATTGTAGGCAATTCATAATATAATTTCCCAAGTACCCCTTAACACAATTGGTGTGGTAACTCTTCGCTAGCGCTTTTATCCCGCGCCTTTCATACATAATTCAGACAACCGTCTCCCGCCTAATGTATTAGAATCGTAACTAAATATTTATATGTGAATCCACCAATTTACTAATGAATTTCAGTAGTGCAGCATAATTGCGGTACATCAAGTATCATGATTTATTCAGAACAATTTGTATGAATGACTGAGTAGTCGCAGAATATTTCTTATGAGCTTTATAATAATAAGTAATAATAACAATAACATCACACAGAGCCGTCTGATCCCAAAACTAAGCAGAGCTTGTACTATGGTAACCAGAGAGCTGATAAACATACTTATATACTTATAAATACATACATATTATCGATAAATTACACCCAGACACAGAACAAATAATCATGCTCATCACACAAGTATTTGTCCTGGGTGGGAATCGAACCCTCGACCTCTGGCGTAGCAGTCAGTTTCACTAATCACTAGACCAATAGGCCAGTATATACATACATATACGTATGTATGTATAAATAAAAATAAAATGCTGTTCGTTAGTAACTCATCAGGATTTAATGAATCATTGGGTTTTTTTTTATATGAATAAGTATTTCTGCTATAATCCTGCTATTCAGGAATCAAAGTCTACGGTTCTTTTAGGGCTTCCTTCTCAGTGTATTCAGTTTTTTCGCACGTGGTTTAAGTCGATTGAAGTCCGGGTAGGTACCAAATTAACCAGCAGAAGAAAGTTGTTCTTTGATAAATAAAGAAAAAATATGCTGGCGACATAAGTTACAAATTGTTTTGGTCTTCTGATTAATTGTATTCCCAATAAGCACTTATCACTGTGTACTGGAGGGGGCATTTGTTTTTTACATATTGAGGTACACATATGAAAGTTTTTCTGACAATACTTTGTTTTTAATAAATAAGGGGTTTATTTCACATCATAAATTATGTAAAATAACAGTTAAAAAATTATGAACTAAAACTGTTCCGTCAGGCTACCTGTCCGTAGTTTAAAATTCCAAGTTTAAAATTAAATTAAAAAAATCTTCGTTTTTAAACTTTTTACATTGATTGTTATAGACACATGCTTATGTAAATAACTAGTTTTTGCTATTGCTCTATGACGTCATTCGCGAAAATTATAAAAAAGAAGTTTAAAGAAATAGATTTGAATGCCGTGTTAGTCTAGTGGTTGGTGATACTGAATGCTCAGCCAGAGATAGTGCATTCGGTTACCACTCGGATACCTATACCTTTTTCCTTCCTATGGGCTTCCCGAGAAACTGTGCAATTGGCTCACCAGTTTTCTTACAGACAGAAGCATCAAGGTCGTTGTTGACGGTGCATGCTCCGACTCGAAGTCTGTTAATTCTGGTGTCCCACAAGGCTGTGTGCTATCACCCACGCTGTTTCTTCTGCATATCAATGACATGCTGCAGATTAGCAGCATCCATTGCTATGCAGACGATAGCACGAGTGATGCCCTTTACACCGGCCGCGCTAACATTTCTCGGGTAAACGTCATCGAAAGCCGATCCAAACTTGTGTCTGAAATCGAAACTTCTTTATCAAAAGTTTCAGATTGGGGTCGACTTAACCTAGTCCAATTTAACCCCACGAAGACAAAGGTTTGCGCGTTCACCGCTAAAAAGATGCCATTGGTCGTATCACCTCAATTTGAGAGCACTTCCCTAACTGCATCAGCCAGGATCGGAATCCTTGGCGTCGATATATCAAGCGAAGTCCAGTTTCGCGGTCACTTAGAGAGTAAGGCCATATTAGCCTCGAAGAAGCTTGGTGTGTAAACAGATCGAGACAGTATTTTACTCCGGCCCACCGCCTGCAACTTTATAAGGCGCAGGTTCGGCCGCACATGGAATACTGTTCTCATCTCTATGCAGGTGCACCCCAGTACCAACTTCTGCCTCTTGACCGCATTCAACGGAGAGCAACTCGCATCATCGACTGCCAAGATATTTCTGATCGACTTGACACCTTGGCGTTGCGTAGAGATGTAGCTTCACTCTGCATCCTCTATCGCTTGTATCATGGGGAGTGTTCAGAGGAATTGTTCGGACTTATACCGGCTGCTGGTTTCCGCCATCGTCCTACGCGACAAAATATCCATCCCCATCACCTCGCACAACCAGCTTATGGAACAAATTGTCGCCTGCCGTATTTCCGAACCGATACGACCTTCAAGAAGAGAGCGTACCTCTACCTAAAAGGCCGGCAACGCACTTGTGACTCTTGAGTTGCGGGTGTCCATGGGCGGCGGTAGTCACTTACCATCAGGTGACCCGTCTGCTCGTTTGCCCCTATCGCATAAAAAAAAAAAAATACGACGGTAGTGTACTGGGCGGGGTTTGAAGCCGCAACTATTTGATCACAAGTCTGACGCCTCAGCCATCACGCTACCGCCGCCTCAATGATAATCTTAATCATTTGTCGTTGATTACCAGACTGCTACTTTTCTTCTTGGTTTAGGATACGCATATAATAAATACATAGCTGAGTCTATCTGTGTGTATAATAATACAAATCTCGCACTAGGAGTAATTCCTGTATCGCAGTGAACTTTACAAATATTTAAATAACAAAGAACACCTAGACTCAGAACAACAATTTAAAGTTTACGCAGTGTCCTGCGTGGAGATCGAACACACAACACTCAGTACAGCACCTTTGGTAGTGAAGTGTCCACTTAAACCACTGCGCCATCCATGCGGCCAAAGTTTTCATACCTAAGCCCAAGATTACAATTTATTTGCGATATTATGTATGTAGACAAAGTCAATATTATACCTGGTATATATATAGTACACCGTAAATAATAATTGTTAATCCTCCCTTGCTCATATGCTTAATGATATTTCAAACGTATAAGATCGTTTTTTGACCGCATGGAATAGATGCTAAAATATGATAACCTGGTACATCTCTTCCATTTCTTTAAGCAAAAAACAACATGTAACAAGCAAATGGATGTCCAAGGCTGTTAAGCCAATGAAAGTCTAAATACGCAACAGTTTTTACAGGAAAATACTTTGAAAGTAACCTTTTTAACAACATTTCATAACAACATTCTTAGAACAAAATTAGGAATTTTCAAAAGAATTCTTACACCCTCCAAGTTTCATAAAATATTTACTTAAATAAATAACCTCTACGAAAGCGCTACGTCGTTTTCGAAATGGCTACGGCGCTACGTCTATAGTTGGGAACAGTACAAAATCCATGTGAAGGTACTGAAAATCCGAAAGTGCTCTGCAGTTTCCTGAATATTATATTTTATGAAAGTTAATAGAATTCTTGGGTGATTGATGTTCATGCTGTTTCGCTTAAAACAGACGGTAACCGCTAAAAAAAGGTATATATAGTGTATGTTTACAATAAGTAAGAGAAGAGCGTCTCCTACCTAAAAGGCGTACTTGTGACTCCTGAATTGTGGGTATCCATAGGCAGCGGTGGTCTTATAACATCAGGAAACTCGTCGGCTCGTTTGCCCTTGTCACACTTTCCCTAGGGAAATGAAACAAGGAAAAAGGAACACTACTATATTTTATACACTAAGTTGAATCTTGAAGAGTCGACAGGGGTTCACACACTAAGCCAGTTCTAGTTGACAACACACGCTACTATCCTGGTAGGTGCAAGCTGAAATGATCCCAATCCCGGTCTAGGTCCGGTTTTCCAGGTGCAGGACTACCGGTAAGACTCGTACCAGTGTCCCCAGTTCCAGCCGGGTTACAAGTCAGGCAGCCCTCAAGGTAGCCACTATCTTGGTACTAGGACCCTGGAAGATCAATCCAGACGTTTTATGTTTCGCCGAGTGAGGCGACTTGTCTGCAACACCTCGTGTGCGTGCACATCTTAAGCGCAGGCATAGTAGCGGCGTAAGCAGTGAACGACAGTGGCAGATCAAGTCTCAATACTTTTATAATGTCACACATTACATTAAGTTAATAAATATAAGCTATAATGGCAATTTTAGTTATTAACTTTACAATAAGTAGGTAGGTAACCATCAACACATTTTTACAAGAAGTAAACTACATATATTTAAAACATAATCTTTGTATAACAATCACTGTGCAAGGTTCTGAACAGTTAAATACAAGAACTGAGAAAGTTCCTAGGAAGTGTACACTAAATAGTAAATAAAATATCTTACAACACTTACCCAGTATAATATGGGGGTAACACACACAATAAATATCTTAGATATTTAAATAATTTTCACTTTACGGCAATCTATGCCGTATTACTTTTTTTTTTAATTTGAAATAAGGTAAAATAATCGTATTTTACTTGAGCACAGACAGCAGATCATGAATGTAAAACGTAGCGAGTTAACAGGCCGAGAAAAGGTATTCAAGTGCGTGCGGCGCGGGCGCATCCCACCCCCCGGTGACGGGGGCGAGGTCAAGTCACGTCGTAGGCTAGTGATAAGCATCGCATGTCGCAGGCAGTAACGCAAAATTTGACGTTTTATGAGATTTAGTAGTGGGCCCATATTATCATAACATCCTATATGATACGCGTATAAATTAGGCGTTACACCTTATCCCATAAATATAAAACAAAGTACGGAAGGCAACATTTTTTTTTTGTAACGCTTTACATGGTAGCAACCATGTCCACTTGCCACGTGTCATAGGAGTGCTGTTCGCCTTTGAAAAGAAGGAGGGGACAGAGGAAAAGGGAAAGCGGATTGGGCCCCCGGTAACCGGTGGTCAAATAAGGCAAGCAAAGTTTAAAAGCCGGTTTTAAACAATGCTTGCCTTATTTGACAATAAATAAAAGAATAATACGAAATTAAATGATATTCTTCATTTAACACCAAATTTTACAATAGCAGTCAGTAGGATACAACAAAATATACACAAGTGTTACAATCGCCGGTCTCGTTGCAATATCTGTATATATCAAACGTAACAGCTAATGCATTTATAAATATATATATGTTCCTGCCAAAGTACGTAACACACAGGCTCAACCGCTTGTCAAACTAAACTGATATATTGGACTGGTACGGAATTATAGGGATTATACTGTCAATACTGTTCCCCGATATGTTTTATTACTATCCGGGGATTTGAGCTAAGTATGTCTGATTAATGCCCCTGGGTTTTGATTTTGGACGTGTTCAAGTATTTTTTGGGTTGTAAACCGTGGGTAGGTAGATTATTCCTTTTTAAGTGACTTCAAAAAACGTAGTAGGTTTTCTATATTCGACTGTATGTATTTTTTTTTAATATGTTAAACTATTTCTCCGCAGATTGTGTACCGATTTAAAAAAAAATGTATTCGATTCAAAGTATAACCAAATCAAGATTTGATTATCAGATACCAAGAGAATTACAAACAAGTGTCTAAATCGTTTTGAATGTTTTTTACTATTGAAAGTTTTACAGAAACTTATTTGTAAGACGCATTGACGGTGGTTATCTTCTCCTTTTAAAATTCGGTTATCAGGCTATATAATATGAGGCTAAATTTTGGAGATGACTAGGGAAGACATTCCGTTACTGACGGTCCTCTCATTTCGAATTCGGTATGGCTTACAGTGTGGTTTTGTCAAACATAGTTCAAAAGCAAATTATTACATAATATATAAAAAAACTAGAGTGGACTCGATTGGTATTTATACTTACATATAATTGCTTACTTATAGAAAGTTTATATAAGAAAATCCTTTTAAATGATGATCAATTTTTAGTTGAGTGAGAAAAAGAAAGAAATGTTGCTCATTGACACAAAGAAAACGGCGTCAGGATTGTTATTAATTACGTCGGTTAGAAGCCAGTTAGACTGTATGTATTTTTATGTTTGTTAAACGATGTTCTAAGCACTGAATTTCAAATTCTTTATTTTGTATCGGATAGGCCTTTTAGATGTAGTATATAGATCCTGAAAATATAGCCCATGCGTATGTTTCTGGAAAAAAAACTACTTGAAATTCCTTAAAACTTAAAAAAATTACAAGTACACTATTTCACAGTGGTAGAGCCATGCTTAGGTACGAATGGACCGGCTCGACCGTTGCGATACCACGGCCTCATAGAAAAACGGTTGTGAAGCAACGCTTCTGTTGCATTTCCAAGAAATAAGTAAGGTTTCCGGAAGCCTAATTCCCCTCTCCTCATCCTTCTCATCTCTCTTCTTTCTTATCCGGGTGGATAGGAAAGAAGAGAGAGAGATAGATAGGTAGAAGAGAGAATCGACCTCAAAGGCGGGCAGCGCACTTGCGACTCTTGAGTTGCAGATGTCCATCCAAGAGGGCGTTTGTCGCTCAGGTGACACGTCTATACATCTGTCCTATATTATAAGAAAAAAAAATACTTCTAAATAATAAGACACAAAATGACACTCAAATATTACTAAACACGATTAAAATGGTTCACCAACTTACGCAAAATAAATAAGCGAGCGAAAGTCAGTTCAAATTGACATTCATAAAAAAATATGATTTGTTCATAACGTCTTTCAAATTCTTCGTATGAAATCCAGCGAGCACACAATTATACTTGCTGATATTTCTGCCAGTCGGCCTGTCAAAATATCATCATGGGAACCCTTGTCAAGTAGACGTGTCGGTAGACGTGATCCCTGCTTCAGCGTGATGGCCAGAATATTGGCCCGGTGCTCTTAACACTACTGTTTTATTTTTGAGAGCCCTCGTCTGTTATTATTTTTGTAGCTTATCTTACAATATTGGATTGTTTTTTTATTTATTTTTTGTTTACAACTTTTATCAAAAAACACTTGTAGAAGACTTAACTTTTAAGTCTTAAGTCAAAGATAATAAAAGCTCAAAATATAGTGAAAATTGAAAGATAGCCTGCAGGGGTGCCTTTACACAGTGCAATAATCACACTTCAGAATCTAACACGTACAAATATACATAGGATGAGCAGAGGTGTATTTAACGCCCACATTATGCAAATTAGAATTTGGTTCCACTAATGTAATAGGGGGTGCAAGCTTATTAACATCAACCGGTCAATACAAAACATTACAATACTTTTTATTGTATACCCTTAATGATAGCTCACAGTATTTCCAACAAACGTATCATGGTACAAACAGTGGTTTTATCGGTAATTGCGATCTTTTACAGACAATCTTATACGGCAGTATACAACTACTTAGAAGTTTAGTTGTGAATCAATTTACATTATTATAAAAGGTAAATTTACATATCTTGCAGACTTGCTTCGTCTAATAGATTCCGGCAATGCATTAAAGAGGCGAGCTGCATGTATTGTAAAAGATTTCTGAAGGAAGTGTGTAGAATGCAAAGGAATTTTTAGTTGGTGGTTTTCCGATGATGTCGGGTACCTCGCAAAAGTGTTATTAAGAAACTTGAAACGTTCTTTGAGAAAGGAGGAAGTAGGATTAACAAAAATTAACAAAATATTATAAAGTAACCATGAGCATTTCGGCGAAGCCGTATAGGGAGCCACTTGAACTTAATATGAAATTCAGAAATATGGTCATATTTGCATTAGCTAAATATAAGCCGAATGCCGGACGTTTTGAAGGCGCTCAAGTTTATTAAGTTGGTCCTCAGTGAGATGAAGATAGCTGGATTCAGCATAATTAAGGATCGGTAAAGGTGAGATTTTGCCAGGGCAATTTTAATATCAGTGGGAAGAAAGACCCTATAACTGTGGTGTGTTTCCAGTAACTGTGGGCCCCAGGACAAAGTTTTATCGATATAAATACCCAGATTCCTTACTCTGTCGCTAATGGGTAAAATTATGCCATTAAAAGTAATCTGAGGGGGCCTCGTCCTTTCAATTCTAGAAATAAGTCTAGAACTACCTACTATAATAGCCTGACTCTTTACAAGATTTACAGTGAGACCATGTTGTGTACTCCATTTAGATATGTGACGGGCATGTTAGAAATGGGGAATTTTATTAAAAAAGGTTGTCAAGAGCAAGGGAAGGATAAGCTATTGCTTATATCGATGTATAAGAGAGAGAAAGCAATAGGTTGATGACGCCATAGTTGCAAACCTGTAACTAAAAGCAGCTACTATTACGAGGACCGAACCCTCTGCCTATAAAATGTTGGTATAACAAATAAAATAATATAAAAGTAGCAGTATGCACACACGTTGCCAGTTTAAAAAATGCAAACCAATCAGACAAATCACATTTCATTTTAAAAAGTTCTATCCATAAACACGTCACAACAAATTCATACATAATTGATCGTCAACCATATCCTTTAGAACGTGAATTTTGATGCCATAATACCTTTCTTTGTTGAGTTGTCTATCAAACGGGTATTCGATTTTCATATCTCGTTTTCAGTAAATTAAGAGAATATTTCGCAGCCGAGCTACTTGTTTTTATTATGTATTAAATAGTGGGGATAAGAAGTATTCACTCTGAAGCAAGTAATATTTTCAATAACAATAATATATCATAGAAAGAGTTAACGTACAATGACCTTCTTTATAGGGAGATACAATATTTGGAATAGACAACAAAAAGTTGTTATTAGACGTATTATTTATAAACAATCTCTATGAATGAATTCCTTTGTATTTTCAGACAGAAGGAAATTTAAATTACTTGTATGTTTGTAGGCGACTTTTAATTCAATAGCTTATATAAGAATAAAAAAAGTTAAAAACTTTTTAAGTTAAACGGTTTTATGTTAAACATACATTGCAATGTTTAAGATAAATGTACTAAAAACCAAAAAATAATAAAATAGATACAGTCGTGGGAATTATAAACATATGCATAGACTAGACTAAAATAAAACCGTGGGGCACGTCAATTGTCTACAATCGTTGATTAAAATGTTTGTTTTGTAATGTTACACTATAATTAGGCAGTTGTTCAACCGACAACCATGGACGTGTGATAAGTAGGGCTAGAATGTGGAAACAAGCTAGCAAGCTCGATTATAAGCGAGTTTAAGGGTTTCATAGTGGTGAGCGAGTAGTACTTTTATCATATGTTTTGTCGATTAAAGACAAACTACGAGCAGTGAAACGATTCCTCGCCAGCCAGCAGTGTGAATGTCCAACGATAAACTAGTTGAAACATCTCTTTTATTTACATGGAGTGTATAACTATTGGAATTTCCATGAGCAAAAAATAGTAAGTAATTTCCTCACCGTCTGCGGGCCAACTGCCTATTTTAACGACGAATTAAACGATTCTTCTATCGCACATTAAGTCGATAATTTGTAGACAATTGACGTGCCCCACGGTTTTATTTTAGTCTAGTCTATGCATATGTCTATAATTCCCACGACTGTATCTATTTTATTATTTTTTGGTTTTTAGTACATTTATCTTAAACATTGCAATGTATGTTTAACATAAAACCGTTTAACTTAAAAAGTTTTTTTACCTATTTTTATTTTCTAGTTTTTAGTTTTTTTTATATATTTTTTTACCATTTTGTTCCCACGAGTAATGGACATTTAAACGGTCGACCCCCCCAGAGGTCCAATAAAGGGGCAAGACTATGTACAACAAGATGCGCCTGAGTCTTGAGGGGAAAACGCTAACGACATATCATTTTTATCCACCCTAATGCCATACAGTTCTCGGCGCGTTTTAACCTTTCACCTTAACTGGGGTGGTGTACCGCTAACGACGTATCATTTTTAGCCAACCTAACGCCACACAGTCCTCAACACGATACAAAATCTTGACTTGGGTGGTGGATTCAGGCTGGATTAATCAGATACCTAAATGACAGATTCAATTTCTAAATTTAAATCTTATTATTATACGCCATTTGGTGGCTGCGCCCATCTTAAATATTGAGGTTGTATAGTGCACTGTATTCTTCTTGTCAAGCCCTTTTATTTGATACCCATATTGGTGGGATTGATAAAAAATTGTTATCAGCCATTTTGTAGAGGCCGCCATCTTGGATTTTAATTTTATATAGTACATTGTATTATACTGGTTGAGCACTTTCATTTGATACCCATATTGATGGGATCGATAAAACCTACGTTATCCGCCATTTTGTAGCGGCCGCCATCTTGTATTTCAATTTTTTATAGTATATTGTATTCTGCTTGTTGAGCCCTTTCATTTGATACCCATATTGATAGGATTAATAAAACATAAATTATCCGCCATTTTGTAGCGGCGGCCATCTTGAATTTATAATGATAATGAATAAACATAATTGTATTGTCACCAAAATCCAAAGTGTATACAAAATTTCAGATTAATCGGTTGACAGGAAGAGGGTAAAATTTGAATTACTAAATTTGACCCAAGAATAATAAATAAAACAAACGGGGTGAGCTAAATAAAACCGTTTAATAAAGACGAACGCTTAAAAAGTTCATATATGTATTTTGATAAACTGTCCAAGTTCATGTCTAGTTCTGGTCGGTTATTATCCGATCTTCGGATATTCTTCACGGTATTCGAATTTTGATAACATTCACAAACTGGCATATAAGTTTTCTTAAGATATTTTCTTGTATCTTTTATGTAAGAAACCTTATTATCTATTTTTTAAGCAAAGCATATAAATGAATAACTGTTACTGTTTCTTTACCAATATTGGCAGTAAGACAGCTGTTGCTATGGGCTTACAAATAAAGATATATATTATTATTATAAATATATATATTTTTAATTCGGTGCCGTAATCTTTAGTAACCGTCGGTGTGTGTCCATGAATATCTCCATGGTAAACAGTGGCAGTACAAGGACTTACAAGGTTTCATGGGACTTATCCGGGTATACCTCAACGCCGAGCCATTTTCCCCATAATGAAACCATGTTTTCAATTGGTTCAAATCCGAAATATCAACTTTCTTAGGGTGATATTCGACAGGATTTCCACATATGAAAATTAAATTCAAAGAATACCTTTTTTATCATGCAAAGATGCATTGTGATCAAAACCGAAGATGTATGCAATTTCAGCTCAATGGGACACCGGGAAGCGGGTCAAATTTTAGGTATAACATACGACCCGATCAAACATAGATTGCATGTTGAATAGAAGGTTTTATAAAGGTGTTCTATCATTTTTTTTTATACTATCCATAGAAATTAGAAAAAATCACTATACACTGAAATAGATATTCAGACGTTTTTATTTCAAATACTCTAATACTCGAATGACTTGCCGCACATCCTAACTCATCTTACAGAATAAGAATAACACTTATATAGAAGCAAATATTTCGTTAAACCTCTTTTATCTTTGATGTTAAAGTTATATGTCAACATAATTCGTTCAAATAATTTTGTTGAAATATTAATTTATGATGTTGGCAATAAGAATACCTTAAAAAAAAGTGACAGCTTTTGTATAATGTTTAACTACATCTACAACTGTCAGGTCTCTACGCTTATGCTAAATACCAGAGTTAAATGCTAATTTAGAAGTGTTAAAAAATTACTAAGTTACATTTAAGCTAATTTATATAATACATATGTATATTAAATAAGAAAAGAAAAACAATATATAATATAAATAGGGACTATTCTTCCACATCGCCGCCTACTGGTAGCGTTCCTGGGAGGCTGGTAGCATTAACACGTTGAATGGCAATACTTCTTCGCTAAGCAAGGAAATGAGTCTAATATCTCCATCCCAAATGGCTCAATAACATAATAACCAATTAATTTACTGTATTTACGCCGTTTTAGGCTCTGTGGGTGCAGTAGCAGCGAAGCTAAATATAGAACTTATAGGTTTGATACTGACATCAAAAACGGTATTACTAAAAACAAATGTAAATCTTGAGAGAAATTGGCTTAAAAAGAAGAACAAAAGGCACAACCAACGTGGGAAGCATTATTGTACATGTGGGTCTTGATGAAATAGGTTAGGGATACGGGGATTGCACTGTTATCTAAGTGATAGCTTATATGTTGCCAGTTAACGACAATGGTCATGTCGCGTTTGACTAAATAATATTATGGTTGACAAAATATAGTTGTTTGACACACCTCCGCCTACCCTTTCGGGTAATCGGTTCAATATTATAATTTAGTATGTAGTCTTAATAAGTAAGTTCCTATCATATTTGCTCAATATTATAGATTCCTATAAGTTTATGTATGGTCTGTGTAGATATTCTTTTATTTCCCGAATGACAAGTTATTTTTAGCTGGAACAAAGCCCAATGAAGTGCCAAGACATATCGATTATCACGGTTGAGTTGCATTTACGATCGAATTGACATGATTAAGCAGTGAGACAAGAAACAGGAACACTATTATGTTGTCACTCAACAATACATAGGTACTCGCATGTGTGTATATTGTGCTCGTCGTATTACTGCTTTGTTTACGGTTTTTCAGATAAATAAAAAAGTACTTCTAATTTTTATGATTAAATCGTAGTTACTAGTCTGGTGCTTTAACTTCAACCATAATCATTTACACCATTTACCTTGGAAGAGCCATGATTAGGCACGAATGAGCCAGCTCTACAAGAATCACTATGACAAGTAATAAGACGGTCTAATAGAAAACTCTCCCCCCTCATTTCATCCTCCCCCATTCTCATACTCTAAGGCGGGCAGCCCACTTCAACTCTTGTTCTTGTGTTCTTCACAAGTTGCAGGTGTCCCTTGGCGGCTGTTCTCATTTCACGGCGGCTGTTCTCATTTCACCATCATGTGACGCGCCTGCTCATCTGTTTAACCATACAAAAAAACTTTGGTCAGTATTGCGTGGCACACGGGCGAGAGCAGACGTATTAGTTAGTATATCTAATCTAATTTTATTGTAATATACACTACAGTACTTTTACTAAGGAACAACTGAATTCATTTAATACGATCAAATTTAACAGTAAATAATATTGCCAAGTCTTCGTTGTTGTATCGTATTTATTTATAAGTTTTTTTTTATAAATAATTTTATTGTTTCAGGTTCATCATACATCAACAAAATTTCAGAAAGGTACGTTAAGATATGATATTTTTTTTTATATAAGAGGGAACGGACTAATAGAAGGGTCACTTGATTGTCAGTGACAAGCGCCGTCCATGGACACCTGCAACTCCAGAGTCGAAAGTGCATTGCCTGTCTTTGAGGGTAATGAGGGATGAGGGGAAGCGGCGAGGGAGGCGAAAAGAAGAGAAGGGAGGGGGACAGGTGAAAGGAAAAAGGAGACTCCTCACTAATTTCGGGGAAATGCAACGCAAGCTGCTTCACAACCGGTTCTAATCCCGAAACTATCCCGAAAAAAACTTTGAATGTTTTATAAATTCTCCTATAGCGATTCCTTTATAATAATTTTTATTATCAAAGCATTTTTAGCACTTATATGTTCTTCATAGTTTGAAAAGTAGTATCGCTGAACATGTTTCTGACTTTCTGTAAATTTGAGTAAATCTAAAAAAAACTTTTAAACGGATGCGAATGCCGCTTTTATATTTACAATTGAAATTAATCCATGAACATTTGTGATAAAGGTCATTATAGCATGGAAAATAAATGTACATATCATGAAATAGGCTAGCAAAGTTTGTATTAAGTACCAATAATTTTCTCATGTTGTCACTATTCCTAAAAATTAAAAACAAAACTTCCCGAATGAATGATTTTATGCAGACAAAGTTGCGGGCACCAGCTCATAGGTATTACTTGTGACTTGTGAATTATTTGTGACATTGAGGGGGGTACCCTAGCCGGCCTAAAACGTCCGTAACGTTAGTAAAAAGTATAAGATTTTTTTATTTATTGAAAATACTGCCATCTAGAGTTTCTATTATGAACTGCAAAGAAGTTTAGGGATTTTTGTTTTAAAACAAAACATAGTGTAACACTGCCATCTAATAAAAGTATTGCAAACAACGGAAACTTGAACCTTTCCACTTTTTGATTTTATCTATAAAAAAATAATTATAAAAAATGTATTCCCGAATATTTTTTTTCTTTTTACCTCGAACACAACTTGAAATTAATATTTTTATACTTAGGACCTTCGTTCCTATCTGGTGTCCCACGACACCACACGGTTTTTATTAACATTTTAGCATTACTTTCATTTACCAGTTAGCTTTATAACTAATTTAATTAACTGTTGTTAATAAGTAGCGGAACAGTAGAATAGGCCCATTGTACATTTTTTTTTTGTATGAATATTGTACATTTTTGTTGAAAGATGTAAAATAAAGTCTATTCTACTCTAGACTCATCGCTAAAAGCAAAAAAAGGTTGAAAACATACATCTCAGTAATAATTTACGAGTACAATTCTTAGTATGCAATATTGCTGAGTGGTTGAGACGAAGCGCGGAGCAAAGTGCCAATATTAGCTAATAGTCACCGCGTGCTTCATACTGCCTTGGGACACACCGAGTATGTGTAAATAGGCTTATGAATATCACAGTCAGTCTCAGTATCCTGTTATTTAATAATATAATGGATTGACATGATAGATTTCATGCTGAAAAAAAAATCCAAGCTCAAAAATACTATGGATTCCGGAACACCGATACCCCACTTACATACACATTTTGTAAATATATGATGATGAAAGAAAAATTTAAAAGGCGAGACATATAAACGAAATATTATCCAAAACAAAACAAATGGTTACAATTTATTATATATGCTTAAAAAGCTAGTGTTGTTATATTTTAATGCAATGGTAAAATTAAATTTTATCTCCAAATCATCTAACGCTATTGTTATCACACTTAAACGAGAATACAGTCCATTGCAACAAATGTTTGTTTAATTTGAGTTTCCCAAGACCCAACCATGTCACGTACTAGTATGGATCTACTTTTTTTAAACCCAATTTTATTTTAAGGTAGTCCTAAGACAACATCAGTTCAATTCTCCTTCGATTACTCCTATAAACAAAAGGTTTTTTGCTCTACCGTCGATTATATGTAATTGATTGAACATGCCAAAACTTTGGTTGTATGTATAAAAACGTAGGATGAATAATACCTTCAGATATCTTACACACTAATCTGATCCCAAACTAAGCAGATCTTGTATCGAGATAATCGTACAGATATAATACATGTATATATCTGTACGATTATCTCGATACCTTGGCAATATACATTGTTATGCAGACGACAGTACAGTGCACGGGCGATATTTCGGGCATCCTACTGCCAAGCTGGCAGACGTTGAGGAAAAACGACAGGAGCTTGTCGCTGAGCTCGACCGGGTCTTGAGCCGCATTTCCCAATGGGGCTGTGAGAATCTGGTCGAGTTCAGCGCCAAGAAAACACAAGCGTGTGTGTTCTCTAACAAAAAGTCTCCATTCCTTCCCCTTCCTACTCTTCAGAGCACTCAACTGCCACTGCAGGATAGGCTTAGTATTCTGGGTATGGATATTTGCCGGGATCTCAATCCGCGCGATTACATCGAGAGTGTCACTAAGGCGGCCTCGCGTAAGCTCGGCGTTTTGAACAAGGTGAGACGGTTCTTCTCGCCCGAGCAACTGTGTCTTTTGTACAAGACCCAGGTTCGCTCCTGCGTGGAGTACTGCTCTCATCTCTGGGACGGCTATGCGCAGTATTTGCTTGACGCTCTCGATCGGTTGCAGCGGCGCGCAGTCCGCATTATCGACTGTCCTGAGATCACCCAGTCTCTTGAGCCTCTGCAGTTGCGAAGAGATGTCGCCTCTATGGCAGTCCTCTATCGCCTACATCACGGGGAGTGTTCTGATGAGCTCTTCCAATTGGTCCAACCTTCTCCCTTCCTCTACAGGACTACACGTGCTGGCCTGAGGAGTCACCGTTTGTGCGTCGAAAATATACGTACCCGAACTAAACGGTTTGGCTCTTCTTTCTTGTGCCGATCGGTAAAAGCCTGGAATTCTCTACCAGCGCACGTGTTTCCTTCCCACTATGATCCCGGGTCTTTTAAGCGGGGCGTGAAAAAGCATCTCACCAGGCCGCCATAGTGTGGGTCACCATGCTGCATTGACTAGACATGCAATGAGGATGGTGACCACCACTTTTTGACTCCACCTATTGCTTTCCATCAGGAAAAGTGGAGTCACTATGGTAGGCTAATATAAAAAAAAAAAAAAAAAATATTATTTAGATAAAACTGAAGAGTTTGTGTGTTTGTTTGAAGGCTCTAATCTCAGGTAGTACAGATTCAAATATAAAATTATTTATAATTTACATAACCCGTTTGTTGAGGAAGGCTATTGGCTACAAAACAATAACAGATCACCCTGCGACTCTTAGGAGCGGTGAGCAGTGAGCATAAACGAACTCGTAGGTGAAACTCTAGGAATACATACCATATATAAACCAGCATATGTTTCCTAGTATTCACAGTGAACAAGTAACAGACCGATAGATAGGCGTTATTTTTGCATTTATCTGACAAATGATCATCCTCATTGTGGATTACACAATTGTTGTACTTTATGGAAATCGAGCTCATGACCTTTTGTTTTAGCTGTCAAAATCACTAATCAACCATACAAACCTTAGTTGGTACTTAGACCAACAGACCATTATTAACTCGGTTTTAAATTCATTTAAAATACCAATGTCATAACCCTGTATGTACATATATAAAGCAATATAGATTTAATATAAAATATATTTTAGAAGAATAAACGAGCTGTTACAGGGCGGTTTACTCTTTAATCTTTACTTGCCCTAGCAATTAATATCCTGATCATATAAGGAAAGGCCGATCACTATCCCTAAACTATCCTTTCATCAATTTATCGAAACCCTTATTCAAAGGATCTTTGAACAGTTTCAGTACTAAGGGTTTGCGTTTAATTTAGATAAGGGTCTTAGACTCGATTACTTACTGTTTCCCAAGCGGATAAGGTGTTACAACTGTTTTGGGATTAATGAGATATACTCGTATGTTTATTTAAAACCTGTTGGTTTAGTGGATCGTGACGCTTACTGCTGAGCTTAAGAGTGAGGGTTCGACTTAAAGACGGAAAAAAATTGTGTCAACTATAATTGGTTGTCTCGAGTCTGGATGTTGTTTATGAGCCTTGTTTGTATATTGGTAAAAAGTCCCCTGCGACACAGGAATAATTCTTAGTGCTAGGACTCTTTAAATACTACATTTACTTATGTAAACTTATTGCTCCAATGGCAATTAAGAATCGGTGTGTTAAACGTGTTTATAAAGCGGAGGCCCTCTTCTTCCATGAGCCTCGGAAAAGACCACCAGTGGGATCCAGCCTTACCTTCTTCTTCGATGAGATACCTAGGGCTCACACTCGATAGTGGGTGGGATTTCGGTTATTCACTTCCAGAAGCGGGCCCCTAAGCTCATGAGAACGGCGGCTGCACTCTCTAGGTTCCTGCCCTACTTAGGAGGGCCTAACGCTTCCTGTAGGCGACTCTACGTTGGTTGGTGCATACGGGGCCCCAATAAGGGCAGAGACTCTGGCTACCCACAATGTTGCATTACTGTGGCGACCGCGGCGGGTGATGGCCGTTAGAGTCATAAGAGGATATCACACGATAGCCTTCGAAGCAGCGAGTCTCTTAGCCGGTTCTGCCCCCTGGGACCTGGATGCCAAAGTCCTTGCGGCATTATACCTGTGCTGCGTGGAACCTTAGACCCGCGCCTCGGGAAATCGAAGCGCAACGGTCCCAGCTCTACCAGGTCCTAGTGAGTGAGTAGAAGGAACGGCTTGAGCGACCAAGCGCAGGACACACGATCAGACCCATTGTGTAGGATTGGCGGGAGAGCCAACATAGCAGCCTGTCCTACTGGCTGACACAGGTGCTCACCGGTCACGGTTGTTTGGGAAGTACCTGTGTCGCGTAGGCCGGAAGCCAATATCCGCGTGCCACCACTAATTAGATGCTCACGAGAATACTGCACTCCATACTCCAGTAGAGTGATTAGCGCGGGCGCAACAGCGACACGACCATCACAAGAGTTGGTGCTATTTACGACATCATCACAGGATATGAAACTTGGACTTATGTGTAATAACAACAATCTTGTGAATGGGTGTTTGAAAGCGAGAACAGACCTACAAAATTGAAGCAGGCGAGGAACTTCGTAAAAAAAAATTGCATTATTTTTCTCTCGCACGGGTCCCGTTGAGACAGTCCCACCTGAAGATCAAAGAAGTGTTAACGCCGAGTGGTACAGAGGCTTCACTTTTACTAGCTCCGAAGAGGCAGTCACGGCGTTCAATCAGCACGTTGAAAACATGCCACCAGACTAATGACATATTGTTTTGAAAAATATTTCGAACATGACAAAAAATGTTTAAAATGTAAAGGAGAATACTTCGAAAACAATGAATATATTTATATACTTAGAACTTGTTTAATTAATAAGTTACGCAAAACTTTCAGTGCGGCCTACGTATACGAGTACTGTCTGATATATAACAGTCCAAATCTACAACCTACACGTCTAGGAATAATATAAAAATATAAATATAATATTGCTCCTTACAACTACTGTTTTTATAAGAGGTCCTTATATTATCAATTCAAATTTTACCCTTGTAATATATGTATATGAAAAAGTTTTAGTTATTTAAATAAAATAACAACGGTAAAAATAACATGTCTTCTTCTATAAAAGTTTATTGAAGTGTATAATAAGCGATACCATATTTTAATATCTTATTTATTTTATAACTGGCTGTACGTTCAGTTCAATACATTGTTAAAAAAATAAAGAGAATATAGAAATTAAAAAATAATTTCTTTTCTGAGGCACAAGCTATAAAGGATTTAATAAACTAGAATTCTTTATATATGAGGTCATACTATATCTTCAATAATAAAGACAAAAGTTGGAAAATTCTGGTTAGATATTCCCCTGATAAAAAGACGCCCATATTAAAGAGACAATGGTGTAAGATTTCATTTATCAAAAATGCAAAAGAAATTTTTACTTTTACTTTTTTTAAACCTAACAGTGGCAAATTATATTAAAACCTTATTCCCTATGTCACTCCCACCACAAAGACGGTACAAATTACACCTGAGATGTCAAAATCAATTTACCTGATTAGGCTGTAAGGGGTCATAAACAAACAGCACACTTCATAAATCTCCCCTCTTCCTTTGTCAGTCGGATATAACACAAACAACATATTCTTATTCGTTTGTTGTAGAATACAAATAGTCATTTAAAGCAGAATATTATTCTTACATAGACTTTGCCAGGTGTATCAAAGCATAAAAATATAAAACAAAACAGAAAGATGTACGCCCGAACTATGAACATGGGATGTAAAATATAGATATTAAAATAAATATTGGAAACAAACATACTGCACTTTCTGAACAAAATTTACGTACTCTTTGAAAGTTAGGACCGTCGGGGGAACGTATCATACCGACGTGCAACAAGTCCGCAGTTTCTTAAAACTTTCACGAATTGGCATTCACACCCATTCAAAGTATACAACGTCACAATTATATAGGTACTCTTATTTTATTATTACAGTTATTTACGACTACTGGAAACCTCACAAACTAAGCTAATTACTATGTGATCCCAATATAAGATCAGATTTACTAAATAAAGTTCAAACACAACAAGTTTTTCAGAAATCCGACGTTTATTCCATTTTTGCCGCTATGAACACGATAATTGGCCTTTCGCGCAACACCGTGCATTTCCTCCTACTTCACGCCTTACGCCACACAATCCTATATAAAGGACGGAGGACCAAGCGCAGAACCTCTTTCTTTCAGCTGTCGTATAGAAGATAAGTGTCTTAACATACCATCGGCCGGACCACAATCGATCGCACTCAAAACGTGGTAGTATGGCTGCCTTGTTCTAGAAACGTGATTGGCAAGGAAAACTAATTAGCAGAGATAACTAATAGGTAAATAGAAACGAGACTTAGGGTGTGGTCCAGCCGATGGTATATGAGACACTTGTCTTATCTTCTGTTCTGCAGTCCTTTATATAAGACCGAGCGGTGTGAGGCGTAAAGCGGGAGAATGTGCACGGTTTCGGGCGACAGGCCTTATCATAAAAATGTTAAAGATACATTAAATAACTGATTGTAAATATGAACTGATTAGGTCACAGGAAAATGTAAGAAATATACAATTATGTCTTTCATTTGCAATACAACAAAAATATTGACAACTTAAATACCGTAACTGAAGAACATCACTGTAGACATTATAAAAACAACAATAGCAATGTGAAACATGGTCAGAAGTTGTTTAGACAAATATCTGTAAGCAGCACACAGTATTTCACCATTTACGGTGTGCAAAATTATACAGGTACAAAAATTGAATTGTTGCGTATAAATGCAGAATGTATACATGAGTAAGTCAGTTAATTAAGTGCTGCAACTCCTCCTGTTATACATAAACTCTCTTTCCAGCCAAAGGTTGCCTGGAATAGATCGTAAAATGCGATAAGGCCGCCAATTGTACAAAGTATCTCTGTAGTTTTTTTTTAAATGTGTAATTACAATATTGTAATGTATTTTATTTGGACAAAAAAGAGTTTATCTATCTAATTATAATCAGCAAATAAAGGACCAAATGATTGGGCTCTCTCTACCGGATTCAAACCACGGCCTTACGGAAAACTTTGTGTTAGGTAGTAGAAATTCTTAGTAGCCATCATTTACTTAAGTAAGAGCTACTTTTGACAAACTCTCCACTTTCACGGACATGATAGATCATGGATGTGATAGTAAGCAAATTCAATTTCTTGAAAAGAGGCCTCCAACAGTGAAGTGGGGCGGTGCCACATATCGCAAACAGCGTCACATAATACTGACATAGCGTAACAGTAACAAAATATTCATTACTTTGTTATATTTATTTTATAAATATATAACATGTTACAAATGAAGAACCAAATTAAGAATCAATTTATTTTTGACTTCTTTCTTACAATCAGAGAAACAGAGGCCTATTACAATAATACTCGGACACTATTTCTTTTGGATATACCTATAATATAAATTTTTAAAAGACTTTATTATTTTATTTAACACAAAGAATCAATATATTTTAGGCATCTTTATTTTTTATTCTTATGTAAGATGATTCCCGCGGTATGAATGATTCCTGTATAGCTCATTTACAAATATACAAACTTAAATTTTTGTCCCGTGTGGTATGGATAACCACGCTCACTCACGCTCTATAGATCAGCAGTCATGGTCACTAATCACTACACCAAGATGCTAACACTTGCGTTGTGTTCGCCGAATGAGTCCGCAGACCCTCAAAGGTGGTTCCTTGACATAAGTCATAACGCTCTTCCAGTGTGCTTCCAAGCACCTGTTCCTTCACATTTTTCATCCAGTCCATCCCAGCTACTTTTTCCAGATCCTCAGTCCATCAAGCTGGCGACGAGATAACGTTATTACTCGTACGTACAGTTAGTAAAACTAAATTGTTACAGTATGGTTTGATTAGCTACGCAGCGATCTCTTTGGCGGGTTGATATTTCTTGACATATCGTAATAAAGATATGTTATTATTGAATAAGAATATCACGTTTAGTCGCTATTGCCAGAGAATAGTTGATATTATAAATTTATATTATTATTTGACAAATGAATTAATTTTAATTTAAAATGATCTTGCATCGCTCAAAAGTTCACAAGCAATGATCAAAGTACTGTATTTGCATACCTACAATTATATGTCATCCTAACAGTTGCTTGGTAAGTTCGCTACGTCTCGAGTCGTATGCTAAAATATCAGAAACAAAAACAAACACAACCCGGATGACGTCGACGTGAAAAGTTACACTTTATACTACACACTATGTGTTACCAAAAAAAGAAAGTTCATAAGAAAGTTTTGTTGTAAAAAAGTGTATTTTGCGGGCTTAGGTATTTTATTATTGATTAGAGGGCTCAGACTTCGAGTTACGAATTCATAGTAAACACTCCCCTATACATCCACATAAAAAATTACACCCTTTTTTCCCCGTTCTAGCATTTCGTAACGTGTCAATATACTACTAATTTTCCCCTATTATTTCTATAAATGTATCAAAATTTTAATGAAATATAATGCAACCACAATATAAACAACGAGCAAAAATACGTATTGTATTATTTAGCATGTTACATTTATCGTCCTCATAATCTAGATATATAACAACTGCTTCACAAACAGCGTTTTCAGAGTGCAAACGTTATAAATTGCGAAGCGCATCTACACTACATGAATGTCCACTTAGCAATTTTATTAGCAAAGAAAAATTTTCTCTCAGAAAAGTTTTTAATATTCTAATAAGGCTGCACAGATGGCATAGCGGTTTAAGTGGTCACCTCGCCTAATTTACGCTGTCGCGCTGTTTTGTGGCTTCGATGTCCGCATGGGACAACACTTTTGTGTTATCCTCAAATTGTTGTTCTGAGTCTGGGTGTTCTCTCTGTCCGTTGTTTGAATATTTGTAAAGTCCCCCGCGACACAGGAATTAATCCTAATGCGCAAGAGAGACTTAAAAAAAAAGGGTTGTTTCTGGAGAAAGCTTAGGTGTTCCTTATTTTCATTACGACATAATGGAATTCTATATACGTCCGTGCGGTTCTTGGTAGAGTCGTAGAGTCTCCGTGGATGTCGTTTAAGGCGATTGAGGGATTGGACGGTTATCTATGTACAGTTATACATTACAGACGTTTATCTGTGTACGGTTATACAATACAGACGGTTATCTTTGTACGGTTATACAATACAGACGGTTTTCTATGTACGGTTATACAATACAGACGGTTATTACGTAAGTCGGAGTAAATTGTATTGTGGTATGCAAAATTTATTCATTTGATGCGGTGACCTATCTCTTTGGGGATATAGGATTGAGTAATATGTATATATCTATACATTACAGTAGCATAACATGACTTCCCAGGAGGTAAAGTCTTCTGCTAAAAATGAACAGTAGATGATTAATTGAGACCGCAACGAACAGAGTGATTGACGCTAATATTGACGTTATTCTTGTATTTATAAACCATTATTATTATTTAATAGTGTGTATTTTTCTTATTTACAGATTTGATATCCCAAGAAACCAACAAGAAAGTTTCGGTAAGTGATCATATTATATATTATATTACTAAAAACATTATGCACTCTTACTGAAAATGCTATGTAATTTTAGTACTATAAATGGAGACAGAAGGACTTTTTCTAAAACCTTTCTTTACAGGCCTTATCATGCAATGTATTCCTTATTCGAACCTATATAAGTACATTTACTTTTTATGTAAACTTGAATGGTATGGTAATTGACTGCAATGTCAAATTTTTATTTCTTCCTTACTACGAGTAGAATAGAGCCACCCGCCCTTGTGTCTGAGTGTTGTAAAAGGTGACTTAGGGATTGACGGGCCTGTTTTATAAGTAGTTAGTGACCTGGACTGCTGAACTGGAGCTTAGGTTCGATTCTTAGATGGTACAAAAGTTTGTGTGATGACAAATAGTTGTCCCGAGTCTCGGTGCTCTTTGTGTCCGTTGATTGAATGTTTGTAAAGCCCCGCGACACATAAATTATTCCTAAAACGGAAGATGTCTATAATTGAAAAAAAAGTAGTACAGGGATTAGCCAGTTATATACATACATTATATAAACAGTAACACAGTAGCCGAATGATGGCAACAGTTTTGCCCCCTATTACGTAAGTGTGACTAAACTATCGCATTCAAAATTATGGCCATCCAGACGCCTCTGCTTACCTCTTGAGGGGAATAGTCATGACTGTATGTAAGTTGAATAGAACAGTATATACTTAATTGTACACCTTTAAACAAAAATTTACAATATTCATACAAAAAAGCAATGTGCATTGGGTGGCGTTATCACTTTAATGCAATTTCTGCCTGACAACCTTAGGATAGACAGAAAAATACAAGATGCATAAGAACATATTTATTACTTTTCAAAATAGTAGGTATATACTACGAAGTAAACTTACTCCGAGGCAAGTACATACAATATAAACTTGTATTTAATTTTAACAATACTATCATGACTAGATTCTCTTTATATTATGAATCAATACCAACATAAACTACCTCTTTTCAATTCGTCTTTACTGGCACTCCTTAGTATTAATTTTTAATTTTCCATAGTGTACATAAAAAAAAAAATCTTCATATGTATGTACACCAACGTACATACCTGTTTAATAACTCTATTGGAATTCCATTATTATTAGCACTTTGAAGAAAAAAAGTTAGAAAACAAAAATAGCAATGAACTATAGAGGCGGATAATTATATTTGTTTCTTTTAAAATATTTTATAGATAAATTACACCCAGCCACACAACACATGATCGTGCTCATCACACAACAATTTGTCCCGGAAGGGAATTGAACCCACCGTGGGTTCTCTCTGTCGTTGCAGTCAAATATAGTTTAATAACGTTTTTACCCGGCTGCGCAAGAAGCAGCCTCTTGTTTTTCGAGTGTTTGTTCGTAAATAAGGACATTTGAAGTACCTGAATAGTACATACACCATGAGTATCCATGTATATATGTATTTCGTCCTTTATGTACATATATAGTCCCTTCAGCCAAAACAATGAGAGGAAATTAAAAATGGTGTCGGGTTTTGTATATTTTTTTTTTATATCGAGCTATTAAAACATTTTATAGTAAGCTCCAAGGCGGTAAACATCAAACGATATCATATAGATCCAATGAAAGTTGTTTCTGAAATTGATATACTTCACAGTGGCATTGTTAAACGAAACCCGAAGTTCTTAAAACAAACAACTTTCTGAATCAACTTGGATTGTCTCTAAGTAAGAACTTATTCTTCAGCGATAAGTAAGAGCTCGAAAGTTCTTGAGATAAACCAAACACAGTAACTGTGTTAGAGCCATGCTTATCCACGACCGGGCTGGCTTGACCGGTGCGAAACCACGGCCTTACAGAAAACAGGTTTCCGGCTCAACTCCCCATTTCTTTCGTCACCCCTCATCACCCCTCATTACCTGTGTCCTTGGACGGCATTTGTCACTTATTAACAGGTGACCCGTCTGTTCGTCTGTCCCCCTAAATCATAATAAAAAAACACAATGTAACAGCTTTGCAATTGAGGACCTTTTAGTATCTCAAGTGCTTCATTCGTTTAGTTTCATTAATCGAACTTTAGATTCGTTAAGTTAAAGCTGTAGAATATGTTTGCTGCTTATTTTTATTTTCCGAAACTCACCAATATATGGTGAGTTTCGGAGAACAACTTAACTCAACTTCTCCCACAATAAAACACACACAAATGCAATTGGAGAAATAAACCTATACTCTACTAAAATATTATAAATGAGGTAACTTTTATGTTTGCCTTTTACGCTTTCACGACTTAACCACTGAAATAATCACGAAAAAAATACATACACGTTTTTCTCCATGGGATCTACTCATTGGAATGGGTAACTAGCTTCAGGACTGAGTTAGTCTGACTGACTTTTATTAACTATTGAGAAATAATTGGTTTATTTCGATTAATTTTAATTCGATGAAACGTCTTCAGTGGTACAGAAAAGACACTGTCCATTGCTCTATCAAAAATGAAAGAAAATTCAATTTTGAATAAATATATGCATTAATATAAAAAATAAATCAACTTTAAACAAGCTATAAGGCGAATAATAAATACTTTTTTATTAATTTCATTATCAAAGCCTCTCACAAAACAGATTTAACCTAAATAACGTAACGACAATACCGCGAAATCAAGTTCCCTGTATTTGTAAGCCCAAGTTTACTCCTATTTCCTCCGTAAATGAAAATTCGCGACGAGCACCAAAAAGTTTATAGGTTCTATTGTCACCTTTGTCACTACAGCAATGTATGGGCAAACCCGTACATTGCCGTAGTATATAAATTATCCCTCGCTAGCAGTCCGAGTGCGGTGTTATTATAAATATGACCTTTCCATTTATCACAAAAAAAAGAATTATTTTGAAAAACCCAATTTGCGCTGTCATCATACGCATCAGCAGAACGTCTCGCTTGCTCGCTTGCTCGCTTGCTTCTAGAAATCTTATCTGTATGTATGGTTGTGTGACAACGGTGTGTAAACGGTATAAGGGTGTCATTCCCAGATTTACCACTTGACAGTTCATAGCCACAATAGTTTCCAAATATATCAAAATGATTTTAAGTATTTGGTCTTTGTTTTAATATACTAAGGTTGTTTCTACAAAACTGTCAAAATTGATAAAAGTTGATTCAAATTTTTGGCTAAAAATGGTCAGAGCGATTGATTTAACTTGAATATGCTATATTATTGCATTGTGTTCGGGTGTGATTCTTAACATTTCCAAACTGCTTATTTAATCGGCTTTCCAATCATATTTGTTTTGGCAAAGTGTTAATAGTTTGAGAATTATAAGCATTTAATTATAGCGACAGTGCGTAGCACGCACGTTTCGCTAACTTTGCTAGACTGGTGGACTTTTGAGAGTTTTTGTTCTGTAGGCACGGACTGTCAAGTGGTAAACATGAACCTAAAGAAGACTGTAGCAACACACACTCATATTCTCTCAAACAGATATTTGCATAGAAAGGAGGATACGCGCAGTTGGCTGCAAGCAGAGGAAAGAGGGGATTCTCCGTAGCTTCCGGTACCCCCATGGGTACTTATGCATTTAAGTCTGTGTCAATTTTCCCAGATTTTGCAATTATTGCACATTATAGTCTGTCTGATACAGAACTGATCTGATACAAAATTGTTTTAATAGTGGTAATGACATATGTATGACAATTCGAGATAATGTCATCGAAGAAAAAAAAGCAAATAAATAATGCATTCGGTATATATGTGCACATTGTTATATCGTGCTTTTAAAACCTTTTGTGGTAAGCTCCAAGGTGGAAAACATCAAACAATATCACAAAGATCCAATGCAAGTTGTTTCTGAAACTGGCATGCTTTACCGTAGCATTGCTAAACGAAACCCGAAGTTTTTAGAACAAACAACTTCCTGAATCAACTTTGATTGTCTCTAAGTAAGAACTCATTCTTCCGCGTAAGTGAGAGCTACAAGTTCTTGAGATAAACCAAACACAATGTAACAACTTTACAGTTGAGGACTTCTTAGATCACTCGAGTGTTCCGTTCGTTTAGTTTCACTAAATGCACTTTAGATTCGTTGAGTTCAGGCCGTTGGCCGTTTTGTTTGTGTTTGCTGTTTGTCTTTGTTGTCATATTGGTGGCTTTTTGTAGAAAACTAAGTAGAAGAAACCAAGTTGCCCGCGAGGCTATTTTCATGGAATGTATTTAGTGACTTGTGTTTCAGAAACAAATTATAGTTAATTATATAGAACTCAAATCCTGTACACATAAAAACACATATACGGATCAAAACGGGAGAAAGATACCAATAAAGACATTATGCAATTTTAATGCTGATGTTCTTAAAATATTGCGTGAGTTTGTCTGTCTGTCTGTCTGTTATGCTTTCACGCCTTAACCATTGAAACACATGTAAATAATAATACGCAAAATAGATATTTTTTTCAATACTTCAGAAAAAGACTCGTTCGGTGACCAGTATAACCAGTATAAATTTTAACGTGAATACATTTTTCGGAAAATTACTTTTACGCCATCAAAGTCCTATAAATATTTAAAATTAAATAATGAAGTCATCTAACTTACTTAAATCAACTTCAAAAAAGTTAACAAGTGCAAAACAAAAACTTCTCACTTTCATTTAAAGGGAAGAAAGATCGCTAAATCCTCTCATAACAACAGATTTGACGTAACCAGAATACAGCGAAACGATTAAATTCCAAGCATTCGACTGGAGAACCCGCCTTTACTTGTAGATACTCTGCAAATGAAAATTGGAGACGAGCCTCAAAAAGTTTAAGGGTTCCATTGTCACCTTTGATACCCGAAATCTGAAGGCTTTTTAGATCAAAGGTGTTAATGAAGATTACTTTTTCTGGACAAAAAAATGGACAAAAATAATTTCTATCACTAATAGAATTTTATGATCAGCACTTAGAACGTGAAAGCTTAACAAAGGCACTTTCACATATTTTTACTGATAAACATGCGAATAAAAAAATGGATGTTTGTGCCTCAATCAGGCCAGAACGACTGCACGGATCTGGATAAAACTTGGCATTCACATAAAATGCTCTTTTTCATTCCAGAAAAAATTACCATGAAAATCTAAATCAGTCGCAAGAATTAGATTCATAGCAATAATAGCTTGTTTTTTTTTTACATAAACATGATTGTGGAAGTTGCGATATACGCTCGCAAACTTGTTTAAGCGGTTGTGTTCTTGATTACAGTGTTATCACTATTTTGACTTTTAAATTTATTATTTTTTAATGATTTAGCAACAAGCATGACTTAAGGTGCGTCATAGAAATTAAATTGTTAATTAAGCGCTCCGGAGGCAAAATCATTTATTTTTATTGTGTGTTAATTAATTCGTCGTTAAACGTATTGTAAAGAATGAGAATAAATATTAATTTCTTGTTCTGGATGAATGAACTCAACGTTTGACAAAACGACTTATCAACAACTTCAAAGGAATATATTTCATAAGGTAGGTGTGTAGGTGGTAGGCTAGGTGAATGTTCTTGGACCAAGTTCAAGACAACCTAAGCAAAGGCCAGGTCAAAAGTACCTGTAAACGACGTGCCTGTATGCGACGTGCTAAATTAAAGTTGAAGAAGCGAGAAAGGTTTGTCAGAATCGTAGCAAATGGAAGGAAGTGGTTTCTGTCTATCCTATGGTAAAGAGGCGTGATATCATGTATGTTTGTAATATAAACAAACTGTGCAGGCACAGACACGAGACTTCGTTAGCGTTTATGTGGTAAAGGTTGCAAAGGGCAAACGTCCTGGCAACCTCTTCCTGGTATTTTTTATTGATTTTATTTTAATTAATTAAATTATTGAATTAAAATAAAATATTGGTACCACAAAAATGGTAATTATATTCATCGATTTTACAGTACAGTTTAGCATTTTTTCTACACTTAAAACATCACAATGCTTGCATTGTTTCGCCGAGCGAGTGAGGGCATCGGAGGTTCTTCTTTCTCTACCGCAGGTAGGTGCAAGTGTTTATGTGCGCAGGTTGTCACTTAACATAAAGTGAACCGTCTGTTCATGTCTCCCGTTAAAAAACCACAATATTGCCTAAAAAAAATAAAAGGAATAAAATTAATAAAACATATTAGCTATAATTATAAAATAGTATGTATGATGAACGAAGTCAACAAAACCAAAACACTGAATGAAATATTTCTTCTATTTAGTCTTTACAAAGCTCTTTAACTATATACCATTGATGTATGAAATGACCATGGTCATGGTAAAGAATTATGCATTCTCCGTTTTTGTTTTGGTACATCACTTTTGTTTGTAGATGTCATCCCAAAGAACGATTACTTTATCTTGATGCAATTGACTTGGACGATATTTCAATTGGGCACCGTCCCAAAATAATATGTGTATCAAAAACATGTTTGACAGTGTACTCTTCTTTTTTTTTAATAAATAGGTACCTATTTATGCAAATATTAAACCCGACTGCATTATAAACGTCCACTTGCATCGACACTTAAATCGACTGCAACAAATAGTGATAGACCTGTCTAAAGTCGATAAGCTGCTTAGACTGAAGGGTGTACTCTACATGTATATCTGCTTACGCCTTTAAAGCGAACAGGTGTTTAGTTATGAAATGGTAAAAACAGCAAACACGGTTACAGCATCTCTATGTGGAGATCTTCGTCAGTTCCTAATGTATTCTATCCAAAAAGCTTTCATTAAACATATGCATTTAAATATCGAAAATTGCATCCATGGCATCCCAATGTAATTTTCGATATTTGCACGAAGCAGACGACTTACGGCGCCATGAATGTTGTTTTTGCAGTTGTTTTGCACGTTTGAATGTGCCCAGCGAATTTTGCGGCCGACTGAACATTCTTATGTTCATATTTCCTGAATCGATTAGAATTCCGTCATTCCAGCTCTTGGGAAACTTACAAAAAAAAGAAAAAAGTTAGTAATGTAGTTGCAATTTATACTAACATCTCTATATTGCGCATTTTAAACTAAAAACAAAATTTTTAAAACGATATAAAGGGAAACTGTCATGCTTTACCATAGCATTGCTTAACAAAACCCGAAGTATTTAAAACAAACCAGTTCCTGAATCAACTTTGATTGTCTCTAAGTAAGAATTGATTATCCAGTGTAGGTGAGAGCTAACAGTTATTTGTATAAACCAAACACAATGTAACAGCTTAACAGTTGAGGATTTCTTAGGTCGCTTGAGTGCTCCTTTCGTATAGTTTCACTAAATGCATTTTAGATTCGTTTAGTTAAGGCCGTAAAATCCGTTTGCTGTGTGTCGTTGTTCTCATGAGCGTGGATTCTGGATAAAAGTAATAACGAGTAGGCATTTAAGAATAATATCATAGAATGTAGTTTATATCAAGTGCCAGATATATTTTTTTTTATTTGCCTTGTAAGTTTTTATGTTTTTTTATAATATAAGGAGACATACAAAAAGATGGGTCACCTGATGGCAAGTGATAACTGCTATCAATGGACATCTGCAAAATTCAAAAGTGCTGCCTTTGAGATTAATTATAGGTGGGATAATGCAAGGAGGGGTAAAAAGATGGGAGGATGAGGAGACGAGAAAGAGCAAAAGGTGATGAGGGGAGGGGGAGAGGAGATGGGAAAGAGGAGATGGAGAATTTCGCCTCCAGAAACCTAATTCATTTCGATTAAATGCAACTCAAGCGTTGCTGCACAACCTGTTTTCTGTGAGGCCGTGGTATCACTCCGTTTGAGCCGGTCCATACGTGCCTAAGCACTGCTCTAGTATGATATCTTGTACATACATGAGTGTGTTTATAAAAATATTTTTCTAGAAGCCCCTTATCTATATCCATTGATTGCCTTAATTTTTTTATACAGATATTCTTATACTATTTATATATTTTCATCACATCACTTTTTTTCATTCTAAGGTTGCCTGATAGAAATAAGACAATGCAAATAGACCACCAATTATATAAGCACCCAACATTGTTATGTACTTCTACTTTTGTAATGTCGTGGTGTACAATAAAGAGTTATAAAATGTTTTAAATAGAAGGATAAAGTTCTATCAAGTGCAAAATCAAAACTTTTCACTATAATTTAAAGGCAAGACTGTTAAAGCCTCTCAAAAAAAAACCTGATTTATCATAAATAATGGAACGACAACAGCAAAACGATCAAATTCCCAGCATTTGAGAGCCCAACTTTACTCGTAGATTCTACGTAAATGAAAATTTGAGACGAGCCCCAAAAAGTTTAAGGGTTCTATTGTCACCTTTGATACCTTTATCTTGATAGCGGAACGAAATCTGAAAGCTTTAGATCAAAGGTTTCCGAAGGACGAATTCTGTAAATACTTGTCCCAAATACCTCGGTGGTATAAATAAGAAACACCTGTAAAAATTGTTATTTCTCAACATATTATAGGCGAAAAAATCTTAAGAATTTTTTGGCCCGAAAACTTGGACGCTTTTAGTGAAAGCCCAAGTCATTGCAGATGAAGAATTTCCTGGAATGTTAACCTAAAGCTTCCTCAATTTCTTGGGATTTCACGTTAAATATATCCTTTTGTAATTTTTTTTCATCTACATTAATCTTGATTTAGTATAACAACTTTCTCCAGCGGCTATAATCGTATGAATGAGAAAAAAAAAATGGATTAAATTCTTTTCTATCTCCAACATATCTTTTCTGATTAGCAGTTCAGATATTATAGCGTGTAAGCGTAACAAACTCACTTTCTCATCTTGCTTCTTGTATATGTATATTCAAAAGTTTGGATGTACGTATGTTATTTCTTTATGCCAGAACGCCTCAACAGATCCCGACTTAAATTTGGCACTTAGATTGTTGTTTAAAATCGCACATAGGCATCATATTATTTCGGGAAAATGTTCCGTTCAAAATTTTTACGCAAACGAAGTTGTGACCAATAGGTAGTTTAATATTTGGTTAGCAACGTGGTTATTGTCAGAATAAGTATTAGTGGTTGTGATCCGTTAAATTTATTGGTTTTCACATGAATATATTAACAACAATAACATATAAAACTCACTCTATTTAATACAAAACGTGCGTCAAAGAAATTAACTTATTCAGCTATTTGTCAGCTCCAGAGGCAAAATACATTTGTTTTACTACTTTAATTTTATTGTATGTTAATTTCTTGGTCATAAAACGTATTGCCGTGTGGTACAGTTGAGTAGAATATAGTCATCCTATCTTTTTCCGGTCGTGTAGTAAAAGGCGACTAAGGGTTACAATGTTATCTATTAGACGTACGTCAAGCATACTGTGCCCGGTTGACTTCCATAGACTTGCCTTCCATTATGTTATTAGGACCAAATTCCGATTGGCAAAATTTAGGTGTTTAATACACCTTAGCCTGCCTGCAAGGTATTTTGGTGCCATTTAAAATAATAAGGTATAGCAATAGTCATCGCGAGCGACAAAGGCAGAGATGGTAAAAATACTAATGCTACTAATTATTAATTATAAAAGACAACTCCCGTCTTGGCATTGATTCCTGTATCGCGAGGGACTTTACAAACATTCAAATAATGATAGTAGGTGGGGAGGGGTCCGGCTATTTAATAAAGCTGTTACCGAATCCCTTCTATTTTAGCGCAGCTAGCGCACGGGTGTTGTATATATTTGACCGGCTAATATTTGGCTAGACTATTGAGCACATAGCTTCAACAAACCTACCTACGACCCACTCATTCCGGACACATTGTAGCACACTGTGCGGATTTAGTCTGTTCATATTCTGGCACATGATATAACCTAAAGATGTTTCAAGAGTAGGTCTACCGTAAAAAAAATACGACATGTTAACCTTTGAAAAATAGCAAGTACATTTTATTACCTACGTTGTCATAAACGTCGAGCTTCTGTGAGTTATTGTAATATATGTCGATAAAAGCTGTCACGATATGATACAATTCCACATGATTGAACATAACAATATCATAAATAATATAAGAATTCGTATGATATTTATATCATACTGTATATCAATATTTCTTGGTAAGCTTATTTGATTGTCCGGTAATGGAAAAGTTTCTCTAAGTAGTGTATAATGCTTCTTTCGAGAAGCATTATAATAGATGTTAGAAGCTTATATCATAATTATTTCTTTACATAGATTTTTTAGAAAGATATCAGATCCAAGATACTCAATGTTGAAAAGGAAGGCTTATGTTGCTATTTTGTTGTTCAAAGTTCGGTGTATTTAATACTTTGCTTAGTCTGTCGGACACGGTGTAACCCAAAATATGCAACCCTCCTGGTATTGCTCCCAATTATATTATTTGCGTCTGTTTCTGTAAAAAAAGCTGCAGGTACACTGTTAGAGATCACCTTAGAGTTATTGAAGAGCATAGGCAGTCTTTGTTTCAATATTATTATTATTTTTATTACATAGTCGTACAGATGAACAGACGGGTCACCTGATGGTAAGTGACAACCACCGTCCAAGAACACCTGCAACTCGAGAGTCGTAAGTGCGCTACTCACCTTTGAGGGTGATGAGGAAGTGGAAATTTCTTAAATATTGGTATACAACTGACATGTGGAGCTACTCTGACTATGGTCTTAAACATATTTTTTAAATGTTAAAGCCTTGTTTATTTGTATGAAATTACCCCATAGAAGAAGGCCATATCTTAAAATAAATGTAACCTACCTACCTAACCTGCCAATTCCAATTATAGTTTCAGGCATAAAAATGTTATATTGATATCGGTGATAATTGGTTCATTATTGTATTGTTACCTTATATTTTGGGTCTTTGGTTTTTAATTAAAAAAATGTATGACTTTTCAGGAATTAGTTTTTTAATGTTATAACGCGTACCTGTTATTATATGTATGATTACAATGTGCTCAACCATGATGCCATACTTTTATCTCCTCATCCGCAGACGACGCACCGGACGTAGGAGGAGGGCCGACAATGCCCAACTCCGGCCTCCGTAAATGGACCCGAGGGCGGTGAACCTGGGGTTCATTTCACCGCCCCGATCGCTTAGCGGGTCCGAGGTTGGAGGCGCGCAGTGTTCCTCGCGCCTCCCTCAAGGAATGGTGGGGGGAGAAGCATTATCCTCTCCCCCTTTCAAATCGAGATGGGGTCCGCTCCGGCGGACGGTCACCTGCTGGTTGCGGAAGAATGTCGTGTTCCCGCGGCCTTCAACAGCAGGTGCGAGGAAGGAGCACCGTGGCGGTTTTAGCCGGTCAAGTCCGGCACACCCCTCCGCCGATAACCCCGGCGGAGGATAGTCCATGAGGATTTCCCCACGTTAAAAAAAAAATACTTTTATCTCCTGGTAATAAAATATTTATTATAAAACGATAAACCGACAATCTAATAGTTGACAATGACGTCATAAGGCGTTGACGCTGAGCATCGCGGTTTTATTAGTATAGCGGGGGGTAAGCATGATATCATACAGAGAAAGAGTAATTAGTCTTGTATACATATATTACATAATGCTTTACCTCCTCCCTCTGTAGGAAAATAGAAGCAATTTTTATTTATTTAAATAAAATTAATCTAAAATGCAAAACGTGTCGTCCTTGCCTTTAATGGAAAAAGTGTTGCCATTTTCTAACACGAAACAGTAAATTGTGGGTGACATGTTATATGCAACGTGGTCTGCGATAACAGAATATTGCGTCCGACAGCTGTCCAGTGCGGTTTTGTGGTCAGCTTCAATATATTGTTAATATTTTCCTGATCCAATAACTAAAAATGATTGTTTTGATATGACGTGATTTACTTCCAAACTGAATCGTGAGAGAGCCATGCTTCGGCCCGTATGGGCCGGCTTGACCGGAGTATTACCACAGCCTTACAGAAAACCTACTGTTAAACAATGCTTGCATTGTGTGACCGAGTGAGTGAGGTTACCGGAGGCCCAACCCCCTTTACCTTCCCCTATTTACCCTCCTCTCTTTCTCTTCCCCTCTATCCCCACCTCCCTTTCCCCAACCCTGAAAGGCAGACAGAACTCTTGTAACTCTTGAGTTGCAGGTGTTCATGGGCAGCAGAAGGGACTTACCTTCAGGTGACATTTATATTTACCAAGATTTGACCCTAACAAACAAACATTACAAGTTAAATAACGGCTTGACGAAGAAAAGAATAAAAACAAGTCATTTTTTTTTTTCACAACTACTATACAACCAAAATAAATATCACGCAATCAATACCAACGCGATACAAACCAAGAAAACATAATATTTAGACAGAAATTTCTACAAGAATCAATTTACCTTTAACTTCGGCCTCGCTTCAAGAAAATTTCCCATAGGAAATAAGCTAAGTTTGAACTACCAAATTGAGTTGGAAGTGCCGTACAGTAACAAAAGGTATATAGCTTAGACGATACTTTTGAAGGTCTGATGCCGAATATAGACCCATGTGAGACGTTACTAGTTAGGAAATGATCTTGGCAGGCTTAAGTTGTTTTTTTTTTTGACTTCCATTTTATTGAGAACATTAAGCCCCAATTTTTATTTCAGAACTCAAATATATATACAAGTAGATAAAAATTGAGTACCTACTCAAGAAATGACTGCCATATAATATTAAAAGATAAAATTATACCTGTAACACTGTGTGTTGATTTAAGGTTTCTATCGATACCTCATACCATAAACCCAAATCTGTTGTGACATTAGGCAGATATGATAGAACAAAGAAATTTTAAAAATAGTTCTTTATTTATATCACTTTATTACACCAGTGCAGGAAAATGTAATACATATACATATATTATGGTGCACAGGTATGACCATTGACGGTGTTATCACTCGCAGTGATCTCTTCCAGACAACCTTTATACGAATATTGACAGATAGGTTTAACAATAGACGTTTTAAACAATTATGATTTACACGATACTTAATTTAAATATTTACATAGATATACAGTAACGGTCAAAACTTTTCGATCACATTCTCAAAATAGTAATTTGAACTTAATCCAATAAAAATGTAGCATTATTTATTAATTATGAACGCATCAGTAGCAAAGTAGTCCAATAAACACGCTTTCTTTGTAGTTTGCCGCCTCAGGACGCAAGGACTCGCCCAGCGAGTTGATGTCAGTTTAATACGTAGCCGTTGAAATTTTGTTCAATTGTCTCTGTATATGAAAATTTCCAAATTACGCTTTTGAATATTTTCGTGCTCAGATAAGAAAGTTTAGCACGTGTACACTCGCGAGTGAGTACTACATGTTGATAACATAGTCAACATCTTTATTTTAAATTCTGTGCGGGAAATACTTGTTGACTTGTCTTAAATAAATATATATTAACTTTTTAAAAATGGGTCGAAAGAAGGACTTAAATGAAAATGAAATAGAAAAACGTGCTGTTATAATAGCATTACACAAAGAAGACTATAGCACGAGAAAAATAGCATCTAAATTGAAGGTAACTCAGTCTACTGTAGTGTATACGCTGCAGAGAGAGCGAGAGACCCGGTTCTGCAATAGCCGCCCCCGATCTGGGAGACCTAGAGTCACATCTAAACGTCAAGACAAATTCATCTGTGTTCATAGCAAGCGTCAGCGAACACGGACGGCGCCAGAGATACGCGAGGAACTGAATTCTGGTCGACAAAATACCATATCAGTGTAAACGGCGCAACGCCGATTACTTGAACAGGGGCTCAAAGGACACATAGCAGCGAAAAAGCCACTTTTGCGTTAACAAACTTTAAACTTAAGAGGCATTTGATCAGTGGTTAAAAGTTTTATTTACAAATGAATCAAAGTTAGTTAAAGTAGAAATATTCGGCTCAAAACGTAGGCAGTAGTCGTTTGGTTGGGGAGCGCATGGAAAATCAGTGCATAATAAAGACAGTAAAACATGGTGGTGGATCGGTCATGGTGTGGAGCTCTTTTGGTGGTAATAGAACTGGAAATCTTATTCATATCGAGGGAACATTTAATAAAGAGTATTATCACAAAATTTCCGCCATTCCTTTTGGAAAACGTATTGTAGGTCAGGGTTTTATTCTACAACAGGATAATGATCCAAAACACTCACATGCACAAATGTGCAGAAATTATCTAATCAATAAAGAGAAGCAAAGCGAGCTTACAAATATGATTTGGCCTGAACAATCGCCGTATTTAAACCCCATAGAATTGTTATGGAACGAGTAAGACAGAAATGTAAGAAAATTGCAGCCAGTAAATCAAAAGCATCTTTGGGAGTACCTACAAGTCTGTTGGAGTCAAATTTCAGAGGCTTTATTAAGAAAACTGATAGAAAGAATGTCGAAAGTTTACTCTGCCGTGATAAAAGCTAAAGGAGGATATTTAAGAGTCTAAAATTGGAAAAAAATGTCGAAAGTTTTATTTAAAATTAATTTATTTTCATGTAGTTACACTGTATAAATCAGTAGTATAGTAATAATAAAGTATTACTGAATTTTCATTTACAAACTGGTGTGTATTGCAAAATTGTACATGTGATCGAAACCTTTTGACCGGTACTGTAGGTACTTATATATAGACACTCTGGCATAGATCAACTTAAAAACACGTTTTTACTGAACGGATGGCGCAGCAATTTAAGTGGACATCTCACCACCACGCTACCGCGCTGAGTGTTGTGGGTTCGATCCCCACACGGTACGACACTTTGTGTAATCCTGAAATTATTAGTCTGAGTCTGGGAGTTCTATATGTCCATTGTTTGAATGTTAAGTCCCTCGCGACACAGGAATTAATCCAAGTGCGGGAGTTTTCTTCTTAAAAATAAAAAAAAATATTTATATGTTAAGGTTACGTAAATAAGCATTCACAATAAAGCAATCTTTGATTTTTTTTAAATAACTGCAAGGTTTTGGCTAGCCTGGTTGTCAAAGGCATATAGGTTATTCTTAATCCTAGCAGCTTGCACTGAAAATAACTGACAACACTTCTTCATATTAATTAAAACCTCTTTAAAACAATCACTGAGTTACGAAGAAGTTGAAACTATTACGATTTTCTAATTCTAAAATTTAAACCTTTATTAGTTATTATTTCCTCCAGTAACCTTAAGGCAATTAATTAACCGAAAACTTTAAACCCGTGTACAGAATTCCACACAAGTTGTAATACATATACCATATATATGTAGACGTTAATTAACAGACACTGAATGGTGTCGGGTACTCTTAATTAGTTAAGTTTTGGGCAGCGGTCACCTAATCTGGCGAAGGGTCAAACATGATGATATGTGGATGTATAATAGGTACTTATACTCATAGCTAAGACTTTACAATATTGTTAAATTGTTTATTTTAATATACAAATAAGAGTAGTGTCAAATTATGGATGATTAATACTAAGCGGTTTTATTGAACTGCTTTTGTATGTATACACACTTCACACGAATGCGGCGTTTCATTTGCGATGCAAACGCTTACGCTATAGTTTTGGCAAGACGCAAAGAATAAGCGTATCAGTGCGACCAGTGTTTACACGTATTAATGTTAAGAACACGCAATTATTAACATGTAATCATCATCTCAATCTTATCACCTACTACTTGACGCCTCACGTTTGGACTTTGAGTATTTTGGAATTTTTTTACAATACACGGCTAAGAGGTCTGAATTGCACATCGTGATCGGCACATCCCAAAGTGTTTATCCACCTTAAGTGTGATAGCACTCAGGTCCTGTAGGAAGTATATCGATATACATATGCTTAATGAGAGCAACAGAAACAAATATTGACAGCAAACGGTAAGAAGTAAAAAAAAACAATCACTGTTAAGAATTACATACATACTGAAGCACATAGAAGGCTGTTACTAAACCTTCGCTATCCGACTATGGTAACCGGATCTAGCTGATTTTTTATAGTTTTTTTGAACTACAATTCATTATGAAACGGATACTAAATACATTAGGTAATTTGATTTAAGATATTGAACCGAATCTTAAAGCAGTACTCCGCGTTAATAGTTTCAAGCTTTCTAGGAAGCTTATCTGATTGGCCTTGATAAATTTTGATCTCACCAAGGATGAAAGTTTTAAGTACTGTTGACTCAGAAATTTCGAAGGTTTGAATTAGAAAGCTAATATTGTGAAATCAAATACAACCTCAATAAGGATTACTGCCATAAATTGTTACCGAAGGCTTAGAATGTCGTATTATGTTAGAAAATCTTAAGGTTTAATATGATCTTTATACATACATACATAATATCACGCCTCTTTCCCATAGGGGTTGGTAGAGACCACTTCCTTCCATTTGCCACGATTCTGATATACCTTTCTCACTTCTTCAACTTTTATTCCGTTCCGCATACAGGTTCGTCGGTTAAAGGTACTTTTGACCTGGAATTTGCTTAGATTTTCTTGAACTTGGTCCAAAAAAATTCGCCGAGGTTTTCCTCTTCCGACAACTCCATTTACCTCTGCCATATAAATACCTTTTGTCAATCTTCTTTCATTCATCCTTTTGACCTGACCGAACCAGTACAGCATACTTTTTCTATTTTAGTCATTACATCCTCTTTCACACCACACTGATCCCTTATCACACTCCTCTTCGTTCTATATCACCACACACTTTCCGTCCCTAGTAAACTTTGATCCCAGATATACAAATTCATCCACTTGTTCCACTTTTTACCACCTATCATAATTTCACAAAATTTCTCATCTCTTTATAGTTTAATATACGTTGCAAACTGCCACGATGAACTAGAGTCATAAGTTTAGGCTTAACAATGCTGAAGTCTAGGGTTCAATAGCCCAAATATGGATATTATATACTATATACTATCAAATTTGCTCAATAGCAGTAACCGCTGTGGCTTGTATCTCTATCTGAACTAAAGTGACCGACATAAAATAACAGTTCGATCTCATAGTCGCTTTACGATATAGGGTGGACCTTTTCTACACCACCTCGAACCACACGGCCATATTAAATGCCGAATTACAGCTCAAATGAAAAGACAACAATAATCTCATCTCAAAATAAATTCCCCTTTTTATGTTAAGTCGGTGACTTTATTTTATGGCGTAATAGAAAGGTTTTTTATTCTTTCCCTGATAGTGACCTATTGAGCAATGACAAATTTATGAATAGCATCTATAAAATATATTTCTGTATATAACACATCGGATGGACGTTTATTATTCTCAAAAAAAAAAATTCTCTTACTGCTTTTACAGCCATAACATCCAGTCTAAGATTTAAACAACAAAAATGTATAAATATAAAATTTAAAATCAAATATATCTGACTACGCAATAGAAGAATTATCATCAGTGATGTCGTGCAGAAGAATCTTTTACAGTTCTTATAAAGAAGAAAGAAGAGGAAAGCTTAAGTATATGAGATATACATATATAGTCTCGAGTATTGTGGTTAGTTTTTCAATCAACATATTTCATAGTGCTTAGAACTTCATTAACTATTTCTTAGTTTCAATTTCATTATTATGACAAATAAAATTAATAACAATAATTGTGAATAATATAATAATAAATAATTGGGAGTCCATTCCAGAGGCGTGCATCAGAATGCACTGGAATTTACAGTTGCAGGTTGTCCAACGAATATACATATGTACCTACCTAATAAATAACAAGGTAACAGGTAGTAGAAAATATGCATGTAATATACATGTTTGAGAATTCAGATAAATATAATAGAAAAGAAATCTACCTGAAAAAAAAACTATTTAAAAAAACAAGCCAACATCGAACCAGGGCACTTTAAACGCCCGCCATGTTTGTGCATTCCGTGTGACGTTACAGTCTATAACACTCGAAAACACTGATAGGCATACATCTTAACAGTCGGTGACACTAACATTTGTTGATATAGAGTTTGACGTCACATTTGCTGTAGTCATTAGCGTTGCTTTCTAAATTTTAAACTACCCATGGCCAGTGGCATAATACCCCTATTATGCGATTGCCCATGGGCAGTTTAAAATTGGTTGTTAAATGTCTCCTATTTAAAACACATGAATATTCATAATTGACCTAGTTTCCTTAAAAACGTTTTCTCTATAATTCATCTATAATGGTCCAGTATTTTACCAAACAGGCATTAAATACAACACTGCCCCAAGACACTACTCAGCAACCATTTTGTTATTGTTTTATTTTGTTTTTTGTTTTTTTCTTAATTTAAACATGTAATTGCATCATCTACTCTTTGTCTCCTGACGTCTAAAAAAATGAATCATACTCAATAAAGTTTTGTTGTAGCACTGCAGTTTGTATAGGCTCATTGATAAAACTTTTAAATATGAACATGTATTGTTCCAGACGAAAAATCCGGTGTGAAATGGAATAGACTGGCTTTTTGCGAGGCACTATTTTTAACTTTGTGGATCGCCTTTGTTTTAAACAACATAAAAAATAAAAAAAAATGTGTTATATTTATTTTGATGCGAGACATATACGCATTTCACATTTGTTTAATTGAAAAACTGTGAGTAGTTGTGTATTATCTATGTGTGTTATTTTGTGATTAATCATATGATCATAGATCCGGAGACAAAATTTACAACAACAAAATAAAGCCAGGTTTAAACAAATCCTAACCAATTGTTTAAAATGGAAAAGCTTTTGATTCTATCGTAACTGGTACGACAAGGAGAATCTATCTCTAAATTTAATTTTAATTATATAAATCTGTACTAATATAATAAATGTAAAGATTTTTGTGTTTTTGTCTGTTTCTTTCACGCGTTAATCTCTGGAACCATCAGTCAAATGATTAATGATTATTCGGGAAATGTAGATTATTAAAAATCATGTTAAATAACTAACGACCGCTGGTCCGTCGGTGGACTTGTCTAGACACGCGCACTTTTATTTAAATTTTTTCTGGTTCTTTTGATCTCTCTGGTTTCTTTTGACTTATTGGTTCTACGTAGATATCGATGCAATAAGAGAAAAACGTAGAATAGTATATATTTCGTGCTTTTTCATTTCACTTTTCTTATGTATCTTATGTATCTTATATACCCCATTTCGGAGCTGGTAGACCAACTCTGAATATGGGTATACAAGGGTGGTCAGCGATCCTTGAAGCTGAGCTAGAGGTTCGATTCCCACTAGGGATTCTTTTTAGGATTCTTGTCCCGAGTTTCGGTGTTCTTTGTGTCCGTTATTTCTATGTTAGTCAAGTACCCCAATTACTCTTAATGCAGGAATTATCTTTTTAAAATAGAAAAAAGGTACATACAAAATATGAATATAAAATAGAACTGGTATCGATACAACACCTTTCACACTCTTACGGAATATAAACTTTAACGCCAAATTCATATTTCGAATTTTAAAAACATTTTTTCTATAAAAAAATGTAATAGAAGTAAGTAACGTTTTCTTTGATTTTTAGTACACAACGCTATCTTTAGCTTTATTATATGGGTCTTAGATATGACCACATAACGTGTTATAAAAAGGTTTATATATATCTTTTTATAACCTTTATTTTATATTTAAAAACATGGGAGTCGAATATGTATTACTGTTTTCAAAGTGGATATTCACTAAAGCCTCTAAATATAATATTGAAATTCCACTAAACGTCTATCAAAATTGTAATTCCTTAAACCGACCCTCCCATAAAATCTACAACTGAAATTATGTACTAAACTTGGCATAAGCCTGGCATCAAACTTAGGCAATTATTAAGTCACCAGCGGTATTCAAAGTTTGTTAACAGCACTCCCAACAGATTTATCGAAGGCGTTGATTACTGTGTATAATTTCGTTATATTTCCTTTTAATTAGTTTTTGATTGGTGTTCCGAGATGGGTTTGAGAATTACAAGGTTTGTTTTCTTTTATATTTCATCTGTTTTTTAGCTTTGAGTGGTCCTCTGACGAATATCTTTTTGAAAACAAAAGAATCCCAATTTGTATAAAATTGAATCTGGTATTCTTTGTCTTAAATTTAATGGCAACAAGTACGCCCTAACAAGGGATAAATATGTATAATATACTAAAATGTAGGTAAATCTTGTTTATGCAACCAGCTTGCCAAGCAGCGTTCTCGTACTGTAAATAGGGGAAAGGATTAGAGCTCCTTTAAATACCGACCGTTATGAAGTCTTCATTTTCATACCATATGTCGTTTTGTGTTTTCTACCATTTTTTTTAGAGAAATGTGGTTTTACGTCATTAATAAGCTTTATCCTACTATCATCACTGCTGGCTGAAATATTGGCCACAATTACGAAAGTTCTATTCTCAGAACTGTCAAATATTTATGCAGTGCTGTAATAAAATAATATATTCAGTATTTTTCAAACATTGTTTGACTTTTAACTTTATAGAAAGAAAACTAGGGCCAAGCGTTAGCGTGTTTTATAAAAATCTACACAAGACTAGGCACAACAAGGCACTTAAAACCGACCGGTTTACAACCGGTTCTCCGACAGGTGCTTTGAAGGAAAAGGCAAAAATTGCAAAACAAACTCTAAAAAAGCTGAACGTATGTTCAGGAGCTGAATTTACTGATCCAAATTAGGTGGCAGACTTTAAAACTGATATAAGGTAAACCTTACTTGGGTTACACGTTATAAGGACAGAACTAAAATTTCGTAGTCGATTATAGTAACTTGAGAAATATTTTACATACATATAAACATAACACAAAACTCACGCTCACAGATATCAAAAGAGAAAAAAAAAAGGATTTAGTCACATGGCGAGTTTATAAAGCTGAGCTGTCAAAATAAAAAAAAATTCCATTGTCAGCAAAAACTCCTCAGAATCAAATTTCGCTGACCCCATCCATATCCACACATCTAAAACCATCCTCATTAAAACACTTTCGGTTGGAACGTACGAACAATCAGTCACGATGCGATCATTAGCGAACAAAAAATGTCTAGGTATTGTCGGTTATAATGAGCGAAGGATGGAGGCTTCAATTATTGAGATCATGTCATTGTGTATTAAATAAATCTTACCTGGCTTTACCAAAATTATTTATATGTTTTTTTAATATGACGTGGTAGAGCCATACTTAAGAGCGTGTGAGATGGCTCGATCGGAGTAATACCACGGTTTCATAGAAAAAAAAAAGCAATGTTGCATTGTATTTCAGCGAGTGAGTTAAGGTACTGTAGGCCTAAATCCCCTCCTTATGTAACATTTGATGGGTAACTTTGGAGTACATTGAAAGAAAATTGAGAAGAGAAGAAGCAGTAAATTGATATTGCTTATACAAATGGATTGGGGAGTATTTTAAGCAATAGCTGAAGTAAGTCACGGTCGTACACCTATAACTCGAACTGGCTAGTGCCGGGAAGTATGAGCCCTCTAACTGTGATCGTGATAATAGTCTTATGTTGTAAATATACTTGTATTTTTATTTATTGGAGCAGGGACAACAGCAGCAACTATTATGGTTTCAAAACGATACAAAAGAATATTGAACCTTAAAGATATAAAGACCATTCATGCAAACAAATGAAAGGCGACAGAGGAAGGTAACAACTCCCTTCAATGAAAAACCTGAGGAGGACAAAATTTCTTTTAGGGTGTTTGATTGAGATTTTCATATAGCTTTATTCCGCCGCTTTACATATCGACAATATTCAGGTGATTCTTGATTTAAGTTTCACAACCGAAGTAGGGTTATAAAATTCTAACTCGAATTTTGAGTGAGCTTTAGTCAGAATGCCTTCTTGTTGTGTTTAGTTATACAAGGTTATTTTTAGTGCTTTTTTGTATAATATTCTACACATAAATCAGATGGAAGAGCTATGAAAAATACAAACGTTATTATTCAAACTCTGCGTTAATAAAATCTTTAGCTTTCCATTACATAACTGTCATGGCTGTTGTATTGAGCGTTTTCAATTTCCGCCTTATTTCCTGCCAGTTGTTCGATGAAACTACGCGGATAGTCTGTAGTAATATTAAAACAAGGTCATTTTGATTTTTCCAAGAGCTCGTTCCTTGTTATTCTGATATTTTTTTTTATGAAAGAAAAAATTTCAAACAACAGTTTTTGTATTCTTTAAGTTTGTTAAAGAATATTATACAAATTTGACCGAATTGTTTAACTTTCAATATTGGTATAAAATCTGCATAATTTCACTTAAAAGTTTCGCATAACTTTTTGTATCAAATTATATAGAAATCTTCTAAATAAAAAAAAAAATAGTCGTAATGAGAACAACGTTCTTTGTGAAGTAGATGAAAAAAATGTAAGACAAAGAATAACTGCCCGATATTATTTGTTAATCCAAAGGGTATTTTGTGATTATAATTTTCTATAACGACTAAGGAATCGGACACACGCTTTAAACCCAACATTAATAGTATCATTACCCAATTCGTTTAGCGTAGCCTTGTCGTATAGATCATCATCCATCACTAGTCTATTCCATCCTATTAAAGTAATCAAATGCATTGTTAAACTCCAAATTACGGTGTTTTCGCAAAAAAGCAATATCGCTAAGTATAGTTTTTAGCCTTTGTCCGGACCCTCCCAGTCCTCCCACTTACTGCTCCTCGCAAATTGTCACTTTACGACTGTATACCTTAACAAACCGGGGTACACTGTAGGCCAAAAAATATGATTACTTCGTCGAAAATACTCGAACATTATTTTTATAACATTATAAATATTGACTAAAGTTAACGATAATGATGATGATGATGAACTACTTTCTTATAATATCGCCATAACGTACATATATGAATATGTTATCATATAACATCGATTAATTATTGTGAGTGGACGTTTTTAGTAATGCAATTAGGACTGTCAATACGCAAATGAAAATCACCGTACAAGTTGTTTTATTAACCTAATAATAACTAAAAAGCTTGAATACCTTTAAATAACTTAATATGTATTTCTCTGTGAAGTGGAATAGGGCCAACCCGTCTCTTCCCCTGTTCGACTTTCCGACTGTTATATATCAGAGTATGGATATGTATATACAGTCTTATAATGCCCGGATGACGGTTTATTAGTGGTCATAAATTATTGCAAGCCTATATATGTATATGTACCAAGTATTTTATTAAAGTGTATACCCGTATATTTTTTGAAAATTAAATGTTTTGGAGATGCCCAATTCTACGCCGCCGTGAACCACAACATAACTTATTTAAAATATTCATACTTACTGTCACCCATATCAACAAAAACATCACTATCTTTAATCCAACAACACCAGGAAAAAATACTCAAATTAATATTGCACCCATAAATTTGTGCCTAAGTGTAATGGGCTCGTTATACACTGAGAGCCTTGCAAACACAAGGGTCCCTCGTTTTTCTTTCGTATCTCAATTTAACTTGCCTTTGTACAACCCTATACGCTATTATTAGAAGTAGTTACTGATTAAAAGGAGAAATGGAGGGCTAAATCATCTTCAAAAGGTAACAGAGATCGCATGCAAGGGCTTTTTGGATTCTACTCGATCTTATACTTATCTGTGTAATTCTAATTACGCCGATAAGTATAAGATCTGTATAAGATCGATTTATGATAGCGTGTATTTAGGATTTTGGTATTCATCAGTGTCGGTAAGCTTGAATACGACTCTTGTGATGATAATCGAAATCTGATTAAAACCTAGATTTTGATTGACAGATCCTCTAAAGCGACAATGTCTCATGATACATGTTTTTAAGTCTATTTTAATTTAAAACTGCTTTCTTTAACTGCTCGACACTTATTTACCTTATCTCTCCTTACCTCTCTTATCTCCTCATATAAATATATGTATGTATATATTTGTATATACATATTTACTGGCTTTTTCAGGATAAATTTTCTTCATTTTTACCGAGTTTAAAATCATTTAAATCAAAACATTTTGCACCTACGTCATACATTTCTGCATCACCCAAAGGTAGACTGGCAGAGAATGCCTATGGCATTAGGTCCGCCTCTGTACATCTTGTGCATAAAGTGTAAAAATAAAAAAAATAAAAAAAATATTATAATTTTAATTACATCAGTACTGGAACGTACTAATTAACACAAGAAAATGACATCTGTTGTACAATCGATGTCGTAGCTTCAAATGTACAATAAGTATCAAATTTCACCTTAAGTGCTATTGTCTATTACACCGTCACGCAACACGTTATTAAGTCCTATTTGTTAACTCTCTTCTTCTTCTTCATACTTTAATTGGGTGCTCAAATTTGCTGATATTAAAAACACTTCCCAATACTTGTGATGCACAAGTACTTGTCCAAGCAATAATTCCTCAACAGTATATTTGTCAGTGGCAGCCGCATTGCAGGAATTCAAAATATTTTATTATTTTTACATTCAAAATGAATAAATAATAACAAAAAAATTGCAAACTCTTTTTATCAAGAATAACTTAATCTTTTTTTGATAGATGCTAAGTAACCGTAATTTTGAAACTGATTTCTTTCATTTTTAAAAAGACAACTCCCTCTGTATTCCGTACTCTTGCGCTGGACTTATAAAATAAAAAAAAAAAAAAGAAAAATATTCAATTAACGGAAACCGTCGCAAGCAATGTCAACAAAAGTCTTACTTACTCTATTATAACTTTTTCAAAATACGTCATAAGTATTGTTTAAAAATATTACAATACAATAAAATACAATATTCTTTATTGTACACCACAAAAATATACAATATTATTAAAAAATATAATATATAAGCAACGGTCTAATCGCTAGCTGCGATTTCTTCCAGAAAACCTTTGTAATACACAAGTGCTATAGGTTAATACATAGTAATATTAATTAGTAACGTAAGTCGAAATTAAATAAATTATGGTTGGTGAAATTTTCAAGTATGTGCGTTAGGCGTGTGTGTATGTATCTATGTATATAAAAATAATAACAATGAAAGGATAAATAGTGATCAAACTACACTATATATTCTTTTGTAAAAACATTATTAATTGTATTTCAATTTTAAAGTAAATTTCAGATAAATAATTAAGTAGTACGGTGTGATAGACGGCAACGTCTGCAGCAATTTGTTTATCTTGACCTGTTAAAATTTGAATACAGCTCTTGACGAGGGTTCTTAAATTTTATCGACTTGACAAACCCTTCCATTTATCTATGTATCAAGAGACTTCTGTTTACTCGTATGTCGAGCATTGGTAAATTTTAAAAAGATCGGTTCAATGGGAATATTCCTTTTTTTTTCCTTTGATGCATTTTACTGTCGACGTGAAAATTAATAAGTTGGAAGAATTAAAACCTCCAACCTAAATGATAAATGCGAAAGTAGATTTGTTTGTTTGATTCTCCTTTATGTATTACCAATTGAAACAATCATCATAAAATTTGACATACCTGTTTTCAGTGGTATCGTAAAGAAGTAAAAACTTTTCCAGTCGGAAATACAAAATTTCTTTTACACGAGTGATACTGAGGCAACTATTATTATTATAATTAAATAGTTTCTATTATAAATTTTGAGTTGATGAAGCAATATCCATTTCAAATAAATGTTAATGATAAAATGTCTAGACTCATTTTGTGTTCTTCAATTTAAGAGTACTTTATGACCTATATGCTGACTGCCGACCACTTGCTAAGCTGAAGACCACTTGTCTTCAGCTTATCATTAGGCTCATAGTTTAAGGACTAGTGGTAGACAAGTGGCGATCGATCATTTACACGTTGGAAAGAATTGATAAAAACTGTAACTAGCCCTGTGTTGTTCAGTTTTCTAGGTCGCTGAAGATCGCAAACTTTTAACCGTGACCATTCTGGCAAGTGAGAAGTTGTATATATACATACGAGAATCATTATTTGGAAAGTATTTTTATTTGTACATCTATACATGATTATCACAAATGAAGTATTCTATACAATGTAACAATTGATTTTGATAACACGAAACGTTGTTAATATTTGAATTAAAATATACCGAAATTAGTCTTAATTACGAACGGCTACCGTCAAAGATCAGGAGTGGAACCGGCGGAAAGTACTCAGCAAAATTCAATATTCACACGATGTCTTACAGCGAACTGTTACTGGATGAGATTCCTTATGAATGGTTTCAATATCACTGTCGCTTTGTTTATTTTTTTTACATAAACTGTGTAACAATTGCTTTTGGTATTACAACTAAAAATCGTGGTTGGTAAAGCATGGATGTAGAAAAATAAAATTATTATTGTTATATAAAATAATAATAAAGGGGAGAGGGGAAGTTGGGCCTCCGCAAACCTCACTCATTTCGGGGAAATGCAGCACAAGCACTACTTCACAACCGGTTTTCTGTGAGGTCGTGGTATCGCACCGGTCAAGCCGACGCATTCAATCCTAAGCATAGCTCTACCACTGTTTCTTATATTAATGTTTTATTGTCATTTAATTTGGTATAAAAATGCTTTAACGAATCTCGATTTAAATGTTACCGGTGCCTAGCACTGTTTACAATGCCGGTGGTGTACCTTGATTGATGCTAAACTCTGATAAAGCTATTATCACATATCGACAAGTTTTGCATAGGTTTTTCTGCTAATCAACAACTTAAGACAGTAAACTAGAATAAAAAATGCAAATACTTAAATGGATGTTAGGTACTCAATCACAGCAGCACGTCTGAAAGAATCTATATAAAATTATACACACCCTTTTTATCCCGCAAAATTTACGGTTCAAAATCTCCACCTTAACAAAAATGAGAGTAACGGCTAATATGATATATGTACATACATATATATCAATCTTGTACCACCGAATAAAATTTTCTCCCATAATAGCCAAAGTTTTTACCTGTTTTACCTTTACATATTCCTGTACAATAATGGGCCTTTTAAATTATGAACGAAGTGAAAATTAATTTTTAAAACACAATCTGCATAACCTTTCTAGTAAAATTTTGAATCTTCGCCGGACTTCAAAAGTGACTTGAACTGAAAAGCCTTTCAAGTCTTGCGACATTAATTTTATGAATTAAACATTTTTCTAATTTATTTCATCTTTTTTTTTTTACATTGAAAGGCGAGTCTTCACCAAACGACTTGGATAAGTTTGAGGACCGATTTCTTTAGGAATTCGCTCTTAAATTTCCAAAACTTTTTCCCATTTGCGGCCTATAAAATTAAGCGTCAAGAGTTCTTAAATTGGACCCTTCCAATCTATTCACGTTCAATAAATCATCTATAGATGTAACTCACTTACATATAATATGAAACATTCATCTAGATATCACGATTATTTAATTATAAGGATTATAAAACAATATAAACGGAGTCCATATAGAGTAGGCAGTAGCGTCCATAACTTTCTTATTTTAATAATATAGGGGCCTATTGCTGCCAATTGGACATTGTATATTTACTGTCTGATAGATAACAGTCCAATCCCTTTTTACGGCCCTAACAGGAACGAATTGAGTATCCTATTCTTCTTCACCGACAAACAAATACATCATATTATATACAGCGTCTATATACATATGTCTACTACTTCATTTAACTTCTACTTACGAACAAGTACTACGTTCTGTAGAAGAAAGGGTACAATAGTTAAATTGCTGCCAATCTTTTTGATAATCATTTTGTCAATAAAATTAGCATTTATCTTAAATCAATACTACTACTATGGGCAAGCATTAACAAATTTCTTAACATTTTTTTTTCTATACATTGTAAAATCAATGTATAATTGAGTTTATTTTTAGATATAATATATGCACATATATTATATTTTTATTCATAATTGAAGGGGGGTGAGGCCCTCCGCACTTCACGGTGTGGCATGGTGTGGCTCCGCACGTCACTTGGCCCACCTCTTGCAAAATAGGTGGGGGTTTTCATATGATGGTAAGTGGCAACCGCTGCCCATGGACACCAACAACTTAAGAGTCGTACGTGCACTAGGGAGGCGAGAGAGGAGAGCGGTGTTAGGCCTGAGGTACCCTCACTCACTCGAGAATACAATTTGTACAATGTGATTATTTGTCTATAGCTTGCAGTGTTTGTGTTTCTGTTTACAAGCATTGTTTATCTACCTAATTACTGTGAGAGTGGTAGAACTCCGTTTGAACAAACTTCACAGAATAAGCAGCTAGGTCGAATGGAACCTTCGATTTTTAACAGAAAACCTATTTTTTGTTATTTACACCACACCATTACCTCATGATTTTGTCTTTATTCCAGATGCTGGAGGAGGTGGAACAGCGATTGTTGACCAAAGTGATATGTAAGTCTACCAACACATTTATTTTTATTAAATTTGATTAAAGTACTAGTGTTATATTGGCTGCACGGATGGCGTAGAGGTTTAAGTGGTCACCTCGCCACTACGCTGCTGCGCCGAATGTTGTGGATTCGATCGCCGCACGGGACAACACTTTGTGTAATCTTGAAGTTGTTGCTTGAGTATTTGTAAAGTTCCCCGCGACACAGAAATTAATTCTAGTGCGGGAGTTATCCTTTAAAAGGAAAAACAAAAAGTGGAGATTGCTGTTGTAGCGGTCACGGGTTCGATTCCCGTTTAGATCAAGCGGTTGTGTATTTATTTATTTATTTATTTATTTATTTATTTATACATTGTTAAGCACAATGATTTGATCTTAGCACATAATCGGCAAGTCAACTCAAGCGATAGAACGAGGCATAGAAACATCCGATATCAGGTGATGTAGGCGGCGGCAATACCGAGCCTTTAGTCGACGCCCCATCTATTGTGTCAGCGCCCGCGCAACAGAGAGGGATGTCGTGCGCATATATTCACGCTTGCTACCTGAGTCCCTCTCCGCAATATTAGTGTCGGGTGCAAATATTATTATATAAATACCTGTGTTGTTTTGTTTACATTCATTCGATTTTATCTTCCTACTGTATTAACAAATACACAAATATTAAGTCATTCCGCTGCCTTGTTGAATACCCACGAATACGACTACATTGTTAGTGGTTTGGTTTGCCGACCTTAACCACTACACTGTAATGGTATTTGAAGAAGTTAAAAAAAATGAGAAACTGTGTATGATATGAGTATGATGACGTATCTTGATTTAGTATTAAGTACCTTGGCGAGAAATTGACTTCTAACCATGCCGACAGGGGCCATATAATGTATTTAATAAAGTCAAATATAATTTTAACAACATAAAAGATACGGTTTTGAGAAATGTCCTGATGAAATAGTGCCGATGCCGTAGCACTTAAATACATAAATACTACAGTGGTAGAGCCATGTTTCAGCAAGAATTGGCCGGCTCGACCGGTGCGATACCACGGCTTCACAGAAAACCGGTTATGAAGTAACGCTTGTGTCCAAATCCCTCTATCCCATTTCCTCTTTCTTCATCCCCCTCTCTTATCTCCAATCTCTTCACCCCCCTCTCTTCTTTCCCCTCAAGGCATCCCCCATCCCCATTTACGACCCTTGAGTGGCAGGTGTCCATGGACAGCGGTTGTAACATATCAGGAGAACCGTCTGTTCGTCTGCAAAGAAAAACAGAAAAAATTGTAAAATGTTTTTTTTTTGCCTACGCTTTTGTAAGTTTAGAAGCTGATTTGCTGTACTCTTGGCAACGTTTAAACACAATTTCGTGATGATTGGTTAAGCGGTTAAGGCGTAAAAGCTTAATAAAAACCCCAGTTTTGCAACAATGCTACGAAAAGCTGATATTTCCGGACCGATACGACCTTCAAACCTTCAAGAAAAAAAATATTTGCACCTAAGAGACCGGTAACTTGCGGCGGTAGTCGCTTGCTATCAAGTGACTCTTTTGCTCGTTGGCCCCTTATCTAATAAGAAAAAAACCAGACCACGTTTAATTACTCGCTAAGCTTTCAATTTCGGCTAAATATTTACTACTATCCTTTTTTTTTTAAGATAACTCCAGCATGTGGTAATGATTCTGTAACGTAAAGGGCCTTCACATTTACACAGTGCACAAGTAACACCCACACTCAGTATAACAATTTGTTGATCATACATTTTTTTGTCCTGTGTAGAAATCGAACTAACTACTTCTTTCTTAGCAGTCTGGATCACTCATCACTAGATCAATACGCCATTCAATTGTTATAGAATGTGCTATAACATGTAAAATATTAATCGTATATTACAATTATATTAAGCATTAAATACATATCTGAAAGGCAGGTTGTAAGGGATCAACAAGCTGAAACATATCAACGTTTTTAATTAAAACGTCAGTACTCCAATATTACGAGTTTCTGAAAAGAGAAAATAATAAAAAATATCGGATCTCCGGCTGTTCAAATGTTGGGATCAAAATAATTATTTATGTTGAAGCTGTTATACTTTGAACTTTATTTTTACTCTGTAAATAATATTTAAGTGACATATTTTACTACACCTAGAATTATTGAAATCGGGTTATACACTATTTTAGTTTAAAGTTTCAGTTCACACATAGAAAGTATAGGATGGGGAGGAGGGGAGGGGAAAGAAGAAGATAAGATTAGTTGAGCCCTTGGTACCTCACTCACTTTGCAATACAATGCAAACACTGTTCGTCTATTGGTTTTCTATTAGACTATTAGTTAAACTATTTATGAATTTATTAATTTTACTTAGAAAGACCAACAGCGATTTTACACACACATATACATATACATACACAATAAGACACAAGAGGTCTTAACGATTAAGCAAAAAAAGTACATAAATAATATGTGAACATAAAAATCTAAATAACACTATCTAATTATAATTTAATAAAAATCAAAATTTATGCTTTGAGAACCCGTCGTAGAAGTTCTAGTTTGTAATAATAAATATTAATATTTAATTCCTTAAACTTATTATTTAAAGATTTGCATAACTGGTAGATGCTAAAGTAATATAAACGGGAGTGTAGTGCCTTATGACTACCAGGTCCATTAAACATTTTTTCAAAATAAATATCATTGCAGTAAACCTTGCTACTCATTATACTTAAAATATAGGTATAATCGGCTATACGAGTATATCTGTGTGTAACTATAGTAAGGATATGAAACTTAGCGCATAATTTTAGATTATTGACTGAACTGTATTCAAGTTTTAAGCGATAACAAAATATTTCATAATTTGTTTCTGATTTTTTTCTTTTTTATCTGGGATATACGAGTATATATGTCGTACCTCTCTAGGTACTACAAAGTCAAATCCTTCCCTCAAAGACCTCCTTCCCTATTAAACTTTGATAAACATACAAAATATATCCTAATGCTTAAAAAGGCTTCGTAGTAACATTTTCTATGTGGTCGTGAAAAAGTAATTTAGAATCACGCGTAACCATAATACCATGTATTTATCAGTAGTTTGCTAGTACCAGCTCTGCTTAGTTTGCGATCAGACAGCCGTGTGTGAGATGTCTGAAGTTATTATTGTACAACAACAACAAATAATGTGTATTATTCATGTGTAAATACCAACCGCAGTTATGCCTACCAGTGGTAGTACCAGGTATATAGCAACATTCTCGTCTCTCGGAATATCACGCATTTATCACTCACACCGTTGTTGTAGGGGCACCATCATTTTTGGTAGGAAATTCCTTACCATTTTTTTTTATGTTAGTATTTACTAACAAGAATGAAAGCAAAATAGAGTTCTACAGTGCCAATTGCACTGTTTTGATTAAAATTTCAGGAGAACTGTATAAGATCTGTATCTTTTTTTAAAGCATAGTATTTTATATATGGATTAAAAAAATATTGATATAGATAGACACACATCGATTTGCAATTGCATTGTTATTCTCACTCTGTGTATCGAGGAAGTCCAACTCCTTTTGGAGTTCAGCAAGGGTAATTTCTAAAGTTATTTCAAATAGCCACATTAATATCAGGTCGGTTGCTTTCGTTATAAAGTTGATAGCCAAAAACTAAAAAAAAATAAATAAATAAACTATGTCCGATCAGGTCCCAAGCATGCTCGATCACGTTGATGTCTGGAATCCGTGCTAATGTATGTATAGTTAGTCTCTAAATATTTTTAAACCTGTCCATTAATTACTTCACTTGTGAGTATGATTTGGTGTTAATATATTAGCAGGTAGACCTTTGGGCTTATACCACATGTCTGATATTCTTAAACTTCATAGCAGCAGACAGAGCCACCTTTTCATGAGTCACAATGCAGCTCTCCCATTAAATTTAGTACATTGTTACATTAACAAAACTAATAATGCCACATTTACAAATTTAAATCAGAATATAAATCAAGTACCCAATTCAGGTAAAAGCGTTGTGTTCTAATAAGGTCTATTCAAGCCCATGTCAAATATCTTTACAATCGGTACCAAATCCCTCTTGATACTCAATCTCGGGTATGTACGACTATCGCCATTCATAGAATAGTGGAATCCAAAATATAGGTCACAAAGAACTAGGATCCAATATTTCGATTACAGACGAGAACAGACAACTCGATCCTTATTGAGAGTCACTCGAAAGCTTTATTCAGATAGTTGACCTCAAAGTAGATTTGCCTACTGGAATTGCAAAGTGTCTAGGTATTCGCTTCCGTAAGTAAAAGCTGCCAGTATAGTTTTAGGGCTTTTGGTGCTTCTCTTTTAGATTCTCGGTTTAAAGTTCCTTGCTTTGTTTCCATGTACGCTCAAAAGACAAAGTGGACTTAAAAAATAATCTTTTTGCGTTCGTATAATTCCAATCAGTCACTCAACGTGTTAAAATCAATAGCGTGTCTGTAAGTGACAGTGATTGGGTGTATCTCACATAGTAATTATTTCTTGGAATTTTCCGATATTCGAAAATTTCCGAGAGGTGAAAAGGTGATTTTGTTAGTGAGAAAAGTTGTCACTATCTAGCTTACAGAATCAGTAAAAGTGTGCTCAATTTAACAGCAAAATATACTATCTCCTCCTTCTCCTATTACCTGCTCTTTCTAACGTGGGAGGCCTCCGAGTAAACCAGCTCTTAAAAACTGCTTGCATTATGTGGCGGAGTGAGTTAGGCGCCGGAGGCCCATCCCCTTTTCCCTTCCCCCCTTTCCCTTCCTACCTTTCACTTTCCTTATTTCCCCGCCTAATTTTCACTTTTCCTCTTTCAATTCTCCCTTAACAGCGGCGGATAGCACTCTTGGGAGTCTTGAGTTGCAAGTATTCATTTGCGGCGAAAGTCACTTATTATCAGGATAACCTTATGCTCGTTTTAGCCCTAGGCAATGAAGAAAATATCTCTCCTCCATCCCTGGGAGGGTATTATGTCTGTAAAATAGCACGTGACTATCAACAACGTTCAGCATTATGCAGGTATTATCACGGTTTACTGCAGGTCTTGTTTCAGAGGCTAGAAAATTTTAATAGTTTTATATGTTTTTGTAACTGACAGTTAGGTACTTGCAATTACTTATACTTACTAACTTCTGGCACATGAGCACTAAGCAGTCCTATCAATATTAATATTTGAATGCTGGTTCTGTGTAAGTTTAGTCAAGTCAAAATCTTATAGTGTCTTAAAATATACCTTATCGTTTTTCCATTTATTGCGTATTTATTATGTATTGCCTGATATTGTTATGTTAGTATATAGGTAGCTAGTTTAAGTGACTTTATACTAGACCATAATTTCAAACCTAATAATCTTCTTTTTCTACAATAAATTCGTAGAAGTATATTCTTGGCACGTTTACCCTATCTATTCCAACGCTTCACCCTGATTTATTTATGTGGCTTAGTGTCTAAACGTCTAAGGAGCGAGAAAAGTTTTCAATCAATTGTATAATGGCGAACAGTACTTTGCTGACTCTTTTCACTTTATTGTTTGCCTTTATTCCTTTAGAGTTATTAGTTCACTATCGCTAAGTAATATTTTTGTATACTTTGGTATACAATTAGTAATCATCAAATACGCGCTTCTACTCACAAGCATACTGATAATAAGCGATTCATACCTAATGGTGGTAAAGAACTTTTGTCAAAACGCGTGGTGAGTAGAATTTGTAGACTTAGACTTTTTGTAAGAAAATACCGTTTATCTACGTGAGCCAAATAGAAACTACGTACATAGGTTACAAAGTAGCGCTGTTTATTAATTCTTGCTTTCAGAATTAAGCTGTATTAGTCCAGATATTTGCTCAAAACAATAGGTTACCGAGAAAGATTTCCGGGAGTTTTGAAAATTATTAATGTAATTGATTTAGAATTGACACCTAAATACTATTTTTTGACAATATATTTTTATGAATATTAAGATAACAAAGATAAGGAGGAAAATATACATATACTACGGTTATTCCTCATTTCTTCAGATTCTATAAATCTAAAAAGGAGTTATTATTTAATCCCGTTTTGGTTTTACAACGAGATGCTTAGTCTCATCTTGTAAATTTAAGTTATATCTCCTACATTAAATATGTATTAATAAAGGCCGTGTGGTTCTTGGTGAAATAATAGGGCCACCCCATTTCGTCCCGTGGGTGCGGTAAAATACGAGTAAGAGACAGGAACGTTATACCAGACACTATATATACAGTCATACAGTTCCCAGAACATGGCAGTAGTTGCTCTCTAATTCATAAGTGGGCCTAAATAATGATTGGCAGAAAGTTGGCGTTTAATATGCGAGATGACATCCTCCCAGAGGAATGCGACTGCGGTAAAACTTCTCTCCCACCGGCCACGGAACGTATAATGGCCTATAGCGGTCAAAGCCTCCGCCCACACCGGTGCACCGTGTAATGCCACTGACTGGTAGTGACACTGGGTCTACCCAAATTGGGCATGAAATCGCCCAAGGGCGGACACAGCATCTGCCAGCTCCGGAGCTGCTGAAAGTGCTCGTTGAAGCGCTACCTACCGTCAATTGTCAGGCCCAAATACTTTATAAGGACCCGAACCGGTACGAGGACCGTGTTGAAGACCATTGAGGAGATGGGGTCCATGAAATCCGTCTTATCTGTAAGCCTAGCGCCTCGATGGCCGCACGAAGGTCTCCCCAGAGGAGCCTCAACTGTCCTGGTCTTGGGCAGCCCGCATCCTTGAAATGCGCTGAGATAAAATTGAATGGAATTTTATACATATATAATATAGAAAAAAAAGTCTAGAATCGCATAAAGATTTTTTTGTTAAGCGTGTACATACTAACGTGTGTCACCACGTAGGGAAAGCACTTTTGTTGATTGCAAATCCAACCCGCATCTTGGATACACTAGAAGCCTCTTGTACCACCCTGTTTAATTTGAATCAATGATACTATTTATGTACAGAATGGAAGTTAAATAAAGGTATAGGATAATACGTTAGTCCATTACTATTGAATATTTGCAGGCACAGATTATATTTTTATTTTTTTATAAAGACAACTCCCCCACTAGCATTAATTCCTGCGTCGAGGGGGACTTTGCAAACATTAAAGCAACGGACACAAAGAACACCCAGACTCAGAACAACAATTTGAGGATTACACAAAGTGTTGTCCCGTGGATCGAACCCACAACTGGTGGCTAGGTGACCACTTAAACCGCTAAGCCAGTTTTAATAAGCAATCTGAGAACTTAGTATTTATGATACTAAAATAAACGACATTAGGGGGTGAAACTAGTTTATGGCCCCTTTGCACACGTGTGTCCAACAAATCTAAAACACTATTTGAATTTAATATTAGTAGTGGCAATTACATGAGTTTGATATTTCTCATAATCTAGTTTGTTAATTGTTTGATAGTAATTGATACTATTATGATGATGAATGAATGATTTATTTTAGCATTAATATGATCAAATTGTTAGTATCGTCCGTTTGTTAAAACAAATGTAACACCTAACTAGGAGAAAACAATAAATAAACTATAGGGTTATAGTTTATTTATTGTTTTCTCCTAGTTAGGGTTAACTATAGAGGTATAAGTTCTGGTATTGTGCGGAACACAAGCCACCTATTTTATTGCATTCAATTATATGAATGATCGTATGCGGCTTAAATATAACAAATAAATAAAAGTTTTTGTAAAGAATTCATTTGCGTTCCACTTTTGATGTGAAACATCTAATGCGGCCGGTCAGACCGATTGCTGGCATAGCGTCACGTCATGTGTCACGACGTTACAAAATAATTTCATTTCTTCAATCTGTCAGGCGTCGAGGGTCTCACTTTTAGTTGTTAAGGTTAAAATAATATAAATAATACAAGAAGCGTATTACCGCTTTCAAAAGAACCCTTTTTTTCTCCTAGCTGAAAAATCAAAACAAATCTCGTTTAATGTTTTGCATATCTGCCCAAAAAAGTGCCAGCTTGGCCGTATTTTACGGCTACCTTGAAACTGGAAAACGTCTATCCTTATAACTGATATTACTAAAAGCTTGTACCTTCCAGTAGCTATTTTTGTTCGTAAGTTTACGACAGGTGTTCGCTTCCCTGAGTACATGTTAAAATATTCAGCATCGTAAGTAGCTCCTGAAATTTTAAGACCAGCTGATTTTTTTCTTAGTTATGTATACTTATAATTTTCTTAGAATGTCAAGGTAAGTAAATCGTTATGTAATTTATCAAAGCAATGCTTTATTAAAATATTAATATTATAAAAGGTACATTTATTTTTAGTTTTTTTTTATTATTATTATAGGGGGGCAGACTAACAAACGGGTCACCTGATGATAAGTAACGTAAAGTTAAGTTGTAGAACATTACGTTTGTAGAACAATTCAAATATTTTATGACAATAATCTCTAATTTTTCTTTTTTTTTCTCCTCAACAAAAATTGAGGTTATACCTGCTCCCATTACCTCCTATTTTTACCCACGTTTCCTTTTTAACATACTACTAATTTTTCCATCTTATTGTGCACCCGTAATATGCTTGCCCCTCATTAAGTAAAGGGAGTCAAATTGTAGTTGTCAAATTATGAGTGTGAAATACGCCTCTGACATTATCTATCGCGATATCATAGTGAGTGTGTACATGTACAAGAGTATGTTCATATAATGGGAGATTTTAGGGAAGAATAACATTATATTTAAGCGTCTTATTCTCTGTATTTTCAAAGTATGCATAAGAGACCATATCTTATATTATGCAGCGCTAGTTTAACGCGAAGCATTACAAGATGACATCTTAATTTCCCTGTAGAATTATTTTTGTTTATACCTCTCATATCTATGTTATTAACAGATAAATATTATTTTTAGTAATATATGTAAATGGGTTCTGCGATTTAAAATAATATAAAAAATCCTTAAATAATTTTTAAAACATGGGCCGGCTTGACCGGTGCGATACTACGGCCTCACAGAAAACCGACTGTAAAGCAACACTTGCGTTGCAATTCCCCGAAATGAGTGAGGTTTCCGGAGGCCCAACTCCCCTCTCATTTTCCTCTCCCCTGAACCCCCACTCCTTTTCTAATCTCCTCACTCTCGAGTTACAGATTTCCATGGACGGCGGTTGTCATTTACAATCAGCTGTTCTATTAGTCGTGCGTCTCCCTATAATATAAAAAAAAATATTACAGTGTTTCGAATTTGAGTGCGTCTAGAGCAAATGAAATGACACACATATTTAATCTTTTGTTATAGAAATAGACCAAATTATTTGCTTGTATTAACTATCATCATTTCAAGTCTTTATACTTCAATAAAATTACTGGTAAGTACGGCGTACTCGGTGGAGTAGAAAACATATACACACCATCTCTTCAAGCAGGTCTCGTAAAAGAAGAATAAGGGGAGTGCCCGGTTGATGACAATAGGCTTAGTGCAAATTAGTGGACCAAATTATAATTGGCAAAATGTGGGTGGTTGAAAAACCTCTGCCTACCACTACAGGGATACACCCGTGAGCGTATGTGTATGTGTGTATATTTTATGAAACTATCATATAAAGTAAAGAAATATCTTTGTATCTAATTGTTTATTACATAAAAACATTACATATCAGAAATTATATATACTTCTTATTATAGCTTCTAGACAGGTTAAGTATTAACCATACAAGTTTTTTGACGCATAATTTATTATTTCCTTACATACATACGGTTTCGCTTATATCTCTGAAGAGGTAGCCTGAACTGTATTAAAAACGCAAATTTTTCAATTAAAATTTATCTCGGATAAAGGATATTGAAGGAAAAATAGGCATAGGAAAAATAGGCATAGGAAAAATAGGCATAGGAAAAATAGGCATAGGAAAAATAGGCATAGGAAAAATAGGCATAGGAAAAATAGGCAAGGCATGTCCCTTTAGATGTCAAGGATAGGAACATTTGGTGTGTTTTACTGTGGGACGCACAGAAAATCGCAGGTGTCCAATAGCTTTAGGTTTAGCTTTATATACCTGTAACTTTAACTGGTTGAAGCTGGGAGGTTTCAGCCCTCTACCCTCTATTAATTTCATTACAAAACTCGTCACGTTACTAACAATTTTCACACAACCTGACGGAGCAAATCTATATTGGTTTTCTAACAAAACACTTTAAATCTAAGCTCAAAATAAGTCTATGTTCGTCTTAATAAAATATATTTTAGATTACTTACCTTTTCAGTTTTTTACATCCTTTTAGAAATAAACAAGCTAAAGCGATGATATAGAGGCGGTGTCATAACGGTTGACACCCAATGCATCACATCCTGTAGCTGAATGCTGCGGTGATCAATGGACGCCGTTCTAACCCTGTCTTTTTATACAAACAGGCATTATGTATATGGTTTATGTAACATGGACTTTTGAAAGTGTTTATTTAATGTATCGCATACATTTTACTTCTTTGTCTCCAAGGTATAATATTATCCCTTTTGTGGATATACGCGTGAGTGTACATGCGAGAATAGTGTAATCACTTATTTAGTTTATTTCCTATATCGCCTGACATTTCTGAGTATGTCATGCTCACCTAAAACATATACTTAGAAGTCATTTTTTTTTTATATCTGAATAATTTATTACATTGTTCTCACATTTTATTTATCACTTACAAACTATAACAAGAAAATTGATTAAAAGCCTTGGAGTTTCTTGCCTCTTTCTCTGTAGGATCTACGTTATGGAACAGGCAACAAGCTTATAATAAGGGGAGGGGCTTCACAAATAGAACAGCTGCAGTTTTTAACTCCTAATCATTACAAATTTGTTTTCTTTTAAATTTTGGGGTATAGACAAACAGACGGACCACCACCAAGAGTTGTTAGTGCGCTGCCCGCCTTTGAGAGTGATGAGAGGTGGAGGAATGCGGGGAGGGGAAAGTTAAGATGTGGGATTAGCAGATAGGATAGAAGAGAGGGGGGTTGGGCCTTCGGAAACCTCACTAATTTCGGAGAATAGCTACCGTCTGAATTCAACCGGTCAAGTCGATCCATTCGTGCCAAAACATAGCTTTAAATTGGGAAAAATATTATTTGAATCTGCCTTTAAACCATTCTCTGTTATCGTATTTGTAACGTTTACAATTCATCAAATATCATACGTCAATCTTCGCTGTTATTTCTCATGAATTACATTTACGCGCTATATCCAACCTTCAGGCTTCGCGCTTATTTCAAAATTTATATTCACTGTAACGTTTCTTTAGGGTTGTCATTTTCATTCTTTTTCATTTTATTCATTGAGTTCATTTTCAAATCCACTTAAGAAAATGGTGGACAAGAACAGTAGGACCCAAAAATTTTATTGTTGAGGTTCATCTGCTGGAAATAGGTCCTTTTTTGCTAACGTTTTGAAAGCCTTGAAGAGACTTGGTCAGCAGTTGGTTTTGTTCCTAACAAAACACTATATTTACACAACGTACACAAATAAACATGAATATTGGTCAAAGAGAAAGTAGAAATGACCACAAAATATTGGTCACTAGTAATACAAGAGTTAGCAGCCCTGAGCACGCTACCGTATATTTAGGCAACAAACAACAGAGCTGTCTTCTCATATTTAGCCAGCAATATTTCTCCGCCCTTTGTGTACGAAACGAAATCTCGAAACAAAATCCCGTCAGATGTACTGAAAACGTCTTCGAGTTCTCACCAAGCAAAATCTTACCCTAAGGTCTGAAATTCAAAGTTGATTTTTCTTTTTTAGAATACGATAGATTTTGTTTAAATGAAATTAGGTTTTATGTGTACCAAATAAAGTTGGTTTTCTTTTACATCGGTATATTGCATAAAACGTGTATACGGCAAATTGCAGCGGCTACTTGAAAGTTATTGCAAATCTGTCTGGAATTTGTCAGCCTTAATACGTTCTTGTTTATTTGTGAAGAAATACCACATATAGATATTTAGTTTTGAAACTTAACTGTCTTCTTTATTTGGAAAAATAGACTGCTTCAATTGTATATTTATAAGTGGGAAGCAGAAAGTGGGGTACAGATGTCCATGAGCGGCTTTAGTCACTTACCATCAGGTGACGCGTCAACTCGTTTGCCCCCATTCACTTAGAAAGTGACCACTCACTAGGTTTAGCAAACTGAGAAATAGAGAGAAATTTACTATTGATTCCCAATTGTAATCCTATTCTGTGTCCGTAGTACAAACTTGAGGCAAACAGCAGAGTCATACATCAACACCATCTAGCGACGGCAAGTCAAACTACGTAGCAATGACTAAATAAGGTAGTGAGATTCTGAATCGCGATAGAAGTGTTTGTTCACGTTAACTCTCGGGTTTGATAGTGCGCGTGGTTGCCAAATACATATATAGCGAACACAATAAAATGCAAGTGTTCACGTATAAAATGCAGCTGCAGTGGAAGTGGTTACGAATATAAGGGAAGCTGTTTGTGTAGGTTCACGTAAACTGTGTTACAAATAACATCAGCACAGAAGAGTTTGTCAGCGCTAAACAGGCTAGAACTTCTAGTTAGGTAAGAATTTTAGATTAAAATTAAAAGATAGTCTAAAAATACGACATACTCGTACTCGTGCAACGCCTGTCGGTGGTTTTTGAACCTTCGGTCGGTCAAGCACCCACGAGAACAAGCACTAAGTGTTCTTGCGCCGATAAGTACATGTATGTGAATGTACAACATCCCAACAGATCACCTCACCTGGTTTGAGGATCCTCCCTTTGTATTGGAAGGACCCAACATACGTTATTCTACAATCTTTATTGTATTATGGCGAAATATTTGTGTGCACACAAGCACCTTAAAAAAGTATTTCCGACTTCTTTAAAATTTATCTCCAAAGGAAAACATAAAAGCAAACATATAGTTAAGTAATAGGTTTCGATCTCAAAGAATACAAACCCATAATCCCATACATGCATTGAGCGAGAGGTCAGTCCCTATCTCTGTTACTAAGGCACGGCGCGGCTCTTCCCAAGCATTACACTCTTGTACCGTATGCCACGCCGTGTCTACCTCGCAATTGACGCAGTGGTGGCACCGGGCATCCGGCTCCCTGCGAATGTCCCGCAGGTACTTCCCAAAACATCTATGACCTGTAAGCACCTGCGTTACCCTATATGACAGGGAGCCGTGCCTCCGTTCGACCCAATCACTGAATACTGGCCGGATGGCCTCGATGGTGTTGAGGCCATATGACGGGTGCAGTAGTCGCACCCGCCATTCCGCCACAAGGACCCCCCTCACTTCAGTCCGACGCCTCTCGTACTCTTTAGGGGTGGGTTGGTGTCCTCGCTCTCGCGCCTCTTCACGCCACTGATGTAGCGACGCGAGAGCTTTCGCTTCAATAGCAATGACACGACATTAGTTCGTATCAATCAATCTTTAACGACTTAGTTATTAGAAGTAATTACTTTTATAATTTACTTACTTATTATTAAAATTAACTATTACATAATATAAAAACAGTGCCTATTTGACGGTAAAAGGCTTGTCCCCTAATACGTAAGCGGACTAAATTATGTTTGACAAAATGTGGTCTTTTATAACGCCTCTGTTTACCCCTAGGAGAATATAGGCAGTGTATGTATGTAGGTTTATATCATAATAAAATTACATAGTTATGTGTTTAAATGACAAGAAAGCTAAATCAAAATATTCAGAGACATTTTATTTTTGTAACAAAATATACTAGAATATAGCTATATAGGTCACGATTTTGCGTTAGGTTTGCGTTGCCTTAAAATTTTATATTTTGTATATAACACAATCAGAGGTTTCCAACGGCTGTAATAGGCGTCGGTCTCCTAGAAGATATTTATAACTCTTTCTCTTTCAAGAAAAGAAGACAGAAAAAGAAGGGAAGACCGCAAACCACCTGGATGACAAATGTCCGGCGTGATTTGAACCAGTTAGGCCTTAGCGAAGCTGGAGGAGGAGGAGAGCACATGAATGAAATAAATGGAAATGATTGGTGATATAACAAAGTAATGAAAAAAAAAGAATTGGGCTAACGGTAAGAAGAGGAGTAAGATGATGATGACACGTAATGATAATTAGATTACTACTAATCGATCGCCAAACAATATAATTGTGTCTAATTTGTGGTAAGATTCTACAAAATTATTATATATATGTATACATATACTCTCACCCATGACAAGTTTATTGCCGTCAACCGGGCACTGTAAGAGTGTAATACTGTCTGTCTGTAGTGGTAGAACCATGCTTAGACACGAATGGGCCGGCTCGACCGTGCGATACCACGGCCTCACTGAAAACCGGTTGTGAAGGAACGCTTGCGTTGCATTTCCCCGAAATGAGTGAGGTTTCCGGAGGCCCAACTCCCTTTTTCCGAAAAATTTTAAAGATTTAAATTTTAAGATCCCCAAATAGTTATTCCGCGTCTGGGTGTTCTCTGTGTTCGTTGATTGAATATTTGTAAAGCTCTCCGCGACACAGGAGTTTTTTAAAAAGACATTTTGGTGTGTTTTTCTCTGATCAGAAACACAAAAATCTTAAATAAATGGACATGTCATTATCAAATTTTGCATAGTGGATGTATATATATGTATATATATATTTGTTTTATTTTTAAAAGACAACTCCCGCAATACCATTAATTCCTGTGTCGCGGGGTGAATAATTTAGGCATAGTGGTAATAATCTCATGTCATTTAAAATGATGCTGTTACAACTTATGCTGTAAGGAGATTTAAATTATGTGCATAATTTTCTCATACATATGCTACTTGTCTACATCTGTCTATCTATCAATCTACTGGTATAACAGCAATGCTACTTCAATATATAAAAGAGTATTTAATACGAGTTTTTAGTGATTAACATCTTAATGTCTACTCTATTTGCTAATTTATTAATTTTGACTTAAATAAAAAATACTTATCTTTATCACGTGTTTAATATAAAATATATTATATAAAATGTATGAAATTCCGCATTACATACAATTTTTTTATTTGTTTGTTATGTTTTTAGGATTGGTGATAAACAACCGTTATAAATTCGAAACAAGGAATATTCATTTGTATGCGCTTTTACCTAGCAGTACTAACAAAAGATTCCAAAAAAAATATTTAATGCAAAAATTGTAGCTAATTCGACGTTACACTATTATTTACGTAAAATAAAATATTTGGTATTACAGACATTCAACATAACTTAGATATTTTAAATATTTACAGTCCTGTTACTTTGTTAGTTTTTTTGAAATGAATAAAACACCATTAATTAGCACATGTTTTATGTAATTCATTCCTGAAGGTATAAAAGAGACTGTACTATAAAACATCCATATTTTAATGACTATAGCCCAGTTACATATAACGTAACAGGGGCAAGCCGGTTGCCATTAACCAGTCATTAAATACGTAAATTGAAAGTTTATTTAAAACAAAAGAGTGAGGGGCAGGAAAGATACATATATAGCTTTTATAGATGAATTGAGGAGCTTGAGCAGCAGCTCGAGGTATCGCTGATATCGCGAATACAACGTAACTTAAACTGGCTGACGCTGGGAAGTCTGAGCATATATACACTCACGCCTTTATCTCAGGAGGGGTTGGCGGAGGTGTCTAAAATGTCTTTCTGACAACAACGCCTACTTAGAATATGCCTGTTACTAAAGTAATATGTACCTTTCTGGATTCTTCTTTTATACAGTTCTTGTTGTTAAAATACCCTATAAGTACCATATATTTTCTTATAATTGATGTTACAATTAACTTGTATAATTTATTTTCTCCAGGTAAGTAATATAGTCACTGAAATATAAAATTAAATATCCCATCTAAATATTTACTCAAGCTGCTAACAGTATCAGCTCAAAAATTATTTTACCTATTTATATCGGATGCTGTCATTTGAGTAGATAAATAACATTATACGGTTCAGCAAAGCTGAAAATTGCTGTGTACACGTCCCCGACGGTTTCATTCGCAAAATAATCTTTTTGGTGGTAGTTGGGTACTTTGACGCAAGTGTATATAATTATTTTTGTTGGTAAAACTTTTGTTGATGTCCTTATATATAAAATAGGCTTTGAGATTGAGATTTTTAAATTTGTTTTACTAAAGCATAGCATTCTATTTAGTATTTTTATTATATATTATTATATTTAACGTTCAAAAGTATCTTGACTGTTTTTAAATATTTCTCATATATTTCTTAAATGAAGCCTCTATTATAACGTATAAGAACATAAATGTAATCCTGTTTGGAAAATATTTTTTCAAAATCTGTTTCACATGCCACAAAGCCTCATTTGCAATTTACCATAGCATAGCAATTTACCATACTCGTGTCATTTCAATTTTCCAATATATGCAAATAAGAAAAGGTTAGAAGCATGACTAAAAATATTCTTAGAAACTAAACCCCTAAAAGGTAGGATGGGAAGGATGCAGCAACCTTCAGCAAGCTAGTATCGTTACAAAAACAAATATGAATATTCTAAACCTCATATAGTGGTTCCAGTAACAAAAAAACATTGCGATTGAATTTTGAGAACAGCGCTATCTATCAACAAAAATGAACTATATTAAAAACTAAAACTAAACACGCAGTCTATTTTTTATTGCATTCAACTGCGAACTAAAAATTAATTACAGGTTTATTACAGAACCTTGAAAATTCGAATCCTTGCTAATATTATCATAAATGCAAGTTTATGCAAGTTTATGTATGTATGTATTCCAGTATTCAGTATTATATATCCAGTATTTCCAGTTTTACAGCATAATCAACCAGTCGTTCAACATGAGATTTCGCATGCAGATTGTCAGGGATACAAAAGAGTAGACAGTACATTTGTTACAGTGGTTTCCACAGGAATCTCTGAATTTATATACGTAAGAACATTAAGGCGAGTGAAGCAAGAACAATAAAGTAGTTAAATGCTGTTAGATGAAATTGATGTAACACTGATTAATATCTTTATCTGTGTGACAAAACACATTGATGTTTGCTAGTCGTTGTGCTCGGTGCTATCATCAAATATTTTATTCATTACATTAAAATAAAATACAAGTTAAGCAAAATATTTGTGTTTTATTTCACATGTACTAAATATTTGTGTTTTATTTCACATATTTATTTAAAAGCTCATTCCACACGAATAAACAACATTGTGCCAAAGCTTCCTCCTGTCCGTTAGTGGGCTACATATTTTATAAGTCCATTCATCCCCAAACGGAATAGTAAATGTACGTAATGAAACACTCAAAGCGATATTTGAACAAGGTTTTTGACTTGTCACGTTATTTTAGCACAATTTATTTTGAAATCAATTCAATCAATCAACAATGTTTAAGACTATAGAATAAATTTGTATTTGTTTTTGTGTTTTAAATGAACAACTCCCGCACTAGGAATTATTCATACATACAGAACACTCATACTCGGTACAACCAGTAGTTGATCACACACTTATTGCACACATATACTGCATGGATGGCGTAGTGGTTTAAGTGGTCACCTCGCCACTACGTTGTCGTGCCAAATGTTGGGTTCGATCCCCGCATGGACAACACTGTGTAATCCTCAAATTGTTGTTCTAAGTTTGGGTATTCTTTGTGTCCGTTGATGGAATGTTTTTAAATCCCTCCGCGACACAGGAATTAATCCTATTGCAGGAGGTTTTTTTAAAAACAAAAAAAAAACAATTCTTTGTCCTGTGTGGAAATCGTTCCACGATCTCATCTTCAATATTCGTTGTCGTAAACATGCTTAAAAAGATTTTGTCATGTTAAACACACCTGTATTTTAAGGGACATGCGTATTAAAATCGTGGAGGTGTGATTAGTCAACCATAATTTAGTCCTAATGACGTAATAGGGAGCAAGCCAGATGCCGTGCATAGACTGTTTACATACGACACCTACGGATAGATATGGCATTTGACATTATTCTACTCCGCCGAGAACCAAATGACAAACATATCTTGGAAAATTAGGAATGATTGAGTATTATGATAACAATACCCACGTAAACATATACCTTCATGGTAGATAAGGATCTAAGGAAAAACTTTGTAAATAAAATTACTTACTTACTAGATTATTCCGATGGAGTGTTTTTAATACTAGTCATTCTATGCTTAATGTTTATTGAAATGAAATTGTTCTCCCTTACTATGCCGATCGGTATAAGCCTGGAATTCACTACCAGCGTACGTGTTTCCCTCCATTTTGATCCCAGTCTTTTAATCAGGGTTGGGCTCCAGTTATTGCTTTCCATCAGATGAAGTCATTATGGTAGGTTTATACATATATAACTAGCTGTTAGCCGCGACTTCGTCCGCGCGGTATTTAACAAGAAAGTAATTGTTCAGTTCGCAGAGCTTACGATAACTTATTAATTCTGTATTAAAGAAATACCTATACTAATTTAAATGAAATTCTTCTATTAATCGAATATTATAAAAATTTAATTGGTTTTAATTTTTTTTCGTGAGGTCCTATTTTTTTTATCTAAATTAAAAGTAGCCTAAGTCACTCCTTGTTACATCAGCTATCTGCCAGTGAAAGTCCCGCCAAAATCGGTCCAGCCATTTCAGAGATTAGCCGGAACAAACACACAGACAGACAAAAATTTAAAAAAAAGTTGTTTTGGTATATGTACCGTGTATATATCCATATGCAATTAGTAAAAAACGGTTATTTTAATATTACAAACAAACACTCCAATTTTATTTACTTGTATAGATTAAAAAAAAGAAATAAAGCTAGTTTATGTAGTAGTATGTAAAAATGTAGCATCGTTATCGAAATAAATCTGTAAGATATTTTTCTACATATTTTTTCTAGCCAATTACCTGACGTGCAAAATGTGGGTGTTATGAACTAACACATTACTAACGAGGTGGAATATGAAACTAGTGAGTTGTTTCAAGGGTCATAATAACTTTATATTATGAAACAAGAAGCTAATAGCGCCAACAGAATCATATGATGTTTATATCTACTTATTTCTTGAAATGCTTATGAACATGATTTTAAAATAATTAAGAGTGCTATTGTCATTGTATGTTTAGACTGTACCCAGGTGGTATTTTTTTTATTTATATTCACTTATAGTAGCTTTTATTTCATTGGTACAGATTAGATACAGGTATCGCCTAGTTTGGACGTTAGGGTTCATTGAATACGGTATACGGTAACTCGACTGCCACAAGGTCTAAGACCAAGTTGCTGATGGACTATCCTAGCTATTTAGTTATGCAAGTGCATTCACCATTTGCAAGACGAGAACAACCGGAAATTATATGCTTGAGGGTCTCTCCGGGACGATGACATACCCCACAAATCAAATCAGTTTCAGCTTCAGTTTCCCCGAAGAGGTCAACGAAACGTAGCCAGGTCACAGATGACATTAGATGTGAGCTTAACATGTTGCTCATTTTCTATCTTCTTGTATTATATTTATTTCTTCTTAACCCTTTTAACTTCTTGTTCTCTGCTTATCAGTTACCTCATTTTAATAGCTTTATTTTGGTTCACATATTTTTAGGAACATAATACACTCGACGAAATAGAGCTGTATTGTATAATATAAGTTTTACACTAATGATTAAAATATTTATCTGGTGATTTAAAAGAGTGGCCATGAGTTGTGTGTGTTTGCCGCCAGTTTCCAAATATTTATACTCGTATTTATCTCGATTTTAATTTGCATATTATAAAAATATCGCTGGTATTTTTTATGTTACCACAAACACTATTTTTATAAAATAAAAGTGTCTGTCATTATATTATAACGATTAATAAACGCCAGTAAAAATGTCCGTCCATAATTTTAACCGCTCTCAAAACTTTTTATATTTTCTCAAACACTTAAGTTTGAAGGCACTACAACTTGGCTGTCAATAGATGTGCCACATAATGGCGTCAGAGCAGACCCGTCTATTAAAACTTTTCTTGTTATAGTACGTGCATTGTTGTATAAACAAAGTTCTGTAACTTGAAGACTGAGGGCCGGGAAAAGGTGTGAAAGTATGAACGAAAATATATTCGTTCGTATAGTGTAGGGCAAGTTTGTGTGAGATAAAATTTAACTTTTTCAATTAAGTAAGTTATCGCTAACTTAGTAATAAATTCTATTAGTTTTAATACATTAATGTAAAAAGTGTTTCGACCGAAAAATGTATTTCTGCAGAAATTTGTATTTATTACAATCAAGAAGTTTATACACTCACTAAGTGGCAAGTGAGGGGCAAGTGGCAGGTGCTCGTTTGCCTCCTTTAACATAAAAAATAAATATTATAAGATAATACTAGGTCACTAAGTCAAATAATAAACCTAACTAATCGTAGTCACCTTTTTATTTCTAGATGATCACATGAACCTGACTAATTTTTCCGATCAAATAATGAAAGGTTTTTCTTTCGGGTAAATAAACCATAAACTTCATATGAATAAAAAATACCTCAGTATTATTTCATAAAACTATGAACAGACTTCATTACAAAAATTCAATTTTCCAATTATTTTTGACTAAACACCGACTGCGGTGGTGCTTTTACGAGTTAACATTTTTCACCTTGTTTATAAGTTTATATTTCAGAAAAAAATCTTTCTTGTGATATCTGAAAAGCACTTACCGACAAAAAAATAACTTGACTGTGGTATACATTGAAGAAATTTTATAAAATGTAGACTAGAGGGCAACGCATTACCTCTCAATATTTTTCATACCTAACGCTTGGGTAAAGTGCCAGTTGCTTTCATTAAAGTATAAAACATATATATACTTTAATGAATGCAACTAGCTCTGATTCGCAAATATATTTTATTCTGCTCATCGATTTTAAATTGCGTTCAAGTCTTGTCTTTTCTGTCTTTCTACCTATGTATATAACCTACGGAACAAATTTTCGCCTGCCGTATTTTTTAAAGGCCGACAACGCACTTGTGACTCTTGCGGGTTGCGGGTGTTAATGTGCGGCGGTAGTCACCATCAGGTGACCCGTCTGTTCGTTTGCCCGCTATCACATAAAAATGTAATGTTTCTATCTTATGTTGAGTTGGCTGGCTACTTGAACCGATAGGCGCTAAAAAGATGGTGGAACTTCCGTGTGATCATCTATTATTTACTATCTGCCTACAGATGTTTTGCAACTAAATATATCTTATCTTTATTTGTAAAAGGTTTTCTAGAATATTCGAAGAGCCATCTGTTCTGTCGGTTAGGACTTCACCGCTGTTTATGCAGGAGATTCTTGTTCGTTTAAGATTATTATAGTTAAAAAATGTTATTTATATGTACACCTTCTAAAAGTATTGTTTGGTGAATTATGACGATTAGTCTCACCGTTAAATAGATTTGTTTTTATTCTTTTTCAATTTTTATTTTTCAAGAGTGTTGTCCGCCTTCTAGGGTAGGTAAGGGTTGGGGAAAGAGAGGAGAGAGAAGAAGGGAAGGGAAAAAGGGTTGGGCCTCCCCTTACCTCACTTACTCGGTCACACAATGCAAGCAATGTTTCTTTAACAGCCGGTTTTCTGTGAGGCCGTGGTAATACTCCAGTCGAGCCGGCCTATGTGAGCCGAAGTATAGCTCTCCCACGTTAAATTCGTAGAAATTTGTAGAGAATATTTTATCGATTGTACTCACTACTATGTACACTGCTGAATTTACAGATTTGATTGTTAATTGAATTGTTAATAGTAGTAGGCTTAACGTTAAACTTTACAAACAGAAGGAAGTTAAATATATGTTTTTGTACAGTCATATCACTTGAAACCTTATTTCAACTATAGACCTTTTATGTATCTTTCTTCATGTCACGGTTTCATGGCTCGCTGGCCACCTAGGTATCCAATTTACGAAATTGCTAACTCGCATTGAATGGGGCAAATAAACATATAAAAATTATACGACAGTTGGTGTTAAATACGGTGTGATTATGGAAATTGGTATCTGTCGAAAAGCCATAATTTAAATATAAAATATGTTAGTATTTTTAATTGCAAGAATTTAATATTAAAAAACTAACCGACTTTTATCATGAAAAATTGTAATAAGTTGTAATCTTATTTAAATTTTCCACGTTAGAGTATTTTCTTTTATTTTAAATTAAATTTTATTTAAATTTGAATGGCATCGAACTGGAATCATTGAACGTTAAGATTTATAATAATGGTGTTATGCGGCAAGCATGAATTGAGAAACTCTACTGGCTACCAAAATTGAACATACTTATGAAAACAGGGTCGACGATTCTCTTTGAGCCAATTCCTATTAACCCGCACGTCACTTTTGACACTTGTCACTTGTCACATACGCTGTTTTCGCTTTCGGCACGTCATTACCGCATTGATGTGGGACAAGCACTACATTGCATATTTCAAGGATTTTTATTTCTGCATAATGTGACACTCATCCCCATCCACTCGTACCTCCTCCGCTTGAGGTTCCTCTCATTCCCCTCTCCGTTTTTCTATCCCTTTATCTACTTTATCCTCTTTTCTTCTCCATCTTCATCACCCTCAAAGGGTGAGTTTCAGGTGTACATGGATGGCGGATTCTATTATCCGAGTTATTTTCTTCATCACAATCACAAAAATCATCAAATTCATATTCTGCAACTGTTACAATAAAAACTATACATATCTGTTTAGCCGCAGAGTGGGACAAGAAGAGATGTATATTTTAGAAGTCTATATCAGAGCTCTCACCGACATCATATTATCCCACCAAGGCCCGTAAAACTGTCACGCTGAAAAATCGCAAACATTTCATATAAAAGCGATACGTCCAGGGGCTTCCGCTCCGTTGAACCAGAAGCCCTCGGTTCATATCAACGCCAGCAAAATGGATACCTCAGAATTTCTATCGGATATTTTTTGGAGAGAAAAAGTGCAGTATTTTTTTATTTATTTTAATAATGGAAATATTGTTATCAGTTTTTCAAGCTGCTTTCAGATTTATACTCAAACAATTCTGCTACGTATTCACTATTTCTTTAAATTGCATTTATTTGTCCAAATAGAGCAATGACCATGGCTTTACCCTGACAACATGAAGTATGTATTTAATTTAATCCCGTCATGGTATGTTGTTATCACCGTCTAAGAATCAAGACGGGGTTTCTAGTAGCTCCCTCTTGCAGAGCGACGCCCTAGTTTTAGTGGGAGTTCGGATCCTGAGAAGTTAATGTTTATTTTCATTTAGGCCTTTTTCTAATTCTTCACTTTTATGTGTACATATAATACATAAAAGTAACACCTTTGTAGCGAACTTAATGTAGTGTAGTAAAGCAACACCGCAACCTTATCATACTCTTGTAAGCTGAACCTAGGTCAAGTACAACAGGAATGTGGCGAGCGATAACAACAGGAATGCAGCGAGTGATAACAACACTGGACTGTTTGAAAGAACGGTGTCAATCTATTTTAAGTCGGTTCAGTTGAGTTTACTTCTGTCTTCGGTCGCATACATTAGTAACAATAAAATTACGATTCATATTTGTCATTTCCTTCATAACGCCTTCACGTCTGATTAAGACGTCAGCAGCGATCACAACAAACTTCTGTAAGTGGTTTGGGAGCTTACTCCCAACCCACTTCACCTTTTTACCCAAAGACCTGAGGTCGGAATATTATTAGGTATCCTCAAACTCTCAATTCTAATCATGTGATTACAGTACACAAAAAAGAGTTAGTAAAAAGAGGTGCACCAACTTCTTGTATTTTAAATTCATCTCTCATACATTTATAACTTCTGTATCTTTGAAAAAGATTACTCTAGATCTATAAATACATATCAAAAGCTAAAAATATAAAATGTATTTTTTATTCCTTACGTATACTGGTTCCTCGTCGAGTTCATCTCGCCATGTTACTTGAATAAAGCTGAAGATGCGGTGAATTATGAATTATTCAAGCCAACGACTCTAGTGGTGCCCTCTAGTGGTAGCCGCGGATTCATAATTTGTCCTTTCAGGACTTCACAGTGAATGGCATTTCATAACTTGTTTTTATATTCCTTTTATAGCCGGTGAATGCAATTATAAAATAACTAAATACAAAGAGATTGCTTATCCTCAGTACTCTCCGACGATCGAAATTTATGTATGATTTTATCGTTTATCCATATGTATATAAAGTACTTCAAAAAAATATATATTATACAATTAATGAATACTTGGAAGACAGGTTATCCTAATAATTGAATTTCTAGCCCTAAATATTCACACGAAGATTTGAATATTGATAACAAATAACATATAAAAAAAATAACATATTGTATAGTAGTGGTAGTTATCTTGTTTTCGGCAGTGAATGGTTTGTACGTTATTTGGTGCTGCTAGCGTCTGCTGAGCTGCCTGTAGCTGATTTTTAGTGATGTAATAGTATTGCATAACGTAATATATTTGCGCGCCACAAGTGGCAGAACATGCTGTGCTAGCCTATTTGTAAAAACATCAACTTATGTATTTTGACCGTGTTCTTGGAACTAAAGATTATTATTATTATTATTCTCTTTATTCACATTATTCAACATACAAATTACATTTTTAAATATAAAATAAAAACAAAATATATTTAAAAATATAAAAAATAGTGCCCCACCGGTATCGGGTACAGGGACCAAGCTACCGGTGGTTAGGGCTCCAGAGACAGGAACCTCCTCACAATGAATGTGCCGTATCAAGAAGGACTGCCTTCTGCATTAGGCCCTTAACCCAGCTGTGTAACGTGAGCCTCTGCAGATGTTGGTCGAGGCTCTTGGCAATCAACCCATGAGCTGATATGACTATCGGCACAATGATTGCAGAACTCACATCCCACATGTCGACCACCTCATGGGCTAAATCCAAATATTTTATTTGTTTATCTTTTTCTGCCTTTATGAGGTTGTCGTCATGTGGAATGGTAATGTCAACAATCATTGCTCGGCGCTCTAGTCGGTCTATCACAACTATATCAGGTTTATTGGCAACAATAGTCCTGTCAGTGATGATAGATCGATCCCAATATAATGTTGCACGACTATTTTCAAGAACTGGGTCGGGCACATACCTATAATACGGTAACTCGACATCCACAAGGTTATATCTAAGAGCAAGTTGCTAATGGACTATCCTGGCCACTTGGTTATGTCTGTGCAAGTACTCACCGTTTGCAAGACGAGAGCAACCGGAAATTATATGCCTGAGGGTTTCACCAGGGCGATGACATGCCTGACAAATGTCAATTGTGCCATCCTTCAGGATATGTCTCCTATAATTGTTCGTCATAACAACTTCATCTGTAATTGCACATATAAAACCTTCAGTTTCTCCAAAGAGGTCACTGAAACGTAGCCAAGACACAGATGATAATAGATCTACATCGGGCCCGTTTAAGGCCCGATAAAAACGTCCATGCAGCTCTTTGCTCTTCCATATCTCCTGACGGTCTTTAACATTAAGTATTGCAGGCTTGCGCCAGTTCTCTTTTCCTAGACCAAGCGGAGTAAGTCCGTTATCAACTGCCACTACATCCCGGTGTACCTCCACATTAACAGAAAGAAAGTAATCTCTAAGATTGCATATTTCGCGATTATGAAGGGTCCTGGCATTTAAGAAACCACGACCCCCACATTTCCGCGGAATATACAATCTCATTACTGATGAACGTGGATGGTGCATTCGGTACGCAGTTAGCAGTGTACGGACTCTTCTATCTAGGGCATCCAATTCCGTCTGAGTCCATCTAAGTATGCCAAAGGAGTAGGTTAAGACTGGTATGACCCAACCGTTATAGGCACGCACCTTATTACCGCCCGATAAAAGACTTTTCAGTACTTTTTTCAGACGGCCAAAGAAACGCTCCTTTAGCGATTGCTTCATAGTCAGTTCATTTATACCCAGCGCCTGTGACATACCGAGATACTTGTACGTTTCATTTGCAGAAAGACGTCTAAGGTGTGTGGAATCTGAAAGTTCAATTCCTTCAGATTCCACAATCCTGCCTTTGCTTACATGCATGACTGCACATTTATCTACACCAAATTCCATCTTGATACATTTACTAAAGGTTTCAGTTACCTCTAGTAATCTTATCAACTGGACATTACTGCAGGCAAACAGTTTCAAATCATCCATGAAAAGGAGGTGGGATATAACTTGACCATTTCTCCGCAAACGATAGCCCAGCCCCGAACCCTCTAACACAGTGCTAAGAGGATTCAAAGCCAAGCAGAACCACAAGGGGCTCAAACTATCACCCTGAAATATACCCCGCTTGATATTTATAAATTCGCCGTCACCCTGAGATTGTCGACATCCTGGATAGCAAAGAACTGTTCTCCATTGCTGCATACATGCCTTCAAGAAAGTGCATAAAGTTGTATCAATCTTATACAACTCCATCACCCTTAGGAGCCACGTATGCGGCACGTAGTCGTAAGCTTTTTTATAATCTATCCAACATGTCGCTAAATCCTTTCGGTTCCGTCGAACTTGTTGGTTAATAGCCGTGTTAATAATAAGGAACTCTTTAGTGCCACGTGCCCCACTTCTACATCCATTCTGAGAGAAAGTCATTATATTGTTCTTAGAGACATGTGTTGTTATCTTCACTCTCAGAATGGACGTAAATAATTTATAAAGTGTTGGCAGAATGGGTCTGTAGTTTTTGGGGTCCATGGCATTACCAGACTTATAGAGTAGGTGAGTTACGCCAGTTGTCATAAAAGCGGGCAGTGAACCTGCTTCCAAGCATGATTGGAATTGAGATGCCAAACACACATGTGAGCTATGGAGCCACTTTAACCAAAAGTTATGCAGTCCGTCCGGTCCGGCTGATTTCCAGTTCGGCAACGAACGGACCGCACGAGCTATATCTGTACTTGATATTTCTACTGGCTCCATAGTATTAATGGACTCACATGAACGTTTAACATCTCGCATCCATTCACCCTCAGTATGAGCGACAGGCATCGACCAGATGTTACGCCAAAATGTATTAGTTAGTTCAACATCTGGGAGATGTGTGTCACTCAGTAAGTCAGGCTGATCCCATAGATATTATTATTATTATTATTATATAGATTTCAGTAATTCAGTATTCAGTATTCAGTAGTAGAAATAGCATAATTGTAATCTGTCACAACTAGTGATGATGAAATATCGAAAAAATCATTAATAAAATACAGATAAAAAGGTCAATAAAGTTTCAATTTTCCCATCCACTATTATCTTTATCTCAGCCATGAGACGTCCACTGTTGAACATAGTCCTTCTTATTGTACATAGACAAAAAAAACGCTTTAGATAATAACGGACTGCAAGGAGAAAGGTAGTAGTTACCTATTTTAATTAGTGCTTTTTCTTAGAAAGAGAAAATCGTTTTTGATTGAATTGGAGAGTGTATGCAATAGCTAGGTCTCCCACCTGTGCTTGCAACTCGTACTGGCTGTACCGGGAAGTCTAAGCCCTCTAATAAATATATCTCTTCCTGGAATACTATCAATCGTATTATATTATTAGTGCGTGTTAATTATACAGTTTATAGCATCGCTTATCTAACTAGTTACAATTGATGTAAATACTTTCTGTAAAATGTATATGGAGTTTTAATAATTTAGTATGGGTTATTGTTTGTGATGCCGTTGTTAACTGTCGTTATACTATTTTTATTTGGATCATCAAGTAACATTATCTTTCTCTTTTAATTCATTTTTAATAAAAGAATAACATGAATTATTCCTGTTTAAAATTTAGTTAATTAGATTTCTCTATTGTTTTAGAAACAAAAACCAAAAATTAATTATGTATTTCTTGTCTTTTCACTTTGGTTCTTTGTTATTTAAATGAACAGTCTGATTTAATTACTAGCTTGGTATATGAATTATTATGTAATAACTATATACATACATAGTATGGTTATTTTCTTGAAGGTAGGCAAGGTGTACGTACTAGACACGTAGTTTTTTTTTTAGAAAGATCACAACAATTTGGGTCACACATTACTAGTATTCTTGTTAACCCCCCAGCTAAGCTAAATGCTTGTGTTAGTAGTGGACCGTAGTGTACTGGGCGGGGTTTGAACCCGCAACCACTTGATCGCAAGTCCAACGCCTCAGCCATCACGCTACCGCCGCTTAGTTCTCTATGGAGTAGAATAGGGTCACCCCATCTTTTCCCGTGGGTATCGTAAAAAGCGACTAAAGGCTAGACTGTTATCTATTCGACAGTAAAGGGAGCTATTTAAAGAGCTCGGACTTCCTAGCACCAACCTCTTCTAGTTATAGGAATATGACCCTTAATTGCTTGAGCTAACAATTAGCTTATACTCCTCAATGTACCTGTATAAGCAATATCCTTTTACTTCACTTTCTATCCTCCCATTCGAATATACTCCATATTTTTCCATCTAATTTTCAAAAGTGCCCGGATGACGGCAATAAGCTTGCCCATATTAAATAAATAGGATTAAATTATAATTGGCTACATATGGGCGGTAATTACGCCTCTGCCTACCTTTATGGGGATGCAGGTGTATACAGGTGTATGTACCTAGTCTGACCACAAATATGGTCACAAGGAAAAGTTTTTTTTTTTCTATTGCATAAAAATTCATGTAAATTAATTAATATAATAGCATTATAAATATATAAAGCTAATTCAAATAAACCTATACTTACAGTCCCACAGTCCTTTAAACGTTGAGGCCAGTTATTATTAGAAACACGCACTCTCTCTATGGGAAAGTTCTTCATTGCCAATCTTATGGTGTCTTATATACCTGGCTAGATTAATATATATCTTAAATATTAATCTATCCAGCTGATTAAAATCGGGGCAAGGTGACGGCTAGTCTTCAGCTCTGGATCGAGCTTTAGCACCAATATATAAATACATAAAATACATTTTTGCCCACTTTTTGAGACCTTTTTTGCCTAAAAATATGTCTTAGTTAGTCCTTGATAGCTAACACCCCACCAAACTATCAAACTATCACTGGAGTCGGATAATGTCCGGTTGTATTCTATTTATTAATTGGGGAGCTTCTATAGAGCTTCACTCGGTCACTCTGCTTCTATTGCTCAATAGTAAAAAAAAACTCGTTAGTAAATATTGTTTTCTGCAACCAAAAACAAAATTAAAACAATTTATTTCAACTAAACCCATCTTAGGTATTTTTGAATTTTCAAGAGAAGAAGTCGGTCAGATTTAGGTTGCCTTGTTTGTGTGTGTGCCCTGTTGATTTAGGTTATAAATGGGTCTAATAGCTTTTGGAGAAAGAAAATTGATTATATGGCTGCAGCATGCCACTACAATAAAATACTTTTATTTTATCTTCAGCCAATTTTATTTCATGACTAATATAATTAAATTTTGCTACTCTACACACTTTCCTAAATTTTTTTGAATATTGTTTTATAATTAATTTGCGATTAACACAGGAATTAATCCTAATGCGGTAATTGTCTTTAAAAGAAAAACAGATTGAAAGAATCACTTTTTACGTAAGGGCTTCTCTGATAACAAATCGGGGGTACGCCTTCTTAGTTTTCTTTAGAAAGAGATTATAAAATTCCTTTTATAAAAAGGAATTGGTGTAGAATAAATTTACATTGTTTACGTCAATATTATGTGAAGTCAACTTACTATTTAAAACAGAATGAAACCTCTCAAGGTGTGTTGGAGCTATAGGTGACAGTACGACCACTGCAACCTCCCTTTGCGTAACGCTTAAGTAATTGTTTTGATTTTACCACCCTATTCATGTTTCCATTATCAGTTAAATAATGAGCAGTGTATCTCTTATAGGCTGCAAGTCCTAAGTCATTTTATAAAATACGCGACAGGGTTCTAGGTGCTCTATTCATTTCCTGAGATAAAATATTTTACTTTCGGACAAGATTTCTTCGAATTCTTTCGAAGGAGGTTTCATTGTACCTATCAATAGACTGGTAGACCAAAAATTCGATAGAATAGAATAAAGTCAGTTATTTATATACTACAGCGCCTGGTAATAACAGCTTCGCAACACATAACGTAACAGCAACGCAACCGTCTTCGTCTGCTAGGTCCAAAATACATAAAAATAGATGCCTACGTCGATTACTCAGTGTGACGTCCGGTATCGTCGCCGCTGTACGACTTACTCCTTGAAAAAGGTCTCCAGTCGGGACTGAAACTAGTCGGTCCCTAAACACACACGTGAGTAAAACCGTATATTTATATTATTACCAAGTAGATGGAGAGTTCCCAAAAATAACATTTGGCTCCATATCTACACTTCTAATGCTAGTCACTTTTAATATCACTATTTCTTTATCACCGATTGGCTCTAAAATAGAACACATATTCATATAAGAGTAACAGATTCCAAATTCAAAATTTATATTATATTTTCTTTTATTTGTAACAGTCTTTATGGCTAGTTAAGTATATACATGACAATAGGCTTGACCGCTATTACGTAGGCGGGACTTCATATTTTTTTTTTATTAAACTTCATACACATATTGTACAAGGCGGACTTGCCTTAGGCATTCTCTGCCAGTTAACCTTCGAGTGTTGCAGAAATAAAAGTGGTAGGTGCAAAGACATAATCAGGGAGACAAATGCTACTCATTTCAAAGTATTAAATATACACGAAAAAAACTGTTATAAATAATATTACATATACATTATTACTCACGTAAAAGAAGAAAAAAAAAAGACTTGATACAAAATGTGGGAATATGTATACATATAAAATAACAAGTCAGGAAAGTTATACATTAGTGATGTGACAATTAGGCGAATTCATGATGAAGAGAGTATCACATCGACAGTGGACATCCTGATTTCGAGAGCGCATTCCAAAGAAGAACAGATTGGACATAGAACGAAGCGTTCACGAAGTCGGGCTTATGAGGGGGACATAAAAGAACATTTTTGTGTGAGGAACGTAAGTTTCTGTCATGATTTGAACTCAATAACCGAAGATAGGGTGCTAAATAAGATGAAGGAGATGTAGAGTTAAGAAAAGAAAAGAGAGAAGTCAGTGCGTGAAGATTGCGTCGCTGGTGAATCAGAAGCCATTTTAACTCAGAATGAGAAGCAGACACATATTTGCAATTTTATGGTTGGCATAATGTTGGCCTATGATGTATCTCTGCCTACCCCTTCGGGAATAAATGCATGAGTGTATGTATATCTTGCTATTAATCTTGACTGCACGGATGGCGTTTAAGTGGTCACCTCACCACTACGCTGCCGCGCCGATTGCCTTGCTTGCCTTGACCGGAGCGATACCACGGCCTCACAGAAAACCGGTTGTGAAGTAACGCTTGTGTAGCATTTCACCCAAATGACTGAGGTTTCCGGAGGTACATCTTCTTTCCCTCCCCGTATCCCCCATCCCTCATCACTCTCAAAGGCAGGCAGCGCACTTACGACTCTTGAGTTTCAGTTGTCTATGGACAGCGGTTGCCGCTTATCATCAGGTGACCAGTCGAAATTAACTGATAATGGGGACAAGTATATGTGAACGACACAAAGACTGCTGTAAAGGGCAGTGATGTGGTGATTGTAAGTAGAAATTAAAAAGTAATGTAGTATATCTTAAGCGGCGGTAGCGTAATGGCTAAGCCGTCGTAAAACAATTGTGTATTTTAGTCTGATACCTTCTTTGGCCAAACAAAAATAAATACATTATTTTTCATTTATACTTTTTGTGGACAAGAAAAGTAAATTTAAAAAATTTAGGAAAAATCCACGATTTTTAAAAAGTAATTGAAAAAGGAAAAAAAACATTTAATAACCCTCACTAATCAACCACAAGCTGCATCAAAACTGGACTAGACAAATAAATGTTTAGTTGTCACCGTAATACCTATCTAAGAACATGCACCAATCAAACAAGAATCCATTACTGAAAACTGCATCAAAATCGGACAAGTACTTTTGGAGAATTTTTTTCCAAAACAACTAGTCCGATTTCCTGTTCATGGATTTGAACAAACAAACATCTTCTCACCCCAAACGCATATACCGTCTCCGTTCCGTCGTGGATAAAAAACCTTCTAATATTTTTGTTAACCGCTCCAGCCATTCTAAAATGGTTGTCAAAGAAGACGGTTCAAGTCGGCAACGTATTGCAGTATGGTACAATAACCATTTAGCTGTAAGACCGAAGCCGATCTTAACTTTTTAACTGGCAAGGAAAAGTTTTTAATTTAAATGTAATTTTTTTTTTGTAAGTTTTAGCATCTAGTAAACAGTTTTCAAAAATCTTTTTTATTCGATAGTTTTTACGGAGGGTTGATCCACTTTAAATTTGTAGACAATAGAATATTATATTATATATTATTATATTATATTATATTATAGATTTAAAATTAATGAAAAGATACCGATAGATGAGATGTTAAAAAGACGATACTTTTTGTCATTTTTGAATTGAGTTTGTACTCAAGATTAACCCGGTTTCAATTTTAAGAGAATATTAGACCTCTTTGGTTTCTACGTTTTAGTTCTATGAAATTATGAAAAGTACAGCCTATTACCGTTTTATTTATCAGAATAGTGTTCAGTTCAGTTCACTGAACCCGGTTATATGATTTTAAAAAAAGTGCGTGTTCTACCCTCCTTTGATGGGTGATGAGAGAAAGGGAGATGAGGGGAGGGGAAAGAAGAGAGGGGGAGTTGGGCTTCCAGTACCGTCACCCACTCGGCAATACAATGCAAGCATTGTTTGTCTACCAGTTTTCTGTGAGACCGTGGTATTGCTCCAGTAAAGCCTAATGGCCTCCCACTCTAATAGGAATACAAAATTTACTTTCTTAAATTTGTAAACCACACTATATGACTTCGATATTGCATTACTATTCCAGAAATATCTTTAAATCACACCACCGATTCCCTTTAACATAAACTTTTACGCCCCAGTAACCAATAAACTCATACATCTAGAATTTCGCAATACCAACAATATCAATATTAATGCATCCGACTGTACTGTGTGCAATCGGCTGAGAGGACATGAGCTTTGACATTTCACTTCGGCTTCTCTTCTGTCAAATGTATGTATGAAACATATTTCACATCTTGTTTATAGATAATATTACATTTGTAACATATAATAGGAACTTATTTATATATTTTGGTCTTTTAGACAACGCTGTTTTTGCCAGAATCCATATGATTGTTTTATTAGTTTTATAAATTTAGAAGTCTATGTTTGTTTCTAGCGCTCGAGCAAAATATTTGCTCTATTTGCTGTTACTGGTTTAATATTGTATCTAAGTGACTAAGAAATAACTTATTGACCTTAAACAATCATAAAACACATTACATCACATTCTCACTGAAAGGCAATCCTCCAATCCAAACGTTAGCTTCACCTTATACAATTCTGACTAACTCGTGTCTTGGACGGCACAACACTATGTGTGCCTGTACCCCGGTACATAAAACACATACCATCAAATACTTGAGAGTAGTGACAGATAATACTCTAGGGTTTCATGAACACTCGCTATAGAGGCACTCAATAGTAGGTTACGTAAATTAATATCTAATCGTTTGAAATTTATAAATTAATATACATATTTAAAACGATTAGATGTGTCTTACACACTCAGCGGTTAAAAGCAGTTTACTTTGCCCTAGTTCAGTCAGTTATTACCTATTGTATCACCATCTGGGTCGGAGCGCCAAAAACTACATTAATTGACCTTGAGAGTGCACAAAGGGCTATCATGAAGGTGTCTTTTTTAAGCCATATCGCTTTCCCACGGTATTACTTTAAAGGGAGGCTGAAGTTTTAACGGTGCGCCAGCTGATTATACTGTACACTTTATTGAAGCAACATTCTTTTATGACGTATAGCCGACTCAGTATAATGGCAAAAGACGATTTAATCCTGTGGAACGCGTTAAGCTTTTAACAAAATATTCCAAGCAATTCTTTTGTCACTTGGGCGTCTTCCTGTACAATAAGGTCAACAGAATTATACAAATATTTCACCTCACAAAGGCTAAGTGCAAAAGATTGCTGACTGACTATTTGAAGGGGGTAAGCTACGACGAAACCGAAGCGATGCTTTCAATACTGGTTTAAAGTGAAGCTAAATGACAAGAATGCATATAAACAAACCCATACGCACAAGCTCACACACATTCACATACTCACGCTCACGCACACACATACACAAAATCGTGCACACAATAACAATATTTGTGACTGTGCTATGCAACTAGAAATAAGTTTTTAATTTAGTAAGGTATTTAATTTTGTAGTATCCATTGTGTGTAGTTAATATTGAAATGTAAATATACACGGGGTGGAGACCTGGTGTCCTGAAACACAGGCCCCGAGCCTAGCTTAGGCACCAGTCTCCCACAATACTATAGTCAGGATTCTATGTATCTGTAAAAAAAATAATGTTTACTATATTGTGGTGAGAGAAAAATAAATCATTATAATTATCATTATTAATTATTAATTTTTATCATGGGACTGTCGGAAATGCGCTGCCGGCTTATGCAGTGCTGAAGAAGGGACGGGATAGTGGGTTAGGTGTCCGATAAACTCTCTTACTCAGTGAAACACAACGCAAGCAATACTTCACAAATGGTTTTCTGTAAGTAGTATATCTTTGTTAGAGCCAGACCATACGTGCCTAAGCATGGCTCTTCGACGCTTGAGTTACACAAATACATGCATACCCTTACACCTTTATCCCCCAAGGGTTAGGTAAAAGAGTAAATAAAGCCCAGAATTTAGCCCCATTCATGGACTACCGAATTACCGAATTTGGAGTATATTGACAGGAAATGGAGGATAGACAGTGAAGGGGAAGCGATATTGCTTATATACATGGATGGGGGTGTATAAACAATAGCTCAAGCAAGTCTGGTTTACCTACCTAGAACTGGCTGGTGGGGAGGTGGGAGGAAGTCAGAACCCTCAAACTAAAAATTTGCAATTTGCACATGTTGAGTACTAATAATTCTAACCAATGTTTATTTAGCCTATTTATCGATAGCTTTGGACTGCAACCTATCTAATATGTTTTATATTAAAAAGCGTAGCTGATTTATTTAATGTGTTATGGGTAGTTTTTTTTTGCATAAATTTTAATTCCAATAATTTTTCGACCCAAACACAAATCTTAAGCATTCAAATTACAATACATGTACCAATATAAAATAAAATAGGCACGAATGACTTCTATTTAGTTTATCCGTTGAGCAATGAATGTCTTATGTTAGAAAGTTGTGAGTGTGAGTTGTAAGTGAATGTAGTTTATTAGAAAAGTTTCTCTCTAGAACTAATATAAGTAATTAAACGCCTGAGATCTCATCGTAATTATAATATTAATCTTAGTCTATATTTGATGATTTCAACGACTATGTATAATAGTTATACGAAAAGACTTATTTTATTATCTTATTTTTTTCATTTGTAATATATGACCGTTAAAATATAGTTCTTGACGTATTTCAAGGGGTATTAACCTTATTAATTTATTTCTATATCGGTCAAAAAGATGATTAAAATTATGTTTGCTTTATTTCAGAGTCATCAGTGGAGGCTTAAGCCTGCAGCCCATTAGCACCATACAAGGTTGGTATACCTAATTTCTTTATTTAGGACCAAAGATATAGAGACTACAGATTTCTGCTATATTTGATATACCCGCCTATCAAATACCTTTACTTTTCGTCGTGTCGTTGTCTTGTCTCGTATTTTTTTTTTTGATCTTGTAACCAGAGTAAAAGAGCTTTCCCATAGATTGAAGATCGGACTATCAACGCAATAGAACCAATCATCGTATTCAAAATATTAATTAGCACATTATCATAAGATGACCTTTTGCTTATTTGGGGACGTTTAAAAAGTTATTAGAACTAACTTTGAAGTGGTCTTGTCATTATTCTGTAAGTAATATGATTTTCTTTAAATCGGATTTAACTAACTGTGTTAGAAGGAGGGTTATGTTTTTCTAGTGTAAATCTGTATCTTAACATGTATATTTTTATTTTAGTGTAAACTATAGTAAAAAAATGCAAGTTTGTAATGCATTATTACTATATATTCACTGAAATTATATTTTTAACTACTACACTAACTATTACTAAACTTATACAGTACACAGTACACATAATGGTAGAGCACAATGATCCAAATGCGTATATTTACATTTTTTTTAAAGCAACCACACCGCCAAAAAAGAATAACGCAAAATACAGACACCATGTTGATTAAAATAGACAAATTTAGTGCTTGCCAGTGTCACTGGAGATGATGTAAAATACCCATGCATCCAAATATGACATGCGCTATGAAGTTCATGCGGAATAAAGACACTCACTCACAAGCATGAAAACTAAAAGTCACCATATCTTGTGTTTTATATGTCAGTAGATAATAACACACTAATGTCACGTAAGTAACGCACGCACATACATTTAAAAACCGACATTTAGTCCCACTTACATATGTATGTAGTCTTTTGCCGTCATCCGGGCCCGAGTAAATTTAGATTATATTGATATGGAAAGAAATGGATGGACTGGTTAGTGTAAGCAATAGCTTAAGGAGTTAAGGGTCGCATACCATGTTACTCGAATGCCAAGAAGTCCTATACCTTTAATCGAATAATCTCTTATCTAATAATACGTATGGAGAGTCTTCGCATGACACAAATTCATCATCTCGTGTTAGTATCTTTATATATATAATTCTTCTGTGAGTGTGTATGTCACTGAACTACTCTCAAACGACTGGACGGATTTTGATGAAATTTTTTGTGTGTGTTCAAGGGGATCTGGGAATGGTTTAGATTCACAAATCAGCCCGGCAGATGGATCTGCAGTCGGTATCTAGGTTATTTATCTATACTGCTACTTCAGGACAACGTCTGTCGGGCGCAGCTAGTAATATTATAAATTAATAGAACAGACGGGTATTAATCACTAGAGTTTTCGTTCAAAACACATAGCTGTTTTTATCCCGGAAAATGTGAAGTTAAGAATTTCGAGAATGGACTCATGGTTATTAGCTTGTTCAAAATAAGTTTAAAAACATATTCGACAAACATCTTACCTCCAGTTTTTTAAAACTTCAGTTACTATTAGAAAACTTGTACCAAAGTAAGATCTCATAAATATTTAAATACGTTCACGGCAATCCAAAACAAACAACGATTTTAAAAATCTTTTCTTACAAAATCTACACAAAGCTTATCGCATATATAAAGTTAGGCGGTCGCACTCAATTCAGACATTTGAGTCGGCGTTACGTAGATAAATAATGGCAATAAATAATCTGGCCGTGACACCGGCCGTGTGGAGTGGGCTTTACTTCGCGTCACCATTTGTGAGTGGCTCTGGGTCACACCGTTACGTAAATATGGTTATTTGTATGTTGGAAATAATATATGTATATAAGGTACCTTAATAGGCCTGTGCTTTAAGCGAATGATGTCAAGGCAAAATAGGTGTATTACAATCTTTTTTTTTTTTTTTCAACCGTCTTCAAAAAGGAGGAGCTTCTCAAATCAACTATTTTTTTTTTATGTTTGTTACCTCAGAACTTTCCGACTTCCTGAACCGATTTCGACGTTTTTTTTGGTCCCATAATTTGGTCCAGTTCTGATAATGAGATCCATGAGAAAACCGTATAAGTCTTAAATTTGCATTAAGCATGTGCGCGACAAATGGACGAATAACTCAATATCACGCCAACCAAATTCGATAATTCTTTTTTAATAGGAAAGGATGTACTTCAATTATAGTTAGATGAGAGTTTGGTCCAGTTTTGACAATAGCATCCATGAGAAATCCATATCAGTCTTAAATTTTATGATAGACGCATTGAAGTCGCTTGTCTACTTTTTTAAAGTCCGATTATTTATTTGCAATTTGAGCTAGCTGAGAATCGTAATCTTATGGTAACTTCAATCAACTTTGATTTATCAAGACATATTCAACTAAGTATAAATTTAATTTGATGTTTCTCTCCTTTATTTATGCTTAAATTAAATATAAAGAACTTGATGTCAGATAATTTACTTTTAAAGAGGCGGTTATCTCCGCCTTTAATGCGCTTTTCTAATGTCTTTGCGCAATTCTTTCTAATCGTAGTCTAGACGTAGACGTAGACATACGTGAGGTTAAATAATTTAAAGAATTATCCTATAAGTCTGAACAGATAATGAAGAGTACCTACCGCCAGTAGCTCAGCATCGTCAGACGTATACTTAATAGTTTTAAATTAATAGCTTTAGCTGAATACATAATATAATATATCAATAGCTTTAAAAAGCTATACTTTTACTATTTATATATTATGTATAAAGCCTTGTTAATGGCTACCAAATTTGAGGGTTTATCGTGACTTAACGAGACTTTAACGAGACCATCGCAGGAGTTTCTCTCGAATACAAAGAGAGAGAAGTTCTTTCGATATTAAAAAATGAAAATCGATCGATAAATGGCTGAGAAATTGTTTACATTACATATAGAAAACAATGAAATTCAGACGAACGTAGAACCTCCTCCTTTTTGAAGTCGAATAAAAACATTAAACCAACTCCTTAAAATTTGATTGAACTCAGGCAAAAACTCACTCAGATGAGTTATTTATTTATAAACTTCTTTTACCGTGGTAAAGCGATGCTTAGGCACAAATGGGCTGGCTCGACCGGTGCGATACCACAGCCTCACAGAAAACAGGTTGTGAAGCAATTGCATGGATCACTGAATTCTGCCAATTCTTCTTAAGAATTTTTGACTTTAGCTTGAATGAGTCTTGATTTGTGGCCATTATAATTTCAAGAGGGAGCGCATTCCGTAGGAGAATAGAGTTTAGAAGTTATTGATTAAAAGAAAGAAAAATCGCGTTAAGACTGATTTTTTTTTAAGTATGTTTTGTACAAGCATGGGTAAGAAATCTGGCCCACTTGAAATATGAAGTTACTGGATTAATTTATATCAATGGATATATATAGGATTTCAAAACTTCCATTAAAAGAGTATATCACTGTGAAGACTATCATGCATTGTGCTAGCAGTATTAGAAAAAAAGAAACTTGTACCAAAACAATGTTGTAAAACTTGTAACTTATTTACAATACGTATCAGCATTAAGACAAATACTATAAACATTTATAATAACATTCACGTAAAAGTCATTACAGTTGGCCAACGTCGCCAATATTTGTACCAAATTTCTCTAATGGGTAAAGTTGGTACAATATTCAGAAACATGTGTGTTCAATAGTTAGTTTTAAATAACGAAGCTTGCTCTGTGCGTTTGTTGGGCCAATTAGTAAAGGTTAGTTAATTAATATTTTATAAAGCATTAATTTACCAACTACAAGGGTTTAGATTTCTTTATTTTATATAACATAGAGGGACAGACGCACAGACACCGTCCATTGGCAAAATACTGCCTGAGGGGTTTAGGGATCCGGGGAGGCGAAAGAGGATAGTTGGGTCTCCGGAACCTTATTCGGCGGAGAAGGCCCATACGTGCCTAACCATGGCTCTACCGAGATAGAAATAGATAGATTCCTAGTTTTGTGTTTTTTTTATAAACCGATGCAAAACGGAAGGCTGTTACACTTGTAATTTTACATGTCTATCGATGTATCTGTACTTGGCGTCATAAGTTCTTAAGCGGATGGACTGATTGGTTTTTTTATGTCTGAAAGGTCACTTAATCAGGAGTATTACCGGTAATTTTTGAAAATCTGTTAAAAACAATACATATTAGACTTAAGTGCATTTTGAATTTTGTACTTGTTTACACCGGTGTATTGCATTTAATTTCAAAACTTGCAAAAGCAATATCGAAGTCAATATTGAAACAAATACAGCACAGTATGCTAAAAACCTGATCATACTTCTAACACAAATCCAACAAGAAACTTACAGTAATTATGATTTCGTTCCTGTTTTATTCTCAATAACAGTAAATAAATAAGTGATCCCAAACAATTATATATCTGTCGATTACGTATACAAAAGCCAGCTCTTCGAACAGAACTAACTCGAATATCATGTAGTACTGAATAGCTCCAATATGGTATTGAGTGCAAATACAAGGCATGCTGCAGACACTATTTGAAACATTTCTCCAAAGCGCTTCCTATTTCAAACAGCTGGTAGAACAAGCTATGAAACATGTGTATAAATGTATATACATATACGTAGCCTAAACAACAAGCTTAGGTGCTGAGACTAATTAAAATTCATAGAACTCCTTCCCTGGTACGCTTCGGTGTAGTGTTATACTATTTCATTAGAACGCCTTTTGTTGTTTCCAGGAATCATGCTTGTTTTGTTACGTAATGATTCATAGCAGTACCCTATTCAGCGATGCTATAATTCGCAGTGTTTTTTGTGTTACACGAATCGTGAGCTATTTTTTTTTATCCTTGTAGTCAATAAGATACAATCTATTATTGACAGATGTGAATTTTTCCCCGTGTTTTAGAATCCACTTTTTCGTATATGTTTGTTTTTATGATATTTTGAACGTACCGTTTGAGAGTCACATTGTTTTGTATTCTTTTCTTTATCTACTATTTTATGTTTTCTTTTATATTTTATTATTACGAGTATATTGTTTGCGTTTTTATTTTCTTTTTTACCTACAACCAACGTGTTGAAATGAAATACAAGTGTAAATTTCAGTAAATAAAGGCATGCACGTCGTTAGATACTTCTCTACACATACAACTTTTATACATTCGATAGAGGATGAGTCACGTGGATGTCTCCATAAATTAAGCAAAACATTTTAAACTCAAGAACAAAATTTAAAATAAGTATGCAGGTATACGACTTCAATTGATGAAGACTCATGAAATATTGTAACATGCTGTATTCTATATTCTCTTAATTTCTTAGCCCTAGAGCTCCTTTTTTAGTTTAATTCAAATTCAAACCCTTGAATATAATCCCTTTAGGGACTAAAAAAACTAAAAACTACTAGGACTAAAAAAAGAAGGTATATCAAAAGGTAAACATTACTATGTTTGTATATACACACATACGTACACTCACGCCCTGTCCCCTAAGGTGTAGGATAGGTGTATTAAACACCTACATTTTGCTAATTAGAATTTGGTCCAACACATAACAGGGGACTGTCATATGCTGCATTTTGTGCCCGGCTGCTGCAATAAGCCTATTGCAGCAGCCGGGCACAAAATGACTGCATACTGACTGATAAAAAACAGACCGATTCCTTAGGCACCTGTTACGACACCCTTGGGAAGAGAGCTGGTGGCTTTATTCTACTTAACCGAGAACCACACGGCTAATGCCGGCCGTAATTATCTTTTTAACCACAGCATAACCCTTCATTCTTTTATACTGTGTTAGATTAAGTGAGATCTCAAAGTTGTCCTAGGTAAATGTGCAAATGTTACTTTAGAATATAGGAGATACAACTTCAAAGAAAATTCTGAACAACTATGCTCCGTGAATTTAAATGTAAAATTATTGCAATTAACCCCAGTCTGCTGTATTAAATTACATTTTCAATATCACAAGTACGTTCATAGTAAAGTTTTCTCAGAAAATCTTTGCTCCTAGCACATTATGTCAATCTAAAGTAGATGGGTGGACTTGATTAACCTATCAAAAGAAGGCCTTATACATATTTATGTTAAAAATAATAGCTCAGATTTGTTTCAGTTTGGATTTGTAATGTTTTCATCCTCATCTTCCTAAACCCAAATGTTTTCATAGTCATTGCAATGTGTACGGTCAATTGCAGTTTGGGCTAGTTTCTTTTATTGCTGAGGCCCTGCCTGACGCCAATTATCTATTAGAATAAAGCTGTTTAAAGACGGGAATAAAGAAGGCGTTTTTTTTTTTCTCGGAGGAATAAAATAGAGCAACAATATTTCATCTCGTGGGTGTCGACTAAAGGATCGGACTGTTATCTGTAAGTCAGTATGTATACAGTCATAAACTTGTCCACTATTGCGTGAGTTTGACCAAATTCGCTGCCAACCCTTAGGGGCTATAATAAGCAAGAAAGTCAGTTTTTTTTTTTTTTAAGAAAATGTTTAGGGACAATAACCGAAGAGGCACCGCAAGTCTCGACTGGGAAACATGACTGATCGCAGTAGCTGACAGAAGAAACTCTAAAAGAAGAAAAAGAATCAGAAGTATATACTATATACAGGTGTTTCATAAGGAGTTTTTAAATTTTAGGAGAGTTATGTGTGTATAGATTAATTATTAAGCTTAAAAAGAAACCTATTTGAAATCTTTTCTTACCGAAACATACTTTTGTTGTATTATGGATTTTGTAGCTATTTAAATTTATATATAATTTTGAGGGAATACATTTTCGGAAAAATCCTTGTACAGTACCAACATCTTGGTATTACATACCTATAGTTTTATTCAAGTCAGCCCTCTCTCTTTCAAGCTATAAGTTTTACAAGTATATTTTAAGGAGTTTCAACTTAGGATATCCCTATAAAAAATCACGAGATCAACTGTACGACCATAAAATATGACTACACCTTGTTTAATTTAGAATTAGGAAAAGGAGAGCTATACTAAGACACTTATAGGACTCGGAGTAATACCACTGCCTCACAGAAAACGCGCGTTAATCGCGATAGAGTTACCAGCCCAACACCCTCTCTCCTGTTTCATATCTCCTTCTCTTTCCCCTCCCCTCCCTGCATCCCCTCATCCCTCTCAAAAGTGTACTGTAGAGTTGCAGGTATCCACGGCGGTTGTCACTTACCATCAGGTGACCCGTCCGATTGTGAAGTAATGTTTGCTCCTCCGTTTCTGCTACCCCCCCCCCCACCTTTCTCCCTGCTCCCAGCGTCACTTTCAAACGTGCCCAGCGCACCTGCGACTCTTGACTTGCAGATGTCCAAAGGCTTCACTGTGTCCTCCCTTTCCTGTCAATAAACTCCCAATTTTCGCGTCCAATTCCCAGAAGTGCCCGGATGACGGCAATAGGCCTGCCTCCAATTACCTAAATGGGACCAAATTACAATGTGCAAAATGTGGGCATTAAATATCCCTCTGTCTACCTGTATTTGGATTCTGGCGTGATTATAGTATATATGTATGTATGTGTTATATTAAATTATTTAGTTCAATAAGAAGTAACTAATCTATTTTGCCAAAACATCTTCAGTTGAAGTAACAAATTTTGTATCTCGATAGGTTGATCAAACCCGTGTCGATGTTAAACATGATGTATCTATGTATGGCTATCAAGCGTGAAGTCAGAGGCAATCATATACCGTAATTGAAGTTTGCGGTCTAGCGCTCAAATGGACGACACCGATCACATATGTATGTATAGCCATAACGCGTTACGTTTCGTATTTGGAAAGCGGTATATTTCAGGGTTTGGTGATTTGAAGCAAGATCACATGTGGGTATATACATTTAATAAAAAAATATAACACATGAATTCACTCTTTGTTGTGTTGTGCTCTTAAACTTAAATTTATTTCTATTTTAATGAAAATATAAATTTGAGAATATGATGAAAGCTATGCAATTTCTTACATTCTACATTTATGTGACCTCTTCCTAAATTCTATTACTCGTCTGTGTTGTAATTTCCATTGAACTGTTCAATAATTATCGTATCACTGTAGAATACTTCAAATAAGAGCCAATCAATTTCTAACAACTACCAACATCAAAGGAGTTACAGCCTACAGCCTACAGTATAAGCCATATTAATTATTATTATGGCTTATTTTCACAAATCCAGTTATGATTATTACTGTCATAGGCAAGTTGTATCAGGAACGAGTAATTGATAGGTTCCAGAATCGTTAAGGCTTTCTTGTTTTCTAATTTAATCTATATGGTTATACGAACGGGCGGGTCGACTGGAATAATAGCACGGACTGACAGAAAACCAGCAAACAAAAACGCTTGCATTGTATTGCCGAGTTAAGTAGGGTATCGGAGACCTACGTCCCCATTCTTTTTTCCGCTCCCCTCATCCCCCCTTTTCTTTTGCCTTCTTATCAAACGTCCACATTACCTTTTTTTATTATTATTTTTTGTACCAAGCCCAGTGTTAAACTTAGCCTTTAAGACATTTCTATATCCATAAATATATTAGGATAAATCAAAAAGTGAGTTTATTGGTTACACTATAATGCCTTACTAATCGATTTCACATAACAAAATGCATACTTACTCCGAGGGGAACATAAAAGTATATGGGGTACCTTTCATTCATATAAAGGTACCATGTACATGAAAATTTGATAGTAAGTTACATATATACACTGATGCCTATATTTTCGAAGGGGTAAGCCCTATTAAATACCGAACCCAGTTATGTTATAGAGGGCAAGCCTATTACCGTTATCGGGCAGTTTATGTCTATGTTGACATCCACAGGATTGTAAGTTAAATAGTAAGTTTTTGTATATAAATAATAACCATTAATCAGACAAAGCAAAGACAATGTACAGCCCATTATAAAACTAAAAACGCTTGTACTATCTTGCTATATTCAGGAATTTGAATCTCCCTGAGTGATTAGCTGAATACGATATTACTCCCAATTAATGTTCGTGCTTCTTAATATACTTGCGACCAAAATAAGTAGCTATCTTTGTTATAATCGTAATTCGTGCTTAAGTACTCATAAACGCAACTGTATTAATAATTCCGATTTGATAGCTATAACTAGACTGAACGGATGGCGCAGTGGTTTAAGTAGTCACCTCGCTACCATGCTGCCGCGACTAGTGTTGTGGGTTCGATTCCTCACGGAACAACACTTTTTGTTATCCTCAAATTGTAGTTCTGAGTCTGATGTTAAGGTCCCCGCGACGCAGGAATTAATCCTAATGCGGGAATTGTCAAAAAAAATAAACTCACGACATCAATAACAGGACATATGGTATATCCAAATGTTCTAATGATAAGGTAAAAAGACAGTAAAAAAGAATTCCATATAAATAGTTCTCATGCGACCAATCGTAAAAATGCAAATGAAATCCGAAAACCTTTTTTTTGTGCGATCCAAGTGGTTTTTGTTACTTGTATGTTTGTAAGTAACGTAAGACCAGGAATAGTTCCTAATTCAGGAGTTTTTTTTTTATAACAATAATGTTACAAATGAACAGACGGATCACCTGATGGTAAGTCACAACCGCCATCCGCCTGCAACTCTTAGAGTCGTAAGAGCAAGGATGAGGGGAAGTAAAAACAAGAGAATAGGAGTTGGGCCTCCGGAAACCTTCCTTCCTGGTTTTTCTGATTCAGAATCTTAGTATATAGTGCCACACATTACTTGATATCAAGTAGGTACATAATAATTATAACTCATACAAAAAGTATATTTGGACTTAAAACAACATTATGTCAATTCAGGAGTTGTCTTTTATTAAAGATAGCGCCAACAAACACATCAAATAAATTCTAGTTAAAAAATACAGTATTTTCATTTAAGGTATTCTTATCTCTCACAATAAATATGTTTTATCTGAATGTGTACCAACATTATCGCCGGTAATGTACATACAACTACTCGAGCATTCGCGACCAATTCTGAATATCGTTAATAGTGACGACTAGTTCCTAGCAACGAGCAGCAACGAGCGGCAACAAACATCAACGGGCTTCAACTAGGCACATATTCATGCAAATCAGGCACTTAGTGACGTAGCTAAATGGCTATTAATAGCGTTTCCTTTCGGCCCTTCCGACTAATATTGGTATTTTAACCCTTGCTAGTTTAATATTATGTTTGTCAATCATGTTATGTGTATATAGGGGCCTGGAGTGGACTATAAGTTCATTTAAGAAAAAATAACTATAGAATAAAAATACTGTCATTGTACGTACATAAATATAGTACTCCTTGGGGAGCACCACATTCATAATTAAAATTAAAATAAAATGCCGTGTGGTTCTCGGTGGAGTAAAATGGGGTCAGGTCATCCATTTTTTCCCTGTGAGTGTCGTAAAAGATATCTTTCATTGCAATGATGATGGTAACCATCACTCTTGGACTCCACTTATTGCTTTCCATCAGGCAGGGTGAAGCCACTATGGCAGGCTTATGTTCCCGCCGCCCTCGACAGCAGGTTCGAGGAAGGAACAACGTGGCGGTTTTAGCCGGTCAAGTCCGGCATACCCCTCCGCCGATAACCCCGGCGGAGGATAGTCCATGAGGATTTCCCGACGAAAAAAAAGGCTTATACATAAAAAAAAAGTTCTAGGTAGACGGCAAGTCCCCTATTAAGTACCAAAACTGTGGTTGGCAAAATTTAAGCCTTGACGGCTCTTCGGTTATAAGCGTGTGTGTAGCTATGTATGTATATATAATTACAAAAAATATATAAAAGTAGCTTGATCATTCTCTCTTTTTTTATCACGTATGTGGTTCGTCTGGAAATCTAGAACCCTATGTAACCTACTGTCGATTCAAGTGACACTTCACATATCCATGCTACCCGTTTCGGCTTCTCCATATATGTATGTTTGTACTTTTTATGGTTCCGTACCCAACGGGTAAAACGGGACCCTATTACTAAGACTCCGCTGTCCGTCTGCCCGTCTGTCACCAGGCTGTATCTCATTAACTGTGATTGTTAGACAGTTAAAATTCACGGATTATGTATTTCTGGTGCTGCTATAACAACAAATACTAAAAAAAGGAATAAAATTAATATTCAAGGGGCTCCCGTACAAGAAGCGTATTTTTTATTTTTCGTTTTTCTTCGATACTGATAACGGCAACAGTTAGAAATATTCACAGAATATTTAGTTAAATATTCACAGAATATTCAGTTAAATATTCTGTGAATATTTAACTTAAAATAATAAAATAAAATAATTAAATTAAAATAAAATAAATATTTCAGGGGGGCTCCTCCTGAAAACATAATGTTTTAGAGGCTTATGATCACCAACACAAAAAGAACACTCTATCAGGATGTGACTTCATAAGAAAGCGAACTATACAAAACAAAGGCGTGAGGGGTCTATGGACCCCCGGTCGGAACGAAGTTCAAACACTTCTGTAACTATGCAAGAAGTCTTGAATCATTCGCTCAGAAGATGTAACTCGCTATAACGAATAAAATGATTTAGAACTTCGTTCTAAAAATATCAACTAGTTGAAAGGTTTGGTTATGATAACCAGAATATTATATTCAATACAAAATAAATTGAAAATCATTTGTTTCAATTAAAACCAATTATAAGTATTTTTGTCAATTATCTGGAGTAGTAGTTAGCTATACTAAGCCAGCCGTGAAGTTACTTGCCTGTTCCAATACGTAGATCCTATGGAGAAGGATGAAGAACAGGCAAGAACCTCCACGGACACTATTTCAACATGCTTTTTTCAAATGTCTGGTTATATTGCGTACGTACGGTAGTTATTCGTACTTTTATAATGTATTTTTTTTGCACTCCAGGTCTCGACAGAAGAAAAAGACTATCTGAGGCCAGGGTTATCATAACTCAACACTTCACCGAAAGGACTGTTACTCCAGGTGGTGATGTAAGTTGATAAGCTGAAGAGCAACTTCAGGAGTCGCGGGATCATTTCCCGCTTGTATGTTTGTTTATTTCAATATTTGTTTGCACGAAAATGTATTTTTGCGTTGCTCATTACTATGTATGTAATATACGTATGTTATTATAACTTCAAAACTTAACATATCCATTAATATGCTAGAAGAATTTGTCAGAATGATGGATTCTTCAACCGAAGCATGTATTTTAACGGTATTGGCGTCCACCGGGACCTTTTATCAAAGAGTAAAGTGACCTGCTGCTTTTACGTCAGTGTCAGTAGTTTTATGTATATAATTTTCTGCGCAATAATGGATCCAAAAAGTTTAGGAATACATTTATTAATTACTCGATACATTTTATTTCTCTAGATCAGCATGCTGTGCGCAGCTACAGGAGACAGACCACCTCAGTTCTTGTGGGAGAGAGACGGCATTGTTGTTTCTAGCAATACTGATCCTAGGTAAGCATAAAAAAAAACAATACCAATATTCATAGTTTAAGTAAAAAAACTGTATTCTTGTAAAATATGACACTCGTGGAGAATTTGAAATCTGGCTATAACTTTAAAATGAAGTCAAGTGAAGTGTTACCTACCAGCGTTGTTCTATATTTTTCTACAGGTGAATAAAACTGTTTGGGTTGTGAAAGAGTTTAGTGTCTTGTTAACCATCAGCTACTGTAATAAATATATAATAAAGTAAATAAATTTAACCTTAATGTTTATTGAAGAATAGCAGCAAGAACATTGAAAACATAAATAAGATTTGTTTTATTGCAGCAAAACTATTTATCATCCTATTTCAGATATGCCCTAGGCCAAGTGATGACATCTGACAACTCCGTGGTAACACAACTGAATATAACAAGAGTGAGAGTAGAAGATGGAGGACTCTACTCGTGTACAGCTAGAGAAGGAGATCATGTAGCTGTACATGAGAACAGACTCGACGTGTATGGTAAGAAACTAAGGACAAAAGTCAACTCGCTGAATATGAATAGGGACACAAACAGCAGTGGTAGAGCCATGCTAGCAGTGGTAGAGCCATGCTTAGGCACGAATGGGCCGGCTCGACCGGTGCGATACCACGGCCTCACAGAAAATCGGTTGTGAAGTAACGCTTGCGTTGCATTTCCCCGAAATGAGTGAGGTTTCCGGCGGCCCAAATCCCCCTCTCCCCTCATCTCCTTTCTCTTCATCCCCCCTCTCTTCTTTCCGCTCCCTGTATCCCCCATCCCTCATCACCCTCAAAGGCGGGCAGCGCACTTGCGACTCTTGAGAAGCGGGTGTCCATGGACGGCGGTTGTCACTTACCATCAGGTGACCCGTCTGTTCGTCTGTCCCCCTATAGTATAAAAAAAAAAAAAAAAAAAAAAAAAATTGATGCTTTAAATTTTGCTAAAATTAAATCAAACCGAGATCACGGTAATAAACATTCATTATATCATCTAAATCGGCAACAGGTTAATATTACTTTTAAAATATCTATCAAGTAAACTAGTATATTTTCCTGAATTGTAAGATAACCAGAAATTTAAAAACATCATTTTTTTATCGTGTGTAAACCCCCACGGTTCATCACCTCACTAGAGCCAACAGGGAGGTGGTATGTCGGACTCGAAACCTAACAACATCATATTAACAATAATTTTATGAGAAATTTGTTGATAACTTAACTCATTCATATAAATTCACATGTAGATATAACACATAAAAAGCTATTGTACCAACTGTATTTCATTAGAATTTTTTTTTATCCTCCAAAAGCTACTGGATGTTTTTATAATTTTATTATATAGTAAAGATTTTGGCTTTGGTAATACTTGTTCTCTATTTCCAGGTCCTCCATACATCCGATCATTACCACCAGTTAAAGTTCAAACTGGAGAATCAGTCAACCTGAGATGTCCATTTTACGGTTATCCTATTAGGTACTATTTATTTTATAAAAAATAATAGTTATTCGTATTTCTGTACTCTCTAATTGAGCATCCCCAAAAGTCCAAAACTTTCATTCTAATTATTTTACCGTATTTAACTAGTGACTGTAATCCTATGTTCTCAAATGTATAAAAATATTTCAAATTCAACCTTAACCTTATATAATTTTCAGTAAAATTGACTGGGAATATAAAGGAAAACTCCTGACATCAAATGCTATCTTCCAATCACGGTATAAACGGCATTTAAAACGTAAGAGCAGACGAAATGCTCCCAGTGTTAATAGAAATGGAATTTTGTCCATTCCTGAAGTTGCAAAAGAATTAAATGGTGAAGTATACACATGTATCGTCACTAGTCCTTCAGGTGAAATGGCTAGAAGAGCATTCGAAGTTCAGGTCATAGAAGCTCCAGTTTTAGATGATTTGTTGCTCGGAACAAATTTACAAGAAGGTCAAATAGTAAATATTTACTGTAATGTTCGAACGGGGGATTTACCAATCCATTTTGAGTGGTTAAAAGATGGCAAAAGAATTCCTAGTAACTTAAAAGTAAGTATTTTTATTTTTTCTTTTTGTAAACTTTTGCTACTAAACTATTTACTAATCATATGTACTTAAAAATATTTTTGTTTATAATATTGTGACGCCATGCCTACGTCACCGCACAGACAAACAATGCATAGAAGTTTTTCAAACGAAAATTGATAAGTCACGGTAGCTGAGCGGTAGTGGCTACGGCTGCGAGTCGAATGCCGTGAGTTCAAGCCCCGGCGGACTCTATGGGTTTTTGTTTGTGATTTCGGTGTTTTATAGAAAATTCTAGTAAATGGAGATGATTCTTTACAAAATTCGAATATAATGGAAAGTACTAGATCAAGCAAAATGAATAAATAAATTAAGTTGTAGAAGACAATCGAAAAATCGACAAATCGAAAAAGTAGTACAGTGAAGTACAGTGAAGTGAAGTGAAATGATTAGTGAGTGGTGCAGTGCTACCGTTGGACTGAGTTAAGTGTAGTCCGCGGGGACAGTGTGGAACAGTGCTACGCGGTTCGTGCAGTACAACTCGTTCTGTGCTGTGAGTGTTACGCGTTCGGAATATTGTGAAACGCAAATAAATCGTTACTCCCGGCAGTGATATTAGTTTTCTTCCAATCCCTGTACCCACTTCCGTAACAATATGTATCGGTCTACTTCAATTGTAAATACTCATAATTAGGTTTTTCCATTTATTTTTAATTACATTTATTTTTAAGTATATTCATAAAACTTCAATGTTCTTAGTATTTTTTTTTATAACTCAATATTTCAATTCATTTTTTAGGTGGTTGAGCGGAATTCAGAGCTTTTCAGTGCCTTAGTTATCAAGAAGGTTTCCTTAGAGCATTGTGGAACATACACTTGTGTTGCTTCTAATCACGTTGCCAAAGTAAATCGTTCAACAGAATTGTATATCAAAGGTAATGATTAATTTTCTGAAAAAAAAAAATGGTTTATAATACGATACTCTGTATTTTTATAAATGTTATAATTGGAACGTGTATCTTTTTAGAAAATTTAATTAAAGTGGTATATTCATGTATAATCTTACTGCTATTATGTATATTAAAGTTGGATATGTTATGATGGATATTTATTTGTTAGTCAATCTGAACCAGAATACCATAATTTAGCACAGATTATAGTCTGCAGTAGCACAAACTACATTTTGTAGGTTCTATATTTGTAAACGAACGAAATCGCGAGGTATATCTAGTTTATCTCACAAGTTTACTGACTAGTCCAAAAGGGATGACGATTGGTGACTGCAATACCAACTACGGGTGGGCAACGAAATATTGCAATTTGTAAAAAACCCGTCCCGATTTACTCATCTTAATTTAGAGGGCTCAATCCTTTAAACTTAGAAATGTTGTTATTGGTTCTAGTCGCACCAAAATGGTTAGAAGAACCTTACAACTCTTCCCTATTATTGGGAAGACGCGGGACTGTATCCTGCAGTGCCAACGGTTACCCACAACCACAAGTTCATTGGATGAAGAAAGATGGTACATGTAATTTTTTCTATATAGTCAGTAATTTGTCTTTAAATTTGGACAGGACTTTTAATAAAATAAGTTTTAGAAGTAATAAAGTCATTTTATACCATTTTATAAGTCATTTTATATATAACTAAGCTTATAGCACCTATTGGACTGTACGGATGGCGTAGCGGTATAAGTGGTCACCTCGCCACCACACTGCCACTTGTTGTTCTGAGTCTGGGTGTTCTTTGTGTCCGTTGTTTGAATGGTTGTAAAGTCCCCCGCGACACAGGTATTAATCCTAGTGAGGGAGTTGTCTCTGAAACGTAACACAAAAGCATTCTACTCGTAAGAGTAATTGTTTTACATTATAACATTTTTTTTTGTAAAAGAACAAAAACTGTAATTGGCTAATTGCGTAATAATTAGTATCGAAATTAATATTTTCAGCCATTCTTGGCACCTGGCAACCAGTGCTTGAATTAGCCGGCGGTGGGATATTGAGTCTTCCTAACGGCACGCTTATAATTGAAGAGGTTTCCCTCACTGATGAAGGACTATATTCTTGTAATGTTGAAAATGGCGTTGGACAGCCATTGAGCAAGACTGTTTGGATGAGCGTGAACAGTAAGTAATTTAAATAAACTTAAGTTGAAAAAGAAATAAATAATATTTTTGTAAGAAAAATATTTTAAACATTATATCTGTTTTAGAACCAGTACATTTTGAAGCACCATCCGCAAATGTGACGTCAAGACTAGGACACGCCGTTACTCTTGAATGTAAGCCGATGGGAGATGAACCAATTAGAGTGACATGGACCCATGACGGGAGCATGTTAGATTTTAATAATCAGAGGTAAGAAAAATTTGAAAAGAATAATAATTTAATAATAAATTCTCAGTTAAGAAACAGAATCAGAATCTTTATTACAAACACCGCTATCCCTATTTATATCTATGTATCTCTCGTAGAAATAAATAAATTAAATATATATATCATATACGCTTAACGCTTTGTGTAGATTCGATGTAGATTTTTTCTAGACAGAAACAAAGAAAGAAACATTTGCACTAAACAGGTGGTAAAAAATTAAAAAATGGTGCATAGTTCAATTTATATTCTGCCTGTATTAGACATGCAAATATTTATAATTATGTAAAATAATTAAAATACTATTATATTAATTACGAAATGTTAGGTTATATTATTATTTCGCATATTTATTATTATTGTATTACATTGTATTTTACAAATAATCATATACATTAGTTAAATGTGTAAAACACTTATCTACTAGCCAGTTTCTTAGGTAAATTTTAAAATATTTAAATGGAAGTTCTCTTAGGCTCTTATATGATATATTATTTATATAGTGAATATTATTTTTATTTAAAGTTCTTCTACAAAATTATTTTAGTAAAATCTTTTGATCTGTATTTATTAACACGATCTTCCTTGAGTTTTAAAAAACGTAATATTTCCTTACAAAGACTGATATTTCAAGAACATACATGCCGGTCAATGTCAGCAAATTAAGTTTTTTAAATAAAGGTTTACAAGTGTCAAGTGGACTTGCACCACAAATAGCTCTTAAACATTTTTGTTGTGCAATTAATGCTGGAATACAATCTGTTTAATGCCCCCATAATATAACCCATATCTAAGGATTGCTTCTACATAGTCTTTATGTGCAATACCTGCAGTATTTTCATCTGACACTTTCTAAGGGCGGGGACACATCTGCTTAGTTTAAGGCAAACATAATTTATGTTTCATTTTACAAAATGTAGCCAAAGTTATATCTAAGAATAAACTGTATCAGTGTTTACTTTTATTTGTACCAAATTTAATCAATTTTGTTAATGACAGATTTACATTTAATCTCTTTGCTTTAAATTATCGTAATATCGATTCTACATCTTCGCTTATTTTAATTTCGGGAGATGTATCTTTATCCTTACAGGGCCCAATTATAGATATGTTATCTGCTAATAGAACACTGTGATAATTTATTGAATCTGGTAAGTAATTAATATACAGTAAGAATAGCAAAAGGCCCAGAAAGCTCCCTTGTGGAATGCAATATTTATTGATCTTGCCCATCGTTTAAACTAATGACTTTAACACATTGCTTACGATTGGTTAGAAAGTTTTCGCATTTGTTTAGCAAGATATCAAGATCTAGGAACATATTATAATAGTTTTCAAGAAAAGTGTATATTTAATAATAATTATCTCAGAAGATATGATTTTCATAGAATAAGATCTCCTTTTTAATGAGTGAACTCTTGCACTAATATCTGTGGTGCGGGGATCCTCTAAACATTGAAATAACGGACACAAACTACACCCAGACTCAGAATAACAATTTGAGGATTACACAAGCCGCCGCGTAGCGTATACCGAGGTGACCACTTAAACCACTGCGACACATTCAAAGTTTCAACATTGATTTATAATGAATATGAAAAGTGATACGATTTTATACAGATATAAATTGAATGTTCTCCCAAAACAAGCCTAGCTCCTATGAATACCCTAAATATTACAAATTATACACATAAATTCCTTATGCCAAGCTGTCAAGTTTTGGGTTCTTTCAATTACATAGTTAAATAAATAGTTTTTTATTACTTCTAGCTGATTAAATCGCTTTTACAGATAAATATATCTATTTACCTAACTAAGTATTTGAAAACAACACTATTATTTCAAGTTAAAATCTGACATACGAAGGAGTAAAGTTTAGGTACCGATCGTTCATGAACTTTAACAGAAGTAAAAATTGTTTACAGAGTCAAAATCACCGAAACTAAAACTGCATTAGGAGTAGTGAGCGTCATCGACTTACAGTATTCAGAAACCAATGACGCTGGTATATATCAGTGCAGAGCCAGCAATTCCTATGGTGCTGCTAGTTTTAATATACATCTTACCATATTAGGTGAGTACGTTATGACTGACTTTTATATCAGACTTGAGAATATTTAACGATGAAAACGCATGTCCCAGTACGTTCTAGATGCGGCAATGAGTTTGAATAGTTTTAATTATCACAATATTAAAGATATAAGAAATAAATGTGCTTCATCTTTTCTACATTAAATTGAAAAAAATAAACACTTTTGTAATGAGCGGTGGCTTGACCGCAAAGATTATGTAGTACCCCCGAACATGTGTACGAGATGGCAACCGGTGACTAGTGAGTGCATATTTAACATTATGAGTAAGTCCATGAACATCAACAAATCACCAGGTAGCGATCTTGTATGTATGTCCGACATAAACATAGTATGTCGGACATACATATCCTTGCAAAATTAATCAATTTATCTGTAACAAAGGGACAATACCCCAGTATTTAAAAGGAATCAGTTATCCTCCCGATAAATAAAAAAAAGGGTTCATGAAAAGTTTTCAAACTACAGACTGATATCAATCTTATTAAGTATTAATACAATTATGGAAAAAGCTATTGTAAGTCAACTAGGACACTACCTACAAAGAAATAGTAAAATAACCTACAAACAAATAACAAAAAATAGCTTTACAAATAGACATTTATAGAAATCTAATTAAAGTATTCAAAATACTACTCATTACCTTAAAGCACAAATATATACACATATGTAAATATCATGGCAGCGAGGACCACGATCTTTCGCGGGTCACCAATGGCTATATATAATACGAGGTCAATGACCAGCTGCAAATTTATGTTACCGAAAATGAAAAAATATTATGGTGACAGAACAATTTAAAAAAGACTGCCATACTTGCTAAACAGCATTCCAGAAAACATCAGCCAAGAGATAAACAAGGCAGTGTTTAAAATAAAATTGAGGGAGAGATTTGAGATTTGACTATTACTTCGACATTTATGAGTGACATGTCGTCAGATGTCGATTCCAAGTGCTAAAGGGATACTTTTCATTATCTAGCAATAGTCCCAAATTTAGTATGAAATTATGTAATAATATATGCTAGTAAGTCTAATAGAGGCTCATTACCCCACACTCAAACCGATGACACGGTTTTGTGGGAAAAGATGTAAACTACATTGTATTTTTCGTTAAATAAACAAAAATAAAGAAAAATTAAATGTTGATGATGCAAAAACATACCACCAGTGAATGTATTCACATTTGACGTTGTTCATATACACTTAAGATTTACAGTGGTAGAGCCATGCTAAGGCACGAATGGGCCGACTCGACCGGTGCGATACCACGGCCTCACAGAAAACCGGTTGTGAAGTAACGCTTGCGTTGCATTTCCCCGAATTGAGTGAGGTTTCCGGAGGCCCAATTCCCGATCCCCCCCTTTCTCTACCTCATCTCCTTTCTCCTTTTTTCCATCTCCTCATCCCTCTTCTCTTCTTTCCGCTCCCTGCATCCCCCATCCCTCATCACCCTCAAAGGCGGGCAGCGCACTTGCGACTCTTGAGTTGCAAGTGTCCATGGACGGCGGTGTCACTTACCATCAGGTGACCCGTCTGTTCGTCTGTCCCCCTATAGTATAAAAAAAAAAAAAAAAAGATATTTCTTTATGGCGATAGTATTATCACACCATCAGAGTTCGTAATCACATTTTATGCTCTTCCAGAACCACCAACTCCACCATCAGACCTGCGCATTGAAGCAGTTAGATCTCGTACCGCTACAATTTCTTGGCGAGACATTCTTCGGGCTCACGCTCGACACTACTCGCTCCAGTATTCACACTTACATTATAACGACGCTGTTTGGGATCACGCAAATAGTATAAATATAAGCAGGTAAAAACGGAATATTGTTAATGTGAAACTGGAAAACCACTAGCAATATATATAGTCTATTTATATTTGCTCAAAATACCATTAGAAAACTATGCTAAATGCTACTGCACAATGTAGTGTCTGAGTGTGTGGGAGAGAAATGCTTTGGCCCGAATGGGTAAAATGGTATTACCACGACCTAACAGAAAACTGGTTAACTATTAATGCTTGCATTTTATTGCCGAATGAGTGATGGTACCGAAGTCCCAACTCCCGCTTTTTTTCCCCTCCACTCATCCCTTATCTCCTTTTACCTACCGTTATCCTCCTCCTCTTCATTACCCCCTTATCACACTCAAAGGCGGACAGCGCACTGACCACTTGTGTGGTCAGGTGTCCATGGGCGGTGAATAATAAAAAAAATATACTTTTTGCCAAAACTAGTGTATAACTGTCAAATTACAATACAATATGTTTCCTATTTTCATTTAATTGTATACTTCTTATCATTCTGCAAACACAAGTGTTTGATTCAACTGTAATATAGAGATCTAAAGATTAAAATGCATTTTTATAATTAAGTGTATTTAAATTACACTGACCGAATCTTCTTTATAGAAAAGATCAAGATCTCCGACAAACAGTAGAGCTACAGAATCTCCGTCCAGCGACGGCATATGCAGTGCGAGTGGCTACAGGCAACCAAGTTGGCATTAGTTTGTATACTACGCCTGTACATTTTACTACGCATGAGGAAGGTACGGATAGTAAAAAAGTATTACTGTTTAGAATTTCCTAGGCTCCTTGTTACATATATAAGTTAGTATATTGCTTAAAGATCAAAAAAGCTGTTCCTATAATAATTGGATGTTTTGATCACATAACTCTTGTTCACAAAGTTTTGTTCGTATCTACGGACTGACTGAACCCACAATATTACACAAAGTGAGATAAATACCCAAACAGCAGTACCATAATCTAACTTGGTCAATATAGAACTAGTTTTTAAATTTTCTTTAAATGCAAATTAATTCGTATTTCAGCTCCATCGTCTGCACCAGTGAACATACAAGTAGAGCAAACAGAAAATCCTGGGGAACTATATATCTCATGGTCACCACCTTTGAAGGATTCTCATAATGGAATTATAATAGGCTATCATGTAAAAGCTGTTGCACAAAGCGTTGGAACAGGTAAAATGATAACACTGTAGCTTACATTACAAAAATTACATTTGTAGAATTAAAATCTTGAAATTCAAAATGAGACGAATTCATATTTTGTGCTAAAACATTTTTAATAATCCATGATAATAAAAGAAAAACCCATGGAACTGTGCCATTATTTACAAATTAAGTCATGCTATGATATTTTTGTAAAAAGTTGTAATATTGTACCCAAAAACCACTTATTGAACTTTAAGTTTCAGATGAAGCTGATACTAGAACCGTCAAGGTATCTCATTTATCTGGGAAACAGGAAACTTTGTTGATTGGGCTTTTGAAAAATACCAGGTTTGATTAATATAAAACAGTTGTTAAGAGTGAATGTAGTACTTGAGTGCATTTTTTTGGTTTAATCTTGAATCTTTTAAATTTTGCTAATCCTGATCACGCTTTTGAATAAACAAATTATGTGTTTTGTTAAAAATATAATTGTTAACTTGTTAGCTTAGCACAACATATTTATTTACAATGAACACTTGGTTTTTCTTATCTTCTAGATATGCAGTTTCTGTATCAGCCTTTACCAACGCGGGATCTGGACCATTTTCATTACCCGTTTTTCAAGATACGAGAGAAGGCGGTAATTATTATTAACTTATTTTTATACATTAAAACTCTTAAAGAAATTTGCCGGAGATGACAGGCTTCACGTTCAACTAACCAGGAAATCCTTTTAAGAAGGTGATGATGATATATGTTGATTAAACTATGAAATACAGCTGCATATTAAAACTTATATATACAAGCTAAGTTACAGCAGTTGGTATCTGCATCACTCATCTTTATTATTCTTTATTAAATATATTTGTTTCTATTTTCAGCTCCAGAACAGGCTCCTCCGTCTGTAGAATGCACTGCAGTGTCTTCAACGTCTCTGAGAGTTGGTTGGCAGCCGATAGGCCTACCAGGACAGGGCAGTTCCCTAGTTGGATACACAATTCTTTTTGCCACAGATGGTAAGAAAACAACAATGTACGAATAAAGCGATATATATCGCAATACTCGCCTTATTTGCATTGTCAAATTTATTTGTATACTTCAGATGATACTACAGAATTTTAATTTTCCTGCCTTAATAGGGTTAAATTACATTACAACACTTAAATACAGTTTATAAACACATTTGATGAAAGAAATTATTGACCAAATGTTGTTTTTAAGGTCGATTATCACCTTCCAGAAGCTGCCTGGCAGAACCAAACATCTTTGCACACGGAACTGTACCTGCAAGGTCTCTTGAAGTACACCAACTACACAGTCAAAGTAGCTGGTTTCTCGAATTTTGGCGCCGGACCGTACTCGTATCCAATTGTATGTGCTACTTTACAAGATGGTGAGTGTTTATCAATATGAAACAAAACCTAACTAGCTATAATAGCTTATGAGTATTTCTATGGGTCCGGGCGAGAATTGCTAGACTGTTATTTGAATGAATCAGAATTTTAAAATACTTAACGTAACTAAACGCTCTCCGTTTAGTGAAATAAAACAAACAATTATCTAATTATCAATATATCATGTAAGTAATACCTAAACATCATAAATGTATCGTCTAATATAAATGGACCATACTGAAAAGCAGTCATTTTATAGGTAGAGAGTAAGTTGTCATTCTATTGTTATTATTCAGACAATTATAATTTGGATTTTAAGCGATAATTATTAAATAACTGGAAATTCTTTTAAATTGTAATGATTGTACAATATGTGTGCCTAATATTAAATGCTTATAAAATACATTCTGAGATAGTCTCCTTTTATAAATTAAATTCAGCTTCTTCTTATCTTCCTAATAAAGTCAAGTATGACGCAAATTTGCAGTTCGCAAATGTTTCCTTACTTTAACCGCAGGGTAGCAACTGTGCTCATTTGTAATTTAACAGGAAGCAGTAAAGAAACTAATTACATCACACATTATGCTAATTGTCATAGTAATGACGTCAAAACAATTAGTTGGTTTTATTAACTTACTCCATTCGACACGATTAACTAATTGTATTCAACTTAATAATGTATTAATTGATTATGTTGTTAATGTACATTTATATGTACGTGATGTACGTAAGTTGACATGAAAACATGACCCCGCCGAGCGATCGCTGCTGTGATTTCCAAACCTGTAATAGCCCTAAAAGGTTTACTATGTTGAAAGAAAATATCCTTAGTTCAAAGGTAGGATATATCTAGGATGAAATTGTGTTTATTTTTATGGGTCATCTATTTTTTATCCTTTTTCTTCTAGTTCCAGGTCCTCCAGCTGGCATCAAAATCCTTGTGCTGTCATCTTCGTCTCTTCTCATAAGTTGGAAAAAACCAATCAATCCAAATGGAGAGCTTCTCCAGTACACTGTTTACGTGAAGCCTACTTCTAGGTATGAGTATATTTAATTACAGTTATCATAACTAATAGGAAAATATACAATGTTTTGTTTGTTAAGAATTGTTAAATTCTAAAACTCCTAAACAGATTTTAACCATTATTTCACCATCACAGTGCTACTACGAGTATATCATCAGACGTGACTTATTTCAGGAATAAATAAAGATATTGAACTAATAAGATCAATGTGTCAGTGTTATTTGTCTCCCCGCAATACAGAACTCCTAAGCTGTCATTAAAAAAATAATTGTTATTAATTTAACTCTAGTTATAGAGTTCAAATTTTAATTTGATTTAAATTCAAATTCTCCAACTTTAAAAGTTTCAGATACAATTACAGTTATATTTATAACTACACCCCAAAATGATCCTGATTGTAGTACAGCATATCAATTATCGCAGCAATGGTCCACCACAGACGTACGTCGTGGACTCTGAAGGTCGAACTACGGCTGAAGTAAAGGATCTTGTCTCCGGCAGAACTTACGAAGTATGGGTAACTGCTAGTACCAGCGCAGGTGAAGGAAGCGCTACAAGAAGAGTGTCACATACACCTACACCTCGAGGTATTTTAAAATATGTATACGTCCCACACTTTCCATGGTATATACTTCTATTATATAGTGTTGTAGTATATAGCTACTAAAAGGCAGTTTTTATGGCCAAAATCCACTTATGTCACACTATCAGTCAGTTCAAGCATAACAAAGTAACCATTTTTTTGCTTCTACTAATTCTATTACCATACTTTACCGCTGATTAAGGTGAAGTGCAAAAATATTTTACTAAATATATATCATATAACAAAATACAGTGACAAACGTTAAATAAATTATTATCCTCGTTTATTTAACATTAAATAATTATTCATATTAAATTAACAAACTAATTAATGACATACGTCAATATCATTAATTTTGAAATTCAAAACGTAAATGAGGACATTTTCTTTTAAATCGCAGTTTTGTTACCGGGAGGAAAACGAAATACTAATTGCTTCCTTCCTGCTCCTTTACTTCCTTTTATTAATGTCTACTATTCTTTGTAACTTAAATGAAGTAAGTAAATTAGACAATTAATGTATGAAATAACCTCATTAATTTTAATTAAAATAGTTATATATTTAAATAAAATATATTCATGATTCATTTTATGCAGTGTTACGGTTACTGTTATATATTTTAGTAAAAAACATTTATAGGGTAACAGCTTTAATTATATATTATAAATTAATAATTGATAAAGTGGCCATTGCTTGTATTAATTGAGTTTTGTATGATTTTTGAATTAAACAATGATTGCATGGATGTCGTAGCGGTTTACCTCGCCACTACGATGTCGCACCAAAGTGTTGTGGGTTCGATCCCCGCACGGGACAATACTTTGTGTAATCCTCAAATTGTTGTTCTGAGTCTGGGTGTTCTTTGTGTCCGTTGTTTGAATGTTTGTTAAGTCCCCCGCGACACAGGAATTAATCCTAATGCGACAGGTGTATTTAAAAAAAAAGCCATAATTTCGTTTATATAATAATAGAATTCTGCCTTGTTTTTCGCATTGATGATTAAAAAAATTTTGTAACTCGGGACTTCGTGTAATGTGTAATGAGTATGACTAGCTGTATACGTATGCTATATGCATGTATGGCTTCGTGTAATGTGTAATGTAGCTATTAACGACGTTCGGAAACCGGAAACCAGATCAGCATAAAATATTACTTTTTTATTGAAAAAACTAATAGGCGTTTGTCTTACATCTCATGCTAATGAAAGTACTGATAATAACAAAGATGGCACACTGTTATCCAATAGGTTCAATTAACAACATCAATGTATAATCACATTAATCATATCGTACATTACAATTTTTTAATCTTTAAAAGGTGTGTATTTTCATCGTTATTTTCATACGTCATAAGTATACTTTAACATTTTCACAATGTTTTAGACTTAGTTACTCAACATTTTGTAACATATCTTTACTTTTCAACCGTCTTCAAAAAGGAGGAGGTTCTCAATTCGACTGTATTTAGTTTTTTTTTATGTTTGTTACCTCAGAACTTTCAACTGCGTGAACCGATTTCGACAAATTTTATTTTATTTGAAAGCTTTTGCTAATTCGGTCCAGTTCTGACAGTGGCATCCACGAGAAAACCACATAAGTCTTAAATTTGCATTAGGCATGTTCCCGACAAATGGACGAATAACTCAATATCACGCCAACCGATTTTGATGTTTTTTTTTTTATTAGAATGGATTTACTTCAAATATATTTAGACGAGAGTTTGGTCAATAGTCAATGGTTGTGACAATAGCATCCACGAAAAAACCATATTAGTCTTAAATTTAATGATAGACGCACTGAAGTCGGTTGTCTACTTTTTAAAAGTGAATTATCATTATAGTAATGTCTAGTAAAAGTCATTATTTGATAGATAACAGCAGCTACGTTTACATTACAGCGAGCTATATAATGGTGCTGATTCTGGTGCGCTTAGGCTAAGCAATTTAGAACTTTAGTCAAGTTCTAAATTGCTTAGCGTATTATTTGAGTAAGATAATGAATTTTGGTTCCGATAAAATAAAAGAAGTTTTATCTTCCTACTTCATATGTATAACGTCAAAAGCGTCATAACGTCATAACGCAATACTAAATTAATGTTCAGTGATTTATAGTCGAGTTAAGTGTGTTTTGTAACAACAGAATTGTTACCTAAATGTGTATAGCTTGCCGTTAAGTAAGCTTAGGTGTCGGTGTAACTTGTTAAATAAATAAATATATAATTTAGAATAATAAAGCCTTTTCCATTTTACTTTGATTCTCAGTTGTAGCTGGCGTGGCTTCTCTTGGAGGAGCCATTTCAGTGGGAGTCGGAAGCTCCCTACTGTTGGTGTGTCAGTGTGTGGGAGTACCACCACCCCGTACTGTGTGGTACCACAAACACAATATCATCACCCATCACCCAAGATTCACCAGGAACCATGATGATAGCTTGCTGATAAATAGTAAGTATCGTGAGTTTTTGATAGGTCAGTTCATCTACCTAGAGTACTAATAATTTGAAATGAAATTTTCTATTGAGTGACAACACTTTTTTTTATTTACCTATCTTTATTTTTATGAAAGTAAAGTAAGTTTTCATAGATATACTGACATGCATGCATGCATGCATTTGTCAAATTCCTATCGTCAAGCGCTGATATTCTTCGAGCTGGTCGAACATAAATATTTCCTGAAAAACTAATATTTCATGAAATGTTCAGCCACATCACAGAGTGTTTATTCCTTTTTGCATATTTATAATAAAAACTTAGTTGTATATTCTACTAAGTGGGCCAACAAATATGGCTCATTTTTGTCTGTACTAGAGGCAGGAGCTTTACAATCATACACAATTTGGGCAGCTTCTGTATAGTATAATATTTTTTGTAATTTATTTAGTTGTTTAACATAGGTATGAATATATTTTAAACCATTTATATTATATGATGTTATGTGATGTTACATAACGTGACGTGCCACATCATATAATTATAAGATACAGTTTAACCTGATTTACATTAGTAAGTAATATTATGTTTTATCCAGATATAGATCAATCTTTAAGCGGAAACTACACGTGCCTTGCAAAAAATCTCTACGGCTCTGATTCCGTAGAATACACTGTAATCGTATTGCCTCTGCCTGAGGCGCCTATACTCAGAGGAACGCCTTACAAGGACTCAATCTTAGTTGAATGGGAGCAACCATATTACTCCAAAAGTAACAGAAGCGCTAGTCAGAAAATAAGTAAGTACGAATAAATATATTAAAGCATTTTTTTACAATATTTTGATATATAAAAAATATTTCTTGTTATATACAATAAAAATTCTTGAATAAGGTTACATAACATCCGTATAAATACATAGAGTATTCCTGCCTATTTTCCGAAGATGCAGCCAAACTTTGATATTACAAGAATTAATGCCATTCTCATTTCTAACTTATACTTAATCCCGATTTCAGTCTATAAAAAAAACTATCGCGCGAATAGTGCGAGTGGTAATGTTGCCATATATCTACATAAACCAATCCCATTTTATATTACCACCACAACTACCCGCAACAAATGTAAGCGAGCATCTTTTTTTAGAAATCACGAGTACTCTTACAAAACTAAACTTACTTGGTGGTGGTTGGCTACTCAACAGTAGTACACTCACAGTAACTGAATCCATGGATGATAAAATTATCCATAACTTTTAATTAACTGACCTGTACAGTGTACTCGCATCATCGACTGCCAAGATATTTCTGATCGGCTTGACACCTTGGCGTTGTGTAGAGATGAAGCTTCACTCTGCATCCTCTATCGCTTGTATCATGGGGAGTGTTCAGAAGAATTTTTTGGACTTATACCGGCTGCAGGTTTCCGCCATCATTAATGACAATACTATACTATGGAACAAATTGTCGCCTGCCGTATTTCCGGACCGATACGACCTTCAAACATTTAAGAAAAGAGCGTACTGCTACCTAAAAGGCCAGCTACGCACTTGTGACTCTTGAGTTGCGGTTGTCCATGGGCGGCGGTAGTCACTTACCATCAGATGACCCGTCTGCTCGTTTGCCCCTTATCGCATAAAAAAAAACCCAAGCAGTAAAGATCAAACATCTTCCTGAGCAAAAGCTTACACCACCAAAAAAAGCGATAACGAAGGGCAACTTTAAAGCAGACCTACAAATTATAATATATACATTAGAAATATTTGCAGTAAGGTGTATAGAAAAGCATTATGCCAGCCCACTGTCACTGTATATCTCTCAAAAAAATTACATCTTTACTAAATCAACACTTTTCTTCTTCATCTCAATATGATCAGACCCTTAAAACTAAAACTCCGCAGTATCTTACATCAATACCTACAGTCTGTTATATACCGTTCAATTTTAAACAATCTTGTTTATCTATAATAATCATATTATCTCTCAATATACTCGACTATACCGATGCTATCTCGATATCCCCTAGGAGCAGCTTGATACATTTGAACGCCTTCAAAATTGTTGTATATGATTTATAATATATTTGGCTTACGCCAATATAATCACGTTTCTTATCGCCCATTTCGCTATTTGTTTTAGTGGCTCCCAATTCACCATGACGGTATTTAGTCGAAGGCGAATACTCACATCATCGCCCTACTTTATAATATCCTGTTCAATCCCTGTACTCCGACTTATTTAAAGAAACGTTTTACGTTCCTCCATGAAGCTCAAGCCAGATTCTTGAAGTCATTGGGAACGCTGAAACTTGCAATACCATGCATTATACGAAGTTTTATTGTAAATCCTTCACTATGAAGGCTTCTCGGCTATGGAACGCTGTGTCTCTAAACATAAAACGAATGAAGTTTAAATATAAAATATATATGTGTATAGGTGTGTAGGTATATGTTTATAGGTAAGATGTACCTAGTTTTATACATTGATGTCGGAACTAAATTAAAACTTCCAATAATTCTTTATTCCACATTCTGCATATCAACCTTGTATATTTAGTTTTTAGCAATAGGTCTTTGTTGTACAATTAATATTATTCTTATCATATCTTGTCAGTAGCAACATTTTTGTTTTAATTTTAAGGTGCATAATTTAATGTCTTTTTTTCACCATTATTTTTTTTTAGGTTACAGTCTCACCTGGAAAGAGGCCAATAGTCCATGGCGAGAAGCGTGGCCTGCCAACAAGTTGCCCAACCTGTCAGGCATCCAAAAGCATGCTCTTACGGGATTGAAGTGTGGAACTAAATACTCTTTGAGAATTACTGCTACGAATAAGGTTGGGACCTCACAACCGGCATATTTGGATGTCAATACTTTAGGTGGCGGTAAGCGATAGCAACAGCAGTTATTAAGCGATTAATTATTCTAGAATAGTATTAATTAAATACAATATATATATACTTTTTTTTTAAGTTTTCTATCTTGTTTCAGTGTCAGGTTTTAGCTTTAAGATTCTTAGCAATTTCTCTTAGAGACTAACTGTTAAAAAATATATAATAACGTCACGGCAGCTAATAAAACTTTTTTGTTTTACTTTATTTTATGTGTACTTTTAATAACATTGCAATGTGGTAAATAATGTGATAAATTATAATCTTGTGTGTGATTACAAATTTCTTTAATTACACATTTCCAGTACCTATACCACCCTCAACAAACGAGTGGTTGTGGAGCAACTCATCACATATTTATGTACAACTTGCCGGGTGGGATCACGGAGGATGTGAACTTAAAGCCCTTGAGGTGGAATACAGGCAACTTGGTTCTAGAGCTTGGACCAGAGCTCATAATAATATGGTAGGTATAATAAAAAAAATCGGTTGTCTGTAAAGTCGGTTTACTGACGATAGTTGAACGTGACAACGTAACGCTGCCGAATGCAGAGGCCGATTTTGCCTCTTTGTCGCTCGTTCCGCGCTCTCGCTTGCATTTCAAGCCTTAAATGGAACGCCTCAGAGCGAGGTAACGCCGCATGAGTCATGTTTTTTCGTGCGTGCAGCCGGCTCCATCGAATTATAAGACGTTGTCACGTCAATAATTTTCGAAATGTTCAAACAAGGCTCGGCAAAACAATTAGCAATTGACACAAATAAAATACATGATTACCAGATTTTTGTTTTAAATTGTATAAAATAACTAACAAATATAATAACTAACAATGGATTTTAAATGGGCAACATGCAAAAATTTATTCCGAATGGTTTTGTACTGTTAATTAACCGATGTAGTATGTACTTTAGTAGTTAATTATAACATCTGTCTGTATAACCATACTAATAACGCTATTAAAATCATCTAGTCAAGATCCAAAGCAACAAATATTGGTTTTGTCTATCCAACTTGCGTATCCGTTTATCCGCACACTTTAAGCGTTTATTTTAGCGATAGGCTATTCTGGTATGCTCTGTAGCTGTCTGGTGGTCTAGTATGCTCTTAAAACATATACATATCATAAGCGAATGACCACGTACCATAAATATTATTTTCTATTACAGCCCTACACAGAGCTATCGTGGAACCTCCAAAGTTTGTACCAGACTAAAATACCGACATACGCAATTCTTGATCTTTCACCTGGTTCATGGTATCAGATACGAGTAACGGCTACCAATGAAGCAGGAAGTGTTACTACCACATATAATTATGCAACCAAAAACGAAGATGGAAGTAAGTTGTTCAATACTGTACGACCTTAGGATAATTACGCTAACCACACTTGAAAAAAACACTAAAAGTACACCTAAAGCATTTCATCAGTGTAGAAGTACAGGAATTATGGGTGGTATAATTGGCAGCCTTAGCGCCATAGGGCAATCTCTTACAGGCAACCTTTGGATGGAGCGAAAATTATTAATTGATAAATAATAAGGCAGTACGGTGTACACTCAGTACATTATTAGATTGTGTGATATCTTACATATAGTGTAAGAGTATACATACAGATAACAAACGCATTTTAATAAATACATATATAAATAGGAATGAATATATGAAATATGTAAATCTCATATATTAATAAACAGAATATCTTTTACTGAAATGGGAAATTAAGAGACAAGCATGCCCACGTAATGACCCTTCACTGAATTCTTAAAAGTGACTTGGGCGCGTCTTATTGACACAGGTAGAGTATTAATTCAATAACCGAACCGCTTGAACAGAGAAGGAATTGCCAACAAATTTGTTAGAATCTCCAGTCATTTTTAATCACAAATAAATCAAACTAATACATACATTGCACACTTTAAGGATTAGTAAATCTTTAATCTCTTCGGTTTGAAAAATAAAAAAAGGCATGTTTTTTATTGTTACCTTAAGACTATTGTGTCAACTACGTCTATATTCACGTCATTAATTGTTTCATCATTATTCTTCATTCGGTTTGGACATTGTTATATTTTAAAGCGAATACCTATTTACCTTTATACGAAACTTATACTAACAAAAGAAGAATATATATAAATAAATATACCTAGCTAGGTAGGTAGACTTGAAGATTGGTCTATTGAAAAGGAGAGGAAGGAGACTCTCTTTAAACAAAGCAAATGAACAAGGTTTTAATATAAATTGGGAGTTGGGCCTCCGGAAACCTTACTCATTTCGGGGAAATGCAACGCAGGCGTTACTTCACAGCCGGTTTTCTATTAGGCCGTGGTATCGCATCGGTCAAGCCGACCTATTCCTGCGTAAGAATGGCTGTACCACTGCAAATTAATGCGCATATTATATATTTTTCAACAGATACTTCTGTGATGCTCAAGGTTATAATAAACTTCCAGACAGAATTTAAATGATTTAAGCTACTTCGATTAAGACCAGGTCTACAAAGTTTTTCCTTTATATCGATTTCAGGTGAAGTCGGTCCACCTTCAGAGATGTTTGATTTAAATATGCTGGTAATAATATGCAGTTCAATATTGCTTACACTGTGCTTGCTTAGCTGTATCTACATACTAGTAAAGCGACAGAGGTACGTCTATATAAATTGTGTGTATTCGTCATATATAGATCAGACTAACTAAACTATATATATGTAAATTATGTAAGTACTATATCTTAAACTGCTTGCCAGAAATGAATTTGTGGCTTCTAGGATAATTCTACTAGAATAATGCAGGCAGGCCCTAAGAAATACATATGTAAATAAGTAGGTATTTAATTAGAGCTCAATTGTGTTGTCTATGTTTGGAAATTGTCTATGTGAGGAATATTTTTTTAAACCTCTAATAGAAATAAGATATTTATTATTTGTCTCGACAACGAATTTCACTTTTTAAGCATTTACGTTTTATTATTTACTTAAGGTATTTTTCTACTTTGATATTGAAATTAGGTATACAATTTCCAAAAACGTTTTATTTCATATTTGATTCATGATTTACAGGGCTGGGAATTTAACAGAATATCGGGACTCTATAACAGTAGACAACAAGTCAGAAAGCGGTAATCTTACCGCTAATACGTCACAAATAAATCTTGCCAACGTTAAAGAGAATGCTATGAATGCCCAGAACAGGATATACAGCGCTCCAATACATATGAGGAATAATAGTAAGCATGGTGAGTCATCTATTAAAGTAAGTTAATATTATAGAAATAAAATGTTATTGTAAAAAATATACTTAACAAAACTTCCTTAGTATTAAGTACACACTATTTATATACAAGATTACACTTAAATATTGGAAAATTACTGGTTTTGATCGATTAAGGCTTTTTAACTGACTGATCTTCTTCATAGTAACAAATTCTTCCCACTTCTAAAACCAACACTCTAAATACATAATTTAGAGAGATCATTTTTAAAATTATCAGTACCATTGACATCGTAAAACATATTAAACCGTTACATAGTATTTAAAACTTTCATTTGTAACTATCTATATGCTAATAAATATATTCTTATCTATGAAAAAAAAATCTAAATGTCCAACTAACAATATTAGCAAAACAATAGTTTAAATAGCAGTGAGCAGTAATAAGATACAAACAATTAGTTTTTTTTAACCATTGCAGTCGTGCCGTCTGATTAAAATGAAAACCATGCAATACTCCTCTTGACTAAATGTGTTTACCATCTGACCCATCGAGCTTCGTGACGCCTCAGCATCCATTACGTTAAAGAAAAGCTATAATTTTTGTCCGATATTTTATAAGTTTTCCTGCTCTTCGGGGCGGTGACAAATCTAACAAATAAATATCATAAAAATCGCTAAATCAGAACCTTGAGTTCTAAATGGTACGACAAACAAAACTTTGTTACTTCATATATTGATTTAATATCGAAATAATCTTTCTCAAATGAACCTTTCCTTTATTATGACTATTAAATTAATAATGCTGTTGTATAAATCATCTTTTCAGAATTGTACGAGATAAGTCCATACGCACAGTTTGCAGTAGGCTTCAGAACCTTTGGGCATGTGGAGAACCAAGATATGCCTAGTCGACATACTAAACATAGCAGATATGATACAGGTACTTTTATATTTAAACTTATTTGTATAAGTTTCTTCGAGAGCGTTATTTAGGAAGCATATTATAATCATCTTTCTACCATCATCCTCCTAGCCTTTTCCCAACTTGGGGTTTCAGTCTAACTACGAAACGGCCAAACTTTGAAGTTTTATGTAAAGCAAAATTCGTATGGTAACCGGGACCGATGGCTAACGTGCTCCCCGAGGCACGGGGGGTCTCAATGTGTCAAGTATCGTCACCTATCCTAAGATTAACCTGGCTAGAATTACTTAAACTTGCAATATGCGAAACTACTCAGTTAGGCATCATCATCTTAATTTGTCCACAATTTATCTGGGGTTGGTGCATAGTGTAGTTTCTTTTATGACCGGTTACCTGCCTGACAGCAGTCATCCTTAAAAATGTACACTTTTTGAGATTGCAAAAAAGAAGTAAGAATGGGAGATTTGTAACAGGAAACTGACACGTCTCGGATGAAGTAGTTGACTGGAACTCGCAGAAGTAGGTACTTCTGGTGTCTGGAGAAGCCAAAAACAGAAACAGCTGTTTGTTTTTTTAAGAAGCTGTAGAGCTTATGTTTTAGATGCTGAGAGCTTAGAATAAATATATATACATACATAAACACGCTCACGTCTATGTCGTAGGCAGTAGTGTATTAAACTCACACATGTTGCCAGTAACAATTTGGTCCTATTAGCGTAATATGGGCAAGCCTATTACCGTCACGGGCAACTGCAGAATAAACAACAAAATTAAATGTGTGAAATGAATGTAAATACAATCTTTAAAATAACATACATACATACACTAACGCCTGCATCGCCGAAGGGGTAGCAGAGGCGTAATTCACGCCCACATTTTGCTGATTATAATTTAGTCCCATTTATGTAATAAAGGGCCTTTAGCCGTCATGCGGGCACTTTGTATTGGAAAATTTAGAGTATATTTCCAGGAAAAGTAGGATAGAAAGAGAAGGAATGAGAAATTGCATATGCAGATGGTTCTGGATTATAAGCAAAAACTTAAGCCGCATGCCTATAACCCGGACTGACTCGTACCGGGAAGTCCAAGCCCTCTAACTAATGTAATGTCAATAAAAACCAGTTATTTTGGTTAGTAAACTGCAAAAAACTGGTACGAACTCAATACTTCCATCCCAAATAATACAGTTACATATTTGTTTCAGAGACAAGTTTCCAAGTGTGTTCAGAATCAGAAGATAGTGATAGTATATCTAAATCTACTTTAAAAAGCGTTCCCAGAAGTAAGTTGAATTTTCTTATTTTTAATTAAATATTTTAATTGTAACTTAATGTGTTTTTTTTTTTGAGTGGAGACTGCGTCTCGACAAACGCCCATAGGCTAGGGGAAGTGATGGCTAGCAGGAGTTGGATGCGAGAAGCCGAAAATACATCGAAGTGGCGTGCAATGGGAGAGGCCTATATTCAGCAGGGGACTGCGATAGGCTGATGATGATGACGTGTATTTGATATGATGTTTGTCTATCGCTGAGATAAAATCCTTGTGATACTGACGATAAAAAACGCCAATTCAACAAAGATCATCATCTTCTCATCAGAACTCATTATAATGCCAACTGTTAATAGAACATTTTTCATTAAAGCCATAAACGATAAAATAGATACACATACATACATACGCAACTGTCTGTATCCCTAAGTAGTAAGTAAAAGTGTATTAAACGCCCACATTCTGCCAATTGGATTTTGGTCCTAATTACGTAATAGGGAGAGAGCCTATTGCCTTCAACCGGCAGCTGTATGACTGTATACATACTTTCTGATAAATGACACTCCGATCTGTTAGTCGCTTTTTACGACACCACCGGTAAGAGATAGAGTGACCCTATTCTACTCCACCATGAACCACATTGAACTCCACTTATTGCTTTCCACCAGACAAAGTGGAGTCACTATGACTAATATAAAAAAAAAGTTTTATATACTTGAGAAATAAAATATAAAGTATACACACCGGTTACAAATGGGTGTGGGCCAATTTTAGAAGTGTTACGTGTAGTAATAATTTCTGAACTATATTATGTTTTGTTTTTTATGTGAACGATAGAGATATAGCTTCTACAGATGGATTTGGGAGTATAAGCAATAGCTCAAGCAACTCGAACTGGCTAATGACGGGAAGTCCTAGTCCTCTTATGTGTTCTATTGTAACAAAATCAGAATTGGAAGGAAATAATAAAAAGCAATGTATACATTTTTTTTAAATATCGGTTAAGGCACCATCGTTTTTCATGTCAGTCATATCTCTTGGAAAATATTAGCTCTAAAGTTCAATTTTAGTTTTCAATTGTTAGTTGCATTATAGGATTTCTATCTAGGCTTAAATATATTCACGGTATCTACTATAGGATCCTAAAGTAATGGCATACTTTTCTTAAAGTTTATTTAAAATAATAAAATAAATAGTTAAATCCTGAAGCTGAAACTTCGACCCAGAACTAACAAGATTTTGTTTTTAATTTACAGAAGTATGCAGAACCCCTCACCATAGGTAACTAAACAAAGAAGAACTTTCTTTTTAAATTAAGTTTTATTTAATCGACCATGTTTCTGTACACCAATTATGTTTTAAATCGACGAGAACTCTGCCAAAACTCTAAATTTTGACTGTCATTAAAAGAAGAAAAATCCAAATCACTGACGTAACTGAATCTAGCCATAATAATACCTACCTTTCACAACTTGGATATAGTTTTTAAAAATCTAAAGAAGGGCCAATTTAATAAGCCACACTTGACATCTGTCAGTCTTAAATACATCACATTTGACATTTCTTCAAAATTCAAGAACGTTGCCTCGGAACGGAGAGCATAGCATGTTATTTATTCTTTCAAAGCTTAACTTTTTTCAATTAATAAATAATAGTTATAAAAAACTAAAAAAACCCGCTTTATATAGAAAACCAAACTAAAAATTGAAAATAAATTTTAATAAATTTGAATTAAGAATAAGTTTAAAAAAAATTAATATATATAAATTAATAATAGTGTAAATAAGAAAAAGATAGGTACATACAAACTAACAAACAAACATACAAATGAAGCTAATATAAAGCGTGTAAAATATACATATTTATTGTAATACTGTCAAAAGAAGACTATTTAAGCCTACAAACAGATGTCAAATTTTACCTTTTAAATTGGGCCCTACTTTAGTCAGTTCCCAGTTTATAAACATTGCTTTTAGACAAACGTGAAGTATTAGAAACTAGAGGTTAACTAACTCCCTTTATGTTGATGATGTGTGACGTCACTTGTTTCTACTTCTACCGTCACCTCACAATGTATTAAAAAAACCGTTGTCCAAATCGGGTTACAAAAAATAAAACCAGTGTAGTTGTTATATAACATTGAAAAGTAAACTTTGAAATGCTTCGACAAAAGGTTGAGTATTGATATTTATACTAAGTATTTATATGTCAGTGCAAAAAATATATTTTTATTTGAATATTGAATAAATATTAGCTTTTAATGATTTTAATAACTATTATACGAGATTTATTGTTATTGTTACCCGAAACTGAACCAATCGATTACATATATATGTATGTTCATAAGCTCATGCTTTGCTCCCATCGGGGTAGGCAGAGACAACAGATCACCACCTGCTTCTATCCTTAAATACATCACTAGCTTCTTCTACTGTCACTAAAGCTTTCTTTGGTTTATTACGTGCGTTTCAACAAACAAAGAAAACAGAAATCCGCTTTATTAATTTTAGCAGGTTAATTTTAAATTTCTTCAACGTTCTCATATGCTCATATTAGTTTAAAAAGTATGTGTGTGTTTATTTTATCCGCAGTTATGGTGACTTTTCTGCTCTCAAGTCACATTAAATTAAATATTATTGCTATACACAAACCTTTATTAAGAACAGATATATACATATAGTGACGGGTATATCAGGCTACGTAGAGATGTTTTAAACGACTACATTTTGCCAATCCCAATTAAGTACCACACGTACAGTACTGGGCAAGAAATAATGCAAATCGACCTCTAGAAAGAGACAATCGGCTAATTTCGGCTTTGTAGAGCCTTGTCTCTTTTGCACGAATTACTAACAGTCCGGATTTGTCGAACGACTGACAAAACGTAACACATGTAGTGTGCGAAAGGGACAACGCTCTACAAAGTCGAAATTAGCCGATGTCTCTTTCTAGAGGGCGATGTGCATTATTTCTTGCCCAGTCTTGCCCAGTACAACTTAAAGTCCGATCCCCTAGTAGCTTTTTAAAATACGCATGGGAAGATAATGAGTGGCCCTGTTCTACTTTACCAAAACAAGACGGCATGCGAAAAGAAGCAGAAAGAATATGTAAATAATACCAAGTCATTAAAAACAGACATTTCTATCCGTCTACTTTATTTAAGATCTTGCTGGAATAGGTCTGATGATTCTAAGGATCGATAAGATAAAAAAAAAATACCGACAAACTCAATAAACTTACAATTTAATTTCTTAACGTCACAAAACCACAAGTCATTATTTACAGGTGACTAATTTAATTATAATGAAATTTAATTATCTTTGAATGGAATTGTTACGTATTGGCATAAAATTGTGCTAAGTATATAAGTTAAAGCTATATATACATATATATATATATTATATAATACAGGTAAAAGGGGTAAGCTGTCTATGTTCTGAGATCTTGAATTTGATTGTATATAAATTTTACTGTTTTTATTAAGATTTTGCATAAATCAAAATCATTAACTTCCATTAAACCAATCAAAGGTATTTTTGAAATATAAAGAAAGGAAGTCAGCCAGACCAAGACATTTGTTTAGATGGGAGATCTGCTGAGATGATATGAGGACAATGCAATAGATCATTTTGACAAAATGGTTAGTGCAATTACATGTCTATGTTACATAACAGCAGTCTGGTGATGAACAGCCCCAATAAACGCTTCTTACATATCAAGGTTTTGTATTTTATGCAAAACGGTAGACCCGGTAACCGGTGATACCGGTTAACGCTCACATTATACCGATTATAATTTACTTAGTCCCATTTACTTAATAGGGGGGAATCCGGTTGCCGCCTTCCGGACCCTGGGATTAGATTTGTGAAGAAAACCAAACCGTGTTAAAACTTCGAGGTATTATCACCTTTGTTTTTCATATATGCAGATGTGTAAAGTCAACGCTTCTAAGTGTTATGTATTTTATTTGTTTTACAATAATTCAATTCGCTATTGAGAACATTGAACTAACTAACTTTAAAGTTAGTTTTTACTTTTTTCTATTAGACGTTGTATATAAACTACACTAAAGATTTTTATTTACTAGTCTTTTAATATATGTTATGTATAAAATTCTCGTATCACAATGTTAGTTACCATACTCCTCCGAAACGGCTAGACCGATTTTTATGAAATTTTGTGTGCAAATCGGGTAAGTCTGAGAATCGGCCAACATCTATTTTTTATCTCCAATTTCTTTTTTTTGGAAAAAAAATTTGTTTCGCGGGAAAATTACTAATGGGTACGAAGTCGCGGGCAAAAAAAAAGAAATTCGAGACACATATAAGATGCAGTTTGCAATTATCTTTTCATTTGTACACGTTTAGTATATACAGGTATCATTTTGTGTCGCAGTGCCAAACCCTATATTTGAATATATAGCTGTAAACAACTTCAGAATGTTGTATAATCAGTAATATATTTAAGTATGAAATCAAATTTATCTAAGAAATACAAGTGTGTATATATTGTCATTCCATTAATGTATTACTCTAAGAAATTATTTAACATGTTCTTATGTTTCAATCCAATCTATATAATGGATTGCAGTTTGTAAGACTTTGTAAATATTTGTCAATATAAATACTAATATACTATACTTAGTCGTATAATAATCTGGTGAAAAGTGACAGCCAATATTACCTTTAAATTTGTTTTGTTACAAAGAAAGAAATACTTTTTTTTTATTTATAGGCAATTTACTCAATTGCAATACAATTTTTAAAATTAAAACAATAGCTTTCATCGCGTGTTGGATTTGGTTCAGCACTTGCCTCATTTGTGCTTGACGCTTGTTTTTTATGATATATGAGACAGTCGAGACAGACGACGTCCACCTGGTAAGTGACAACTGACCATGGACACCTCTAACTCTCGTAGGTGCATTGCCCTTTGAGGGTCATGAGGGGGAGGGGGGTGAGAAGATTGGAAAGAGGAGGCTTTGAGCCTCCAGTACCCTCACTCATTCGGAAATACAGTGCAAGTATTGTTTGTCAACCGGTTTTCTGTGAGGCCGTGGTATTACTCCGATCGAGAAGTCCCATGCTTGTTATAATTGTTTTAATAACACGTAATTATGAATTATAATATTTTTTCTCGAGCTACGCTCATTTAACTGTTTTCCAAGAGTCAATGATGTATCATCGAAATGTAATTAAAATGGTATTTAGCGTCACATAGAAATACAATGAATTATGTATTTAAATAAATACCTTGATTTTGATTTCTTGCTAAACCTGATTTATTTCATTGCAAGTTCCGTGACATGTAATATAACTTTTAACGATGATTCACCGAGTGTTATACTAATGTTATTAATTTTTCATTGATGTTATGTCACTTGCACTATTAAGTAAATATAATATATCAAGCAATCTAGGCTATTGAGCGTGACAAAGAAATATCTTATCTGTTAATGTTTTCATTCATGTTTCATTCAAAACTTTTAAACGCTTTAGTACTGTTTGCTAGTTTTGATATTTTGCTGATTTTTCATTAGCGGCAAATTAAAAGCAGTAGCAAGACTCATGTATTACTTAGTATTTTGTTCTCATTACTCAAAACGATGATGTAATTATTTCACAATATTAACGTCATTTCAGGTTTTAATATATGAACCATTTACATACCTAATGCGTCCAGCCAGCCGCTAACATCTGGAATAACAGGCGTTATTCAAAAACTTTAACGTGATCACACACAAGGTTTCTTTATTTACATATATACATACTCATGCCTATAAGCCTAATGAGGTCATCTGACAAAGTACGCAAGTAACATTATTTTTTTTTTTTTATTTTTTTTTTTGATATTGAAACGACTTGATATTGTAATGGCTGACATTTTAAACTGTTCAGTTAACTAGTTGTGACTAATATGCTGCGTGGTAGAGCCATACTTACGTGGTAGAGCAACTCTTAGGCACGAATGGGCCGACTTGACCGGTGCAATACCACGGCCTCACAGAAAACCGGTTGTGAAGCAACACTTGCGTTGCATTTCCCCGAGGTTTCCGGAGGCCCAACTTCCCCTCTACCTTTTCCTCTCCCCTGACCAGCCGCCCATCTCTCTTTCCCCTACCCGCATACCTTCATCCCTCATCACTCTCAAAGGCGGGCAGCACACTTACGATTCTTGAGTTGCAGGCGTCTATGAACGGCGGTTATCACTTATGATCAGGTGACAAAAAATATATCCATCCCCATCACCTGGACGATTGGCACTCCACCACTGTGCGCTTCTCCAGAAGCTTTTTGCCTCGCACAACCAGCTTATGGAACAAATTGTCGCCTGCCGTATTTCCGAACCGATACGACCTTCAAACCTTCAAGAAAAGAGCGTACTCCTACCTAAAAGGCCGGCAACGCACTTGTGACTCTTGAGTTGCGGGTGTCCATGGGCGGCGGTAGTCATTTACCATCAGATGACCCGTCTGCTCGTGTGCTCCCTATCGCATAAAAAAAAAATATTTTATATGATTTTCCGAGAAACGTTTTTTGTGATATGCTATATAGTTTAGTTTTAAATCTTAATTACGAACGCCTTCAGTCACTTATCGCCAGGAAATCATTTAAGTCGAATTTTATAATGTTGTAGCGATAACTGCTAAAAATATATCTACAAAAGACTGATTATGTAATTTATTTGAAACGTAATGTTGTTTTGTTCTATACAATTTTGATCTAGATATGAAATGAATAAATGTTAGATAAATATAATTGGGTTTTATTTACTACATATTATCACTATTTTATTTGCATTGAATCTTTCTTTAGAGGTATTCATTATTAAGACATACGGTTTTTACTCATAGAAATACTGAAAGACTGGTTTCGATCCTGACAGCTGCAGCGAATGACTGCGTCGCTCAGTCTTATTACTAATAGTTAACACAGGTAACGAACATGTACACTATGTACAAAAATTGTTATTTATCACAATTACGGACTGCATAAATATAAGCAAAAACGTATTTATATTTATGCAATCCATTCACAGATTGCAAAATAAGCTAATAATGAAGCTCCACTTTATATTTTAACACCAAAATCCTAGTATATCATCATGCTCCTGTCCATCCTAAGGTTGCCTGAAAGATATTGCTTCTTAGCGATAAGGCCGCCCATTGTGCATTTCTTTTTCTGTTAAAATATCTGTTTCTGTGTATTTGTTTGGTGTACAATAAAGAATATATTATTATTCTCTTTATTTACATTGATAAACAAATAAATTAATTTTTAAATATAAAATAAAAATAAAATATATTTAAAAATATAATAAATAGTGTCCCACCGGTATTGGGTACATGGACCAAGCTACCGGTGGTTAGGGCTTCAGAGACAGGAACCTCCTCACAATACGTTCCGTATCAAGAACTACTGGCTCCTGCATTAGGCCCTTAACCAAGCTGTGTAACGGGAGCCTCTAAAAAAAATAATCAGTACTGTCCTTTGTCTATTATATCATATTCCAACAAATCTGATATTTTACAAAATAAAAATAGCTGTATTGTTTTATCTCTTGTATCTTTCTGGTATAGAAATATCATTATAATTTATTTATATTAAGCTGTATTAAACATGCGAAGGGATGAAAGCTTTTCGTATTTGACCGTATGTGAAAAACTTTTTTACACGTGATCAATTAAATTCCTTTAGTTAAGTGCCTCAACCACACCAAGAATCCATTCTAAGTGATCAGCCACGTTCGTATACAATCCAGGGGAATCTTTGGTTCCACATATTACATTTCCCAGACTTGTCACGCCCCATAACTCGATCTTCTCTCGAATCCATAGCAGAGGTCCTCCAGAATCTCCTCTGCAAGTATCTACACCCTCAATCCCACCAGCGCAAATTACATGAGGAGGTACTTCAAAGTTTTTATAGGCCGACACACAAGCGTCTCTCTCCCAAAGAGGGAGAGGAATGATTTTCTTGATGGAACTATAGTATCCTAAGCGAGGAATTTCTCCCCAACCTGATGCTGCAAAAGTGGTTTTCGGTTGTAATTCTCCAGATGGCAGGCAAACTGGACGGATAAAGTCTGTGAAAAGTTTATTTAAATAAGTACATTGAAACAGTGTATCAAGAGGATTTAGATATTTTCAAATATGAATATTTTGTTTAAAATTTTATGAACTCACTAGCTCTCAGAATGTCTAGATTACATACATTACTACATACATACGCTCACGCCTGAAGGTGTAGGCAGAGATTTGTTATGAAGTCACTTATCAAATCTCTTGACAAATTACATTCACGCCTGTTATTGACGGAGTCATTGGATATATAACACATAACTAATATGAGATTGTGATCTGTTCATTGTGATTGGTACTCTAAAATTTCATTTTTAATAGTTCAAAACATATAATAAAATACAGTAGTAGTTGAAAAAGAGAGTGTAATTAAAATTTTGCACAGGTGTAATAAACACCCGCAGTTTGCCAATCTGATTTTGGTCCAATTAAAGTAATAAGCCAGCTTGTTGTCACCAACTAAGCGCTTAAGTTAGGGAAAGTTTTAAATATTTTGAAAGGGAAAGAGAAGCACAATGTAATGTAAGCACATCCTTCCTTATATTCTATACTTATAATAAATGTAAAATTTCATTAATGTTGCGTTGTCAAAATGTGTGAACAAAAGCGTACAAGTCAATCTGAAGTCTCAAGATAATAAGGTCATATCATGTCCTTTCCAATTGCCTGTTACTTAATTTTGAAATTTAAAGCTTACCCGTGTAAGGTACTTCTGCTTCAAGCCTCAACACCGCAATATCATGAGCTGTGCCATCGTAATCTGGATGCACGAACTCTTCAATGACTTGAAGCTGAACCACATTGGAAGAACAGATGTCATCAACACAATCGACTAATTTAGTTAAATCGTATTCTCCTAAACGAGCCACTAACCTATAATAAAGAAAAGTTATAAGTAAAGTCAGTTAAAAATAAATTTGTAGACTATGACTGTTATCTGACTGATATCTATAATACAGTGTATATACAATTAGTGTTCAATTGATGGCAGTAGGCAGTTTCTGGAATATAGGTGCAAGAATATGATACTAATAATAATATGACACATGTAACACAAGGCCGTCTGATCCAAAACTAAACAGAGCTTGTACTATGGTAACCAGACAGCTGACAAACATACTTATATACTTCTATCATAGATAAATTACACCCAGACACAGAACAAATGATCATGCTCATCACCCAGAACCATACATATATTTGTCTTGGGTCACAAACCATTAGACCAACAGGCCAGTCAATATGTATGTAATATCTGTAATTTAATAATACGATGAGATAGATTTCTAACTTAAAGTTTAAGCTTTATTCAAATCCGATTAGACGTTCTGACGTCACATCTCTTTACTAAAGCAACAGAAGCTATTATCTATTAGAGAAACTAAACTGAACTAAATGAAATAAAGTCCAGTTTTCATTGATGTATTGCTAGAGATTTAACTTGATCTAACTTAAAATAAATGCTTCATTTTACCGCGAGTCTGGATAATGTGTGATGAAATTCCGAATATGTTTGTTTCATGTTTTATGTTATGATACAGTTTCTTTCTTTCTGAAGCTTATAAGTTATCAATAATACATTGAGGGAACAGTTAGAAATGATTTATAGAATATGAACTAGTTTTTGCAATCTCAAAATATGTTACAGGATGTGATAATATAGTTACTTATTATTTATACATATTTATAACAATAGGAATTCCCAAAATAAGGATTAACACACTTCATTGCGGTCACTAAACCTAAAAGTAATATAAAATCGTGGAATTTCCATAAAATACTTGATAACACTTACGCAATACAACCATAAAAAGATGTAGTTAGGTGTTGAACAAATTTCAAAATTATCCTCTAGAGATCTCTTAGGTATATACATATATGTATACATATATATATATAACACAACTATCTAGACCTAAATGAAGCCAAGTTTCTATGTACTGTTGGTTCTTAAACATAAGTTGGGAATAAATAAAAATCAATGGCTAGACCCATTTGGATTTTTTTTATTTTCAGATATATTTTTGACAGAATAGCGTCTCAGCCAGTAATTCGATACAAAACACTGCCTTTAGATACTAACTTTACCTAATGAAGGGAAAAAAATTTATCACTTCTACAATTGGGAATAAAATATGTTTTATAATTGTCATAATAACATTGATCGTTCCTTTTACAACACCCACGCGATGAGATTGCTTAGAGCTATTCTATTTTACCAAGAACCACACGGGCAACTACAGGTATAAAGGCGCCTCATCATTCGAAACTCCTGTGCTTTCTTTTTTTATTTGATTGGATTCAAATGGTTTAAATGGCATATCGTGACAGATAGATACATAGAAAAAATTACCTTGTAAACTTTGGTTTCCTAATACAATGGGCAGCAGTGATTACGTGAATGCTGTCGATCAGGGTTGCTGTACATCGAATCTCAGTGTGGTAATCTTCCCTCCAGTACTCTAAGAAAACCACCCATGGATTGTGATGAATGAGATTGGCACTCGCTTCTACTCCACAACGATGTTCTGAAAAATTAAAATCCTAAATCAAAGGGTAGGTATTGTGTATGTATGTGGGAAGCCTCTCGCTAGAGACCATGGTTCTGTCCATAGTTCAAAGTGAGAGTGCGTGGGAGTCTGCCGCTTAGTTTTGCCGTTACCCCAGCAGAAGCAGGCTTGAGACGGTGGCATGTCGTACGTGTTCCACGCGCACCTATTCGATGTGGGGGGCACCCATACTCCAAAGTGTGGTCGCTTGCTAGTCAGGTGCCCAAGATCTTCCCGGATGCTTCCTTCTGAGGATATCCCGGGTCGTTAGCAATAGACGCTCTTGTGACTGAACACCGTGTGGTTTTAGTCGGTTCGAGTCCGTCATACCACTTCACCGTCAACTGCGGTGAAGTGATGACCCGTGGGGGTTTCCACACAAAAAAAAAAGAGGTATAATGTGAAATTGTTAATTCAAAACACATAATTATCTTATTATTAAAAAAATAAACCAGAACTATGTATATTTATCGGTTTGTTATTGCCCGATCTATTATTTTTACCTTTTTAAACAAAAGTATCAATGCTCTAGTCCAATACTATAAACTAATTGAAAAACTGTAAATTCGACAAAAAAAAAGTATGTAATGTTTTTTTTTTTCTTTTTAAGGACAATTCCCGCATCAGACATTCAATTAACTGACACAAAGAACACCCAGACTCGGGACAATTATTTGTGGATCACACAATTTTTTGTCCCGTGTGGAAATCAAACCCACGACCTCCGGTTCAGCAGTCAGAGACACTAACCTCTAAACCAACAGACCCGTATGTAATGAAATTATAATATACTAAACGTATAATTTTTACTCCGAATATAAGAAAGCATTAACTAACCTGTGTTAATTTTGAAACCAAATGCACCAACACAATACACCGTTAGAATGACTAAGCGAATCATAGATATGGTTTAGTTAAACGCTTTGCAAACGCTCTAACTGATTTTATGAGTTTACTGCAGAACATTTAATTTGAAAATGAGTCAAGAGAGAAGTCAGCATCTAGTTTTATGAACGTTAAAACAGTTAAGACGAGGAAAACGCGCGTAGCAACTTAAACATTTAGGTATATTATTAATTATGCGTCAACGCGTCATTATTGTCCGGTTCCATTCATAAGCTGGACAGAACTCTCACTATTTCTACCGCAAGCACTCAGTCTTTGGATGTAACATAGGTATATAGATTTCATGGCCATTTACTGCTTCTCTGGAGTCGTCGGCTCCAATGTGGCCATTGCTGTAGTATATTACCCATTTTAACTTACTAATGGTAAATATTAAGTGTGTTGTACTTACAGCATATTATACAGAATCTTACCTAAAACAACATAAATTATATTACAATATTTTGTTGAATGCTTGATCAAGACCACCTTATAAAGTCAGCCTACTTCGACATACACATATGAGTAAAACTATCGCTTTCAACTAAATGCTTAAGTTCACATTTCTATTTCTCATTCTGCAATCAAAATGAACTTAAAACTTGATGACAAGTTTTTATAAATATATTTTTATCCATATAATACTCGAGGTGAAGACAGCTAGGGGTCTGTGTGCATAGGGATGCAGAGCAAGCTTGAAGGAAAGGCGACGGCTGCCCACATCCTTCTGGAGTACACGGGAGTGGCCACGTAAGGTAACGTAAACTATTGCCTTTTGTTTATTATTTTAGGTAGTATTATTCAAAAGTAAAGCAAAAACGACTTTAACCACAATTCTTTGAGTAGAAAACTCAATAAAAAAAAACCAGTTAATCAATTAAAATTAGTGATTCTTTAAGTGTAACGGAACTTCATTCGTTCTGAGTAAGCGAGTGAGAGAGTCTGAGTAAGATCAGCCCTCTGTTTTTAGCTCTGAAAAGATACAGATGGTCTGCCGGTTAAGTGGTTAGTGATCCTATTTGCTGAGCCAGAAGTCCTGGGTTTGATTTCTGGCTCTGGCTCAGAATTTGTGTGACTTTGTGTGTCAAAGACACTATTACTTATCCCGTATCTAGGTGTTATTTGTGTCCGTTGTTCTAATTTTTGTGGAACCCCTGCAGAAAAGCAATAATTTCTTATTTTGTCTATGATAAATGCCAGCTTATAAAAGTAAACATACCTACATGCACTCTCGTTAATATCCCCAAGGGGCTGGCAGAGGCTTATGAAACGCCCACATTTGGCAAACCATTAACTTCTACTTCCGTAATCAAGGGCAAACCTTTTGCTGTCAGCTAAGCACTGTATAAATACATACAAACACTGACGGATGGATCGCCGAACAGGCAATCAGAGGCGTAACTAACGCCCACATTTTGGCAATGATAATAAATATATTTATCCCTTTTAAATTAACGTATACGACTATATAAACACATAGTGCAATAATTAAGTTTAATTTGAAAATCATTACTAAAACTAGATATTTCTTTTTTTTTTAATGACAACTCGAAAATAGAACCACCTTCGGCTTATCAGTCAGTGTCACTAACCGCTAAACATACACACACCCGAAAATTCTTTACACAAAAAGATGTGAGTTCCTTACTCACATGCTTTTATCAAAGCACAACAAAAACAAGAGTGTTTACATCTTGAGTTTGCGCAATGTTACTGTTCGTTGTGCAAAAACATTCTTACACTTTTGCTCTATAGTGCGTGACGTCATTTAACGCTAAGCAACGTGATCACAGCTCGTGCTAATATATCTATATGTATTACTGTAACCTAGTTTTAATACAGTGTTTAATTTTTCTTCGACTTGGTTCCCAGATGATAATAAAATATAACCTATGTCACTCAAAAAGAGTCTAGTTTTAGAAATTGTAGAATTTTTAGAATCTAATCGGTGGATTCAAACAAACAAACAAAAATACGAACAATTTCATATTATTATTATATTAATTTACATGTAATAAATAAAAAAAAATAAAAAAAAAACTGTTGTGTGGTTCTCGGCAGAGTAGATAACCACACAATCTCTTCCCGCTTGATGCGTAAAAGGCGTATAAGGTTTGGACTGTTACAAAGAAAATAATAATAATATTATTATTAATATTATAACTTCAGACATCTTACATACGACACTCTGATCCGAACTAAGCAGAGTTTGTACTATGGAAACCATTTTCTTTATGTATCAAAAGCTATATTTTTTTTAATATATTATAGGGGGCAGACGAACATACGGGTCACCTGATGGTAACTGGCAACCGCCGTCCAATGACACCTACAACTGGAGAGTTGTTATGTGGTGTTGTTATGTATTATGAGAGTATGCGGGTAGGGGGAAAGATGGAGATGAAGAGATGGTTAAAGGGACGGGAGGTCAGGGGGGAGGAATAAGGAGAGGGGAGTTGGGCCTCCGGAAACCTCACTAATTTCGAGGAAATGCAACGCAAATGTTGCTTCACAACCGGTTTTCTGTGAGGCCGTGGTATCGCACCTGTCGAGCTGGCCCATTCGTGCGTAAGCATGGCTCTACCACTTAAAAAATATATATGTAGTCGTATGTGCCTGGTTGAGTGCAATAGGCTTGGAAAAATGTTGTTGTTTAATACACTGCAGCCTAACTTTTCAGGGTGGCAGACATGAGCCTGTGTGTATGCATGTATGGTGACACCAAACAATAATGTTGTTACATCAGCAATTTGTTTACATTATTTTATTAGTCATAATTAAAATTGAGTACACGAGTAACGCTCATCGCGTTTGCTCCCTCGCTCCTTTATATTTTTCAACCTTGGTCCCGGCCATAAATTACTATAACTAGCTATCAGCCGTATCCTTTTACAGATTTATTAACTTCTACAGTGTATTTAAAAACAAAAATATGTTTGTGGTTCTTGGTGAATTTCAAAACTGTCACTCCATCTCTGCGTGCGTGAATACAATATACAATAAGATATACAATATGGATATGACCAAGTGATCGGACTGTTATCTATCCGACATTATATAAACAGTTATAAAGTGCCCGGATGACAGTAGTAGGGTTGCCCCCTATTACGTACATAATTATTATCCTGAGAGAGTCATTCTACAAATGGTGCAATATCTTGTATTCTTGAAGTACATCCTTTCAAATAAAATAGAATCATCGAAATCGGCTGTCGTGATATTGAGTTATTCGTCCATTTGTGAGAACCTACTCCTTTTTGAAGTTGGTTAATAAACATTTTGATTGTCGAAGACTAGGCACTTGAGCCTCTGCCTACTTCTTCGGGGATATAGGTATGAGGATATGTTGATAGGTATGTACGTAGAAATGTCTTTCTTACACGACTCATGGAACGAAAATGGAATGTAAAATTTTATTACTGTTCATTATGTATGTACGTACATATGTTTCGTTAGAATATTTACATCATACTGAATGATAGTCCATTCAGTATGATGTAAATATTCTGATGACGTGATGAAGGTAGCCGAAATAAACATAACATAAAATAATACATATTAATTGACGTAGAAATTATGGAATCCCCTATTAAATGAAAAGCATAGGCAATGGGAAAATACCATCGCAAAAGATATTAAGTAAGTTTTGAATAATCTTGTTTTCATGTAGTAAAATAGCATTTTCATCATTTGTCAGCCAGCATCACGACATCTCCTTTTACCCGATTGCCCAAAAAAAGAGTGCAAAGTACGTGAGTTTTTTTATTCTACTGTTACTTAATAATGCCTGAATATTTTTGTATATGGGTATCTTTGGATTCTTTACATAATCCGTAGTAACCTTATGAAAAATATTGAAAGTGAGGGACTGTCTTCTGTCTCACTCGCTCACTTTTCATAGTGAGATTTTTTTTAAACTTTATACAAAACTTGTCTTCATAATAGGCCATATAACTTAAAACAGTGCAGTCGTTCGGAAGTGATGCGCGTACATATATACATACATTTTCTTTTTTTTATATGATGGCAGCTGCTTGGTGCATTATTAGTTTTTTGGTGGGTGTTTTGTGTTCAATCACAAAGCCTCTATTCTTGTTTTTTTACGGGTAACCGATTTAGCTCGCCAATAATTAAAAAATTAATCGCCGGTAGAGATTTTCACCCATACTTTTCTGTATGGTAAAGGCACTTTTCACATGTTTTTAACCTTAACCTTATAAATAAGTACGTGCGTCAGAAAAACGTCACCATGCATATGCATTAAATGACAAAGCAGGTAAATGACAAGGCATATGCCTTATCATTTTCTTGACCACTAGTAAGTATATAAATAGAGAAACTTAACATTCTTAAAATACTTATACTTACATGACTCAAAAGCCGTGTGATTCTTATTGGAGTAAAACTGGGTATTCCCAGGTGTAAGGGATCGGACTGGTTAGTGGGACTAAATTGTTTACAAAATGTGTAATTGTTTACAAAATGTGTAGTATGTTATGAAGGACTCAAAATTGTCATCGCTGGGGATCATATGATGACAAATTTAATGAGTCTAGTCATTCTAGACTCAAGATTACTCACTGAAAGGCAATCCCGCTGATTCAGTAGTTCAAAACGATTTGTATCATACAGTTCGTATTTTAAAAATATTCCATTGAAACCGACGGTTTCAGCAGTATAGGTTTGCCCTATGTGGATATGCATCCAACTACACTCACACACACAGCTAGCGTTAGGTGTACACAATATGACTGCACGGATAGCGCAGTGGTCTGAGTGTTCACCTCGCCACTACGTGCGTTGTGTTGTCCCACAGAGAACAATGATCATCAGACCACGTTTTTCAACCGACTTCGAAAAAGGAGGAGGTTCTCAATTCAACTGTATTCTTTTTTTATGTTTGTTACCTCAGAACTTTCGACTGGGTGAACCGATTTTGATGTCTTTTTTCTTATATGAAAGCTGGTGCTTCTCGGTTGTCTCATTTCAATTAGTCCAGTTCTGACAATGGCATCCATTTGTCTTAAATTTTATGATAGACGCATTGAAGTCGGTTGTCTACTTTTTTAAAATGAATTATTCCTATTTTGTTTTGTATTGTTGTCCAAACAGTTCTGTATGTGTTTTCTTCTTCCATTCTACCTTATAATTGGTCATGTCACTACTAACTCCCTTTCTAGCCATACCCTCTGTCACGTAGGCCATATATTGTTATTGTATGTTAGTTGGCTGGTACTAAAACCAGTCAATTTCTATACATAAAACTCTCTTTTCTACATTTTGTTCATCAATTCGTATCATATGCCATAACGTTCCTTTACTATTCTTTGACTGGAGCTACTTTCAGACTTCCTGACTCGGCTAGACGATAGAGGTGTTATTTATTGCATATGTGACTACCTATATTTTTACCTCGGTTATTTGACATTTAATACTTAATACTAATAGTTAATATTTTTTTTGTAATGTTTGTGTAAAAAATTCAAACGAGGAATGATTATGAAATTAAAAGACTACATAAATGAATAAATTCGTTTTATTTTTGTTTTACTTTCCCATATATTTTTCTTATCTTTCCTTTGTGATAAAATGAGGCACTTCTTTTATAAAAAACTATTACAATTATTGCTTGTTGACTAAAGTCTAATACTTATATACACAATATTAGTAACATTCAACAATATCAAAAATATGGATCGTCCAAAAACTGCAGCAATACAGAAAAGTAATAAGATACAAATTATTTATTAGAAGTTTACACAACATTAAGTATTTATTTCTTAACTGCATTTTGTACGTTACATGATACGTAATGTTTCCTTGTTAAATTTTTGTAACATTGTGAGTGTTACCTCACTATCATACCTAATAAAGTAACAGTTTTACAAAAAAAATATATGAAATGACACATTTTCTACAGTAAAGTTGATCAACAACATTATGGAAAATAATAATCAGTGCAATATTTCACGGAATCCTACGTACGATTTATAAGTCGTATGTAGGATTAAGTGACATATATCTAACGACATATATATAAGTACGGAATGAGTTCTTTTTTATTTTAGAATATTTCATACAAACGTTTAGTTAAATATACGTAAACATAAAGTAAATTATTATAAAATCAACAATAATAATACATATTTTTAATAACAGTAAACACACCTTTAACAGCACCTCGTTTTTAACCAGCTTCAAATATGAAGCGATTCTCTATTACAGTGTTTTTGGGTGTGTATATATTACTTGTTATCTTTGCCATTTGTGAACTGATATACAAAACAAATAAGTTGTTCTACTCGGGGTAAAAAGGCCACCCAAGAAAACTTCAAAACGACTTTTATGGTAAGAAAATAAGGCATGAAAAATACAGCTCATTATCAATTTACCGTATTATTTAGGTTCTTTGAAATCGGCTACATGCTTAAAAAAATTAAATTAATATTATGATAGTGGGCCAAATACCAATCCTTGAAGTACATCAATTTAGTGTCAACTATATGAAATCTCCAATGTTATTTTTAGTTTATCCAAATGACATGTCACGCATTGGCACAGACGAATTTGTCTTAAAAGCTATACATATTTTCTAAAAATCTGTAAACTATTTCTTTTTAACGAGATCATTTTAAATGCTTATTTGAAATCAATATTTCATTGAACAATACTTTCAATAATAATTATGCAATTGTGTTCGCTTTCTAAATCCTACTAAGATTTAACTACCGCTTGGATCCAATCGAGGTAATCAACCACTTTAGTATAAACACCGGGAAAGTTTTTAGTTCCGCAGCGGGTATTGCCGCCGCTAGTCACGCCCCATAATTCAACTGTTTCCGTTACCCTAGTTAAAGGACCACCGGAGTCACCCCTGCAAGTATCAATACCTTCCTCGCCACCAGCGCAAATAACATTTTGTGGTAAAACGTTGTGTTTATAAGACGCTTGGCAGTCTTTTTTGTTCCAAAGTGGTAATGGAATGATTTTCTTATCATGAGCGTAGATTTTTTTCATAGGAATTTCACCCCAACCAGCCGCGAAGAAAGTGGTGTCAGTCTTCAGTTCTCCTTTTGGTAAACAGACTGGACGAATAAAATCTGTAAACGAAATTATCATTTTATAAATTTTATTGAAAAATCCGTGCCTCAGAGCTATTTATGGACTGGCCTGTTGGTTTAGTGGATTTTTTTATATGTATCTGACGTGGGTAGAAAGAATTTATAGTGACAAGAATAATTAAGCAAATAAGACTGACATGGTTTCGGTATATTGAAAAAATTAACAACAAAACTATCGTATCGAGCGAGCGTGTATAAAAGGTCTGATGGATGATGAAGAGGTTCAAGTTGTATATAAGTATCGTGGTAAATGGAGCTGATGGGAATGATTTATGATATATTTTAAAGTATACTAACCGGTATAAGGAGCATCTTCTGCCAGTCTCAGGATAGCTATGTCGTGTTCCTTGCCATCGTACTCAGGGTGTACAAAAACGTCTTCAACGTCGATTCTCAGTACGGGATCACTACACACTCCTTGTACGCAATCTTTGTTTGAAAGTAAATCGTATTCACCAAGACGTGCAACAAGTCTGAAATATTAAAAATATGTGATTAGTTTAGTTAAACTTGTTTACTAGTACATAAGAGAAGGGAAATGAAACATTGAATAGTGGTTGGAGATTCGATAACTCCACGCAATTGGAAGCAAGAATTCAATTTAGCTGGAGAAGTTAACAAGAATAACATTAATGTGGATATCATGTAACCTCTAAATTAAGAAAATTACTTATGTACCTTTGATGTGCTTTATTGTTTTGTGAGTAGTGGAGATCAAAAAAAGTAAAAAAATTAACAATCTTAACATGTACAAATTTGTGAAGATATTTACCGTTTAAATCGAGGTTTTTTGATACAATGGGCGGCAGTGATAAGGTGTCGGCTATCGATCAAGGTAGCTGCGCATCTGATATCGGTAAGATATTTTCGCCAGTACTCCAGGTAGACCAACCAGGGGTTATGATGGACGAGGTTTGTGCTAGCTTCAACGCCACACTTACTGACATCTGTAACAAAGACCATTTAAATTGTAATTAAAAAAAAATATCTATAATCTTTTCAAGGGTTTTGACATGAAGTTAAGGAGAAAATCCTAATAAAAACTAATTTAAAATAATATTTTTAACAATAAAGAATTACTACTATATCTATTTATACTTATAATCATATTTCAAAATGTATTTATTATAAATTAAAGATATGCTGTCATCTTTAAAGCCTTAATAAATCAAGAATAAAATTAAACGGATAAATGATTACGGCGAAATTATTAATAGAGAAGTTTATTTTTAATACTTGAAAATTTACTAAGTAATATAAATTAAACTAAATTTTATCTACTGAACGTAAAAAAACACTAAGTCCCTAATGCACTTCTTAATTATTATCTATTAAAATTATTAAAATATTCATCTCCTCCGAAATATTCAATTCTCTTTATATTATTAATAATATTTCCCATAATTCAAAATAAATGGAGGAGAACCGAGGTTCGCTTAATTGTTTTTACCTCATGACACTCATGGCCCCGGAATAGTTCAGAAATATGAACATGTGATTTACAGCATGCCTAAGTGTTTTGACTACTAAAAGGTTACAGAAAAGTGTCATCATATTTTAAATAGAGTGTCGAATAATACTATGAATAACGAGTAGCGCAAATAAAAAGGACATTTGTTGTTAAATAATTCTTACTACTTCACAGATTACTAGATTCTTGATACTTCAAAGAAAAAATGGAAAAAGGCTGATGAATAAACTCACATGTATTTGATACCTAAGATTTGAATGAAATATGTGGATGTGACTCTTCAAAAATTAAACGAAATGAGTAAAATTGACACAAACCTATATTAATATGTCACTTACAAACCTTCATAAGGAAAAAGTATTGTAAGTATTCAATAGAAAAAAAAATGATTTCATTAAAGATTAATTAATTTAGGCTTTTTAGTAAGAACATATTTTATGATAACAGCGTATTAAATATATATTTTTTACTTTTTATTACACGAGGAAAAATGCTAACTCCTCTATGACCGCAAAATGGTATTCCCTATATTATTGGCACGAGCGTCACGTTATTACTATTGACGCGTGCCATAAATTAATGACGTCAAAGGTAATAGACCATACCTATTTAATACTAATGGTTGAGCTTAAAACTGAACTGAAATTCAATGAATATATTAAATGTTTTAGATTTAAATAACGTTTTAAATAACTATTACATTAAATGAGAAACAAGTATTAATATAATATATAAATATTATGAGTAAGAAAGTAATAAGAAAATAAATTAAATACTGTTAGTTAAGTTTAATTAACATTTTAATCTAAATAATACTATCGATTAAACAGTAACGTTGTAAGAATATCATTGTCATTAATTAATAAAAATATAAAACGATTTATAGTATACAAAGTTTGTTTCTCTTTCCTTATTTATTACGAAGATGTGAACAAAACAGGAAATTTACATATAATATATATTTATTGAATATGAATTTATTAAATAGTTGATTAGTTAATTTGTGTAAAGTAGTAACTTATAGTACTTATTTTATACAAAAAATAAAAATGAATATTATTGTCAACTAATTATCATAATATTACTATGTTTCAAACCATTACACTTTAAAATATATTAGGTACATACTTAGTTATCTTTGATTTAATTAATTAGATTGTTAAATTAGCGAACAGAATGCAACTCAAAGCTTATAGTTGACTGAAAGCAAATTGATACTTTTTATTTGTTCAAACATAAAGTCTATTTGAATAAGCCTTAAGTCAGCTTTGAATAATCTTAATGAATATTAATAATATCAATATTATTAAACCCTTACCGTTATTCCACCATTCAAATTTCACACCCCAAACTCCACTCAAACACAGAACTGCCACAACAAACACTTGTTTCATTTTTAACTTCTTTTTCTTATAAAGAAAGCTAGGAACTTAAAATCCTGACCTTACAAAGGTTTTAAGGATGGGATTGGCGGTACAACCGCGAGTACAAGCTCGCTTATAGTTGACCGTTCAATCCGAAACGCGAGCAGCGACTGGTTGCCTGCAACAAAATCATTCATATTTTAACTTGTTCACATTTTCCTCATAACACGTATTACGTATTCGAGTAAACCCATTTAATATTAAAAATGTAATATGTACCTTGATGAGAAATATTTCAAATATGTAGATATAATTTTGCCTGCCAATTGCGTCTATCTAATTCAAGTGTTTCAATTCAATGAAAGTATTTTAATAAATTATATTAAATCTTGTTGGTTGTAGGGGCGTACATGTCACTGGAACAAGGCACACTTTAGCTCCGCCCCAGTGACAGCGTCATATGACGCTGTTGCAGATTTTGCCTGTAAAACAATTTCTAAACTGTAAATTGATAAAGTGTTTAAAAATTGTTTTAACGGCAGTGAGTATTTTCTACTGAAAGTGTAAAATTTGTCTATCAAATGCAATAAGGCTTTTTTTAATCCAACCTGTAGTTCCAGAGATTAGAGTGCTGCAGTCAACAATAAAAAAGATAAAAAAATTGTAAAACCCTTTGTCCGTCTTTTTTTTCGCTTGAGTTATCTCGAAATACATCGACATATATCATATGTCACTCATACTGTTAAGACAATTCAAGTAACATCTTGCGCAGTAGAGTAAAAATGAAAATATATCTCTAGTCTTAGTATAAAAATACTACTACTGCTACTTTACAACTACTTTTCCTTCTTTGAGACAATTTCTTTTTAATGTCTGAACTTGCAATCAGATAGAGGTGATTTAATTAATCAAACTGCATCTTTACGACTTTTTTTTATGTAGACACTATAAACTTCTTATAACTGCATTTTTTATATCATGGGTCACACAATATTAGTATTTTTACATTTATTAAAATTAAAATTATTTATTTTATAACATTGCTCAACAATAATTTGAATTCGTCTTTTTTTTTATATTTAAAATTATAGATCAATACAGAGTGTCAACCCAATTACAAGTTGCCTTGTCAAATGAGATATAAATATTAAAAAGATAAAATAATTGAAAACCTGCCTGTGTTGATCTAAAACCGCCCGTTTCCAAACGGTTGAGCCTTATGAGAAGAAATCATTCACCGTTAATCACCAGATAGGTATTACAACAATTTGTTTCCAATAAAATACTACTTTATCGTGTACTATGTATATACTATTTTATCTTGTATATGTTTTATCTGTATTATGTTGCTAAAAGTAAACCAGCTAAAATGGAGTTATTAAAATAAGGTAATTGATAGGCAGGAAAATAGAAGTAATAAAGGCAAATGGGAGAAATATAATCAAGGAAGGTATATAGATATTCTTGTTAAAAGCAAAATTTAAGTCATGTTTCATTTTGCCGTTGAATGAAACATAATCCACCTATTCTACTACAAGTAACTATAAAATAATAAGCTAAAAATATACATTACTTTATCTGTTTAGTACCTCGTCACGGGGAAATTGTCCGTCAAATTTTAATTGAACTGTTATTTGTTTATAGGTAGGATACATCTGACGTACGGTTTATTCAGTTTATTAACATTGGTTAGTTCATTATTGTGTAACAATAACTTTATAATTTTTCTGTACACGAATATGATTTTATGTCATGTCGGTGCAATACAATACACATTATTGGTACGTAATTCATCAAGACTAATTTAGCCAATTAATATTGGTAATTTATATTAAACATATGTATTAAGTCACGTAGGCATCAAATTATAATAAGATTCGCTCCCCCTATAGAAGGCAAGAATACTACATTCAACCAGTATAGTACTATAGTATTATACTTTGGAAATATAAAATTAGAACCCTACCCATTCGGAAAAAAAATCTCAAACCACTAATATCAAGACTACTTGCGTATGGGAATACCCACATTCCGATTACGTTATCCTTTAGACCTTTTAGGCGCCAAAAAAGAGTGTGATCTGTTGAATCTATCTGTATATAAAAGCAAGGCTCGGGAGTTCTACTCTGTATAATATTTTTTTATATGTTCAAACAGCTACATAAACTATAAATGATACCGTCATATAGGTACCTATTTTTTCTAAGACATCGCATTGCTATACCATAACGGAATAAATACACTTTACCTTAAAAGCGGATAGTTGATACACAATATGAACATATTGCTTATATGGCAATAAGTTTTATATAAATTGCTGACCCTAAACTGATTCATGCTTTTTAAAGGTTGTTACAGTAAAAGTATGATTTAATTATACACATATATGTAGATCCGTGATTTTTAAATCGTGTTAAAAAAATCAAATCTGCTCTTCGATTTTATCAAGAGTTATTAATCCGATTGGAATGTAATCAACGATATCTAAATGCATATGTTTAAGGTAAGGTTTTAGAGCCATGCTCAGGTACGAATGGGCCGGCTTGACCGGAGTAGTACCACGGCCTCACAGAAAACCGATTCTCAAACAATAGTTAAGTTGTGTCAACCCTCCCTCCCCCTCACCTACTAAACGGCAGCTAAGTTTAACTCATAAGTCTGAGGTGACCATGGGCGGCGGTCGTCGCTTACCATCAGATCACCCGTTTGGTCATTTGTCCAATATGCCATAAAAAAAGATAGGCAATGGAAACCTTCAATAACTAGCAGCAAATGACCCGTAGTTGCTGTAATATTTATATAGTTTTTGTTTTGTTATATAGGGGGGACGGAAGAACAGAGGGGCATTTTGATAGTAAGTGAAAACCGCCTTCTACGGACACCTGCAACTGAAAAGTCATAAGCGTGCTGTCCACCTTATAGGATTTTGAGGGGCAGGAGTGAGGGGAAAGGATAGAAAGAGGAGGAGTTGGACATCTGGAATCCTGACTCGCTCTGCAAAAAAAAATCTGCAAAATCTGCTTTTTTTTTATATTATGCCAAATAAAACTCTAACAATTTTTATTTTGATTATTGCCGTAGGTGTTTGTGTTACAACTCACCTGATGAGATGTGACTATAAAGACAAAGATGGTGCATGCCTATCCAAGAGAAAACTATTCACTCTGCTTCTGATGCATCCAGCATTGTAGTTCTCTGAGCAACTAGACGCAGGCAGTTCATTTAAACTTTGGCGACTTGAACCAAAACGGAACTGTCAAAGCATTTAATTCGACTTTAGGTGTTTCGACAAATTCAAATTCAAAATCTTTCTTTCATAAATTGCTTAACAATTATTTGAAATCGTCTTATTTAAAAATATTTAAAGTTATAAATCAATACGCATAGAGTCACCGGAACTATAGATTGCCTTGTCAAATGTGATATTAATATTAAAAAGATAAAATAATTAAATACCTACCAGTGATCTATAACCACCCGTTTCCAAATGTTGTGATGTCAATATTTTGTACTATTATGTTGCTAAAAATAAATAAACTAAAATTAACTTATTAAAGTAATGTGGTTAGGCCGGGAAAAGAGGGAAAAAAAAAGAAATATCATAAAGGAAGAGAGAACAATGAGAAGCATATTGACTCACATTACATTTTACTGATTACTTGAAATAGGCTGTGAAACTCTACAGTTCAATCCACCGCTTAGTAATAAATAACCTTTAAAGCGTAACTTTCGTTTTACAGTATACTTAAATTTATTTTGTCTTAAACTTTGTATATTATCAAAAAAATTGTATAAATCGAATACACCCGCTGTAGATAACATCTTGTGACGTCAGTTGATAGGCGTGGCCAACACGTCATCACAATCGCAATCGATGGGGCCTCGTGATTGCGTACGCGCGCCCCATTTGTATCCATCTCTTTCTTAGCGTTGTGTACGCTTGAGAGAGCGAGATGAGGATATTCGTTATCACTCTTTAGATAGGTTGGTGTTGATAAGAGTGGCCTCATTAATTATTATTCTGTGGTTTTCCGCGTCCGGTCTGTGGTTTGTGAAGTAAAGCAGCCCCTCCCCGTCCCATTTCTTTTAATGGGCGTTGTAAAAGGCGACTAAGGGACTGCTAATTCATAGACCCGTATGACGGCAATAAAGATTGCCCCTGTTGAATACGTAAGTGAGACGCTTCTGTCTCCCTGCGCCGAAAAGATACGCGAAGTGTAAATATATATGTACATATGTGTATTATAACATTAAGGGACGTTATAGGACTCTTCATTTTAGGGTTCTAGCTATATGTATACATACATACACTCACGCCTGTATCCCCAAAGAAGTAGGCAGAGCCGTAATATGCGCCCTTTTTTGCTAATTATAATTAAGTCCTATTTACGAATAGTTAACAAGTCTATTTATATAATATACTTTTGAGAATTAAGTTTTCATATTTGGAGTACTTCGGTATATTGACAGGAAAGCAAGAGTAGAATAGTAAGGGGCTTTGCTTTGCTTTTTTAATGCGATAGAGGGCAACGAGCAGACGGGTCACCTGACGGTAAGTGACTACTGCTGCCAATGGAAACCAGTGCTTTGCCGGCCTTTTCGGACGTCAAAAGTTTCTTTTAAGAAGCGCACAATGGTAGAGTGCTAATCATCCAGGTGATGGGGATGGAAGTTTTGTCGAGTAGGACGATGGCGGATACCTGCGGCCGGTCAAGTCCGAACAATTCCTCTGAACACTCCTCATGACACAAGCGATCGAGAATGCAGAGTGAAGCTATATCTCTACGTAACGCCAAAGCGTCAAGCCTATCAGAAATATCCTGACAATCAATGATGCGAATCTCTGTCCGTTACCTGCCATGTCATTAGGGGTTATCAAGGAAGTCAGGGTCACGGACCTATAACTCGAACTGGCTTGTGGCGGGAAGTCAGAGCCCTCTTCCTATGGATGAATATATTTATTTGGGCCATAAAACAGTTATATATGTACATAGATGTGAAGAACAGAATATGGAAAACGGTACTATGCGTAGCGTTTTCCATTGTATTTCATATACATACCTACATACAGAATTCTATACATCAATAGTTTTGCTTTGAATTTGCCATGAATGGGGAAATCCAATTGACAACGCTTGTTTACGATTTTACGTCATATAAAATGAACACCATTTTCCCAAGAACACGTGCTTACCTAGCAGTGGTTTAGCAGATTAAATAATGCAAATTATTTAATATAATATTTCTCACAATAATCGATATTTCGTCTTAGTAACGTGTTATTGCGATGGGTATTATCCAAAAGTTAAGTAAATTAGAAGACCTCAAAGCTCATTTTACATTGTCATTTAAAATTTTCTAATCTAAATAAACTGCAAAGTTTCTGTATTATATCGAAAACGCTAAATTCTATGGAAGTATCATTATGCTGGAAAGTTTTCGAATTCATGTTAACCCAATTATTGAAAATACAATAAAGATTATTTTACATCATGTAACAAAAGATGGTCAGAGCAATTCTCTGAACAGCTGGAGACACCAATAAGTATCGCACTGCACCATGCGACTGACAGAGTTTCGTCAAAGTTCCCGATTCCCCCCAAAATGTATTTATTTAATACGCCATTACGTAGTGTGGATTTATGCATGAACAAAATATTGTTATATGTATTATATGGCTTGGCTTTTTAATAGAATATTTATTTTATACTGTTACGTTTCTCGTAAGTAATAACAAACCAACAAAGCACTAAGTAGCCATTTCATGCAACTCACTCGTGGTCAACTTTGTTGTTTCCTGTGGCTGCTTAAAGAGCAGTAAACTTACAACATTTACCGTGTATAAGATTCTTTTACTGACGTCAGGATCTTTTTCGAGTAAACAAAGACACGTAACGTAAACCGATGTCTTCGGTAGTATTTCTCATGAATTAATTATGAATTCTCGTATCTTATTCATGACTAATTTCTTCTACGTTACGTAAAATTTCTTGCAAAGTATGTAACTACGCATTTAGGTGTTAAACTATGTGTTATTACAGTTTCTTCAGTACCAAAGACACATCTGATCTATGGCTTTAATTACATAATGCTTTTAGAATTATAACAAAATATTTATATGTACAAATGACGGCGAAGGAATTTAAGTGCCCACCTCGCCACTACGCCGCCGGATCTATCCCCTGGACATAGGACAACACTTTGTGTGAATATTAAGTTATTGGTCTGAGTCCTGGCATGCTTTGTGTCCGTTGTATAATTATTTGTAAAGTCTCCTGTGATACAATAATTATTTCTAGTGTCGGACTGCGGATGCCTTTAAAAAACAACAATGCTCGTGTTTATTTAAACAATAAAAAAGTATTTTTTTTCTTAAAAGGATTCAAACGAAATAAAATGCCTAAAATTCGCAATTGAAAAAACAGGTGGTTTCTTAATTCGAATGTGTTTTTTGTGTGCGTGTTAAGAAATATGTTTGCCATTTTTGAATTGATAAAAATATTTTCGTAATTGAAAGGTTGTTACAAAATAAATTGGAAGAGAAATTTAAGATTAAATATACTGCTAACTGCTGCTAACAAGCACCTACAATGATAAGCTGGTATTATCATTATAGGTGCTTGTAGATATGTTAAGCTACAAGCTATATCATAGATAAAGTAATTATAGATTATGAAGTCGCTCCACTCCTTGATAATTACTTCATGTAGTCAGAAATGAATCGGACATCTCGTAAAAACATAAATTAGGTTTAGGAGTGAATCGGGTTAATTCCCGTTTTTATTTTAATTCTTAGGGACTTAACTCAATGCCTCATAGAACTTGTTTTTCTTCATCGTAAGCAACGTGTTCTTAAATACCTATAAATAAATGACTAAGAACTCTACTAGTGCAACAATTGCACTTTTATGTTAACTTTAGTAGGTGGTGCAATTAACTACAACGTTAAGGGTTTGTTTAAGCCATCGGGTTCGTGCTATTTAAAGAGCAGCATAGCACCCTTTGGTTTTAGTCTGAATCGGAAACAGCGTTTACCGAAAACCAAATGTTTTTTTTTTTTATATAAGCCTGGCATAATGACTCCCCTCTGCCTGCTGGAAAGCAACAAGTGGAGTCTAAGAGTTTTTGGTCACCATCCTCATTGCAAATGTAGTCAATGCTGCATGGTGACCTAAACTATTGCGGTCTGGTGAGATACTATCACGTCCGATAAAAAGACCCGGGATTAAAGAAGGAGGGAAACACGTGCGCTGGTAGTGAGTTCCAGGCTTTAACCGATTTGCACAGAAAGGAAGAGTCGAACCATTTAGTTCGGGATTGTATATTTTCGACTCTCAAACGGTGACTCTTCAGGCCAGCACGTATTGTCCGGTAGAGGAAGGGAAAAGGTGGGACCAATTGAAAGAGCTCGTCAGAACACTCTCCGTGATATAGGAGATAGAGGACTGCCATAGAGGCAACATCTCTTCGCAACTGCAGACGTTCGAGGGACTCGGTGACCTCAGCGTCAAGCAAATATTGCGCATAGCCGTTCCAAATATGAGTCCACGCAGGCCACCTTAGATGAAGGCTCGAGGATGTTTCCACACATGAGAAAAAAGTCATGTAATGCATGCTTTCCTGGATGATGGTAAGCGAGACGCCTATTACGTAAGTGAGAATAAATTATGATTCACAAAAAGTGGTCGTATGACATGCTTCCTCTTTTTAAAGAAACAACTTAGTATACGCAAAATAAGTATATTTATGCGCACAAAGATAAACTAATATTTTGTACCAAATACTACAAAACATTATATTTCCCTTCTATGTAGGCTATCTGCCTAGCAGCCCCTGACTAGCTTCTATATTCACAAAAACAACTTAACCGGCTCCGGGTACTTTTGACTTTTTTTTAGACCGGGTTGTCCTCTCCTAAAGATCTCTTGTTAAGACATTGGCCGTACAAGGATACGTAATTATTTTATCTTTTGTTTCGCACTCATTCCTTATGCTCGTAAGTAACACAACCACTTTAACATGTTCTAATTATTATTTTTTTGTCTCACACTACTTAGTTATAATAACCCATTGTATAACTTATTATACTAACTATAATAATAACTCTAAACATCTTACACACGGCCATCTAATCTCAATCTAAACAGAGCTGTATTATGGTAACCAGACAACAAATAGACTTACCTATATATTTATAAATATATTGTAGATAAATAACACACAGACACAGAACAGGAACAAGAAACCAGAAGATTATTAAACACCAACAACACTATAGCCATCAAGCAGTTAATTTGGGAATTAAGTTATAAAATTTCTAGTAATTTGAAAGGGATATTGTTTATTTGTATGAATTTTGGAGGGTGGTCAACAGCCCAAGCAAGTGAGGGTCGCATAGTATGCCACTCGAGCGAATTATTACTGGGAAGTCGAAGCTCTCGATCGGTCTCTAACCGGATCTTCCTCTCACTCCTCAGGCTGTCATAACACCGGGGTTTTTGGTGGAACGGTGTGTCGGAATCAAACCGTTTAAAACCACACGGTGTGCCATGTTGCGTCTGAAGTAGTAAACCTAACCTAACAGCGAGTTGTAAGTGTTTGAAGCCCTTGACACTTGCAAAATGAAATCATTTTCATTTATCTACACTATATAGTATCGTCAGTAATTAAAAAGGAGTAAGTAACACACAGGAAAAGGAAAAGGACAGAAAGGGACCTGTCCGGTCAATATACTTTAAATTTTGTCATTAACATATAATTTCCAGAAGTATCCGGGTGACGGCAATAGGATTGCCTTCTAGGCTCTATTACGTAAATGTAATAATAATTTAGACCAAATTATAATAGGCAACATGTAGGCGTTAATTACACCTCTGCCTACCCCTTTGTTGCTACCGGTATGAGTGTATGTATATCAGTAAAAATGTATTGTGTTTAATAGACTATTAAATAATCCTAACATGAGTGGAGACGAAACGAACCATTCAAGCAAGCGTGCATAAAGAAAAAGTGACCTATGACGGTTGATCCGTATTTGTGTGGGCCAGATTTTGCTCTCTAACTAGCAAAAGATATATTGAAGAAATCTTAAATTAATACGTTGGTAAGTTTATGGCCAATTTAGGTGGTGCTATCTTTATGTATGTCAATTTCCGGCCATATACTAGTCGGATTATGAGTCTTTAAGAGGTGAACAGTAACTGTATGGAATAGCCACCACGATTACACATTGAGGTTCTTTCATTTAGGTATATTATGGTTCACAGTCATGTATCAATTCAATGCACTTTTGAGTTTATACGTGACTTTCAACACGATATTTGACGTGAATTCAATGACGTCGCAGGAAAAGTATTAATAACTAATTAATTCAGGTTTTCAATTAAATAAGCCACAATTTCCACTGATTAATCTCCATTGGCAACAATACATACCAGTTTCATTAAATACACACACGTTTACATGTGCATAGTCAATTATAGCGTGAGTTTTTGTAATTTTTTTTTTGTAGAGGTACTTTAATTTAAACAAACAATAAAGTTTTCTCCATAGTTAACATTTTTCGAAGGAACACAGCGAGTAAATTAAATGTATTTATTATTATTACATTTGATTTGTATTAAATTGTCGCAAATATGACGTGTCTGCTTAACGTTCTGAATTAAAATAGCTTTCCATATATTCCATCTGAATTAAAATAGCCATCTCTATCTCCACCTTCTTTAATCCACATTTCTTATGCTTAAATCATGATAGAAACCTTCGTTCTATAAGTTCTTTAGTTAACTTCTCCCTCATAACTCCCATTTACTGAACTCTGTGATCTTCTCATGAATGCACTCCCACTTGAAATTAGGAAGTCCACTAACCACTATATATTTAAAAGGAGAGTACGTCATCTCCTTCACATTGTTGACAATTGGCAGAATTGTCGATGGGTTAGTAGATGACTCTCATACTTAATATGTATATGTTTATCAGATAATTTTGTATATGTATTTCAAACGTATATCTTGTGTACATATACATATGTATGTATATATTCAGCTCATTACTTGAATAACGAAACTCCTTAATTTTATTGTTCTCTCTCTCTCTCTCTATCTATCTCCATCTCTTTCTCTCTTCTAACTCTTACACGTCTTTACACTTAATACTACTTATCTCTGCAACACCCAAAGCTTGACTAACAGAGAATGCCATAGGCATTAAGTTTGCTTTTCTGCAATATGCGAACGAAGACTGAATAAATTTAAATGAATAATAATTTTGTAAATAACTACATACATGTCTTCATGCCTGATTCCCGTTCAGGGTAGGCAAAGACGGTAGAACACTGTTTTACACGATCCTGAGACACAAAAGTTTAGGGTGCTGTTTATAAAGCCCTTCTATCTTTAGTATTACTATTACTATATATTTTAAAATCTAAATCTATAAAAAAAAACTAATCTATCTAATCTAATACTTAGGAAATATATTCTTATAAGATGTGTAGATTTAAGATTTAATCATGATAATATTTATGTAGTAGTGTTAGGATTACCCGAGACGTTTGGAAAGAATTCCACTTATGGAAGTAATTCCAATAAAATAGCATTTTTTTAATTATAGGGGGACAGACGAATGGATGAACAGATGGGTCACCTGAAGGCAAGCGCGCCGCTCGCCCCTGAGGGCCATGAGGGATATGAGGGTATGCGTGAAGAGGTTAAGGGAGAGGGGCAGTTGGGCCTCGGGAAACCTCACCAATTTCGGGGAAAGACAGCGTAAGCATTGCACACAACCGATTTTTTGTGAGGCCGTGGTTTCACACCGGTAGAGCCGGCCCATTCGTGCCTAAACATGGCTCTACCACGTAATATTATGTCTAATATCCTAATACCGCCTGTTCTTGCTCTGGTTCCTTATGAAACAGAGATAACTGAAACATCCAGTCGAATTCCCAACTGCATACCTCCTAACCCTACCTATCCCTCTTCCTTTCCCATCTCTTTCTACTGCGGGTAGTACGTGGTTGATACCTGCGGACTCATCATCAACTATGACTGATGGTGAGAGGGGGGGACCTGGGCAACCACCCGCATGTTTGTGCCGTGTGCGGGGACTCGTAAGGGGGGATGAAGGAGTCCTGGCAGTTGAGCTGAAAGGTAACACACTGCTTTGGCCCGGAGTTCCCCCGACACGGGAGGTTGGAGACTAACCAACTCCAGTCAATCGGCTGCGGCGACCCGTCGGAGGGCCGCCTGATGAGAGCTCTTCCCTGGTGGGGGCAGACGACGGGTGGGAAGACTATGTCATTCTGCCTTGCTCGGCCTGTTTTCTGCCAGGGTTGGAGCTCTATATCTCTCCGTTACTTCTGGCGTTTGTGTGCCATCTGCCGCAACGCCCCCACTTGAGGGCTCCAAGGAGGGTGGAAGAACGGAGGGACGAATAAAACTTATAACACACATGGATAACCAGAATAATATATTTTCCAAGAAAAACAAGGCAGCTCCCCGGACCAACAATCCAGGTGATGCGCCATCCTACAGACAGGCCGCGCCTCGGAATAACAATCCGAGTGCTGCGCCATCGATCAAACCGGAAACCCCTCGGGTAACCAACCCGGGTGTAGCGCCACCAAACCGACCGGCAGCACCTCCAGCTGACAGCAAGAGCGTAGCGCCTTCCAAGACAGAAGCAGCTCCTCTACTAAAACAGAGTAGAGCGTTAGGTTCTAACATCGACCTCTCCTCTTTGAAGGCAGCGATACCCGCGGGTTTCGTCCAGGACGAACCCTGCTGGAACCTCGTGGGCGTAAAGAAGAGGGGAGTTCCAAAAGCACCGAACCAGTCTAAACAGACTCATAAAGCCAAGAGGGCTAAAGCCCGGGCGGAAGCCAAGCGAGCGCGGCGTCTGGCGTCAGATGGCAGTAAGCGACTTGAAGCCGCTCAAGGGTCTGAGAAGACCCACGTTGCCCCCGTTAGCGACGCGCTGACCCATGGCGAAGGCACTTGCCTAGCCGAGGGAGTAGCTGCACCTGCGGGGGTGCCATCTGCCGTCATGAGGCCTGCTGCTGCTAGCGCGACCCCACGGCAGGGTCACATTAGACGGGGAAACCGAGCTGGGAAAGCCAACCGCGTGGGTAAACCTCCGGGCCCATCCAAACCCGCCAAGAGAAGACGCCCGGATGATTCCCTTACCCCACAAGGTAAGGGTAAGCGAGCGAAATCCCAGCTCACCACCACAGGCTCAGCCAGCTACTCCGACGTATTGAAGTCCAACGACAACTGCGTCGCAGTGATGCTAGAGCCTTACCACGACCTGACCAAGGAGCAGGCCGAGGCCGTTGAGAGTCGGCTGCAGGGCGTGCTGGATGACGAGATTTTCGCGCCCAGCACGTCTAGCGCTCCAGTTGTTGCACCGCAATTTAGGGGAAAGGCCTTCCACAGCGAGGGCGTCCTCAAGATGTGGTGCAATGATGAATATGCTCTCAAATGGCTACGTCAAGCTCTTGAGAAGGTACGATCACCACGCGAGGGAACCAGACTAATAGTCAAAAAACAGGCTGAGATTCCCAAGCGCATTAAGGCCGGACTACTAATACCACAGGTAGGCCCAGAAGACACGCTAGACCGTATCCGTAAACGGCTGACGTGTCAAAACCCTGAATACAAGGTGTCCAACTGGGCACTTTACCATGCCGAGCCCCAGGAAGAAAAGAAAAGTGTATTCCTGGTGCTTGGTATACCGGAAGAGGATGCGCTCAAACTCAAGGTGAGCGAGCGTAGAGTTTACTACAAACTTGGTAATCTCTACGTCCGCTTCCTTGACGAATGCCCTCTGCCGCCGCCGAACCTCGATGCCAAGCCCGAGGAGGTCTCCAGGGATGACCCAGGCAGCGGAACAACGCAAGGGGTAGGCCAACCGTGCCCAAGTAAAGGGCCAATCGTCAGGGTCACTAGGGAAGAAGAGGAACTTCAAATGGAAAGTGACCCTGACGAGGAAGAGGCCCTAATGCTGAGCAGTGATGATGGCACTGCCAACTCCCCCAGCTCCTAATCTCGCCATCATCCAAACCAACCTCCAGCATAGCCAGACTGCAACGGCTAACCTACGCAGAACACTGGAGGTAAACACCAAGGCCGTGGCCCTAATACAGGAGCCGTGGATTAGGAAAGGCAGGATTTGCGGCCTCAGCAACTTCGGAGGTAAACTACACCTAGACACCACTATCGACAACCCGCGTACTTGTATTATTACACCTAAATACGCGAACACTATCCTAATTACCGAGTTCTGTTCCAGAGACTTAACTACCGTCAGGCTCAATGAACCTTCCCCAGGCTTGCACAGCGTGGTGATGGCGTCTGCCTACTTGCCGGGTGACGTAGACATCCCCACCCCTGAACTCACTGCGCTTGTGGATTTCTGTGAGCGACAGGGAATGGAACTGATAGTCGCGGCCGACACCAACGCGCATCATGCCCTATGGGGTAGCAAAACCAACAACCAACGCGGTGAGAATTTTGTTTCTTTCTTACTTTCAACCAAACTAAATGTTATCAACAAGGGCTCAGAACCAACATTTGTCACATCGAGAGCCCAAACAATAATTGATCTAACTCTAGCCACTGAGTACGCGTCATCATACATCTCGGACTGGCACGTCTCAGAAGAGTCATCGTGCTCGGACCATCGCTGGATTAAATTCCACCTTAAGATGTCACTCACACCACCTAAACCCCGACGAAATCCCCGCAAAATGGACCTCCTGCAGTATAAGCGGATGACAGCAGAGCTGCTAACAAACTCAGCTGCGCCAAATGCTCATGAGACCACAGTGGAGATCGATAACCATGTAAAAAACCTCACTAACTCATTGATCACCTGCTTTGAACAGACATGTCCACTTTCGTCACCCAGAACCACACCAGGGGGTGAGCACCAATGGTGGACACCAGAACTGCAGAGATTGCGGCAAAAGGTAAGAAAGTTGTTCAATAAAGCGATGAACTCAAGACTAGACCAGCACTGGGATGCTTACAGGCAGGCCCGACACAAATACAAGAAGTGGATACAAGAAGTACAGAATCAGGAAAACTGATTGCTGGCGAAGCTTCTGCACTAACATAGACACCAACAATCATGCTAACAGAGTTAAAAATATCCTGTGCTCTGAGCGGAAGCCAGACCTTGGCTTCCTAAAAGAACCTGATGGTACCTTCACCAAAACAGATTCGGAGACTTCGGAACTGTTAATGACAACTCACTTCCCGGGGTGTCGCATACTAAATGAGAATGACATTTAGGATCAAGGTGAGGTATATCTACCAGATGAGTCAGATTGGACCACCGCTCACAGAATCGTGAATCACGATAAGCTAAAGTGGGCTATCAACAGCTTCCTTCCATTCAAAGCTGCAGGACTGGATGGTATTTTCCCAGGTCTGCTAAAATGGTGTGACGCTGCACTGATGGATCATCTACGGTCCATCTACAGAAGCTGCGTAGCACACCGCTACGTACCTACGAATTGGAGAGAAGTCAAAGTAGTATTCCTTCCCAAACCCGGCAAAGGAGACTACACACAACCTAAATCATTCAGACCTATCAGCCTCACATCCTTCATGCTAAAGGTTCTAGAGAGGCTAATAGATAGAGAAATCAGGAGCACGGCGCTAAACAAGCAACCCCTGAACCCACACCAACATGCTTATTCGATGGGTAAATCAACAGAATCCGCTCTGCATCGTGTAGTCTCATACATACAGGGCAACCTCAAATATAAAAAATCAACTCTAGGAACCTTCATCGCACGTTCCTCACAGTGGGCTATGCAGACGACCTGACCATTCTTATTAGTGGCCCATTTGAAAGCACAATTTGCGACCAAATGAGGTCTGCTTTAAAGGTCGTCGAAAAGTGGTGCGTAAAACACAATCTATCAGTGAACCCAACAAAAACGGAGTTGATAATGTTCACAAACAAACGTAGTTTAGGTGACCTAAGGCTGCCAAAACTATTCGGCACTAGTCTGGTTCTTACCACAGAGGTCAAGTATCTAGGAGTCATACTTGACAGCAAACTCCTATGGAATAGACACCTAGACGCAAAACTTAATAAAGCCTGCATTATCTTTTACCAATGCAAGCGGCTCCTCGGCAAAACCTGGGGTCTATCACCGAAAATCACTCTATGGCTTTATAAAGCGGTAATAAGGCCGATAATCACGTACGGTGCTATTGCTTGGTGGCAGAGAACTGAGCTTAGCACGGTTAGAAACAAGTTGCAGCAATTCCAGAGACTCGTTTGTACGGCCGTCACTGGATACATGCGAACAACCCCTACTGCCGCCCTTGAGGTGGCTCTCGATCTAGCACCACTAGACCTGTGCATACAACAGGAGGCAGCTATGGCAACAATCAGACTAAAACACCTGAGTCTGTGGAATAACCAAGAGGGTCCACACTCCAATATCTGGAATCAATCTTGGAATCAATCAATATCTGGATTCCAAAACAACACATCTTCGAAAGAAGGTACTGTATAGAACTACAGGAGAACGATAGTGATCATTCCGGCATAAATGAAGTCCGAATATACACGGACGGCTCCAAGATGGGGTCAGGTACTCGAGCCGGGGTGTACTCACTAGACCTAAACATAAAAATATCGCTGGCACTAGGCAAGCACAGTTCGATTTTTCAATGCGAATGTGTTGCGCTAACATACGCAGCCCTAGCGGCTATGTCTAGAGGCATCAAGCAATATAACATCCGCATACTGTCAGATAGTATGGCGGTGCTAAGGGCCCTAATGGGCAACACCATGAACTCCGGTCTCATCTACGAATGCCACCAGTCGCTAGAACGCTTGGCCTCGGCGAATGGGGTAACTCTTCAATGGATCAGGGGGCACAGCAACTCACTCGGTAACGATGCCGCCGACGAGCTAGCAAGGAAGGGATCTACAACGCCAGTGGCAGGCCCTACCACACTCCTGCCACTACCCTTCAACTTATATCGCTCCTGGGTAAGGCAAAGGACTCTAGAAGTACACTATAGCAGATGGATTGACACACCTGGCTGTAGGCAATCCAAACTGGTATTAACAGAAATATCACCACGTTTATCGCGTAGACTCATCAGTCTTCATAGAACGGACATCCGAATAGTGGTCGGAAGCATTACAGGCCATTTGGCTCTGAACCGACACCTATTCGTCATTAACGCGACCGATACCCCCCAGTGCAGGGGTTGTCTGAGCGCGGAGGAAACGGCCGCCCACGTTATCCTGGAATGCGAGGGCGTGGCTGCACAACGGGCAGAAATCTTTGCAGGCGCGAGGACGCTCCTAGAAGCCTGTGAACGCCCCAGGAGGCTTCTGCGCTTCTGGAAGGAGCTAGGCTGGCTCAACTAGTCAGCCTCCTGGACGCATAATGGACCGAACATGAGTCTAAATGCGGAAACAGAGCCCTTTACCATTACCATTACCATATCCTAATATCACTTATTACACATACATGTAAAATGTTAGGCTTACAAATTACTAAAGTCAAACAATTGAAGCTGTTAATACAAGAACATGGGACATACAAAATTTACAGGACTCGAACAAACGTACGATATGATTATGTATCAAAAATCCCTGTAACCACAAGCCGCTACTTTCATTCATGTCCATGTTTGGATTAAATATTGAGTGTCGGCTTTTCATTACAGCTAAATAATGAGTTCATTTTTAGACGTACATATGTAGATATGTACAGTCACGCATATTACCCCGAAAAGATTGGCTAAGTTGGCAAACAACAAGGCGAAATATGGCTAACTATTATTTGGTACCATTCATTAAAATTCCATCGTTTTGATAACCAGAAACTTCGGGAATTAAAGATGTGAAAGTTAAAAATATATTGAAAGGTTAAGATAGATTCTAAAAGGTAGGCAGAGGTATTAAGAAAGAGTATTAAAAACCATGTTGCCAATTAGAATTTGGTCCCGTTATGTAATAGCTACGGCTAGCCAATTGCCTTGAATCCGTTATAAAAGATATATTTAGTATTCAGAAAAGCAATTCAAGGAAGGGATAGTGTGAAGTGATAGTCGCATGCATATATGTAACTCATAAACACTTACCATGTTCATAGGCCACGATCTTACTCTCGTCAAGCAGCCCCCATTCATGAATTTGACATTGAACGACAACATACAGAGAATTAGTTGATGGATGGGATTTCCAAAAACACATTTATGTTAAACAATTGTTTAACATAAGTGTGGAAATCCAAAATTTTGTCAGATCATGGATGCACATTATTTTCCTTTGATACTTATCTCAAATCCCACAACACAATATGTAACGCAACTCTTACTAAACGAAGTAATTGCGATGGGAGTATATATTATTCATTTTCCTCTTGTACAGTAAATGCAGTATAACATTTTACATCATAATTATTACGTTTTAATACCTAACTAAAATAATAATATCAGTTGTAAGTTCTAATTAATTTATATAACAATAAATATAAAGAAAACAGACGGAATATTACTGTTCGTGATACAAAACCATTTGAATCTTTGTTCCTCAGAGTGAAAATACGTAATTACAACAGTTTAAAAAACAAAAGACACGCTGTGTCTAAAGCTAAGCAGCTGTTAAAGCCATTGTATTCGACTCCAACCAATCAAATGAGCCCAAACTCGAGGTGTTTAGGCGATTGATGAGCTCCACTATTGGCTTACACTTCTGGCTTCATCATCAAACTTAATCATATGAAAGAAAAGTCTAGGGGCTTCCTATTCGCTACTGAAGAGTTCCACTATGCCAACCCTGTTGGTCTAGTAGTAGTAGTTAGTGACTGCTGAGCCGGAGATCGTGGGTTCAATTCCAACACGAAACTATTTTTTTTGTGATCCGCAGTTAGTTGTCCCGTGTCTGGGTGTTACTTGTGACCGTTGTATGAATGTTTGTAAAGTCCACCGACGTACAGGAATAAAAGGAAAAATACCATATATAAATTAGTTTCAAGATTCCAAAATATAGTATTGATCAAAGTCATCCAAACATACGAAGTATCATTTCAATAAAATTATAAAATATAAGAGTAATGAACCCAAGGGTCACCTGATGGTAAATAACTACCGCCACCCATGGACATTTGCAACTCAGTAGTCGCAAGTGCGTTGCCGGCCTTTTAGATGGGAGTACAACTTGTTAGTTAACTAGTTACAACTTGTAACTTATATGTAGAGATTGAAAATATCTGTTAAAAAGAAAATGTATTTGTAAATATTGCCTTACTGTCTACACTTCCTAAAGTACTGCTTACTTTGCTATACTATGCTAAGCAGACGACTATCTAGCTCATCACACAGTATTTTTTTCTGCGAATCGACCGGGGTCCTTCGGCTCAGCATTTAGGATCACTAACCATTGGACCTACCGGCCAATGCTACAATGCTACACTCACATACACTGTAGTTTATAGTTCCTTTTCATATGTATTTTTGTTGTTATTTGTATAGGGGGACAGACGAACAGACAGGTTATAAGTGACAACCGCCATCTAAGGATACCTGCAACTTAAGAGTCGTAAGTGCGCTGCCCTTTTAGCAGTCCAATTAAGAAAACTTGCTGTACACAGTTACTGCTTAAATTATCGCAATGAAATTGGCGTAAGTACATATTGTTAGAGGTATATAAATATACATATATTATGTACTTCTAATAAATAAGGGGTAAGCCGAGGCGTACTAAGCGTTGGCTACTGCCAACCATAATTTAATCCCATTTAAGTAATAGTTGGCAAGTCTTTTGCCACCATCCGGACATTGTGTGACTGTATATATACTGTCTACTAGATTACAATCCAGTTCAAATTACGATGCTTACAGGAAAAGACGAGATGGCCCTATTCTGCTTCACCAACACCATACTTCTCATTTAGAAAAAAATCTTTTCAAGGAATGCCTGAGTTAATAAACTAAAACAACATTAGGTCCCAGATTATTAAATAGGAACTTCTCGAGATATAGCTCATCAAATATAGTTTATGTAAATTATTTTGTTTTTTACAATTACCCGATATAAGAAGGAGGGTTATGATTTTCAAGTTCTGAATTTGAATAGTGGGTTGGGAGAGATAAAAGTGATGACATTTCGAAAAAAAAATGGGAAAAAATAGAGAGCGAGTGTTAGAAATTTTAATATGCTATTTTACACATAGTAGTTCTTTTCCAACTGTCTAATTCTTCTAAACATTTGTATACTTAACTGTAATCTAAATACAGTAGCGCCACCTATACGTATTTCTCGAAATTCATCAAGTATTAGGAAACGTCACAAAATGTTTTGCACTCAAAGACTAGATGGCTCTGTAAAATAATAAAATAAAAATAACGTATGGACTGGAATGGAATGGAATTCCTTTTTTTTTAATTTTTTTTAAATGACATAGTTAACATTTTCTATGTTAATTGACTTTGTTTTACTTAACAGCTAATGTTGGGAGTTTAAAAAAAATACACCCAGACAAAACAAATAATGACGCTCATCACACTCATGTCTTGGGTACAAACTCAACCCAAGACCTCTTGCTTAGTAGTGAGGATCACCAACCACTAAACCAATTAATGCTGCTTGTTTACCCAATTCTCTTTAATTATTTTTATTGCACCCCAAGACAGTCTCAATTTTCTCTTTACATATTTCCCTATCTGATATAAAAAAAAAAAAACAAGTTATCTGCCAACCGCCAAGCGAAGCGCAAGGGTTATTACCTACCGTTTTTGGACCCACTATAACTTGAGTTTGGATTATACCAGATAAACAAAATTGTCGGAATATGTTCTCAAACATATAAAGTTTTCATTGCATAGCTCTTATACTTTAGATTTTATTAATATCTAAAAAAAACCCTGATTCCGTCACTGACTTACAGATGATCATCAAAATTCTTAGGGTATTTCCTAATGTCTTTGAAAGCTGAACCCGGACTTACGCGATAGGTGGGACCAAGCGATAGCCGTGTAAGTCGAACTCGCGTAAGTCGGGGTTCAACTTTGTATATAAATACGTATAAAGTTTGTGTAATCGGGACCAGTCTAAAGAAAAATAATAGTTTAGAAGATACATGTTTAATAAAATGTTAGATCATTTAATATGAAAGAATAATAAACCGTAGTTGTTTTGATGTCGAAAGTCTTCATATAATCTAACAATGTCGCCTGACGAGTTTTTCTTCTTTTCTCGTAAAATTTTCTTGTAACACGCTAGTAACTTTTTTAATTCCCGTTTTGTAGCAGAAAAGCGCTCTTCATTGGAATCTATTTTTTTTCTAAAATTTGTAGCCCCTTTTCAATTGACCGACCGAGGCCTTCTGTTAATTTTGTAAACGTCATTTGATTTTCGGATTCAACTTGGTCTAATATAGGGATAAAACAATTCCACACGGAATACGTTCGAAGTTGTCGTAAACCGAACCCGACGATGCGCGCGGTATTCAAAAAGAAAAACCGCGTAACTCCGAATTCGTGTAAAACGGGGTAGCGTAAGTCGGGGTATTACTGTATATACAAACGGTCATCATCCAATCAACACAGTATCTTTCTCGTTTCAATGCCTTATAGAAATCATTATTGTTACATCTCATAGCCGTGTACTAGGCTACACCTGTCTCTTAAGACACAGGCGTAGCCTAGTTTAAGAGACAGCTCAATTTTTTTAATAGCTTACAATATTATGTAACTTTTTAGAATACTAGTGTATAATTTTGTAAACACCTACTGAGTCTAATATGTTTCACTGTTGTTGTAACACTTTTGGATCAATAAATTATTCTTATTATTCTTTTTATTTACTTTTTTCACAGCTCTTTCGCCGGTTTTAACCACATTTACGGGTGGGAACCAAGTAAATGTGGAGTGTGGTGTGTTACGTTTTTATGCTGTGTTGTGAGGAGAGCCTGTTTCATTTTCATCAATCTGCATGAACTTTCTAACTATTCTACATGTATTTAAGATGGCAGCTTTTTGTAGGGTTGTGTAAATATTTTCTTTAAGGTCTAATAATTTTAGGCTATGGAGGAGATGATTTGGGATAACACCAGTTGTTGAGATGACTATAGAGACTACATATGTATACTTTTTGTTGTTTCCAGATCCTAGTGACTTCTTCTTTAAGTTCTGCATATTTGCTTATTTTTTCAGTGATTGTCTTCTGTAAGTTGTCTGTATTGGGTACTACAATATCTATTAAGTATGTTATTTTCTTTATTTTATCTTGTAGTGTTATATCGGGTCTATTGTAATGTACAGTTTTGTCGTGTTTTGTGGGTATCATTTTCCAAGACAGTCTGTGGTGTGTATTTGTAATAGGGTGTTTTTGTCCTGTATGAGTGTATATTTGAGCGCTAATTTTTGGTGAATAACGTTTGCTACTTGATTATGTCTGTGAGTGTAGTCTGTTTGTGTGAGTGCTTGGCATGCTCCAGTTATGTGTTGAATGGTTTCCGACTGACTGTGGCATCTGCGACATTTGTCATTTGTTATTGTTGTGTCTTTTATTATAAATTTCTTATAGTTTTTGGTGTTAATAATCTGATCTTGTATAGCTATTATAAATCCTTCAGTTTCTGGGAACAAATTACCTATTTTCAGCCACTTATTTGAAGCTATTTTATTCACATGTGATTGTTCTAAACCATGAGGATGCCGCCCGTGTAGTACATTCTTCTTCTAGTTATCAATTTTTTGTTTCTGCGGGTCATCGTTATGAGTAGGTTGTGTGCCTGTTTCTCTACTTAAGTAAAGTGGAGTGTAGTTCAGATCGTGTGAAATTATAGCTTTATGGATGTTACTAGATCCAGATTTAGCGTGGAAAAATAATTGTAGTCTATTTATTTGTTTTTGCCAAAGATTCTGAATATCTATAAGACCTCTCCCTCCATATTGTCGTTTGATAGTGAGTCTTTCTATTGCTGATTTGGGGTGTAAGTTGTTATGTTTTGTCAGTGTACTGCGAGTGATTCTGTCTAACTGCTCAATATTTGTTTTTATCCATTTAATAACTAAGAATGAATATGTAAGTATAGGAATGGCAAAGGTGTGTAAGGGAATTTTTTGTACCAGAAATTGTGTATTTTTTCTAAACCGGGTGACTTCCAGTTGTGTAATCTACCTGTTATGTATGCGATATCACCCTCTGTTATCTCTTCAAACTCCATTTCATTTATTGAACCCCATTTTGTTTCTTCTTCTGTTATCCAGGATGCTGTGGCATTATGTAGTGATTGTCCTTCCCAAAAGGTTTCAAGTGTTCTTGGGAAGGTATATCTATGTTATTCTCTGCGTTTGATTCAATATGCGGTTTATTTATGTTTCTATAAAATATTATTTCGTTGGTAAATATAGCATTATCATTTTTACGTTGCTGTGCTTTTTTATATCGTCTGAGTGTATTAACTTTAAGTGCTAGTTTTTGTTTTAAGGTGTTCAGAAATTCTTCAGGCTTTCTATTGTTATTTTCATGTCTAGTGTTTTTTGACCTATTATTGTTGATATATTGCGTAAGTCTACCACAGTCTGCTCTTAACATTTCAATGTCGATCTCCAGACTTTGTTGCCATGGAGGTTTGCTACCGTGTCTTGGTATTGTTTTTCATGTGCAATCTGTGATTTTAAAGTTTAGTTCTTCGGGTATAACTAATGCCGTGCAATAAATGAGAGTATGTAAGTCTAAAAGTGGTGTGTCATCGGATATGTATGGGTTTAGAATGTTATCATTAAACAAATTAACTAAACGGCTTAGATTAGGACTATATCTCAGTTTAGGTAGTTTTGGTCTAAGTAAGGGATCCATCCCAGAGTATAGTGCTAAGGTTCTTGTAAATTTATCATGTATAATGTCTTTGGTATCCGTATTATTTATCAGGTTTTGATCTGTGTCTGTTAAAGGCTTATCTTATATCTTTAAATGAGCAAATCTTGTATATATATATATAATTGGAATCTCGGAATCGGCTCCAACGATTTTCATGAAATTTAGTATATAGAGGGGTTTCGGGGGCGATAAATCGATCTAGCTACGTTTCAGTTTTAGAAAACGTCGTTTTATCCGTGTTTTCAGGCAATGAAAAACTGCTACAATATCATTAGTATACGAAGGTAAATTTCGCCACCATCTTAAAGGTAGTAATAGGTCAGGTGGGAAATAAGGTGGTCCCGTAACCAGATTACCCCGGTTCGAGTCCTGATGATTATTTTATTTAACTATTTTTTTTCGTTGTTTTACACGATTTACCAAAAAATACAGAGCAAAGCTCGGTTATCCAGGTACTTATTATTATAAACTTTATAAAGTACAATTCCTTTGTTTACCCAACGACGTTTCGACCTATTGCACCGACCGTGGACACACAATGAGATTAGCCTGTATAAATAAATTATCAAAAAACTGTTCATAAAACTGATATTAGTAAATATTGAATCATCGACCGACATCTCAGTGATATTATTGCGTCATAGGTCATGCTTGCAGTCTATTTTTGCACGTGGGGAATGAAGGTTAGACAAGGTCTTATCTTATTCACCTTTCAAGTTCAGTCATTCTTAGTTATCGTGTTATTGAACTAAAAAGTAATGGTGTAATAGTTAAAAAAATATTCTTCTATTGTGTTGAAATATGCACTTGATTACTCAAAAAAGTGAAAAAAAAAAGTACTCTAAAAGTGACTCTGTCTGTCTGTCTGTTACGTTTTCAAAGCTACGGCTGAACTGATTTCAATAAAATTTGGTATGGTGGAAGGACATCGACTATTTTTTATCCATAAGGACAAACATACAGAAGGAAGCTTGTATTATATATGCGAACAGGATTTTGTTTTGTTCTCTTTATCTTCGAAAATAATAACCTTCCAGCAAGCTGCAAGCCTGCTGGAAGGTTATTATTGCAGCTGCCTGCAGCCTTCTAGCAAGTGACTATATTTTTTTGTCAGTCCCTTTATTAAGATAATTCATATGGCACCTATAAAGTCGAAATATAGCACGCTAGGCTCAATGTCGTTACAAACGAATATCATACATACATACACTCGAACAACATACCTAAACATCATTAATACGCTGGATATTTCATAACTATACAGCTAACTAACGGTATAAATTCCGATTTATACCGTTAGTTAGTTGTATAGTTATCTGATTAGCAAATACTTCGGGTTACCCGTGCAAATTCGGGGTGGAAAGTAATATAATTAACAATATACTTGCGTATTAAGGATTTCTTTCATTCGTTTTTTGAGGGAAAGAACAACATACATCTTTATAAAATATCCAGCGTATTAACTGACTGACGCCTGACGTCCGCTCCGCCTTACTTCAACAGGCGTCAGTCAGGCGTGAGTCAGGGCAGCAACTTCGGGAATCTCGAGTTTATCATAACCATATACATATGTACATAGGTGGTCAGACACGGTACAAGTTTATTAATAGCAACCTTACTGCTTGTTTGCTACTCGAGGTTAAGGATGAGTCGGATAGTGGATGGCTACTAAAATGGAGCAATGAAATTAAACTTTAAATTTATCCAAATGCTCAATTATGACATTCACTCGATCACGAACCTTTGTGAACTACGAATACGACATAAAAACTGAGCCATTGGAAAGAGTGACACAACAGTATGAGTATATGTTACAGCAGAGCTAGCATTCCGTTAACATGTAATAAACATATGTAAGAAAGTTTACCGAAATCTAGGTTTTGTATTGAGGCGGGCATAGGGGTTTACAAACATCATTATATTAAAATGTTGGGTCATTCACAGGTCACCTCGAGCAAAATGCTATCATATGAACACCTCATGAAACTAAACATAGGGTGATGCTAGACTGCGTTCAAAACAAATTCACGAAGCCCTTGTACTATAAGACTAACGGAGTATACAAGTTTTATCCACTAATGTACTGTTTGTCTTCGGAATGGTTGGGTATAATGAGCTCAGAGTACTGAAACTACTGCGTGTATATAATAACCCGGGACTGCAGTGCCACCTTAAAGTTTTTATGCCGGATCGTTATGTCTGGCAGAGGTGACGTTCGCAACTGCTGCAAGTGCCCGTAGCTAGAAATTGCTCGCTAAGACATACCTCATGGCTATCCGTATGATGAACCAGGTTCATGAGCGGGTTAACATATTCTCGTGTCGAGTAAACTCGCAAAAGTAACATTATTAGTTGTAAGTTATTTAGACACAGAAAAATATATATATATGTATGTATATATATATAATAAAACTTGTACATATTGTATAATACAATATCAGATAAACGGGTCATTATTACTTGCTGTGTAAAATAGAATTCAATATATGATATTTAATAAAATGTGAAATTTAGAGGTTTTTTTTTTTCACGATAAGTGGACAGGCGAGATGACGATCACCTGATGGGAAGTGACAACCGCCGTCGATGGACACCTGCAACTCAAGAGTCAAAAGTGCGAGCCCACCTTAGAGGATGATAAGGGATGGGGGATGCGGGGAGGGGAAAGAAGAGAGGGTAGATGAGGAGATGGTAAAGCGGAGAGGGGGAGTCGGGCCTCAGGAAACCTCACTCATTTCGGGGAACTGCAACGCAAGCGTTACAACACCGGTTTTTTGTGTGCCCTTGGTATCGGTCATGCCGACCCATTCGTGCCAAAGCATCATAGCTTCTGTGGCTTCATTCATGTGGTATTAAAATCGGCTGACGATAGAAAAATCCTAAGTATTAACATTAGGGCAAGCAGGTGATTGTAAGCGTAGATCGCGTTAGGCCAGCATTAACTGCTGGCCACTAAAGCGGGTAGAGGGGAAGACCCGTCCCGACCACCCACGACCACACTCAGGGCGGCATGAGGCGCTGTCGTGAACCCACTCCTAACACAAGCATTAAGCCTAGCTGGAGGGATTAACAATAACACACGTGGCTAATATAGTTTAGCTATTCATAAAGCTTTCTGTAACACCTCATTGCGAGACTTATTTACTTATTATTACTACATTACATTGGAGTTGTCGGAAGAGGAAGACCTAGGCGAATGTTCTTGGACCAAATCCAAGAAAATCTAAGCAAAGGCCAGGTCAAAAGTACCTATAACAGACGAGCCTGTATGCGGAACGGAATGAAAGTTGAAGAAGCGATAAGGGTATGTCAGAATCGCAGCAAATGGAAGGAAGTGGTCTCTGCCTACCCCTATGGGAAAGAGGCGTGATATTATGTATGTACATACATTCATGTCTATGTCCCAAAGGGTTGGCAGAGGCATCACAAACGCCAAATTTATGGCAAACCGTAATTTAGTACAACTTATGTAATAATGGATTATTATAGCTGTCATCTGGGTACTGTGTGACAGATACCAGTCCGATGCCTTAAGTCACCTATTACGCCATCAACGGGCAGAGATAATGGGGAACTATTCCACTCCACCGACAAAACACACGTTTATAAAGCATGTATTCCACTTAAAAATCGTAAAATTAGTTATTAGATCCAATCAATAATACATAGTTATAAAGGTTATCTTAAAAAGTATATGAATTCAGAACATACCTTTGTCTCTGTTTGCCTCGAACAAAAAAATGAAATGCACTGATATCCTATTATTGTATTATTTACTTAATAAAACAATGACCCTGGCTTCTAATATAATGTGTCCACCTCAGATTATACATATAATGATAACTTATTTAGTAGAGACTTGTCCACTTTAAATTACACTTTTTCCTGTGTAACCGTTTTCTTTAAAATAAAGTTTCATTGAATTATTTTTACACTCTTATTTAAATAATGTAGGATTAATGTCGTAACTAGAAGCTGGCAACTGATCGAATGACGAACCTATTAAACTGCTTGTAAAATGTTACCCCATTGTTGCGAAACTTGTAGTATTATTAAGATTATTATTACCTGAAAATAAATATATTTAATTTTCAGAATGTTGCATGAATAGTTCAACGCATTTAATTTGATTTGAATGAAGTGCCTTGTTCTATGAAATAGTGATTCATAACTTATAAAGTAAATATTATACTATTGAAATTAATAGGTTTTTTTTTTATGCGATAGGGGGCAAACGAGTCACCGATCATGTCAGTGATGGTAAATGACTACCGCCGCCGGCCTTTTAGGTAGGAGTACGCTCTTTTCTTGAAGGTTTGAAGGTCGTATCGGTTCGGAAATACGGAAGGCGACAATTTGTTCAATAAGCTGGTTGTGCGAAGCAAAAAGCTTCTGGAGAAGCGCACAGTGGTGGAGTGCCAATCGTCCAGGTGATGGGGATGGATATTAGGATGGATGGATGGATAAGATGGATATTATTATTACGTAGGACGATGGCGGAAACCAGCCGCCGGTATAAGTCCGAACAATTCTTCTGAACACTCCCCATGATACAAGCGATAGAGGATGCAGAGTTAAGCTACATCTCTACGCAACGCCAAGTTGTCAAGTCGATGAGAAATATCTTGGCAGTCGATGATGCGAGTCGATCTGTTTAGCACACCAAGCTTCTTCGAGGCTAATATGGCCTTACTCTCTAAGTGACCGCGAAATTGGACTTCGCTTGATATATCGACGCCAAGGATTCCGATACTGACTGATGCAGTTAGGGAAGTGCTCTCAAATTGAGGTGATACGACCAATGGCATCTTTTTAGCGGTGAACGCGCAAACCTGTGTCTTAGTGGGGTTAAACTGGACTACTCCAGTTGTCGAGGGGTCGACTTAACCTACGTTAAGTCGACCCCAATCTGAAACTTTTGAAAAGAAGTTTCGATTTCAGACACAAGTTTGGATCGGCTTTCGATGACGTTTGCCCGAGAAATGTTGGCGCGGCCGGTGTAAAGGGCATCACTCGTACTATCGTCTGCATAGCAATGGATGCTGCTAATCTGCAGCATGTCATTGATATGCAAAAGAAACAGCGTGGGTGATAGCACACAGACTTGTGGGACACCAGAATTAACAGACTTGGAGTCGGAGCATGCACCGTCAACAACGACCTTGATGCTTCTGTCTGTAAGAAAACTGGTGAGCCAATTGCACAGTTTCTCGGGAAGCCCATAGGAAGGAAGCTTCGCAAGGAGCGCTTTGTGCCAGACCCGATCGAAGGCCTTCGCCACGTCCAAACTAACGGCCAACGCTTCCCCCTTGGTCTCGATCGCCTGTGCCCACCGGTGAGTCAAGTAAACAAGAAGATCACCAGCTGAACGACCCCGACGGAGGCCGTATTGTCTATCATTGAGGAACTGGTGGTCTTCTAAGTACCGGAGGAGCTGGCAGTTAATAATGGATTCCATTATCTTGGAGAACAAGGAGGTGATGGCTATGGGTCTGTAGTTGGACGGATCCGAGTGATCTCCTTTTTTAGGGATTGGGTGCACTAGTGCTGTCTTCCGTTTTCGGGACTATGCCAAGAGAATAGGAAAGCCGATAAAGGCGCGTTAAAACCGGTGCCAACTGTGGAGCACACGTCTTCAGCAAGATAGGAGAGATTCTATCGGGCCCACTCGACTTAAGAACGTCGAGGGAAAGAAGCGCTTTACGCACTGCCCTTTGTGTAAACCGGACTTCCGGCATGCGGCTCTCGCACTGCGGTATGGTCGGCGGTGCGTTTCCCCCGTCGTCCAGGGTCGAGTTGGACGCAAAGAGTTTTGCCCAGAAGATCGGCTTTTTCTTTAGCGTCGTGGGCCAACGAATTATCTCCTATGCGCAGAGGTGGAAGGGATGGCTTACAAAAGTTCCCCTGGACAGCTTTGGCAAGAGACCGGAATGCACGAGTTCCGGAGGGGAGACTCACTAGTCTCTCGCCAATTCTGCCGATGTGAGACGACTTCGCCCCAGCAATTACTCTTTTGAGGGACCTGTAGGCAAAGGTAAATTGCTTCTTTAATGTGCTGGTCTTTACATCCCGTGCTGTCGCTGCATTAGCCCATGCTTGGTAACATTCCTGCTTTCGGCGGGACGCCGCTTTGCAGGTTCGACCAAAGCAGGGCTGGGACTTGCCACCTGTGTGAATCAGGGAGAATGGAATGAAAAGTGCCATACCCTGAAGCACAACATCCGCGACAGACTCGGCAACGACATTGGGATCATCCGGCGAGAAGCAAACCTGGGTAGGATGCAAAGAATGTTCAATCCCAGTCTGCTGACCTATAGTGCCATACGCGGCGACTACCTGTAACTCGCGGCCGCAGCGAGTGAACGAGTGGCACCATACTCCTAATCAGGCAATGGTCCGAAGAGCCAAGAGGGGCCTCAACGGATACTTTGGCAACAAAGTATCCGTTGAGGCCCCTCTTGGCTATCAGGCCGTCAGGATGTGAGGTCAGCAGAAGATCCAACAGTGAAGGCACGTGGCTTTCTGCATCTGGGATTCGCGTAGGTTTTGCTACCAACTGCGTCAAGCCATATGCCAAGGCGAAATCGTGAAGAGATCTTCCCGCATGATTGGTTTTGCGCGAACCAAGCCATTCGGCGTGATAAGCGTTAAAGTCGCCAAGAATCACGATCTCTGTGGATGGGACCTGCTGGAGCACTGAGTCTGTAGCCATTTGGATGTGGTCGATGAGTCGGTCCGTTTCGGTATCACCGCTATGGGACCTGTAGAGGCATACGTAGATGCGGGGATGGTCGTCGCAGTCTACACGTAGCCATTAGATGGAGAGGTCCCTACCTTCAAGATTGCCGAGGCGGCGAGAAGTGATATCATCTGTAACGTACACGCATACACCAGCCTTAGGAATAAAGGAGTGTTCCAGTCCGTACCAGGGGTAGCAGAGGTAGGATGTGTCCGCTGGAGATGATATCTGCGTCTCGGTTAAAAAAGAGCAAGGCCGGCTTTGCTGTCTCAAGGTGGTGGTGGACAGTGTCGAGGTTCGAATGTAAGCCCCTGATGTTACAATAATCCACGGTAAACGTGACAGGGGGTGCCATGGTATGCCTTCTCTTGCCCCGAGCAGATTTTGAGTGCGCAGTTGAGCCCCCCCCAGAGTACGAGGGGCAGCCTGGGCGTCCACGCTCAGGTATAATCCGTACTGAGGGTAGACGTCCAGGGGGGGATTCTCCAACGCTAGCGCTGGTACCCCCTGGGGTATCCTTTTTGTTAACAGCGCTATCATTAGGGGTCGTGGGGGATTTTGGGCCTCTATTAGAAGTAAAGAAAATAAATGTATACCTAAAACCCATTTCCCTTTTTATTTCTTAAGAACACTAAATTCATTAATAGCTTATAAAATAAATTAACAATTTTCTTTAAAACAAATATTTAGAAACATTTAGTTCATGCTTATACGAAAGGTACGAAAGACATGATAGATACGAAAGATTCGATTGTCATCGAAATTGAAGTTATATGAAAACATTCTAACTTTACACGGGGTGTGGGGGGGGGTTCAAATGTAAACTTTAATTGGCAAAATGTTTGCATTAATTACGCCTGTACCTACTCCTTCGGGGATATACGCGTGAGAGTATGCATGTATGTAAAATATAGTTTTAATGTACATAGCTGAATATCTATTGCTTCTTAGGCACAGGAATTGTATGGGGAAATCCAACACCTCCGAGGTATCGGTTTTTCCATTTAATAAGTAAACTTCTGACCGCAACCTATATGCTTCCGAAACAAAATCTGAATTGCGGTGTAGGCAATACAAAAAACAAGTAGTCTACATGAATTACATTATTCAAAGGTTCGAATAATAGCAGGTTGGTGACCTAAGACTATGAATCACACGTACCTTACCTGACTTACTGTATTGATTGCAATAAGTGAGGTTAGTGCTAACAGTAGTACTGATATTCTTAACATAAAGTAAAGTTCAAAAGTTATTTTTCTATCTTCGTTATGTTTCTATATCCTGTACTCTTTTTTTTTTCATGTGGAAACCCCACGGGTCATCACCTCACCGGAGCTGAGGGTGAGGTGGTATATCGGACTCGAACCGACTAAAACCACACGGTGTTCCGTCCAACTGGGTCTATCGTCCAACTGGGTTTCCTGACAACGACTATGCCAAATTTCGAATGACGGTCGGTCGATCGTCGTCGATCGGTTTGGGTTGATACCAAACTCTCGCATTTACAATAGAGTTTCAAATCTTTAGTTGCTAAAGCCCGTGTTGTATCAGAAGGGTGGCTCCCAACTTCTTTAGTGACCCACTAAATTGTAAGTGGCAAAACGTGTATTTTTTTTTATAAACGTCTATTTACGACTCGAAGGATATCAATTATGATTACCTCCCATGTTGTGATTAACTCCCATGTTGTGATTACCGCACTGATTTAAGGCAATACGTTTGCCCCTATTACATTAGTGGGACCAAATTTTGATTAGCAAAATGTGATGATCTTGATTCACTTCGGCCTTCAGAATGCAGGCAGGAGCGTATGAACGTACATATATATTTTGAAATTTATTTATTACTTTAAAAATTTTATAAGATTTAAAACTCTGTAGTTCAAATTCATATTTTTTTCTTTAAATTGTACATATTGCGGTGTTACAGAATCATGTGTGTGTGTGTGTAAATTATACATATAATTACACAAATATTCTAATTTTCATTCAAATTTAATGTTGTTTTATCAATCTAGGATAATTTAACGTATAAATATATACATTTGTCTATAACTAAAATAATGAAAAATATATAATATAATAAAAAAAGGGACTAAGTAACCCACGTAAAGATATAGATGGGATTATGTATGTGAGCATATATAGATGTATGTATAAGATATACGCACGCACTCTTTGACGTTGAGTTCTATTTACGACAATGAAACCTGTTAAACCAATAAATGCTAATTTGTTTATTTATTAATTTTTAATTCCTTAAAACTTACTGAATTTACTGAAAGAAAGCATAAATTTCAACGCACCTATCGGCCAGTTTCTGTCGTCAACAAGTATAAAGGCTTTTAGGTTGACTTTCCAGTTCGATTTTTTCAACTGCCTTTAGTCGGCAGCTTCCTTATTCAAACACAGGCTTCTCCCAAAATGCATCGTAGCACTCGGTCGGTTTTGCAACCGGTCTATCCAAGATACCTTCTATTTTGTATGCCTCAGTTACAGTACTGTTTTCTGCATAAAAAGGCTCCCTGTCCATTGCTGTACCCCTGACAAAGTATATGCAAAATTGCATATATAAAGAAAGGAACTTACGTGCTCATTTACAATATATATTATTGTAAATGAGTTAATATGACGTAAAGTAGTTAGGATGACTCATCGCTGTTCAAAAATTACCATTAAGCCTCAAAATATATTTCGTATTTATTTGATATTAAAATTTCCTTTGTGGTTTTCCTTCCTTGAGATTTTTTTATTTATAGCCAGCCAGTCATTTAGTAGTTTTACCTGGATTTTTTTCTGTCGGTTTAGCTAATTGGTGATTATATAAATTTAGACGCGCTCTTTGCTTTGCCATATTTTAAGAATGGTGCCTAAAAAGGTTTTTTAATAATATCTACTTTCCTATGGATTTGGAACATAGCATCAAAAAGTAATTTTAGCATATAATACAATGTTATTAAATAATAACAGCTAGTTATTTATAACTGGAGTAATATCTTCGAGGCGTAAGTAGTTTTGCTAAGTGTGTGGCTAGTGATTAATGCCTTCTGTTAGAATCTGTAAGTATGAAATGAATCTTTCTGATTGATACCATGTAAATCCATGTTAGCATGTCTAATCTGTTAGGCCGTAGTAAATTAATACTGCGAAGTCCTCCACTGACACCAACACAACAGTTTTAGCCGATTGCTGAGTAACAACCGTCCAAGGACAACATTTTGCTTAGCGAGGACAAGCGAGGACTTAAATGAATGACGAGTATTGACGCCCTCTTAGGTGAGGTCTAAGTGACAGAAAGAAAAATTAATTCAAACCTCTGTGTCACTAATATTTGCCGAAAGGTTGTGTCTGGAGCATCCCAAATTGCTGCTTGCTGAAGAAGGCACACCATGATACAGCACCTGGAAGAACAGCAAGACGCCTCGAAATCTCTACGTCAGTTCAAGCAAGTTTTTTAGACAATTTGAAACCACAAGAAAATACCTCCTTTGCTGATAAAGATAAATAAAAATTCTGTTGCCGTTGCCTGTGCCGATAAATTTGTATGCCCAAGTACCAAGTTACCCCAGTGATAAGACTAAATACAGTGATGACACTGAGACGCTCGTTCAGAAAATTATATCACCTGAAGAGCTCAAACTGCACGTTCGTGGCCTCAAAAAAGTCAGAAATTGGGGGGTCCAAATTAGCACTGAGGCAGACATGGAGAAACTGCAAAAATCTCAGAAATTAGCTTCAACAGGCCTCACTGTTGAAGAACCGACTAATCGCCGTCTTAGAATAACTATCGTAGCTGTACCCGTTACCCTGACCGAAAAAGAGGTATTTGAATGTACAGCAGAATTTAGCCGATAAGTTTCCTAACTCTTCTCGCACGTCCCTCCTAAACACAATTAAACTGGGTCATAAATTAGGTAAAAACAACCTTTCTACCTGTCATTATATACTGGAGATGCCGGCTAACATTAGAAAGGATTTTTATTCAAAACGGAATCTACATAAACTGGACTACTTGCCCAGTTACTTAAAAGAGAAACTACTTGCCTAAATTACTTAAAAGAGTGATAGTGTTCTTCCGATATTCAAAGCCGGTGATAAAAAATGTATTACCAATTATAGACCCATTTCGATCTTATCGGGTTTATCGAAAATTGTAGAAAGGATATTTAACAGCAGGCTAATAAATTATCAAGAAAGTAATAGTTTGCTTTCAGATAATCAGTTTGGGTTCAGGATGAATAGGTCAACTAACCAGGCGGTACATCGATTGACAGACTATATAGCTACAAATCTGGACATGGGTTTGCACTCCATGGGGATCTTCTTAGACCTAGCCAAAGCTTTTGACACATTATCTTATTCTATACTAGAGCACGAACTCAAAGCACTTGGGATAAGGGGATTACAACTTCAACTATTTGCTGAGTATCTTAGTGATCAAAATCTGTATGAATGCGCCATAACATGCTTCAACATGATATCGAATTGGCTCCATAAAAATGTACCAACATTAATCGTAGACAAAACTATAATAGATACATTTTATTTGCAATGAGAAATGTAATGATGCCACTTACTAATCTAAAAAATTATGCACAGAACTGTACACAACCTGCGGACACAGCATGCGTGTGTTTTTTTTTTTTTTGAAAACAAACTTTAATGAATACCGACTATATCTTTAAGAACTTGCGTAATATAGCCGACTAAACTTACTTACATTTATGCGACTGCATGAATAGCGTAGCGGTTTAAGTGGTCACTTCGCCAATACGCTGCCACGCCGAGTGTTGTGGGTTCGATCCCCGCACGGGACAACACTTTGTGTAATCCTCAAATTGTTGTTCTGAGTCTGGGTGTTCTTTGTGTCCGTTGTTTGAATGTTTGTAAAGTCCACCGCGACACAGGTATTAATCCTAGTGCGGGAGTTGTCCAAAAAAAAAAAAGAACAAAAAAATATCATAACTTCCTGGAGTGGTATTGCCTCTAGAACGCGCACAAAGAGCTACTTACCGTCAATTTCCCATACATCTGCTTTACACGGAATATAATATTCTTACAGTTCGCCAATTATTCATCACGCACTTCATACTAAAACAGCTCTCCAATTTACCATTTAAATCCTGTGATTAAAAGAAGGAATGACCTGATTTGTATCAAACCTCGGACTAGACATTCACCGCATTCATAAATAGATTTTATTTATTCTTAGGACCCTATTTGTAAAATTAATTTATTAAGATATTAAATATATGTTCATTGCGTAGGGTACTAATATTGTGTAATAATGTTGATGATGTTGACCTAATGTTTAGGTAAGCTCAATTACGTAGACATAGGAAAACTGCTAGTAATTTTGAAATTACATTTCCAATAATTATTTAGCTTTTACTTTATGATATTACATTACATAAGCAACTGCGTATATAATGGTTTGTATACTTCTAATATTTCCTTTTGTACTTCCACTACTACACAGGATTACACCTAGCTCGGGCTCACACATCCTGAATTTAAAATTTTGTGTCAGATTAGTTACTTTAGACTTTTATATAATTACAAAATATTTTTATTTATATAGTATTTTTTTTAAATAATGTATACATACATTATTAAATAACATTCTAAGTAAATTAGATGTAAGCCTTATATTGTAATTTTTTTTTCTAACGAATAAATATATATTAATATATAAAATAATACAGCTACCATTTTCTTGTGCTTGGCTATGGTGGTTTATATTATTGCTAAGTGTCCTGGATAAGTTAGGTATTAGATTCTGATCTTTCCTTCAGGAAAACAACTTCTCCTGTCGGTTAGTGCGTGTTCCTGGCCATCGCCACTCTTCTGTATTCCTTCAGATATGTTTTACCCCTTGATAATTCTCCTTTAGAGAGAGTTCATTTCATACGAGTACTAATTTATATTTATTAGAAATGAAACTGTTGGTCTTAATGACGACAAAATTCTAGAATTCTTAATGTCACTTATCAAAACTCCCAACAATACCAAAATTGCAGCAGAAGAGATGAGGGCACAAAGATGCATTATACGATGAAGCAGTAAATTAGATATAGCAATATGCAATAATTACTTGATAAAATATCATGAAATCTTTCGAGACACAAAACAACATTGCACAACAATAGAATAAATTTTAGGGAATTCGTCGTCCGAATAGTTACACACGGGTCGTCTTGGATGAGACAGGTCAAGGCCCTGTCGAGGGTGGCGGGAGAATGCAATTGTGATTCTCGTTCCCGGTCATTAGCAAACAGAGGTACATCGGTCATCGGTGGTTTTTAGTCGATAAGAGTCAATCAGACCAGTTCCATCCATCAGGATTTTCTACACCGCAACAAAAAGAAAGGCAGGCTTGACCAAAATGGTACTACGGGCTCACAGAAAACCGCCTCTAAAGCATTGCCGGCATTGTGTCCATTAGCGTCAGTAGACCCGATTGCTAGTATAATAAAAAAATAGTAGATCGCAATTATGTGACCACATCTTACAGAGAAGTGGAGGTATTTCAATTGCAAGAAATGCAGGAGACGTACTTAGTGGATGATCCATATCGTGAGGTCAACATTTGGCTACTTTGTATAACCGGTCAACCAACTCAGTCAAAAAATCCCAATTGTGTGATTTTATTTATGTTCTTTTTTACGGATATAAATAGCTACTATGAGAAGACTTTCGTCATACTAAAACCAACCGTCGACCAGTTGAAACATGTCTTATGGGAATATTTAGTTCAGAGTTGGTGCTGTGATATATATGGTATTTTAAAAAATGCATATTTTAACAGTGTTGTCAATTTTGGTTTTAGTAAACGGCTCGGTTGAAGGACGTGAGTATTAGTTCTGTTAACTTAATTTTTTTTTTCACTACTTCCACTTCTCACTACTTCCACTTCTTATTACCTACCTACTACTTACTTCATTTAAATGGTTTTTTTATGGACGTAGACGATTCAAACGATACCTCATATTTCGAAATCCATCAAGCTGTCTAGGCTATATGACAAAGAAACAACATACGCATACACACTCGAAAAACACAACCCTCCCTTAAAAAAAAATAATTTTAATTTTAGTGTCTTCTCCCTATCTTTAAATCCATTCCTCTGTAAGAAATTATTGAAATGTACAGTGGTTTTCCAAATAATAATATTATACTGCACTGCACTGCATGCACAGGACCTGTAGGTACATATTGTGTAAAGGATCTAAGAGATGACAATTGGGACTGACTCTTAGTTGACTAATGGGACACGCACGAGAATATATGGGGTTAATCCTATAGTATATAAGTTAGTTATAAACTTTACTAATGGTCGCTGGAGCCGACACGTGTTAGTCTCCACTCTAACACGCGTCTACCGTACACCGTATACCGTACACTTATATTAAAGATTAAATCTAATAGGCTATAAATTATTAATGACACAAAATACAATCTATCAATAACAACACATTATGCAGCAAAAATAAACTAATCCATTACATTAAGCAATCAGAAACAGAATTTATATTCAACGTTATTTCGCAATAAGTGGCTTTGTTAATTCATTCATTGAACAAATTAGAGAAAAAAAGAATTCAACGTGCACAGAATCGTAAAGGTCATTAATTTTTTTATATCAAATATCGGAAGGTATCGGTTGCAGGTGCATAGCATACATGATATATTGTATGTATCTCTAGAAGGGTAGGCAGTAAATGCCCATATTTTTGCCTACTCTAATTTAGTCCCACATACGTCATAGGGGCAAACCTTTTGCTGTCATCCGGGCACTTTAGGATTTAGATAGGAAAATTGGGAATATATTGAAAAAGAAAGGGAGAATAGAAATTAATTGAAATGTGTAAGCAATATCTCGCATACTCTTGGCATACCACTTAATTCGAACGAACTGAATGATGATAAACTTTTTTGTCAAAAAATATACAAAAATAAAACATAATAATAATTTCTTATATCTTCTCATTCAACAAATTCGTTATCTGTATAAACCCGTTACTATTTAAACACATACTATTAACTAATACATATATTTTGAGTATAAAGGTTATTGCAAATATTAAAGTTCTGTATAAAATATCACCCGATACGATAACAATGTTTTTTCTGATGTGATATGAGCATTTTGAGATACAAGATTTTCCTGTTCAACAACTAAAGAGGTGTCAGCATTATATTATTTAATCATAAGTTGAAAATAACCTGCTTTAAGGAAAATAAACAACTAGACATCAACCAGATGATATTTATAATTTTACTAGGTTTTCTTCGAGGCTCTGCTTGCATTTAAGTTTGTTTTCTAAGTATTTTTTTTTTTTCAGGATGAAAGCTAGTGAACGTAATTTTTTTTTTAAAGACAACTCCCGCATTAGGATGAATTCATGTGTCGCGGGGGACTTTACAAACATTCAAACAACGGACACAAAGAACACCCAGACTCAGAACAACAATTTGAAGATTACACAAAGTGTTGTCCCGTGCGGGGATCGAACCCACAACACTAGGCGCGGCAGCTTGGTGGCGAGGTGACCACTTAAACCGCTACGCCATCAGTGCAGTTAATGGCGATAAGTTCAGTGTTTGAGACGTGGAAGCCTATAAACAAACACCTTTCCGCAATTATTATATTACTGGCTGTTTTCCGGATAAAAACATAAACAAAGAGATATATTTATTTGAATGGCCTATATACTACTGCAGACTTCGACTTTTTTTTCTTATCTCTGTGTCTGTTCTGACGTAATTGACTAAAGCTGTCCTTTCACAGAAGAAGGAGTAGTAGAAAGATGCACAACGGCAGACGAAGGCCCGGGGCAATGCAAATCCATCTTCAATTGTAAGCAGATTTTGGAGGTAGTCAAGAATAGGAATAAAGGTTCGCAGGATCTGTTAAGGAAGTCACAATGCGGATTTATCGGAAAAACACCTAAAGTAAGTAAGACCTAATAGTAAAATAAAACAAAATCCTTAAGAAAAGAGCGTACTCTCATGAAAAAGACCGGAACACTTGCGACTCTTGAACTGAAAATGTACACGAGCGGTGTCACGTACATATATTGTGTTGCCAGACGTTATGTATTTTACTTGAGGTTCTACGCATTTTAGGACAAAATAAATGTAAACAATAGTTTAAGAAAGTAAGATAATAAAAAATCGCAACTATTCGAACAATAGAAAGTCACCCTTGGCTATGCATTAAAACTGATGAATGAAAAATAGGATGTCTGGAGAAGCTATCTTTGCCAATTTTGATCTAATTACAATTATCACTTCTTCTTATTGAAACAGTTGGTTCCATTTCAATTTAAAGATAATATTATAACTCTGAGAAAAAAATAATAATATAAAGAATAATAAAAAAAACAATTCAATTCAATTTATTTATTTGGTGTTAATATGTTAATGGTATGGTGCATTTTAAAGAAAAATGTAATTTACAAATAATATACATAATATGTTCCACCGTTAGGCATACCAAATGTAGTAAAGAATATTCATGAGATGTTTTCATAATACTGAACATAGGCCGTAAAGACAACGGCTTATTTATTGCAATTTATTATTAATATTCAGGGGCCTCCGTCTGACTGGAGTTGATACTTTTTTAAAGGTAACTAGTGTGCCCTACGGGGGGGCATAGTTTCAGTTTGCATATTTATCCATACGTAAATAGAATATCCTCCAAATAATATGTGATAGTGCTAATACAGAAGTGACTTTCTTCGTATGTTTGATACATCTCTACTTTGGACTAGTGAATCAATCACCCAAAAATTCCTTTGTTTTCGGCGGCAAATACACTGAAAAGCTTGATTATAAAAATAAAACTGAATATCTAAATGTGTTGATAAGCGCTGTAAGTTTTTAATATATAATATCAATGATGATCTATATATTATCAACTTATTCTTAAAATCCTGAGCAAAGCAAAATTGTAGGATTATTTCTCAATATTTTTTAGGGGCTGAAAAGACGGAACGACGTATATCGATTCAGCTGGTTTTAACAACATCTCTGATTGAAAACCATGCTGCGTGTAACATGGTTTTTATTAAAATATGCATTTCTGTTATTACTTTGGTAATATAGGTAAACTAAAAGACTAAATTAATACTCAGGTATGCTGTCCTGAACAAGAACAACAACCCCCTCTTCCCCAGTCAAACAATCAATGCATCACGGCAGACTTCAAGATTGGTCAATGCGTTGGGGCGAACTCCTGCCCACACCTTGCTAAATTGCTGCAGGAACCTGTTTCTGAACAAAACGTTCAATATGTCAATCGTTTCAGGTAATTTAATGTAAATAAGATAGCAGTTTAACATTTCAGAAATTTACACATGGGTAGTGTGGATTTCTGAGATGTTCGGCTTGTTTGGGATGCGTCCGGGGCCCTATATCATGGTGCGAAGCAACCTGACGTCAATATATTACAAATCAATATATTACTTTATATTAATCTATACCAAATATTAAATCTAACGGACAGAGTGCTTAAAGTAACATCAATATAAGTGATTTATCGATTTTGATCAGTTGTAATATTTTAAAGTATGTACGAGGTAAATTGTATTGCTCAATCATTGTTATTTTGATTATAAATTATATGATGATTTTATATCCAGATAAATCATCAAGACAAGTTTTAATATAACAATTATTGTAACATTGAATAAATATATTATTTAAACAAGTATGTAACTACATATAATAGTGTAAATTAAATATAGAACCGGTGCTGAGAGATATGAAAATGTGGATACACGCTTATTAATTTAGTCAAAAGACATAGTATTTGTAGAAATTTAGTTTCTTTAGGGAAGAAGGTTGCGTCTTTTGAATGTACATACAGTATATTTTTCTGTCTCGCCGTAGAACATCAACGGCTTGATTGGTTTCAAAACGTGAAGTGGCATTTGAATCATCTTAATAAGTGACAAAAAGGATTATGAGATACTACAGCAAAAACGAGGGGAAATTAATAATGCAGTCGGGTTTTACATTTTTTGAACAATGATAATTCTATTTTCAGATGCAATGGTACCATTCAAGACAGCGTATGTTGCGGCCCCATTACGCCCAGTGGGGTCACGTCGACGGACATTTGCAAAGCTTCAGTGTCTGCGTTACCGCCTGATCCATCTTCAAAATGCTGTGGCATTGATTCTAGCGCCGGCAATAAGATATACGGTTAGTACAGTATAGTTATTTACGGGAGAAAACTTTAATTAAAAGGCTTAATGAGCATCTGGGAATGCGAGGTCTTCAGTTGAAACTATTTGAGAGCTATTAGAGGGACTGAAGACAGTGTGTTCAAACGGATGGTCTTATAAGTAGTGAAGCTCCAAAATTGTGACTTTTGCTGATTACACAGCTCTTTTTTTAGTCGATTAAATTAGGATCAGATGTTTTTGGATGCTCACCTCAAACTAAATATGGTTAAGAAGTGGCTGAAAAGTATAACCCTTACGGTAAATATGGAGAAAACGACATATATCACATTTGCTTTAATATACGTAGATAGTTCTTGTCCTACTAATCAATTACTTATCATTCTCGCAACAATTTTAATAACCATTATTGTGGATGCCTGAATCTTAAGGCCACGGATAATATTAAATATTTAGGCGTGATTATTGACAAAAATCTAAATTTTCAATGCCATATTATCACTCTAGTATACTGACAGTTGCGTTCAAAGATTTGAGACTTGTATGGTAAACAAAGATGCCGATCATTGATAGTATATCTTTTTGCGAAGACACATCTGCTCAAAATTTTAAAAGCGCAAAGAGCCGGTTTGAAAGAAGGTAACTTATTCAACGTTTAACTCAACTCAACGTTCTTCCACCGCTGGTCTATATAGAGAACTAATACGTCAGCTGTTTGTTCTGTACACAGTCTCAAAGAAACATATAGATTTTTCTGTTTTAAGGAGCAAGTCGATATAACATAGTAAACAGTATTCTGTCAAATTATACACTTAATAAATCAAGATTCAAAAGTACTGTAAAGATACGATTACAAGATCTTGACTATATCATTACAGAAAATTTATTAAAAAATAAGAGTAAACACACACACAAACATACACATACATAAACAAAAACACACACACACACACACACACACACACACACACACACACAGAAACACACACACGTACACAGACAATTTGAATAAATATAAAAATATTATAAGAAAAAGGAACTTATAATAAAAACTACATATTCCATATTGTTCTCTTCGCTTGCTTCTAAGCCATTATATGCTTGCTATTAAAATCCTAATTGATTTTGAATTAAGAACAGAAAAATATTGTATACTAATTGGCCAAGGGTGGAAACATATACATATCTCCTAACATATACAGAAATTTATGTAACTACATATATATGCATATTACATATTTTTGTACCATTAAGTTCAAATGTACATATAACAATCGTCTTGTCAGTGATGATAGAACGATCCCAGTATAATGTTGCATGACCATTTTCAAAAACTGGGTCGGGCACATACCTGTTATACGGTAATTAGACAGCCACAAGGGTATATTTAAGAGCAATTGCCTGATGGACTATCCTGACCTCTTGGATATGTCTATGCAAGTACTTTGTACGTAGGCAACATGAGAAAAACCGGGAATAATGTGCTATTACATATTAATATATAACTGGGCATCATTTTCTCTAGTTGCCAAGAGCTAGCTGATCGCCCTTGCTATTTCTCCCCTGAGTACGCTAATGGATCAGTCACTACTTCGATACTAAACTTGGCTAGAAGACTGGTTATGTTTCAATTGATTATAGTCTGTTCAATTCTACATAAACTCGTGGTTTAATTTTTAGTTCTTAGTTATCACATTATTACCCAAATTAAAAAATACGCCTTGTAATGAATATAAAAATATCCATTTTTTTTATTCTAATGCTAGTTGTTTGTTTCCAGACAGTGTAAGCGTTATCTTAGATTAAAAAAAAAAAATAATGAAAATAATTTTGTTTTCGTTTTATTTTCAGGTGGTACAGAAACAGCAATAGATGAGTACCCATGGTTGGCGCTCATAGAATATGATGGTTTTTCAGTACAAACATTGTGTGGCGGTAGCCTTATTAGCGGCAGATATGTTTTGACTGCGGCTCATTGTATTGTTGGAGCAGTTTTGAAAACTGGCAGACCGTGAGCAATTTCCCGTAATTTATTATAAAATATGAGACAGAAAGTGGTAGTTTTTTATTTCTAAGAGACGAATGGGCCTAGAACCTAAATGTATTGGTGGATTTAGATATATTAGTCAGATGTGCAGGAACGCAACACACATTTTGCTAAATACCTAATTCTTAAGATACCCTTCGATAAGTTTTAATCTTGATCTTCTGCAATATTTTTCAGAACCAGAATCCGTCTTGGAGAATACGACAAAGATCACGAAGGTCCTGACTGTAAGGAAGCTGAAAGTGGAGGTCTTGATTGTACAGATGGCACGACCAGAATTCCCATAGAGAAAATGATACCACACCCAGAGTACAGTCCCAATAGTGCCTTCAGCCGGAATGACATAGCTTTGATCAGAATGACCCGCCTAGCACCTTACACAGGTTTGTATAAAATATTGAAAAGTTATGAAGCCAGCTGTAACAGTAAGGTCATGCAAAGATAATGTTCTAAAAGCACTCGATATTTTTTTTACATTTATTCTCAGTAGACCTAACGGTGCGAATGGAAATAAGTAAAATTGTTCAATTTATATTTTACGGTAGTGATCAGATGCTTCAGGAATATTCGATTATCACGGGATGAAGGGCATCTACACTTTTAGTCGACACATTACTTAATTCTTGATCAGTAGTTTTTTTTTATATACTATCGGGAACAGACGAACAGACGGGTCACCTGATGGTAAGTGACAACCGCCGTCCATGGAGCCACCTGCAACTCAAGAGTCGTAAGTGCGCTGCCCGCCTTTGAGGGTGATGAGGGATGGGGTTGCGGGGAGGGGATAAAAGAGAGGAGGGAAAGAGGAGAGAGGAAAGAGGAGAGGAGGAGTTGGGCCTCCGAAAACCTCACTCATTTCGGGGAAATGCAACGCTTGCGTTGCTTCACAAACGGTTTTCTGTGAGGCCGTGGTATCGCACCGGTCAAGCCACCCCATTCATGTCTCACTGTTAAAGTATTGACACTAGAGTAGCTTTTCTGACAGATTCTTGTTTTTTTTTTAGAATTTATCCGGCCTATCTGTCTGCCAAAAACGGACATAACGTTGACTTCTGGTTCTTCCTACAACTTAAGTACGTCCGGCTGGGGAGCTGTTAGTACTCACGTACGCGTTAGCGCTATTAAGCTCTATGTGGACCTGCCCTACGTTAGCCAAGATGTAAGTCTCTGAGTTTGATACTATTGCAAGCACTACATATACACACATCTTTTTTTACGTTCTCAAAATAATACTCAAGAAGAGTAACACAGTGCTTCTAACACATCCCTTTTTTGTAAGCTCAAAATACCTACACTTAATTTTGTTAACTGCAACGAAATGGTAGTAAAAAAATGGCTAAGTCACACCTTTACCATTATTTGAATCTATCACCATCCTCGATGTGATTTAGCAGGAATGAGTTACTTTACCAATGTTAGTTACATATTTTTTCCAGAAATGTCAAGAAATGTATGATCGCTTACCAGTTAAAGTTAATTTCTGGAAAGGCCAGATTTGTGCTGGAGGTGATGCAGGCAAGGACTCGTGCAAAGGTGACTCCGGAGGTCCTTTAATGTTTGTGAATGAAAGACAACACGAAGTCATTGGGATTGCCAGTTTTGGACATAAGAAATGTGGCACAGAAAATGTCCCCGGAGTGTATACGAATGTGTACGAATATAATAATTGGATAAAGAGTAATATTTTACCCTAGTTTAGTTAAATTTTTCAAGTTTAATGATAATGTTGATGTATATATATATATATATATATATATATATATATATATGTATATATTAAAATTAGTTTATTAAGACCATTATGGGGGTCATTACTGGTATTCTTGTTAACTCTAAGGTGAATACTTATATTAGCAGTAAGTTCACTGAGTTACATAGCATAGCAGTAGTATTTAAAACAAATACACACTAAAAAAAAATGCACTTTTTTTTTTTTTTATGCGATTATTTCAAAGCTTCAAACCTCTAAGAAAAGAGCGTACTCCCTCTTAAAGGCTGACAACGCACTTAATACTCATGAATTGCTGGTATCCATGGGCAGCGGTAGTCACTTACCATTAGGTGACCCGTGTGGTAGTTTGCCTCTATCTCATAAAAAAAACACACACCGGGCACACATATATGACACGTCATACTGTGAAATCAATCTATACATCATTAATTCATTTGAAATTAAATAAAACACACTTTGTGGGACATAATATTGTGTTATATTTTCACCATTTGATATCAATTACATAAGTGTTTTTATTAACTAATAGTTTAGTAAACCGGAAGTCACTAGTGGAAGTAGTTTTAGTGGACATTATTGACTAAAGAGACGCTTTAGTTTTTTGAAATAAAAAAATGTATTTCAAAAACGTTCTGCGTAAATTTGTATGTAATGACAAGTTGTGACGTCATAATTTGCTATTATCAACTCATCTGATTGTTAATTGTTTAAGCGTGAAAGTAAACATTAAATTTAGTTTCACACTTAAACATAAAATAAACCTAAAATCATCAAGTCAATCGCTTTTATTGAACTGTTATTTATTAGATAGTAGTTCTGACGCCTGATGGCAATAGGTTTGCCCTTTACGAAGGACTAAATTATGGTAGGCATAATGTAGGCGTTTTATACACCTCTGCGTACCCCTTGGAGGCTATAGACGTGAGTGTGTGTATGTGTATATTATGACACGAGCACTTAACAAAAACGTGTATTTCAGGATCAACTACCCTCAAATAGTTCAAGCAGAAATGAAAGGTTAGGAATAATTCCAGTGACGCGATGGGCTTTACAAACATATATTTTTTTGTCCCGTTTTGAACCCACGAGTTCCGGTTCAGCAGTCAGGGTCACTAAACACTAGACTAACAGGTCCGTCATTATAATAGAGGAGTTTTATTTATCAAAATTAAATGATGAGAATTATGAACAATTTTTTTTATGAAAACAGAAATTTATTTATATTTTCAAAATTAAAAATAGTAGTTTTATTATATGTATGTTGACTGGCCTGTTGGTCTAGTGGTTAGTGACCCTGACTGCTAAGCCAGAGGTCGTGGGTTCGATTCTCACCCAGGACAAATATTTGTGTGATGAGCTTGTTCATTTGTTCTGTGTCTGGGTGTAATTTATCTATAATAAGTATGTATTTAGAAATACATATATAAGTTTGTTTATCAGCTGTCTGGTCAGGTCAGGATCAGACGGCCGTGTGTGAGATGTGCCAAGTTATTATTATTATTTTGTCACGTGACCGAAAATGATTTCTGCATAAAGCGTTATCATTTAGAGGAAATAAAAGTGTGAAATGAAGTTTGTATTACTGTGTTTTCCCATAAGAATTATATTTAGAAAGATACGTTTACTCGTGTAGTTCTCGATGGAGTAGATAGGGCTACCCTTTCTCTACTCGGAGGCGTCGTAGAAGGCGAATAAGTGACTTCGAGTGTTACTATCAGACAGTATAGGCTTGCAACTTATTACGCAATACGTATTATTAGATATAAGAAGCCGTCAATCGGGCGACTTATTTATACTGGCTAACCCGGGGACAAAAGTGTGAGTGTAATAGATGCGGTCAACTATTTGAGAGAAAGAAATTAACTGCAAAAAAGTTAAGTGAACTAAAAGAGTGACACCAAGAAAGGTACACTTAAAGAATATACAATAATAAATAATTCAGTACTCTCGTAAAAAGTTCTATAAAAAAAGAATAAAAACCAGTAGAGCATATTCACAAAACAACAAAAGATAAAATTAATACCAGGACATACAAAGACACCTGGAAGATCTTTCAAGATCTTTGCAAAGAGCGTAAGAGAGTGCACACAGTGAAAACAAGAGGTTTTTAAATCACTATAGTATTTTTCTAACTACAGTACTTAGGACTATGTGAACATTTACTATTAATAGTAGTAGTTTTTATAAAAATAACGTAATTTGGTGAAACCGACCGCCCACGGAAAGTAAGAGGAGCCACTCCCTCATACAGCAGACACGTATCACTACTGAATATAGCAAGAGGTTTCTGCGCTTCTGGAAGGAGATAGGCTGGCTTCACCTCGGCTAGTCTGAAGTCATGATGATACTGGTCGTGACTCTAAATGCGGAAACAGAGCCCTATACACAATACTGACCCACTGACATATGTAGGTTACCATATAAGAATTCCACTTTGATGAATTAAAATAAAAAAAATCCTTCCTTAGCTTACAATAGTAAATAAACACAAGTGCCTTAGTATCCTCTCTGTTTTTGAATGTCGTGGTATAGGGGACAAACGAGCAGACGGGTCACCCGATGATAAGTGGCAACCACCGTCATGGACCCCTGAATGAAACACTAAAGTATGGCTGCTTTTTCAATATTGCAACCGAAAGATAACGCCCACTTTTTGACAACCATGATGCAGTCTCATTTATAGAGTAAGGAGCAAGTCTATTGCTGTTATCCGGGCACTATAGGACTGAATATATACTGTCTGATAGAAAACACAATCCGATTCCTAAGTCACTTTTAACGGCACCATATGGTAGCTATTCCACTTCACCGGGAACTACACGCCATCACATTGAAGATAACACAAATTTTATTTTTCTATTTTTATGGAAATATTAAAAACGCCTTTATATAGCTCCAGTAATATTTAAAGAATAAAAATACCCACCAACTTGACAACGCTGAAGTAGTAAGGGCCAGGTCAAATCTACCGAAGGACTGATGAACAAACGGTTCCTAGAGGGGAGACCACTAAGCGTCAAGCGGTAGTAACCAAACCTGATGGACTGATTACTTGAAAAATGTGGTTGGAATCGGCTGGGTACGGAAGGCGGAGCACCGGGTGCTAAGGTGTACAATGGGAGAGTTCTCTGTTTTGTTTGTGTCCAGCAGTGGACTGTGGTGGGTTTTTTCAATGACTTATTGATTGTTTAAATCGTGACGATAAAAAAATAGTGACTTACAAAGTAAGAAATGTGTCCATACAGACACTGGACAAAAAGACACTTAGCACCAATTAGAAGTATCTGAAGAGAGAAAGAAAAAGAAAAGTCTATGCTGCCTTCGTTATCGTCTCTTTTTACAAAGTTGTGACAGTATTTAAAATAAATTTGATAATAAGTTTTGTAAGGAATAGTGTAGTACTGCAACTAAATCTATAATATTTTTTGATCTCAGAGGAAAATTCTTGAATCAACTTTGGATTTTGTATATATTAAAAAGATAAAAATTTAGTATGATATCGGAGATTAAAAAGAGCGGGGTATTTATGATTACCATCAAACATTCACTTAAAAAAACAAACGTAAAAATTATGTAAAGCTAACGTTATATTAGCCACAAATTTTCTGCCGTAACACAAAGTTTGTTGCTAAGAGTTTGTGGCAACCAATTACTAAGATTATGAAGTAACAGACGTCTAATAATTTCCACTAAAACTTTAACATACATGGGAAGTAATTCGGCGACAACATGGACGTACGTACAAGACTATAGTACCAAGATATGTAAACAGCTACCCTACATTCTATAGACACACTTACACTAATTATACATATATATTATATATTAGCATTCAGTACTGCTCGTCGCAAAATATTGAAAAATGTATTACGAGTATAAAATAAACGAGCGAATAATTTCTAGAAATATAAACCTTTACTTCCTTATTCGTCAGATTCCGATATTATCGATGTTCAGTTTGCGGTGAGGTGACATCACTACTATATTTTTTGCATACCCTCAGTTTAGGGAAGTATGTAAATATTATGTTAGCGTCTAAAATTAATCACACTATTATTGAAACTACTATCTATTTTATTTTAAAACTTACACGAAAACTTTACAGGCTGTTTTGTTAGGCATGAAAAATATTTTGTCTACCTAAAATACTATAATCTATGAATAGCTAATTTAAATATATAGATATATTTTATAAATATAAACATTGTGACATATAATAGTGTACGCAATTTTTTTTATACAGACGCTCATTTAGGTGTAGATTCCATGGGAGCAACTTTTTATTGAACTTAATTAAATTAGACTAAATGTATCAATGTGTACAAGCTGAATTATTAGAGAAAAAAATTAAAAAAAAAAACAAAAATCGGTTGTCTGTTAAGTCGGTTTACTGACGATAGTTGAACGTGACAACCTACGGCTGCCGAACGCAGAGGCCGATTGTGCCTCTACAAGCCTTAAATGGAACGCCTCAGAGCGAGGTAACGCCGGATGAGTCATGTTTTTTCGTGCGTGCAGCCGGCTCCAACGAATTATAAGACGTTGTCACGTCAAAAACTAAAAATAACTTTCAAATATATCCACCATCCGGGCAGGATACAATTATTTTTATTTTGCTAGCATGACCACTAAAACTTCGAGTGAAGCCCTTTATAGTTATCAGTATCAAAATTATACCGAAAATACAAAACAGAAATACACACGTCGCAAAAACTTCGTTAGCGTTGCTCAGCGTTGTCGCATCCATGGAAACACACTATAAGAAAATACTCCAGTAAAAGATATGTTGATTGTGTATATTTCTCAAAGTATTCTCACATTCATATTATAGTTATATTCTACAAAATGTTACAAAAACACGAACATTAGCAAAATTAGACCGATCAATTGCAGTTGACAGATAAAAAGCTGCATCAATGTCCATCAACTGCAATTGATATCATACCAAAATTATTGCATTTACAGACGAGTAGTCTACGACATCTGTAGATTAATTGTTATTAATTATTATTATTAATAAAAAATCATTTCAGTAGGAAAAAAAATGAAATGTTTTATCATATGTGTATGTTAACGATTGATAGATAATATTTCTCTTAAAACTAATAATTTATATTTAGCAAACTTATAATCAAAGTTGTCTATTTTCATTTTACTATTAAATATAAACAAGACAGTACAGATCAGATCAGCATTTCGTAGTTGACAAACAAATGATCAAGGTTAAATAGAAAATTATTAAAAATGATTTATAACAAAGTAATAATAAAGACTATTTTCAAGTGACACTGACATTGCAGTTTCAATTCTTTAAATTTTTAAAATAAATTCAGAACGTTAAAAAAAAGCTTACACCAATATAATTTGCAATAACACTTCATATTTAAATGTAATCAACTTTAACCTTACTATGAATTTGACATACTATGCATGTGTGCGTAATTTGGTGCTGTTATGTAAAACTGAACTGATTCAGATACTAACTGAAATTAAAATTGATATGCCAAGTTATATAAAAAAAAATCATCAACAAACTTTAGGAATATTATGAAATTTTAGGAATAGTTTAATAAAACAATAATTTACCAAGAAAATTGGATTTCATGACGTTTTTCAAGATTCATGAAATAAATACGCACGTAAGCGGAGTATTTATTTTTAATTTCAAGTAAAATATTTCAAAGCTGACAGCCCAGCATCAGACTGACTCCAACCGATCAAAAAATAGTTGATTTATAGTATACTATACAAATAACCACGGTTCTTGACATATTTTTCCTCAGAAAAGTTGTCATAACGACAAGTTATTCGACTGCTGTTCGGTAAGTGACAAAACATATAACTGCATTATTTATGATATAGGTTGTGTTATTCACAAATTCAAATTGGTATAAAATTTTAAATATGTACGTTAGCATAGAGAATCGTTTAACTTCAGAAATTTCTGAGGAACAAAACACATTTTAATTAATTTTTAAAACTTGTTATACGTCAAAATCAGATATTTCTTTTGTTTCAGAAATGTGTAATTTTTTGGACACACATAGATCATATTTGTAATGTATATGCTAACTGTTACACTCATGGCATAGTCACTTCTAGTTAATACCAGATACACAAACTATAGATACAATATTAAAAACATTGATACAGTAACATGTATTGTAACGTCTAACGTATCTTGGGTGCAGATCTGTCGTTGCAATGCTTGTTGCGGCGTAACGTTGCGCCGCGCTTGATTTGTTCCATTAACGACGTGTGGCACACTCGAGGGTCTGGCTGTAGGGCAAAGTGAATATTCAACTACTTTTTTTTTTCATAACACAAGCTTTTTGATGAAACATTGAAATCGACGAAGTGACTAAATTTTGCCAGTCCCGTTAGTATCCACTTTTAAAAAAAATTTGATCTCATTAAACAAATAAACAATAACAAGTGAAGCAGTTAATATTAATTTAAATACATTTTCCAATACGTCTCACATGGTCTTTAAGGTTAGAGACTTTTAAATCACCTTGACTCGAATCAGTAAATCAAAGTTAAATAAAGTTTTTTTTTATTTTTGTAAACATTTAGTGAAAAATGCTGATAGAATTTTAAAATATGAGCAATATTACTGAAGATATTTGGATCATAAAACTGTATCTTACTTATAAATATCTTCTCACAACTTTAAACAACATTGTTTTAATATCGTACTTTGTGTTAAAGAAAATATTTACTATAAAAATATAAAAGTTACTTATTATCAATGGTTCACCTATAGATTTACCTAATATTATCAAAAATAACAAAAAATAACCACACCTTCGTAAATGGGTAGTTTATTTTATTATTGTTGTTTATTTACCTGCGCATGAGCATTGATCATGTCCCTGACAGACTTAGCTCTAGTCGAGTCCAGTTGCCGCCTCTGTTGCTGTATCGTTGCAGATAACTTGTCTAGAAATGCCGGCTGCACTGCAGCGGGCAATGAACCTAAGAATGGTAGGACTTTTATTAACTACAACCGTACGAATATATTAAAAAAAAAAAACAGAGTTGGGTAAAACTCTACAACACGCCCCATTTTATTCAAACTTTAAAATAAAATTCAAACTTTAATCAATCAATATATAAACAGCAGAATAACAAAATCGATCAGAAAATAAACTACTCTGTTATCCCACAAAACAAAACATATTTTAATTCGAGTTCGCCACAGATGTTACAAAACGGGTATTAATATATTATTTTAATCTGTTATGTCCTGCTTATACAGCTGGATTGGGGAGTATAAGTAATAGCTCAAGCAAGTCAGTGTCGCATACCTATAACTCCAACTGACTGGTGCCGGCAAGTCAGAGCCGTTTAACTAATTTTTCTGGAGAAGCGCACAGTGGTAGAGTGTCAATCATTCAGGTGAAGAAGAGAAGGCATTCAGTGGATATTTTAAAGGTAAGTTGGTGGAGCTGGTCATAGGATGTTAGAGGAGGCGCCTTACCTTTCCCCTTGTGCACGTCGGCGGCGACCGCCAGCGCGCGCCGCGACGTGCGCGGCGACAGCGCCGGACCCAGCTTCGCGCTCAGGCTCGCGATCAGACCGCCCTCTACAACACACGTTATTCAGGCCTGAGCCTCCGAAGAAGTACACAGAGTACACATATAACCAACTAAAGAAAAAAAAGCTAGTTTCTAAGTTCATTATAATATACATACATATATGTACATATGTATATATCTAAAAGTCTTAGTCACTCTAAATATTAATATTACCAGCTCAGGTAATTACAGTATACTCTGATTATGTTTAAATATGATCTCTAGGGTAAAGTGCGTAAATGTGTCCCTTTCTAGGCTAAACCGTAGACAAATTCTGTTACTGGAAGTACAACAAAACTCATATCAACAAAACTCTTGAAAAAAAGACCAATTTATATTATTTTACGTACTTAAAAAGATATAAGGAACAGTAAATATACAAACTGCAACCTAACCTAACTTACTTAAGAAAAAAAAAACGTTTTTTTTTTATGAAAAACGTAAAATAAAGCTGATTAGCTTATTTAAGTTAATTTTTTCGTTTCTTTTAACATGTGGTAACCCCTAGGGAACCACCTCATCGAGTGAAACTTGGCGAAGTGGATTTGTCGGAATCGAAACGACTAAAAACCACACTGTGTTCCGTCACGGCGCTCTATGTGAGGGGGTCGGAAGCACGTTGACAGGTGCTTCTACACTATTAGACAATTTTTAGAGTTGCATCTCCAGCATATGTAATATATTATACATGCGTTATTATTCCTAATTACTCCTTTGTCTTTTAACTTAAACTTATTTTATGTCCAAAATGGGCTCATTGATGTTACTAAAATTGTAATACATATTATGTATCTAAACAACTGTTTATACATACTTAAAACAACAAAGATTACTTTATTTTAATTTGCTTTACTAAGCCATTATGATTAAGAGTTTTGTAACTAATTCAATTTATATACCACAAACAATACAACAAAAATAATATATATTTTTTATTTCTCAAAGAGTAAGTCGACCAGCCGCGACGCTACACTTTTTCTAAAATAAAAGTAGCCTAAGTTACTCCTTGTTACATCAGCTATCTGCCAGTGAAAGTAAGTAAGTAAGTCTCCCGTCAAAATCGGTCCAGCCATTTCAGAGATTAACCGAAACAAACAGACAGACAGACAAAAATAAAAAACAAGTACGATAGTGTGCTGATAGGCGACTGCTACCGCGACGGTACCGGTACCGTCGCGGCTGGTCGACTTACTCCTTGAGAAAGGTCTCTTGTCGAGACCGAAACTAGTCGGGCATCCCCGAAATACACACGTGAGTAAAACCGTATATTTAAAAAATATGAATGTAATTCACGAAACAAAAATAATATATAAAAATAGAAAATCTTAACAGAACAACGTTTTTCTTAGAATAATAAATTAAATTGTCTTAATTAATTATCCTAATTATTCTGTAGCTGATGGTACCAGTATCACGCTATGTAAAGCAATTCAAATATAATTTATATTAACTACAGTATAGTCAATTCGCACTACAATATATCAGAATACGTACGTTCGACGTGGTGTCGGTCGGCGGAGTGCGACCTGGCGGCGATGTTGCGGCGCAGCGCGAGCGGGCTGAGCGCGTCGTGTCGGGACATGTTGTTGAAGCCCGCGATTATCTCCGACGGCTGAGCATATATCGTGTTTTGACTGTACTTCTTCTCTTGTTGGAGCTTGAAGCCTGTAGTGAAGAGCATCATATAATAATCTCTAATATATAAAATTCTCGTGTCACGGTGTTTGTTACCAAACTCCTCTGAAACGGCTTAACCGATTGTTATGAAAATTTTTGTGCGAATTTGATAGGTCTGAGAATAGGTTCAGGCTGACCATATACAGCTTTTTAATGGCAGAACAATGTTTGCCGGGTCAGCTAGTAATATGTAAAAATTACAATTATTTTTGTAATATATATATATATATTTGATTATTATTTTCAAAATGTAGTCATTAATTGCATCTCTGTCTACCAAGGGGAAATAAGCGTGAGTGTATGTACGTACTTTTTTGTAATTACTCTAAATTGATAAAATGTCAGTGTGGGAACAAAAGCTATGCTTAGGACACGTATGGGTCGGCCCGACCAGAGTATTGTGTGTGTCTTAACAACCGGTTTGGCAACAGGCCGTGGCCTCACACAAAACCGGTTGTTAAGCAATGCTTGCGTGTGAACTGCACAAGAGTGATGTTTATCGGAGACCCAACCGGAGGGGGTTGGGTCTCCTCTTTTTGTTCCTTTGTCCCCTGCCTCCCCTCCAAAGTGAACAGCGCTTACGACTCTTTAATTACAGGGTACCTGAGTAGTCACCTACCATCAGGTGATCCACCTGCTCTTTTATAGAAAAAAAATGTATACTAACCAGTTTGTCCATAATGCGACTCGTTAGACATTCTTGGTCCGAAGCTAGAAAATGAATTGTTTTCTCCGTAACTTGGGGTCGAAGGGCTCGAGCCGTGAGGCGAGCCTCGTCCTTCTGCGTAAATACCTCCTGTGAGAAAATAACAGGATTCGTGTATTGGTTTTTTGACCCAAATTGTACCCAAAATGACAACCGATATTTTTAAAACCGATGACCATGTATCATGAAAAGGTCTTAATGGGAGTTTTTTTTTTACCTTAAGGGAGTGGCGAGGGACTGGAAACCGGGAAGGGAGAGATACGTTAACAGAGAGGTTTTTCTCGCATAATTAAAAAGTATTTATGATATGATAGCCAGAACATTTTTTTGGAAAATTTCTTAAATTGCTTTAATTTGAAAAACTTATTAATCATTCCTAATTTTAATTAGGAATTTGTATTAGGAAAGATAAATAATCAATACATCGCCTAAGTTGGGCCGTGTTACAACACTGTGTCTGCACGCTTGCAACATTTAAAAAAAGGTCGATCGGAGCTGTCACAGCTTATCTAATAAAAAAAAGGTAAAGTACAGATATCAATCAGGCATTTAATCGATATTTTTTTATTTTTGTCTGTCTGTCTGTTTGTTTCGGTTAATCTCTGAAATGGCTGGACCGATTTTGACGGGAGACTTACTTACTTTCACTGGCAGATAGCTGATGTAACAAGGAGTAACTTAGGCTACTTTTATTTTAGAAAAAAAAAATAGGACCTCACAAAAAAAATTAAAACCACCTAACCAATTAAAACCAAATTGAAAAATAACTTTTTTGTTAAATACCACGGGGACGAAGTCGCGGGCAACAGCTAGTAGAAAATATGAATGCGGCGAATGTTCATAAATGTTACTATGTAACACAGATGATTAAATGATGGGTATTATTATACTACACTCACCTGAATTTTCTCTCACAAGATCCGAATTAGAACTATTCAAGCTATTCTTCCGTACATACATAGAATTCTCCACGTACGCCATTATCCTGTGACCCGTCTGTCCGTAGATCGGGTTCAGATTGCCGGTGCTATTTAAGCTGGTGCTCGAAGAGAAATTGCTCTTGGCTTGTTGAAAGGTGCTCAGTGAAGGTTGTGTTGGGGATTGGGGATTAGCGTTGTTCTGATTTTGAAGTTGTTGGAGGCTGCGACGGACTATGCCTGGGGATGCAGGCATGTGTTTCAGTTCAGTAAGTTGTTTTACTGTTTCGGCTACAGTAACATGAGCTGCAAATAAAAATTAATAATCTTTAGAGCAGAGCATAGTCAGTCTGTCTGTTTTTTTTTTTGTGTATAATAAAGAGATTACTATTATATGTATATTTTTTTTAATTCGTATATTTCCTTATTTCACATAACTTAGTTTGGTATGAATATTATTGATAATTGATTTATAAAAATCAATGATTAATACAGGTGCTTTAGAAAAGTGTAGTTTTATTATACGGTCATAGAGTACGCCCCGTGAACAACGTAAATAGATAAAAGTATCAATTGTTTTTTTTTTTTAATTTTTAATACAGAAACTATATTTTGAAACTGACAATTCAAGACAGAGTCAGAGAGCTGACATTTATGAAAGTATATGTATTTTATATCTAAGGAAGTTGCTGGCACATCCAGATTTTTTAGAAAATGTATGCATAAATAAATAAAAAAAAATACATATACACATAACTGCTACTATATAAAAAAAAATTAAAGCTGAATTATCTATTTGACGGCAACACACGTATTGAATAATTTTACTTCACCCTTTTGAAGCTAATGGTAGTGGTAATATTCAACAATGATGACCGTACCTTCAAATCGTACGTTACAGTAATATCTCATTGTTATATTATGCTTATAATTTCTCTGATATCGCAGTATATAAAGATATATAACCACTTTTTACTCATTAATTTAATTTTATTTGCTTTAAGTTCCAGGGCGTAACCAAAATCAATCCGAACAACAAGTGTGTCCTTGGAGTTTCTTGCTTCTTCTTCTCCATAGGATCTACGTATTGGAACAGGCAACTAGCTTCACGACTGACTCAGTCTGACCGACTTCCTCTCTTGACAATTCAAAAATACCTATGATTGGTTCAGTTGATATAAACTATTTTGAATTTGATTTTGACAACTTTCATATAAAATATGACCGAAACCGCAAAAATGATGATAGATCAGTATGTCAGTGACTCGTGATGTCAAGTCAGTAAATTGAAATTAAAATATTTTTACTATCAAAGCGCGAACGACATATAGACAATTACAAACAAGCAATGATATTAAAAAAAATCTATATATGTATATATATACATTCGTCATAATCACCGCCACTTGTTTCGTTGTCTGGCTGAAGGAGGAATGCCGGGGGGGGAGGTAGATTGTCGGCATCCGTAGAACCCATCTGAGACTGATGAACATTGTTCTGAAAGTTATACATATATTTAGAATGAGAATATATTATTTAAGGAATCAAGTATTAAAAAGTATGCAATACAATTTAGACCTTAAGCGAAAATAATCTTGAGGCTGAAAAATACTTAAATACCATTTAAAACCATATAGTAACACATACATTAAAACAAATAAGAGGAAAAAAGAAAATAATGCGAACTTCTTTCTTTCTTTCTTCCTTTCTTTCTAAGTCATGTATCATAGAATGAAATTCTCGCATTAGTATACACATGTTTTATTTTTTTTAAAGAACTCCAGAACTTGGATTAATTCTCGTATCGCACGAGACTTTATATTCAAATAACAGACAGAAAGAACACCGAGACTCGGAACAACAATTTCAGTCCCGTGTGAGGATCGAACTCACAACACTCGGTTACTGCGCCATCAGTGCAGTGATGAAAGTCAGTTTATGATGTGGTAGTGGTATTTCATGAAATGGTCGGTGACATTATGATATGTTCAGGCCATATCATTGAATATTTATTCAATGATCTGACCTGACATATTTATATACAATATCCGATAATCAACCGTTGGGATGCACCAGCCATGATCATTTGACCTAGTTAAAAGTCCCTATATGTTTGATGAACTGAACACCTAAAACTTTCAAAAAACTATGTTTAATATTAGGTGTTTTTGTTACCTGTTGTGCGTAAGCCGGCCTTTGAGGTCTCGATATAGACGAGGATCGTCGAACTGGTGGAGGTGGTTTGCCCAAAGACGTGGATGAACCGCGGCGAGACCAAACGGAAGCTAAAAATAAAAAAAAGAACGTCTTTAAACCCAAACATATAAGACACAAAGTCGCTACTTCTGCCGATTTTGTACCTGATACTAAGCGTTGCCTGTTCTTAGAGCATGTAAAAGAAAAGCTTTAAAACGTGACCAAAAGGCTTATTCATAATGTTCTTTTGAAATTAAGGCAGATTGAAATGAAGGTAAGGCAGGCGAGTGACAACCGCCGCAAAATGATACCTCCAATAAAGGAGTAGTTAGGGTTCTGCCCGTCTTTGAGGGTGATGAGGAAGGAGGGGTGTTGAGGGAGGTGTTTTAGCCATTGGTATAATAAATATATACATATATATATATTTGTACTTTTGATCTTAATATAATGAAAATTAAAAATGGATTATAATTATTCCTGAAATAAAATACATACTTGTAAATGGGAGTTGATTTAGGCTCAATTGTTAGTGCAATGTTTTAATATTAAACTTTAAAAGTTATAAAATGTAACTTTCAAGGATCATTTTTAAAATACGTGATTTAGTTAAAAAAATTACTAATAGAAGGCGACAGAGTACAAAGGGGCAAGGGGCAAAAAGTCCACTACCGCAAGATTATTAGTTTTTTTATACATTTACATTATATTTAATCGTTAACATCGCTATATAGCAGTAAACATATAGAAACAATAAATTATTTAAAATTAAAAAAGTGGTACGTATACTTTAAAAGATACGTTAAAAAAAAACACTTTTTCAAATCATAAGCATATACACTATTGAAGCTATGTTTGTATGTAGGTGTTTATTTAAATATGATAGTCACATTCCTTCATAATTGTCCATTATCTTGTTTAAAATCATAGTATAAATTATTTTTTTTTTTAAATAATATATGTTAAAATTAAATAAATGCTGTCTTGCTGTGTACTCAGCACGCATTAAAAAGGGGATAATGGGGAATGTGTATCTGTGTACTATCTCACCAGTCATAGACACAGGCCGTCGTTTAGGTACGGCCGGTTTCTTTCCGATCGTGGCAAACGCTGGGGTGTCACTTGCTTCATCTAATGACCTCACTGCTTCTTCTAAGCTGCCGAGTGAGATAGAGAAACTCTCTCTCGCAGCAGCAACCGAAGCATCGCTGTCTCGACGGAGAGTCACAATCTCCGATTCGACTATAGTGCGAGAATGCATGCAAAGCAGCGTTACAAGTAAAATAAAAATAAATCATAAAACAAACAAAGAAAAGATAGGTAGAAAAATAGTAATTGATAAACAATGTTAAAGCGTTAACCAAAACGCTCTAAACAGTAGGTATATCTTTAGTACTCGTCATATATCATGATTTTTACCATAGCTTTTAAAAAAAAATACTACATATCAGTCATACTAAAATATTTTTTGTTTTATAGTATTAGGAAGTTCATAAGTGTCTATAAGTTAATAATAAAATATTAACTTAATTGGACTGTAATGTATAAAATAAAATAAAAAATAAACTACACTGATGAACTAATCTCAGCAAATGTTAAAGTTCACCTTATCTACATATTGTATATTTTCTTAAATTTGAACCGAAACATAAACAAACCGAAACATAAGCAAACAACAATCAACAATCGGCTAACAACGAACTACAGAACACATTCACACATTACTAATCTAACGTGACTCTTACACAAACATGAAAAACCTTTTGCGGACTTAAAGTACGGACGTATTAGAAATAGAACTCAAACTCGTTTCACGGTCTTTAAGTCGGTGACTTGTTAACGATATGTTGTAGAACAAATTAGAAAAAAAAATTGCAACACGTTTACATTTTATGATAAACTCGAACCTGAAGAAATTTCACATTAATGCGTTCGTACCTTAATATCTAACACACAACATTTAATCTAACAACACTAAACATATATTCGACACACATAAAGTTCATTCTTACCGTCAGGATGCTGTACTTGGTGCTGATGACCGTGGTCTTCAGCGGCAAAAGCACCCTGACTACCGTATCCACTTGATGACTCTAGAGAGGATTCACTTGCGCTGCTCTCAGAGCATACCTGTTTGAAAAGAAGAAAACATACTAATATGATAAGCTGAATAGTTCTTTTCGTGGAACCTGGAATCATTAGTAAGAATTATATTTCTGTAATCCTTGAGGAATGTTAAAGGCTATGTAATATCACGCTAAAATATAATATTAGGAGGTTAGCAGAGGCTTTAAATATGGTGAAATATATGGGCATGGCCAGTAACGCATAAAATTTCGACAACGAAGACGAACCAGGCAAAAAATTCATATAAATATTGAGTATATTCTCCATGATCTCTAGATCCTGGTAGTAAATGGCATAACCAATATTATGTTCTATTACAATCGGGGTTGTGACCTATGTAACTTCTAGTAAAACTTTGGAAGAACACCAAAATGTTATAGTACTGAGGAAACTTAAACTTAAGGCTCCTGGCAAGACAAAGATAAATATAATTTATTTATCAAACATATGTCTCCACTTACTATTTAAGAATGCAATATGCTAATAAACTAAAGAACAAATCCTAAGTTACTAGAGAGACACTGACATTGTGTTTCGTAATAGACGTGATAATAACAAACTTTGTACAGAAACTTTAAAAATAACTGCAATAATAATATTAATATAGGATGCTCAGAGGCTCACGTTAGATAGCCGGGTTAAGGATCTGATGCAAAAGGCAGCTTCTTAATACGCCACGTATTGTCAGGAGGTACCTGTCTCTGGAGGCCTACCCACCGGTAGCTCGGTTCCTGTACCCGATTAGGGGACACTATTTTAAATATTTTTAAATATATTTTGTTTTTTTTTTAATTAAAAAAATAATTTGTATATAAATAAAAAGAATATTAAAATAATAACAATAATACTGCCACCCCATCTCTTCCCGTGGATGTCATAAAACTCATAAAAGGCGATATTGATTATCTATCAGACAGTATATACATATACGAGTCTACAGTCACACACTGCCCGGATGACGGCAATAGATTAACACTTAAGTAGGACTAAATTATGGTTAAATTATAATGGCCATAAATCTGTATACATGCCTCTGTATACCTGTTCGGCTGTAGGAGTGTGTATGTAGGTATATGTAAGAATAGAGATAAAGCAAAACAATAACTGCTTCCAAAGTTTTTTCACTGAAATTCTTCGGTACTACAAAATAAAACGATTTACAGATAACACATAAGACAAAGTCTTAAGAATAAAGAGTTATATTATTGTAATATAAGCAGGAAGGTGAAGAGCAAAAATTGTAGCAAAATACTCAGGGCCGATATTATTAAAAATATCAATATTTTTACATAACGTCTGTATTGTTATACTGTACACAGTACCGAAATGTATGCACATTGTTTCTGGACCGTATTTAATCAAAGTTTTCATGAACGCGAACAATGGCATGAGATTATGAACAGTATCTAATAAACCACTATAAGGTTTTGATACTTTGAGAAATATAAATATTACAAGTACATATCGGTACCATAAAAATGAAGATGTATGCTGCCTACCCTAGACGGGAATAGGATGTAAGTCTATTTAGAAATTATATATAACGATGAACCTACAAAACGTTTATAATTAGTAGTGTAATACTGGTGGTTAGCGCAAACATAGATAATCTGAATTTGTAGAAATAAGATATTAAATTTCAAATAATGTGTATATTTGCAGCATATATACTGTCTGATAAATAACAGCCCAATCCCTTAGTCAATTTTTACGACATCCGCGGGAAAAGATGTTGCAAAATATCGAAATTGTAAATAAGAAAAAAGACATAAATATCACAGACACTATACTGTTATTGTGATATTTTATGATGGATGGTGAATGAATAAGAATAATATATGTAAAGAAAACCTAATTCCGTCACAACTTTAAAAAAATGTTGGATAAAATTCAATAAAAATAGATAAAAGTAGAAACTGAACCATATATGATAAGAATGCTGTGGAAACTTAGAACAAATGAAAATTACATGTTTTTATTGAGTACAACATATCCACAACAAGGACGAACTACAAATCTCTACGTTGTAATATATAACACATTTAATGAGAACGATTTATTACATGAATGAATAAAGAAAAATGCATAGTAAATATCAAAAACAGTTTAAAATTCAATACAAAATATATTCACAATATTTTTTTTGTTTTTTTTTTTTTTATATAGCATATGGCTAGAGGAATCGCAAAAACAATGTCAAAAAAAAAAGAATTTATTTTAATTTTCTGTTTGTATTTAAAGGTTCTATTTCATTGAAATGTAAGCCACATTAGAAGTCCAAATATCAAAATATGTCTATTCTTACGTAAAACTTCACGTTACTTACATACAGAAAACGGAATCTTCGTTTTTTGTATTTAAGTACAAACATATGTACTTACATTTTACAGCTAAGTACAAAATCAAATTACAACCAGCAAAACAGTAAACAAAATATACACCGCATTTAAACGAGTACGTAGCTATTGTAATATAATGTACTCTTATAATATACATGTATCTATAGATACCAGTTGGAGTTTTATGTAATCAATATAACAGCAGAGCTGCTTGTCTATATCCTAAATACTATCGTAGACTTTGATCATATTAAGTTAGAATGAAGTACGAGATACTGAATATAAAGCCACATAGCAGAATAGCAATCGTAATTGATCGTTGAATATAATGATTGTTACGTAATTTCAGCACTGAATTTGATTTTTAACGCTTGTTTTGAAGTGTTATCGCACAATTGATTAAAATCTTTCGGTCGCGCTACAGTGTATGATCTGAATGAGTATACCTATATAACTATATACCATAGTAAAGTACAGTATAACCTTCATTCGCTTCACAATATAACGCATTACAACTCAAACGGCAGTCACAAACAGTTCACTCGCGTATTAATCTTGTATTATAACGTTTTTATTTATTCAGTACAGATCAAATAATTATTAGTACAGTGAAACGTCATTCTTAGTAGCGTCATGCCTGGGAACGCCGTTTTCGTTTTTGTTCATATTCTGTGAGTAGAAACAATTTTTCTTATAATATAAGTAATACTAGAATATAACAAAAATACGTTCATAATAGCAAAAACCAAAACTGTGTGCCCTGTGGTTTGTTTTGAAATAAAACAAGTGTCGTAAAGGGACAAAAGATAAAAAAAAAGAAAGCTTTGGTGAAGCTAGATTTTTGAATATACCTTCTTTTTGTAGTTGTAAACAAAACCATCCATTGATCCATGTGCCGCCAAATAAGTAACACGGGTAAAAACGTCACATAATATATTTTTGATATCAAAAATATGGTTACCAATTTTGTGGATAGAAAAATTGCCTACAAAAACTTAAAACGTAGTACTTTTTTAAGACTACCATTTTTGAGTAATTTGATTCTCAATCCCCTTTTTGAGTAGCTTGTTATGTTTGTTTCTCACAAAACGTGCTCTCCTTTCTGCATTACCTTTGAAGTGTAACTAATATGACTAAAAGACGACTGTGATTACAATTACGTTGCATTTCCAAGAAATTATTGACGTTTCCGGAGGCCCCACTCCCCTCTCCTTCTTCCTCTCCCCTGACCTCCCGACGCTTTTCCCATCTGCTCAACCAGTCTCTTACGCCTCCTCGCATACCCTCATCTCTCTTCACCCTCAAAGGCGGGCAGCGCACTTACGACTCTAAAGTTGCAGGTGTCCATGGACGGAGGTTGTCACTTTCCATTAGGTGACCCGTCTGTTCGTCTGGCCCACTATAATATATAAAAAAAATCTTCGTTTTATTAGATTATTAATAATAAAGACGTTATAAATGAGGTCAATAAAAATGTAAAAGTTATAAATATGCATACCAAAATAATATTTTAAAAGTAAAATAGTTTATCCTTTTTTTTATGGAATAGGGGCAAACGAGCAAACGTATCACCTGATCAAAGTAAGTACCGCCGCCTATGGACCCAACTCAAGTCACAAATGCGTTGTCGGCCTTTTAGGTAGGAGTACGATCTTTTCTTGAAGGTTTGAAGGTTGTATCGGTCCGGAAATACGGCTATATGTTTTTTTTTCATATAAATACTGTCAGGTTAGTTTCATTACGTTACCAAATTTAGTGGAATACCGTCGAATGTGCCCTTCGCAGAGTGGTGGTGGTACCAATACACCATAAACAGGGACACCGACTCTTTAACGCTTTGTATCGTACTAGGCGTTCCCCACGGTATCACCTACGTTTAAAGTCACTGCACCACTTCTATAGATCGCAACGTGATTTTTTCATCATCTATATTATATATTATTCGTCACGCCTCTATCCCTAAAGGTATAATAAGTATAAGTAATATCTATTATACTATATTATAAAGGGTAGTAATTTAATATTTCTGGCATCTAGTAGGTATATGTAATATTTTCTCCTGTGTTTAGAGACCCTGACTTCCGAGCCAAAGAGTAGGTTTGATTCCCAGATGGGACATAAATAATTTTAGCATATGTGGGTATTTAAGGTAAAACTGTGTGTTGTTGACATGTTTGTGTCACACACAAAAAGCACTACTTATACGGGAATTGTTTAAAAAAAATACCCTCAACATAATCATTTTAGTATTTAGTCTGCTCTTTATAAAGGTATTCGTAACTATACTATTCATTTTAAAAATGTTGATAAAAACTATTGCGTAGTTATTCATGAGAAAATAAATATTAATCATCATAAAAGCTTGTTTTATGGATAGTAAACATATGACGATTCGAACCTCTAAAATCACAAGACACGTAATGTTTCATAATATAATAAGTAATGTACGCGTTTGATTTGTCAAGGGGATGTTATATTTAGATAAATATAATATTATATTAATTAGGAACAACATTGTTATTATAGTAACATTAGGATTGTGTATACAGATGGTAAAACAGCCATTCAGTGATCTATAAATTAAGTATACGTATGGCAATCGCCAATCATAAACAACTGTACTCCCGGGTCGCAAGCGCCAGTCTCTGACAACGATGTTCTTAACGTGACATTACTCGGGTCAAGCCTCACCATACGTGTTTAAGCATAGCTCTTCTACGACTAAATAGAGTAGATGAGGTTTTAATAGTTTCTCGGACAGAAGAAATTTGATCGACTAAGCGACACAAAGATACGCTTGAGCCAGGAAACCTACAGTACATAAACATAAGCATCGAAACAAAGAACATTCCTTAATGGGAAAACAAACAAATACAACAATCAGAAAGTAATAGCAACAATAGTGTTACATCAATGGGGTACTGTCTATTTTGTCTGTTAGTCCCAACTTCAGCCTCTCAAGCACATAGTGCCCTCTAAAGCTTTCTATAAATTTATCTTTATAATGGCCTGTAGCTGAGATCTCTCTCATCACTTCATCTAGAAGACGTAGCTACCTGTTAGGGGAAGCACTACATTTTCTCCTAAGATTTCTACCTAACACAACTTTTAACTCAGTAATGTCCTACGAATTTTCTCAAGAATTTCAAGAACACTTGACCCAAAGCATCTATTTGCGTATCACAAAATTACGATTCCGAGGTTCGATCCTTAGACTAGGATTAATACCTGTATCACTGGGGGCTTTACAAACATTCAAATAACAGACACTTAGAATACCCAGACTGAGAACAACAATTTGAGACTACAAAAGTACGAAATTACCAAAATAATATTATATAAATCAACAATACCTAGCTACAAGATAACATTCAAAAGCTTTTGCCGTTTTGCTGTACTGTGCTGAGCTGTGGTTTAAGTCAATAAAATATGCTATGCTATGCTAATTTAAATCAGTGAAAGAAAAGTAAAGCAAAGCTAGTTTTATACCGGGTGTTTCGGAAAGGTGTGGTGAAAGTTGAATAGTAGAACCCACATGTAACGTAAACCGCTAAAAATTTAAATCGAAATCCTATTTTGCAACTAAGAATTTAAGCATAAAATTGAACTATAAAGTTAAAATTTTGCAAGGTATTTAATACCAAGAAAGTTGGTGCCATGCCCGGATTTTTCCGAAAATATATGTATAAAAGAAAAACTTGGACACTGACAGAAGAAACATAATAAATTGTTTAGAAACTTGTTTAATCCGGGAAAAGCATTTTGAGAACAAAGTAGGTTTTTCAAATATATATTTTTTATTCCAAGCTATAAACTGACTAACATAATAATTGAAATGTCGTGTAATACATGTAATGGTTTGATCTCGTTTACAAATGTTTTATATATCTATTGTTTCTATTCCAGACTCGCTGTCAACATTCGAATCAATCTAGCATGGTAAGTTTAATTAAAACTAAGTCTAGTACTACTACTACTCAATTACGCCAGAACTGCTGAGACAGACGGCATAGAGATAGATATAGTTATATTATATAATGCTTTTTATTTAAAAGGAAAAATGAACGCAGGCTAGAGATAGTTTGAAATAAGTGTCACGCTTACAACGAACATAACTCTTTAACGTGGCACAGAAAAATATAACATAGCTTATATCCGTACGAAAATTGATTTATTTTTATGAAATACATATATAATGAAATAAATCAGTCAAAATGTTTCATGGTGTGTATGTCGATAGAGGTACGATACCCACGTACACTATTGCTACCTACATATTATGTTATATAATATATAATTATAATACAGTATTGTATGTATATACGAAACTAGTCGGCCATCTCCGAAATACACACATGAGTAAAACCGTATATTTAAATAAATACGAAAGTAACTGTCGCTCCCTTTCGGTAACACACTTAAACGGCGGAGCCATCTTTGATGAACTTTGGTAAGAATATAGTTAGATGGTACTTTGGAAACAGATAAATTCTATATTAAATAAAACTTGATGCGGGGTTAAATTTAATTAAACCAATCTATTTTAAGTTAATATATTATGAACTAGAACCGGACATTTCTAATGCAATTTGTCTTGTAATACTTGCCTGTCTCTCTTTTTTAAACATGGGCTAATTATAAGATCTGTTCTGTGCAACACTTAAGGCAATTTTTTTTTTATTATTATTTCCTTTTTTTAACTTAAACAGCATATAAATTACATTTTCAAATTAATAAAAAAAATACATTTAAAAATATAAAAAATAGTGTAAAAATTCAATTACGATTGATAGAGTAGTTACGGCATAAAAGCGTAACAGACAGACATAGGTATACTTAAATTTCACCTTTCCTCTCTTGGGATTTAGGAGAATAGAATCCAGGAGTACCTAGACATGTTCACACAAGTTCCGAATCGTTAGGTATGGAGGCGGCGACGTCCACTATTGGTGGCTATGCCTGTGTGCCTTGTGTGTGTAGAATTACAACCGACATTAGTGAATAGTAGTAAGTAGTTTTTATTTGCTTTGTTTTTAGTTAATTTTATTCATTTGATTTTGTTTAATTTTTAGTTGTAAGTCCCAAATCCTGTAAAGACAGTCGAAGACTTATGTAAATAAATACATACACTAGGTAGGATAGGCAGCGATTGAGAAACAAACACCTGTTGTTTGTTCCTCAATCGCTCCAAAAGGCTGAACGGAAACGGATGAGTATTTGACACAAAAAAATATACTTTGAAATTTGGCTCTAGTACGGGATGTTTACGCGATAAAAGATACGAGTAACAGCTAGATTAAGTTTAAATTATAGAATATGCCTTACAAAAGTATTTTACAAATAATCATTAAATAACAAAATTTCAGTCCACTCAACTTGCAATCTGAAATGAAAGCCGCTTACAAATCTGGGGAGCTCCCTGAGCTATCCACCCCTATAACTTTAGAGAAGATCAAGACGAAGTTGAAACAGAGCGAGGTATTTAACTGGGAAGACCCGTCTCTTACTGACAGGGAGAAGAAAGAGATGGGAAAACTGTTTGACGCCGTTGAAATTATGGTAAAGTGTTTTTATAGTATGTTGTCATAACTTTGAGTTATTTTATTAGAATAGTTTAAAAACAGAAACAGGATATTTAGTTGAGTTTTCTTAAGCCCAAAACAAACTATTACGCCAGAATCAGGTAATCTAACATACATATAATTATTCTTAAACTAACGGTCTCTATTTTGTGTAAGTTTTATTATTTACTAGCCATTCCCCGCAATTTTACCTCAGCTTATTCTCACTGCTGGAGTTCAAAGGTCTGCCGCAAGTTTTATAATCTATGGCCATCCTCAATGAATAAGACTATCTAATAATAAAATATTTATTCAAATCTGATCATTACTTTATGAGATACACAACAAACTGTCTCTTTATAATTTTAATATAGATTTTATAATCTTGCAATTAACATTGTTTAAAGACAGAAAACATCTTATTTCATCTGTAAAAAAAATGATAACAATAGACGTGACGTCAGGCCTAGTTCATTCATACAAATATGTACCAAACCGATGGTTTTGACATTTCGTAAGAATAATATTTGTTAGACTAGATAGTTATCTACCCCATTAGCTAAAATACTAACTGAGTATACCAACCTACCTACTAAGGAATGAGTTTCTTGCATACAAAATTGAGAAAAACAAACACGATTTATCTATCTATCTGTGTATATAATATATTATTTACTATTATAGAGAGATCTATCTATGCATCTATAATGTTAAAACTTCAAAAACGTAACATACCTTGGGTACACGCAGTTCGTTATGATTAACCATATAGAGTGGAATTTCTCGAGCTCTGATAACAGGTAACGACGCAGTTGTGTTATCGTAAATATTGTGAAATCATTTCATAATACATGTTTTCAAACTATTTTCGTCTGTTACCCGTAATCAACATATGTACTTCATTTGAAATCAATGCTAAATAAGTTTCACTAAACAGAGTTTATTCTTATCATTGTTATTAAGTTGAAAGACGCACGAATGATAATATGAAGGCTTTTAGGGGCCCAAAGTACTCTTAAAATAATATGGAATATATTGAAATCCTACGAAAACTTTCTAATTGACTTGAAACCATAATATATTACGTAAAATATTAAGTGTAAATTTTGTATTTATTCAATATTTTTTATTATATAGAAGCTATAAGAAATTATATTTTAATCCGACTTAAAAAAGGACAAATTATCCAATTCGACTAAATGTTCTTGTTCTTTATTTCTTTGAGAATGTTACACATCACTTTTGATTCATTATAAAGATTTTTAAAATTGTATTTTACCCTTGTACTCGTACCACCTTTAAGGGTGAAAAGAAAGAAAATATAATATTTATTGGCCCTTATAAAAAAAGCAGAAAAACACAGCAGTAGCATGACCCAAAATCGGTCGTTAGCCCAGCATTGTGCTTCATCATTGGAAGAAACGCTGGTATAATACTAACACTGAAAGAGATAAAAACGATAGTTCTATTGGTAATTGGTTACAGACTACCTCCCGCAACCGACAGCCAAGCAGTGCCCAATCAATGTTCTCATCGCTGCGTCTCGTCGAGAGAGTCGTCAAGAAACAACTGAAAGAAGGACAGATTTCTGAAGCACTCGCGTCTAAATTCAACTGGGAAAAAGTGTAAGTATAATGACAGCAGTGTGCCTTCTAACACATTTGTGAAGCTCCAAAGCCTTTATGAGCGTTCGGTTAGATGCAAAAAAAATTACTCCTGGCAGTTTATTAACTCTTATTTAAGTTAGAGTGTGTGTATGTATGTAGGCATGTTTTTTTTATGCGATAGGGGGCAAACGAGCAGACGGGTCACCTGATGGTAAGTGACTACCGCCGCCCATGGACACCCGCAACTCAAGAGTCACAAGTGCGTTGCCGGCCTTGTAGGTAGGAGTACGCTCTTTTCTTCAGTTGAAATGTTTTAATGGCAAAGTTCAAGTAAATTAACTTAACGAAAGAGGAAAATGGTAATTTGAACGTGGGAAAGCCATGCCACGTATGGGCCCGGCTCAACCGGAGTATTTTTTTTTTTTTTATATTAGCCTACCATGACTCCACTTTGCCTGATGGAAAACAATAAGTGGAGTCAAAGAGTATTACCACGCCCTCACAAAAAAAAACGGCTGTGTTAAACAATGCTTGCATTGTGGGACCGAGTGAGCGAGATTACCGGAGCCCCCCCCCTCCCCCCTCCTCCCTTTACCTTCCCTTCTTTCCCCTCCTACCATTCCCCACCCTAAAAGGCGGACAGCATGACTCTTGAGTTGCAAGTGATCATGGGCGGCAGAAGTCACTTACCATGAGATGACCAGTCTGCTCGTTTGTTCCCCAAATTACATAAAAAAAATACGTGAACGGAATAGCTACAAGATGATGTAGTGCCGAAAGATTAAAAGCCCTATTTGTAAGGGAGAGTTGATTAATTCGTTTTAAGTGCCATTCACGTACCGCATAAACACTTCAGTGAGATCTAGCGAACGTAAGACGAACTATGTAGGAACACGAATCCTGCAGAAAATTCTCAATGTGTAAAGTTCTCCAAGATCCAGAATAGCGTATATGGTGGAGTATCCTTTATTCACGTGGAGGAACAATATATCTCGTTCCTTCACAAGGACTAAACCAACAACAAATAATTCGTGTCGTTCGTGGGCTACTTCAAAGGCATGCTTTACCAAATGCTGATGTCAATGGATTTTTTTATTTTTTTAATTCCTTAAGGAAACTACTCCCTATGTTAATAACATACACGCATTTGAGACCTCAATAGTTTATTATTCATTGCTAAAGTAATTTAAAAAATAAACAAACCTTGTTTCAAGCGTATAAAAATAAATATTTAAACCGTTTACTTTTCACAGACCAAAAGCAAATTAAGAAAATACGATAATAAAAAGGTAAATTGTTTACAAATTGGCACTAGTAACATTCAATTTATTCGTTCATAACATTTTCTAATTCTTAAAGCTGCTTCGAGCTTGTACATATTTGTATTCCTTACTATATTCTAAAGAGAACATCTTGTAATCATTTGTAACGGTGGCTATTTTCTTGTTTTAAATTCCAACTTAGCCAACAAGCAGTTTACTCTCATAGAATGGGTGGTTTTGGTAAATAGTGACTAAATAAATTAAATATGCTGTAAAACCTACTTTATTTGCTGAACAAGGGGTCACGTCACATGAGTCATCATCATGAGTCATTTCATCTTCACGCTTATACAACTTTTTTTCAATAACCGTTCCTTCTAAGGGTCATAACGTTATATATATGCAATAGCCTATAACCTTCCGCCACCCACCAACAAACAGCAACCTTAATAAGTGTTATTCCAGATAGTTCACAAGAATAAAGCGCTTAAATAAATTATTTGATTTATAAGAATATATAGCTCATAATTTATGCATGCGATATCATACCATGAAATATCTTTAAAAAATGTTTTTAATATTTTTGATCATTCATTATGATTCATGTACATCCGATGTCGTTTGAGTAGAAATGAATGTAATGTAAGTTAGTATGTAAATTATAATTGGGAACGAACGAATATATTGGTAGGTTTCCATGGGAAGGAAATTTGTAAAACGGGCAACCTTGCTTTTGGCTTCTCCACTCCCCTGCTACAATTCAAACATTTTTTTTTGTCCAACAAGCTGAGGGTTTATGGTTTATGGGTTATATCCTTTGGGTGTCACAAAGGATCGGACTGTTACCTAGCAGACACTATATGCCTAGTCTTGCCATAAACATTGTTACAAGGGTTTTGTTTACTATTGTATAAAACATATATTACTGTAATGAGTTATGCTGCACTAATATAACAATTAAAAATAATGGAGGTCATCTAAAAATGAGCTCCATTAGCTTTAATACTAACCTTTAAACGTTGAGGCTAGTTATCAATTAAACACGCACTCTCTCCATGGGACAATTCTTCACTGCCAATTTTATGGATTGTTTTAGGGACTCCAAATTATCATGGCGTTAAGAGTGTATGCCATACTCTCCAAAACTGGCAGTACATCATAATCCAGCGGATTAGGATCGGGATCGGGCATCCTGCTTGCTAAAATATTGGTCTAAATATTTTTTTCCTGTAACCTCCCTACCTCCCGCTTAAGAAGTTGTTTTGATTTTACCACACAATTCATTTTTATACTATCTGTTAAATAATGAGCATTGCGTCACTTTAAAGAACGCGACATGGTTCCTGAATAGATTTTATCGAATGAATATAGCAATTCATTAAATAAAATCTTTTGCTTTCGAACAGAATTTCTTCCTTCACTGCTTTGAACGCCTTTTCCGTATGAATACTATGTGGACGGCCATATATTTTTTTGTAACAAACAAGAGAGGTTTTATTGATGTGAATAGCCCAGTACACAAACATTCTACTAATATGTGATGGATACCAAGCGGATGGAGTTTCAAAAATTGCATTTTCACATACCTACTTTGTGTAATATTATTACAGCAATCCGGTTCTCTTTATCACCCTACTCCATTTTAACATCACAAAAATGTTTAACAACGATTGGCGCGAAAATGAAAAACTCTGACTATTCATATAAGAATGACGATTCAAATTTAAATGTATATTTTTTTTATTGTAACAGTATTTATAGCCAGGACTTAGTTTATAGTCATAAAGTGCCTGGTTGAAGCAATAATAGATCACCCTCTATTACGCCACTTACTAAATTATAGTTGGCAAAAAGTAGGATAGTAGACGCTTCTGCTACTCCTTCGGGGGTAGAAGTGGGAATGTCTGTATGGAAATTTAATTTTATTTTTTATTTATTTCAGATCAACACGTGTAAAACGAGATAAGCCGAACTACATCCTTGACAAAACGACTAACATGAGAATGTTTAATATGCCCCAATAATATTGAGTAATTAATAAGATACCGGTGGGTAACCATTTAAAAAAAAAACGTTGACAAAACAAGGAATAAAAAAGTTTTTAGAGTGATTAAAATGAACATGACATATTTCTCCTGCAGCAAACTTAATAGAGTAGTACCAGTCCGGCTTGCACAATTTATTTTCTGATCCCACAGTTAAAATACTTCACAGGATCCCTCGTTGGACTAATATAAAAATTGCCTAAAAGTTCATTATACCATTTATTTTTATATGATATTGTCACGGTAATATTTTAGGGTCGTATAGTTGACTGAAATATTTTCACTCATTTCTTAAACAGCCCAGTATATAGAAGAATAAGGTAACCGCTTTCCATCAGAGAGGCTGTACTGCTGTTGTAAGGTTATGAAGGTGAGATAGATATAAGGGTCTTTTTACGAATAGTCACAGATCTATTCTGGCCTTTCTAGGTCACATTCTGTAAGGTCACAAGACGCATTCGGTGTTTAGTGTGATTATAGTTCTTATTTATTATATGATATGACATGATGTTTGTAATACCCGGTTGGTGTGAATCAGATTCGTATTTATATGAAATGTATTTTTTTGTAATATAATTTAAATATAGTTTAATGTTTTATTTTAATGTAAATAGTTAAGGCCATAATCCATGATCCCTTAAGAACGATAAATATAATAAATATACTGGTGTCAGGCGACGGACGACGTACTTGTTGTCTATGCTGTCTAATAGACAACAAGTATACATGACAGGAATATGCTTGACACCTATTACTGAAGTGCGACTTAGTATGATTAGCAGAAAGTGGGCGTTTGAGACACCTGTGCCCACCCCTTCGGGGGTATAAGTGAATTTGTATGTATACAAACAATCAACCAAACAAATGAAACAATATTTTTTTTTATATGTATAAACGTATATTATGAATGGATGTTTAGACTGATTGCAGATAAATATATAAAGAAAGAAAAAAGATGTATGAACTCATATGTATGTAAAATTAATAATTTCATAGTCATTCGTTCACATTCATAGTCCTTTCATTTAACAGTAAGCCATGACTTTCACTATGTTTATTCTCTTAACTGAAAACAAATGAAACAAAAATATGTGACCGGTTTTGTAATTACTAATGCCACTACTGGTCTGCAGTGCAGAACGGAACAATATTCCCGTATGGTTCTCTGTGAAGAAGAATATGGTTTATATCTGATTCCCAAAAGTGAAAGAATGAGGTCAAAAAGGTTTATTTATGTGTTTCATTTGCTATTTGCCGCAGCCGCCATGTTGCAAAGTACGCAAACACTTTTTAACTGCCGCCAATTTGTAAAACCATACGATATACGATTACATTACACATCTACAGATTCCCAGAGAGTTCCTAATTCGAAATTTAAATACATTTTTCATCGGCTGCTTTTCTTACTGGCCAGTTCTAAAAACTTTCAGTGTGACCCACGTATCATGAGGTGGTCGTGTTTAGCTGTTTACATCCTCAAACGCTGATTATTGGATGATGTAATTTTAATTTAAGAGGGATGTGTGTATGTAAATGCTACTCACATATGTTTATTATACTGTAACACTAATGATGGTCTTGTTTGGTAGTGTCGTGTGTCCTAGTTAGGTAATAAACTTAATTAAAAATTATTTTTTTGCGAGCTTCTTTCTTTAGAGCGAGACTCACCTTTTCTTGTTGTGGGTGTTCGGCGTTGTGTTGCTGCGCACGTGACGCGGCCAGTGTTGCCAGCTCCGACATATTCACGTATAAGGCTTGAGGCATTTCTGTATAAAGATAAAATTACAAAATTAGCTTATTCAATGCATAGGATAGCCATGTTTAGAGTAATATTACCTCCCCCCCTCTGCCCCTCACTCTGTAAAGCTTTCGACTTGACAATCATCGTCAAAAATATCATATCTATTTTCCTTTAAACCGCGACTCGGCTGGCTTTACTTAGATTTTGCTCAATCCGTTCAAGTGTCCCTTAGGTAATCGGCCCTCCCTAAATCGATACAATGTTTATTGTACATATAATGTAAAATAATTCTCATCCCGTTGATAATCTAAGTCTGACTTGTAAACAAACTGAAGAGACAGAGCACAATATTGTAAATAATCAAAAAGGTATTCCTCTTCGACAATTTAAGACCGACTCTGCGGTAATTCTAATATAACTTATATAATAATATATCGCCGTCTAAAAGGCAAAACCAAATAATCCGTAGGACCTAACGTTATTCAGGAGTTAGAGGAGTAAGTAGGAAAAAATAGAGATAATGAGATTTGATTTAAACCCGGCTCGGTGACAATGGCGCAAGTTCCATGATTTTCGTTCACCAAAGTGTTTAACGCGTCTGAACAAATTTAAATTAAAATACATAAATTACTTGTCATTCCGAAAAGAGTGCTATTTCCGAGCATAGATTAAGGGCATATTCGGACTATCTGTCTGAATATCCCTCGGGAACCGATAACAGATAGTCACACTAACGTATCTAATAATCGAAGTTTACCTTTAGTGAGATGTGGCGGCAGGGAGGAAGGTTTGGTCGGTTTGAACTCCTGCTGGCAGGTGTTGGCGTTGCCGGACTTGCTCGGTACAGCCGGCCGCTCTAGGGACGAGCATCTCTGGACAAACAATTTCATTTTCAACATTTCATTTCACCAGACTCGGGAAAAGTTTTTGTGAATGCCACACATTTTCGTCCCATTTAGGAATTGAACCCACGACCTCCGGTTCAGCAATCAAGGTCACTAACCAACAAGCCCATCGAGTTCAGTCTCTAAAGTTACGAGAAAGATATTGCAGATGATAATATGTACTAAAAGTATTTTTTTTTACTAAAAGTTTTCGATACGATCTGATGCTTATGAGGATCGCTACAATGAAATACGATATATTGTGATCCAGAATATAGATACAGAGCATCTGGATAGAACATTGCTACAGCAGCGTACGTTCTCCTAAATAATTTTATTTATTACATAAATTTCATACATATTTTGTAGTTAGGTTAAACCTAACTACACAATTTCAAATTGAGTCTTATACCATTGCAGCAAAACTCAATTAAGCTTATATTAATTTAAAGTTAAACGAACGATATCAGCATCATGATTAGAAGAAAATGCTACCGACATTTTTGTTTTCACATTTGCACATGACCAATTATTGTCTATCAAATAGTATAGACAGTCGTACGGCAACAGGCTTGCCTCCTATTACGTAAGCAGCACTACTTTTATGGTTAAAGCACCTCTGCCTGCCCCTTCGGGGATATAAGCGTGAATGTGTATGTCTGTAATAATTGTAGAAATTATTTTGAGACAGTAACTCACAGTTGGCAAAGGAGGTCTCGCGTATATCCCTCCGCCATCTCTCTGTTGAGACATTTCTTGTTCGGAGTGCGTGAACGTGTGCACGCTGAGGGCGGGACGAGGGTGACCACGCTCGTACGCTGAAATATAAATGCCGATATAAATGATCGTGTTGAATACAACATTTTCTTGAATTGAACAGATTTGAATATATGTAATAGCCAAAACTTAAAATTGTTGGTTATGTCTGGACATAATCTCTATCTTAAGATATAAAGATGTTGAATATTACATTTATAAAAATTAAATGCTCCTGGATGGTAGTAGCATAAATTGAAAAAGGCTAGACCGATTTGAAAGGGTTTTTGATGATGAATAAAATATAAAAATTGTTGAAAGAGGTCAGTCGGGGAACCTGGAAGTACTTTTCACACAAATAAAATACGAATGCTTAAATGAAATTGTATTGTGTGTATATTATCAACGTAAATAAAGCAAAGCCGCGGTAGCGTAATGGCTGACGCATCAGACTTGCGGTCAAGTGTCACCGAGTTCGAACCCCAACCAGTACACTACCGTCGTGAACCCATCCCTAACACAAGCATTTAGCTTAGCTGGGGGGGGGGGGTTAACAAGAATACTAGTAATGTGACTCACTTAGCTAGTATTCTTTATAAAAAAAATAAAATAAAAAAATGTTACCAGCTGAAATAGTGTGTGGCCTACCACCCATGATAGCGGATGCTGCTCTCTCAAACTGAGCTGTGTCTTTTAGATCTGGCCATGTCGCTGATGCTGGAACATAAAATAAGCTATGGTTAGTGAATTATTATGTAGGTGGGGCTAAATTATAATCGGATATTCTACTATGGTTGAAAAAGTACTTAAGAATGTCGTTTTTTTTAACAAAAAGCAACAAAAAAACTTTTTTCGGCAAAAAATAAACACGCGTTCTCGCCATATCCATATCAAAGTGCCAGATGATATTAAAATGAGGAATGTTTGGTTGGGGCTCGCAAAATATCTCAAAATAACGCAAAATAACTATATACTATCTGCTTTTACAAGAACGGTTTGCATTTTAATAAATAAATAGGTACAAATAAAATGCACTGACGCAAAAACACAATTATTACTCCTTAAAGTTGAAGTTTATAGATATGTACCTAGCTGTTTACACTGAACTGATAGTTTTTGCCTATATGACGTCACAACATGGTGGCTCGTTATTTAGGTCCCGTAATATACAGATTAAAAATTACGACTTTTAATTTTAATACAATAAAACAATAATGTGCTCTTACGTCTCAAAAACAGAATATTTAAGTATTTCTATATAAATTTCAATTTTTATCAAGTTTCATAATTTTTACATCCGAAAGTACGTAGCGAGCGTAAGTGTTTGTATGTATGTATGAATGTTTCGGAGTTTCTTGCCAGTGCTTTTGCGTAGGATATTGGAACAGGCAACTAACCTCACGACTGACTTTTTCCATTCGACAATTCAAAAATGAAAATAGCTTACTTTGATTAGATCTGAAGTTACAGTGATACATAGCAGTGGCTCGTATATCACATTTATGCATAGATTCACAATATTCACCCTGATACTAGTTACCCTTAGCTAGTGAGACGGACACCATGTTAGATGGGTAGATGTATAGGGGAAATCCTGAATATGTAAAACCTAAAATATATTGAATACGCTTCTACCTACCCCCTTTGAAGATACAGGCATGAGGGTATGCATGTATGTTCATAATGAATTTATTAGCAGATATTATATCGGCAAGGGTCGACGTCCGTCTGATGACGTCACACGCTTACCTGCGTTACCGATCACGTCATGGCTGTCATCTGTATGATCATCTTCGATGTTACTCTTCGTCTGTGTTATACATTCGCTGCTTACGCTCTGATTGTCGGAACCCTGCAAAGTACAATGATATTCAGCAAAAAAAGAGACTTTATTCTTAATACAGCTTGAAACTCGTGAATTGTTAATAGTGGATAAATATTTTAATTATATGAACGGCAGAGATAAATAGCCGCAGTTATACAAAACTTGTAGTGTTAAAAACCAAATTAACTAATAATAGCATAACATTAACATGGTTCAACATGCTGAACTGCGTCATAGCATTCAAAACCTTTCTTTGTTACCATGTTTAAAAGTGAAACAAAATATATTCCTATAAATCTTATTTCCAAATAAATCTATTCTATTCCATTGTAAGGCTATAGAATAATGTTTAAATACTCCATAAACTGGATCTCATTTTGAAATTAGTTTCCAAGATTATAAGGGATACTGAAGCATTTGCCTGTAGCTATAAAAATGTAGGAGAGTAACATATCGTCTGCCAATGAGGAAAAATGTCCTTAAATCTATTAAAGATACCTACAAAATGATGATTCAATATCGAATTTATTAAACACTAAAGGTCAGACAACATTTTGAGATTATATATATTATTTTATTGCTAACTGTATGCATATTTGCAAGTCGTTAAACGATAAAATGTAACTGGGAGTGTCTGCTTATTATTTAGATATCATAACAGCACCTTTATTTTTAATTAAAAAAAACTATGTTTAAAAAAATAATAAAAAAGTAACTTAAAAATAAAAAAAGCAAAATGAAATTACATTGTCAACGTAGAGCGAGCGTCGTTGGAGTGCGTCTTGTGAACGAAATCCGGAGTCAGCGCTGCATACGCTTGCCAACCGGAATGCGGACTACACACCAGGTAAATAAAAAAAAATAAGCAAAAAGCAAACAAAATCTAAAAAAAATTGCAAAAAACTAATGCAAACAGATTTTTATGGTATAGCAAATGAGCAGACGATAATTATATGATGGTAACTACCACACACACTCAAGAGTCGCTAGTGTTGGGGGAAATTAGAGGAGAGGATTACGACCCGGTAATCTATAACTAACAGTAAACACACAGCAAGCGTTACGTTTCCGGAGGTCCAACTCCCCCTTTCCTTTATCCCCTCTCAGCATACACCCCCCCCTTCCGTTCCCCTCAAAGGCGGACAGCGCACTTACGACTCTTAGATATCCATGGACGGCAATTGTCACTTGCCATCAGGTAACCCGTCCGATTCGTCTGACCCCCTAAGCTATATTTAAAAAAAAAATATATTATGTATGCAAATAATGTAAAAAGCAAACTAAGCTGCACCACACTGTATGTTGCGCTGACAAAATACTATTAAAAAAAGTTTAATTAGTGCTCAATTTCTAGTGACTGTCACACGTCACAAGTGTCAGCCTGAGCATGGCCGACAGAAAGTGATACCACAGGCTCGCGTACAATGGATTCTCAAATAGTATTAAGACTACAAGTACTATGGGTACTTGGTGGGGTAGAAAAAGGCCACTCGTTCTCTTTATTTAAGTTATTGTGGACTGTTATCTACAAGACAGTATATATACAGGTACACCCAGATAAATGCAATGGGCTTACTCAATATAACGCAAGTAAGACTAAATTATGGTTGACCAAAAGTCTGCATGGGAGACGTCTCTGCCTACCCTTTCGGGGATATAGGCACGAGTGTTTGTCTATAAAGGACTTTCCTAAAACCGTCTTAGTTGACGTCTAGTTGAGTTATTGACTCGACATCCAAATGTCATATCGATAGAGAAAATTTAAAAAGGTATTTATAAGACAGGTATTGAAAGTCGATATTAACATTATATTAATAATTAATATTTATTTATATCTGTTCTACAAATGTGTTTTAAAACTATAAAACAATTTTCCTTTTAGGCCTGTATCTACACTAGAAACCCTGTCACACAGATTAAATTAAAATTAACAGCTCACGGAATAAGCGATACTTATGTCATAACAGCTATTTAAATTTTGAGTTTGTGTTTTTTGAAGAGAAGCAATGGTTATCTGTATCTGTTCTACTGATATATACTTTAGTACCGAGACATGCACGTGATGCCTGTCGATATTTCACACTAAAAGTGATAAAGATCTAAATTTATTATATGTATTTTCTCCTTTACCTGAGTCAGACAGTGCTGCGACTCGCTATTAGGAGCCGGAATGGTTCCAGACGACGAAGCGTTTGATATCGGAGTGGAACAGCTCACTGTTGAACCAGATACACCTGGAAATATTACACTTTGTTCATTTACAGCAATTTTATATCTATCGAATGAAAATTAACCTGTGATACTATAAATAATGTCTATAATCGTTTGACGTTAATTACTAAGTATTTAACTGAAAGAATAATAAGAACTTAAGACATCTCGTACAGGGTCATGTAATCCCAAATGAAGTAAATGATTTACTATGATAACCAGATACTGATAAATAATGCGGGCAACATTGATTTCGTACGTCTTTATACTTCTACTAGCCGCTCGCCGCAGAATCATTTGCGTTTATGCTTACTGCTCCGCTCGTAAGAGTCACAACAGCGATGTTTTATAGCCAACATCCCTCCCCCATTAAAGGGCTAACTAAACCAATTTTTTTTTTTCAAATCGATATAAATATGTATATCGATACTTACCGGTTCTGCGTAGTAGTAGGTATTGTACACATATTCAAACAACTTGCAAACTATAACGGTTATTGTTTATAAAGTTGAGATCTCTCCACTTCTTCATATAAAATTTAATATTACTAATTTCACATTGCTCCGTGCGCGTAATATTCTTGAAAAAGGGGTATAAACTAAGAAAATTCCTTACCATGCTGGTGGTCGGAGCACTGGCTGTTGAGTGAAGAGATGGATGTGAGAGAAGACTTGCGGCTGCCGAGTCGTGATGAAGCCGAAGGAGAGTGAGGTGCTGAACCACTCTCAGCCCAACCGCTGTAGCAAGACTTTATATCGCAAATGACCTGTAGTAGATTAAAAAAAATAATATTATCTGGTGTCCTATTCAAATATCTTATACGTAACGTACTATATACTTATTTTAAAGCCTTCATCCTCGTAGGGCTGGCAGAAGCGTATCAAAATCCCACATTTAACCAATCATAATTTAGTCTTACTGTCGTAACAAGGGGCCAGCCTATTGCCGCAAACATGGCCATGTATTTATACTGTCTCACAGATAACAGTCCAATCCCTTAGTCACCTTTTACAACACGCACGAGTAGTGATAGGATGGCCCTATTGTAATACACCGACAACCACACAGCAGGTATGGTAAGTGACGACCGCCGTCCATGGACAACTACAACTCAAGAGTCGTAAGTGCTGCCCGCCTTTTAGGGTGATGAGGGATGGGAGTTGCGGGGAGAAGAAGAAGAGAGGGTGATGAAGAGATTGGAAAAAAGAATAGGGGGAGTTGGGCCTCCAGAATCCTCACTAATTTCGGGGAAATGCTTCACGACTGGTTTTTTGTGAGGCCGTGGTATCGCACCGGTCGAGCCGGCCCACTCGTACCTTAACAAGGCTCTACCACTGTTAAATGAAGCAATGCATATAATTATGTTTCACCACTAAAAAGGAGAATGCAGCAGATAAGTAGCTTGGCCCTCTGTAATAGCACCTAAATGATTCAATAAGTTTTATAACTGCTAGTATCTTGAAAATTACAACAGACACACACACAGTAAAAAACACATTTTAATATTTTTTAATAAAATATTCTTATTGTTCTTTTTATTGTTTATAATTAATAAACTATGTAAAAGAGTTCACCAGTAAAGCAGAGATTGAAGCACTAGAAAGTTAGATACATTTAGATAAAGAAAAATGAATGAAGTAAATAATCACCTGTAAACTCGCGGCGGGTAAAGTCCTCGGTTCGGCAGTGTGTCTGATGAGCTGCTCACTGCCTTCTTGTAAATGTCCGACTTCGGCTAGCATTGCTACTTCCGACTCCTAGAAAAATATATCACGAAGTGTTATTCCAATTGTAACTCATCAAAAAATCAGTTTACAAAGAGCTACAGAATACTTTTGCCCTCAAAAAAAGCAATGGGTAGTAATTATTCCCTTATCAACAGTTCCAAGACTGGCAAACAAACAGCCGGATTACCTGAAGGTAAGTGCTACCGCCGCGGCGCTCATATAGCCGAAATAGGGCAGAGGAAACAAGACCGTTAAAATAGGGAAGGAGAAAGAGTAGAGAAGTTGTAATTCGGTAAACTCACTCACACGGTGAATCAAAACGCAAGCATTCGATTTTCTGTGAGGCCGTGATATTACTCCGGTCGAGTCGCCTTACAGGTGCCTAAAATCATGATGCACGTTATAAAAGTCGAGTCTTTAAATAAGGTCTTACCACTACTGGATTGAGCAGTGAGACGAAGTGACAGAATCGGCTACGTTCTTCAATGAGAGCGGCTTTTACAGCTTTCTCCTCCATATCCTCGAGCTGTTGCTTTCGTTCTTGTATATCCTGAAAGTAATTTAAAAAGCTTTTTTAGTGACCATTAATTGGTAATCACTACAGGAATTATCAGTTTAAATTATTTTTTTATTATCAGTCAACAGAATTATACTAGCGAACCATCCAAAAGTTCTTATTTTAACGTATAGTTTTTTTTTTATGCGATAGGGGGCAAACGAGCAGACGGGTCACCTGATGGTAAGTGACTACCGCCGCCCATGGACACCCGCAACTCAAGGGTCACAAGTGCGTTGCCGGCCTTTTAGATAGCAGTACGCTCTTTTCTTGAAGGTTTGAATAGGGATGATGTTTTATTACATAATGCAAATCATCTCTTGGAGAACTTGGGTGATTACCAGTCGAAGTATGTAACTAAAGAGCAGGAGCTATATACATATATAGTGATTCAGACATAACATCTTAAGTAAAAAAATAATACTTTAAACTAACTGACCGTTGACCTGCCTGTTAGTTTCGTCGTTAGTGAACTTGATTGCTAAGCCAGAGTCAATTTCTCACACGAGGCCAAAACATGTGTGATCTACAAATCTTTGTACCGAGTCTATACTCTTGTACTGAGTCTCTACTTCACAGTGCGCGAAAAAAATATACTTTCTTGTATATTTGATTTTATCTCATAAGCACTACATGGGTATATATTAAATAGCAAGTTTGGCAATGAAGATTTCAGCAATTACACTCGTGTTCTCTTTCAATGAAACATTTGGTCATCGGAATATACAAGTTTTGTAAACATTACACCTTCTCACATACATATATACATTCACGCCCATATTCTCTAAAGGGGTAGGCAGATAAACGGTATTGTACCTATCTTCGAAATATTTGTTGACTTATAAACGTTACCTGCAAACTAACTTCACTCTTTCTTTTGGCATCAGGTGGGGCTCTCCTCGCCTTCCTTGCGTGTCTTTGTGCTTCGGTGACTCTACGGCGTAATTCAGCCCGGGCGCGTTTGCATTCACGAGCGTGTTCACGGCTAAGAGCGCCAGGAGCGCACGCGCCACGCCTCCACTCGTCGGCACGCTCCGATAGAGGTGTTACCAACGTATCCATGAGAACACTATAATAAATACCAAACGTCAATTTACTCACCAGCCAATTGGATATGATGACAGACGGCGTTAAGCTGGCTTTCCTTTGTAACGTCTAACGTCTCGGTATACATACATAAATCACTAAAAAATAAAGTTAGGTTTATATACACATATGTATACATATAAAATATTTAGACAGACGAAAGAAATACATTATATTTCTCTCTTGAGTATCGTTTTATTAGGATAAGAAGTATATAATACCACAATTTCAGATGTGAGACTGTTTGGGTTAAGGAACTTAATTAATGCAAAACCCCGGGGCTATATCTCAAGCTAAATTGTGTAAGACAAACAAATTGATTGATGAGAAAAGTTCATCCCGAACGTCTGTTTAAAATATAATAATAAATTGGAAAACAGGTAGTCTTAGATGTCTATACGACGATAGAAGTGAAAACTAAGTAACTTGTGAATTGCATCGTCGAGCTATTAGATTATGATTTTTGAATTATTTTTGGTTTAAGCGTGCGGTGACGATGACGCGAGTTTCATGCTCTTTGTTGATCTAAAAAGTACACATATATACACAGTACATATATATACACAGTACACATATGTATATACACAGTACACATATATACGAAGTACACATATATACACAGTACACATATATACACAGTACACATATATACACAGTACACATATATACACAGTACACATATATACGAAGTACACATATATACACAGTACACATATGTATATACGAAGTACACATATATACACAGTACACATATAGCTCATGGAAAGCGTTCGGTGATGCGAGTTCCATGATTATTGTTAACCCGAAAAGAGCCTAACGCGCCAAAAGAAGTTTTCACATCAAAACTTTGTTACTTTAAACATGCTTGATATTAATCAAGTTCAACGAACTGACGACATGGTTTATGTGAGCTTTGTAAAGACCTCAAATGCAGGTAAAACTGTTCTATACTGCCACCTATGTTAAATTGTTAAATAAGATCTGAATCTTAAATGTACCCATAGAAACCTAGCGGATTCCCGACACCTATACACAGGGTATTCACTCACACATCATGAATTTGCAATGAGTTGTGACTGGATAGAAATTTAACGAGGGCCGAGTTCCAAAATACAGGTCTAAGCTTAGTTTAGACTTGATAGATATATCTCCCACAAACTACAATATTGTCAACCGTAATTTCATAGTATATCTTCTAATTGATTAAAAATTTGTGGCGATGAATACTCTTTTTTTACTGATTTATTTAATAACTTGGTAAGACAAACGATATGAACATAAATATTATAAATGTTATAACAACACACAACGATACGAAGACGAACACACCTACGTAAGTCAGTCAAGAAAATACATATCAAGCAAAACTCTCATCGGTAAGGATAAAGTAACTGACAATATTTCCTCCTTTTTAGGCTTTAGCTAAACAAAAAGAACAAGAGACAATCTATTTTCATTCTGTTTTCGTTTTTTTTTTACGGGAAAGTTAGGTAAAACGTACACAAGGAATTTAGCTGTTATTAAAGTCCACTATACAATTCTTAGTAGGTCGCCCCGGCCAGTTGGACTGGCGACCTGAAGAAGAAAGCTGGGATATACTGGATTCGAGAGATAGTACATGGGGTGTTTGGGAGGGGCATATGTCCAGTAGTGGACCAGACAAATGATAATAGTCATAATTACCATTTTCCTCAAACTAGTAAAAACATCGTTATTTGCAGGTGAGTAATTAACTAAAAACACTCGTTTTATTTTAATTAATCATCTAAGGTTTTTTCCCTTTTATACAGGTTTTCTGAGAAATATTTGTGGAGACATCACATTAGACTTCAACCGTCTCGTAATAAAAGTACCTGTAGATGATACCTTGGTGACTAATTTAGAGTTTTTGTAATGTTAAACTTCTGTAAAACTAAAGTTGTACTTTAAAGGTTATTACTCAGTGGTGGATTACATGGAAGATAGAAGCGCTTGGGATTGAAATGTTAAAAGATTGACAGGCTATTTCAAAGAATCAGTACAATGTAATGTGAGCTAATATCTTTCTCAGTTTCTGTCTTCATTTATTATATTTCTTATTTCTTTCTTTTTAACTTCTTTTTTCCCTGCCTTACTACATTACTCTAATAGTATAATAGCACACGAGAAAATTGTGTTTTATAGAATAGTATATTTATATGGTAATTTAAAAGAGTGGCCATGATTTTGTTTGCCCGATTTCTTCTCATAAGGCTCAACTATCTGGAAGCGGGCGGATATATCTACACAGGTAGATATTTAATGATTTTATCTTTTTAAAATTCATTTCACATTTGAAAAGACATCCTATAGTTGCTGTGACGCTGTGTGTAGTGTATCTATAACTTTAAATATTTTTAAAATAATTGTAGAACAATTTTATGAAATAAAAATATTTAATTTGAATGTGAATTTGAAATTTAATCGATTCACGGAGATTCCGTGCGATCATACAAAAAAAAATGTTTGAGTAGTACGAACAGCTGAAACATGTTTATGTTACGAGAGTTTGATTATTGAATTTGTTATTGAGTGTAATTATATTTTAAACGAGTAAAATGTATAAAAATGTATAAAACCCTACTGCGTTATGAACTTCCTTTCTCTTTTTTTGCTGATCATCCTAATCTCTGGAGGGATCAAATAAAATGGATTTGACAGCAAATGAAGAATGAACGAGAGAAGAAGTATAGGTAGGGCACAGGAGTAACAGATTATTCATGAAGCGGAGATGTCTGTCACGGTCAGAATCTAGGAGACTAAGATGTGAGGTAATATAAGTGAGGGCTATAGGGATATTAAGAAGAGAAAAAAAGAGTAGTTAAGGTGCGTAGGCTACGACACTGACGTATAGGTAACCACGACAGTTGGGTACGATGAGTAGACACATGGTCGTACTTACGAAGACTGAAAATGAACCGAATGCAATTATTGAGTAGTCGGTTAATATGGAATGCTCGTCAATAATAATTTAAGTGCTTAGTTTCCACATTACACACAAGGAAAATCGTAGAACATAACTGAATCTTTGTAGACAGGAATATAAAAAAGCCTTACCCTATAAAAGTTTTCATCCTGGTTTCAATAGCGCGATGACGTAAGCAGACGCGCGTCAGCGCTGTGCCTATTTCTTTAGTAGCTCCTAAAACAAGGAAAAACACTGTTAATATTTGCATAGCGAGATTTAGTATATTACATATAAAAGAGATTCAATTAAAAGGCGTGATCGATTGAGTCTTACTAGATACTAGACTGTGGTCTTAATAATACGACAGATTACTCTCAGTCACACCTATTATATTACAATAATTTTCTATTTATAAAAAGAACTCCAGCAGTAGGAATCATTCATGTGTAGTGGAGGCTTCACAAACATTCAAATAACGTACACCAATAAAACACAGATTCGGGACAACTATATGTGGATCACACAAATTGTTGTCACGAGTGGGAATCGAAAGACTAGAAGATCAACAGGAAAGCTAGCATCCGTACAACCGACCGGACTAGACCGCCGATTATCATACTGAAGTATTTCTTATGTTTGTACTGTATTTAATATAAATGGTGTATAATAAAGAAATACATAATTCATTATCATATCCCGCCTAATTAAAACGTCATCTAAAATGCAGAGAAAAATGTATGATAAATACGAAGTTCGTTAATGAGACGGCCTGACTCGCAATGTCAAGTTAACTTGCAAATTGTAGTTAACCTTGAATTTAGACTTTACATTCATTCATTTAAAATTATACTTTAGCTTTGAGGATATAGCGTCGAAACTTATACACCTATTCTGTTCGTCTTACATAGATGTTCCGTGTATATTTATATTTTTAATAAAATTCAAACGAGTCGACTATCCGAGAAAACTTCACAGTGTAAAACGTGCCTGTTTAAAGATACTCCGTGTCTTAGTCTGTGATGTCATTTAACAAAATGAACTATGGAATAATATTGTTCGAATTCTTAGTTTTTTGTTGTATTATATACGGACGTAAGTTTTTATATCTACTTCAACTATTTTGTTTTATTTTGTCATTACATAAAAAGGGCTTAAATGTCTGCATTTATACTAGTGACCGTAAATTTATTAGCAGTTAAGTTAAGTTTCTGTTTACTCAAAAAATTTACTTACTATTTGTTTGACTAGCAAATTTGAGTGTTTTTTTAACAGAAGACTTTTTACAAGTGAAAGTGGAAGAAAACTTTTAAGTAAAAGTGTTGTAAGTGAACACCATAACGTAAACAAAGTTGTTACATTGGGTTTTACAGTGCGTTATGGACCCTGTCGGGGGCACGGCAATGTAGCAGAGGGGAAGAAGTTCTTGTGCTTATTTTATCTTTAATATTTATTTATTTTTGTGAATATGTATGTGATATAAATGTATTAATATTTACTTATTTCTTGGTTGTTGGTTTCTTTTATTTTAATTATATTTTTCTTAAATGTATCTTGTTTTAATTTCTTTTAACTCACAGAGGAAAAACCTTGTGAAATAGCTTTAAGCGGTGGTCGGGGACAATGCAAGTCAATCTTCAAGTGTCAAACATTACTGTCCGTAGTCAACAAAGCGAAGAAGACGCTGGAAGACAAAAGTCTGCTAAAGAGGTCACATTGCGGTATTGATGATGATGCGCCAGCTGTAGGTATTACATTTATTCATACCTAAAGTATTGGGCAGTTATGACCACGTTATAAAAACACACGTTATGGCACATTTGTTCCATAGGCTGATTGTGCGAGGCAAAAAGCTTCTAGAGAAGCGCACAGTGGTGGCGTTCCAATCATACAGGTTACTGGAACTTTTGTCGGTTGGATGATGATGTTGATGATGACCACGTTTTAATAATTCAACCGTATACTGTAATAGTGGTGTTTTCCATTTTCCTCCGTTCCGCAGTTGCTTTACATTGCCGCTCCTTTTTACACGTACACTCTAGTGTCATAAACACTGTTTTCTTAACTAGTAACTCTATGCAAAATATTGTGTATTATATCGATCAGGACTAGATCCCATTGAAGTTCTGTTCCAAGTGACACCGCCGGCCTATTGAAATCGTTTAAACTCGACCACGAGATCGAGTTCTACTCCCGCGAGGATCAGGACCTGTCCCAGTGATAAAAAGACAATTCCTAAAAGCTCAGGGTAAAGGATGTATTTAAAAGCAACGCTCAAAGGCCAAAGATACTATGGGTACATTATACAAGTTTGTTTAAACAATTATTCTAAAAGATATAGAGATAAATAACGAATATAAACGCGAAAATGCAAACCATTAAAAAAAAACAGGTTGAGATGATTTCGACATCTTAAAAAATGTTTCTGATCAGAAATAACAATGCCTAAGGTAGTGCTCTCCACCCATCAGTCATCTGACTGGAGTAGGAGTCAGAGTACCAAAGCTAAATTCGGCTGTAGGCCGAAAGGTTACTACACTTACCAAGCAGGTTAAATAATAACAGTCAACAGACAATAGAGTTGTTACCATATATTTGAAGAAGAAGATTCTATTACTTTAAACTAGTTCGTTCGTTTCATTACAGGTTTGCTGTCCACTATCAAATAAACCCCTACCATGTAGCACTCCGGAGGGCAAGCCAGGAGAATGTATCAGCTTGTATTCTTGTCCGAGTATTGTAAACTTACTGACGCCACCTATGTCGAAAGATATACTACAGTTCATTGAAGAATCCAAGTAAGTATGAAACACATAAACGACAGCTCCTGCACTAAAGAAGATTGCAGTGTCGCGAGGGCCTTATTTTTTTTTATGCGTTAGGGGGCAAACGAGCAGACGGGTCACCTGATGGTAAATGACTACCGCCGCCCATGGACACCCGCAACTCAAAGAGTCACAAGTGCGTTGCCGGCCTTTTAGGTAGGAGTACGCTCTTTTCTTGAAGGTTTGAAGGTCGTATTTGTTCGGAAATACGGCAGGCGACAATTTTTTCCATAAGCTGGTTGTGCAAGGCAAAAAGCTTCTAGAGGAGCGCACAGTTTTGGAGTGCCAATCGTCCAGGTGATGAGGATGGATATTTTGTCACGTAGGACGATGGCGGAAAATGAAAATGTCCCGTTGTAGGAACCGAACCCACGGCCTCTAGCTCAGCAGTCAAGATCACTAATCACTAGACCAAAAGCCAATCTTCTGATCTTGTAATCTTATTTTATGGACAGACACTTTTTGATATGTACATCTTTGTTATCTTATATTACAAGGGATATCGTTTCAATACAAATATCAAAATAAAGTCTGTAAGTATCGGTTTTCTCGGAAATTTAAATACAATTATAAAATTATACTTACATTTTCTTTTTATTCCAATAGAGCATTGACTTTCCCATTTGGTCTGCGTCGACATACATACATAGATGTTGTAAATTTAGATTCGATATTTTTTTTATTTGTACCTACTTTGTTTTTGCAGATGTAAAGGGTCAGACCAATACAGCGTATGCTGCGGCCCCGTTCCGAATTTTAACAGAGTGAGAAAAGGAAGTTGTAATCTTACAGCTTTCCCACCTGACCCCAGTACTGAATGCTGCGGTGTTGACAGCAGATTCAACATCCAAATAGGTGGTAGGTAATGTCTATTATATGATGACTATTAGCAATAGTGTCTGTTTTGTTTAAAAATATATAAAATATCTTCAGTGATGAAAAGTAAAGTAGCAACAGTATACCAGTACCCGTGGTTGGCGTTGATTCAATATGACAGGTTTAGTTTGCTACAATTACAATTCAGTGGAGTACTTATCAGTGGAAAATACGTGCTGACTACTGGAAGAGCAGTTGCTCATGCCACTCGTAAAAGTGGCATCCCGTGAGTATTTATTTATTTTTATTATATATCGTCCTATAAAATCCTCAATTTAATTTTACACATTTATATGATAAACAAATGTTACAGGAAACAGGTTAGCACAGCTTCAACAATGCAACGCAATGAAAATAATTACTAGTATTATGTGTCCCAGATTAAAAACGGAAAACTTTGTTCTATTCAGTACTATTTTCATACACTTTTGTTACTTTAAGTTACAAAAGTGTATGACGTTTTTCTAGGTGTACCACGATTTATACAACACATGCATGTCCTGTTATCAATGCGTTCTAATAGAAGCAACAGCACAACATATTGAGGACTGATACCCGTTTCCAAGTTCGCTTAATTTACAATCATAATAACCTAGATTGGAGACCGCGAATCGGTAAATCGAAGCCCCCCAGCCAGCTGGACGGATGAACTGAAGAAGGTAGATGGGATAGACTGGATGCGGAAGCGGAAGACCGGGTGCTATGGCGCACATTAGGAAGGCTCATGTCCAACAGTGGACTGCAGTAGACTAATTAATTGTTATTTTTTTTAATATAAGAATATAGACGAACAGACGGGTCATCTGATGGTAAGCAACAACCTCTGTCCATGGAAACCTACAATTTAAGTGTCGCAAGTGCGCTGACCATCTTTTAGGGTGATTATGGAGGAGGTGATGCGGAAAGGGGAAAGAAGAGAGGGGGAGTTGGGCCTCCGGAAACCACTAATTTCGGGGAAATGCAACGCAAGTGTTACTTTACAACCGGTTTTCTGTGAGGCCGTGGTATTGCATCACTCAAGCCGGCCTATTCGTGCCTAAACATGACTATACCACGTAAAAATTTTTTTGGTTTGTATTTGATTTCTTGATAGTAAGCTTACTAAAAGTTTAATTATGATTTTGTAGTGTCAACATTCGACTTGGAGAGTACAATACAAATAACGATGGTCCAGATTGTACTGTAGTTGAGGGCGGTAGTCAGGAATGCACTGATGGAGCCCTCACAATACCGATTGAAAAAACGATCCCACACCCACAGTACAATCCAAAGGAGAGGACGAACGACATTGCATTGATAAGGATGATACAAAATGCACCTTTCACAGGTTTGTCTGAAGTCAGGTAATAATGAATTAAATTACTCCGAACAATAATATCATTCTTTCCTTTTAACTTTCTCAGTACAATAAATACATTTACTGTTTAAGCAGTTTTGCTTCAAGATATTTCTATAGAGCTACGCCAAATACAGCCTGTATACAGCTTTGTATTCTGAGTATTTGTGTATTGTATTATTGTTTGTTGTTTATGGTTTGCTTGAGTATTTATGCGTGGTTGCGGAAAGGTAAAAATGGTATATTTAAGTGTTTTAACACTATGCTACATTTATTCATTCTTTCTAAATAATTAAAGTCAAAGAATATAAGGCACCGAAAGACTTGAGCCTTAAAAAATTGATTGTGAAATATACTTCAGAGTTGAGATTCATGACGCGGCCATTTACAGAAAACAATAGACAAACAGGAAAGAATCATATTATCTACATACATACACTCATATTTATATCCCGAAGGAGTAGGCAGAGGCGTCTCGAAAGCTCACCTTTTGCCAACTGTAATACTGTCCCACTAACATAATAAGAATCAACCCTATTGCCGTCATTCGGACACTGTATTGCTTTATTTGTAGGTATATATCCCATAAGAAATATGTATGTATATCACACGGATCGGGGAGAGTGTCAGTGCATCCATTTGGGGGGGTGAAGAGTCATATAAGGCAAGTAGGGCGCGACCGAACTATGTCCTTTCCCCTCCTACTCCTACCAAAACAGGATAGCGCACGTGTGCTAGTTTATCACCCTTTATGACCCTTGTCACCCCCACAATATTTTTCACACGGCAATATCATCACAAATCAAAAATTACCACGTGCACTGTCAATCAGTCTCAATGGTTGCCCATTGAGACTGATTGACAGACTGGTTGACAGTGCACGTGGTAACTCACGAACTGCTACCACGCGAAACATTTTAAGGAGATTAAAGTTTCGAGGCAGGAGATTAAAATCTCTAACCAAATCATTTTTTTTTTGTCGAGTGGAAACCCCTTCGGGCCGTCATCCCACCGGGGTTTTCGGTGGAACGGTGTGTTGGAATCAAACCGACTAAAACCACACGGTGCGCCATGCTGCGCTTAAAGTAGGGGGAATCCGGAAACAGCTTTATTATGACATCCGAACCCCTCCTAGCGCCTACCTGCACTATGCGGGCACCACCTACAGGCAAATAAGGGTGCGTCCAGACACAAGCGAACGTCTCCTCCTCGCGGCTGGCCACTAAAGCGGGTGGAGAGGAAAACCGTCCCGACCACCCGTGGCCCCCCTCAGGGCGGCATGAGGATCTATCCTTGACCAGACCTGCCCTAACCAGTTAAATCTGAGTCTTGCTGGGTTCTCTATTTACTTAATTTTTAATTCTGAAGGTCATAACATGCTTTTGTGCAAAAAAAAACATAAGACTCATTGTACATACGCTCAGGTGGGAAATATGGCGGTCCCGAAACCAGACGACCCCGGGTCAAGTCCAGATGACTATTTTTTTTTAAAGTTCCATCTTTTAAACGATTTTCCAAAAAAAAACAGGTAATCCAGGTACTTTACTAGAAATAAATTAATGATGCAATTAATCGAATTTTTAGATTTTGTCCGACCTATATGTCTGCCAGCAATGGATGTCACACGGAGGATTGATGATTTCAAATTGATTACTGCCGGCTGGGGTACTTCTGGTTTATGGCCAATGAGAAGTGATATAAAACTGCAGGCTGAAGTTCCTTACGTGAATAAGGATGTAAGTGATTATACTTTTTTGTATGTGAAAACTTCTTTAGGCGCGTTAAGCACTTTTTGGGTGAGCAAAAATTGTGGAACTCGCGTCATCGTATAAACTACTGTATGTATACTGTGTATAATCTAATAGCTCGACGATACAATTCACAAGTTACTTAGTTTTCACTTCTATCGGCAGTATCCAAAGACTGTCTGTATATTTTGTTTAGTGTAGAGAGACAATCAAGCTGATCTGATGGAAAATGGACGTCGCGCGTCTATATTAAATTGACGACGACGCTTTATTCGGAAAAAAAAATGGTTCCGAGGTCCGATGCAAAAACTGCTTCTACTGCTCCATTAGTAGTTCAAATTTCTATAATATTCTCATATGGGCAAAAAACAATTTCGGAAAAAATATTTGGCATATATTTGGTAATGTATTTATGGAATATATTTTTTTCTATCCGATCATAATAATATGTATTTTAATTTCGAATCACTGACATTCAGTTGACAGAACAAACCCATTTTACTAATAGCTGCTGTAATCGAGTATTTAATGTATTTCTTTGGCTAACGGGCGAATTATATTACTATTATTAATTATATATGAATAGTTTTTGAACATAAAGAATACGACTAAAAATACACAAAACTGAACTTCGAGTAGGTTATTCCCGTTTTAGATTACATTAAAATCATTATCTAATTGTATTAATTTGCAGCAATGTCAAGATTTTTATTCTCAGCAATCCTCTAAGGTAACGCTAGGAGCAGGCCACCTTTGCATTGTTAGTGAGCAAAGTGAAGATTCTTGCAAAGGCGACAATGTACTGATGTATAGAAACGGTATGATATACGAATGTGTTGGAATAGTCAGCTTTGGCGCTATACAGTGCCAACAAGTCGTACCTATTGTGTACACCAACGTATACGCGTACATGTCTTGGATTAGGGACACTATCGTTCCCTAAAATCATACGCTACTGAAGAAAATGTATTATTAAAATATTTTTAAAATATAATAATTAAATTTTATTTTAAAGTAACTGTTTTTTTTTTAATAGTATTAATAACATTCCTAGACTGACCAGAGTTGTTGTTTTTTTTTTTTATTGTTTTAAAACATGATTTACATGACGCAATAGGCTTCTTTTAAATATATGGGGACAGAAGAGAGGGAGATGAGTAGAGAGAAAAGAGAGGGAGTTGGGCCTCCGGAACCCTTACTAATTTCGTCGAAATGCAACGCAAGCGGTGTTTTTCAACCGGTTTTCTGTGAAACCGTGGTATTACACCGGTCGAGTCGGCCTATTCGTGACTAAGCATAGATCTAACACGATAAAAACTACATATTTTAGGAACTGTAATACATGTTTGTAACGAATTTTACCCGTCTAGCTCTCTATCAAAATATTACTTTTTATTTATTCTTTCTTTCTATCTAAATGCAGACAAAATATAGTAGCCAAAATGTAAATGTTCAATTTAGCTCTACATGCGTACCCTTTTGCGATATACTCGTAGATGTGAGTTTATGTACATATATAATATTTTACGTTAGTGTAGAGCATAGTGCAATCAGATGCCTTAAAAAGACAAAAAAATCAGTCGAAGTCAGCTACCTATCTTGGTAGCCCATAAGATAAATGCAAATAATTTAATAGCCTAATTAAATTTCTAAGGAAAAGTGTGTAAGAGGGGATAATTTACTCTGTATATGTACATTTTATTTTAATCTTTCTCGTCATAAAAATAAATGACAAAAACATCGCAAGTAATTACAAACAATAGAGCCAGTGGGTGCCTGATAAACATACTGGTATACCTAAAAAAACTTATACATAGTCCCAATATCCGTCTGGAATATGATTTTTTTAAAGACGACTTTGTACATTTATATTTTTACAATCTGAACTAAACAGACATGTTTAAGTACCGTGGAAAGAGTGATTGAGGAACGAATGACAAAACAAATGTATGAAAAGAAAAGAGGGGGATGAGGAAAACGGAATTGAGCCTCCACAAACGTCACTAATTTCGGGGAAATGCAATGGAAGGGTTGCTTTACAACCAGTTTTATATGAGGCCCTAGTATCGCACCGGTAGAGCCGGCCCATTCGTGCCTAAGCATGGCTCTACCACTGATTATGCTGCTTATGGTGAAGTGGTATGTCGGACTCGAACTGAATAGAAGGACACAATTGCAAGGGACAGGTCCCTTGTATATAGGTATAGGCGGCAAATTATAGTACGTCTGATACTCGACTCTGCCAACCCATCGAGGACATAGGCTTGAGTGTATGTATATGTATATGTATGTATGTATGTATGTATGTATGTAAACAAAATCGCTACGAAGAAAACATATCCATTCGCACTGTGAAACAACTTGTAATACCAGTTTTGTCTTGAATCCTATTGGATAACATTAAACAACCAGATTAAATATATACTTTACTGCTCACATAATAGTGTTCAATTTTGCTTCAGTTTTTAGCTGCATATCAGTTGATCGTTTGTACATATAAGTCTCACATGAGAACACGCTGAGTAATGTTAGCAAGTTCATGGTGAAGAGACTTATTTTAAGTTACTATTAAGTTGTTTGATATGTGATATTAATTTACAAGATGCACTGTTGCATAACACTGTTCACAGTATTTACTGCTTTCTATGTGATATATGGACGTAAGTATTTTATATTAACTTTTAGTTTCTAAAGAACTTGTTTTTTAAAATACATTCTCTAGAACAGTTGATTCTGAAGAAAAAAAAATCTTCTATCGGTTTTTTACTTATTAAAGATACAATGAAATATCTAGATACATCGTATTTGAGATTTTGAGTGCGTATGTATACACACATACATACGTACATATTGTACGAGTATATGTCAATGAACTGAAGATCTCTAATTGAAAAAACATTACTTTAGAAAACTTTTAACTCTTTTGATGTGAATGACAAATGAGGTTGCTAACAACAATAAACTATATTTTATTTCTGTGTTTGTTTGCGCTAAAATTTAAAACTATTTTCCAGAACAAAAACCATGCGAAATAGCTTTAAACGGTAGTCAGGATAAATGCAAGTCAATCTTTAAGTGTCAAACGTTGCTGTCTATAGTCAACAAAGCGAACAAGACGCTGCAAGACAAAAGCCTGCTAAAAAGGTCACATTGCGGTATTGATGATGATGCGCCAGCTGTTGGTATTTTGCACAAACTCAAATATTTTTTGAACACAATCACCTTGTTTCAAATGTCGAAAATTAGCTGGGATGAGATTTTGCTATGTTGAAATTGGGAATGATTGCGATACGTTCTATACGATATTCATCTATATTATTATATTAATACGTATATAATCGCAGTTAAATTTTTAAGTTCTTGTAGGTATGCTGTCCAGAAGAAAACCTCTCACCTGAATGCTATACTCCGGAAGGCGAGAAAGGGCAATGTATTAGTTTGCACTCCTGCCCCAGTTTGGTAAATTTGGTACAGTCAAGGCCTACGTTCGTTCAGAACTCAAGGTAGTGTTGCATTTTTCGTGTAAAGTTATACTTATGTGTGTAATATTTTACGCCGTATTTGCAATTCCAGATGTAAAAGTGCGGATCAATACAGTGTGTGTTGCAGTTCTAACTCCAACTTTGATAGTGTATTGAAAGAAAAATGTAATCTTAATGCTTTCCCACCTGATCCTAGGACTAACTGCTGTGGGGTAGATAGCAGATACCAAAATAAAATATATGGTTAGTATAATTATATTGAGACATACATAGATCGAACGCTATTAACTACTTTAAAACATAAATGTATGTCTATAATTTTTACTCAAACATTTAGACAGAAGAGTCTCTTCTTTTTATGGATATGTTCGTTTCGACGTAATTGGAGGGAGCCGAGACTACGAAGAATATAACAATAGAACAGACATAATCTGTCATCAATTTTCGTGACTCCATAAATCCAATCCAAGATTACAGAGGAACTTATTACTTATGTATATATATATACTAACGCCTGTATCCCTTAAGTGGTAGGCAGAGATGTATGAAACAACCACATTTTGCCAACAAGAATTTGATCCCACTAACGTAAAAGGTGGCAAGTCTATTGCCGTCAATCGGGCATTTAATGACTGTATACATACCGTCTCATAGATAACAGCCTAGTCGCCTTTTATGACATCCACGGCAAGAAATGGGGTGGCCCTATTCTACTTTGCCGAGAACCAAAGGAACTTAAGTAAAAATAATGTCTGTTTTTTGTGATTGTGTCCTTGTTTTACCACATTCGAATTTTTCAACATTTCAGTATTTTAATACTTCAGGTGGTAACGCAACAGAAGTTGATCAGTATCCGTGGTTAGCAATGATTGAATATGTCAAAGATGGTCAACTGAAAGTACATGGAAGTGGAGCTCTGATCAGTGGATTATACGTACTGACCATTGCGGTGGTGGTACTTACGCCATCTCTGGGCAAACCGTGAGTATTAATTATGTTTTTTTTGTGCTAATTTAGTCACTATACAGATTATTAAAATATGCTCATTTGCTGCCAAACGTGGCGAGACAAGTGTCAATTGCACCCAGTGGAATATTGCCTATGACGTATTTAAAGGTAGTCGCTTGGTAAGTAGATTCTTTGTTCATTTTTAATTTATGTTTAATAGGCTACTTTACTTATATCAAATATAATGGTTGAATCCTACAGTATTTGGTATAGAAACCGAAATATATCTACTTAATTCAACAAAAGTTCAAGACTTCTTTAAAACTTTTTTTTGTTTTTTTTTTTTTTTTTATTTTAAACTTGAACGTTGAAAACGGTATCGGCCATGACGTTGCTTAATTCGTAAATTACTAAACATCATTCGTTTTTATTTCTAAAACTTGTATTCTACATTAAAAATCTCTGCTTGCGTGAATCAAAATTATCGTGAAGAATATTCAGGATTCCTGTAGTCTACAACTTACCAGGAGTATTTTCCGATATGTTTTTGCATTCGCGAATATTGATAATTACTATATTTCCACGCAAAGTAGTCAAAATCATGGTTATTACACTTGTTGTGAACATAAACTTTGAGAAATTAATTGTAAGTACGAATACAAATTCTTGTTTACATATAGCTTGACAACAAATGATAGATAATAATCTTTATACCAATATGACCGACAGCGTTTTAAGATGATTTTCAACACTTGATTTTTGAATTCTTCAAAGACTCGAAAATTTAAAAATATATATTTTCTACTTTCGCAGAACAATAATATAAGACTCTCTCAAAAAAATGTCAACTAGCCCGTTATTGGGTGCTAATGCACACGTTTGTAGAGAACTATGTCCAGCATTGGACTGCGATAGGCTGAATGATGATGATGATGATGTTGTCTTCGTTGCGTCTGACAAACTAATAATAAATAAGTAATAAAACGCATGAAGGGTTTTCCTTCTTCATTAGTACTTTTCAATAACATTATTAGTGGTATATGGTTATCTACAGTTTAATAAGTATGTACAAGGCAAGTATTTGTAATTTCTTTTTTCATATCACATGTGTATGTATCATTTATTGGCATTTCTTGTGAATAACTAGTTTTTTTTATTGTGTTATTGCTGTCTGAGTAAAAATAACTTGTACTGTTCCACAATATTCATTTAATGAAGCTGACTGAAATTTCTCATTATTTAGGTAGTTAATGCAGAACGAATTAAATTAGATGTCGGTAATAAATGATTTTACTCGAGATGTGTGTCAAGTTCCACCAAGTACCAAAAGTAATAAGTAATGAGTAGTAAGTATAAATGGTACTACTATGTCAATGAAAAAAATTAAAACAGGGACTTTCGGCTTTTTATATTTAAGGACTAAGGACATTGTCCTTGCATTTCATTTACGTGTGGTGTCGTAAAGGGCGTCTAAAGGATTGGACTGTTATCTAGCAGAAAGTATATTTACAGACATACAGAGCCCTGGTTGGCGGGAATAAACCTGCCCCGTATTACGTTAGTGTGACCTGACCTCTGCCTACCCCTTAGGGGATAAAGGCGTGAGCTTATGTATGTATGTATATATTTTTATTTACATGAAGTATATTTATGTACATATGCTTATGCATATATATATTTATGTTTTGTAAGCGATCATGGATAATTTTAATCAGCTATCACTTTTTTTTAAATGCCTCATGTATTTGATATTCTTGTCGTCATCACCGAATGTTTGCTTGACATTAAATCAGCCCTGTGCTTTAAACCCATACTAATGGTATCTACTATTATTTTAATTAAGAGTAAACATACGCCTTGGAGAATATGACGTTCTTAACGAGGGTCCCGACTGTGCTGCAGTAGAAGGTGGTGGTGAGGATTGTACTGATGGGGCTATCAGAATACGAATAGAAAAAACGATACCACACCCGCTGTACGATTCAAAAAAGCTTGTTAACGACATAGCATTGATAAGAATGACGCGAATGGCACCTTTTACAGGTTTGTATTACAATTACTATTACATTTTATAGATAAGAGAATATTTTACTCATACATGGTGTTGTAAATATCTTTATATATATAATTCTACTGTACGTGTGTATGTGAACTCAACTCCTCCTAAACGGCTGGACCAATTCAAATTCATTATTTTGTATGCGTTTTGGTGGCGCCCTGGATGTTTTAGACTTACAAATCAGCCTGGCAGATGGCACTTCAGACGGTATCTAGCTTATTTATATATATAATTTTTATGAATCATATCATGTAATTATTATTAGATTATTATTATTCATGTATATATATATGTGTGTATGTGCGTATGTATTATTATATATAAGTATTATTGTATATACTATATGTGTATTCGCATTCATGTATAAATATATATTTAGTTATATATTTATTTATTTATTTTTTTTTATGCGATAGGGGGCAAACGAGCAGACGGGTCACCTGATGGTAAGTGACTACCGCCGCCCATGGACACCCGCAACTCAAGAGTCACAAGTGCGTTGCCGGCCTTTTAGGTAGAGGTACGCTCTCTTCTTGAAGGTTTGAAGGTCGTATCGGTTCGGAAATACGGCAGGCGACAATTTGTTCCATAAGCTGGTTGTGCGAGGCAAAAAGCTTCTGGAGAAGCGCACAGTGGTGGAGTGCCAATCGTCCAGGTGATGGGGATGGATATTTTGTCGCGTAGGACGATGGCGGAAACCAGCAGCCGGTATAAGTCCGAACAATTCCTCTGAACACTCCCCATGATACAAGCGATAGAGGATGCAGAGTGAAGCTACATCTCTACGCAACGCCAAGGTGTCAAGTCGATCAGAAATATCTTGGCAGTCGATGATGCGAGTCGCTCTCCGTTGGATGCGGTCAAGAGGCAGAAGTTGGTACTGGGGTGCACCTGCATAGAGATGAGAACAGTATTCCATGTGCGGCCGAACCTGCGCCTTATAAAGTTGCAGGCGGTGGGCCGGAGTAAAATACTGTCTCGATCTGTTTAGCACACCAAGCTTCTTCGAGGCTAATATGGCCTTACTCTCTAAGTGACCGCGAAACTGGACTTCGCTTGATATATCGACGCCAAGGATTCCGATACTGGCTGATGCAGTTAGGGAAGTGCTCTCAAATTGAGGTGATACGACCAATGGCATCTTTTTAGCGGTGAACGCGCAAACCTGTGTCTTCGTGGGGTTAAATTGGACTAGGTTAAGTCGACCCCAATCTGAAACTTTTGATAAAGAAGTTTCGATTTCAGACACAAGTTTGGATCGGCTTTCGATGACGTTTACCCGAGAAATGTTAGCGCGGCCGGTGTAAAGGGCATCACTCATGCTATCGTCCGCATAGCAATGGATGCTGCTAATCTGCAGCATGTCGTTGATATGCAGAAGAAACAGCGTGGGTGATAGCACACAGCCTTGTGGGACACCAGAATTAACAGACTTCGAGTCGGAGCATGCACCGTCAACAACGACCTTGATGCTTCTGTCTGTAAGAAAACTGGTGAGCCAATTGCACAGTTTCTCGGGAAGCCCATAGGAAGGAAGCTTCGCAAGGAGCGCTTTGTGCCAGACCCGATCGAAGGCCTTCGCCACGTCCAAACTAACGGCCAACTCTTCCCCCTTGGTCTCGATCGCCTGTGCCCACCGGTGAGTCAAGTATACGAGAAGATCACCAGCTGAACGACCCTGACGGAAGCCGTATTGTCGATCATTGAGGAGCTGGTGGTCTTCTAAGTACCGGAGAAGCTGGCAGTTACCAATGGATTCCATTATCTTGGAGAACAAGGAGGTGATGGCTATGGGTCTGTAGTTGGACGGATCCGAGTGATCTCCTTTTTTAGGGATTGGGTGCACTAGAGCTGTCTTCCATGAGTTCGGGACTACGCCAAGAGAGTAGGAAAGCCGATAAAGGCGCGTTAAAACCGGTGCTAACTCTGGAGCACACGTCTTCAGCACGATAGGAGAGATTCTATCGGGCCCACTCGACTTATGAACGTCGAGGGAAAGAAGCGCTTTACGCACTGCCCTTTGTGTAAACCGGACTTCCGGCATGCGGGTCTCGCACTGCGGTATGGTCGGCGGTGCGTTTCCCCCGTCGTCCAGGGTCGAGTTGGACGCAAAGAGTTTGCCCAGAAGATCGGCTTTTTCTTTAGCGTCGTGGGCCAACGAATTATCTCCTATGCGCAGAGGTGGAAGGGATGGCTTACAAAAGTTCCCCTGGACAGCTTTGGCAAGAGACCAGAATGCACGAGTTCCGGAGGGGAGACTAACTAGTCTCTCGCCAATTCTGCCGATGTGAGCCGACTTCGCCCCAGCAATTATTCTTTTGAGGGACCTGGAGGCAAAGTTAAATTGCTTCTTTAATGTGCTGGTCTATACATCCCGTGCTGTCGCTGCATTAGCCCATGCTTGGTAACTTACTTTGCAGGTTCGACCAAACCAAGGCTGGGACTTGCCACCTGTGGGAATCAGGGAGAATGGAATGAAAAGTTCCATACCCTGAAGCACAACATCCGCGACAGAGTCAGCAACGACATTGGGATCATCCGGCGAGAAGCAAACCTGCCTCCATGGGTAGGATGCAAAGAATGTTCTCATTCCATCCCAGTCTGCTGACCTATAGTGCCATACGCGGCGACTGCCTGTAACTCGCGGCCGCAGCAAGTGAACGAGTGGCACCATACTCCTAATCAGGCAATGGTCCGAAGAGCCAAGAGGGGCCTCAACGGATACTTTGTAGCCGTCAGGATGTGAGGTCAGCAGAAGATCCAACAGTGAAGGCACGTGGCTTTCTGCATCTGGGATTCGCGTAGGCGTTGCTACCAGATGCGTCAAGCCATATGCCAAGGCGAAATCGTGAACAGATATTCCCGCATGATCGGTCTTGCGCGAACCAAGCCATTCGGCGTGATGGGCGTTAAAGTCGCCAAGAATCACAATCTCTGCGGATGGGACCTGCTGGAGCACTGAGTCTGTAGCCGTTTGGACGTGGTCGATGAGTCGGTCCGTTTCGGCATCACCGCTATGGGACCTGTAGAGGCATAGGTAGATGCGGGGATGGTCGTCGCAGTCTACACGTAGCCATAAGATGGAGATTTTTTTTTTTTTTTTTTTTTTTTTTGTGTGATGTATGGCTGTTGGCCGCAGATGGCCTCGACAACCTTGCACGGGCTTACGGTGAGCGCTGAGGGCTCTCAACCGGTCTTTTTTTAAGCGACGTTGCCCAAGGGCACCCCCTGTGGAGTACGCACCTCGGCTTGGGGCATCGCTGGCAAACTAGGGCGACCAAGACCCACATTTAAATGATTAACGCGACGCGTATTCCGGCCCCGGCGGCGGGGGCGAAATCGCGGACGATTTGTGATAGCTTCGCGAGCTGTGTGCGCTCTACGTTGAGCGAGTGTGATGTTATCGTCTAGCTCTCCGAGAGCATGTTTAGGTCTACGTATTCGTAATATATTGCTGGGTGTGTAATTTACAGCCGCAACCACTAAAGGGTTGGGGTGAGTCGGAGCAGAGTCAAAGTAGCTAAGGGAGCACTGCTTTATGAATTGCCTGATGGTCGGCAGCTCTAGGTCGATGTGAAGATCGACATTACGCACATACCACGGTGCTCCCGTAGCTTGGCGCATGAACTTATTTTGTAGTGTTTGTAGCCTATGGATCCTGTGTTCCCTAGTGTGTGCGAAAACTACACTACCATAGGTCATGATGGGTCTAATGCAAGCTGTGTAAAGTCTAACTTTACTCCTAAGCGACAGCTTTGAACGAGAGTTCACTAAGCTAGATGGAGAGGTCCCTACCTTCAAGATTGCCGAGGCGGCGAGAAGTGATATCATCTCTAACGTACACGCATACACCAGCCTTAGGAACAAAGGAGTGTTCCAGTCCGTACCCAGGGTAGCAGAGGTAGGATGTGTCCGCTGGAGATGATATCTGCGTCTCGGAAAAAGAGCAAGGCCGGCTTAGCTGTCTCAAGGTGGTGGTGGACAGTGTCGAGGTTCGAATGTAAGCCCCTGATGTTACAAAAATCCTCGGTTAACGTGACAGGGGGTGCCATGGTGTGCCTTCTCTTGCCCCGAGCAGATTTTGAGAGTGCAGTTGAGCCCCCCCCAGAGTACGAGGGGCAGCCTGGGCGTCCACGCTCAGGCATAATCCGTACTGAGGGTGGACGTCCAGGGGGGGATTCTCCAACGCTAGCGCTGGTACCCCCCTGGGGTATCCTTTTCGTTAACAGCGCTATCATTAGGGGGGTGGGGGATTTTGGGCCTCCGGAGACCTCACTCATTTCGGGGAAATGCAACGCAAGCGTTACTTCACAACCGGTTTTCTGTGAGGCCGTGGTATCGCACCGGTCGAGCCGGCCCATTCGTGCTTAAGCAAGCATGGCTCTACCACTGCAATATACACACACATATATATATATTATATACATATATATATTTTAAATGGCAAAATGTAGGTATTTTATAAACATCTGCCTACCGCTTAGGAGATATAGGTGAGTATATTTATTAGAGTCCCGGAACTGTCAGGTCGATATTGTTATGTAATTATTTTTATTAAAAAAAAAAATAACCAAGAAATTGCACCCGAGATTCGGGGAAAAAACTATTTCACTAAATCAGCAAAGAGGAAGATACTAGAATTACAAGATAACAGTAAAGTTAACAATAATTAGTATGGTTTTGAACTAAGTTCGTTTTATAAATATAAGATTTAACTGCTTAAAAGTGAATCTGAGTGTGATTAAAAGTAAACATATAAAGCAATTATTAAGACTGGAATTAATGTTAAAGTTATTAAGATTTTATTTTCTGTTTAATAAATGTTGATTCTTACAAAAAATACCTTTTTAATACGTCTCACCAGAAATTAACTTCCTGTTCAAAAAAAAAAAACAAAAAAAAATATATTCAAAAGCGGCTCGAAGTCTACAATTTGGTTGTAGGCTGTCTCGTGTCCCGGGACTTCAAAATTGTCGGGAATTTTAAACCCTAATATATATATGTATATGTATAAATAATATAAAAGAGATTACGACAACACGAAGAAATTACCGTGTCCTTTAACCGTTTGAATCGTGATCTGTCACATTGATCGTTAATTTGTTTGATGTCGTGAATCGCCTGGCGTATACACTAATAACAGTCTTGTAACTTCCCTGAATACTGGGAATAGATATAATGGATTCAACGCAATTGCAAACAGAATACTTTTTTTTATTCAATGAAAATTGAAGTGCCTGTTTGTTGTTTCATAATAAACCTAAATACATCTGTATATTTTATACACGCTACATATGCACCAATGACGAGACGGGACTTTTACTACCAACTAGCTGATGTTGTAGAATGAAACGATACTTTTTAGATTTCAATTTCTTTTTTCAATAAAAAATATTGAATTTGCAGATTTTATCAGACCAATATGTCTCCCGACTACGGATGTTATGGAAAGGAGCGATCTGTTTTACTTGACAGCTGCCGGTTGGGGTGCAATTAGTCCTACGCAATCTTACAGTAATATCAAATACCACATTGACCTACCTTACGTGAATCGGAATGTAAGTGAATAAATAATAAGTAGTTTAACTATTTAATTTGAACTACTGAAATTAAACTTAAACTGGGAGTTTCAAGGGCACCTGTTTTAGGGCCTAAACAATTCACTGATAATTTTATTGACCAATTACATTGACGGTCATAGATCGTTATCTCGACACATAGTGAGTGGGAATTAAATTATACCATATGAATTTTCAGATATGTCAAAATGTGTATAATACATTGGGTTTGAAAGTGGAACTTAGTAAAGGGCACCTTTGCGCTGGTGGCGTGGAAGGTGAAGACACGTGCCAGGGTGACAGTGTTCTTATGTATAAAAACGGTAAGACATACGAATATACTGGTATCGTCAGCTTTGGCTCTAACCGATGTGGCCTAAAGGAAATACCTACAGTTTACACATATGTATTCGCTTATAATTCCTGGATTAGAAGCACCATTGCTGCGTAGTACTAAGAATCAGAATGTATAAGATTCGCACATAATATGAATTATTTTATGCTGAAAATAAATAATGGTGAAAATATGAAGATATTTTATTTTGAAGTCCAATGATAACCCACGAATACAGAGTAACACCGCAGCCTTATTGAAAACCGGTTGTCAAGAAATGTTGTGTTTCACGGAGTTAATGAGGTTACCCTTCCTCTACTCTTTTCTATCCCCTCAAAGGCGGGCAACATGCTTGGGAGTTTTGAGCCGCACGTGTCTATGGCGAGCGGTTGTAACTTACGATCAGATGACCTGTCTGCTCCTTTGTCTCCCTTTTACACAAAAAATATAAATATAAGTACGATTATCACAAAAAATATTTATTAGTAGAAACTATACTATCGCCGTAACCTGCTGGAGAAAGAATCAGAAACAGAAAACACTTAATTGAATTTAAATTCTTCTTAAGAATCTCGAGAAAATATTGAGGTCGACCTCAATATTTTCTTAAGCTAAGTTAATAGGGCCATAATGTTTTGTACTAATGTATTGGTAAATGTAAAAATAAGTTACTTACCATTTTTATGAACCACCAAATTTAATTTAAATCGGTTTAGCTGAACGGAAAAGGATATATTGCTTATACAGATGGTTCGGAGAACATAAACAATAACTCAAGCTCGTCAGAGTCGCGTATCTATAGCTCGAACTGGCTATAGCCGGAAATTCCGAGCCCTCTAACAAAGACATAAAAAGTGTTCAAAATTTGCAAATGCAATATCTTCTTACTAAACCAATGACCAATCCGAATAAAAGTTAGTTAGGGCTTTATCAAATAGCCAATATTATAGTTTATTTTTTTTTTAAGGATTTACATCGCATAATGTAAGACGTAGCCAAGTTAACTCTGTATACCTAGATCTTTTCAGTTGAAAAGAAGTATCACAAATAGTAAAACTTCATTTAAAAAATAAAGTTTAAAATATGCTTCTTTTTAAATGCCATGGCAAAAACGATAATACTTAGCTTAGAAATGACGAATGAGACAGCGCTATTCGCAGTAAAGTTCAATAACAATACCAGTTATACTTGAATTGTATTTTTTAAGAAGTTTTGACTTATCTTGTAAACGAAATCATTGTGTTTAGACGTATTTCATGTTACTAGTGAATATTTCGATCTGTGATTAAAATTTTCAACATGAACTATATAAATATATTCTACATATTATTTGTTAATTGCTGTATTACACTCGGACGTAAGTTCTAATGATATACTTCTATTACGAGGAAAACAGTTTTTTTGTAATTTGGTTTTTGATGACGTAAATAAATTCACGGATCTTCTAGATAATGAAGTGCCATAGCAATACCAGAATTTGGCTTGAAATGCTATGCAATATTGCTAATAGTAATGCAAAAAGGTAAGATTAGGATTAATGCATAAAATCATATTTTAATATTAAGAAAACTGAAGTGTAAAAGAAAAAAAGAGGAAAAGCCTCGGATTTTTTTATTAAATTTGCATTTAAATTCAAGGTAGAAAATAGACAAGACTTGTGCTGTATGGGTTTCTGAATTAAGCTTGATTAAAATTTTTGTGTAGATGAGATAAAATTCACTGGGTTGAATGTTTTTAAGTTTTGAAAGATATAAGGAAAAATGCATGTATTGTGAATGACACATATTCTATCATATATGCATACAAGCATACACCCCCCATGGAATTAGATGGATAAAATTTGAAGTATATAGAGCGAAAAAGGAGAATAGAAAGAGAAGGAAAGAGATATTGTTTATAGAGATGGATTGGGGAGTATAAGCAATAGCTCAAGTAGGTCAGGGTCGTATACCTATAACTTGAACTTCCCGGCTGGTGCTGCAAAATCCCGAGGCCTCTGACTAAAGCTATATCTAAGGAAAACTACAATCTATCAATGTTCAAATTCGACTCATAACCAGACAGAGAAACATTAAATATTAAAATAAATTCCGTACAGAAAAATTGTAGATGATATGAGTTATATATTGGTTACCTAACAATAAAATGATTACCTAGTAGTATTGGCGAACAATAAAAATAAAATTGTATTTCATCTAATAGAAGAGGGGCCTTGCAAGATAGCTTCAAATGGCGATCAAGGACGATGCAAGTCAATCTTTAAGTGCCAACCGTTACTGTCTATAGTTAACAAAGCGAACAAGACGCTGCAGGACAAAAGTCTGCTGAAGGCGTCACATTGTGGTATAGATGATGAAACGCCAGCTGTAGGTATTCTACACATATTTTTTCTCCTACTTACGCTTATAACTTCATTGAAATGTCATGATATAATATTAAGTTACTCAATAGACTATGGTTAATGTCATATAATGCAAAAAAACCGGTCGAGCCGGCCTATTCGTGCCTAAAATTAACTGCCATACATCACATGTAATTTAAATATATTTTATTAGGATCAGCACTATGAAGTATAATCAAATGATTGTCTAAGTAAAACAGCATCCACTTGATACTTAATATCATGAAAAGTCAGGGTGAATCTGTTTGTGTTCTAGGTGTGCTGTCCTCTACAAAATGAGACAAAACCATGTTATACTCCAGAGGGCAAGCCAGGGCAATGCATCAGTGTATACTCTTGTCCAAACTTCAGAATTTTACTGACGCAACCTCTGTCAAAAGGCATTACGGAATTCGTGCGGAATTCAAGGTACGTTAAATAATATTACTTACTTAGCAAAGAACACGACATACGTTACTCCATGGTTTTTTGTTATTATTTATTTTTAATGTACTGATGCCATAGATATATCAAGGAGTGATAGTGCCTTTTACGATAGTGTTAACTCATTACTTCCCAAGCATCGGAAACTTTGTTTTTCTTTTATCAAATCTTGAAACTAAGTTAAAAAAAATAATACGAACAAAAAAAAATTGTACTTTTAATGCTGAGTCAGCCCGTCCTATAAATATGACAGAGGGGGCATGTGATCAGAAATAATAAAAGTAAACAATTATAAGAATATTACCTGTATTTGAAAATTTGTCCACTAAAAGTTTTAAACATAAAGTTCTATTACCTTGTTTTGTATGGTAAGGTATAAAACAATCCCTGCAGAGTGTTTTTTCACATTTAACGCAAAAAGTAAGAGGTTTTTTTTTTACAACCTTGTCCCTGGCAACTCCTCTGTTTGTCTCTCTTCGTCATAGAGTGACCAATATTGTCAAAAATGACAGGTTGTAAAAGGCGTTCTGATGTACCTGGTGTAGGTTTGCTTGCCTTGCCTTCCGATTTTTTTTTATCCAAGAATAACAACCAAGAATAATATTTAAAAGATTACCACAAGTTTTTAAATTATGTTTTGTTTATGTTTTCATTTTATATATATTTGGTAAAGGTCTAAGAATCTGTTTTATGTAAATAGGAGTTGGCAAGTTTTTTACATTATGATATATAAAATCAGAATATGATGCTTCTTTTTGAGGCAACAAAAATGATATTTTGAAAAAATTACATTAAAATTACGTATACACTTTCTGCAGATGAAAAAAAAATATCAGAAAAACAGTGCAATAATATGAATTTTGTCAGAAACAATAAAAATAAACGACCTAACATGTAAAAAAAATGTTGAATATGGTGTCCTAAAAATAGGACAGTGGGGAGGAATGGGTTAAGCGCAGAGGCAATCCCATTTTTATCTAGTTCCATTTTGTGATTTTAGCCTTAGATTGATATTCTAGGACAAGAGAATGACTGGAATGGTAGTCAAATTGAATTATTTTACCTAGACATACTTTAATCTACATACATACTATATGTATATCTGTGACAAATTTTATCAAAATCAGTTTATCTGATGTGACTGAGCAACGAAAACCCACACAAACGCTTATATAATAGTACTTAAATTTTATAAATTATATATATGTAGATATTATGATAGTTAAAACTTTAATTTAAAATAGTAAACTCTTTATTCCTGTCATGTTTTAATTGCATTATTTCAGTCATGATATTTTAATATGAAACCAAATATCGGTTACATAGCCACCGTTACTGTGTTGGCGATGAAAGCGATCCAAATCCCGCAGCTCTTTCCCCAAAATTTCTGTGGTTGTATTTACTCGTCATGTTTTAATTGTATTTTCTGGCTGGAACATGCATGGTTTATACGTAATTGCAATTATTTTCTTATTTTGAAAGGGGGTAGCAAGACTTCAAGATTTTCGGGTCGGTTGTAGCAAATCCGGTTGGGGCCGCTGGACCATTGTTATCCTGCTACCCCCTTTTTATCAATTTCATGATGATCTTTTGATATGATCTTTACATAGTAAAGAGTTAGGAGTGGAAGAGGTAGAGGTTAGAGGTACATTATCAGTATCAGTATCATTTAATTTCTTATATTTAAACTTCAGATGTTACGGTACAGACATATACAGCGTGTGCTGTGGTCCCGTCCCGAGCTTTGACAGTGTGATGAAGGGGAACTGTAAACTTACAGCTTTTCCGCCTGACCCCAGGACTGAATGCTGCGGGGTTGATAGCAGATACCAAAATAAAATATTTGGTTAGTATAAATATAATAAAATAAAAAATCCAAAATGACAAGGTATCTCCTAGCTTCAGCATACATACATATACTAGACACACATTATAGTCTTTAGGGAGTTACTTCGTAGATTATGCAATAAACCCCGGCCATAGACACTTTATGGGTTTAGTCGGGTCGATTCAGAGACAACGGGAGTTTCCACATGTTAAAAAATATTTAGAGTTTAATTTTTGTAGAGCTTCAAGACAAAGGCCTCAATTTAGAAATGGTGTAAGAATAGATTTATGATTTACTATATACACAAACATAATTATGGATTGGGGCTATAAGCCCCATATATCCAAAAATATAGGTCAAGCAAGTCAGAGACGCATATCTATAACCCGAATTGGTTGGTGGGGGAAGTCAGAGCCTTCTAACTATTCTAACGACTTACTAATTCTAATTTCTTTCGCTTTTATTCAACGACGACCTTTAACCGACGTGCCTGTAAGCGGAACGGAATGAAAGTTGAAGAAGAGAGAAAGGTATGTCAGAATTGTAGCACATGGAAGGAAGTGGTCTCTGCCTACCCCTAGAGAAAGAGGCGTGATATTATGTATGTATTTATTCAATTCAATTTTACAAATTCAATGTGTCTCCTCAAATTGATATATGCTTAGTGGTAGAGCGATCTCTAATGTCTAGGATGGTATTAATTCAGGTGGTACAGCAACAGCAATAGACCAATACCCATGGTTAACTATGTTGGAATATAATAAAAAGGGTAGGCTTATATTGATCGGCGTTGGAACCCTTATCAGTGGAAAATATGTTGTTAGTTCTGCCTCAGCAGTTACTAGTAGCGAGAGAGTTGGAAAACTGTAAGTATTCTGTTTCATCTTTTACTAAACCTATTGATAAATTGTATTCAACCGTTTGAGCAAACAGTTTTAACATTCTATATAACTTTGTTTAATAAACTCCTGTAGCTAGATTATTAGGGAACGTACCCATACTACGTGACCCGATTTTAGAATTTTTAACCCCCTCCCCCCCTTGGTGATCACCCGTAGTATTTGCTGAGACCCCGCCTCCCCCTCAAGTTTTCACGTAGTCATTCAAAAGTTTTTTGCAAATAAAAGGTTAAAAAAAATATTATTAATACGCCCAGAATACGTGCATACCTAAAATATATTGTAACAGAAACTTAATTTACTAAAGTAGAAGTATCATTTTATTTTATTCACATTTTGAATATAGCTCGAAAAAGCGTGAAATTTTTCTAGAGATTATTGACTACCAATGTAGACTCTGTGGCCAAGCGTGATATTTTTAAAGATCCCTCCCCCCTAAACGGGTCACGTAGTATTGGAATGTTCCCTTATATGGTGGCCTTGCCTACTTTTCTATCTTTCCTGGGCCTTGAAAATTTGGATGTACATTAATCTATTAAGTATCTGGGACTAAATTATGGTTGTCAAAATGCGGTCATTTAGGCGTGAGTGTATGATGTATGTAAAATTTGGCAGATGTTTTAAAGACAGTGTTACTTAATTTTAGTGGTAACATCGTTCTTGGAGAATATGACACTAGTACTGAGGGTCCAGACTGTGTGACAGTAGAAGGTGGTGGACAAGACTGCACTCCTGGTGCCATCAAAATACCAGTTGAAAGCTTTTTACCACATCCACAATACAATGCAAATGAAAGAATTAATGATATATCATTGATAAGGATGAAGCAAAATGCGCCGTTTACAGGTTTGCCATAAAAGTGATATTTGCCAAATAGACGTGCTAAATCGCCAGCCATTTAAAAAAAGATATTCTTTGAACACTATTTGTCCTTATAGTTGCATGCATATACTGAGATTATTTTCGTATATATGTATATATATAAATATATATACATATATATATAAATATGTATAATTTTGTGTTGTATGTATATAGTATATGTATGTTTATATATTGATATATATAGTATGTATATTTGGTGTATGCTTATAAACATGTCAACACATTTCTTAATATAGTATTAGAGTAACCTTCTTCTGTACTTTTCATTTGTACATCTACAAACTGCCCTATGTACTAATACATTACAATTGTCCATTACAAAGGTTGTCTGGAAGAGATCGCAGCTAGCGATAAGACCGCCGATTGTACCAGTTATTCGTATATTATTTGTTTTATATTGTATTTTTTTTTCTGTGGTGTACAATAAAGAATTTTGTATTGTATTCTATTTCAACATTAGAAATGCTTACTGTTCCCCACAACTCTATCCCATACGTACAGATAGGTTTAAGGACGGATTTATAGATAAAGAGTTTATTTTCATAGCTAAGTGACGAATGTCTGCCAATAAGCCAGTATATTTGAGTTTACGTTTAGCCTGGTCTCTTTTGGTCTTTAAATATTCTTGCCAGGTAAGTCTTCTGTCGATGAGCATACCTAGCCTACCTACTTTACAACACTTTTTTGTGGCAGACTGTCATCGCCTTTCACCGGCGAGCAGTCTCCTCCGTTGAGATGCCATACTCGGTCAAATGCTTGTAATATGTCGAGTAAAACGGCGAAGCAGTAATCTTTTTTTTTTTAAAGATTGACAGATTGTATGAGCCAAGCTGTACATTTGATCCCTTGTTCCATGGCTCGCTCAAAAGTGCTGTGGGATTGTTCCTTGTTCTTCTAGTGTAGGTAGCATTCCTTGTAAAATACCTCCTCATAGAGTATAGACAATAATGGAGTAAACTTATTGGTGTATGTGATAAAACTTCAGAAGACCGCTTTCCTAGTTTATATATGAGGTTAATGATTCAAATTTATCAAATAACTAGGAAATAGTGTAATTTTAATACTTCATTAAACAGAATAGTCGACCACAGAGCCACATTAGAACCACTGCTGTAACAACATCAAATCCTGAAGCCTTTTTCTTTTTCAGTTTTTTTAATAGTTTTCTGTACTTTAGATGCAAAATCGCCACGGAAGGGATGTTTGCTGATCACTTTCGATCATTTGATCAATTTCTCCTCCTATATTCGTATGTATATATGTCGTGTTCATTGGTTTTGAATATACCATTTAGATTTGCAAATTTTCCAGCTTTATAGGCAGGTTTCCTCGCCCATTCACCATTTGACTGTCTTAGTGAAAGCATGTGCTCTTATGGCCGTTTTAATGACTCAGTTATTTTCCAAAGGGTATAGTCATCTGCCTTATGAGGTGATAAAGTTTTTTAGTTTTTCTTGCAGAGTGTCGTTTACATGTTCTTTGAGTATTCGTTTAAATTCCTTTTGTAGTTTGTTGAGGGCTCTTGTGTCGTGTGCATTCCTTCTCGTGTGCGATTGTCACCTCAATCTCATTTTGTGTTATCATTTCCCGCATTTCTAGTGTCTGATCCTGATTCTGAATCCTTTACTTTATACTTGGAGGAGACATCCAAGCTGTTTTAAGTGGAATGAGAAGATTTGCATTCTGTTCTAAAAAGTACCGAAAAGATCAATTTTACGATTACGGTACGTTTCGAAATGAGTTTATAAGAATAATAATAAGTACTCAGTACTAATGATCGCAGGGTGGTATGGAAGGGCAAAGAGCTCCATGGTCGGTTCTATCGGGCCCTAAATGGGCCTGATGTAGATGTAAAAGCTTCTACATTCTGGCAACGGTGTGGTGATCTTTTTGGAGAAACTGCAGGTTTTGTCTTTGCAATTATGGATGAAGTTGTTATGACGAATAACTATCGGAAATTTATTCTGAAAGACGGTACGGTCGACATATGTCGGGCATGCCACCGTCCCGGTGAATCTATCAGGCATATTATTTCTGGTTGTTCTCATCTTGCAAACGGTGAGTATTTGCATAGACATAACCAAGTGGCCAGAATAGTACTATTCTGGCCACTTGGTTATGTCTATCAACAACTTGCCCTTAAATACAATCTTGTGAGTTTAGTGGTGCCATATTACAGGTATGTGCCCGACCCAGTTTTTGAAAATGGTCGTGCTACATTGTATTGGGATCGATCTATCATCATTGACAGGACTATAATTGCCAATAAGCCTGATAACATGGTCGTGATAGACCGATTAGAGCGCCGCGCAATGATTGTCGATATTGCTGTTCCTCATGACGATAATCTCGTGAAATTTCAAAAAGATAAATAAATATTTTTTTTTTTTGGATTTGTCTCAAGAGATTGTCGATATGTGGAATATCGATTCGGCGATCATTGTTCCGTTAATCATATCTGCTCACGGATTAATAGCTAAGAGCCTCGACCAACACCTTGAGAGATGGTTGGATGGTTGGTTGGATCAAGGGACTGATGCAGAAGGCAGTTCTCCTTGACACGGCCCGCATTGTCATAAGCCTACCATAATGACTCCACTTTGCCTGATGGTAAGCAATAAATGGAGTCCAAGAGTGGTGGTCACCATCCTCATTGCATGTCTAGTCAATGCAGCATGGTGACCCACACTATGGCGGCCTGGTGAGATGCTTTTTCACGCCCCGCTTAAAAGACCCGGGATCAAATTGGGCAACTGCAGCTTTTCGCCATATAGCTTAATCGGCGGTGCATAACCGGGCACACTGAACTTTCCTTTATAGAGCAATATTTTGCTTTTTTCTACGTTGTAGGTGAGTCCGTGCTCCGCCGCGTACGACTCGCAAATCGCCAGTAATTTACGCACTGCACCCACCGTTGGTCCCAGCAGCACCATATCGTCCGCGTAGCTTATGTTATTAACGCACACATTATCAATATGGCAACCGGTATGAGTGTTGCTGAGCTCACCGATTAGGTCATTTATATATAGACTAAATAGAAAAGGAGAGGTCAATCCACCCTGCCTAATCCCGCATTCCTTGCTGTATGGGTCCGACAAATTTCCCGCCCATCTCACCTGGTTTCGTTGGCAGCGATACCATTCCTTTAGGAGTGCTACAGTTTCCACCGGCACCCCCGCATCTCCCAGTTTACCCCACAGCTTGTCATATAGGACGGTATCAAAAGCTTTTGATAGATCTAGGAAACACGCGTATACCGGTGTTTTTCTGTCAGTATAGTATCTGACAGCCTGTTCAAGACATAATATCGCACTTTTAGTGGAAAGCCCATTTCTGAAACCAAACTGGGCATGGGTTTATGATGATGAAGATAATTTGACTTTCAGACTTTATCCGGCCTATCTGTCTTCCGACAGTTGATGTGACGCAAAAGACAGATCTCTTCTATTTGACTGCTGCCGGTTGGGGTGCAACCAGTTCTACACAATTCAAGAGTGACATAAAACAACATGTTGACTTACCTTACGTGAGCCGGGATGTAAGTGTATATTTCTTCTTTGTAGCTCCTACCATTACAATATTGCTCAAGGCGGAATTAATATATTTAATGCCATCATCATCATCAGTCTATCGCAGTTCATTGCTGGACATAGGCCTCTCCCATTGCACGCCACTTCGCTATATTCTTCTCGCATCTCATATATGTAAATACATCAATGAAAATCATATTAAAAATTGTTAATTTTAACTAAATCAGTCATGGGTATTTATAAATTGTCAAGAGCAGAAAAGTAAGTTTATAATTAAAAGTGATTACAATGTTATACATCATTCAGAGCTAGAAAGATTCGGGAGAATTACTATTATATATTATGTAACAGAAGTCTACTCACAAACAACGGCACTCACTGATGAGTGTGAGACACGCACCAAGAGTTTTAACTCGTATTAGGATTTGTTTTTACAGAGTCAAAATATGTAGTTGCGAAAGTGGTGTCCACAGGGACCTTCAGGACCTTTAAAATTAAATCATCGTAATTGATAATATAATACTAGATAACGTATACACGATGTTTCTAAAAAGTGTAGCGAACGAAATTTTAGGAACGTTGTGTAGTTGACCTAGTTAATTTAGTTTAAAAAATACTTTGAATTATTTTTCTTAATTAATTAATTGAAAAATATTTCTGTAGAGCCATTTCTAAATAACTTGCTATTATTTTCTTGTAATTTTTATTTTCGGAATATCCAGATCTGAAACTTTGGTATAAAATCCCGAGAGTTCCAACCCTCCCTCCTCCTCCCTCTCTCTCTCTCTTACGAAATATGATTTCATACATATTTTTTTAGGATCAAGAGTAATAACAACATCTCACACATAGCCGTCTGATCCCAAACTAAGCAGATCTTATATATACAACCATGCATATGTACATATTTCTAAAAACATACATATTATATACAAATCACACCCAGACACAGAACAAATGATCATGCTCATCACACAAATGTTTGTCCTAGGTGGCATTCGACATAAGACGTCTCTCTCTACACCTCGACATAAGAGTCAGTATAGCTAATCGCCAGAATGACAGGCCAGTCAACTCAGTCAGTTTCAAGATAGGATTTTGTTTGGAATTTAAAATCAAGATTTTTCCTAAAACTGTTAGCGATTTACTTTATACGACCCTTAATTATGAAGATGCATTTCTGAGATACCCTGTGTACATATAAGAGACGCTGTAAGATATTCATACCGTTGTAAATGATTATTTACTGCTCATTTCCAGCAATGCCAAAAGGCATATTCTCAGCACAGGCGGGTAGCCGTGATAAAGAAGACGCATCTTTGTGCCGGAGGCGAAGAAGGCAAAGACGCGTGTAGATCTGACAGTGCCCTCATGTATAAAAACGGTGTAACGTATGAATATACTGGAATCGTCAGTTTTGGTGCCGCTCCATGTGGTTACAAAGATGTACCTTCAGTTTACACAAATATCTACGAGTACAATACTTGGATTCGGAACAACATTGTTCCCTAAGAGAAAAAATACATTTTAATATAATAGATATTTAAATAATTTCAAAATATAATGTATAAAGCCATTGAAATGTCTTTTATTTTAAAGTAACTGAATAATTCCTAATATCCGATACTGATACTGTTCTTTTTTATAGTAGATTGAGGTAGAATCCTTTAGTAAACTCTTACGATACTCACGGGTTGAAATGGGATGGTGTGCCTCCATTAACCGTTATCTATTTAGGGGAACTAATAATAAAAAAAAAGTCATAACGAATAGTTTTTACTACCTGCAAAAGTTAACTTTGTAATCCATATCTTTTATAGAATTACAAAGTTATCTAATGCAGTTTTTATATCTAAAAATAGGACTCAAGTCACACACTCAGTATGTTTTATCACGTCTTTGTCGTCCAAGGGTACGAGAAAAGGCTGATACGGCTGTGCCTTTTTGCTCGACTTGGTGCGGGCACTACCGAGCTCCATGAATTTATATGATTGTAATTTCTTATGTATTTATATTTTATGTGATAAAGTTGCTGAAGTAGATCGAAACAATACTATTTTGTTTTTTATAGACACGCACTAATTTTAAATTTGAAAATGTACTTTTTAAAATTTATAAAAAACAAGCTCAGGTCACATTGGAGATACAGGAAAATCGGGAGTCCGTTTTTACCTTAAGTTTTCCATTAATGGATAGAAAATAAATAAAGGAAGGATATGAAAGAAAAAGGACTTGTATATTGTAAAAGTGGTAGAGCCATGCTTAGGCACGAATGGGAATTGCGTTGCATTTCCCCGAAACGAGTGAGGTTTCCGGAGGTCAGAATCCCCCGTCCCCTTTCCTCTCCCATCTCCTCATCGACCCTATACTACTTCCCCTCCCAGCATCCCTCTCAAAGACGGGCGGCAGCGGATTTACGACTCTTGAGTTACAGGTGTCCATGGACGGCGTTTGTGACTTACCATCAGGTGACGTGTCTGTTCGTCTGTCCCCCTATAGTACAAAAAAAAAACATTGCTTATACGGATGGTTTGGAGAAAATAATCAATAACCCAAGAACGTCAGGTTTGCGAACTTTCTATAGCTCGAACTGGCTCTATCAATGAAAGCTATAACCTCGAAGGACATAAAAGCAGTTTCACAACTTTTAATTTTCATTTTTAATATAATAATAATAATAATTAGAAAAATAAAAGTGACAATGCTCTTTATGGCAGTTGCGTATCTCTCAACCGAATATACATAAATATAATACTTTAATTGTTATTAATTATCCATTGTACCTTTATATATATATATATTTTTTTTTTTATGCGATAGGGGGCAAACGAGCAGACGGGTCACCTGATGGTAAGTGACCACCGCCGCCCATGGACACCCGCAACTCAAGAGTCACAAGTGCGTTGCCGGCCTTTTAGGTAGAGGTACGCTCTCTTCTTGAAGGTTTGAAGGTCGTATCGGTTCGGAAATACGGCAGGCGACAATTTGTTCCATAAGCTGGTTGTGCGAGGCAAAAAGCTTCAAAGAAAAAGAAGCGCACAGTGGTGGAGTGCCAATCGTCCAGGTGATGGGGATGGATATTTTGTCGCGTAGGACGATGGCGGAAACCAGCAGCCGGTATAAGTCCGAACAATTCCTCTGAACACTCCCCATGATACAAGCGATAGAGGATGCAGAGTGAAGCTACATCTCTACGCAACGCCAAGGTGTCAAGTCGATCAGAAATATCTTGGCAGTCGATGATGCGAGTCGCTCTCCGTTGAATGCGGTCAAGAGGCAGAAGTTGGTACTGGGGTGCACCTGCATAGAGATGAGAACAGTATTCCATGTGCGGCCGAACCTGCGCCTTATAAAGTTGCAGGCGGTGGGCCGGAGTAAAATACTGTCTCGATCTGCTTTACTTTAGCACACCAAGCTTCTTCGAGGCTAATATGGCCTTACTCTCTAAGTGACCGCGAAACTGGACTTCGCTTGATATATCGACGCCAAGGATTCCGATACTGGCTGATGCAGTTAGGGAAGTGCTCTCAAATTGAGGTGATACGACCAATGGCATCTTTTTAGCGGTGAACGCGCAAACCTGTGTCTTCGTGGGGTTAAATTGGACTAGGTTAAGTCGACCCCAATCTGAAACTTTTGATAAAGAAGTTTCGATTTCAGACACAAGTTTGGATCGGCTTTCGATGACGTTTACCCGAGAAATGTTAGCGCGGCCGGTGTAAAGGGCATCACTCGTGCTATCGTCTGCATAGCAATGGATGCTGCTTATCTGCAACATGTCGTTGATATATATGTATATATATTTCACTAGCATTAATAAAACTTACGACATGCAGTAAAGAGGAAAAGACAAAATAATATGAAGTCATACATTGCGAAGTGAGACATGACATTTGAAATGTCACTTCATATTTATCTGCACAGATTCATCTATTAAATGTTACGACACGAGGTATGTATGTCTAGCTCCAGATTCGTCACTCAGCTCCGTCTCGCGCCCCCCAGAAACCACACTGGACATATCATGGCTGCTGAGGCGTCGAGCTCGACTTCAAGTTGACGAGTTTCTCTCCCCCTTGTCGAAATGCACCGCATGGCTAATTTTATTAATGAAAACGATATGAGAGCATATAGTATTTGTTCGCTTGTCGGTCTATATGTTTGTACACGTATTAAGGAAAACTATTGCATGGAATTTAATGCAGTTTTCATAGATGTATCGATAGTGTTCTATCTTGTTTAACTCCGTTTTACTGCATGACTGCATAAATAAAATTTCCGAACCGATACGACCTTCAAACCTTCAAGAAGAGAGCGTACCTCTACCTAAAAGGCCGGCAACGCACTTGTGACTCTTGAGTTGCGGGTGTCCATGGGCGGCGGTAGTCACATACCATCAGGTGACCCATCTGCTCGTTTGCCCCCTATCGCATAAAAAAAAAAAAGAAAAATGTTAGGTTCTTGATTCTACAATTATACTTTGGACTATTCATTTAACTGGCATTACATATATATACATATATAGTACCCGGTTGGCACAGGCTTACCAGCGGGGTAAGCCTGTGCCAACCGGGTACTAAGAGGGACTAAAATACGATAGGCATATGTGGGTGTTCGATATGCCACGGCCCACTCATACAGGTATTGGTATAGGGCTACGTTTCCACATTTAGACTCTTAATTGGTCCATTATGCGTATAGACAGGCTGTCTAATTGAGCCAGGCTAGCTCCTTTCCGAAGCTCAGAAGCCTCCTGGGACGTTCACAGGCTTCTAGAAGCGTCCTCGCACCCGCGAGGATACTAGCCCGTTGTGTATAGCTACCCTCGCACTCCAGGATATCCAGGTATTGACACCTTTTCACCATCGGAAACGGCCGCCTACGTGGGGCGGCCGTTTCCGTTGGTGAAAAGGTGTCAATACAGGGCCATATGACCCGTAATCGTTCCTACCACTATTCGTTTGTCTAGCCGGTTAAAGCTGAGCACTTTACAGGTTAGCCGTGGTGAGACACCCGTCAGCACCATTTTTGACTGCCAACAACCCGGAGTATTGGTCCATTCGAATATTGGGAGTGTATGTATGTATGTATGTACATTAATTAAAATAATATACAATTACGCTTCATAGGTCTTTGTAGATGGTTACTATTCTGTATTGTGCCCGTACTTAATAATATCTCACTAAAAGTGCTAGAGCTTCACAATAAAAACATACCTTTTAATGAAACGTAATTCAGTATAGTTAATATGTCATACTAATGACTTAACTATACTTTACCACTTAACGGACCGCAAACAGAATCCACACAAATAGGATATTCCAAGTAGCAATATGAAGTCACTTGTAATACCGGTCAAACATCAATATTATCTCACGAGCTAACTATTCATTATATATCTTAAGTCTTTAGCAATAAAGTACAAAAATTATTAAAATGATCTGAAATTTTATTGTCCGTCGCCTGGTCGTCATATATGTATATATTACGACCACTAACCGCGGAGGGAGGACTGTAGATTTGCAATTCATAGTACAACCGGCGCTTGAACGGTAAAGACGTATTTTAAGTTAGTGTTAAACGTATAGCGCTGTGATAGTAACAAACGATGTATAGTTTTACAATATTGACAGTTTTATCAGCTGTTAGCTGTGTGGTGAATGCACGTAAGTTACGTTTTTTTTTTTTTATTTGAGACATCATGAATCAAAGTAAACACTAAATGATTGATTAGTAATACCAAGATTAGAATTTTTAATTTAGTTAAAATTCTAAATAGTGTTCTATAAATGAATTACACACGGTTCTATAACTTGGAAACTAAGGTACATCACCCTAGTTTCCAAGATATAGAACCGTGTGATAATACGCGGTGGTTTTAACCAACTGCACAAGAAAGAGGGTTGTTTATGTGATTGTGTATGTACAACGTTTTTTCCCTCTTCCTAGAGCCTAAACGGTGTTACTAGTGGGATTCATGCAGGTATGACATTTCGAGATAACGACAGCAAAAAAAAAATTGATTCTAATGTAAAAAAATATTGTTCAACTTTTTCGACATTAAATATGCGTATGAGGAAAATGATTATCTATTATATTAATTTAAAGTATTTGTAAAAAAAAATGATACGTTGTTTTTCGTATCTAGAAAAATCTAATCCAGTTAAGTGAGTGAACCCTATTGAGTGAGTGAGTGAGTGAATGTGAAATTAAATTTCGCATTAACGTTATCAGGGATACAAAAAGTACGTATACAGCGTTCTCTATGGAGTAGAATAGGGCTAAACCTTCACTTTAATATAATGAATTCGACTAATGAATTGGACTGTTATGTGACCCATAAACCTATAGCGCCCGTTTGACGGCAATAGGCTTGTATACGAGTATATGCTTACGTACGTATGTATCTAGGATTAAATTATAATTGGCAAAAAATACAAGTACAGTACCCCTCGAACCATATGTATGAATACAGAAAAGTGTACTCTCATTGACAGAAAACATTGTTTGTGGGGTATAAAACGAATAACTAAACAGTGCTATTATTAAACTAAAAGCACTCCTAACTTTGCTTTTTTGAATTAAGAAATATTAGGCAACGCGTCTAATAAACGTTGCATAATATTAATAAGATGAGGGTGTATTTCTCTGGCTACGTTGTTTTTTGCAGTCCATACATACGTGTTTTTCGTTAAGGATAACTTAATTTTACGGATAAATAGTTTATAATATCGACCAGACGGAAAACCCAGAAACGTTTACTGGGACTTGGAGAAAATTACTTATTAAAGGCTGCATCAATGTATGCATACCTGGACAGAAGTTCCGCCTCGGCAATGGACCCGTTGTGGAAGACACAAAGGAACACTGTTCGGTACGATTCCACCCTAAACATCACAAAACTTGACAAGGTACCGGGGATTTCAACAGGGAAAACCTTAAAGGTTAACAAATTGACCAAATAGTACACACTACAGGTTGTAGATGCTGAGATATTCATGGAAAATTTAAAGAAAATATGTAATATAATCATTATTATACTATAATTTTTTGTTATTACAAATATACTAATTGAACACTTTGTTCTAGACGGCACAATCTTTAACTGTAACAACGCCATAACTAAAACGGTTTTGATTAACGTATACGTCTATAGAAACTAAGGGCAATTATTTATTTTTATGATTTAGTTTATATATCTCTTTACAATACTCTTTAAAAAACAATTGGAGGTCTTATCACTCTCGGTGATTTCTTACAGATAATTTAAGTCTGGATTGATTGTAGGTCTGGTAATATTGGCTATAAAAAATCACACTGCAGAAAATCAGGTAAGTACTTTGCTAGGAAGGAAATTATATCATGTACGCTATTTGTTACGCCTTAACTTACTATTGCGTAACAAATGTTAATTAGCAAGCCTATAACACGAGGATATGAAGGCTCTTTATTTGTTTGTTGTCATAATAAAAAAGCGGACGACACGAATTATTCACACACACACCTGCAAATCGGGTGATTGTAGTTAATGCAGTTCGTCATCACAACAATGCTGACTTGTGTCAATTCTCTCTAAGAAATATTATTAAAATGAATTAAAGTTAAAATGATTAAAAACCCGACCGAAATACCCGACATTATAAGTTCCTGTTTGGTTTTCTTTCTTTCTTCTTTCACTATTAAGACGATTCGAATGACACTTTACAAATCGTAATCCATAAAGATCGGCAGTGTGCGATTGATTTGTTGCTGTCTTTGCAAACAAATTGCAATTGCAAAAATATATAAAAAATATATTACATTTTTTCTTTAAACTTTGTAATAAACGAGAGAACAAACAGAAGTTGTCAATTACGAATAGGATACATACTTTATTGATGGAAGATGTATGGTATTATCTATGGATATCGCCGCCTGATTTTGGGAATTGGGTGGACTGATTCTTAGCTAAAATGGTAGTAGACAAGTACAGACATAATTATTCAATTAATTGTGTCTGTTACTTGCGGCCGTCCGTAACAGCCGTCCACTGACAACCTATTACAAAACCTGGTTACTTTATAACCAGTTCATCAGGTGCATATATAAATGTTAAGTGTCATTTACATATACATGTCTGTTCGGTTATTCCCCCATAAAAAGGTCGATGCGTCATAGTTGTCGTTTTCTTTCTCTTCGTATTAAGTGAACAATTCAGAGAATAAGCCCATCAAAAAGACAAAGCAAGTTTGTAGATCAATCCGGTCAAATAATACAATTTTAAAGTTAGGTTTTGTATCGATGTTAAGAATTCATTTGAATATAAAGCTAAAGCGGGTATTATAACTTTTCTTTTGTTGACGGGGTCAAAGAACTTCATAGATGTCCTTTATTTTTGAGGCGCCCTTCATGGGTGAAGGAAGGTGAGGGAGTGAAGTAGTTTACCCGAACCATAAAGGCTGTTGTCGACGGCCTGAATGTGTCTGTCTTTTACCAAAAAACTTTTAACAAAAATGATTATCATTCTGTTTATTAATATTGTAAAGCGTCAGGAGTAAATATCATGATTAAAAGTCAGTATCAAAGTTTTAGAAACAATAATTTACACCAAATCGATGTAAAAACTAAACTACTATTAAGTGGAATGTTGTAGTTAGCATTAACGATGATTGCATAGGCGATCATAGTTATAATTATCATTATAATCAATTCACTTCTGGTATAATTAAGTAAATGCATATTGATTGTTCGCGAGCTACTCACAAGACAGTGCGTCGAACATACATACATATAGGCACTGCGATCGTTATAACCGTCTTTTGTTATAGAACCGGGTCGTGGTCTGCCGGGGTTCCCAAGATCTTTTTTATTCGATTACACTTAAATTTAAATTTCCTCGGGTAAAGCGGTAATCGTGAGATTATCCCTTTAATATTTGTGTATGTACATTTATAAAAGTTGACTTCAGCTTATTTTCCATTTTATAGTCTCAGTTCCATTTTGTAGTCATAACATGAATCATGCTACAATGTTTATAAGTGGAATAGTAAACATAATCACAGAAGAAACTGTAAGAAATCGCTATCTAGATTTAGGTGGTGGTAAAACAACAAAATTTGAGAAATTATGGTGTTTACACGACAGTTCATCTACGGCTATCTGCAGTTGGACTGGGCAGCCTAGATCCGAGTATATAAATTTTATCCCAAGGATCTACCTTACTCCATTGTATCAAGACTATGTAGTACTATTAATTCCGATATGGAAACTATACTGTGTGGTTCTTGGGGAGCAGAATAAGTCTTTTTCTGTTTGTTATACTATAGGGGGACAGACGAACAGACGAGTCACGTGATGGTAAGTAACAACTGCCGTCCACTGACACCTGCAACTCAAGAGTCGCAAGTGCGCTGCCCACCTATGAGGTTGATGAGGGATGGGGATGCGGGAAGGGGAAAGAAGAGAGGAGGAGTTAGGAAAGAGGAGAGTGGCGATGGGGGGATAGGAAAGTGGAGAGGGGACCTTGTACCTCCGGAAACCTCACTTATTTCCGGTAAATGCAACACAAGCGTTACTTCACAACCGGTTTTCTGTGAGGCCTGGTATCGCATCGGTCGAGACGGCCCATTCCTGCCTAAGCATGGCTCTACCACTTTAAAGGGATTCTAAGGGATTATTAGTCCGGATGATACCAATAGTTTTGTCTCCTATGACGTAACTAGGACTCAATTGTAGAGTAAATATTATATAAATATTCCACTTTTGATACTAAGCGTATAAATGTATAGAAACTTTACCATTAGTCCAGGTGAGATTACTTTGAGGATAATGATGTCATACACAAAATGTGATAGTGGTTTCCAAGCTTACGCGACATGTATGCATATTAGAAATAAATCGGGTTAATTTGCAGAAATACATATTTATAAAATTGAAGACAAGGCCGCCTGGTCTTTAAGACAGTCAAGGCCTGGGTTGAGTCGATGATTTAAAACTATGAGACTTCAACAACTTAGTCTACAAAAACTACTTTTTATTTATTTACTTCAATTTATTTTATTACGTGTTTCTTTTTAATTCTAGTCAAATGTTTCCTTTATTATTCTTAATTGTGATTTCTATCGATGTCACTAGCTCAGTAATAAAACAATACAAACACTTATTAACATTTACAACATAAGTTACTTTCCGCAAATACAAACATATTAAGTGGTTAAACACAAAGTCAAGTTTTTCTTTTTCGATTAAATAGTCAAAAATCGGCAAGAATCGATTGTCAAAACAGATGAACTATTACTACTAGACTGCGCAAGGAGGGTTAAATTTTTGGGTATGTTATGGGTAGGTATACAAGTACATATGAATGCATCTGCCCTAAGAGCCTAAACGGCTCGATGGATATCGATATCTGAGGTATACTTTAAATCGTTTTCTTCTTTGTAAAACGGTTAACGGTTAACTACCTTTTTACAGTTTAGGCACGCTAAGGCACGAATGGGCCGGCTCGACTAGTGCGATAACACGGCCTCACAGAAAACCGGTTGTGATGTAATGCTTGCGTTGCATTTCCCCGCAATGAGTGAGGTCTGCGGAGGCCTAATTCCCCTCTCCTCTCCCCTCATCCCCCCATCTCTCATCACCTTCATTCACCCCATCCTTCACATCCATTCAAGTGACCCGTCTGTTCGTCCCCCTATAGCATAAAAAAAAAACAAATAAAAACATACATATTCTTACTCCAGTTGCTGTAGTGGTTAGTGACCCTGACTGCTAAGCCAGAGGTCGACGGTTCGATTCCCATACGGCTCAAAAATTTTTGTTGTCCACAAATAGTTGTTCCGAGTTTTCAAATCTTAACTGCTAAACTAATCACAATGCAATTTTGCATACACGTTGCCGGGGATACAGAAAAAGACATGGTAACAAGCCTACCTTTCATCTACCCTACCAAGTAGCTTATACGGCCACGGCCTAATATTATGCACAACTAAGACATGCACCTATGAATGCACCTTGCATCTGTGTTATCCTTTTATATTTTTATCTTGTCGCTCTTAGTCGCAAGGAACTATATACTCGTTTATAATTATTATGAGTTAAGAGTACCTTCAAGAAAAGAGCGTACACCCACAACAGCCCGGCAACACACTTGTGACTCCTTGTCTTGCCATAAATATTGTCACGTTTTTAATTTTCCTATTGCATAAAAAAATATATTACAGTAGTGTGTATTAGTTTGTACATTAACATTATAGCATTAAAAATATATTAAGCTGAATCAAAATGATCTCCATTGGCTTTAATACAGTCCTTCAAAAGTTAAGGTTAGTTATCAACAGAAACACGCACTCTCTCAATGGGAAAATTCTTCACTGCTAATCTTATGGATTGTTCTATGAACTCCAAATTAGCAGGGTGTTTAGAACATGCCATACTCTCTAAAACTGACCAGTCATAAGTGAGTGAATTAAGATCGGGACTAGATGACGGCCAGTCTTCAGCTCTGAAGTCGGAAACGTTCGTTTCCAACCACGCTTGGGTGGATCGAGATTTATGACCCAGTGTTGAGTCTTGCTGAAAAGACCATTCTTGGTTATGGAACGTGATGAAGTTAAGAGTCTTAACCACCCTCTCAAGAATCATACCTTGATATACGTGTGCCTATGTTCTGCCTACACTTTTTTCACAAAAATAATGTGCTCAGTCACTTCTTGACAGCTAATACCCGCCCAAACCGTCACTGAAGTCGGATAATGCCTACGTTGTGCTCTGCTGACTGATTGGGTAGCTTCTATAGAACTTTGAGCATAATTTCGGTCATTGTTCAATAGTAAACAAAATCAAGTCAATATTTCTTTATTCTGTGACGTCCCTTTACGTACCGCTTAAAAAGTTCTTATGATTTTACCAATCTATTCATTTTTAAATGATCAGTCAAATAATTACCAGTGCTTCTCTTAGAGGCTGCACGTCCTAAATAATCTTTTAAAATACGCGACAAGGTTCTATATTAATTTGCCGAGATAACATGTATGTATGTGAAGTAACAAAAACGGTACTACCAAGGACCTATTGTTTAAACTCTCCAATCTGTCTGTACAAGCAAAAGATGTCTTCATCGCCGGATAAAGGCAATAAATAGGCTTGCCCCTTATTAAAGTCAAAGTCAAAATCAAAGCATTTATATCAAATAGGCCCAAAAGGCACTTTTGAACGTCAACGTAAATGGGACTCAATTGTAACTGGTAAAATGTTGGCATTAATTACGACTACGTCTATTCCTTCGTGTATACAGGCACGCGTGAGTGTGTGTATGTGTGTATGTGTGTATGTGTGTATGTATGTATGTATGTATGTATGTATGTAAAAAAGAAAATAAATATAACATAAATGTTATTACAATCCTTACTACTCAAACTAATATCAACTAATTATACTTGTAATAAAATCGATAAGTGATGTTAAACTTAGTAAATTAATATGTCCATGTACATTTACCTGGTGCTCATTTTATCAAACAAAGTCAATTAAATATAAAACCATTATGACTAATTGGGAAATTCCGTCAGACTAATGTTTGTTCTTGGTATTTCTTATAAAGATAATTTCCTTTGCAATAACATTGTTCAATCTCAATCTTTTTATAATTTTAAAGTTTATCGTTGGCTTGCTTTTCAATCTAAAAAAAAATATAAAATGTAAACTAAAAATAATGAAGAATAAGATAAATAAAACGAAACCTAATGTATTAAAAAATATAATAAGACATCATTAAACGGTTTGAGACCTTTAAAACACAAATTAAATATTCATAAATTCCCCACAGTCGGATTTAAAGATTTTTTTTTACTTTTTATAGATAAGACAACTCCCGCATTAATATAATTCCTGTGTTACGGGAAACTATACAAACATCCATGCACTACTAACACTCAATCCGGGACACCTAATTGTGTATCACACAAATTTTTGTCCCGTGAGGGAATCGAACCCACGACCTCCGGCTCAGCAGTCAGGGTCACTAACCAGTAGACCAACAAACCAGTCGAGTCGATTAAAAATGGCTAAAGTGTAGATTTAAATATCTTAGATTGCCTTCTAACGTCATGATTATCAAGAAACAAGGGTATCATGTTTTGTGCGAGATAGTTCCAATAAAGTTATATTTTAATGTAGGCAATTAATGTTTGCATTGTATTGCCGAGTAGGAAAAGTTCTGCCTCCGTTACCCTCACTCAGAGGGTAACGGAGGCAGAACTTTTCCTCTCCTCTTTCATCAACCCCCCCTCCCCCCCCCCCTTCATAACATTAAAGGCGGGCAGCGCACTACGACTCTAGAGTCACTTCCATCAAGTGACGGGTCTGTCCGACTGTCCCACTACATCATAAACACCTATATATATAAACGACAATGTTACGAATAACTAAAGTATTATATTATCACTTACAAGAAAATATACCAGACTATACCCATTTCATGTAAAAGATAAGAAAGTGTTAAAACGACATACTTCATTAATAATATGTGATAACCCGACCTATATAGAAATAGTGGGTGAATAGCAGTAGATCCCAGACTTAAATGTACATAACGTTTAAATGAATATTAAAATGACTGGACTGTTGGTCTAGGGGTTAGTGACCTGATTGCTTTCCTGAGGAGTGGGACAAAAAAATGTGTGAAAGAATTAACAGAGACATTCATTCACGTAACGGATGATAGTGTAATAATACACAAAACTCGAACAAATTGATGCTCAAACCTGTAGAAATGATATAACTGAGATCCTGGTCACTGAAGCAAAATAATTAAGAATCAGCAACTTAGCGACCAGTTCAGACAACACTTGGCCTGCTCAAGTATTTTCTCAAGTAATTGTTTTATCAGTTCCTAGGGTCACGGTATGTAGACTTCAATACTCACAAGTATAATAAGCAAAGATAAAAATATGGTAAAAGACGAGTCCAGCACTACTGATAGCTTAGTTTAAAGTATTTTTAAATAGGTGTGGTTCACGGTGGAGAAGAATAGGGCAGCCCTGTCTCTTCCCATGTGTATCGTAAAAGGTGACTTAGAGATCATACTGTTATCTATCAGACAATATATGTATATATATTGATAATATATAATTTTATCATGCATACATGCAAGACACCCTGTGGGAAGTGTCCATTAGAGTACTTATATATAATTATGTATCTGTTTCGTGGATTTATCCTCTATGAGGATTTACGTGTAAGGCTGGATAGGACAGTATCAACAAAAAAGTAGAAATCGTTTGCTAGATAGAGACTAGAATACAAAAAAATATTAATGAATTGTTTCCTCCAGAGCAAGGACCATGCACAACAGCAAGCGGCGGTCAGGGGCAGTGCAAGTCGATCTACAACTGTGAACCGTTACTAGCAGTAGTCAACAAACCGAACAGGACGCCGCAAGACATGGATCTACTTAAAAAGTCACATTGCGGGTTTGATGGGAAAGCACCTGCTGTAAGTTTGTTTTTTAGTCGTGTATGTAAATGTTAATCAATATGATAAAACTCTATACCCTTGGGATCGAACAAATTATGCTTAAGAAAAAGTAAATAGTGCATATAGTACTTTTGTGGCAAGTAGCTAATTACTTTAACGACAAACATTTGCTGTTATTTGACGTATGTACACACATTACTCACGGACTTAATATTGACGTGTAGGAAAATAATTAAACTACACCGCAAGTCATAAAATAACTGTCTTGCGGTTGTGAGAAAACAAAATGCATTAAAATTTTACCTACAATGTCATTTACAAGGATAAGTCGAGTCATAACTTTAGAGTATATTCGTTTAATTTTATTAAAATATTTAAACAATGCAGAAAACATTTAATTATTTAGTTTGAAATTGTGTTTTGTTTGTTTTTTAATTTGTTTCAAGTGTATGTTAATGTAAGTAACTTGTCTGTCATATGTACGTAAATTCAAAAACTTTTTTTGTTATAAAAAGTTTCTAAAACTTGTTTAACTTTATTTTATTTTATACACTTCTAAAACTTTTGTACAAATTTTTAAATTAAAAAAAAAGAGTTGAATCGGTTCACATATAGCGAAGATATCGCTTCACATAAACAAAGAAAGAACCGTGAAACACAAACAATATATACCAAAAAAAAACTAACGGATTGAGAAACCCCTCCTTTTTAAAAAGAATCAATTCAATTTATTTCAAAAAAGATCTTACTAAATACACACATTTCATATCAACAACAGTTAGCGTCTAATAGCAATCGATGATGACTTTATTGGTATTGAGAAATTATTTGTTTATGATTCCAGGTGTGCTGCCCGGCAGAAAATGAACCACCTCCGACGCCAAGTAATCAGTGCTTTACACCTGAAGGCAAGCCAGGCCAGTGTGTCAGTCTGTATTCTTGCCCAAACTTGGCAAACTTGTTGAAACCTCCGGTTCCCAATGATAAAATCGTGTTTGTGCAACAATCAAAGTAAGAAAATATGAATATATGTCAGTTACAAATATTAATAACAAACTATATTATATTCGAATGACTAGCATAATAAAAAATAAGAATAAGCTATAAAAAATATTAGCAAAAAAACAACAACGACTCAACTGACTCGGACAAGAATAACTGGTTTAAATAGAAACAGCAATCTGCAAAGACTTGAGGAAAATTCTAACAACACTTGATTTACATACACTCTCGCGTATGTATCCCTAAATGGGTAGGCAGAGGTGTATTAAACACTGCAACACAACTGCTAATTTGAATATGACAAAATGTGGGTGTTTACCACCTACACTTAACTTTTGATGGCTAAGATGGAGATGGAGATATTTAAAATCGTTTCATCCGTGAAGGCGCTATGATGCCACAGACAGACACACAGATACACCATACACGCTCCAATCTCATAACACCCCTGTTATTTGTCGGGGGTATAAAATTAAGAGCCATTTTCGAAAGAGCATTGTAAATTTAATAATCATTACAGGCTGATTAAAATAAATGTAAAATAAAGGTAGAACCCAATACCTGACTCAAGCTATATTTTTCGAAGACACGGTTAAAAGCACACACTTGACACAAAACAACATAATATACCCACTTAACCTTCATAAGATATTTGAATGTCACAAAGTCAAACCAAATGTAAACTTTATATAGCTATCATTATACTCGTATATTGGAAGCGCAAAATCAAATATTTAAAAAAAAAACGAAAGGTGAAGCTATTAGCGGGCTGTTGACTTTGTTCAGAAAGAGGATAGGCCTGAGCTTAAATATGTATATTAAACAGAAATATACTATCGACTAGAGTCTATACATGGGAGAGCCATGCTTCGGCACTTATGGGCCGGCTCGACCGGAGCATTACCACGGCCTCACAGAAAACCGGCTGTTAAACAATGCTGGCATTGTGGAACCGAGTGAGTGAGGTTTGCGGAGGCCCAACCCTCTTTCCCTTCCCATTTGCATATCTCCTCTTTCCCCTCTTCAGCTTCCCCTACCCTAAAAGGCGGACAACACTCTTGTGACTCTTGAGTTGCAAGTGTTCATGGGCGGTGGAAGTCACTTACCATCAGGTTACCCGTCTGCACGTTTGCCCGCCTATGACATAAAAAAAAAAGAAACTAACATGGAACTAACAAATTGGAATCGTTCATACAATACAATTTTATGCATGAATATATATTATTTCAGATGTATTGGTCCAGACCAATATAGCGTATGCTGTGGCCCCGTGCCTGACTTCCAGAATGTCCAGAAAGGAAATTGTGCATCTTCTGTAACTGCATTCCCACCAGATCCCAAAACTGAATGTTGTGGCATCGATGGCAGTACAAAAAACAAAATTGTTGGTTAGTATAATACTAATATGAGTGCCAATATTGTCGAGCATCAAATGATATCTACATTTTTGGATGAAAATGATTCAAAATCGAGGTATCATCAAAATAGTAAAGTGAAAACTTTACTATTAGTGAACAGTAGGACACAGGGTAGATATTCAACTGTATAGATAGTTGGGTTAGTGACAATACCTTTTAGAGAGTTTTTCCTGCAGGCGAAAAGCGGACATTAACCTTTTTTTTTTTACTCCATTGTGTGATCACCATCCTCATTGCACTATGGCGGTGATACCATCACCTGGTGAGATGCTTTTCCACGCCCCGCTTAAAAGAAGTCAAAACGCTCAACTCTCCTGTACTTATTAATCGCGTTATTCAAAACGATACAAAAATGTGGACGGATATCGTTTTCTATCGTCGCAGTTGCGAACATAGTACAAGGGGTCATTGTCTACATCTAAAAGTACGTTAGAAGATTTTATTCTTCAGTTGAGGACCTCCTTTCTTAAAGACGATAATGTTGAAACGCCGACGATAATACTGCAATTATTTTATATTCTCACCTGTTTACAAATGACATATTATTGTAACTTTTTTAATGTCTGTCATTTCTAGATACGAATTCAATTAAAAGAAAGTAAAAGGTAATCAATTTGTTTGGGAACGCTGAAATAACTAATTGATATTTTTTGTACTCGTATAAAATTTATGTTACTTGTCTAAAAATGTATTCCTAAGAACCAACATTGAACAAATGAACCCGTATTTAACAGACTATAAAAAAGGAAGAGGTTCTATATTTGTCCACGTTCCTATGTATCTCCACTTTTAGGATACATGGAAAATTACGAATTAGTTTTTGAGTTGCATTAAAAATATTTCACGAAGGATTTGGAAAGGCGTATTAAAGGCGGTTATCTATTTTTTTTTAAAGTCAATAACAATTGACTTTTAAAAAAATATTACTTTCGAGTCTGTATACTTTTTTATCAGTGCATTTTATGAAAACGAAAGCCCGGCGTGATTAATGTAATTGCAACCATGACGACGCACGGCGGTAAGAAAATTGGTCATCGAATTAAATAATTAATATTACCTGTGCCTAAACATGTTCTTTTAATATCAAAGATAGCTGAAATGATCATTATTTGTATTATTATATATATATATATATATCATTACTATATAAATACTAACAAACATCAAACATTTGTCGTCATTCACAATTGTCATTTCTAGTTGCCGATAGATACCGTCTCCTTACCAAATAAGGAAGGAATTAAATTACCAGTTTACTAACAATGATAAAATTTAAGACTTTTTGTCATTTTTATGAAGTGCACGTTTTTGAAAATTCAGAGTGCCTGCAATGCTTTTTTTTTTTTAAACCTGTATTATGAAGTTAATAATATTAGGAAAATAATTACTGTAACTGTAAGGAGTCCATATGACGACCCGACACAGTACGGAAAGTCTATATAATAACAGTTCTCCATATAACAGAAGTTCGATTCACAGTTACAAGATGGATGAATTTTGGTCGAAAAACACATGGCAATCTCTAGTATAATTAAATATGGCCAATGACAGAGTAGTCACATTTAATAAGATGGATTCTAACAAAAATGGATATGATTGATTGGTTTCCTTCCCATATTCATACTCTTATATTGCTCAACAAAGATATACTTTTTTTAGATAAATTACTATATATTATATTTAACTGACCAGTAGAAAAGGAGGACTGAAATTTAATGATTTGTATCAATTAATATGTTATCATTTTAACATTGCTTAGCAAACACTACCAATACGCATGTGTTACACACACAAAAGTACCTACACCGTACATGCCACGCACACTGAAGCACAATTAAATAAAATCCATACTGCATTATACGTAATAAGACATGCATTGAGTGTGCATTGGGATATACCATTATTTTAAAATTAAATGTATGATGAACGAATGTTTGATTTCAGGTGGGTCACCAGCAACTGTAGACGCGTATCCATGGTTGGTGTTGATCGAATACGTCAAAGATGGTGTTGTGAAGACACTGTGTGGTGGAGCTCTTATCAGTGGCAAATATGTACTCACCGCTGGCCACTGTGTTACTGGACAAGTCTTGACTCGAGGCACACCGTTAGTAATTGTTATTGGATTTGTTATTTAATCAATTCATCAAGGAAAATATATGTGTATAAAATTACTTTACAGCACTAGCATTCGTCTCGGAGAATACGACACCAGCAATGAAGGTCCCGACTGTATGATTACTGAGGAAGGCGGTGAGGATTGCTCAGTAGGAGTCACTAGGATACCAATCGACAGGACGATACCCCACCCTCAGTACAACCCTGCTCACCCGCAAAAGAGAAATGACATAGCTTTGATTAGAATGACGGAAATGGCACCATACACAGGTTTGTATAAGAACTTCATTACAATATGACCATATATTATACTGAATGCTACAATGGAAAATAGACAGAATGAGATTATAAGCCCTTTAGACATCACATAAATATGTAATATAAAAGTGAATTTCTTTTTTTTTTGCAGAATTCATTCGCCCCATCTGTTTACCTACGGCCGATGTTACGCAAGGAACAGATATTTTCAATACGACTGTTGCCGGTTGGGGAGCAGTCAGCACGAAACAGTCTAGCAGCGCTGTAAAATTACACGTTGAGCTGCCCTTTGTTACCAAAAGCGTAAGTTAAACTGTAGATTGCAAGTGATACCGGGAAAATTGACTTTGATTCTACTTCTTATGGTATTTAAGTTAAATTTTATTGTAGGTAAAAGGTTCTGGTTTTCAAAGAACACATAGCCTCTTGATAACGAGAGAATTATCGCACAATGTTTGTTTAGTAGTCAGGATCACTAACTACAATACCAACAGGCAGTTTACTTTAACCTTATCAATTTACTTTGTACTAAAATATATCAAAAGTTTTGAGAATATATCTTTTTGTACTGTTTGCTTCATAGGTATGCCAGCCAGCTTATTCAGTTCCTGGGCGTAGTGTAACCTTATGGAAAGGTCAGTTTTGTGCCGGCGGTGAGAAGGGCAAGGATTCTTGCAAGGGCGATTCTGGCGGCCCTCTCATGTACGAAAACGGCAGGACATTCGAAGCTATTGGGGTAGTCAGCTTCGGACCTATCCCTTGTGGCTTGGAGAATATCCCTGGAGTTTACACCAACGTATTTGAATACAGTACTTGGATTAGAAACACAATTATTCCTTAAGTTTCTATTCATTGGACGCCTTTGAATTTCTAAATATAAGGTTTGCGTTTTAAATTACAAATGTAATAAGTATATCATCAGATTAACGCATATGAGCTGAATCTTGACTAGTCACGGATGCTTCGGAGGTGACATTTAACAGAAACGTGTAGGCGTAAGTTTGACTTTGTATAATAATTTGGCAGTAACTGTGTAAACTTTTCATTTTATCTATTTAACATCATGTCTCATCTCATGGCTGTGAATAGTCGAAAGTTCAAATAAATTACTTGCAAGTTTTCGCGTTCGCGTTCGCGTTAGACAACAATCTGTATTTGCATCCGCATTCATTGACTTTGCTGCAAATAAATGCAAAAAATAGTTCATAGTACTTAAATTTATTTATGTATAAGGATAAGAATCTAATAAATTTATTATAAGACTTTTTGTTTTAATTTTAAATTGTTTACATGACATCAACATATGACAAACATATAACACAATATCATGTTGAAAATAATGACGTCTATTATCTTTTTTTTGGTGACACTAGTTTGACCGGAGATGAAAACCAAGCTTATAAGCTATATGCCATTATGGACCCATAAGCGCATAATTGGCATACCATCTTCTTAATTTAGCTAATAAATGGGTTCTTTGAAGTAGATGTACATTGATGTACAAGAGATTTAACATTTTTAGACAGAGAATTTCAAAGTTATAGTGTAAATTTAGGGTTCCACTCCAAATTTATTTTACGCCTCGATGACGAGGCGAACGACTTACATGTTGAAGTTGGGAGGTAAATCGTTTATGTTGAGGTTCAAGAGTGGGAGGTAAGGTCACCTTGCTTCACTTCGTTTACGAACCGATATGGTTGCGTCATTGAACCTGTTCATCGCCGTCAGTAACAGATCATACACACAACAAAAAAAAAATTACAAGTCTAGTCATATACAAACGATCTGCTAGATGATAATATGTATTTGTTCATTTCCTATAGTATTCGCGATTGATCCTCGTTCGCTTTATCTGTGCAAATAGCAAGCGCGCAGCTCAGCAGCGTTTATAGTCTGACGTCACTTGACAAACTGACCATTTAGAAGGGCCAGATACAATTACAATTATGACATTCATTGCTCGGGCTACATCAGTGATTTTTGGCTTAATAGTAGTACTTTAAAGTAAACTAGATCTATACCACTATTATTAACATGTGATGTATATCATAAATCACATGTAAATAATGACGGCGTTGTGAACTACAGACGCTCCTTAAAAACATATGCTAAGATGTCAGAGGCCTTGATAATGATTATTATTATTATTATTATACATTAATATAGACAAGTACCTACGTATAGTTACATAAAGTCACTTGACAATCACTAATTAAGACCTATGAACAAACAGTATGGTTGTAATTGTATGATAATGAAAGGAGCCATATTGTGATTTTATTACCTAAACCTACCTTAAACTTTTACAGAGCTAAAACCTCTTTTACATATTTTTTAGTTAGTTACATACATTTAGTTTTATTATATATATACATATATATATATATATATATATAGATTTCCTGGAAAGGAAAAAGCGTCCAACAAAGCTAATGTTTTTGGATAGTTTAAACAAACACACGTTGTTTGTTAGATTTGTGTAATAATCGGAATTGATGATTATTTAATGACTTTATAAAATCGATCGATCTCAAAAAACACTTAATGGGGTATCAGTGGAGTATGGGGGGATGAGAGAGCATTTACTTAATGCTCTCTCATCCCCCCATTACCCCACTTAAATTACTACTTACTACTTAACTTAAATTATTATTAAAACAAACTTAAGCACGGTGGTTTGCAAACAGTAAGGGGCATCGTTAGCAATATGAGCTAGGATACACGGCAATACAAAATCAAGAAGAATGTTTGAGTGGATCTTCCTCTTTATGGTTATAAGGAGTCGCAAAAAAAATTGTCCGAAAGGTCAGATGGCCAGAGTAACCAAATCGAAGCATCAGGCAGTTCAAAGGAGTTCATATCAAAAAAGGCCACCCAATTTCTTCCCGCCTGAACAAGGGATTGAACTATCATACAAGTTTATATAACAGACAGTATATATATACAGCGATACGGTGCCCAGATAACGACTGTAGGCCTGACCCCTATTACGTAAGTGGCCCAAAGGAGGCGTTTGAGACGCCTCTGCCGACCCTCGAATACATAGGCATGTGTATTATTATTATTTTTGGTATGGCAACTAAAATTTTACCACTGAACTCACTCATTATTTAATAGCTCATAAGATGAATTACAGCATTATAATTTTCTTACAACGCAGAATAAGTATTAATTACAAAAACTACTAGACGAATTACGATAGACAAAAACTTTGCGAGACTAAGGTAATATCGGTAGGTATTTAGAACGACGCCGGACGAGCTAGTCAAAGTGAACTTTAAAAGGATACTAAGCATTTTTTGATGGGACCACTGATTTCAATAATAATTTAGTGTATGGGACATCCCACAGCGTAAAGCCAGATATGCGGAAAGTCAATCTACTCAAAAAACCCACAATGAAACCTTGCTATATAGAATATGGTCAAGCAATTATTATTTATACTACAGATATGAAAAAATCAATATATCTTGTTCACTTCAAAATACACATTTTCGTCAGACCTTAACGACTTCATATGAATAATGCCACAGTGTGGTTCAACCATTGAACAGTAAAGACGTGTTAAGTTAGTGTATATTTAATTAACGTGAGGTGTTGTGATATTTCTATAAAATGAAAAAAATAGGAGTGTTGTCAGTCTTGTATATAATTAGTTATGTGATAAAAGGATGTAAGTTTTTGTATTTCAATACTTGAATTACCTGTTTATAAAGTGAATTGAGAAATTCTTAAATGTGTGAAACCAAATTCGAAAAAAAAAATAAACAAAACAGGTCTATTTTATAGGTATTTCATAAGAGATGTGTTGACTTTGTTTACAATTGATTAAATAACTTTAGTAACTACTATAATCGATAAGTATCTTTAACTTTATTTGTAACAAAAAATGTTGTTATTAACTACAAATGTTTTAAAACCATAAAGTAAGAAATATTCATCTAAGAGCAGCATCGATTAAATTTGTTTAAATTTTTCTTTATTATCTCGTGGGAAGTTAAGATATAATCAACTAGAGTTACTAAATATATATTAAATATAAAATTGACTATATAAAAGACGGACAAACATACTTAGTTTTGCTATCATATAATAATAATTATAATATAATATTTTAGCTTTGCCCAAGTACAGTAAAAGTTCTTGTCAGAAGTGAACTTTTCTTTTTTTCTGTATAAGTAGGTAGATACTTATTTGTTTATTTTAAATATAACATTGTTTTCTTTTTTGTATTCTTATACATATTTAAATTTAAAAAGAAGATTATACTATATAAATATGTTTTTGTGTCGTTGCCATTTTTTATAGTGTGGAAACTACCTACGACCTACGGGGTCATCACCTCACTGGAGCTTAACAGTGAAGTGGTATGTCGGACTAGTACCGACTAAAACCAAAACGTGTTCAGTCACGAGTGTGTCCATTGCAGAAGACCCGGGTATGGTCTAAAAAGGAAGCTTCCGAGAATGTATATCGATGCCTGTGACTACATAACTGCCTAATTAAACAACATTTAAGATTTTTTTTGGAAATTAAAAACAAAAACGCGATTAAATACGTATAAGTAACATCACAGTAACTTAATACCTGTTGTATTCTCAAAATTGTCATAAAAATAACGTAAAAAAGAGTTGGTCAGTAACCATACAAGTTTTGGTGGGAACAGAAATTTCAGTATAGAAGTAACACCTAACAATCAAGTAAAAAACAGGTTTTAATAACAAAACGAATTAAACACTAAAAAAGGCCCTTCTAACTTTAGGCAATATTTTATCAAACATTCAGGGCTGGTGATTAGCAGCATCCCGCCTACTAAGAGTGTAGTGGAGTCTATGCCAAGTTCCCTAATGAATCAAATATTCAGGACATTAGGCTTAAATTATGATACTTTAGTATTCTCATCAGCATTTGCTAACTAGACGCCTTTAAGTTGATGAACGTCGAAATAATAAAACCTTGTTAAAACCCTAATTAAAATACAGAATTACTTTTTTAATGAATTAAAAATATACAAACAATGGACACAAAGAACACCCAGACTTTACAATTATTAACAGATCATCAAAAAAGATACCCGTGTGGTGATCTCGTGTAATAAAAGGGGGCGACCTCTGGCTCAGTTGTCAGGATCACTAACTACTAGATCAAAAGGCCAGTCAGCAGACTGTACAATACTAGGTAAATAGATAGGTGTGTCATGTATATGGACCATAGATAGATAGGTGGGTCCATGCTTTATTTGTACACCAGGATTTTACAAATTTTACATTATAATGGTATCGAGAACATACAAAAGGCGAACTAATTCGATATATTTATGGTATGAAATATATTATTTTTAGGGTTCCGTACTCAAAGAGTAAAACGGGACACTATTAATTAGTAAGACTCTGCTGTCCGTCTGTATTTCTGTCACCAGGCTGTATCACATGAACCGTGATAGTTAGACACTTGAAATAATCACATAAGATGTATTTCTGTTGCTGCTATAACAACAAATACTAAAAGACAGAATAAACTAAATATTTAAGGGGGCTCCCAAACGTGATTTTTTTGCTCAGTTTTGCTCGACATTGAAAACGCCAACATGTAATTAAGTAAAAATACAATTAATATTTAAGGGGCTCCGATACAACAGACATGATTTTTTTTCTGCTTTTATAGATAATGGTACGGAACCCTTCGTGCGCGAGTCCGACTCGCACTTGGCAAATTTTATTTTATTTTATATATTGTTTTATTAAATTAGTAAACCATTGTATAAAACATACATATGTACATGCATGTATTATGCTCACGAATGTACCCCTCTGAATGGGCTACAATTGGTGGAGATATAGACAAACATTTATAAAAAAAGATACAGTGGAATATGGAACCCCTCTTTTTTAAAGTTTTTTTTTATAGTATAGGAAGATAGAGGAGTCATCTGATGGTAAGTGACCACTGCCGCACATGGACAACTGCAACTCAAAAATCCTAAGTGTGCACGCCTTTGAGGGGCTGAGGGGAAAAGGAGAGCGGGGATGTGGAGAAGAGAAAGACGAAAGGGAGGATGAAGGAATTGCAAAGAGAGGATGTTGGGCCTACGGTACCCGCCATCACTCGGCAATACAATGCAATCATTGTTTGTCTACCAGTTTTCGATGAGGCCGTGGTATAAACTCCAGTCTAGCCAGCCCATTTCTGCCTAAGCATAGTTCTCCAACGGTAAAATAGCATCTATCAATATATCGCTTACATGCATAAAATTAACTTGGGCACTTCAGGTTATCTTTAAAACTTTTGGGTAGAGGGCTTAAACCTACCGGCTAAATGATTTATGAAGCAAGCATCCATAGACATCTGTAACTGAGTCTTACAGTTCTTTTTTTTAATATCTGTAACACATCAAATCAATAACGTGGTGAGAAGTCATCGCAGCCAACAATTACTTCTTGGTAATTTTTTTTTATGTTTAAATACATTTTCCTGTTTGATCAAATCAATTATCTTTAGCATATTGAGTGACCAATTTCTTTGTATAAGTCCATTTTGTGAAATTATACTCAGGCATCCTCAGCACTAACTTGTTTTTGAATTATTATTTTATTGTACCCCAAAAGGTACAAAGGCGTATGTGTATACACATATGTAAACTTAAATAACAAATCCTAATAGAGGTTGTCTGTAAAAAATCACCGAGTGATAAGACCGCCAAATGTTATACCGAAATATGTATTTTTCAGTACTGTTGTGGTGTACAATAAAGATAGAAATATGTAATATAATAAGGACTCGAATTTGTAAATATTCAAGAATCACTTTATTTTATAAGGAAAATTTATAATTTATTTTATTCCTTAATAAGGAAAGAGGCATTTTTAAACAAAGAATTTCTGATTTATGTATAATTGTGTGAAGGGTTCATCACTATTGTATAGTGTATTTTTTTTTACAGTGAATGGACAATGCCTTACTGCAACAGGTGGACAAGGACAATGCATATCGATATACAGCTGTGAACAGCTGCTAGCACTAGCGAAAAGGATGTTACCACAAGACATAGATTTTCTGAGGAGATCACAGTGTGGCCGAATCGCAGGAGTACCTGCTGTAAGTTGAGAGTCTTCTCATATTTACAATAGTTTTGTCCCGAGATTACGATTAAATACTCATACGATAAAGACTCATTCGTATCGCAATGTAATTTAAACAATTATTTTCCAATTCCAAGCGTTAAGGAGTTGTACCTTCCACAATCAGATCAGCAACATGAAAGCATAGAAAAGACTTTGTTAGTGCCTATAAAATTTGAAAGTATCTCACTTTTCCTAGGATCCCAGGACCAAATCCATTTTTTTTATATTAGCCTACCATAGTGACGCCACTTTGCCTGATGGAAAGCAATAAGTGAAGTCCAAGAGCGGTAGTCACCATTTTCAAGTCAATGCAGTTTTCTTAGATGTATTTATTAGGGGTCTTAACTAAGATATATGTAACTATAACTAAATTCCAAGAAATCATGGGACACATACACACAGTTAAGTCTGTCTCCCCGTAAGGAAGGTAGAAGCGTCATGATTAGGCACGAATGGACTGACTTGTTCGGTGCGATACTACGGCCTCACGGAAAACCAGTTGCTTTACATTCTCATTGAGTTGCAAGTGCACTGCCCTGCTGCTTGACGGCGGTTGTCTGTTGCTATCAGGTGATCCGTCTGTTCGTCTGTTCCCGTTTATTATTAAAAAAAGCTGTAGAACTTGTCTATCCAAGAGTTACCAGTAAAAATAGCTTCATACGATAAAGCCACACATTATACATATTGTATATGTGACATCAGTGCAATCTAATTGTAAATGGTGTACTGTATAATCTTAAATACCATTCAATTTTAATCTAAGATAATTGTTAGGAATGATTTTTATTTCAAAACGCTAACACTGTTATAATTATACTGCAGGTGTGCTGTCCACAACAAACCCAGACACCAAGGCCACCAACGCCTCGCCCGACCCCGCCACCACCAACAAACAATCAATGTACCACACCCGACTACAAGCCCGGACAGTGCATTAACCTATACTCCTGCCCAAATTTGGTAAATTTGCTGCAGCAATCTACTTCCAATCAAAACATTGAATACGTGCAGAGATCAAGGTAATTAAATAAATTTAAAGCAGAATTGATAGAATAATAAAATGAAAAGGTGGGCCTGTTGGTCTATTGGTACACTCTGACTGCTGAACTAGACTGGTCCTGGGTTCGATTCCCACACAGGACAAAAATTTGTTTAATTCACAAATATGTAGTTGTTTTGAGTCCGGGTGTTTTTTGTGTGCGTTGATTGAATGCTTGTAGTTTTCTACTAGATGATCATCATCTTTCAATCCTTTTCCTCGACTAATTTGAGGTCTGTGGTTAGAAGGCAACAGAATGGCTTATCTTATTATGAGGTCTTTTAGAATATTAGTAAAAATAAGCAACGAATCATATAACGAAAATAGAAATTACGTCAGAAATTATGAATATACGTTTAATTATACGAATGTCAAGGATGCAGATGATGGTGATTTAGAATAAGCTAGATTTAGTTCACGGCTTAATTCAGAATAAAAACAAAATGTGTAAAGAAGTCGGATCTCCCGGCTACAGCCAGCCAGTTACAGATATGCTTCAAATCTAACTGTATAAGCAATACCCCTGCCTTCCCTTGGTACTTTTTCCTTCAAATATTCTGATGACTTTTCTATATTTAATTCCTTAAGTGCCCAGTTGACGGCAACAGGATTACCGCGTATTATTACTTTAGTGGACCGAATGTGTGTAAAACACCTCTGTTTACCCTTTCAGAGATACAAGTGTATACAAAAACATTTTTTTTTTTTATAATTTGTTGGTGAAAAGTATTTGGCTTTCTGTAATCCTACAGCATAACCAACGTTTCATGCGTTACTAATTACTAACGTTACTAATGCTGGCACAACAAACAAACTAGTAATTTAATTTTTTAACTAGAAAGATGTGATGATGTCTTGTACTCGTACATATAGTCTTCATTTTTTTTTATATCCAGCTGTGAATTGAAATTTAGAGACGAACAATCAAATAACTTGTTCTTTGGAGCACATTAATTATGTACTTAAGGAAAAACAGCCATAATATACACACTTCATACTTCTTACGTACGTAAATATATACCTACTGATCATTAATATAATATGTAAACAAAAAGATATACAACATTTTGTCTGGTCTGTTGGTTATCCTAATCCTATAGCGATCCTGACTACTAAGCCGATGTCGTGGGTTCGATTCCCAGCCAGGACAAACACTTGTGTGACGAGCACGAATATTTGTTCTGTCTATGGGTGTATATTATTTATAAAATATATGTATTTGAAAATATATAAGTATGTTTCTCAGCATTCTGGTTAACATAATACAAGCTCTTCTTAGTTAAATGCTTAGTTTTTCACAGCTTGGCTAAATTCCTATAAATCATATATTTTACGGTTGTAATTCCAGATGTAAAGGTCCTGATAAATACAGCGTATGTTGTCCCTCCTCAGCGAACATAAGTGATGAGCCTAAAAACCAATGTGAAGCATCAGGGTCTGCTTTACCACCAGACCCCACATCTGGATGCTGCGGTGTAGATTCCAGTGCAAGTAACAAGATATTTGGTAAGTCTTCATTTAATATTTAAGAGTATCGTTCACGGTGGAATGAAATAGGGCCACCGTATCTCTTCCCGTGGTAAAGGCGACTAAGGGTTCAGACTGTTATCTATAAAACAGTATGTATACAATCATATAGAGCGCGTATGACGGCAATAATATTGCCCCTATTACGTAGACAGTTAACAGTGATAGTCATGATTCAGCACGAATGGGTCGGCTCAACCGGTGCGATACCACGGCCTCGAAGAAAACCGGTTGTGAAGTAACGCTTGCGTTGTATTTTCCCAAATAAGTGAGGTTTCTGGAGGCTTAACTCCCCCTCTCCTCCGTACTCTACCCTTATCACCCCCTCTTTCCCATCTCTGCTTTCCCTCTCCCTGCATCCCATTCGGATGTGTTGTTTATTTACTTATAAGCAACCACAACTTACAAAACTAGGGCTAGTATTATTGTACTATGTGCGTATATTGTTCATTTATTTTATAAACATACGTTTCATTTAACACATTTCAACATAATATTCCAGGTGGTGAAGAGGCAACAATAGATCAATATCCATGGTTGGTACTCATAGAGTACCAGAAGTTTGGTCAGACGAAGACATCATGTGGCGGTAGTCTTATCAGTGGCAAATACGTTCTGACTGCTGCGCATTGTCTTGTTGGACAAATTCTCGATAGGAGTGGCAGACCGTAAGTTTGGCATGAACTTAATTTGTATATTATTCGGTACTGCGGGTACAATAAAAATATTTACTTATCATCTTCTTTTCTTATAACATAAGGGGACAGATGAACAGAGTAGTCACCCAGTGTGACTACCTATCGAGAGTGGCGACATACAGGCCAAACACCTTCACCACAGGGTTCACCAAAGTCCATTCGCGAGGTCATCGGTGAGACCAGATGTGTAAATTTTTGGTTGGTTTGGATGGTACAAAAAAATTTAGATTTGTAAATGATAGATGACACGGCAATTTGTGGCACTGAGGACTTTCCTCGCCACTCATGTCTTGCCGCACTCAAATATAACTTCCCAAATAAAGATACTGCAGCAAAACATCCAAAGTATGAAACGTAACATACATGAATTATCAGGTAATCCTGTCGGGACCAGAATAAGCTAAGATTATATCATATTGACCGTATGTTGGATGCCATCTACCCCTGACATACCTATCATTAAAGGTTATAATAGTTATGCGACGGAAAAAAATTTACGCAAAGCAAAGGAGTGGTCGTTTTCCAAGTCGTTTACGTTTATTAAGACCTTTTTTGTCGAAATTAGAGAGCCGGACATATTATAGTTATCTTATTTAAAAAAAACTCATATACAGTAATATAAGCAATATATCGTCCACCGAGTTATAGGAATATAAATATCTTTCTACAATCTCTGCAAACATCTACTATTGACATTGGACATAATACAGATTGGTGAAAATACCAAAGATGCTAATTCGGCTTTATACTTAGATATGATGGCCTACCATGATACTCAACCGGCCCACACCCTTCCGAAACATGTTAAATTTTGTTTTGACCACATCTTTTTGACGACCAAATTTTAAGCTTAGTGCATAATAATTAAAACAGCTCTCACAGACCGCGATAGTTTTGGACTTATACCTCACGGCTCAGCAAAAAATCAATGAAATCTTTAAAACACGCAGTTAGTTGTTGTTCTACTAATCAAGAAACTATTAATTCTTGCAATAGTTTTAATGATCCATATTGTGGATGCCTGAAACTTAAGCCACGGTTATTATTAATTATTTAAGAGATTGAGATTGAGATTGATTTGGTAAAAGTCTGCTAGAATCTTGATATGCTAGAACTACGCAAACTGATAGTTGTATTAAAAAATTTGGGATTTGTTGCGGTCAAAGAGCTCATTAAACACAAACACACACGCACGTGCACACAAACACAGTACATGCACACATTGTGAAAGGAAATAGACTTATTATTATTATTATTCATACATTTAATTTGAGTGTATAAACTTTTTTTTTAATCATAATTCTTTTTTAAATTATAATTATAATTAATTAAATATATGATTGTGCAATTGCAACTTCCAGTACAAGAGTCCGTCTTGGGGAGTACGACAAGGAAAATGAAGGTCCTGACTGTATGCCTGTGGAAGCTGGAGGTGAAGACTGTACCAAAGGAGTAGTCAGAATACCTATTGAGAAGACAATACCACACCCAGAATATAACACCAGGAGTGGACCAAGGTGGCACGATATAGGGTTGATAAGGTTAAACCGACTGGCACCCTACACAGGTATGGACACTTGAAATGCAATTAATGTGAATGTGCATTCGTATATTATTATTATTCTTTTATGTTATAGGGGGACAGACAAACAGATGGGTCACCTGATGGTAAGCCATAACCGCTGTCCATGGACACCTGCCACTCGAGAGTCGTAAGTGCGCTGCCCGCCTTTGAGGGGATGAGGGATGAGGATATGCGGGGAGGGGCGGGAGGTCAGGGGAGAGGAAAAAGGAGAGGGGGAGTTTGACCTCCGAAAGCCTCACTAACTCACTATGAGTTGAAGGGCTCGGACTTCTGGGAAATTAGAGTTAATACCTATTAGGTATGTGACCCCGACTTGTTTGAGCTATTGTCTGTCTTTCCTCCTCCTCTCCCTTTTTTTCTATCTAATTCCCAAAAGTGCCCGGATGATGGCAATAGGCTTGCCCTCTATTACGTATATGGGACTAAATTATAGTCGGCAAAATATGGGCGTTAATTTCGCCCCCCCCCCCTCCCCTCCGGGGATAAAAGCGTCAGGGTATGTATATGAATTAGTATGTATTATTACACTTCCAATATGATTTTCCAATAAAATTTGCTTACACATTTTCAGGGGTACAGAAAATTACATAATTTTATCTAAAATATTCTGTTTCACAGAATTAAAACAAAAATCTTCATGAAAACCAAATTCAAGATATAATAATTTTATTTTTTATTTTTTAGACTTTATCCGTCCCATATGTCTCCCGAAAAGGGACATAACGCTTTCCTTTAATTCTGCTGACAAACTGACTACAGCCGGCTGGGGAGCGGTCAGCGAAAGACAAAGCAGCAGTCGTGTGAAGCTGTTTGTAGACCTGCCTTTTGTTTCCCAAAACGTAAGTAATAAATTAAACTAAAGTCAATTACATATTAACTACAATATGCTGTGAAAGTGAGTGAGCTTGATTGTTTGATGCGCTTTCGCTAATGAATTCATTGGAGAAGGAAACAAATCCTAAATTAATGCTAGGGAAGCCGCATTTATTACATATATATTACTATACTGCGGATTCGATTCTCGCTCAGTGCAAATATGTATACGCGTCACTATACAGAGCATTACATACATACATAATATCACGCCTCTTTCCCATAGGGGTAGGCAGGTACTTTTGACCTGGCCTTTGCCTAAATTTTCTGGGATTTGGTCCAAGAACATTCGCCTAGGTCTTCCTCTTCCGACAACTCCATTTACCTCTGCCATATAAATACATTTTGTCAACCTTCTTTCATTCATCCTTTGCGATATGCCCGAACCAGTACAGCATACTTTTTCCTATTTTAGTCACTACATTTCACAACAGCTATACTCCGCAATGCTCTCATTTCTACCGCATTAACTGTACTTTCGTGCTTCTTCTGCCATACCCAACTTTTGCTGCCATACATAAGTGTTGGCACCAACACACCTCCACAGCTATGCGAGCCATCATTGAGACTGTGGCTCATCATAAAAGTATGCAATGCGCCATTGATCGCATTACCCGCATAGAGCATTACAGTACCTATTATTTTAATTTACAGAAATGTCAACCGTCATACAACAATTTAAAAAAACGAGAGCCTTTGTGGAAGGGTCAACTTTGCGCAGGGGGTATAAAAGGAAAAGATTCCTGCAAAGGTGACTCCGGAGGTCCTCTTATGTTCGAACAAAACAGGCAACATCAAGTTGTTGGAATTGTCAGCTTTGGCCATAGGGAATGTGGCTTAGATAACGTCCCCGCAGTCTACACCAACGTTTACGAATACGATTCTTGGATAAGAAGTAACATTACTCCGTAGTTTATTTTAATGTTAACGTAATTTGTGCAAAATATGACTTTATCGTTAATAGATCAGTAGTATCAGTACAGAATAAGTTTATTCAAATAGCTTGTAGATAAGAAAATACTTCTTTTATTTCCCTATGATTTAATATAACTACATAGAAACATAATTATTAATGTATATATACCACGTAAACAAAATAGGATGTAGCGTCAACTTTACTGTGTATAACTATTATTATTAATGATTGATAGTTTTACACAGTACTACAACCTCGTAGGTCAAATCTAAAAACTTCATTTGGTTTCCAACCTTTTTTTAAGAGGTCGAAAACCAAATGAAGTTCGTATATAAACATTAAAAGAATAGAATAGTAGACTGAACACTCGTCATATAAAAATATTCTTGATTAATATGCCTACATATAACAATATTCAATTTTAATATTACAATTACTTCGAGAAATTGAGAATTGGTATTAAAGCAATAATAACTAGATAAATAAATATAATTATTTAAAAAATATACAAAACCTAAATTAAGCTAAATTACTGCTGCTAATGTTATGTCACTCCAACTATTGATTCGATTCATATGACACCTAACATGTCGAAACCCATCAAGCTGTCTAGGCTCTAGGGTGTGGTTCCCGAAGATTTCCTTGGTAGGGTATTCCGGGTTCCCTGCAATAGACCAAGTTAGGACGGAACATAGTGTGGTTTTAGTAGTTCCAGTCCGACATACCACTTCACTCTCAAAGCTCCGGTGAGGTGATGACCCGTAAAGGTTTCCACACAAAAAAAAAAGCACCAGAATGTGACAAAAAAACATCCTACACACATACAGGATTATTGACAGTCGGAAAAACATACACGCAGGTTTAAAAGATATTTGTCTACATGTTTTAATTTTTATATATAACCTCATTATAGCACTAAGGATGTATGTTTCATATTAGTGTAATTGAACTGTTACGTTTTAACTTTGATTTGATATGTACACATATAGGTAATTTTGAGTTAAAATAAAACATGTACAACTCACCTCGAGCATTAGTGGCAGCGTCTGCGATCTTCTGGAACGCATCCAGAAATGCAGCTATTGCAACCAGCGCTGATCTGTTAAGAGAAATAAAAACATCAATGCGTGAACATCATCAGGTTCAACAATAAAAATTTACTGGCCTGTTGGTCTTGTGGTCAGTGACCCTGGAGTTTCTATTCCTACATTGTTTTGGAACAAAAATTTGTGTGATCCACACATAATTATTTCGAGTCTGGGTGTTCTTTGTGTACCTTGTTCTCAAGACTACCGAGAAACAGGAATGATTCCTAGTGGGAGTTGCAGATATCATCTGTCTGCTTCTGAAGTCCCCCGCGACACACGAATAATACCTAGCGGGAGTTGAAGATAACATCTGTCTGTTTGTAAAGTCCCCCGCGACAGAGAAATAATTTTTAGTAGGAGTTGAAGATATTTGTCCTTTGTAAAGTCCCTGCCACACAAACCAGGTTTCAGAAGACGACAATGACTCGTTTAGCAGTATTGATTTGTATAAAAGTTTGATAGTGTTAGCTGGTTTATCTAAGGTCACACGGACTGCAGTCAGATTGTTACTGTAACAAAGCAACAAGTGGCAAAGACGAAGATTTGTCACAGTCAATTCGCAAGTTAATAGCAATCTAAATTGATTCGAAACGATGGTAACTGCCAGTCTCAACTTGAAAAGTGATTAGAACAGTACTAAAACTGTACACTTACGCACGCTTCGCTTCAAAAGTAAAGGCGAACTATGGTTTATATTAATGAGAATAGAGGTAAGAAATGTATAATTATGGAATTTATGGATGTAATGTGTTAATTAACTATTTGATTGCTTGTCTTAGAATATAATGTATTTACTAAAATCTTTTTAAGACAAGCCCCGCACTATGCATAATTCCTTTAAAGTCACAGCCTCCGTCTTAACAGACAAGGTAACTATCCACTAGACCAACGAGCGAGTCAGTTGCTATTCTACAAAATACTTACTTCAACGCGGAGTGCAGTTTATTCGCTTTTGAGATAAACTCCTCCCACATAGGCGCGCTGTTCTGTAAAAAAAAAAAAAGATTTAGTTGTTGTGTTGTTATGTAAGGATAAAAAAGGATACTCGTATATACATATACATATATGTACATATACTCGCGTTAATATCGCGCATTGAAGGCCCACATTTTGCCAACCATAAACATATAATATAGTACCACTGCGTAATGTATAACTATATATATACATACACATATACAAATCTATTTAGGCAAACAACAAGTAACATTATTTGAAAAATATATAACTTAAACCCGACTGCATTACATATAAATTTACTTTTTCACTTTTTCTATGATTCTCGTTAATATCGTTGAGAAATATTATTCCTTGTTAAAACGGTGCATTGGCATCTCGTATATCGAAATCCGCTTTAGGGCGTAGACTAAGAAATATCATAAATAAACAGATAATACTCCGAAAATATTACCCTCCTTCAGAGGCTTAAAATGTTTTTATCATTTTTATTCAGAGCCACGATATCATATCATATCACACAACGCAGCGTACTGCAGCAAAATGCTATTATACTCGCAAAAGGCGAAGAAATTGATACGAGGCGCCTGTAAGAATTACGTTAGCAATCTGCCGCTCTCAGTAATTGCTTGCTTGTAAAGTTGTATTCGCCGTGTTATAGAAAATTAAACTTTATAATTAACAGTGCATTTGGTTTACACTCGGCATATTGAAGTTTTGATAATATATGATTTGTTGACGTTTATAGTTACTTCTTTTAAGATATAGGAGACAGACAACATACAGGTCACCTGACGGTAAGTGACAACCTATACCCATGAGCACCTGAGTGATGAGTGGGGGGCAGATGATGAAAAAGAACACAGGGTTCGATCATTCCGAAAAATAGCAATGTTTCAGAGGGTACACTGATTATCACAATCCAATCGTAAAGTCTAATGCAAAGCTCTATTAGGCGTATAATTTATACTTGTAACCTGCTTTCATAACGACTCACTATATGTAATATATCTACATACATACACATATATACGCTTACGCCTGTGTTCTTAATGGATAGGCAGAGGTGTACTAAACACCCAGTTTTTTGTAATAGCATTTGGTCCCACTAACGCCACAGTGGGCAAGCCTACTGCCGAGAATCCTATATGTATATATATTATAATATAGATAACAGTACGATGCTTTAGTCGCCCTTTACGACACCAACTGGCAGAGATGGGGTTGAACTCAACTTCACCGAGAATCACGCGGCTATAAAATAAAAGAGGAAAATATATAATGAAGAATGTATTTTCATTTATTGTGTGTTTACATTACAAGGGTCGTTAGGTCCTTAGCCAGGCTCCTCTGCATATACTCATTGCCTATACCACGTATGTTTACATCTGACACTGAAGAACGCTTTGAAGACAAGCTGTACAAAGACTATTCAAAGTCAAACCAACAAACGCAAATATTCTTTCAAACAGAGGCAGCATGCGCAATTCTCAACTTTATTTCCAAGTAGTTAAGATAAAAGTTGCATTGTTGCCTGCCTTTGGCATGTAGTGCAATGACGTTTGAATTTCAACTGTATTTGTCAAAACTTGGGGTTCAAATTCAAAAATATATAAAATTTTCAAAGTGCTTTAGCGTACGGACGGGAGCAATTTGTTAGCTAGACAATACAGGTGAACGGATACCTGTAATTGTTACAATACATGAAGGATGGTCTCGTTTAGCTAATTTTAACGCTTTCAGAGGACATTTCGTCTCGGACAGAAAATTAGATAACATGTTATTTGGTTTCTGTTTGCGCGTACTGTATCTGGACTGTTTTTGAAGTGAAAACTTCTTTAGCCGCGTTGAGCACTTTTTGGATGAACAAAAATCATGGAACTTGCGTCACCGTCACCGCACGCTTCCCATGAGCTATATGTACACTGTGTATAATCTAATAACTCGACGAATCAATTCATAAGTTACTTAGTTTTCCCTTCTATCGGCAGTCCCTAAAGACTGCCCGTATATATTTTTTCTTGGATCTCACAGCCACAAATAGTGACGAAAATTACCTAAAAGCACCTAAGCCTACTCCATGTTTTCTTTTTAAAAAAACTTACGCACTAGGAATTAAAAGTCGGGACTTCACGAAGATACAAACAACGTTTACAAAGAATACGCAGACTCAAGCCAACTATTTGTGAATTATACAACTTTTTGTACCGTGGATCACTAACACAACTAAGCCTACTCCTTTATTACGAGATATACATATATACATATTTAACAATGGGAGAGCCATGCTTAGGTACGTTCCCATCGTCACATCCCACCTCTACTTTCCCCTCCCGCACCCGTCTATTCGTTTATCCCCCTATACTATTAAATATATACATATATATACAGTGCAATGAACCAGCGTTTCACCTTCAGACTTAAACATGTCAACTGAATTTTAATAACATACATTTCTTGGTGAAAATGTGCCTAGTAATATTGTGTCGCAGTGGTACCCTGAGAGAAGAGGGATGCCCCTTAAAATCATTTCTAGTTACTCTTTCCACTCCCTATTTTACTTCTTCATCCATTCATCCTATATACTTCCTTCTGTTCTAATTTATCTTTTTTTTTTTCTATTTAAATTATGTTCACATATAAGATAGACAGAGAATGTGTACACCCTTCATAGAATACAGTTTAAAAAACGATCTCTACATTAATCGCTACCCTAATTAACAGCAGAATATGTAAATGTAAATTTACAAAACGTCTTATATGCACCATATTCTAATAAATAAACATATTATTATTATGTAAAGTAGTATAAATTGCTTAATACTTTTATAAAATACTCAATAAACCAACAAGCGAAGTCTTCATATTTATTATTAGCAGAAACTATTGCCAAAATTAAAGCTGACGCGATCATCGAAGAAGGCGTCTATTCGCTAATCAAATTGTTTGCTCAAGAACAAGTAGGGAACATTTCAATCAGTTCGCACATAACACAATTAAACACTCAGTCATAGCCGTTCAATGTCGGCAATCACATGACACAATAATTCTTAATTGATTAAGATGTGTTAGGAAATTAAAATTACCTCGACATAAGAACCTTGGACTCGATGTTGTGTATTTTTTTAATTTGCGTATTGAAGTGGTTGTTATTTTAAATTTCATTTCAAATTGAAATAACATTAAATAATATATGTTCGGTTCCTTGACGCTGTAAAAATACGAGATTCTAAGACAAGGCCATCAAAAGATACGGGTATTTAGTATTAGCCTTCAATTTAAATATTTTAAACATTTCGGTACACTATATGGAACTTACCATTGAACTTGAGACATGAAATTTGAAAGAAATCTAAATATCATCAATCAATTTCAAATCAATACGCAACCAACCAACATATAACAGGAAACGGTCTGCATATCATACGAAGTTTAGCAAAAACAATCAAATGACCCTCTTAGAATACCTGCACCATCCAAATGCCAACGACATATCTGGTATCTACAGGGGATAGGATTGAATTCAAGATAACGTAACGGTTACGTGCAAGTGTAACATTACACTTATCTACCAACATTCGAGTGGCAGTCCACTGACACCAAGACAACAGTCTACATCGCGGATCGGTTAACTAATGATTTATCATATAAAAGTAATATTATTAACCATTTACAAGGATAAAACCTCGATTTTTTGAAGTGAAATGTTCTTTTAGCGCGGTACGCATATTTTTTAGATGAGATAAAATCTATATATTTACGAGATATTTAAATAACTTCGAATCAAAATTGTTTATTTCCTATTTTACTTACCATGAACCTATAGTTTCTATTTTAGATAGTAATAATTTTAATGATAATGATGATGATACAAGAGTTATCGAAAGAATATTAAATGTATTTTAAAGTTTCTAATAATTAATAAAATACAATTCATAAATAAAATGTAATTCATTACCCAATAACCCTAGTACCCATCTAAAAAAAATCTAACGAGCGAAAATAAGTTTTCACTTCTGTCGGCACTCCCGGAGTGCATTTCTTTTATTAAACAACTTTGTTAAATTTATAAAGTCACTTGGATCATTTCGAAAGATAGAATTAAATAAATTCATTCGTAAAATAATTTTGTCAACAAACAGAACAAGTTAGAATCAGACAGGTATATTATATTATATATCATATATATATATCATATTTCCGGATCGATACGATCTTCAAACCTTCAAGAAAAGAGCGTGCTCCTACCTAATTGGCCGGCAACGCACTTGTGACTCTTGAGTTGCGGGTGTCCATAGGCGGCGGTAGTCCCTTACCATCAGGTGACCTGTCTGCTGGTTTGCCAGCTATCGCATAAAAAAGATGCATTTTCACCGATGACATACTCTGAAGGTGTATGGAACATTAAAGCTTAATCGGAAATCGAACAAACATACATTGCAAGTTAAATAAAAGTTGTATAGTAGATTCAGCAGCTAACTCGAAAACGCTTGATTTTTACTCAAATAATCAAGCTGTGGAGTTTATATTTTTTGTTCAACGCACTCAACTCTGGTAATTCCATTAGAATGTTCATCTCACGCTTCACCGAGAGATGATGGCTTGTTATACACATTTTAATAATTTTGTTGGTGGTGAGATGATTTTTGATGATTTGTTTAAAATTTTTCAATCTCTAATAGAAAAATCAACTCTCATCTACTTATATCCTTGAATACATATAGTCCTAAGCCAGGCTGGTACTAAGTAAATAAGCTTCGGAGTCAATTACCTCATTAAGTCCTACCCATAAATCACTTAATCGTAGATAACGTTTGATCCTGACTCTCGGGGTTTGTTTAGGATCTGTGTCGTCATGTGTGCGTCAATGCGTGTAGTCATTAGAAAAGTGATTAGCTCTTAATTGATTTTTTACAAATTATGTAGATTGATGGAAAATACTTTTTAGTAGAATCCCACCCATTTATCTACTACTATGTTTTCTGAAGAGAAAACAGAATAAACAGGAAAATATAAATAAACTTTTTATTTTGGAACGACTTTCGACACATGCTTAAACCACTTCGGTTTTAAGCATGTGTCGAAAGGCTTGTCTTTGTTTTCCTTTTATAACTTGAAATGAAAAGTTATATACACTACTACTGCAACTGCATTCTACAACATTTTATGATCTTATCATATACTGTCAAAGGTGAGACACAGGGGTGTATTAAAAACCTACATATCGCCATCAATAATATAGTGCCACTCACGTTAAAGCGGCAATTATATAAATTATATATAATAGCCATAAACAATTAACACATTTTATTATACTTAGTATACTCGTATAAATAGCATTAATTTTCATATATATATACATATATATATTATATGGGCTTAAAAGTCCCGGACCTTGCACATAGATGGCGCTAGTTTTATTGCATTCACCTCTTTTTCAGTTAGTACTAACCTTCAAAAGACAGCTATTAAAATTTCACTAGTTTGTAGTTTATTGTGGAAAGAGTGAGTTAATTTTGTTATTTTCAAAACAATGGATATAAATAATTTCATGTTTTAATTTTACACTGTTTCTTGATGGGAAAAAATACCGTTCAAATGGAGCAATGGCTTGAAAAGTGTTATGGGGACTCCGCTGCATCAGAAACAACAAAGAAAGTTGGTTTACAGTGTTTGGCCATGTTGCCAACAGTGGATTAAACATGGATCCATCATTTCACCCCAGAATCAAAATGACGTCATCTGAGTGGACAGCAACTGGTGCACCTCGTCCAAAGCGCCCGAAAGCACAACAATCGGCTGGAAAGGTTATGGAATCAGTATTTTGGAATGTGCATGATGTTATATCTATCGACTATCTTGAGGAGGGAAATACCATCAACAGTGAATATTATATAGCGTTATTGGAGCGTTTAAAGACCGAATTGCAAAGAAACGACCGCATATGGAAAATAAAGAGACTGTTTCATCAAGACCATGCACCGTGTCACAAGTCAATCAAAATAATTGTAAAACTACATTAATTGAAGTTCAAATTGCTCCCATATCCACCGTATTCGCCAGATTTGGCTCCCAGCGCCTACTGGCTGGAGATTATGTTGATGAATAAAGCTAATTTTGAACAAAAAAATCTTGTTTTCTTTGTTAGGCCCGGGACTTTTCAGCCCATGTGTTATATAAATATTTTACAGGTCAATGGGAAGTATATACATGAATTTCTTGCAATGTTTAAAATTGTTATATATTCGTAATATAAATATATCATATAAATTAGTTAATGATGATTCTGGGCGGCTTTATCAATTTTTAATAGCTCATTGTTATAAAACATACTGTCGCGCGACACCGTCCGCTCTACCACGTTTCGGATATTTCTGACCTAACCTTTCTTTAGAACATGTTCTACGTGGTCGACTCCTATCGGCATTCCCTTCCTTTTGCTTCCTTTTTGTTCCCCATTAATTCTTATTCATTGTTTGTACGTGACTACTTGACTACTATCCTCACTACGTCTACTTTCTAATCACACGACTTCTTCCAAAAATCAGTCTTACCCCAGTCATAATTCACAGTGATCTAAACTCAACAGCATTTTCCTACATTAATATTGTTTCTGTTATACCCAACTCACTACCATACACTTTTCATTAAGTGGGCATAAGCCATTTAATAAAAAGAAAAAAAAAGACAATGCCATCTATATTCTAAGGGTAAATAATAATGATTTTAATAAACCCTTACCTCTAAAGGAGTGTTTAAATAATGTTGAAATAAAGACAATCTGTTAGTTTAAGGTTTTATAAACATTCTAAGTTTTTTATGTGCTTTATGCTTTCTCTATTAAGATACGCTTATCTGTCTATTATGCACGATACTCATTTTGCACTTACATTACTATGACGTCGTGGAAACAAAATAATCAACAGACTTTAGGGAAGTCAAAAGGAAAAGGATTTAGTCAAGAGTACCAACTACTGGGAAAAAGGTTCTCAATTCCATACGCAATGAAGGATATCTAAATTCACTTCCTTTAACACAGCGTTCAAAAACACACTTGGTCAGTTATTTAATTATACTACTATATTTTAATTAAACTAAACCGACAAACAAATGCTCACCAAACAAAAAGAAAATCCCGACACCGGCACGAACTGTGAAATAAAAATTATATTTTTGAAGCAAACAATTAACCCTCTCAACGGTAGGGTGTCCTACCCTTCCATTTTGGGCCTACTCAGCCCAGTAGGAATTGTCACTACGACCGTAATAATGTCTGTGTGACATGCAAGCGCTAACACTGCACGATGCGGGGACGACACGATTTTAGTATAAAAAGTTGATGCTGAACTTCAGTACATATTTTTGATATCCTCATTAGCTCACTAAAATTATTACCTATTAGCCCCGATGGCGTAGTGTGTAATATAATCGACTCTTGAGTTGAGGATTACAAAATTCTGCTGGTTTTTGTTGCCAGATTAAGACATTATGCCCAACATATGGCTCATAAATGTTACTGCTATGCGCTTACAATGGTTTTGTGCCAATCAGTCTAACCAAGTCGCGCTTAAACTACGAGCCACCATTAGTTGAGAGTAGCCAGACTTATTCCTTATTCCAAATAGCCGTTCAAACGACGCAATCCTTTTCTAGACGAAGACAAAACAAGAGAAAGTGATATAACGCATATAAAGTAATCAATGACATGACCAAGCTTGGTTAGTTTTTGCTGTATGATAAATCAACTATTACTGATTATTTAAAACATAAAGTGTAATTGTATTCATTAATATCGTTACTGAAGTATTTCCATATTATAACAGACTATGTCATTTATAGGAATGTAATTTACAAAACGGTAGTTTTATATATACATATATGGAATAGAATAGAATAGAAAATTCTTTATTGTACACCACGAAATTAAACAGACGCAAAGTTAAACAGTTGATACAAGGCGGCATGTATGTACAATGGGCGGTCTTATCGCTAAAAGCGATGTCTTCCAGACAACCTTTGTATGGAAACAACGGAAAGAAAAAAGCGGTAGATGGTGGCGTACTATAGATGTTAAGGGATTGAGCGATAATACAACAAATATGGAGGTACATAGAGTATTTAAATACACAAAAATATATACAAATATATATTCACACACGCACGTGTAGTTACATACATATATATATATATATATATATATATATATATAACAAGGTACCAATAAGTCACAGTAGCGGAACGGACTTACAGTGCTAGGTAGTGCTTTGTCACTAGTGACTTAAAGGAGCATAGACTTTGAGCTTGTCTAATTTCCACTGGTAGTGCATTCCACAAACGGATTGCTGTAACCGTAAAAGATTTTTCAAGGAACGAAGTAGTATGAGCAGGTACTTTCAGTTGTAGGTTTTCTGATGACCTTAAAGATCGTGAATGTGTACAGTGAAGAAACTCAAATCGTTCTTTGAGGTAGGAGGGTAACGACGCGTTGAACAAAATATTGTATAAAAGGGAAAGCATATGAGTGTTCCGGCGAAGGCGAAAAGGAAACCACTTGAGTTGTTTTCGAAATTCAGAAATATGGTCGTATTTACGCAACCCAAATATAAATCTGATGCAGAAGTTTTGTAGTCTCTGAAGTTTATCTAGTTGGTTCTCGGTGAGATCGATCGATATATATATATATATTTTTTTTTTTATGCGATAGGGGGCAAACGAGCAGACGGGTCACAAGCTACATCTCTACGCAACGCCAAGGTGTCAAGTCGATCAGAAATATCTTGGCAAATATATATGTATTAACTTACTTCTAATTGCATTAGACACTGCGTTAAACTGTTAGATAACCATGAGAGTTAGTTCCAGAATTTGTATAGTTACACATCCAAACCCTTAACTGATATATCAATCAGCAGTTTTGCGCCAGTCAGTCCGTTCATATCTTATTGTGCGTTTTATAAGTTACGATACGATAACGCTGCGCTTATTATTGGTACAATGGGAAAGTTTGAGTTGATGTTTGTTACTCCATCAATGGCTGAACGAATCTGCATAAAATATAGTACAAAGATAGATTATAGTTCAGAATACAACATAGTGAATAATGTGCGGTTTAAATTTCTCCGCGAACGAAGAATAATTTAACACGCTTTTATAAGCGTCACCTGCAAATAGCTATGATAACAAAAAAAAATACTAGTCCAATTTAACCAACTTCCTATTATGGTACCTATTTAAAAAGGTGCAATTATAGGTACATATATATACATATTTTTAATGGCATAGACAGCAAAACAAAGTTACCCGATGGTAAGTGACTACCGCCGCCCTATTTGCAACGAGTCAAATAAGTACAGCAAAACTGGACAAGATTTATTAAATTCCATATAATAAAAATATGAAAACAATTTTATATCATGTCTGATATTCATGTCTGATAATTCTGAATTATATTTTATTTATTGTAAACCTTCCTTTTATGGTGCAAAATCAAGAATATTGTATTGTATGCCTTTTCGCTACATCGAAGTCGTCTGAAAAGGAAACGTCGCTTCGTCGTCGTCTTTAAAAATCGCATTTAACTCACACGAACAAGATATCACGTATACTCTTAAACCTTCAAGATCTAGACCACTTACCATATTTGGATCTCATCACTCCACCGTACCGTGTAAATAGGCCTATAAAAGTCAACGACCCCACCTTGTTAGGGAAATCGCCGGCAACGGCTCGCAAACTGGGGCTCTTTAACAAGATATTAGACCTTTATATAGGACCTTTATACATGAAGATTCCGGTATTATTTTAATTTAAAATCATAGAATTATCATTACAAATTTTAATGGCTGTAATTTATTTTATCTATGCTATATTTTTTTAATTAGCACATCTGATGTTCCTGATCTAGTGTCTGTCCCAAAAGGACGGCAGGGTACGCGACACTTACTAAAGTTTCCTTATCTGACTGACTACCTATCCATTCACCCAAACTACTAACTGATATTTTGGCGATCCTACTCACTAGCAGAAAAAAATATACTTTATTTATCCAACCATAATTTAGTTAAACTGACGTATTAGAGGCATGCCTGCCAATGCCTTCAACTGAGACTTCACAGTTATGGTGGCCCCAGTCTACTCCACCGAGGACTACGCTATGCATACTATTATACTAAGCATACATACATACATAAGACTATCTTCCTTCGGGATACAAAGGGACAACAGCTCTTCACTAGTATCCTTGCACTCCTCACGAGCTTCCAGTTTTGTCATGAAACCTTTCATAAAAGCTCTATACGCCCTTTTTCTTTAAAACATAACCAATCTGATCGGTATATACTCAGCGTGGTCGACTCCTACCAGCATTCCTATGCAGTTTCACTTTTTATACTAAGTGAATACTTTATGTGAATGACATACGTAAAAGAGATAAAAAAAAATATATAATTTTTATTATACAGAGTGCATCGTAACCTCAACCTAGTGTCCAAGGTTATTTTCTTGAATCTGAATGATTTATTTATACGAACTCATGTAACCGAAACCACAAAACATCTAAACACATAACTGCAAATATAATCTGGTAACAAATTTTATTACTTTTTTGAGTAGGGTTAGGGTATGTTTATACCCGGACTATTTACGAGACGTAAACCTGGTAGTCTTTAATTAAATTATGTTACCAATGTGGTTAATGTTTCTGTAAACATTGTTTGTTTTGTGTTTCGTAAGCGTGTGTTTTGTGAATCTAATTATTGTTGGTAGCATTATAATTTTTTTTTCTGTTATATTTATGTTATCTTAAGGCGCTTATAGGCCAATAGGGTTGCAATTAGAAAGAGCTGAATAAAATCTTTACAGATTAGTACAGAAGCTTAGTCGGTACTGGCACTGGCGAGTGGCCATGCATACGAGCTATGATCAATAGATACATTTTCTAAAAAAATAAAAATCTTCTCGAGACCAATAGGAGTATCATTATTTTCATAAATTCTCAGCCTATCGCAGACTCTTCCAATGTGCACGAGCACCCGGTCCACAGCTTTCGAATCTAGACTATCTCAGCTAAATTACTCAAGTCGTCAGTCTATCTGGCTGGGTATATTTAGGGTGCCCCTAGCAACCTTTAACACTCTAGGCCCCGTTTGACAAATAATTTTGCATGCTTTATGAGTTAGTTTTGTTTTTATCAAAAATATATGTAAACACGTTCTTAACATTTTCATTAAGACAAATTGCATGTCAATAAACCAAAACCTTTAGATGTAGCTATATCCATACATGCGAGACTATTAACATAATAATATAATGTAATACCTTATCAAAAGCATATATCATAGCCGGCTTTATGGCATACACGGCGTGTCCATTCACCCAGCTGGACGTGACAAAAATACGAGCGCGATACGAACTGTTTTAACGCTAACGAATGGTAAGGTTGTGACTTTAATAAGATTGTTTTAAAAAGAAAAATAGACGCCAATTTAGTCTAATCATAAAATAAAAGTAAGGACTCTAGGATTAATTCCTGTGTCGACTTTGAACAACAATTTGAGGATTACACAAAGTGTTGTCCAGTGCGGGATTTGAACCCACAACACTCAGCACGGCAGCCGTCCGTGCAGTCGTGCTTTAAAAAGTTACAAATCCTGCTTTGGAAGTACACACAGAAATGTATAATTGAACATGGAATAACAAAAAAAGAAAAATTTGGTTTGTTTAAAAAAAAAATTATAAGAAAAGCTCAACATATTTATCAAATCCTATCTTAACATATGTGGCAACACTGTTCTAATTTGGACATAGATGCAGCAAGTTATGTAATATCCAACCCACTTAATTTTAAGCCAGCAATTTTTCATACGTGTTCGATGGATGGAGATGAGAAAGATGTAATCGATGAAGTGACTTATCCCAAAGAATAGTATAATAACTTAAAAAAAAAATCAAAATCCGAAATTATTTTTATTAAAAAAAAAATAAAAGTACGAGGCAACCCTAATACAGAAGTAAAACACACACACGTCTAACACACGGCGTCGTTATAAAAATGTTCACATGTAATATCAAACGATGCTGACAGACCGATGCAAGATTAGCTAGCTGCGCACGAGCTGTATATGTATATTCCTGACTTAGATGCACACAATCGCTTCGTTCATGTTTATTGATCTATTAACCACGTGGTCAAAAACACTTATAAAACTAAGATATTTCGGTAAGAGAAAGTACAATGTACTCTTCGGTTATATTGTGTTTAGGATGAACTGCTATTAAAACTGAGTAATATATACAGGTCATGGTGGTAAAATCAAATAGATATAAACCAGACGCTACATAAAGTAAATAAAATTTCATACAATTCACCCAAGGGACTTCTTTCACCCAACGGACTTCTTAAATTGACTATATTCTTATACTCATTTGCTTATGTTCACATATACATACATATGTATGTACATATAGGTACTCTTTCTAAGCACGCAGGTACGTACATTATGTATAGACGAAAGCATAAATCAAAACTCTCAATAATAAAATTAGAAGACAGACCTTTGATTATATAAATAAAAAAAAACGTATTTTATGATATATGTGGACAGATGAACTGAAGGGTCACCTGGCGTCGTAAGTGCGCCCGCATTTGTGGGTAGGGGGGAAGACCCTTACTCACTAGGTTATACAATTTTGTGTGCGAAAATTAATTTATTTTTTAATTTAGTATAGTTACTAATTATATTAGTTCCTAATTCATAGTTATCCTGGTTGACCACAAAAAATAAAATAACCACAAGCTCGAAGCATAATTCCCTTACACTAATTTCAACATAAAATTTTATAACATGCATTCCACATATATAAAGATAAAAGCAAAATAAACAAAACGAAATTAGGGCAAGCTATTCGCCTGTGAAGCGTGACGTAGTGCAATTAGACGGTAGCACACATCAGTCTGATACAAGTGCAGTGTGTTGTTATAATAGTGTCATTACAAAGGGGGGACATTTCTAATAAATATTATTTTTTAATGTAATGAGACTGAGCAGACAAATTTCTTTGTTTACAAACCCACCCACTGTACTATATAACACTATATTTATAAGGCGGGGGACTTCGTTAGTGTGGTAGCTAAACCAATTTTATTACATACTACTATAAATTCTAAAGTTCGGATGTGCTTTTGTAACTCAATCATGCCAGAAAGGTTGAATGCATCTAGATGAAATGTTGCACGCAGATGGGGTATAGTCTAGAAAAGCAATATACATTTGCTTTTTAGAAAATAGAACGAAATCATGGTCAACAGTTAGCAAACATACACATACATACAACATAATCTTACGTCTTTTCCCTTTTACACAGAGATAACAGCCCGCCGCTTGCTTTTATTGCTTCATGAACTTCCCCTTATGTCATTAAACCTTTGATATATGCCGCGGTTCGGGTATAGACCTGGTCTGTTTTAGAACATCACCGATTTGATCTGATAATAATTATATAATTTTCACGGTCGACCCCTACCAGCTATCCATATAAAGGTGGCTTTATATACTTGTTTTGTCATTCTAAAGCCAAGCTGTAAGACTATCATGGTCAAAGCATCTAAGGTTAACAGTACTAAATAAAGAATACCATCAATATGTGACGATATCACCCCTTCTACACTCATTTTTACGACAACTCCCGCACTAGGATTAATTCCTGTGTAGCGGGAGACTTTACAAACATTCAAACAACGGACACAAAGAACACCCAGACTCAGAACAACAAGTTGAGGATTACACAAAGTTTTGTCCTGTGCGGGGATCGAACCCAACAGGTTAAAGATTAACTATCACGACAGAATGTCTCGAATTGCAGTTGCTAGGTATAAAGGGTCGATAGGTGGTATTACATATGTATAATGTACGTATATTGCATGTGTGTATATGATAATATACTTGTATATATTTTCATGTTTATTTACATGTATGTTTCTGTATATGTTTAAGTGTAAGGTAGGTATTTTATGATGATTTAATTCCATTGCCATAAGACTGTTATTTTTAAATGTTTAATTTTTTAAATTTATTATGAAAATTTTTAGATTTTATGATGTTTTTTTATAATATACCCATTTTCTCAAATACGTTGTTTTTTATTCTATAAAACGTACTATACATACTGACTTACTTATAATTTTGTCTAACCGGTTGTTGCTGACTGTACCAAACAATTTCATGGAGTCGTTGGGAAAGAAAATAATAAATAAAATCTCTTGGGAGCTGTTGAGAATTTTTCTATGAACTAAAAGAAAAACTTTCAATAACCTCCTGGAGTCGATGGGAATTAATGTACCTATACAAATTGAAAAACATTAATAATTTTGATTGTTATATTTATTTTTCATCATTCACCAGTCTTCGTTACACTTCATCATTCAACAGTCAACAACAGTGTAACTTGGTCGAACAATCGCTAAAAATGATAAAATAAAGCGATTTTATTTGTAAATACTCTACTCAGTACAAAACAAAACAATTTTACAAATAGTACTGGTAATTCCAGAGATTAGTGCGCTTAAACAAACCAAAATTTCTTCAGCTTTATTTGATTACTATAGATTATAATACATAAATCGGTAAATATTTCCATTTTATTTCCTACTTTTCTGCTCATAATTTAAATGCCTTTACAGTTCTTAAGTGTATGCCCTCTCCGGGGAACAGTACAATGATTCTGTTCGCTTCAAAGCAATTATTGACTTACAACATTGACCTCCATTTCAAATTGTAAATGGAGAATGGGGAAAATATATTGATTGTGATTAACAAGTATCTACCCACCTTTAACTTTGGACTTTACGTCGATGTAAATAATGTTGATATTGTTATATATATTTAATTCCCGGCTCCTTCCTAGTGTGTACAGTAGTAGTAGTTATGGTTTTAGTCAGTTCAATTCCTATACTCGTATAAGACCTTACAGTTGGCTCCCGTGAATTATCCCATGGTGGTTACCACACGAAATAGAAAACAACAGATGATATAGTATTAAACTTATTTATGGAATAAATAAATAATAGCAAATAAATAAAAACAGATTATTCGTGTAAAATTAGGATCACAATTAAATATGGATAAATGGCAATAAACAATATATCGTATTCCACTTTAGAAAGTTCACATGATTGATTTTCAATTGTTAGTCTGCCTACTTAAAATATATTGTGTATATTTTATTAGATTTATGTAACATCCCGGCCGGCAGCATAATCGCCATTGTAATTGTAGTCATCAGCTAGTTGTAAACAATTAAAACACCAACACACAATCCTACGTTAAGTTAAACTGAACGTTATATTTTAATAATTATGCGTTGACCCAAAAATGGATGAAAATAATATGACATACATATAAAAGTCATAGCAATTAAAAACATACGCGTATGCTCAACTGCCCAGTTGCTCAGCTTTTTGTGTTAATTAAATCAAATTTCAATGAATTTCTGCAATCACAATAAACGTACGTAATAATTAAGATAAAAGTTTTATTGGTCTTATTGATGAATTTCTGATCTCATACCATAAAATTTATATTGGAGTGATGATTTATCGTATTTAATAAATGTAGCTTATATAGTTACGCATGATACGAAATGACGCATATTAATAATAAACCCTAGCCGTTGCCCGGGATTTGAGTTCCCGGAAAATTTTGAGTCGTACATTTATCCGGGATAAGAAGTAGCTGATATTCCATTTTAGGTAAATCTATCTCTGAGTCACATTTTATACAAATCTGGTCAGCCATTCTTACGTGATTGAGTTACGAACATCTATCTAAGCTATCGCATTTATAATAGTTACATTTTATAAGATGTATTTCTTTGTAATATATATTATATAATCCAACCACCACATTTTATTTCATTATGTCCCAGGCTCTGTATTTGATATCAGCATCCAATCTCTCTGACTACTTATCTCAGAATTTACTGTGAACATCGAAAATATAGCCATTATTTGCTGGATAGGTTACTTAAGGAGGCTCAGTGGCATTTTGATCCAGCTAAGTCATGGACAACACATCATATTTCAAATAATTCGAGAGGATCTTTTTAAAGGTTTACTTGAATTCTAGTTTTCCAACGTTTACAACGTCTGCGGCTTATCTCGTCCTAAATTTTGTCCCGAATTTTTATGGTTTTCGACCGAGGAAATATCTATGTAAACCGCAGGCATGTTTGACTATTCCAGTATTGATATTTACATTGTTCAAAGCAACAATGCATTTTTTATTTTCTGTATGTATTTGAAATGGCCGAGAAGCAAAATTTTGGCGCTACTATCTAGTACACACCACTGATTTAAATGTGATATTATAAAGAAAAATATAAATGATTATTTGTGTATATATGTATGTAGTTTCAAATAGAACTTCAAAAAATATTTATTCCAGTTCCGTGTAATGTATGTCCTATCATAGGCAGCACATTACACGGTAGTATATGGATTAATGGAAATCCTATATCTGTAAAAAAACAATAAACAAATCACTTAGAGGAGCGACGTGACGTCCCTAAGTATACGTTTGTTTCATTCTTTAAAAACAAATGTCAAAATGAATTTTAATAAGTTACTTACAGACACGTTAATGCGTAATGTACGCACATTATGTTTTACTTAAACATATTTTTAATGTAAGCCAGAGTTCACGTAAGAATTCTAATTATAAAAGGAGTGTATTGCTATATATATTCAGGTTACATGTGCAAAATAGAGCGTAAAATGTAATGATTTTAGTATTAAGTGTTGAGACTTGAGTTATCAAAAGTCAAGAAAAGGAAACAAAGAAAAATGATGGTAGTACATCTCAAACTGAGTCTCAACATGATAATTGAGATATAAAGTTCGTTTAAGAAGACGAAGGGGATAGCTAAGTGTTCCCTAAATGGGTTATAGTGAGGAAATAGGGAAATTGAGTGAGGGGAACCGTGCTTTACGTGAAATGTATGTAAATGTTTTGGATAAAGAAAATATAAGTGAAATATTTAGGGAAAAACAAAAACAGAGTGAAGTGTAACTTCAGTATATGAGTATATATATTGTACAGATTACCAAAACGACTTTATCGTGGGAGAGCCATGCTTAGGCATGAATGGACCGGCACGACCGAAGTAATACCGCGGCGTCACAGAAAACTGGTAGAACAACGATACCTGCATTGTTTGCAGTGCGTGTGAGGAAGGAGGTCCAACACTCCGGATCCTCTTCCCAATCCTTATCTTTCAGGTGACCCGTCTGTTCGACTGTCCCTCTACATCACAAATATCCAATCATAGTTCTGGTGCCTATCATCTTTCTATGAATATTTTTCAACCAATCACGCCCCAACGGGTAAATGATTTGTATAAAATATATTTTACTTTTAAATGTAACTTTTCATGCCAAATTCATTCCAAGTCCAATGAAAAATTGCCAAATTTACTCCTTGATAGCAGCTATTCATATTTGCATGTTTTCAAATAGAATGACTTATTCAGAAGACTACAATCTCCCTCTAATTAGGAAACATACTAATATTTTTTTTGTATACATAATATAGATGTACATATGTTTGTCAAAAGTTGTGGCACTGACACATGAAGAATTAAAACATATTTTTTTGACATTATTCTATATATATATATATAGCTCGAGTCCCGTCCACTTAGGTCAATTAAAATCAAAAACGCGGTTTAAACAGTATACTATAATTGATGGGGTCTAATAATATGAAGTTGTAGTACAAGTTGTACAACTTTTTTTCAACCAACGAAAAGTATAGGATGTTCTTAAGTTAACCCCGTATAATCGCGTATCATTGAATTTAGATCTTAAGGCTGAACTATAGTGGCGCGACATGCTGTTAAAGCCCGCGATTATCTCTGACGACTGGTCATATATCGTGTTCTGACTGTACTTCTTCTCTTGAAGCTTAACGAATGAAGTGAAGAGCATCAAATAATAATTTTGGAAAACTAAGTGTATACTATATGTGTGTTATACTATATATGCCTTTTTTAAATTATTATTAGAAAAAGTGGTCGTTTAGACTCTGCCTACCCTTTCACGACTATGGGCGTGAGTGTATGTAAGTATATATATATTCATTATATTACATATAATACAAAAGCTAATCCTAACGAATATTACCATGTTTTTATTGACATAATATCGGTTGCTAAAACATTGAAATAACAACATAACAAGATATAATTATTCGATGGCGAGAAGGTATTCCAGTTGTGCTGATCCAGGATTAAACGAAGGTGCCTCTTATCCCTTTATCCCCTATATTATGGTAATCGGCCCTTGTGTGTAAAAGATATTCTGCACGTCCCTGCGTCTCTAAAACCAGCTACTTGTTTCGCTTCTAGTACCATTCTGTTGTATCAAAACTCTTTAATGGATAGCCAGATTATGATTTAGGCTTTTTGGTTAAAGGGCGCTTTTTTTTTTAATTTATACTTGCATAAAACTCCCTTCCTTCCTTCTCTTTCTACCCTCCCTTTCCCGATATTCCCGGTCAATGGCAAAAAGTGCCCGGTGAAGGAACAGACTTTTGACCCCTATTAGGTAAATGGGACTAAATTACAATGGTTAAAATGTGGACGTCCATTACGTTTCTGTTTACCCCTTCGGGGATCCAGGCGTGAGTGTATATATGTATGTATTCAATCCTAATAACAAGCTCCGTTTAACATAAATAACATAATTATTTTTGTATTTGACAACCCTAGCGTGAAGCCTTAGGCAGGCTTTGACCTAAATCGTCTGTAAAATATAAAGGGTTTTAATAGACAGCCTAAGCTAATGAATAGGCTTAAAACGTAGCGTTTTACGTACTAAAAATGATAATCATCTGACTTTATAAAATGATTGATGAAGGGTATCATGACATGTTTTCATTTGTTTGACTTAAAACGGTGATAGACGTACACGAGGCACAAAGAAATGTTATCAAAGAACGCATTAAAATCCTTATTAATAATTTTGTTACTTATAACATAAATTACTGACTGTAAAAATATTTTCACCAGTATTCCATACCGGTATTACTTGAACTGTGATTGAATAGACTTTCCGTACCATGACAGGTCAATATAGTTATTTATTTACCAGACCTTTGTTAATTTTGTAAGACTTTACTGTATAATTTTTAAATGTTATCTTTCTGTACTTCTCATCTATTTATATAATATTCTGGTCCCCTCTGTGTCCCCTCTTTCCCCTCCCCTCAAAGAAGGGGCGACTCTTGACTTGCAGGAGTCCATGACCGGCGGTAGTCACTTACCATCAGGTGACCCGTCTGCTCAATTACCCGTCTATACTGAAACGCAAGACAAGTGTTTTTTTTTTTAAGAAAATACGATGGTAATAAATTATGCAATATGTGCATTCAAAACTCTATTTCGTGAAACAACAGATATGTTAAGATGCCGACATACAAACACGCGCGGTTGGATTAATGAACAGAATAAAAAGAAAATGACAATGACAAAGAATAATGGAGCCCTATTGTTTGCGGCAACATGAAGATGTTAAAATAATAATGTACCTTTAGAACAGACCTTCACGAAATACTTAAACTTTTTGATACAAAATTGAATTGTCAAAACTTTTTCGATGAATAACGTAAAGGTCAATTAGGGGAGTTTTTTGGGATCAACGATTTTAAGTTACGATGTTAAGAAACTTTGTGATATTATCTATTAGCCGGGGACAGCGATGAAAGAGTCAAGTCGATTTTCAATTTTGAAGTTGGGAATAAACTTGAGAGATTTAAAAATTAAGATTAAGAACTACTAGTAACTTAGATCGCGGAAACATACTCAGATTAGTCATTAGCATTAATCTTGTAAAGGATTAAATAAATAATTAAAATGACTTCTTATTCAGACATAAATTTACACTCACACCTTTTTCGCCGATGTGGTAAGCAGAGGCGCCACTAACGTCCACTTTAGTCAACTATAAATGAGTCCCACTTACGTTATACGGGTACGGGTTAGGGAACTGTCGTCATTTTTTTTTATTAATAATTTTTGCTAATTCATTAGAGTCGATTTTTTTTATTACTTTACTACTACGATTAAGTACTAACTATGTTGTACTATTAATCAAATGTAGCTGTTTGAAGAGTGGAGTGGACCTTGCGGAACCGTCGCGCGTTCACCTACGTGCTTTCCACTGCTATTATAAAATCACCTACGCGGCGGTTATAGCAATTTCCTGCCCTGATTGTTCGTTCAAACAGTTTATTGTGAAAGCACATGTATACGACATTTATGATTCGGTATTGTGGCTTTTATTGCATACAAATTGATATTGTTTATAGAAAAGTGTTACTAGCTTGCGACCGCGGTTTTGCCCATGTAGTAAGTGTTGAGACAGTACATAAAAAGGTTTGAATTATAATCACACTAAATTTAATTAAAATCGGTTGAAGCGTTTAGACGTAAACAGGCAAGCAGACTAGGTTACTATCACGTTAATAATATAAGTATGACTTCAAAAGTCTTAAGAAATTAATACCATGGTAGATTTAGTTATATCTTTTGCTTTAATGAAAGACGCTCTTGTCACAGCTTGATTTTTTTTCCGTTTCTATGACATAGTGTACTAGTCACCTACATTTTCAAATAGGCCAAGCTAGACGAGTCCTAGACCATCTCGTTGTTACTTTCGAAACTAATTAAAAGTCTATAACTGCTTTGCATGGAGACTTACAATGTGATTTGAATCCAAATAGGATAGTGGGCGATGAAAACCAACAGATTTAATAATCCGTTTACACGATTTTAGCTTTTATTTCACAAAGGATAGAGTCTAAATACATATTACAAATAGCAGTGAATGTCGTGGAAAGCAAGGTAGAGGTAAGAACGTGGTTAGAATATGGTTATCGATTATAGATAACTCGATGTTCCATTCGATAAAATGACATGTCAACGTCCGTGTGTGTAATATGGTGTTTCCTTATCATTTATACCAAAAATGTCAGATAATGTAATTGGCACGTGATCAATTTTTTTTTGAAAGTAAAAGTAATGTGTTAATTTCTACAAAAATGGACTAACTGCAAAAGTAGTCTAAGTTTATTATATGAACAACACAAATATTCTTATTCCACAAAACAAATATTGTACATAAGCATTAGGGTTCTTCATCAAACAACGACACGTCGCCTTCGCTACTCTGGGCTTACCGCACTGATTAGAACACTCGTGCTAGGTATATTCTTATTACCTGAAACAAAAAAGATCATATTAGTAAAATATGACAACAAATTTTAATACTCTTGAACTATATAAAGTACAACTACAAAACTACATTAAATCAATGAAGTTAAATGCGTCATACTAATTTATTTGAAATATTAATGTGCGTCACTAAATTTCCTTTAACTTTATTTTATTTTTATAAATAAAACCCTGTTATAAATAACTTTTTGTACAACATAATTATGGACTGTTAAAATCGATCGACAACTAACAATTAACGATCGTTGTGTTACAACACTATCATCGCACTGCGTCCTACAAGGGCGTAGATCTTTTATTGTGAAATTTAGCTTATACATCTGACTCGACAGACCCTTATTAAGAAACCTTAAAATAAATGCTAAAATATTTATCCTTTAGAACTAACAAAGAGCCTTTTCGGGGACTAATTGAAAGGGAATGAAGTGTATGCTGTCTCTGTTGAACATGGAGAGTTTGAAAAGGATAGAATTAGATTCTAAGGAATTATTCTCCAGGAGTGAAAATTGAAAATCAATAATTAATAAATAATAATTGCTTTGTGTGCATAATTCCTCTTCAGTCTTGTAACAACTCCTTTACAGCCAAAAAATGTGAGCCAATGTTTTATAAGTAAAATAATCTGTTATAAAACTAATGAGTAAAGCTATCGAGTCTCCAATTTTATTGTATATATGACAACAGATTATGGATAAATTTACAGAAAAACTGCAGTCACGTTATACTGCTTACATAACAGATGCAGCAGCAAAGAGTACAATAGATTGCATAAGAAATTATCTTTATTTTTCTACACGGACTGGCCTATAAACACCAAATACTCAGTTGATTAAGTTTATATTTTTTTAGATTTAAAATCAAGTGACGTCAGATATAACTTGTTCGATTACTGCTGAGTGCATATATTTGAACATTTCTCGAAGTTTCCATCCACATATTATATGTACATTTATAAATGCATCAGCTGTCTTTATTCTCATTTTTGAACCTACGGAACCAAGTGTGTATACTTAACGAAATAAAGGACGAAGGAAACGACAATATATTAAAAAAATGCTATTGTGATTTAAATGAATAATTTAACGATCGCTAACGTTGCATAAATATATTATTTAATTTAATATACACTGTTGTATTAAAAATACCAATGACGAGTGTATTTTGACCATAAAATGTGTCGGTCTCATAATATGCTTTACCTTATTAGGGTCATATACGAGTAGGACAAAAACTAGCCTATCCTAATGAATGCCTGCCCATATTAAATTTAATCATAAATAGAAATACACTCCCGACCCTAAAACACCCTCCAAACATTGTAATAGAGCTGATGATTATCAAAGGCCTGAACAGATACTCAATCCTCTTTTTGCGTTGGGGGTTAAAAATTGAATTAGCTTTAAAATGGTAAAACAGACAGTATTACACACATACATACATACATATATACACTCACGCTCCCATCCCCGAAAGGGTATGCTGAGATCATCTGGACACTTTTAGGGATAAGGTAAAAATTTTGGTATAGTGACAGAAAATGAAGGATATACATATATACATATATATAGGTATTACTGTCGCATAAAGGTATTAAATTTGTAAGATCCGTGATTAAGATCTTTAGTGTGATTATATGATTGAGATTTGAGTTTAATAATAACTAAATATAGTCTAAATTTATAAAAAACTGTATTTGTTTGCGATAGTCACGAATTCTACTACTACACAATAATATAATACGACTTTACTCCGTGTAACAAGTCATACACCGAACAGTTTGTTATCTGCCCTGTCCACAAATTAATATCTACATAATCAAAACACGTATTTCGTATACGCACATATATTATGAAAGTATATAACAAGCTTACGGCGACCCACTTTCATTCTCTCACCCATTCACGTCAGATACAACCTTGAAAGACGCCCACGACAACGTCCGACTCGATCTATTGATCTGTTACATTACAGCCGATTGATTTGTTAGGACATTGAAATATAGAGGATCATAAGTATAGGTCATTGCCCTTTCACTCTATCTGAAAAATGTATTTTATTGTATAATAATTGTTGTAAATGAAATTGAATAGACTATTCAGTAGTAATGTACTTCGGGATACAATCAGGTGGGTTTAGGGTGTATGTATGTTTGTAGACCCTATAAACTATACGACTACTGCAAATAAGAGTGCGAGTAGTCAGAAATATCAATTACAGTAATCGAAGCCTTATCCATACTAGTATTATAGATTCAAAACCACTTTGTTTGTCTCTTACGATATTACGGCTCCGCTAAATTATTTAGGATGAAAAATGGTACGAATATAAAGAATACTTCAGAAAAGGACTTTTCTATTTTAACTTCTGTATTGAAAATAAGCCTTGAACGCGGGAAACAAATAGTAACATATTGTATGAGTATGCGTATGAGTATCAAAGCAGCATCCTATGCGTTATTCCAGGTCATAAACTACCAGTGTGCAATTTCATCTAAATCCGTGGAACAACAATCGTTTTTGACTGAAGAGTAATAAACATCCAACTACACTTTTGATAGATAGAGAACACTTTATTTGTATACCACTATTACAGGAGATGTTTCTTACAAATACATTTGTCAATTTGTCAATCTCTTTCAGGCAACCTTATAGTATGTATGCTAATAATAGTAGAATGAGTATGCAAAATAAGCGTTAGAAACTTTTTTTTTATGCGGTAAGAAGCAAACGAGCAGACGGGTCACCCGATGGTAAGTGACAACCGCCGCCCATGGACACCCGCAACCTAAGTCACAAGTGCGTTGCCGGCCTTTTAGGTAGGAGTACGCTCTTTACTTTCGCATAGTCGGTTAAGTTTACTCACTTCTAATTTACTCTCTTCTCATTATCCAAACCAATAGTAGGACAGTTATATACGTTAGAGGGCTCGGACTTGCAGGCTTCAGGTAGTTCGAGTTATAGGTATGAGACCCCGACTTGCTTCAGCTATACTCCCCAATGCATCTGTATAGGCAATAACTTTTCTTTCTTTCTATCCTCCCTTTCCTGTCAATATGGATGTTAATTAAACCCTGCCTACCCCTTCGGGTATACAAGCGTGAGTATGTGTGTGTATGTATGTATGTATCACTATTGGCATTATACACACAGCTTGGATTAATTGTAACTTACAAATCATGTATTGTGATATTAGTTGATATTATTCACATCAATGCCGAGCGATATTAACACAGGGACTTAAATATATATGTTTCTCCTGCATTTATTTTCACTAGTCCACTCCTAATGGTCTCAGAGTTATGTTTTATAGCCTGGAGAGCCTTCTTTAACAAACGAGATATTTGGTACAAGAATATTTTTTATACAAAAACACTGCTTATAATATAAATATTAAAACTCAAGTTTGCTTTTTACGTTGAAAGCGGTAATCTCTGCAACTAGCGGCTTTGTGAAAAAAGGCCTATTACTGAGGAAGGTTTAGAAAGGGATTAAGTAGCGAAGCATTTACCATTAGCGCGAGTAAGCGGCTGGTGCTTCAAAAACAACCGTAATTTAAAATTAATGGAATAAGTAAATACGATAAATGAAATACAGAAATAATGTAATTAATAATAATAATGCGAGGGCAAAAAGACGGTCTATGACCATTTGTTGAAAATAAATTCCAGTTACGTGGTAGAACCATGCGACTGGTGCGATACCACGGCCTTACAGAAAACCGGTTGTGAAACAACACTTGCGTTGCATTTCCCCGAAATTAGTGAGGTTTCGGAGTTCCAACTCCCCCCTCTCCTTTTTTCCTTTCCCCCTGACCCCCCATCCCTTTCCTATTTCCACATCCCCCTCTCTTTCCCCTCCCTGTATAATCTCATCCCTCATTATCACCCTCAAAGACGGGCAGCGCACTTACGACTGTCACTTACCATCGGTGACCCGACTGTTTATCTGACCCCTATAATATTAAAAAGAAATGTAATATAACTTATATACAATTGTATTTGACACAGATTGTTTTATGTATTATAGTAAATTGTATGTAGCTATAGCTAGCTCGACAGCAGTAAATAATTATCCAAACTCCTACCTGTCTGTAAAGATCCAGATACCAGATTTGTAAAGTTTGCGTTACGTTTTGGATACAGTTTAGAATACTTGCGCGTTTGTGCTATGGGTATAATTTAAGTGTATGCATGTCTTTTTTTCATAAAATAACAAAAACATTGTTAAAGTATTATTATTATTATTTATTTATGGACGCACTCTCGCGTGTATATTCTGAGAGATTCTGCCAATGTCACAAATTTCTAGAGAAAAAAAGTCTATAAAAATATGATCGCCATGTTGGTCGAACTTCTCATATCATTGTACGAGTATAAGTAACCTTTCATGTGTCGCCATAGCACTTGACATTAGCGCGAGATAGAATGCAATGCAATGCAAAGAAAAATAGATTTGATAACGTATGATTATCAAATATCAATAAATAGGCACGATTTTCAATAAATATTAAAATAGGCTAAATCTGAAACTACTTTATTTCTATAGAGTGCGTGGTCAATAAATTTAATTTAATTCGAAGAGATCAACGCCTGTCAGCTGGTAAGCAAAGAACATTAATACTAATAATATTATATCTTACAAAGAAAATATCTATACGTACGCTTATTACATGAAAAACCATATGCTCACGCCTCATTGCCGTCCAGGGTAATCAGAAACGGTAGAACACCATTTGAAACAATCCTGACACAAAACTTTTGCCTCTTCCATTTTACTCACTCCTTTGAAATGCTGCAATATCCTCCATTTATCATACATTAGGTCAAGTGTCCAAATTTATTCATCCTATAAGAGACCTTGTATCAAATAGCTTTGGCTCTCATCCAAAAGTTCATATCAGAGATGTCTAACAAACTTTATATTTAGAAAGTTAAAAAAGTGATATACTTTTAGTCGTATTAGACGTTTAAAGTTTTTAACGTCGAAGTTGTTAAATACAAAATGTAAAAGTATGATGCGATAATATACATTTACGTGGTAGAGCCATGCTTAGGCACGAATGGGATTTCCGGAGGCCCAACTCCCCGTTCCTTTTCCTCTCCCCGCGTGGAGTTTGAGGGGCCTTATCCACTTCCAAATTCAAAAGGCGTGCGCGGAACACGTCGAGCCGTCTCAGGCCCACTTCTGGGCATGTATCACGGCCCAGTAGTACGTCGAGCAGTCCTATGCAATCTCACTTTGGACAGAGGTGTTTTAAACACTAACACTTTGTCAATTAGATTTGGCCCCACTAACTTAATATGGAGCAAGCCTATTGCCGTCAACCGCCCGCTGTATGACTATATAGAAACTGTCTGATAGATAACAGATCCCTTAGTCGCTTTTATAACACCACTGAAACTACTTTATCTTATAAAAATATACCTGTAATAAAATATTTTTTTACAAAGTTTGCTATAAAAAGAAAATTAAAAATTTGTGCAATCCTCCTAAGCATTCGCGATGGATGAATTGATTTTCTTTAATCATTCATCTTCCCAGGATTTTAGTTCTATATGAATTAGCCGCGGGCAGTTCATTCCATACCTTGGCAATTCTAACCAAAAAGGAACCAGTTCGACTTCGTGGTGTTTTAACATTGAACCTCTGCCTGCGTCTATTAGTCCGATCAAGGAATGGTGAGAGTTCAATAAGTTCGAAGAGAGCTTTCACACATTCACCAAAGTAAATCAAATGAGTAAGTAATCCATCAGACAGTATGTAAACAGTCTCAGTGCCCACATCGCTTGACCCCTATTACGTTGAAGAACAAAGTTAATGACTTTGAAGAGCAGAGGAAATCCGAACTGAATGCAAAAGACGATGCTCTTAAGGCAAAACCACCAGCTTCCATTTTTTATAACTTTTTTTTTTTTTTTCGTGTGGAAACCCCCTCGGGCCGTCATCCCACCGGGGTTTTCGGTGGAACAGTGTGTCGGAATCGAACCGACTAAAACCACACGGTGTGCCATACTGCGCTTAAAATAGGAGGAATCCGGGAACAGCTTTATTAAGACATCCGGACCCCTCCTAGCGCCTGCCCACTATGCGGGCACCACCTACGGGTAACCTATCAATAAGGCGGCGTCCAGACACACGCGGACGTCACCCCCTCGCGGCTGGCCACTAAAGCGGGTGGAGGAGAAAACCCGTCCCGACCACCCGCGGCCACACTCAGGGCGGCATGAGGCGCTGGTAGGCGCGCCTCCGCCGCCGGGTTCGCCGGCGGCGGATTAGGTCCGAACGGAGATCGTCCTCCCGGGCCCGCTCCGCCGCCTCCTTCCGCGAGATAACGTCCTCGCAGAAGGTTGCAACCGCGGTAAAATTACTGTCGCTACTGGCCATGGAGCGTATAACAGCCAGTAGCGACAGGTCCTCTGCGATGACTGCAGTGAGGGCCCGACGCTGCGACGCCCAAGAGGGGCAAACCGCAAGCGTGTGCTGAGCCGAGTCCTCACTACAGTCGCAGTGGTGACAGACGGAGCAGCCGTGCCCGGCCATTTTTTTTTTTTTTTTTTTTTATAACTATGTCAACGGTGTCCTCACGTGCAGCCCATGCTCGGGGACGTTTAATCGCAGGATTGAATACTTTGGCCATCAAAGGGCACATGCGAGAGCTGTTTATAGTAGCTCCTCTACTAATAATTAGTAGCAGTCACTATAGCCGGGAATAGGCCGGGAAGTCCATAAGTGGGACCAAATTCTTATTGGCGAAATATGGGGTGTTTTAAAATACATCTGCCTACCCCTTGATTGATACAGGCGCGAGCGTATGTATGTGTGTATGTATTTCCATGTACATATTATACTCATACGTAATCTCGAAAAGCATAACTCTTTTGTGTAGGGAAATAAAGATACGGAGGTTATTTTACGATGATGGTCAAGATAATTCCCTATGCGTGAAGAAATTGTCGTTTATTCAATGGGGTTTAGTTTTGTATGTCTAGCAAAACATATAGCTGTTTACCAAATGAATAAAACGAGTTAAGGTATGAATATTTTAAGGTAACGAACTACTTACAATGTTTTAAGCAAGAAGCGAAGAAATAAAAAATCTTTGCAGTTTTTAGGTCAAACTGCAAAAGCGTGCAAAAGTGAGCTCTGTTACCGATACTCCTTTAAACTTTGAAATGCACCAAAAGCAGATTAAAGTGCATTTTACTTGCCTATAATAACTACTGTTTCTCTTTTTTAAGAAACCGTTCATCAAAAGGAAAAGTAGGAACTCTTATAGAATCACTCGGTTCTCGTCTGGCTGTCTTTTATAACAGTTTAACTTCAGAACACGTGGACCTGTTATTTTAATATTTTTGGGATTACTTACATATGTTATACGGTTCAAAACGACGTCAATGTATGGTAGAGCAAACCAAAAGTTTGTCTATCGGATACACAATAAAAATCTTCAAGTATCGATTCCCAAAATAGATAAATTATTTAGATACATAGGAGTTTGTTTGCTCATTGACGCCTCGGTGTTTTAGTCACATACGCACTTCTAAGGTTTTTCTATATAACACTTGTGACTTGTTTACGTGGTAACCGATTGTAGATTAGTAAGTGCGCAGATTTTTGAACATTTCCACCGGGATAAAACGTTTTATTTTTATTTGTGACGGCATAAAAGTAAAGAACTATTTTAGGTACATAGAAAAGCATTCAAAGAACAACTGAAAACGTCAGAGAAGATGCATTTTTACATTAAATGGCAATTAAATATACCATACTTCTAGAAAAAAACGAACGGAACGTCAACGGAAGAAAAAGCTTGTAATGGATGCCTTATGAGTATTTACACAGGAAGAATATGAAAAAATGGCCGGAGTTGCACATCCTACAGATACCTTCATGAATGATTACAAAGTAGATAGCGGAATTGAAAAATATTGCACTTCCCATCAAAGTAATAAATAAATGGTTCTCATTAGTTAACAAAGCTAAACTACCGACACCATTTTTATTAGAAACAACGAAGTATGTCGATTTAGAAGAATTTTTATGATACGAATATAAATAATAATACTTTTACTTATCATCAATTTTCGAATCCTTGATTTTATTATCTACCTATATTAAAGTGGCTTATTCACAGCAATAGGCATTAGTTACCCTGTTACGTTAGTAGGACTAAATACTAATTAGGCAACTATGAAATTAATTAATTAATCTAATATATCTCTGCCTACTCCTTCAGGCACACAGGCATGATCGTATGTATGTATATATTAATTTACATTTGACGAATGTCATTTTATTGTTGTAACAGTTAGCAAGATAAATTAGGGCTTTAATGACTGCAATTTCAGTAGATACACAATGAACAAAATTAAAATAAGAGCTTGCGGTTATACTCACATATATTTCGGGGATGTCCGGTCTTGTTCGGACCTTTACCAAGGATTGATAAAGGTCAACCATCGGTCACCCTAAGTGTAAAACCACTTCCTTATAAAACATTATTATTTAGATGACAAGACAGCGAAAAAGAAATGGATCCAGTGTTTAGGAAAGGATAAAAATATACACTACTACTTCAATTGTTATATACATTAATAAAACAAACGAAAAACAATTGTAGTAAGAAAATGAGCTTACACACTTATAACGTTTCAAAGACATCCTTGAAAATAATTAGGACGCCATTATACAAGTCAATACCCAATCAGTTATAGTTACGATGGCACTTCAATGATTCTTTTGTTCATACAGAACAAAGAATAGTTTAATTTATTGAAGTCAATACGATCAATTTATCGACCAAGAATAATTAGGAATGCGAAGTACATACCTAATGACACGGGAAGGACATTTAGTACATGGATATAAATACATGTGTGACAGCTCATCAACGTTATCGTTTTCTTAGCAATGACATAAGGATCTCTACTTTATTTCTTTGTATACCAGTTTGTACGAATGGGTGCCATGTCCCTCCAACACACAGGGGGGATAATCCATACAGGCGAGGTGATCATCATGAATTCAAAGGTTGAATTTCGGAGTTGTATATAAGAGGAGCGTCAAAAAGTTTCGGGTATTCGATATTTGAATTTTTCGTTGGTTGTTCATTTATTTTTCATGTCATTGGGACTGTTTTTGGTAGTTATCACCGTAAACTGTAACATTGCAAAAATCTAAAATAAGCAACATGATAAAAATTTTTTTTTTTTTTTACCGTAGAAAATTAAAAAAAGTTAAGAATTCAGTTCTCAACGATAGACGAATAGGCATGTAACCATTCATTACATAGTTAGAATCAGTTCATACTTTCTGACTGTTTAAACTTCAGAGAGGTCTCAATAAATAATGGTTAACTTAACTATTTAGGTAGTAGAGCCACGCTGACTTCAGCAGGAATGGGCCGGCTCGACCGGGGCAGTACTACCCTCTCACAGAAAACCAGCCTAAAGCGACAACATTCGTGCTGTCGTCTTTCGCTGGTGAGTGAGTGCGCCGGAGGCCCAATGATGCAGGGGTGACAGTTATCGTGGTATGTGTGTGAGCAGTGGAGTGCTCGTTGAATCATTGTGAGGTTGGCGTGGATCGAACCGTCGGCCAGGGAGACCCGTAGAAACGGTGGTGCCGCTGGCCGCCCGCGGCATAGAGAGGGGCCCAACCACGGCTAACCACCCTGGGAGGCTGCCCCGGCAGGTCGCGCATAATCCACGGAGTGGCTCGTCGTGCCGGTTGGTGACCGGACGGTGGGACCCGGCGTCCATTTCCGGGAGGGTACGGGGGCCCTTCCGTCCGGCGGTTCGGTCTCCGCCATGCCTCACCGTTACATGATGACACAGTATTTTCAGTCTCAGTTTACACAGTCACGATGACTGTCATGCCTTTTACGCCCCCTTTCCCAACTCTTATCATGGCAGTACATAAAAAAAGAAAAATGGTCCAACAGCGGCATCCTCCTCTCCCACCAACCCGCTTTTTGAGGTGGAGTTCACTAACATACGTGGACTCCATGCAAACCTCAGCGCCGTACACCAGCACCTTGAGACGGCTCGGCCGGCCATGCTTTTTCTTACGGAGACACAAATACGCCGCCCTGCCGACACGGCATATCTCTACTATCCCGGCTACGTTCTAGAGGAGTGCTTCCTCGCGAGGGCTGGGGTATGTCTTTTCGTCAGGGCGGATGTTTGTTGTCGCCGTCTGCACTGCCTAGAAGACGCATCCTTCTCCATCCTTTGGCTTCACGTGCATTTTGGCTCTATGAGCCGGATCTACGTTTGCCTTTATCGGTCCCATTCCGGAGACTCCGAGACAACTCGACTCTTTGACTACATGAGTCACGCAACGGACAAAGCGCAGGAGCAGTTCCCGACCGCCGAACTGGTGTTTTTGGGAGACTTTAATGCCCACCATGACTTCTGGCTGGGATCTTCCAGAACGGACCACGCTGGTCGAACTACCCACGCATTCGCTCTCACGCATGACCTTACCCAACTGGTACTCCAGCCCACCAGGATACCAGACATATCGTGTCAAGCGCCCTCTTTGCTAGACCTTCTGCTGACGAGTCACCCAGCGCAGTACAGTGTAACGGTTCACGCCTCTCTGGGATCCTCCGACCACTGCCTGGTGTCCACCTCGGTGCCTCTTGTTGCCCCACCACGGCCCGTGGTAACAAGGCGACGGTTATGGCACTACTCGTCAGCAGACAGGAATGGAATGCGGGAGTATTTTTTTTTCATCCATCCCGTGGGCTCAACGCTGCTTTAAAGACAGGGATCTGTCGCAAAGTGCGTCTGCCGTGGCTGACGAAATCACTGTCGGTATGGAGTACTATATCTCCTACAGTGAAGTCGCCAGCACAAAGACCAGTCCCTGGCTCAATCGCGAGTGCACCCGTGCTGTCGCTCAAAAGCAGTCAGCCTACCGCGCATGGATCAGGGCCCGCGCTCATTGTGACCCAGACATTGATCGCCTAAAAGCAGCGTTTAACAAAGCCACTAAGGAATGCATGAGGGCTTACATCAGAGCTGATGCCCAGCGCATTGCACGGTTTGGTCAAGAACTCGTCGCATACCCTACGGGTAGCCGTAAGTTTTGGCGATTGGCCAAAGCCGTGCAGTCCAACTACTGCCAGCCTTCGCTGCCACCGCTGAAGTACCCTGACGGATCACTGGCCCACGAGCCGCAAGAGAAAGTGAAACTACTTGCTGACCTCTTTGCGGCTAATTCCCGAATCGATGACCGTGGCGCTCACCCGCCCACCATTGCATCTTGCGACTCCGCAATGCGGGATATTCGCATCCGGCAGAGGGATGTCCGTGCGGAGCTTCGGTCACTTGATGTTCGGAAAGCCAGTGGACCCGACGGTATTCCGGCGGTGGTTCTTAAAAACTGTGCACCAGAGTTGTCTCCTGTACTGACGCGCTTGTATCGCCTGTCCTATTCCTCGGGAATTGTTCCGGAGGCCTGGAGAGAGGCGAACGTCCAACCCATTCCCAAAAAAGGTGACCGCTCCGATCCAGCTAATTACCGTCCTATAGCCGTCACCTCTATACTCTGTAAGGTGCTCGAGCGGATAATCAACATCCAATTAATCCGCCACCTAGAGGATCACTCCTTGTTAAATGATCGGCAATATGGTTTTAGGCCGAACCGATCCACGGGTGATCTTCTAGCGTACGTCACACACCTTTGGGGTGAGGCTATGGATAGGCATGGGGAGTCCTTGGCCATCAGCCTCGACATTGCCAAGGCCTTCGATAGGGTCTGGCATCGCTCGCTTCTCTCCAAACTTCCTGCATTTGGTCTGCCATCTAAGCTATGCAACTGGGTTGCTGCCTTCCTCCACAAGCGCCGCATTAGGGTTCTCTGTGACGGCGCGGCCTCTGACTTCCAGGAGGTTAGCGCTGGTGTACCTCAGGGCTCCGTCCTATCGCCCACGCTGTTCCTTCTGCATATCAATGATATGTTGGCTCTTGGCAACATACATTGTTATGCAGAGTACACATACGAGCACAGTACACGGGCGATACTTTGGACATCCTGCTGCCAAGCTAGCAGACGTTGAGGGAAAACGACAGGAGCTTGTTGCTGAGCTCGACCGGGTCCTGAGCCGCATCTCTCAATGGGGTTGTGAGAATCTGGTCGAGTTCAGCGCCAAGAAAACACAGGCGTGCGCGTTTTCAAACAAAAAGTCTCCATTCCTTCCCCTTCCTACTCTTCAGAACACTCAACTGCCACTACAGGATAGGCTTAGTATACTGGGTATGGACATCTGTCGGGATCTCAATCCGCGTGATTACATCGAGAGCGTCACTAAGGCGGCCTCGCGGAAGCTCGGTGTATTGAACAAGGTGAGACGGTTCTTCTCGCCCGAGCATCTGTGTCTTTTATATAAGACCCAGGTTCGCTCCTGCGTGTAGTACTGCTCTCATCTTTGGGATAGCTATGCGCAGTATCTGCTTGACGCTCTCGATCGGTTGCAGCGACGCGCAGTCCGTATTATAGACTGTCCTGAGGTCACCCAGTCTCTTGAGCCCCTGCAGTTGCGAAGAGATGTCGCCTCTATGGCAGTTCTCTATCGGGGGAGTGTTCTGACGAGCTCTTCCAATTGGTCCCACCTTCTCCCTTCCTCTACAGGACTACACGTGCTGGCCTGAGGAGTCACCGTTTGCGAGTCGAAGATATGCTATGAAGTTTGTATTTATTTATATATATGTATATAGGTATATATTAGTATATGATGTATGAAAGTAATATATGTATATAATTAGATCATATTTTATAATAATTAAACTGGTACCTCTCTCATCTATTTGCACCTACTACCATTTATTTTTGCCACACCCCAAGGTTGACTGGGAGAGAATGCCTGAGGCATTAAGTCCGCCTTTGTACAAAATGTGCTATAAGTCGAAATAAATAAATAAATAAATATGCGATCCCGAACGAAACGGTTTGGCTCTTCTTTCCTGTGCCGATCAGTGAAAGCCTGGAATTCCCTACCAGCGCACGTGTTTCCTTCCCAATTTGATCCCGGGTCTTTTAAGCGGGGCGTGAAAAAGCATCTCACCAGGCCACCATAGTGTGGGTCACCATGCTGCATTGACTAGACATGCAATAAGGATGGTGACCACCACTCTTGGACTCCATTTATTGCTTACCATCAGGCAAAGTGGAGTCATTATGGAAGGCTTACGAATAAAAAAAGAAAAAAAATGCTTTTGCATCATTTATTTCGTGAGGGAATTGATATGAAACGATGAGGAAAGTTACGTGCTGGTGTTCTGTTCATCAAAATAACGCTGTGTTTCAATTGATGGAACACCTACGATATTATCCAGACCTTACCTCTTGCTTATTCCCTAAGTTAAAAGAACACATCTGAGGCACCAAATTCGAGAAGTTCTTGTGGTTTTTATAACATTATAGGAAACTTTTGAAATGATACTCATGATTATGTATACTTATGAGCGCGAGAACGTTCATATCACGATTCAGGATCTTATTGCGTAGTTTGAGTAGTTGCTTAGTTCAGTTCTTCTTCGCTAGATGGTGTTAATGTATGTTTGTGGACGTCACCGCACAATTTAAGTAATAAACAAGTTTAAATGTTATTGGAGGGGAGGACAAAATAGGGTTTGCAATACGTATATAATTAACACATTTGATGATGCGATGATGTTTTTATTGGTGGCCGCTTGTTTGCAACTAATACACGCGAGTGTGCTTTACTGGCAATTAGAGTTTAAATAATAATCACAGTAAAAAAAAATTAAAAAAAAACTTTGTTACAGAGTATGTTCAAAATATTATACATATGTATAATTACGCCTATATTCTCCAAGGAGTAGGCAGGGGAGTATCAAAAGTCTACGTTTTGATAACCATAATTTAGTTCCACTTACCTAATAAGTGCTAAGCGTATTGCCATCACCCCGGCACTTAATATATACTGCGCGAAAGATAACAATCCAATCCCGTGGTTTCCTTTTTCGACACCAAAAAACATGTTAAAAATATACTCTATAAATCATACACGCACCATGTCATCATATAGAAACGAACATTTAGTATTCAGAAAACAAACACGCCGAAAATGTTCAAGATGCTTTTTCTAAGGCCTCTATCATTGTATGCACACAAAAGGTTTCGAAATATGGATAACAAAGAAAACCGAATGTATGAATATGCAAGGACATGTCGCGGGACGGCAGGAGGTGTACTTGGTATACGCTAAGTTTAAGGATTTACGAAGAAACGGGCCTTTTATTTCGTCTTCTACCGGTCTGCGTTAGTTATAAAGTCTAAGTATTATTGTACCAATATTTTCGGTTGCATAGATGATTCGTATATAACAATCATAAGTGTATGTATTTATCTGCATATATATACACTCACGCCCGTATCTCCAAAGGAGTTGGCAGAGCCGTAGTTAACGCCCACATTTTGACGATTACAACTCAATCCCATTCACGTAATAAGAGGCAAGCCCATTGCTACATCCGGCCACTTTTGGGAATTAGAATAGAAAATATAAAGAAATGGAAATTAAAATAGAAAGATTAGATTTAAAAATTTGAAGCATAATATACAGGAAAGCGACATGCTTTTTTACCATTTCACCATTTTTACCATTTTTTACCATTTCGTAAGGAGCGAGGAGCTTTTGTGTGGAATTTTGTTACAAAATAAGTAAGTACAGCACGTTAGATGTTGACATTTTATAATTGACCTCATATCAACCCACAAAGAAATATCAAATTCATCGGAATTTCTTTTCAAACCTATCATCGAAAGTATAATTAGTGCTAACATCTGTCTTCGTTTTAAGGAGTGTATCGGTACTTTCAAATATTGGTTTAAGGTTTGGGTTTTTAGACGTTTTGGACACGAAAACTTTAAACCTTAACTGCGAAAGGAAGCAGTACTTCAAAATACAAAAAAAAAGTAATGTATTCTACAGTCATGCCAATTTTACAACATTATATGTTGTAAAATTGGCATGACTGCAGAATATTAAAAAGTTAGAGGGTCACATTATTAAAAAGTTAGAGGGTCATCTATGTAAACGAAGAATATAATAACAATAGACAAAATAATATACACAAATGCAGAAAAGGTTACGAGAACATTCCTGTCAATATCAATAGACTATATAATTACGGCATATTACAATAATATGTAACTAACGAGACTACAACACTTGTGTAAACAGAGCATTTTAAAATGAAGTTATATAAATATTGATTGAGTTCTATCCGAGGCAAGGAATCGTTTGAACATTAGGAAAACTTAGCTTTTCTTAGATACATTTCTAAGAAACAACTGCACGAACGCCGCAGTGACCATCTTGCCGATTGTCTGGGTGTGGTTTTGACACCGACGAAGTATCACTTTGAGCATGAGATAGTTGTTTTGAGTTTTGGTGCACTTGTTAATAAATTGTGTAGCATTAAAAACGCAGTTTCTTGTTATCTTCGACTTTTCCGCTGCTTTTCTTCGTGTTATCATTAGCTTGATAAATAAGTACATTCTATTTTTGCTAACTTTACCTTTAACCAGTAAATAACTAGTTATATTTTAAAATAAATAAATAAAAATAAAATTCGAAATATTCTGAATTCCTCTGGAAGTGATGGAAAAAAAGTGATCAAGTAAACCATACATAAACCATGTAGGTTTTTTATTGTATAACAATTCTTACAAAATATTCCGTTTTGACCTAAAAATATATTCTATATTCTTAAAATTACCCAGCGAAAAAAAAAAATGACTCGTTTATACAAATCAATATATTAATTCGTCTGTTTTGACGATGTTATTAGAGACTTTCGTTTAATCCGATAACAAAGATAATAGATGAAGGCGTCAATATTGGATAAGTTCAATATAAAATGAGTTGCGGAAAAAGATAAAAGTATTATCCGATAGACATTAACCCTCTAACAGCGCATGTAGGATTACCTCGTACCTTTCGATGACCTTTAAAGTTTTCAAATCCTCGAGAGATTAAAGGTCAAGCTGCAATTAAATATTTTATCAAACCACATAACAACTTTGAAATATTTGATGTTAGATTCAACTTTAGTTTCAGATGTGAAGTTAAGATCAAACTCATATTTAATATCAAGGTCTTGGCTATTAGATATAAGAAAATTATAACTAAAACTTTTAAGGATACTAAAGGAAAAATACTTTAAAGGTTAACTTTTGGTACCTGATTGTATATCATCATATAGCATCATAGACTATCCAAATTCAAAACGACTTCAAACACACAAGAATATCACTTGATATCATAATATTATCGCTTCTCCAGAAGCTTTTTGCCTATCGCAAAAAAAAAATCATACCATTTAACTGACACGATTCTTCTCTTGAGATGTTAAAGACTAATTAAATATCATTATCATCATCATCATCAGCCTATCGCAGTCCACTGCTGGACATAGGTCTCTCCCATTTCATACCACTTCGATCGATTTTCGGCTTTTCGCATCCAGATCCTGCCAGCCACCTTACGCAAATTAATTAATTATAATATCCCTTAAATATGGCTAGGTGAGGTAGCAGTAAGCAAGCTATACTTAAGAAGTGCCGGCTGACTGTAGAATGGTAAAAAATATACCGGAAGACATGCTCTTGACAGATGCGTATTTATGAACTGGTTATGGTCCGTTTAACGCAAATGGTAAAATATCACCCTCTTTATTTTTCCTAGTGTTGGACGACATTGTCTATACCCACTCGTTAGCTATCGGTTATGTTGTAAGATACCATTGATATACATATATATTTATACTATAGTGGGACAGACGAACAGAGGGGTCACCTGATAGTGAGTGACAAAGCAGGTGTACACGGACGGCTTTGAGAGTGATAAGGGTTAGGGGAAAGGAAAGAGGAGAGGAGGAGTTGGGCCTCCGGAAACCTCACTCATTTTGGGGAAATGCAACGTAAGAGTTACTTACAACTGATTTTCTGTTAGGCTATGGTGTCGCACTGGTCGAGTCGGCCCATTCGTGCCTAAACATGGCTCAACCACTGTCGAAGTCTGATCTGAGTATGCTTACGCGATCTACGTTACTAGTAGCTCTTTATCTTTATTTTTAAATCTCTCAAGTTTATTCCCAACTTCAAAATTGAAAATCGACTTGACTCTTTCATCGCTGCCCCGGCTAATAGATAACATCATAACATCGTAACTAAAAATCGTTGATCCCAGAAAACTCCCCTAATTGCCCTTTACGATATCCATCGAAAAAGTTTTGATAGTTCAATTTTGTAGCAAAAAGTTTAAGAATTCCGCAAAGATCTGTTCAAAGGGTTCTAACATTATTTTAACATCTTCATGTTGCCGCAAACAATAGGGATCCATTATTCTTTGTCATTGACACTCTTTTGTTATTCTGTTCATTAATCTAACCGAGCGTGTTGTATGTCTCTGTATCTTAACATATCTGTTGTTTCACGAAATAGAGTTTTAAATGCACATATTGCATCATTTATTACCATAGTATTTTCTTAAAAAAAAAACACTTATATTGCATTTTAGTATAGGAGGGTAATTGAGCAGATATGCTCGTGGGCTCCTGCAACTCAAGAGGCGCAGGTCCTTTGAGAGGATGGGAAATAGGGGTAAAATTCGCGGGGAAAGCGAGGGGGATGAGGAGATGTGTAAAGGAGCGAGGGCCCCCCGATTTGTGCCTCCGGAACCTCTATAATTTCGGGGAAATGCAACGCAAGTGTTGCTTCACAACCAGTTTTCTGTGAGGCCGTGGTATCGCACCGGTCGAGCCGGCGCATTCATGCCTAAGCCTGGCTCTACCACGTAAATTGATCTGACACGTATATTGATAAACCAATCCTTGAAGAGAGCAGATACTATTAACTCAAATGAAACTGCGTTGAAAACAAATTCAAGCATTGTATAACGTTACCCAATCGGTCAATATCAATTCCAAATTCAAAATTGAGATTATTTGATACTAACACTCGGATTGTGACATCTTACAACCATCACACGTACATTTCGTAACATTTCGTGCATCGGTTAGGCGGTGCGGCGTAACGAAACGGAACGGACATGACACAAGATTTATGTGCACACAAAGCAAAGCACACTAATCACAGTTCGGTTGTCCTCTAATAATTTCATCAGAAAACATGTGCATAAACTTACCATTTGTTTCTATTTCAGATATCTCAAATTTTGTCATTACTATTAATCATATCAGTTCCATTACTTATTTCTTCCAAGTTTTCTAGTTACAATCAAATCTCCAACTTTTTAATAAACGTCAAAACGTGTGGCACATGTTTGTATAAAATACATCCATCAGATAATCATGACGTGGGTATGTATCGTCACATCATTCCTTTTTAATATTATTTTATTGATAAATTGTCGTCTCGGCAAACGTAGCGTAGGACGCCCACAGGCCAGGTGGAGTGACGATTTGCGCAAGATGGCTGGCAGGAGCTGGATGCAAGAAGCCGAAAATAGATCGAAGTGGCGTGTAATGGGAGAGGCCTATGTCCAGCAGTGGACTGCGATAGGCTGATGACGATGATGATGATGATGATAAATTGATAAAAAAGTTTCAGTATAACAGACGGACAATAATTGTAAACTATTTTAAGTAATTATATTACTTACATTTAAGATATAGATAACCATATTGACACATTCAAATGTATTTTTTTTTTATATTAGCGTATCATAGTGACTCCACTTTGCCTGATGGAAACAATAAGTGGAGTCAAAGAGTGGTGGTCCCCATCCTCATTGCATGTCTAGTCAATGCAGCATGGTGACCCACACTATGGCGGCCTGGTGAGATGCTTTTTCACGCCCCGCTTAAAAGACCCGGGATCAAAGTGGGAAGGAAAGAATTTATATTAAATTTAGAAGAAATAATGTTTGAAGAATGAAAAAAGACTTATCTTACTATCTTCATCAACCCAATATAATGCTCCCATATTCTCCAAAAAAATAATTACATACTGAACTCTTTAACTGCGATGACCACCATAATGTGCAAAGACCGTTAGTGAAACTGTTATTAACAAATCCAAAGTTATCCTGTTTTACGAAACTTCATAAAACGCTGGCATAAAGGAAGCCTAACTTCTCAGAGGAAAACGTACATTAAGTAATTATACTAATTCAGCAAAATTAATTAGTAGTCACGGCAGAATGACTTCCAAAAAAGGTTGAGCGTATTAATGTAATAAACTAGAGATCTCCTTAGTATCATATTCAATTGCGATCGTTTTGAATGTTTTGTTTTATTTCACACGTACGTACATATACTCACGCCTGTTTCCCTGAAGGGGTAGGCAGAGGGGTAAATAAAGTTACATTTTGCCTAATAATAGATTAGTCCCATTAACGGAATAGCGGACAAGTCTATTCATCCGGGCACTTTGGGAATGAGATGAGACATTTTTAGTGCATTAAAAGGAAAAGAGAGAAGATAGAAAGTGTAGGAAATTGACGAGGGTGACACTGAAAGTTTTTAAAATAGGCCAGAAGAAAAGCCATTGAAAAAATTTAATTTAAATTTCGAATTAGAAAGTCTTTAGGAATCTGTGGATGTGTAATGAATTCTTAAGTCATTTGTTTTTACAAAATGGCGGCAATTTATAAAGTGTCTGTTGTGAATCGAAATGGATTTAACTAGAGAAAATTTTGTGATGAAATGCTTTATTACGACTTTCATTGCGGTCGGCCCAGCTTGCCACTGTTTACAACAGGTTTAATGAGTTTAAACGTGGTCGATGGAAAGGCAGCGGCTACTGAAAATAGTGTACATTTAGGCGTCACAAGCGGATACGACGTACGGATACTTAATAATTTGATGGAAGATAAAAAATGCTAAAAGTTAGATTGGTGCCGCTCATTGCTTAAAAGTATGTCGGAGTTGACTCAAATGCTTTATGTGACATCTTCACAGGTGATGAACGCTGGATATATTGCTACGAACCCAAAACCAAAAGACAATCTGCGCAATGGATTTTACCATATGAAAAGTTGCCGATAAAAGTAAAGAAGGCCACAAGTCAAGGGAAAATTAGCTCTATCAAGGCAGCATGGCCAAATCAGCAATATTTGAAAAAAGCACGGAAATTTCTAGCTACTTTGTATACTTATAGTAGGGAAAATAACGATTTTGTTGCTCCAGCGAATCTGCTATATCGGGAAAATACAAGTAGATACAAGATAAAAAAAAAAGTTTTTTTTATTTGTGATAAAAGAAATGCATTCTACCTTGAGACTCGTTTTCTATTACTTTCTCAGATTCATTAAATTTGTTGCTGTACCAGGTAATGATTATATTTGCTTAAAGAACCAAAAACAAAATAGTAACATAAAATCGGCTGATATTAATAGCTGGCAACGATTTTCTTGACAATAAGTATTTACGGTTCCCCTATTGCTGACTGTTTCTTATAATATCAATAGGTTAAGGTTATCAGTTTTCATTTAAACAAATGCAGAACCGGGACCAAACGAGAGACGACGCAACATAAGTCAGTTCAAGTAAGTTCAGTTTCTTCCCGAACGCGTCAGGCGTCACCTTAAACCATCATATGGTTCGTAAGCTTGTTTGCTGGTATAAAAAAAACAGTTTTTTTACGACGATGCAAAACTATACAAAAATTTGATTATTCAAGCGATTTTGCACTGTTGCAGCAATCTTATTTGAAATATAATTGCACAAATAATTATTTATTATTGGCACTTAAATTCGGCGGGTCTTCGACTTATATGAGTTCATTAATTTGATAAATAAAGTAGTAGAGATAAGTAACGATTTTGGACGATAAATTTACTACACAATCTACAACAAGCAACGATAAATGAAATAAACTTAAGAAAGATTATCTCACTCAACTTCACGCCTCCAATGAGTTTTAAAGTACATATATAAATTATACATATGTAATTTAACATATGTAATTTAAAAGTCGATTTCATCAATCACATACTATCCTTTAACACCGATCAGGTTAAGAACAAAGAGAAGGTGTTTACTTTCCCACACGTGTAAAGTACGAGGGAATCAGGGCAATACGGTATCACTGACTGTCAGTTCGCAGGTTTCACTAGAATCATTTAATCATATAGTAAATTAACATAACTGCGTAAGAGCGACGGCTATGTTTTCGATGTTATGTGTGTAACTGTGTATATACTAGACCCTAGGCCCTACCTAGGCCCTCACGTTCTAAAGCCCAGACAATCTGGCCGATTTCGACATGCGAAAAATCGTTTCAATCGTGTAATAGTGGGAGTGACATGGTAGGAGGGATATTTAGAGATACTGTCAGCAAAAAAGAGACAAAGTTACTAATAAGTCATGTTTAATATTCTTGTAATAATCTTATTTGAGTGTCTGCGTCGATGTTTAAGGATGTTTACATATTCTTATGTGTAGTTTAGGTCGATTCCCGTAACGAGACAATTGTTATTGGAATTTTCTATTACTAAAATAATGTACAGTGTTAGAATTAAGTTTGTTAAATGCAAAAGGATTTTGAAACCCCAGTTATTTGAAACTTGAACGAAACTAGTGTGATTTTGTGTCATGCATATTGTATATAACACGTTACTTCTATATAAATATAATACAGAAAAGGTTATTACACGTCCCAGTCAACAAAATTAACTATTAATAACCTTGTAATCCTATGTCTAGACATTTTACGATGGAGAGCCATTGATATCGACAAAATTGTGCATTTACAGGACGAAGCTTTTACTAATAGCTTTTAGTATAGGAGTTTATCTTCATTTACTACAAATTTATGTTCATATACATACATATATAGTTTCATACGTGAGCATTTTAAAATATATTGAACTGTAATATTAAAGTAACAATTTCGTTAGGGGACTCAGACTTCTCAGCACCACGCATTTCGAGTTATAGGTATGTATGTGTAATGGCTTGCTTCAGCCTTTGCATTGCCAATCCACCTGTATCAGAAATTTCCCATTCCTTACCTATCTATTTTCAATTTCCTGACAATATACTCCAAATTATCCCATTCCCAAAAGGGTCCGGATGACGATAATAAGTAAGCCTCCTATTGCATAACTAGTAACGTGGTAGAGCCATACTTAGGCACGAATGGGTTGGCTAGACTGGTACGATACCACGGCCTACAGAAAACCGATTGTGAAGCAACGGTTGCGTTGCATTTTACTGAAATAAGTGGGTTTCCGGAGGCTCAACTCCAACTCTCCTATTTCTTAACTCCACATCCCTCGCCTCCTTCCTCTTCCCGCATCCCTCATTACCCTCCAATTCACCTTCAAATTCGGTCAGCGCACTTGCAACTCCTTACTTGTAGGTGTCCATGGATATCGTTCATCATGTCCATGGACACGCTGTCACTTACCATCAACTGACCCGTCTTTTCGTCTGTCCTCCTTAAAAAAAAACCTGGGGCTAAATTATAATGGGCAAAATGTTGTCATTAATGTCGCCTCTGCCTACGACATTTGGGATACAGAATGTATGTAAGCTACCACATACATACTTTCAATTTTCGAATCTGCTAGTCATAAAATGCCCGGTTGGCTAAAGCTATCATAATTATAAAAAATACACATACGCTGCCTGCATCCCTAAAGATAGAACAGATAAGCAGAGGTGGATTAAACAAATAATTAATATTTAAGTGACAAAAAGTGACTGTATACGAGTATATATATAGTTCATATTTAATTTTGGATCTTAAGGCAGATTTGAAAACCCTGTTTGTATTATTACTTCTATGATACAGGTAAACATGATTGTATACATATACTTTTTTCTAAATAGTTACAATACATTTAGAATAATGCAGCGATGTGAATCTATCATTCACATTCGCTTAGATATTCATATAATGTAGAATGTTCTCGAAAGCTATGTTTGTTTGTATAAAGGTTAAGTTCACATACATACAACATAAGCTGATTCAACTGTGATGAGTGGTTTATATTTATGACAAATATCAAAATAAGAATCGGACGCTGCAAATATCAAATTACGATTACCTCTGTCATGGTGGTGTAAGTAAGAAGAGCCAAGACAATGAAAGACAATGAAAGTCTTTTAATTTATAATAATTTCCTTTGAAATATATAAATCGTGCCATTAGTTTTTTAATGTGTTATGAATTATATACTGAGAACGCAGGGAACGGTTAGTTTGATTTAATGACAAGAATGTAAGCTGACATGAAACATTGATAAGTATAAAATCATGTATTCATCATTCTAATACTTTAAATCTTTACAAAGCATAGCAAAACATTTTTCGGCTATATTTGGAACGTTCTGTAGCGCAGCGCAAGCGCCTCATAGCACAACACGCTGTACATAACTGCATTGGAACACATTTATTTCCCCCCTTTTTTAACGTAAATCAAATAACTATGGTACATATAATCATAGCCAAATACTAATCATTGGAAACTGATATGACTAAGAGGTCTTTTTTAACTTTACATGTGTAAATTTCCTGTTAAAAATCCTTTAGATTATGTACTTATTTAGTTAGAAGGCTATGTCTGGGTGCTTCCTGGCATCAGACAGTGTGAGTTCATTTTTGTGTTTAATTTGTGAAGTGTCCAGTTGTCGGTAAAAGCCTTTCATTAAATAATAAATGGGCTTTTAATGTGCCTCTTCGTTTATACAGGCATGAGTGCAAGTTAGTATATATATTTTTTAAGTAAGGTGTATTTTAATAATACAGTGACATCGCTCTCCGCTCATGTTTGGGGCCTTATAACAAAAAAGGGTCACAGAACCGCTACGCGAGGCGGGCCGGCGCCGGTGCGTCTGCGTAGTGATAACTGTACTGGCACAATTATCGTTGAGAAACCTGTTAGAATGGACGCAAAGGTTGTATGGAATTGATTCTATTTAAAATGTAATTAATTAGGTATACTTCCGATATAGGCTACTGAGACGATATAATGTGACGTTTAAGTTCAGTTTCAGTAATTGCATCAGGGGAATGGTACCTGTGACATAAAAGGCGAAAGAAAAAAGAAAGGTTCACATTCACCTAGTAAGAGGGGATATCTTATCATCACCGGGATCAACTTATTTACCATCGAATAAAACACTTTTCGAAATATATAGGGAAATAGGGGATAAAAGTAACTATTACAAATACTATTTAAACATAATAATAAGTAAGTGGGACAGTATAGGCTCATCACAATTTTTTTTTTTGTAATGAGCCTATACTGTCCCACTTTTTTTTGTGTACTGTTTTTTTTTGTGTGTACCGAAAGGAAAAGAACAATATCAATATCCTACAATTTCTATCCCAAAAGTGTAGGAAATTGATATTGCAAAAGCCAATGAATTTTTTTTTTGAGATTTCAAATTAGGAACTCTTTGGGAATATATGGGCTTTTAAATTGCTTTTGGAATCTGTGGATGTGTAATGAATTCTTATGTCATTTGTTTTTACAAATTGGCGGCAATTTATACAGTGTCTGTCTGCATCGAAATGGATTTCTTTGGGGACCTGGGTCTTTGGGGACTGCCGATGGAAGTGAAAACTAAGTAGTAGTATACATATAGCTCATGGAAAGCGTGCGGGACGATGACGCGAGTTTCATGGTTCTTGTTCCCCCAAACAGTACACATATATACACAGTATACATATAGCTCATGGAAAGCGTTCGGTGACGATGACGCGAGTTCCATGATTTTTGTTCACCCAAAAAGTGCTCAACGCACCTAAAGAAGTTTTCACTTCAATAATAGTTATTCTTTATTGAAGCTAGAATTACTGATGCTTGCATTATTTACATATGACGTCACGATATGATTGCTCGCTATATCGGTTTGTATTTAAATTAAGTTCACTAATTAATAGTATGAGGTAAACCACAACAGATTAGTGATATAGACACCCTACATGGTCTCCCTTACTCTTACTCATCCATAACCAACAATTTCAGAGTCAAAGAGATATCTTATAACATATCCCTCGCTAATTACGAAAAAGCCGCAAATTATACATATCATTAGATACTGTACAGTAAAGAGTTCATCTATCTATCTATCTACACATTTTTATTCAACGCTTATGCAGACAAGATTACCAGTAGTTAAGAAGAGCAAAAGCATTGACAGAAATGGCGACAGCAATTCCGTTACAACTGTCCGGAACCATAAATGGTTATCCAATGTGGACTGCAATTAAATACATTGGGTCACGCGCGGTTATTCCTTTTATAAAGAAATCAATACGTAGTAAGGCTAAAGGGAATAACGAATTAGGTTGCAAAAAAATATTTGTAAGATTGTCTGGTGCTGACACAAAATACATTTATAACAGTAATAGGGTGTCCTATAAAAGAGTAAACCAACTGATATATTACTGATAGATTTGTGATTAGCGTTGGCTTTCACAGGTAAATTTTACATCTTAGAATTTAGCAATAACTCGGTATCCATTCCAATATCAATTTAAGATTCTAAGTATTAGAATGTGGCTTTTTTTATATACCCTGCCTACCCCTTCAGGGATAAATAAAATGATGAAAGAAGAATAAAAATATCGAATCGATATTAAGGCGAGTAAAATTTTGTAACCACCTACCACTACCTGATTTAGACGACATGACAGTTTGACAGCGAATTCTTGATTTTATAAGTATAAGGGTACAAAAGACGGTAAATTGGATTGTTAAGATTGTTAAGGAAGCCATAACCAGACTTAAGAAGCTTTGGTCTAACGTCAACGGAGTAAATTACAAAAATTAATACTTATGATTACCATTTAGTTGTGTACTAATTATGAGGACGAGGACCTTATTGAATAGTTCGGATAAAACAAAAACAACAACTGCAAAACGAAATTGTTAATAAATTCTCTTTCACCTTCGCGTTAAAGTTTTAATCCGGCACTAAATACCTTTAGCTTCTGAAGTCGGGTCGCAAACGCTATAACTTTTAAAGCTGGTACGTGTCCGCGATCAAATTTAATGGATTCGGTAACAAGGTGAGTTCACGGGCATTCGAACCTGGTACATGATATGCTTATATTCATTCTATGACCGGTACGACTTTTATGTAATGGGTTTCTTTGACTATACTCTTTACATACTCAAGCCTGTTCGGGAAACATAGAGTTATATTAAACAGAGATTTCGCGCCTATTGCTATGTAATTGACACGTTTCCAAACTATGGCAGTTAATAAAAGAAACCCCATTTCAAATATTGTGCCACAAAATCCAGTTATTATTAGTAGACAGCTTCCCCAGTCCTGTCTACCTACTAATACGAATACAGAAGATGCCTATGGAATTAATTAGATGTAGTTTCCATCGTGAGAGTGGAAGTACTTCTAGTTTTGCACAACTTCAAAATCTCTTTACACCATTCCTGTCAAAAGCCTCTGGCTAG